>OX382255.1:15000-1259999 GCA_947507525.1 Apamea epomidion
CTAACCTAACCTAACCTAACCTAACCTAACCTAACCTAACCTAACCTAACCTAACCTAACCTAACCTAACCTAACCTAACCTAACCTAACCTAACCTAACCTAACCTAACCTAACCTAACCTAACCTAACCTAACCTAACCTAACCTAACCTAACCTAACCTAACCTAACCTAACCTAACCTAACCTAACCTAACCTAACCTAACCTAACCTAACCTAACCTAACCTAACCTAACTAACCTAACCTAACCTAACCTAACCTAACCTAACCTAACCTAACCTAACCTAACCTAACCTAACCTAACCTAACCTAACCTAACCTAACCTAACCTAACCTAACCTAACCTAACCTAACCTAACCTAACCTAACCTAACCTAACCTAACCTAACCTAACCTAACCTAACCTAACCTAACCTAACCTAACCTAACCTAACCTAACCTAACCTAACCTAACCTAACCTAACCTAACCTAACCTAACCTAACCTAACCTAACCTAACCTAACCTAACCTAACCTAACCTAACCTAACCTAACCTAACCTAACCTAACCTAACCTAACCTAACCTAACCTAACCTAACCTAACCTAACCTAACCTAACCTAACCTAACCTAACCTAACCTAACCTAACCTAACCTAACCTAACCTAACCTAACCTAACCTAACCTAACCTAACCTAACCTAACCTAACCTAACCTAACCTAACCTAACCTAACCTAACCTAACCTAACCTAACCTAACCTAACCTAACCTAACCTAACCTAACCTAACCTAACCTAACCTAACCTAACCTAACCTAACCTAACCTAACCTAACCTAACCTAACCTAACCTAACCTAACCTAACCTAACCTAACCTAACCTAACCTAACCTAACCTAACCTAACCTAACCTAACCTAACCTAACCTAACCTAACCTAACCTAACCTAACCTAACCTAACCTAACCTAACCTAACCTAACCTAACCTAACCTAACCTAACCTAACCTAACCTAACCTAACCTAACCTAACCTAACCTAACCTAACCTAACCTAACCTAACCTAACCTAACCTAACCTAACCTAACCTAACCTAACCTAACCTAACCTAACCTAACCTAACCTAACCTAACCTAACCTAACCTAACCTAACCTAACCTAACCTAACCTAACCTAACCTAACCTAACCTAACCTAACCTAACCTAACCTAACCTAACCTAACCTAACCTAACCTAACCTAACCTAACCTAACCTAACCTAACCTAACCTAACCTAACCTAACCTAACCTAACCTAACCTAACCTAACCTAACCTAACCTAACCTAACCTAACCTAACCTAACCTAACCTAACCTAACCTAACCTAACCTAACCTAACCTAACCTAACCTAACCTAACCTAACCTAACCTAACCTAACCTAACCTAACCTAACCTAACCTAACCTAACCTAACCTAACCTAACCTAACCTAACCTAACCTAACCTAACCTAACCTAACCTAACCTAACCTAACCTAACCTAACCTAACCTAACCTAACCTAACCTAACCTAACCTAACCTAACCTAACCTAACCTAACCTAACCTAACCTAACCTAACCTAACCTAACCTAACCTAACCTAACCTAACCTAACCTAACCTAACCTAACCTAACCTAACCTAACCTAACCTAACCTAACCTAACCTAACCTAACCTAACCTAACCTAACCTAACCTAACCTAACCTAACCTAACCTAACCTAACCTAACCTAACCTAACCTAACCTAACCTAACCTAACCTAACCTAACCTAACCTAACCTAACCTAACCTAACCTAACCTAACCTAACCTAACCTAACCTAACCTAACCTAACCTAACCTAACCTAACCTAACCTAACCTAACCTAACCTAACCTAACCTAACCTAACCTAACCTAACCTAACCTAACCTAACCTAACCTAACCTAACCTAACCTAACCTAACCTAACCTAACCTAACCTAACCTAACCTAACCTAACCTAACCTAACCTAACCTAACCTAACCTAACCTAACCTAACCTAACCTAACCTAACCTAACCTAACCTAACCTAACCTAACCTAACCTAACCTAACCTAACCTAACCTAACCTAACCTAACCTAACCTAACCTAACCTAACCTAACCTAACCTAACCTAACCTAACCTAACCTAACCTAACCTAACCTAACCTAACCTAACCTAACCTAACCTAACCTAACCTAACCTAACCTAACCTAACCTAACCTAACCTAACCTAACCTAACCTAACCTAACCTAACCTAACCTAACCTAACCTAACCTAACCTAACCTAACCTAACCTAACCTAACCTAACCTAACCTAACCTAACCTAACCTAACCTAACCTAACCTAACCTAACCTAACCTAACCTAACCTAACCTAACCTAACCTAACCTAACCTAACCTAACCTAACCTAACCTAACCTAACCTAACCTAACCTAACCTAACCTAACCTAACCTAACCTAACCTAACCTAACCTAACCTAACCTAACCTAACCTAACCTAACCTAACCTAACCTAACCTAACCTAACCTAACCTAACCTAACCTAACCTAACCTAACCTAACCTAACCTAACCTAACCTAACCTAACCTAACCTAACCTAACCTAACCTAACCTAACCTAACCTAACCTAACCTAACCTAACCTAACCTAACCTAACCTAACCTAACCTAACCTAACCTAACCTAACCTAACCTAACCTAACCTAACCTAACCTAACCTAACCTAACCTAACCTAACCTAACCTAACCTAACCTAACCTAACCTAACCTAACCTAACCTAACCTAACCTAACCTAACCTAACCTAACCTAACCTAACCTAACCTAACCTAACCTAACCTAACCTAACCTAACCTAACCTAACCTAACCTAACCTAACCTAACCTAACCTAACCTAACCTAACCTAACCTAACCTAACCTAACCTAACCTAACCTAACCTAACCTAACCTAACCTAACCTAACCTAACCTAACCTAACCTAACCTAACCTAACCTAACCTAACCTAACCTAACCTAACCTAACCTAACCTAACCTAACCTAACCTAACCTAACCTAACCTAACCTAACCTAACCTAACCTAACCTAACCTAACCTAACCTAACCTAACCTAACCTAACCTAACCTAACCTAACCTAACCTAACCTAACCTAACCTAACCTAACCTAACCTAACCTAACCTAACCTAACCTAACCTAACCTAACCTAACCTAACCTAACCTAACCTAACCTAACCTAACCTAACCTAACCTAACCTAACCTAACCTAACCTAACCTAACCTAACCTAACCTAACCTAACCTAACCTAACCTAACCTAACCTAACCTAACCTAACCTAACCTAACCTAACCTAACCTAACCTAACCTAACCTAACCTAACCTAACCTAACCTAACCTAACCTAACCTAACCTAACCTAACCTAACCTAACCTAACCTAACCTAACCTAACCTAACCTAACCTAACCTAACCTAACCTAACCTAACCTAACCTAACCTAACCTAACCTAACCTAACCTAACCTAACCTAACCTAACCTAACCTAACCTAACCTAACCTAACCTAACCTAACCTAACCTAACCTAACCTAACCTAACCTAACCTAACCTAACCTAACCTAACCTAACCTAACCTAACCTAACCTAACCTAACCTAACCTAACCTAACCTAACCTAACCTAACCTAACCTAACCTAACCTAACCTAACCTAACCTAACCTAACCTAACCTAACCTAACCTAACCTAACCTAACCTAACCTAACCTAACCTAACCTAACCTAACCTAACCTAACCGGCGGCAATAGCCGTCTTTGACAAAGATCTGGACGTCTTACAGTACCCGCAACTCACCACAAACAACATCGTTGTGGTGGGAGTCCGAACCAGAGCCTGGACGATCACGCTGGTGTCCTTCTACTTCGAGCCGGACAAACCCATGGAGCCATACCTGGAGCATCTAAAGCGAATAGAGCAAGAGATGGGCACCAACAGGTTGGTTATTGGAGGAGACGCAAACGCGAAAAGTACTTGGTGGGGTAGCAGCAACGAAGACCTGAGAGGGGAGCAAATGTGTGGGGCACTGGGGGAATCGGGGCTGCAGATCCTCAACACGGGAGACATCCCAACTTTTGACACCGTAAGAGGTGGGATGAGGTATAGCAGCCACGTGGACGTGACGGCCTGTTCGGCGGACATGCTTAACCTGGTGGACGCCTGGCGGATCGAGGAGGGTCTCACGAGTTCCGACCATAACGGCATAGCCTTCTCAATACATCTACACAAATCGAAGGGTATGGCAATTGAACGGACCACTAGGGTGTACAATACCAGGAAAGCAAACTGGAGGCAGTTTCATGTGAAACTGTCCCAGGTTATGCGGGACAAAAGGTTAACCCTAGTGGATTTATCAAATACACACACTATAGACCAACTAGACACAACAATAAACACATACACACAAGCCATAACCGACACATGCAGAGACACAATACCACACAAACACAACACAGAAACACTCACTATGCCGTGGTGGTCCGAGGAACTCGCGGAGATGAAGAGGCTGGTCGCCACCAGGAAAGCCAGAGTCAGGAACGCAGCGCCGGTCCGAAGAGCGATGGTTGTTAGCCTGTACCTGGAGGCGAAAGGAGAGTACGAGGAAGCGGTCACGAAGGCTCAAGTTAAGAGTTGGAAGGAGTTTTGCGGGAAGCAGGACAGAGAAGGGGTTTGGGAAGGGATATATAGGGTAATGGGAAGGATAGCGAAGAGAGAGGAAGACCTGCCGCTGCAGATAGATGGGGAGACTCTGGACGCAAAGGGCTCTGTGAGGCTGTTGGCCGAGACGTTCTACCCCGAGGACCGAGAGGAAGACGACAGCATGGATCATCGCCAAACCCGACAACTGGCAGAGACGGTAAACGCGTGGAGCCATGATGAACGACATGACCCACCGTTTACCCATAGTGAACTTGGCCGGTCCGTGATGTCTTTCAACCCTAAAAAGGCCCCGGGAGCCGACGGGTTCACGGCCGATATCTGCTCTCAGGCCATAAAATGTGACCCCGACTACTTCCTGGCACTGTTGAACAAATGCCTGGCGCACCACCACTTCCCGAAGACCTGGAAGGAAGCTACGGTGGTTGTGCTCAGAAAGCCGGGCAAAGACTCGTACACCGTACCAAAGTCGTACAGGCCGATTGGGCTTTTGCCTGTCCTTGGGAAAGTGTACGAGAAGATGCTGGTTGCTCGTCTCAAATTCTACCTGCTACCTAGAATTAGTACTCGCCAATACGGCTTTATGCCCCAAAGGAGCACCGAAGACTCCCTCGTTACCCTCGTGCAGTACATCCGAGGAAAGCTGGCACAGAAGAAGATCGTCACGCTCGTGTCACTAGATATCGAGGGAGCCTTCGACAGCGCGTGGTGGCCTGCTATCAAAGTGCGATTGGCTGAGGAAAAGTGTCCTGTGAATCTGAGACGGGTAGTCAGTAGCTACCTCAGTGACAGGGTGGTCACCGTGAGGTATGCTGGGGAGGAGAGCAGAAGGCAAACCAGCAAAGGTTGCGTCCAGGGTTCTATAGGGGGGCCTATCCTCTGGAATTTGCTGCTTGACCCGCTCCTGAAACAGCTGGAGAGTAGGGGCGACTACTGCCAAGCATTTGCCGACGATGTGGTGTTGGTATTTGACGGGGATACAGCACAAAAAATCGAGGGACAAGCCAATGCCGCTCTCGAACATGTTCGAGCGTGGGGTGTCAGAAATCGGCTGAATTTCGCGCCGCACAAAACCTGTGCGATGGTGCTAACGCGGAGGCTCAAGTATGACACGCCACGCTTGAGCATGGGAGGGATCGACATTGAAATGTCCCAAGATGTTAAAGTATTAGGGCTGATCATAGACGCCAAGTTGACCTTCAACAGGCATATAGCTGTCGTCTGTAAAAAGGCGATAGCTATATACAAGCAGCTGGCTAGGGCAGCCCGGGTCAGTTGGGGTCTGCACCCGGAGGTGATAAGGGCCATCTATACCGCAGCAGTGGAACCGACTGTGCTGTATGCCGCGAGTGCATGGGCGACGGCTGCTAACAGGTTGGGGATTAAGAAGCAGCTCAACATCGTCCAGAGAGGGTTTGCTCAGAAGCTGTGCAGAGCCTATCGCACAGTCTCCCTAAACTCGGCACTAGTTCTGGCTGGGATACTTCCGCTTGACCTCCGTATCCAGGAAGCGGCTGCGCTCTACGGAGCCAAGAGGGGAGAGCCCCAGCCCGCACTAGGAGACCGGGAAGTGGAACGTATGGCCCCTGCGCTAGAGGCCCCGCACCCCGCGGAACAAATGAGTCTGGAGTTTGAAAGCCTGGTAGACGAGGAACAATACTACAACCACAGCAACTTCGCTGTGCGGATTTTCACCGACGGCAGCAAGATTGAGGGCAAAGTTGGAGCGGCGCTATCCTTGTGGAATAGGACCGCCGAAACAAAGACCCTCAAGCTTGCTTTGCCGTCCTACTGCACCGTCTATCAGGCTGAACTCCTGGCCCTGCAAAGAGCGGCAGGGGAAGTGCTCAAGCGCAGTGAAGCAACGTTCGGCATCTTCAGCGACTCTATGGCGGCCCTTCAGTCGGTAATCAATGTAAGTTCCCCCCACCCCTTGGCCGTGGAAACAAGAGACACCTTACGACGCTGTAAGCTCCAGAACAAGAGTGTCTCCTTGTTCTGGATCAAGGCCCACGCAGGGTTGGAGGGAAACGAGAGAGCCGACCAGCTCGCGAAGGAAGCCGCCCTGGGGTCGAAGAAGAAGCCGGACTACGACCTGTGTCCCGTATCATTCGTCAAGCGGAAAATCCGGTCGGAAACGCTTGACGAATGGAACGGGAGGTATAGGTCGGGTGACACGGCTTCGGGCACAAAACTTTTCTTCCCTGATGCGGTGGAAGCATACAGTGTGGTGCGCAAGATGGCTCCGACGAGCATAACCACGCAAATCCTGACGGGGCACGGCGGGTTCTCCGCATACCTGAAACGCTTCAAGTGTAAAGAGAACCCATCGTGCGCCTGTGAGCCCGGCGTGGAGGAGACCGTCTTGCACATATTGCTGGAGTGCCCAATCACAGCAAAAATGCGGTACAACATGGAGCAGCAACTCGCCGTCTCGCTGGAACCCCAAAACCTACCTGGCCTGATAAAAGGAAAGCAAAGGGAAGCGTTTTTAAATTACTGTCATAAAATAGCAAAAATAGTATGTAATAGAAATAAGATAGCTTAAGTAAAATATGATATTAAGTGTATAATAAGTATATAATTAAATATCATAATAGATTAAATAGCATAAAAATTACAATAGGTTAGTTATAAGTATTTTTGATAAGAAATAATTATAAGGTCCACCTAGAGATAATATATTATTATTAGATAATATAGATATTATAACATAGTATAGATAGGAAACTTCTCGATAATAGGTTACTTTTGTTCTTAAGATTATGTTGGTAGTTTTTAATGATTGTCTGGAGAGCTAGTTGTTGGTCATGCCAGAGATACACCTCTTCCTGTTATTTGGGTTTAAGCTGTAGCATGCAAAAATTTTATTTTTTTAATAAAAATACTACAATTCGCAGAACCAAGGGCTCTGATAATGTCAGAGGGCACAAGCAGGGCAGGAGTGGGTTTTAGCCGGTAAGAGTCCGGCACTGCCCAGACTGGCTCATAAGTGAGGCAGTCTGGGCGTCCATGAGGATTTCCCACTCCTGCCAAAACAAAAAAAAAAAAAAAAAAAACCTAACCTAACCTAACCTAACCTAACCTAACCTAACCTAACCTAACCTAACCTAACCCAACCTAACCTAACCTAACCTAACCTAACCTAACCTAACCTAACCTAACCTAACCTAACCTAACCTAACCTAACCTAACCTAACCTATATTTTTTTTTTTTTTTTTTTTTTTTTTTTTTTTTTCTCGCTGAGAAATGCTTTATGCATCCCCTTCTCGTGGGGGACGAGCCGGGGTATGTGGGACTCCCTGTCAGAATGACAGTATACCCACTAAAACTCAGCGGTGTTCCCGCATCGCCGTGATGGGAGGGCCATGGGAAACCGGCTTAGCCTTTACTTCCACAGCCCTCCCGGCGCATGCCCGCCTAGCTGGCGGGCCCCGCATGCCCCCCGGGCTGGGGGGCTACGGGAATGGCCGGGAACACCTGGCCATTCCCGTCCGACACTGGTGGAGGCCTGTGCGATACAGGCAAGGGTGCCCCCGCACCCGCTGCCTGCTGGCCTCCACCTGGGAGGAGTCGGAGATGACTGTCAAATTGACGTCTCCTTCGACCCCTCCTCCGCCTTCTGAGCGCCGCCGCGTGAGGATCGTCCTCCCGCGCGCGCTCCGCCGCCTCCTTCTGGGACATGACGTGTTCGCAGAAGTAGGCGACTGCCGCCCAGGACCCCTCATCCCCCAGCATGGTGTTAACCAACCCGGGCAGTGAGAGGTCCCGTCCGATCGCCGCAATGAGACTGCGACGAGGCTCGGACCACGACGGGCACACCTCGAGGGTGTGCTGCGCCGTGTCCTCCGCCGCGCCACAGTCGTGGCACGACGGCGTCTCCTCCCGTCCGATCCGGTGCAGGTACGATCCGAAACAACCGTGTCCGGACAGCACCTGCACCAGACGGAACGAGAGGAACCCATGCGACCGCTCGAGCCAGTCTCGCAGGACCGGCCCAAGCGCGTCGAGGGTACGGCGGCCAAAGGCTGCGGTGGCGAGGTCCCGCGTCCAATGGACGACGATGGCGTCCCTCGCCTCCCGCCGGACGGCCTCCCGCTCTTCCGGGGCGGTGCGTTCTGCTCTCGCCCTCCGCCCCGCCATCCATTCGTACACTCTGGCGAGCACCCACGCCTCGAGTTCCCAAGGCGGGGTGCCGGCCAGAGCACACGCTGCCGCGAAGCCCACCGTGCGGTAGGCCCGCGCCACCCGCTGGGCTATGGCCCTCTGAGGTGCCCGCAAGGCGGCGGCGTTCTCCCTCCTATGGAGGGAGTCCTCCCAGATAGGGGCCCCGTAGAGGGCCATACTCTTAAGGATGCCGGCGTAGAGTTGCCGGCATCGTGCGCTGGGCCCCCCCAAGTTGGGAAGGAGCCACGATAGCGCCCCCGCGGCCTTCAGCAGGCGCGACGACAGCCCGCTGAAATGCGGGCCGAAGCGCCACCTGCTGTCGATCACAAGGCCCAGATATTTCATCTGGGCCTTGACCTCGATTCTGACGCCCTCCACGAAGATGTGGGCGTCAGGTGGGGGGCGCTGCCGAGGTCCGTGGAAGAACACGGCCTCGGTCTTGTGCAGCGCCACCTTTAGACCTAGGCGGCGGATCCTCGCCGTGACCAAGGATCCGCCCGCCGAGGCCAAATTGGCCGCCTCCCTGAAACTCCCCCCCCGGGCGGTGAGGAGAGTGTCGTCCGCGTAGCAGACGACGCTCGTGCCTCGGAGGAGAGTTCCCCGCAAGAGCCAATCGTAGCCGACGTTCCAGAGGAGTGGTCCTATGACTGACCCCTGTGGAACGCCGGCTTCGACGGCATACCGCCGGACTTGGCCAGTCCTATCTACCAGGAGGATTGCCCGATCCTCCAGGTAGCTGGCCAGCAGACTGCGCAGGTATCGAGGCACTCCGTGGAATCGGAGCGCCTCTAGGATGGTGGAGTGGGGAACGGAGTTGAAGGCGTTGGCTATGTCGAATGACACCGCCAGCAATCCGTCCCCCGCCTCCATCGCCTCCTTCACCTGCCCCTTAAGGCAGGCCAGCGCGTCTACCGTGGAACGCTCAGCCCGAAACCCGAACTGAGCGTCCGACAAGTCTGGCCCGGTATCCCGCAGGTGGCCCTTTAGGCGACCAGCGATTATCCCCTCGAACATTTTGCCGACCTCATCTAAAAGAACGATGGGTCGGTATGCCGAGGGGGAGTCTGCTGGGCGGCCCTCCTTTCGAAGGAGGCACAACTGCCCCTCCTTCCACGGTTTCGGGAACCTCCCAGACGCGAGGCATGCGCTGAAGAGGTCCCGAAACCTCCCCTCCATTTGAGTGGTGGCGATCGCCACCACTCTTGCCGGGACACCGTCGGGGCCTGGAGCCGTCTTCTTGGCGCGGATACGGAGGATCGCTGCGCCAAGTTCCGACTCCGTGACAGGAGGGGGAGCCTCCTCTTCCTCCTCGTCTGGCGGGGCTCCACACATTACTGGCGGGGTGAAGTTGTCCCTGCCCGGGAACAGGGACTGAACCACCCCGTCCAGAAATGAGGGCTCCAGGGTCTCGGCAACCGGGGGACCAAAGGGGCGCAATTTGTTGCGCGCCGCCTTATACGGTCTCCCGTAGGGGTCGTTGTCGAGACCCTCCAGCAGCTCGGCTCTCGCCGAGTCTTTGGCGGCGGCGATGGCCCGATCGAGGACCTTTTTTGCCTCCACGTATACGTCGTAGAGGTGGTCCTCGTCGGCCCGGTCCCGTCGACGCCGCCGCCGACTCCGCGTGTAGGCCCTCCTTGCCTCCGCACAAGCTGCTCGAAGCCCCGCCAGCTCCGCCGACCACCAGTACACGGCGCGTTTGGGTGGTGGTCGGCGAGACCGAGGCATGCTAGAGTTGCATACCTCGGTCAGACACTCCCTCAGCTGCCCCGCTGCGGTGTCCACATCCAGGCCGGCGGTAGGCGGCGAAAGCCAGTCCTGGATGAACGCCGCCTCCGCCGCTGCCTCCCTGTCCAGGCGGGTGAAAGCCCACCGCGGGAACGGTGATCGCCCCGAGATGGGCCGCATCGCTCCGGGGCCCCTGGTGGAGATGTCGAACCGCACGTAGCGGTGGTCCGACATGGTCTCCACCAGGTCCACCCGCCAGTTCAGCACGCGTGCGGCTAACGCAGGGGTGGCGAAAGTGACGTCCACTATTGAGCCACCCTGCCGCCGCACGCATGTCTGGACGCTTCCTCTGTTCAAGAGGGAGAGTCCAGAGGAGGCTGCCCACATCTCCACCGCCCGCCCGCGTGCGTCGGTGGCCGGGTTGCCCCAGGTCACCGACTTGGCATTCAGGTCTCCCAGCAGGGAGACCTGCCGCGGCGCCGCCCTGCCGACCACAGCGGCCAGGACTCCGAGATAATTCTCAAAGTCCTGGAGAGGGCGGTTTGGAGAGAAATATACCCCCACAAGGGCTATGTCTCCCCACGCGGCGGCCACGTATCCCGGTCCTCTCTCTAATAGCGAGAGGGGAGGGGAGTCCGTGGAAGACCGCGCCGCTAGTGCCACCGAGTCGTCCTCGTCACCCAGCCAGCTGCTGGGGATCGAGTAGGGCTCGGCGACCACCGCTACGTTCACCAACCACTCGGCCATGACCTGCACTACCAGGTCCTGGGCCGCTTTGCAGTGGTTGGCGTTCGCCTGGAGGATGCGATAGTCGGAAAGCATTATTCCGACATCGCACCCCTCTCCTCAGCTACCGCCGCTGGCGCTGCAGCGACGACGATGGCGGCGGCGGTGGTGGCAACAGGGCGAACCTGCGCCGGCACTATGCCCTTCCTCACGGGGGGCTTGCAGCTCCTGCCCGTCATCCTGTGGTCCGCGGGACGGCCACTGGCGGCACACGCCTTGCAGTGTGGCGTGGTGGCGCGGCAAGTGGCACTCTTGTGTCCCTCTTGCCCGCACTGGTAGCACGTGTCTCCCCAGTCGGACTTGGAGGGACACGTGGCTCGGGTGTGGCCGAACGCGAAGCACTTGAAGCAGCGCGTAGGCTGGTCTTCAAGTGCCCGGACCACAGCCGAGCTGAGCCCCACGAGCAGCCGTCCCTTGGTCGCAGCAAGGACGGCCGCAGCCGTGGCGACTGGGCACTCGACGCGGATGATGCCCATGCCGCGGCGGCCGATCCCGATGGATCCACCCCTCACTGCGCCAGCGTCGCAGCCTCCAGCTGCGGCGACGGCCGCCACCACATCCTCCTTGGTGACCGAATCGTCCAGATCGGCCACCTCCAAGGCTGCGGTCTTGACGGGCTTGACGACCGTCGCCACATCCGCGATGACCTCTTGCAACTTTGTTGCGAAGAGGTCCGCATTGGTGCCGCGCTCTACCCCCGAGAACTCGAAAATTCGAGCCCCGGTTAGGGTTCGGCGGCACAACCTAACCTAACCTTTTTTTTTTTTTTTTTTTTTTTTTTTTTTTTTTTTCTCGCTGAGAAATGCTTTATGCATCCCCGTCTCGCGGGGGACGAGACGGGGTATGTGGGACTCCCTGTCGGAATGACAGTATACCCACTAAAACTCAGCGGTGTTCCCGCATCGCCGTGATGGGAGGGCCATGGGAAACCGGCATAGCCTTTACTTCCACAGCCCTCCCGGCGCATGCCCGCCTAGATGGTATGGCGGGCCCCGCATGCCCCCCAGGTCGGGGGGCTACGGGAATGGCCGAGAACACCTGGCCATTCCCGTCCCACACTGGTGGAGGCCTGTGCGATACAGGCAACGGTGCCCCCGCACCCGTTGCCTGCTGACCTCCACGCCCGCCTAGCTGGCGGGCCCCGCATGCCCCCCGCGTTGGGGGGGCTACGGCCGCAGAGGATAGGGAGAGCGGCAACGTAACACCGACACTCCTCTTCCCCTGCGGCCCCACCGCGTCCGCCATCTAACGGTGGCGGCCCCGTTAAGGCCGCGGAAGGTAGGGAGAGCGGCAACGTAACACCGACACTCCTCTCCCGCCGCGGCCTCCAATCCTCAGCCGCGATGTCTCCCACACGGGGGACATCGCGGCCCGCCTCAGGTAGGTTGCGATGTCGCCCAAGCGGCACCGCCACCTACCCGCAGGCCGCTCGTCGTCGGCTAAGCCGCAAAGCCTTGACGGGCGGCCCCCGCTGGGGTTCCTCTTAGCTTCACCGTGGTCGCCGGCCACGGCTACTGAGCCCCCCCGCCTCGTCAATGCGGGAACCCACCGGGGGGGAACCTAACCTAACCTTTTTTTTTTTTTTTTTTTCTCGCTGAGAAATGCTTTATGCATCCCCGTCTCGCGGGGGACGAGACGGGGTATGTGGGACTCCCTGTCGGAATGACAGTATACCCACTAAAACTCAGCGGTGTTCCCACATCGCCGTGATGGGAGGGCCATGGGAAACCGGCGTAGCCTTTACTTCCACAGCCCTCCCGGCGCATGCCCGCCTAGATGGTATGGCGGGCCCCGCATGCCCCCCAGGTTGGGGGGCTACGGGAATGACCGAGAACACCTGGCCATTCCCGTCCCACACTGGTGGAGGCCTGTGCGATACAGGCAACGGTGCCCCCGCACCCGTTGCCTGCTGACCTCCACGCCCGCCTAGCTGGCGGGCCCCGCATGCCCCCCGCGTTGGGGGGGCTACGGCCGCAGAGGATAGGGAGAGCGGCAACGTAACACCGACACTCCTCTTCCCCTGCGGCCCCACCGCGTCCGCCATCTAACGGTGGCGGCCCCGTTAAGGCCGCGGAAGGTAGGGAGAGCGGCAACGTAACACCGACACTCCTCTCCCGCCGCGGCCTTCAATCCTCAGCCGCGATGTCTCCCATACGAGGGACATCGCGGCCCACCTCAGGTAGGTTGCGATGTCGCCCAAGCGGCACCGCCACCTACCCGCAGGCCGCTCGTCGTCGGCTAAGCCGCAAAGCCTTGACGAGCGGCCCCCGCTGGGGTTCCTCTTAGCTTCACCGTGGTCCTGCGAGGCCACGGCTACTGAGCCCCCCCGCCTCGTCAATGCGGGAACCCACCGGGGGGGAACCTAACCTAACCTAACCTAACCTAACCTAACCTAACCTAACCTCCTGCCGGGGGCGCGGATGAATGCGCAAGCGATACCCGTACCCCCGGCAATAGGTACAGGAAGGGAACACCGGGGTGGTTTTTAGCCGGTAAGAGTCCGGCATGCCCCTCTGCCTTCCCCAGGGCGGAGGATGTCCATGAGGATTTTCCCCCCGATAACAAAAAAAAAAAAAAAAAAAAGGTTGCCCAAGTTGTTGGGCGTGGCTGGGGCGCTATCAACGCTGCTTCCCAATCTGGGGGGCCCGAGCGCCGCCTGTAGGCGGCTCTATGTGGGGATCGTGCGATCGATGGCCCTGTATGGGGCCCCGGGGTGTGGGCCTCTGACCTGACGGCCGGCAGTATCGCAATATTGCGGAAACCGCAGAGAGCGATGGCCGTCAGAGTCATAAGGGGATATCGCACGATCTCCTACGAGGCGGCCTGTGTACTGGCTGGATCCCCGCCCTGGGACCTCGAGGCGAAAGTACTCGCGTCATTGTATCGGTGGCGCGAGGAAGCGAGGGCGCGAGGTGAGCGACCGATGCAGCGACACATGGAGCTGCGTCGGTCTCAGCTTCGCGAGGTCCTGGTGGCGGAATGGCGGGACAGGGTTACACGCCCTACCGCTGGCCTCGTCACCATCGAGGCGGTCCGGCCGGTGCTCGAGCGCTGGCTCGGGAGGAGGCACGGCTCCCTGTCGTTTCGGGTGACGCAGGTGCTCTCGGGGCATGGTTGCTTCGGGAAGTACCTGTGTCGCATTAACAGGGAGCCGGACGCCCGGTGTCACCACTGCGTCGACTGCCGGGAGGACACGGCGCGGCATATGCTGGCAGAGTGTGCCGCCTGGGAGGAGCCACGCCGTGCCCTCATCTCAGAAGTAGGCAGTGACCTGTCGTTGCCGGCCGTGGTCGAGTCGATGGTCGGCAGCGAAGAGTCCTGGGACGCGGTGGTTTCCTTCTGCGAAACAGTCGTCTCGCAGAAGGAGGCTGCGGAAAGGGAGAGGGAGATCTCGTCCACTCACCCGGCCCGCAGCAGGCGCACCGGGCGTCGGCGGAGGGCGGACAACGCCCTCTTCCAGCCCCCCTAAATGGGTCCAGGGGCGACGGACTCGGGGACGTCCGTTGCCCGCCACACATCAGGACCCGAGGTGGCGGCGCGTAGTGTTCCACGCGCGCCCCTCTTAGACGTCGCGGGGGGAGTCTAACACCTCACTCCCCCCCCTGACCCGAGGAGGCCCGCGGTGGCGGGCCGGCACCAGTCGGGGGTTGCGGAAGGATCGTACGTTCCCGCGACCCCCGGCGTAGGTGTGAGATGGAACACCGGGGTGGTTTTTAGCCGGTAAGAGTCCGGCATGCCCCTCTGCCTTCCCCAGGGCGGAGGATGTCCATGAGGATTTTCCCCCCGAGACCAAAAAAAAAAAAAAAAAAAGGTTAGGTTAGGTTAGGTTGGGGTGCATGTTGAAGAGCCTCCTCGTGGCGCACCCTGGGCAACGTCGGCTCCAAGTGCCCACCGGGTTTTGGTGGACACTTGGGGCTGGCGGCTAATCTTCAACAAACGGGGAAGGGTCATGGTTCCAATCACCGATCATCCTTGATGGTTGTTGAAGGGAACCGGGCTACAGGTGGTTAATACGTCTACTCCTCCTCTGCTTACAGAGGAATGTGAGTGGGCGTAGACTGGGGAGGGGCGGTTCGCGCCGCTGAACCCACAACAGTGTGGGTGGTGGAGGGTGTCCATGTCCGCGCTGCGTCTGTCCGGTATCCGGCGGCAGCGTGGGGACGCCGGGGCGGTGGTTGGTTTGCCAGCCGTCGGCCACTCCGTAATCCTGGGTTCAGGACCGGGGGTCCGGGCCACTGAGGCCTGGGCCGCGAGGAAGACAACCTCTCTAAAAAATCACCCCAATCCCAAGGTCTAGCGTGCCGAGGGGATGAATGGCCGGAGGGGATCCGGCCGTTAGCGCGGCGAAAAGGGACCTCACCCTTAAAAAGGAACAATGGAAAGCACGACTACTGGCAATATTCCCCAGGCGGGTACCCTCCTACGCAAGGAGGGTCAGTCCCGCCCTTCTTCGGAAGGCAGCCCCACCGTATCTGGGGGGGGCACCAATAGTCTCGTGGGCCGGCAGAACACCGCCGACCTTCGTCAACCAACTCCTGCGTCGCAACAAAAGGAGCTCCGGGTTAGCCTGGAGCGCCTGTGCGACGCAGATGTACCGCTTGCCGTCGTGGACGGCAACAAGAGCCGAGGAGGCTCATGTCCTAATAGGGACCTGGACTCGCGTGCACTGAAGCGCATGCGAAGTGAGGACTCGGGGTCGATGGGCCTCTCGTCCAGTGAGGAGAACCTGTCGGCCCCCAAAGTGCCAACGGCACAGAGAGGACGGGGTCGCGCGGCAGCGGGGGGAGCCCCCGCTCGGTTGCCGGGCCGTGACCGAGCGGGTCGCTTCGTGCCATTCTCTCGGCCCGCTACACCAGTTCCCGCAGAGCGTCCAGTGGAGAGTGTGGACAGTGACCCCGGGCTCTCAGTACTGGACCTGAGCGAGGGCTCCTCGTCCTCGCTCCTATCCTTGTTAGGGTCCAACAAGGCGGAGGCGAATGCCGCAAAGCGGGCGCAGCGGAAGGTGGTGGCGGCTGACGAGGTCAGCGAGATGGCACGACTGGCCCGAGAGCGGCGCTCTGCTCAGGCGGCTGCCGGTGAGAGCCTGTCCGCGGTGGCGCTCAGTCGCCAAGTTTTGGACGGCGTGGACGTCGTCCTGAAGGTTGCCACTAAATCTGGCAGTCTGAAGGGCACGTTCACGCGCGCTCTGAAGGAGGCGGCTGACGGCATCAAGGAGGCAGTTGGCGTCCTCCTTAGTCGCACAAGCTCAGAGGAGACGGCGAAGCTGTGGGAGGAGAACGGCCGTCTCAGATCAGAGCTCGAGGACCTGAAGCGGGAGCTTGCTGCGCAGAGGGCGGAATGGCAGCAGAGGCGTCCTGCGGCCACCGGCTCCGCTCCCGTCGCTGCCCCACCGCCGTCGCCACCGTCGGTCCCGTCGTCAGTCCCTACCCCCGCCCTGCCTGCGGATGCGGAGATCGAAAAGATCGTTCGCATCTGCATGCTGCAGTGTGGGGGTATGATGAATGCCCGTCTGCAGGGTCTGGAGTCAAGGCTCCTCCCGGCAGAGACTCTCCGGCCGCCGCTTGCTGCGGATAGGCGGAGAAAGGAGGAGCCCGCTAAGTCGAGCCCGGCAACCACAGCTAGGAAGCCAAAGGGGGGCAAAAACCCCGCGGGGGGGCCCAGGAAGCCCGGTGAGAGCACGTCCGTGCCCACTTCCCGGACGAATGCACCCCCGGCGACCGCACCTTCGGCGACCGCGCCCGCGTCCACTACAGAAACCTGGACGACGGTCGTCAAGAAGGGTCGCCGTAAGACGGCGCCGCCGGTACCCGCTGGAGTACCGGCATCGGCACCCAAGAAGGCTCAGGGGCCGTCTAAAGTCAGAGCTCCACGCTCCGCGGCTGTAGTCATTACGCTGCAGCCCGGAGCCATCGAAAGGGGCCTGACATACAAGGCGGTCCTGACGGAGGCGAGAGCCAAAGTCGCGTTCCCTGACCTTGGCACACCGACCGGCTTCAAAATGAGGCCGGCAATGACGGGGGCGCGGCTGTTCGAGGTGTCGGGTGCCTCGAGCGGCGAGAAGGCGGACATCCTGGCCGCCAAGTTGAGGGAGGTCCTCAACGCGGAGGACGTTCGGGTGTCCAGGCCGGTGAAGACCGCTGAACTGCGCATCGACGGACTGGACGACTCGACGACTCCGGCCGAGGTCGTGGCGGCTGTCGCTCGAGTCGGTGGATGTCCGCCCGAGGACGTGCGGACGGGCGAGATTCGCGTCGACGCTTCCGGGCTCGGCGCGATCTGGGTGCGGTGCCCGGTGGCGGCGGCGAACAAAGTCGCCGACGCTGGGCGTCTGTTAGTGGGGTGGGTGGCAGCGAGGGTGAAGCCGCTACAACCCAGGGCCTTGCGGTGCTACCGTTGCCTCGGCATTGGACATGTCAGGGCACGGTGCACCGCCGAAATAGACCGCAGCGAGCTGTGCTATCGCTGCGGTCAGGCCGGCCACAAGGCGGCCCAGTGCTCCGCGGCGCCAAACTGCAGCCTCTGTACAGCTGCAGGGAGGCCCGCCGGGCACAGAGCGGGCGGAAAGGCCTGTGGCGCACCCGCCCAGACCAAGAAGAGAGGGGGTGCCAAGGCTGCCGGGGGCTCTTTACCCCCCCCTCAGCCTGGCAGCCCTTCGGCCGACTCCCGGCCTAGGAATGGTGTGGAGGGAATGGATTGCGCATAATGGCGCTCTACCATTTCCTACAGGGCAATATCAACCACTCTGCTAGAGCTCAGGATCTCTTGCTCCAGAGCATGGCAGAGTGGTCGATTCAGGTGGCTGTGGTCGCCGAACCGTATTTCGTCCCCTCCAGGGATAACTGGGTGGGAGACCTGGACGGTTTGGTGGCCATCATTGGCGGGACTCTAGTCAACCCGACCCGAGGTCACGGCTGGGTAGCCGCCCTCGCGGACGGCATTGCCACGGTTGGGGCATATTTCTCGCCCAACAAGAGTCTCGCCGACTTCGAGAGGTTCCTTGTCGAGTTGGGTGCCGTCGTGGGCCGACTCCACCCTCGCCCGGTGCTGTTGCTGGGGGATCTCAACGCCAAGTCTGCGGCGTGGGGGTCCCCTGTGACCGATGCTAGGGGCGAGGCGCTGGAGGAGTGGGCGGTCACGAGTGGCTTGACCGTCCTAAATCGGGGCTCGGTATACACGTGCGTGCGGCAGCGGGGCGGGTCTATAGTGGACGTATCGTTCGCTAGCCCCGCTGTCGCGGGTCGTGTCCGCGACTGGCGTGTCGCCGTGGAGGTGGAGACGTTGTCGGATCACCGATACATCCGTTTCGACGTCTCCGCCCAGACCACCGTCGCGCGCGGTTCACCGGCCTCGCGAACGGACGGTCCGCGCTGGGCGCGTAAGCGCATCGACAGGGAGCTTCTCGAGGAGGCCGCTATTGTCCAGGCCTGGAGCCGGGAGTCGGCAATGAACGGACCCGTCGACGTCGAGCAGGAGGCGCTGTGGTTCCGCGGGGCGATGACGCAAATCTGCGACGCGTCCATGCCCCGGGTCCACGCACAGTCAGCAAGGCGCCAGGTGTACTGGTGGACCGCCGAGATCGCGCAGCTGCGCGTCGCGTGCGTAGCGGTTAGGCGCCAGTACACCCGATACCGGAGGAGACGTCGTCGGGTCCCTGACGAAGAAGCCGCGCTGTATGAGGTGTACCGCGCGGCGAAGGGGACTCTGTGGCTGGCCATCAGCGAGGCGAAAACGCGAGCCAGGGAAGAGATGTTGGAGACTCTAAACGGGGATCCGTGGGGGCGCCCTTATCGCGCGGTCCGAGGGAGACTTCGAGCCGCGGCGCCCCCACTTACGGAGAGTCTCCAACCCGAGCTGCTGGAGGAAGTGGTCGCAGCCCTCTTCCCGGCAAGAGCGGAGCATATGCCGCCGCCGATGGCTTTGTCCACAGCCACAGAGTCCACAGAGGAGAACGCCATCAGCGTCCCAGAGGTGACACAGGCAGAGATGGGGGCAGCCGTGATGCGGCTCCGGGCCAAGAACGTAGCTCCGGGGCCCGACGGGATCCACGGCTGTGCGTTAGCCCTCGCTCTGAAGGAGCTTGAGCCCCAACTGAGAGGACTCTACACAGCGTGCTTTGAGCAGGGCCAGTTTCCCTCTTTGTGGAAATCTGGTCGTCTGGTCCTGCTCAGGAAAGCGGGGCGCCCTGCGGACTCGTCGTCCGCATACCGGCCCATAGTGCTGCTAGACGAGGTGGGTAAGCTGTTTGAGCGAGTAATCGCAGCCCGCCTCGTCGGCCACTTGTGCAGAGAGGGGCCGGATCTGGACGACAGTCAGTTCGGGTTTCGGCATGGGCGCTCCACCATACACGCAGTGTCGCGAGTGAGAGTCCTGGCGGAGGAAGCGGTGTCCCGGGGCGGGGTGATGTTGGCGGTGTCCTTGGACATCTCCAACGCCTTTAACACCCTGCCCTGGAGTTGTATTCGGGAGGCACTGCGGTATCATCGAGTGCCTCCCTACCTCCGCCACATCGTTGGGGCTTATCTGTCGGAGAGGTGTGTCACCTACATGGGACGTGATGGCAGAAATCAGCGCCACATGTCGTGCGGCGTTCCGCAGGGCTCGGTCCTAGGCCCGCTCCTGTGGAACGTCGGGTACGACTGGGTGCTGAGGGGCGAGCTCAGACCGGGGGTAGACCTGACGTGTTATGCGGATGACACGCTGGTCACTGCCCGGGGGAGCTCGCACAGGGAGGCAGCGTTGCTGGCGACGGCTGCGGTCTCACAGGTGGTGGACCGCATACGTCGCCTAGGCCTGGAGGTGGCCCTCAGTAAGTCGGAGGCCATGGTGTTTCATGGCCCCCGGCGGGCGCCGCCGCCCGGCTCACACATCGTGGTCGGGGGGGCTCGGATCGCTGTCGAGTCTACCATGAAGTACCTGGGATTGGTGCTCGACAGCCGGTGGGACTTTGGACCCCATTTCCGGCGGCTGGCGCCCAAGTTGTTGGGCGCGGCTGGGGCGCTATCAACGCTGCTTCCCAATCTGGGGGGCCCGAGCGCCGCCTGTAGGCGGCTCTATGTGGGGATCGTGCGATCGATGGCCCTGTATGGGGCCCCGGTGTGGGCCTCTGACCTGACGGCCGGCAGTATCGCAATATTGCGGAAACCGCAGAGAGCGATGGCCGTCAGAGTCATAAGGGGATATCGCACGATCTCCTACGAGGCGGCCTGTGTACTGGCTGGATCCCCGCCCTGGGACCTCGAGGCGAAAGTACTCGCGTCATTGTATCGGTGGCGCGAGGAAGCGAGGGTGCGAGGTGAGCGACCGATGCAGCGACACATGGAGCTGCGTCGGTCTCAGCTTCGCGAGGTCCTGGTGGCGGAATGGCGGGACAGGCTTACACGCCCTACCGCTGGCCTCGTCACCATCGAGGCGGTCCGGCCGGTGCTCGAGCGCTGGCTCGGGAGGAGGCACGGCTCCCTGTCGTTTCGGGTGACGCAGGTGCTCTCGGGGCATGGTTGCTTCGGGAAGTACCTGTGTCGCATTAACAGGGAGCCGGACGCCCGGTGTCACCACTGCGTCGACTGCCGGGAGGACACGGCGCGGCATACGCTGGCAGAGTGTGCCGCCTGGGAGGAGCTACGCCGTGCCCTCACCTCAGAAGTAGGCAGTGACCTGTCGCTGCCGGCCGTGGTCGAGTCGATGGTCGGCAGCGAAGAGTCCTGGGACGCGGTGGTTTCCTTCTGCGAAACAGTCGTCTCGCAGAAGGAGGCTGCGGAAAGGGAGAGGGAGATCTCGTCCACTCACCCGGCCCGCAGCAGGCGCACCGGGCGTCGGCGGAGGGCGGACAACGCCCTCTTCCAGCCCCCCTAAATGGGTCCAGGGGTGACGGACTCGGGGACGTCCGTTGCCCCCCACACATCAGGACCCGAGGTGGCGGCGCGTAGTGTTCCACGCGCGCCCCTCTTAGACGTCGCGGGGGGAGTCTAACACCTCACTCCCCCCCCTGACCCGAGGAGGCCCGCGGTGGCGGGCCGGCACCAGTCGGGGGTTGCGGAAGGATCGTACGTTCCCGCGACCCCCGGCGTAGGTGTGAGATGGAACACCGGGGTGGTTTTTAGCCGGTAAGAGTCCGGCATGCCCCTCTGCCTTCCCCAGGGCGGAGGATGTCCATGAGGATTTTCCCCCCGAGACCAAAAAAAAAAAAAAAAAAAGGTTAGGTTAGGTTCCCCCCCCCCCCCCGGTGGGTTCCCGCATCCCCCCCGGTGGGTTCCCGCATTGACGAGGCGGGGGGGCTCAGTAGCCGTGGCTCGGAGGACCACGGTGAAGCTAAGAGGAACCCCAGCGGGGGCCGCTCGTCAAGGCTTTGCGGCTTAGCCAACGACGAGCGGCCTGCGGGTAGGTGGCGGTGCCGCTTGGGCGACATCGCAACCTACCTGAGGCGGGCCGCGATGTCCCCCATGTGGGAGACATCGCGGCTGAGGATTGGAGGCCGCGGCGGGAGAGGAGTGTCGGTGTTACGTTGCCGCTCTCCCTACCTTCCGCGGCCTTAACGGGGCCGCCACCGTTAGATGGCGGACGCGGTGGGGCCGCAGGGGAAGAGGAGTGTCGGTGTTACGTTGCCGCTCTCCCTATCCTCTGCGGCCGTAGCCCCCCCCAACGCGGGGGGCATGCGGGGCCCGCCAGCCAGGCGGGCGTGGAGGTCAGCAGGCAACGGTTGCGGGGGCACCGTTGCCTGTATCGCACAGGCCTCCACCAGTGTAGGACGGGAATGGCCAGGTGTTCTCGGCCATTCCCGTAGCCCCCCCAACCTGGGGGGCATGCGGGGCCCGCCATACCATCTAGGCGGGCATGCGCCGGGAGGGCTGTGGAAGTAAAGGCTATGCCGGTTTCCCATGGCCCTCCCATCACGGCGATGTGGGAACACCGCTGAGTTTTAGTGGGTATACTGTCATTCCGACAGGGAGTCTCACATACCCCGTCTCGTCCCCCACGAGGCGGGGATGCATAAAGCATTTCTCAGCGAGAAAAAAAAAAAAAAAAAAAAAAAAAAGGTTAGGTTAGGTTCCCCCCCGGTGGGTTCCCGCATTGACGAGGCGGGGGGGCTCAGTAGCCGTGGCCTCGCAGGACCACGGTGAAGCTAAGAGGAACCCCAGCGGGGGCCGCTCGTCAAGGCTTTGCGGCTTAGCCGACGACGAGCGGCCTGCGGGTAGGTGGCGGTGCCGCTTGGGCGACATCGCAACCTACCTGAGGTGGGCCGCGATGTCCCTCGTATGGGAGACATCGCGGCTGAGGATTGGAGGCCGCGGCGGGAGAGGAGTGTCGGTGTTGAACCGGTTGCCTCTGTTGGTGTATCCTGAGAAGCCGGCGGATGAATCGGCTGTGTCTTGGTCCCGGATTTCTTCTTTGTGGGCCTGGCGCAGGCCATCGTCCCGGTCCAGTGATCGGCTAGCTTGCCGGATGCCGCGCAGAGTACGCAGTGCGGCGCGGCTGTGCAAGAGCCAGCTTTATGATCGGGCTGACCGCAACGAAAGCACAGTTGGCTGCGGTCGACCCCCGCGGTGCACCGTACACCCACGTGTCCCAGCTCGAGACAACGATAGCACCGCAAGGGCTTGGGCGTCAAGAGCGTCACCTGCGCCGAGACCCATCCTATCAGCAGTCTTCTGCCCTCCTTCAGTTTGTTGGCCGCCGCTACGGGACAACTTACTAACACTGTCCCGAGGCCAGAGACACCCCTACGAATTGTGCCCGCCTTTACTTGTTCTGGCGGGCAGTTGCCGGCCTTAGAGATGGCGGCGGCGACCTCATCAGTGGTGACAGAGTCGTCCAGGCCCGAGATTCGCAAATCTGCACATTTAGTGGGCCTGGACACTCTGACGTCGTCACTTCCGAGAGACGCCCTTAGTTTTTCGGCAAGGGCGTCTGCCTTGGGGGCACTTGAAGCCCCCGAGATTTCCAGTAGCCGGGCTCCAGTAGCCGTAGGCTTGCACCGGAGGCCCGTTATGCCGAGATCATTCAATGAGATTTCGGCTTTCGCCTTTGAAAGGATCCCGGCATATGTTAGTCCTCGCTCCTCCGCGCCTGGCTGCAGTGTCAGAACCACAGCTGTTGATCGAGGGGCACGGAGCCTCGCAGCCTGTGCTTGGGCCGCCGTCTTTACTTTCTGGGCCTGTTGCCTGGCCTTGCGGCACGCCTTATTGTTACTTTGTTTGGCGCCCGCAATTGTCCATTCCGCCTCCTTTTGTGAAGAGGCGGATTTAGGGTCGCGCTGATCTGGAGATTGTGTTGGCGGCGCTGTAGAGGTAGCCGCTGCACCCGACTTGTTCGTCTTCTTTTTTTTCTTCTTCCCATTAGCCTTATCTTGTGACAAGGCTATGGGGGGTGTCTTCTCCGTTATAGTAGCAGCCGCTTGTGCCTGTTGTTTGGTACAAGGCACTGCAGCTTTGGCCGCATAAGACGACGTCGGTGCGCTGCGTTGGTCTGCAGCTAGGGGAGGGCGTAAGATCCTCCCCTCTAACACCGAGAATCGGGCGTTGAAACTCGCCAACTCCTGACGGACAAGGCGAGCCAACTGCGACTCTGGTGGTGGCTGCTGCTCTGTGGGCTGCTGCTGTGGCTGCTTCTGCGGCTGTGGCAAGCCCAACTCCTTCCGGAGGTGCTCGCGGCGGAAGGACGCCATCTCCGCCTTGAGCTCCTCATACTCCTTGCGGAGTTCCGCCATTTGGGCCGCCAGCTTGGCATTTTGAGCCCTTAATAAGGTCGCCTCTTCGTTAGTGGTACGGCTGAGTAGCACCTCGGCACTCTCCAGTATCGAGGCCGTAGCCTCTTTGAGTGCCTTCTGGCTTACGCCACTGAGGCCCTTCGACACTTTTTGAACCCTCTTGATGGCAGCCACAGCGTCAACCATTCTTTGGTTGTGGTCGAAGGCAGGTAAGTCTTCCGCCTCGACGACCATATCGGAGGCAGCAGAAGACGACTCCGACAGGCGGGTGCGGGCCCTACCTTCCGTCACCCTTTTTGTAAGAGCCGCAATCTGCCGCTCATCCTCTGCTTGTTTGCCGGCGTCGGCTGCAGCCTTCTTGGCAGCCGCAACCTCGCGCCTGGACAAGCCGATGCCAACGTACTTGCCCGTCGACACCGGCCTACCTCTTCCGCCTTTTTTGGCACCGACCTTGGCAGCCGGTACCGAAGTATCAAACCTAACCTAACCTAACCTAACCTAACCTCGCGGCGGCCACGTATCCCGGTCCTCTCTCTAATAGCGAGAGGGGAGGGGAGTCCGTGGAAGACCGCGCCGCTAGTGCCACCGAGTCGTCCTCGTCACCCAGCCAGCTGCTGGGGATCGAGTAGGGCTCGGCGACCACCGCTACGTTCACCAACCACTCGGCCATGACCTGCACTACCAGGTCCTGGGCCGCTTTGCAGTGGTTGGCGTTCGCCTGGAGGATGCGATAGTCGGAAAGCATTATTCCGACATCGCACCCCTCTCCTCAGCTACCGCCGCTGGCGCTGCAGCGACGACGATGGCGGCGGCGGTGGTGGCAACAGGGCGAACCTGCGCCGGCACTATGCCCTTCCTCATGGGGGGCTTGCAGCTCCTGCCCGTCATCCTGTGGTCCGCGGGACGGCCACTGGCGGCACACGCCTTGTAGTGTGGCGTGGTGGCGCGGCAAGTGGCACTCTTGTGTCCCTCTTGCCCGCACTGGTAGCACGTGTCTCCCCAGTCGGACTTGGAGGGACACGTGGCTCGGGTGTGGCCGAACGCGAAGCACTTGAAGCAGCGCGTAGGCTGGTCTTCAAGTGCCCGGACCACAGCCGAGCTGAGCCCCACGAGCAGCCGTCCCTTGGTCGCAGCAAGGACGGCCGCAGCCGTGGCGACTGGGCACTCGACGCGGATGATGCCCATGCCGCGGCGGCCGATCCCGATGGATCCACCCCTCACTGCGCCAGCGTCGCAGCCTCCAGCTGCGGCGACGGCCACCACCACATCCTCCTTGGTGACCGAATCGTCCAGATCGGCCACCTCCAAGGCTGCGGTCTTGACGGGCTTGACGACCGTCGCCACATCCGCGATGACCTCTTGCAACTTTGTTGCGAAGAGGTCCGCATTGGTGCCGCGCTCTACCCCCGAGAACTCGAAAATTCGAGCCCCGGTTAGGGTTCGGCGGCACGTAATATGGCTGATCCCCAGCTGGGAGGGATCAGCATTGGTACGAGCCCGTCTTAGGACGGACTCGTACGTCTCGCCCCGCTCCACGGCCGCCGGGGTGAGGGTCACGACGACGGCCGCAGTTTTGGGAGGAACCAGCTTCCTCCCGCCGGCTGGGGCCCGTTTGGCTGCAGGAGCATTCGCGGCGGGCTTGGGGGCCGGCTTTTGCACTCCCTTGCCCTTCCCTCTCTTGACCACTTCCGTCCACGACTGGTTGGACGGGGTGGTGGAGGGAAGCAGGGCGTCTTCCTCCTGCGAGTCCTGGGTGGCTGCTAGAGTCGCCAACGACCCAGTCGCTCCCTCCGCGCTTGTGGTGGGGGCTTGGGGAGCCACCTTCGTCCTCTTGCCCTTCCCTTTGCCCTTGGAGGGCTTCGGAGTCTGGGGCTGCGCACCCGATGCCGGGCCTGCTAGAGGCGCCGGTTCCGGCTCCCTCGGTGGTGGCTTATCCGCCGCTAGCGGCGGGCGGAGCCGCCTTTCCGGCAGGAGCCGGTCCTCGATGCCTGCGAGGCATGCCCTGGTGAATGCCCTCTCCTCCATGACAACCTTGCGGATTATATCCTCAAGGTTGAAAGGGGAGGAGGAGCCTCCTACCACCGGACCTGGGGCAGGTTGGGCAGGCCGAGCCGTGGCCTCAGCCAGCTTCAGGTGTAGCTGGCTGACCTCCGCCTGCAGGCGATCCACCTTCGCCTGCAGCTGCCGCGTCTCGTCCGTGGCGGTCCGCTTCACCAGCTCTGCGACGATGCCGTGCATGCTGGCAGCCCGGCATTTGAGGGCCTTTTGGAAGGTCCCCTTCAGGTTGGAGGACTTTGAGGCGACCTCCAAGACCTCCTCTCTGTCCTCCTGCGCCATGCGCTCCAGTTCCGCCAGGGAGTGGTCAGCATACAGGACATTGGATGCCCCATAGCCGGCCCTCGCCCTGGCGGTTTGCGCCTGGCGCTCCTTCGCGGCGACCCTCTCCTCCAGGTATTCCTGGAGCTGCGCCCTCTTTGCCAGGTTAAGCTGGCGCTCGGCGTCCACCAAGCCCACATCGTGGGTATCGGTTTCTTTAGAAGTCGAAGCCTTTTTAGGCTTCGACTTCTTCCCGGCCTTACCTCCGGCCGACTCCGAGGAGCCCTCGGACCCGTGCCTTAGGTAGGCCCTTTTCCGCTTGAGGCGGTCGTTTTCGGCCCCCGACGTCTCCAGGTTGGAGTCGTTGGAGTCCGAAAACTCGTCCGGCCTGCTAAACAAGCTGGCCGCAGATGGTGCGCGGTCAGCGTCCGACGCCAAAGCGTCACCGGCGTGGCCCTGAAAAGGGCTGTTAGATTGGCCCTGAGAAGGGCCGTTGGGTTGGCCCTGAGAAGGGCCGTTTGAATCGCCCTGGGAGGAGCGATTCGGATTAAAATTCGGGTTAAAATCATTAAAATTAGGATAAAAATCAGGGTTAAAATCATTTTGGTTAAAACTTGCAAAGCGCCCAGAGGCGTCCCGCATCGGTTTTCTCGACATGTTCGTAGACGACCGCGTTGATATCTACGAATTCACAGTGCACTTTAGCCGCCGGTCTGCCACTCCGTTACGGTGGTCAGACGCGACGTTGCCCAGGGGATACTACGTGGAAGTATGCACTGTGGGGGATCCCCCAACCTAACCTAACCTTTTTTTTTTTTTTTTTTTTTTTTTTTTTTTTTTTTTTTTTTTTTTTCTCGCTGAGAAATGCTTTATGCATCCCCGTCTCGCGGGGGACGAGACGGGGTATGTGGGACTCCCTGTCGGAATGACAGTATACCCACTAAAACTCAGCGGTGTTCCCGCATCGCCGTGATGGGAGGGCCATGGGAAACCGGCATAGCCTTTACTTCCACAGCCCTCCCGGCGCATGCCCGCCTAGATGGTATGGCGGGCCCCGCATGCCCCCCAGGTCGGGGGGCTACGGGAATGGCCGAGAACACCTGGCCATTCCCGTCCCACACTGGTGGAGGCCTGTGCGATACAGGCAACGGTGCCCCCGCACCCGTTGCCTGCTGACCTCCACGCCCGCCTAGCTGGCGGGCCCCGCATGCCCCCCGCGTTGGGGGGGCTACGGCCGCAGAGGATAGGGAGAGCGGCAACGTAACACCGACACTCCTCTTCCCCTGCGGCCCCACCGCGTCCGCCATCTAACGGTGGCGGCCCCGTTAAGGCCGCGGAAGGTAGGGAGAGCGGCAACGTAACACCGACACTCCTCTCCCGCCGCGGCCTCCAATCCTCAGCCGCGATGTCTCCCACACGGGGGACATCGCGGCCCGCCTCAGGTAGGTTGCGATGTCGCCCAAGCGGCACCGCCACCTACCCGCAGGCCGCTCGTCGTCGGCTAAGCCGCAAAGCCTTGACGAGCGGCCCCCGCTGGGGTTCCTCTTAGCTTCACCGTGGTCGCCGGCCACGGCTACTGAGCCCCCCCGCCTCGTCAATGCGGGAACCCACCGGGGGGGAACCTAACCTAACCTAACCTAACCTATGTCTACTGGTAGCGTTCCCTCACCCAATTTTAAGAGAACATCAGAAAATTCTTGGGCGTGTACATTCCCGCCAAGCTGTGTTCTCATATTCATCGTTAAGCGCAACCTATGAATATGTGGCCATAAGAAAGAGCATTTCAACGAAGCATTCACCTCATCTGCCCTAGTTCCTCGCGTCACCACAGGCAGCGTTTGTCGAAAATCGACGCTTAACAGAACTTAAAAGTTAAATTATTATTAACTAAATAAATAACATGTCATTTTGTGCATTCAATTATTTTGTGCATTCAATTACGAACAAAAACCTTTTAAAATCAATATTGCTTACCTCCCATAACATACGGCGTGATAATATGTAGCCTAAAGCCTTCCTTGGTTTACAAAGAACATTTTTGCTGAATTTCAATTCAATCTATCCAGTAATTTTGGCGTGAAGCCGTACCATACACACAGACAAACACAAAAATTCTAAAAATTCACTTTTTGTCATCAGTTACGTTTTTCTAACAAAACCACTTATTTTTTCTCGAAAATTCTCAATGTACAGTTTCTCTTTCATTAGGTACTGTTTTATTATATGTACCTATAGATAATTTTTTTTTTTTTTTTTGTTAGCCTATGCTGTCCCACTGCTGAGCAAAGGCCTCCACCAAATCCCTCCAGGAACTCTTTTCGTTAAAGTTGGGTAATTTTTTTGACAAGGGCAACACTTCAAGCTTTTGTCATCGTCGCTTGTCGCTTTCTTTTCTTGGCTCTAGTGATGTTACTCAGTCATAAATGGACTCGATTGTCTGGATTATGTAATTCGAATCCTCAATTCAAGTTGGTTGTTGCTTCGTACGCACACAAAAAAAACTTTAAGAAAAGAATCATAGCAAGATCCAAAATACAGTAACCGTTCTATATTGGTACATCGGTGTGACATTCGGCTAGGGTTGTCTTAGTTCGACTTTGTAAAGAGCGTTGTGTCCTACTCAGATTCCACTGATTATCAGGTTGATCTGATAATTAATGTCGATTTTAATGACAAAATATTACACTTTATCAACTGACAGCACTAACCCACAGAACATGTTTTTTCTCTTATTTAATCTCTGTGGCTCTGTACATCACAGTATTTTGACGGTTTATTACACGAAATATATCTATTCCCTGGTTTATTATCCAAGAATGACAGTTAACTAGTGTGGCAGTGTTGGTGATTTTTATCTAATCGCGACTACATCGAGTGGTACCATGAGAGAAAATGGACTTATATTTACTCGAGTAACGAGTTAAATAAAATCGAGCCGCATCACTATCTGACACTGTAACGTTGATAATAATGTATACAAGTTAACTAGGTATTTCATTTGGGAGACAACACGTAGCACTATGTTCAATTTATTTTTTTATTACCTTATCTAGGGAGGCAAACTGTTTCTCCTTACCTAATACAGGTTGCACAGCTACCTAGCTAGGAGAACAGTTATAGTTCACCCCTACAAATATTTGCTATTATAAGTTCTACGCCTACTTAATAACTTGAATATGTACATACCTACCACAAATACCCTTTAATTGCAATAAATATTTTTATTATTTTATTATTATTATTGTCAGAAAGACAACACGTGTCAAGTGACAATAACATTAATTTTATTTTTCAGTTTCTTTCGAATTGCTTGAAATTGATATTTCTGTTTTCCTGTATGTAATTGAAGGATTGCGTTATTGGAAGATCATGCATTACAGCATAAGAACATTTACTCCAGAAGGAAGTTGTGTTAATTGTTCAGTAAGATTTCAACGCAATGTGCGAAGACATTGCCCGAGACTGCTGCAGATGTGCGGTAACTTGTGAACGCAAGGATTCACGAACACAAGTCAAACCATCTCTAATGCAGTTTAACGAAAGTGCGTTTAAACGATGCAAGAAAGTATTGCAACTGTTTATACGTTATGGAGATTTGGATACAGGAATATTATATAGGGTGGCAGGGACATCGACGCGCAAACTGTAACCATGGATTCAGCATATGAGCTTAGACCCCATAGCATCGAAATTTTTCGTCGGTTATGAAAAAAAAGCTTCTGTTTCATAGAAAAGTGCAATACCTACGCGGTCAAAATGTATGGAACAGCAATATTTTTTTTAATAACAACTGCAAACTTCGCTGTGGTGAAGTTGAGGGCAGGAGCCGTAGAGCAACACGGGCCTCCGGCTGGAGCAGGAGCATGGGAAACAAGAGTTCTGTAAGTGTACTTGAAAGATGGACAGCCTATCGAGCTGCTTGGGAGGGGAGGTCAACCCTTCGAACACATTGCGGGGATGTCCGGAAGTGGGCCAGAGTGGAGATGCTTTGGCAGGCACGCTGGAATTGTCAAAGGGATTGCGGCCTTTGCCAATTCATCAGCCTTTTAGGTTGGTATAAAATCAAGAACGGACTACGATCCGTGCCCGGTTTCATTCTTCAAACGACAAATCCGAATGGACTCGCTTGACGAATGGAATACGAGATACCGATCCGGGGAAACAGTTTCAACCACCAAGATCTTCCTTTCTGACGCAACCGCGGCTTATAATGCACCAATTTAAAGTAGATCCCCTGTTATCACAAGTGCTAATGGGGCATGGCGGGCTCTCCGAGTATGTGAACCGTTTCAAACGCAAAAACCCTGGAGCGAATGCGTACTGCATATAATAATGGAGTGTCCCATATTTGCACAAGACAAATATAATTTTAAAGCAGAAACTGATGTTAAAATAAATTTAGAAACAATACTAAAAATAATGCAAAACAGTTACAGCGACAAGTTCAGCGTACGTCGGCTTGAACCAAGGGTCGGCGAGGGTGGACGCTCTGACGTCAGACATACAGTAAGAGTTACAGCGACAAGTTCAGTGTACGTAGGCTTGAACCAAGGGTCGGCGAGGGTGGACGCTCTGACGTCAGACATACAGTAAGAGTTACAGCGACAAGTTCAGTGTACGTAGGCTTGAACCAAGGGTCGGCGAGGGTGGACGCTCTGACGTCAGACATACAGTAAGAGTTACAGCGACAAGTTCAGTGTACGTCGGCTTGAACCAAGGGTCGGCGAGGGTGGACGCTCTGACGTCAGACATACAGTAAGAGTTACAGCGACAAGTTCAGTGTACGTAGGCTTGAACCAAGGGTCGGCGAGGGTGGACGCTCTGACGTCAGACATACAGTAAGAGTTACAGCGACAAGTTCAGTGTACGTAGGCTTGAACCAAGGGTCGGCGAGGGTGGACGCTCTGACGTCAGACATACAGTAAGAGTTACAGCGACAAGTTCAGTGTACGTAGGCTTGAACCAAGGGTCGGCGAGGGTGGACGCTCTGACGTCAGACATACAGTAAGAGTTACAGCGACAAGTTCAGTGTACGTCGGCTTGAACCAAGGGTCGGCGAGGGTGGACGCTCTGACGTCAGACATACAGTAAGAGTTACAGCGACAAGTTCAGTGTACGTAGGCTTGAACCAAGGGTCGGCGAGGGTGGACGCTCTGACGTCAGACATACAGTAAGAGTTACAGCGACAAGTTCAGTGTACGTCGGCTTGAACCAAGGGTCGGCGAGGGTGGACGCTCTGACGTCAGACATACAGTAAGAGTTACAGCGACAAGTTCAGTGTACGTCGGCTTGAACCAAGGGTCGGCGAGGGTGGACGCTCTGACGTCAGACATACAGTAAGAGTTACAGCGACAAGTTCAGTGTACGTAGGCTTGAACCAAGGGTCGGCGAGGGTGGACGCTCTGACGTCAGACATACAGTAAGAGTTACAGCGACAAGTTCAGTGTACGTCGGCTTGAACCAAGGGTCGGCGAGGGTGGACGCTCTGACGTCAGACATACAGTAAGAGTTACAGCGACAAGTTCAGTGTACGTCGGCTTGAACCAAGGGTCGGCGAGGGTGGACGCTCTGACGTCAGACATACAGTAAGAGTTACAGCGACAAGTTCAGTGTACGTAGGCTTGAACCAAGGGTCGGCTACGGATATGAGGGTGGACGCTCTGACGTCAGACATACAGTAAGAGTTACAGCGACAAGTTCAGTGTACGTCGGCTTGAACCAAGGGTCGGCGAGGGTGGACGCTCTGACGTCAGACATACAGTAAGAGTTACAGCGACAAGTTCAGTGTACGTCGGCTTGAACCAAGGGTCGGCGAGGGTGGACGCTCTGACGTCAGACATACAGTAAGAGTTACAGCGACAAGTTCAGTGTACGTAGGCTTGAACCAAGGGTCGGCTACGGATATGAGGGTGGACGCTCTGACGTCAGACATACAGTAAGAGTTACAGCGACAAGTTCAGTGTACGTCGGCTTGAACCAAGGGTCGGCGAGGGTGGACGCTCTGACGTCAGACATACAGTAAGAGTTACAGCGACAAGTTCAGTGTACGTAGGCTTGAACCAAGGGTCGGCGAGGGTGGACGCTCTGACGTCAGACATACAGTAAGAGTTACAGCGACAAGTTCAGTGTACGTCGGCTTGAACCAAGGGTCGGCGAGGGTGGACGCTCTGACGTCAGACATACAGTAAGAGTTACAGCGACAAGTTCAGTGTACGTCGGCTTGAACCAAGGGTCGGCGAGGGTGGACGCTCTGACGTCAGACATACAGTAAGAGTTACAGCGACAAGTTCAGTGTACGTAGGCTTGAACCAAGGGTCGGCGAGGGTGGACGCTCTGACGTCAGACATACAGTAAGAGTTACAGCGACAAGTTCAGTGTACGTCGGCTTGAACCAAGGGTCGGCGAGGGTGGACGCTCTGACGTCAGACATACAGTAAGAGTTACAGCGACAAGTTCAGTGTACGTCGGCTTGAACCAAGGGTCGGCGAGGGTGGACGCTCTGACGTCAGACATACAGTAAGAGTTACAGCGACAAGTTCAGTGTACGTAGGCTTGAACCAAGGGTCGGCTACGGATATGAGGGTGGACGCTCTGACGTCAGACATACAGTAAGAGTTACAGCGACAAGTTCAGTGTACGTCGGCTTGAACCAAGGGTCGGCGAGGGTGGACGCTCTGACGTCAGACATACAGTAAGAGTTACAGCGACAAGTTCAGTGTACGTCGGCTTGAACCAAGGGTCGGCGAGGGTGGACGCTCTGACGTCAGACATACAGTAAGAGTTACAGCGACAAGTTCAGTGTACGTAGGCTTGAACCAAGGGTCGGCTACGGATATGAGGGTGGACGCTCTGACGTCAGACATACAGTAAGAGTTACAGCGACAAGTTCAGTGTACGTCGGCTTGAACCAAGGGTCGGCGAGGGTGGACGCTCTGACGTCAGACATACAGTAAGAGTTACAGCGACAAGTTCAGTGTACGTAGGCTTGAACCAAGGGTCGGCGAGGGTGGACGCTCTGACGTCAGACATACAGTAAGAGTTACAGCGACAAGTTCAGTGTACGTCGGCTTGAACCAAGGGTCGGCGAGGGTGGACGCTCTGACGTCAGACATACAGTAAGAGTTACAGCGACAAGTTCAGTGTACGTAGGCTTGAACCAAGGGTCGGCGAGGGTGGACGCTCTGACGTCAGACATACAGTAAGAGTTACAGCGACAACTTCAGTGTACGTAGGCTTGAACCAAGGGTCGGCGAGGGTGGACGCTCTGACGTCAGACATACAGTAAGAGTTACAGCGACAAGTTCAGTGTACGTCGGCTTGAACCAAGGGTCGGCGAGGGTGGACGCTCTGACGTCAGACATACAGTAAGAGTTACAGCGACAAGTTCAGTGTACGTAGGCTTGAACCAAGGGTCGGCGAGGGTGGACGCTCTGACGTCAGACATACAGTAAGAGTTACAGCGACAAGTTCAGTGTACGTCGGCTTGAACCAAGGGTCGGCGAGGGTGGACGCTCTGACGTCAGACATACAGTAAGAGTTACAGCGACAAGTTCAGTGTACGTAGGCTTGAACCAAGGGTCGGCGAGGGTGGACGCTCTGACGTCAGACATACAGTAAGAGTTACAGCGACAAGTTCAGTGTACGTCGGCTTGAACCAAGGGTCGGCGAGGGTGGACGCTCTGACGTCAGACATACAGTAAGAGTTACAGCGACAAGTTCAGTGTACGTAGGCTTGAACCCAGGGTCGGCGAGGGTGGACGCTCTGACGTCAGACATACAGTAAGAGTTACAGCGACAAGTTCAGTGTACGTCGGCTTGAACCAAGGGTCGGCGAGGGTGGACGCTCTGACGTCAGACATACAGTAAGAGTTACAGCGACAAGTTCAGTGTACGTAGGCTTGAACCAAGGGTCGGCGAGGGTGGACGCTCTGACGTCAGACATACAGTAAGAGTTACAGCGACAAGTTCAGTGTACGTCGGCTTGAACCAAGGGTCGGCGAGGGTGGACGCTCTGACGTCAGACATACAGTAAGAGTTACAGCGACAAGTTCAGTGTACGTAGGCTTGAACCAAGGGTCGGCGAGGGTGGACGCTCTGACGTCAGACATACAGTAAGAGTTACAGCGACAAGTTCAGTGTACGTCGGCTTGAACCAAGGGTCGGCGAGGGTGGACGCTCTGACGTCAGACATACAGTAAGAGTTACAGCGACAAGTTCAGTGTACGTAGGCTTGAACCCAGGGTCGGCGAGGGTGGACGCTCTGACGTCAGACATACAGTAAGAGTTACAGCGACAAGTTCAGTGTACGTCGGCTTGAACCAAGGGTCGGCGAGGGTGGACGCTCTGACGTCAGACATACAGTAAGAGTTACAGCGACAAGTTCAGTGTACGTAGGCTTGAACCAAGGGTCGGCGAGGGTGGACGCTCTGACGTCAGACATACAGTAAGAGTTACAGCGACAAGTTCAGTGTACGTAGGCTTGAACCAAGGGTCGGCGAGGGTGGACGCTCTGACGTCAGACATACAGTAAGAGTTACAGCGACAAGTTCAGTGTACGTCGGCTTGAACCAAGGGTCGGCGAGGGTGGACGCTCTGACGTCAGACATACAGTAAGAGTTACAGCGACAAGTTCAGTGTACGTAGGCTTGAACCAAGGGTCGGCGAGGGTGGACGCTCTGACGTCAGACATACAGTAAGAGTTACAGCGACAAGTTCAGTGTACGTCGGCTTGAACCAAGGGTCGGCGAGGGTGGACGCTCTGACGTCAGACATGCAGTAAGAGTTACAGCGACAAGTTCAGTGTACGTAGGCTTGAACCAAGGGTCGGCGAGGGTGGACGCTCTGACGTCAGACATACAGTAAGAGTTACAGCGACAAGTTCAGTGTACGTAGGCTTGAACCAAGGGTCGGCGAGGGTGGACGCTCTGACGTCAGACATACAGTAAGAGTTACAGCGACAAGTTCAGTGTACGTCGGCTTGAACCAAGGGTCGGCGAGGGTGGACGCTCTGACGTCAGACATACAGTAAGAGTTACAGCGACAAGTTCAGTGTACGTAGGCTTGAACCAAGGGTCGGCGAGGGTGGACGCTCTGACGTCAGACATACAGTAAGAGTTACAGCGACAAGTTCAGTGTACGTCGGCTTGAACCAAGGGTCGGCGAGGGTGGACGCTCTGACGTCAGACATACAGTAAGAGTTACAGCGACAAGTTCAGTGTACGTAGGCTTGAACCAAGGGTCGGCGAGGGTGGACGCTCTGACGTCAGACATACAGTAAGAGTTACAGCGACAAGTTCAGTGTACGTCGGCTTGAACCAAGGGTCGGCGAGGGTGGACGCTCTGACGTCAGACATACAGTAAGAGTTACAGCGACAAGTTCAGTGTACGTAGGCTTGAACCAAGGGTCGGCGAGGGTGGACGCTCTGACGTCAGACATACAGTAAGAGTTACAGCGACAAGTTCAGTGTACGTCGGCTTGAACCAAGGGTCGGCGAGGGTGGACGCTCTGACGTCAGACATACAGTAAGAGTTACAGCGACAAGTTCAGTGTACGTAGGCTTGAACCAAGGGTCGGCGAGGGTGGACGCTCTGACGTCAGACATACAGTAAGAGTTACAGCGACAAGTTCAGTGTACGTAGGCTTGAACCAAGGGTCGGCGAGGGTGGACGCTCTGACGTCAGACATACAGTAAGAGTTACAGCGACAAGTTCAGTGTACGTAGGCTTGAACCAAGGGTCGGCGAGGGTGGACGCTCTGACGTCAGACATACAGTAAGAGTTACAGCGACAAGTTCAGTGTACGTAGGCTTGAACCAAGGGTCGGCGAGGGTGGACGCTCTGACGTCAGACATACAGTAAGAGTTACAGCGACAAGTTCAGTGTACGTCGGCTTGAACCAAGGGTCGGCGAGGGTGGACGCTCTGACGTCAGACATACAGTAAGAGTTACAGCGACAAGTTCAGTGTACGTAGGCTTGAACCAAGGGTCGGCGAGGGTGGACGCTCTGACGTCAGACATACAGTAAGAGTTACAGCGACAAGTTCAGTGTACGTCGGCTTGAACCAAGGGTCGGCGAGGGTGGACGCTCTGACGTCAGACATACAGTAAGAGTTACAGCGACAAGTTCAGTGTACGTAGGCTTGAACCAAGGGTCGGCGAGGGTGGACGCTCTGACGTCAGACATACAGTAAGAGTTACAGCGACAAGTTCAGTGTACGTCGGCTTGAACCAAGGGTCGGCGAGGGTGGACGCTCTGACGTCAGACATACAGTAAGAGTTACAGCGACAAGTTCAGTGTACGTAGGCTTGAACCAAGGGTCGGCGAGGGTGGACGCTCTGACGTCAGACATACAGTAAGAGTTACAGCGACAAGTTCAGTGTACGTCGGCTTGAACCAAGGGTCGGCGAGGGTGGACGCTCTGACGTCAGACATACAGTAAGAGTTACAGCGACAAGTTCAGTGTACGTAGGCTTGAACCAAGGGTCGGCGAGGGTGGACGCTCTGACGTCAGACATACAGTAAGAGTTACAGCGACAAGTTCAGTGTACGTAGGCTTGAACCAAGGGTCGGCGAGGGTGGACGCTCTGACGTCAGACATACAGTAAGAGTTACAGCGACAAGTTCAGTGTACGTCGGCTTGAACCAAGGGTCGGTACGGATATGAGGGTGGACGCTCTGACGTCAGACATACAGTAAGAGTTACAGCGACAAGTTCAGTGTACGTAGGCTTGAACCAAGGGTCGGCGAGGGTGGACGCTCTGACGTCAGACATACAGTAAGAGTTACAGCGACAAGTTCAGTGTACGTAGGCTTGAACCAAGGGTCGGCGAGGGTGGACGCTCTGACGTCAGACATACAGTAAGAGTTACAGCGACAAGTTCAGTGTACGTCGGCTTGAACCAAGGGTCGGTACGGATATGAGGGTGGACGCTCTGACGTCAGACATACAGTAAGAGTTACAGCGACAAGTTCAGTGTACGTAGGCTTGAACCAAGGGTCGGCGAGGGTGGACGCTCTGACGTCAGACATACAGTAAGAGTTACAGCGACAAGTTCAGTGTACGTAGGCTTGAACCAAGGGTCGGCGAGGGTGGACGCTCTGACGTCAGACATACAGTAAGAGTTACAGCGACAAGTTCAGTGTACGTAGGCTTGAACCAAGGGTCGGCGAGGGTGGACGCTCTGACGTCAGACATACAGTAAGAGTTACAGCGACAAGTTCAGTGTACGTAGGCTTGAACCAAGGGTCGGCGAGGGTGGACGCTCTGACGTCAGACATACAGTAAGAGTTACAGCGACAAGTTCAGTGTACGTAGGCTTGAACCAAGGGTCGGCGAGGGTGGACGCTCTGACGTCAGACATACAGTAAGAGTTACAGCGACAAGTTCAGTGTACGTAGGCTTGAACCAAGGGTCGGCGAGGGTGGACGCTCTGACGTCAGACATACAGTAAGAGTTACAGCGACAAGTTCAGTGTCCGTAGGCTTGAACCAAGGGTCGGCGAGGGTGGACGCTCTGACGTCAGACATACAGTAAGAGTTACAGCGACAAGTTCAGTGTACGTAGGCTTGAACCAAGGGTCGGCTACGGATATGAGGGTGGACGCTCTGACGTCAGACATACAGTAAGAGTTACAGCGACAAGTTCAGTGTACGTAGGCTTGAACCAAGGGTCGGTACGGATATGAGGGTGGACGCTCTGACGTCAGACATACAGTAAGAGTTACAGCGACAAGTTCAGTGTACGTCGGCTTGAACCAAGGGTCGGCGAGGGTGGACGCTCTGACGTCAGACATACAGTAAGAATTACAGCGACAAGTTCAGTGTACGTAGGCTTGAACCAAGGGTCGGCGAGGGTGGACGCTCTGACGTCAGACATACAGTAAGAGTTACAGCGACAAGTTCAGTGTACGTAGGCTTGAACCAAGGGTCGGCGAGGGTGGACGCTCTGACGTCAGACATACAGTAAGAGTTACAGCGACAAGTTCAGTGTACGTAGGCTTGAACCAAGGGTCGGCGAGGGTGGACGCTCTGACGTCAGACATACAGTAAGAGTTACAGCGACAAGTTCAGTGTACGTAGGCTTGAACCAAGGGTCGTCGAGGGTGGACGCTCTGACGTCAGACATACAGTAAGAGTTACAGCGACAAGTTCAGTGTACGTAGGCTTGAACCAAGGGTCGGCGAGGGTGGACGCTCTGACGTCAGACATACAGTAAGAGTTACAGCGACAAGTTCAGTGTACGTAGGCTTGAACCAAGGGTCGGCGAGGGTGGACGCTCTGACGTCAGACATACAGTAAGAATTACAGCGACAAGTTCAGTGTACGTAGGCTTGAACCATGGGTCGGCGAGGGTGGACGCTCTGACGTCAGACATACAGTAAGAGTTACAGCGACAAGTTCAGTGTACGTAGGCTTGAACCAAGGGTCGGCGAGGGTGGACGCTCTGACGTCAGACATACAGTAAGAGTGACAGCGACAAGTTCAGTGTACTTAGGCTTGAACCAAGGGTCGGCGAGGGTGGACGCTCTGACGTCAGACATACAGTAAGAGTTACAGCGACAAGTTCAGTGTACGTAGGCTTGAACCAAGGGTCGGCGAGGGTGGACGCTCTGACGTCAGACATACAGTAAGAGTTACAGCGACAAGTTCAGTGTACGTAGGCTTGAACCAAGGGTCGGCGAGGGTGGACGCTCTGACGTCAGACATACAGTAAGAGTTACAGCGACAAGTTCAGTGTACGTAGGCTTGAACCAAGGGTCGGCTACGGATATGAGGGTGGACGCTCTGACGTCAGACATACAGTAAGAGTTACAGCGACAAGTTCAGTGTACGTAGGCTTGAACCAAGGGTCGGCGAGGGTGGACGCTCTGACGTCAGACATACAGTAAGAGTTACAGCGACAAGTTCAGTGTACGTCGGCTTGAACCAAGGGTCGGCGAGGGTGGACGCTCTGACGTCAGACATACAGTAAGAGTTACAGCGACAAGTTCAGTGTACGTCGGCTTGAACCAAGGGTCGGCGAGGGTGGACGCTCTGACGTCAGACATACAGTAAGAGTTACAGCGACAAGTTCAGTGTACGTAGGCTTGAACCAAGGGTCGGCTACGGATATGAGGGTGGACGCTCTGACGTCAGACATACAGTAAGAGTTACAGCGACAAGTTCAGTGTACGTAGGCTTGAACCAAGGGTCGGCTACGGATATGAGGGTGGACGCTCTGACGTCAGACATACAGTAAGAGTTACAGCGACAAGTTCAGTATACGTAGGCTTGAACCAAGGGTCGGCGAGGGTGGACGCTCTGACGTCAGACATACAGTAAGAGTTACAGCGACAAGTTCAGTGTACGTAGGCTTGAACCAAGGGTCGGCTACGGATATGAGGGTGGACGCTCTGACGTCAGACATACAGTAAGAGTTACAGCGACAAGTTCAGTGTACGTAGGCTTGAACCAAGGGTCGGCGAGGGTGGACGCTCTGACGTCAGACATACAGTAAGAGTTACAGCGACAAGTTCAGTGTACGTAGGCTTGAACCAAGGGTCGGCTACGGATATGAGGGTGGACGCTCTGACGTCAGACATACAGTAAGAGTTACAGCGACAAGTTCAGTGTACGTAGGCTTGAACCAAGGGTCGGTACGGATATGAGGGTGGACGCTCTGACGTCAGACATACAGTAAGAGTTACAGCGACAAGTTCAGTGTACGTCGGCTTGAACCAAGGGTCGGCGAGGGTGGACGCTCTGACGTCAGACATACAGTAAGAATTACAGCGACAAGTTCAGTGTACGTAGGCTTGAACCAAGGGTCGGCGAGGGTGGACGCTCTGACGTCAGACATACAGTAAGAGTTACAGCGACAAGTTCAGTGTACGTAGGCTTGAACCAAGGGTCGGCGAGGGTGGACGCTCTGACGTCAGACATACAGTAAGAGTTACAGCGACAAGTTCAGTGTACGTAGGCTTGAACCAAGGGTCGGCGAGGGTGGACGCTCTGACGTCAGACATACAGTAAGAGTTACAGCGACAAGTTCAGTGTACGTAGGCTTGAACCAAGGGTCGGCGAGGGTGGACGCTCTGACGTCAGACATACAGTAAGAGTTACAGCGACAAGTTCAGTGTACGTAGGCTTGAACCAAGGGTCGGCTACGGATATGAGGGTGGACGCTCTGACGTCAGACATACAGTAAGAGTTACAGCGACAAGTTCAGTGTACGTAGGCTTGAACCAAGGGTCGGTACGGATATGAGGGTGGACGCTCTGACGTCAGACATACAGTAAGAGTTACAGCGACAAGTTCAGTGTACGTCGGCTTGAACCAAGGGTCGGCGAGGGTGGACGCTCTGACGTCAGACATACAGTAAGAATTACAGCGACAAGTTCAGTGTACGTAGGCTTGAACCAAGGGTCGGCGAGGGTGGACGCTCTGACGTCAGACATACAGTAAGAGTTACAGCGACAAGTTCAGTGTACGTAGGCTTGAACCAAGGGTCGGCGAGGGTGGACGCTCTGACGTCAGACATACAGTAAGAGTTACAGCGACAAGTTCAGTGTACGTCGGCTTGAACCAAGGGTCGGCGAGGGTGGACGCTCTGACGTCAGACATACAGTAAGAGTTACAGCGACAAGTTCAGTGTACGTAGGCTTGAACCAAGGGTCGGCGAGGGTGGACGCTCTGACGTCAGACATACAGTAAGAGTTACAGCGACAAGTTCAGTGTACGTAGGCTTGAACCAAGGGTCGGCGAGGGTGGACGCTCTGACGTCAGACATACAGTAAGAGTTACAGCGACAAGTTCAGTGTACGTAGGCTTGAACCAAGGGTCGACGAGGGTGGACGCTCTGACGTCAGACATACAGTAAGAATTACAGCGACAAGTTCAGTGTACGTAGGCTTGAACCAAGGGTCGGCGAGGGTGGACGCTCTGACGTCAGACATACAGTAAGAGTTACAGCGCGAGTTCAGTGTACGTAGTCTTGAACCAAGGGTCGGCGAGGGTGGACGCTCTGACGTCAGACATACAGTAAGAGTTACAGCGACAAGTTCAGTGTACGTAGGCTTGAACCAAGGGTCGGCGAGGGTGGACGCTCTGACGTCAGACATACAGTAAGAGTTACAGCGACAAGTTCAGTGTACGTAGGCTTGAAGCAAGGGTCGGCTACGGATATGAGGGTGGACGCTCTGACGTCAGACATACAGTAAGAGTTACAGCGACAAGTTCAGTGTACGTAGGCTTGAACCAAGGGTCGGTACGGATATGAGGGTGGACGCTCTGACGTCAGACATACAGTAAGAGTTACAGCGACAAGTTCAGTGTACGTCGGCTTGAACCAAGGGTCGGCGAGGGTGGACGCTCTGACGTCAGACATACAGTAAGAATTACAGCGACAAGTTCAGTGTACGTAGGCTTGAACCAAGGGTCGGCGAGGGTGGACGCTCTGACGTCAGACATACAGTAAGAGTTACAGCGACAAGTTCAGTGTACGTAGGCTTGAACCAAGGGTCGGCGAGGGTGGACGCTCTGACGTCAGACATACAGTAAGAGTTACAGCGACAAGTTCAGTGTACGTAGGCTTGAACCAAGGGTCGGCGAGGGTGGACGCTCTGACGTCAGACATACAGTAAGAGTTACAGCGACAAGTTCAGTGTACGTAGGCTTGAACCAAGGGTCGGCGAGGGTGGACGCTCTGACGTCAGACATACAGTAAGAGTTACAGCGACAAGTTCAGTGTACGTAGGCTTGAACCAAGGGTCGGCTACGGATATGAGGGTGGACGCTCTGACGTCAGACATACAGTAAGAGTTACAGCGACAAGTTCAGTGTACGTAGGCTTGAACCAAGGGTCGGTACGGATATGAGGGTGGACGCTCTGACGTCAGACATACAGTAAGAGTTACAGCGACAAGTTCAGTGTACGTCGGCTTGAACCAAGGGTCGGCGAGGGTGGACGCTCTGACGTCAGACATTCAGTAAGAATTACAGCGACAAGTTCAGTGTACGTAGGCTTGAACCAAGGGTCGGCGAGGGTGGACGCTCTGACGTCAGACATACAGTAAGAGTTACAGCGACAAGTTCAGTGTACGTAGGCTTGAACCAAGGGTCGGCGAGGGTGGACGCTCTGACGTCAGACATACAGTAAGAGTTACAGCGACAAGTTCAGTGTACGTAGGCTTGAACCAAGGGTCGGCGAGGGTGGACGCTCTGACGTCAGACATACAGTAAGAGTTACAGCGACAAGTTCAGTGTACGTAGGCTTGAACCAAGGGTCGGCGAGGGTGGACGCTCTGACGTCAGACATACAGTAAGAGTTACAGCGACAAGTTCAGTGTACGTAGGCTTGAACCAAGGGTCGGCTACGGATATGAGGGTGGACGCTCTGACGTCAGACATACAGTAAGAGTTACAGCGACAAGTTCAGTGTACGTAGGCTTGAACCAAGGGTCGGTACGGATATGAGGGTGGACGCTCTGACGTCAGACATACAGTAAGAGTTACAGCGACAAGTTCAGTGTACGTAGGCTTGAACCAAGGGTCGGCGAGGGTGGACGCTCTGACGTCAGACATACAGTAAGAGTTACAGCGACAAGTTCAGTGTACGTAGGCTTGAACCAAGGGTCGGCTACGGATATGAGGGTGGACGCTCTGACGTCAGACATACAGTAAGTGTTACAGCGACAAGTTCAGTGTACCGTAGGCTTGAACCAAGGGTCGGCTACGGATCCTTACCTTTTCCTGTATATGTATATGAGGGTGGACGCTCTGACGTCAGACATACAGTAAGAGTTACAGCGACAAGTTCAGTGTACGTAGGCTTGAACCAAGGGTCGGCTACGGATATGAGGGTGGACGCTCTGACGTCAGACATACAGTAAGAGTTACAGCGACAAGTTCAGTGTACCGTAGGCTTGAACCAAGGGTTGGTACGGATCCTTACCTGTTCCTGTATATGTATATGAGGGTGGACGCTCTGACGTCAGACATACAGTAAGAGTTACAGCGACAAGTTCAGTGTACCGTAGGCTTGAACCAAGGGTCGGCTACGGATCCTTAGCTTTTCCTGTATATGTATATGAGGGTGGACGCTCTGACGTCAGACATACAGTAAGAGTTACAGCGACAAGTTCAGTGTACCGTAGGCTTGAACCAAGGGTCGGCTACGGATCCTTACCTTTTCCTGTATATGTATATGAGGGTGGACGCTCTGACGTCAGACATACAGTAAGAGTTACAGCGACAAGTTCAGTGTACCGTAGGCTGGAACCAAGGGTCGGCTACGGATCCTTACCTGTTCCTGTATATGTATATGAGGGTGGACGCTCTGACGTCAGACATACAGTAAGAGTTACAGCGACAAGTTCAGTGTACCGTAGGCTTGAACCAAGGGTCGGCTACGGATCCTTACCTTTTCCTGTATATGTATATGAGGGTGGACGCTCTGACGTCAGACATACAGTAAGAGTTACAGCGACAAGTTCAGTGTACCGTAGGCTTGAACCAAGGGTCGGCTACGGATCCTTACCTTTTCCTGTATATGTATATGAGGGTGGACGCTCTGACGTCAGACATACAGTAAGAGTTACAGCGACAAGTTCAGTGTACCGTAGGCTGGAACCAAGGGTCGGCTACGGATCCTTACCTGTTCCTGTATATGTATATGAGGGTGGACGCTCTGACGTCAGACATACAGTAAGAGTTACAGCGACAAGTTCAGTGTACCGTAGGCTTGAACCAAGGGTCGGCTACGGATCCTTACCTTTTCCTGTATATGTATATGAGGGTGGACGCTCTGACGTCAGACATACAGTAAGAGTTACAGCGACAAGTTCAGTGTACCGTAGGCTTGAACCAAGGGTCGGCTACGGATCCTTACCTTTTTCTGTATATGTATATGAGGGTGGACGCTCTGACGTCAGACATACAGTAAGAGTTACAGCGACAAGTTCAGTGTACCGTAGGCTTGAACCAAGGGTCGGCTACGGATCCTTACCTTTTCCTGTATATGTATATGAGGGTGGACGCTCTGACGTCAGACATACAGTAAGAGTTACAGCGACAAGTTCAGTGTACCGTAGGCTTGAACCAAGGGTCGGCTACGGATCCTTACCTTTTCCTGTATATGTATATGAGGGTGGACGCTCTGACGTCAGACATACAGTAAGAGTTACAGCGACAAGTTCAGTGTACCGTAGGCTTGAACCAAGGGTCGGCTACGGATCCTTACCTTTTCCTGTATATGTATATGAGGGTGGACGCTCTGACGTCAGACATACAGTAAGAGTTACAGCGACAAGTTCAGTGTACCGTAGGCTTGAACCAAGGGTCGGCTACGGATCCTTACCTTTTCCTGTATATGTATATGAGGGTGGACGCTCTGACGTCAGACATACAGTAAGAGTTACAGCGACAAGTTCAGTGTACCGTAGGCTTGAACCAAGGGTCGGCTACGGATCCTTACCTTTTCCTGTATATGTATATGAGGGTGGACGCTCTGACGTCAGACATACAGTAAGAGTTACAGCGACAAGTTCAGTGTACCGTAGGCTGGAACCAAGGGTCGGCTACGGATCCTTACCTGTTCCTGTATATGTATATGAGGGTGGACGCTCTGACGTCAGACATACAGTAAGAGTTACAGCGACAAGTTCAGTGTACCGTAGGCTTGAACCAAGGGTCGGCTACGGATCCTTACCTTTTCCTGTATATGTATATGAGGGTGGACGCTCTGACGTCAGACATACAGTAAGAGTTACAGCGACAAGTTCAGTGTACCGTAGGCTTGAACCAAGGGTCGGCTACGGATCCTTACCTTTTCCTGTATATGTATATGAGGGTGGACGCTCTGACGTCAGACATACAGTAAGAGTTACAGCGACAAGTTCAGTGTACCGTAGGCTGGAACCAAGGGTCGGCTACGGATCCTTACCTGTTCCTGTATATGTATATGAGGGTGGACGCTCTGACGTCAGACATACAGTAAGAGTTACAGCGACAAGTTCAGTGTACCGTAGGCTTGAACCAAGGGTCGGCTACGGATCCTTACCTTTTCCTGTATATGTATATGAGGGTGGACGCTCTGACGTCAGACATACAGTAAGAGTTACAGCGACAAGTTCAGTGTACCGTAGGCTTGAACCAAGGGTCGGCTACGGATCCTTACCTTTTCCTGTATATGTATATGAGGGTGGACGCTCTGACGTCAGACATACAGTAAGAGTTACAGCGACAAGTTCAGTGTACCGTAGGCTTGAACCAAGGGTCGGCTACGGATCCTTACCTTTTCCTGTATATGTATATGAGGGTGGACGCTCTGACGTCAGACATACAGTAAGAGTTACAGCGACAAGTTCAGTGTACCGTAGGCTTGAACCAAGGGTCGGCTACGGATCCTTACCTTTTCCTGTATATGTATATGAGGGTGGACGCTCTGACGTCAGACATACAGTAAGAGTTACAGCGACAAGTTCAGTGTACCGTAGGCTTGAACCAAGGGTCGGCTACGGATCCTTACCTTTTCCTGTATATGTATATGAGGGTGGACGCTCTGACGTCAGACATACAGTAAGAGTTACAGCGACAAGTTCAGTGTACCGTAGGCTGGAACCAAGGGTCGGCTACGGATCCTTACCTGTTCCTGTATATGTATATGAGGGTGGACGCTCTGACGTCAGACATACAGTAAGAGTTACAGCGACAAGTTCAGTGTACCGTAGGCTTGAACCAAGGGTCGGCTACGGATCCTTACCTTTTCCTGTATATGTATATGAGGGTGGACGCTCTGACGTCAGACATACAGTAAGAGTTACAGCGACAAGTTCAGTGTACCGTAGGCTTGAACCAAGGGTCGGCTACGGATCCTTACCTTTTCCTGTATATGTATATGAGGGTGGACGCTCTGACGTCAGACATACAGTAAGAGTTACAGCGACAAGTTCAGTGTACCGTAGGCTTGAACCAAGGGTCGGCTACGGATCCTTACCTTTTCCTGTATATGTATATGAGGGTGGACGCTCTGACGTCAGACATACAGTAAGAGTTACAGCGACAAGTTCAGTGTACCGTAGGCTTGAACCAAGGGTCGGCTACGGATCCTTACCTTTTCCTGTATATGTATATGAGGGTGGACGCTCTGACGTCAGACATACAGTAAGAGTTACAGCGACAAGTTCAGTGTACCGTAGGCTTGAACCAAGGGTCGGCTACGGATCCTTACCTTTTCCTGTATATGTATATGAGGGTGGACGCTCTGACGTCAGACATACAGTAAGAGTTACAGCGACAAGTTCAGTGTACCGTAGGCTTGAACCAAGGGTCGGCTACGGATCCTTACCTTTTCCTGTATATGTATATGAGGGTGGACGCTCTGACGTCAGACATACAGTAAGAGTTACAGCGACAAGTTCAGTGTACCGTAGGCTTGAACCAAGGGTCGGCTACGGATCCTTACCTTTTCCTGTATATGTATATGAGGGTGGACGCTCTGACGTCAGACATACAGTAAGAGTTACAGCGACAAGTTCAGTGTACCGTAGGCTTGAACCAAGGGTCGGCTACGGATCCTTACCTTTTCCTGTATATGTATATGAGGGTGGACGCTCTGACGTCAGACATACAGTAAGAGTTACAGCGACAAGTTCAGTGTACCGTAGGCTTGAACCAAGGGTCGGCTACGGATCCTTACCTTTTCCTGTATATGTATATGAGGGTGGACGCTCTGACGTCAGACATACAGTAAGAGTTACAGCGACAAGTTCAGTGTACCGTAGGCTTGAACCAAGGGTCGGCTACGGATCCTTACCTTTTCCTGTATATGTATATGAGGGTGGACGCTCTGACGTCAGACATACAGTAAGAGTTACAGCGACAAGTTCAGTGTACCGTAGGCTTGAACCAAGGGTCGGCTACGGATCCTTACCTTTTCCTGTATATGTATATGAGGGTGGACGCTCTGACGTCAGACATACAGTAAGAGTTCAGCGACAAGTTCAGTGTACCGTAGGCTTGAACCAAGGGTCGGCTACGGATCCTTACCTTTTCCTGTATATGTATATGAGGGTGGACGCTCTGACGTCAGACATACAGTAAGAGTTACAGCGACAAGTTCAGTGTACCGTAGGCTTGAACCAAGGGTCGGCTACGGATCCTTACCTTTTTCTGTATATGTATATGAGGGTGGACGCTCTGACGTCAGACATACAGTAAGAGTTACAGCGACAAGTTCAGTGTACCGTAGGCTTGAACCAAGGGTCGGCTACGGATCCTTACCTTTTCCTGTATATGTATATGAGGGTGGACGCTCTGACGTCAGACATACAGTAAGAGTTACAGCGACAAGTTCAGTGTACCGTAGGCTTGAACCAAGGGTCGGCTACGGATCCTTACCTTTTCCTGTATATGTATATGAGGGTGGACGCTCTGACGTCAGACATACAGTAAGAGTTACAGCGACAAGTTCAGTGTACCGTAGGCTTGAACCAAGGGTCGGCTACGGATCCTTACCTTTTCCTGTATATGTATATGAGGGTGGACGCTCTGACGTCAGACATACAGTAAGAGTTACAGCGACAAGTTCAGTGTACCGTAGGCTTGAACCAAGGGTCGGCTACGGATCCTTACCTTTTCCTGTATATGTATATGAGGGTGGACGCTCTGACGTCAGACATACAGTAAGAGTTACAGCGACAAGTTCAGTGTACCGTAGGCTTGAACCAAGGGTCGGCTACGGATCCTTACCTTTTCCTGTATATGTATATGAGGGTGGACGCTCTGACGTCAGACATACAGTAAGAGGCATCCTGGTGCATGGTGTTTGCCGACGATATTGTTCTGGTCGGTAAAGATGGTCCAGTTAGATCCAGAGTAGATTGGAGAAATGGCAACAGAAGCTGGAGATTGATGGCTTGAAAACCAGCAGATTCAAAACTAAATGAATATGTGTTCTGGATTTCGGCAATTTCTCCAGTTCTGGAACAATAGCGCTAGATGGCACGCCGCTCTCGGTCTGCTCCGAGCTTCGGTATCTCAAACATACGAGCATATTCCTGTACGAATATTCTTTTAGAACATGAATATATTGCTTCTTGCCGTTTGTATTGAAATGAAATAATAAAACAGCTGCCGTTTATCGTCAACATTTATTTTTGGAAACCTGACAATTATAAAATAAAATATAGTGTGTAAGTTTTATAAATAACAATATATCTTTTGGATTTCGACTAGACAACATTACACTGTGGCAGCTTTGGAGGCACATTTATACTACTAACTATATCATTAACCTAACAGCTAGAAATATTTGTAACATACGGAAGATGCTTGTCTCCATCCGTGAGAGCTGGCTGCTTCAAACTGTTAGCTCACTCGTACAGTCAATTACAGACAGCTATTTGGAATGAGCTATCCTTCCTTCTTGAGCTCATGTTTCGCTTGGTTGTCTGCCTTCACGTCACCGCTGTCACTCTTCGCTTCCGAGTTCGCTTCACTTTTCTCTTTATTCTCAATCTTCTCAACATCGATAGAACTTCTCGACAGTTGTCGCAGGATGTTCTCAAATATTCTTGGCGCGCTTTTAGTATTTGGAAGTGAGATGTCGGTTTGTGTGGTCGCGGTCTCGCATTTCTTTTCCTCTTTCACTTCGAGGGGAATGCTTGTCTCTTTCAGGTCTAGCGTCATGGTTTTCTTCTTGGTCAGCAGTTCGGGGTCGTCGGTGGTCTTGGATCGCCTGTCGATGGCCTTGGACAGCACGTTGCCGAGCAGGTGCGCGCACTTAATGATGTTTTGTGTCTCGCGCGGCGTGAGGTGCAGGCCCTGGTTGCGGATGATGTTATTGATCACCTCCACGTTGTCCGGCGAGCGTTTCCTTGAGCCGTCGGAGAATTCTGAAACGAAAAACTGTAAATGTTGACCGATAGCGACGATTTCTAGTGATCCAGATTGCTGATGCTGGCCTCGCATCACCTTTCAATATCGACTGTGTTTGTTATTTTAGAACTGAATTGAAAGCACTTCATCTTTCTCATCATCATTTTTTCAGCCGAAAGACGTCCACAGCCGGAAATCAGCCATAGCAGTTACAAAGTTGCAAAGTCATGGTCTGCTAAAGGTGATGCTTTGTGGTGATTGACTGATCAGCTTTTACACGGGAATTACCCCACGGGGAGTGAAAAAGTGTCCTAAGTCCTAACCCAGGTCATGGTCTACCGGTGCGGTGTGCCTTTCATCGAAATTAGTTCAGCCGTTAAGGCATGGGAAGGTTACTTTTGCATTTATAATATTAGTATGGATGACGTATTAGGTAACGTAAGGAGAGGGTGACTAAACGAACGCACCCCAGTCGGCGAGGTCCACGGTCTCGGTGCGGTAGGGCGTGGGGCAGCGGTCATAGTAGCCCTTGACTGGCACGCTGGGCAGCGAGTTGTTGTAGTTGGCCCAGAAGGCGCACCACTCGCCGTCCAGAGCCTCCAGCGGGCCCCCCGCGCCCACCGCGCCCCCCGCCTCGCTGCACTCCGCCCACGTGCTCACGCAGCAGCTGTACATGGAAAAACAGGCGAAACCCTTTCTAATAAAATGCTTCAAGAAAAAAAACAATTGGTTAAACAACTTTTGAACAAATTGTTGCGGAACATAACTGGGAGATAATTCCTTTCCGCCGTAACTCGAGCTTATATTATTTTGAATTAAACCATTTACAAGCATTTTTGATTGTCGATCAGTTAGAAATATGAAGCTATTTCAAAGCGTTGTCAGTACCTATGGAGAAGAAATAGCAAGAAAAGCCATGGGCACTATTTAAAGTCAAAATATTTTTGCAAATATTGTTTACCTACATCATACATGATAATGCTGAAAAGCTGAGTCGCTATGTGTACCTGGACAGCGCCTGACTTCGGGGCGACAGGGCCTGCTGCGACGCGCGTGTGGGCAGCGTGCGCGGGGAGAGGTCGGCGGACGACTGGCCGGAGTACTCCGGGGAGACGGACGAGTAGTCCAGCTCCGCGCCGCCTCTGGGACACAAAGTTTACGTAATGAGTAATTACTGACATTTTAATGACATCATCACCATCCTTGGCAGCCTTAACCACTGATAAGTTTAGAGCTCCACCCTTTTGTGCCATGCATCCCTGGTCTGTGCGAGTCTCACACAGGTATTCCCTGCGACCTTCTGTAGGTCGTCCACCCACCCTTCTGGCCATTGGTCTGCCAACACTCCTTCCATTGCCTTTCGGCAACCATTCCGTTAAGGCTCTGCTCCACCTGCCATCACCGAGCCTAGCCAAGTGTCCTCTCCACTTCCATTTCAGGCCCATGGGACATTTAAATGTCGTATCTGGAATGACGTCGCACTACGGCTGTATCTGGCTCTGCAAACAAGCTCACCTTGGGAGTGACGCTCACCTTGGGAGTGACGCTCACCTGTAAGGACTGCTAATGCTCGTAGACGTGTTGAAGACAGAACTGTCGCGGCTACTGGTCAAACCCTGCTTGTTGGAGTGGTCGAGCGAGTGCTGCGCGCGCCGCGTCTCCACTCGCTGCGCATGTATCTGACTCTGCAGCGAGGCGGAGCGCGGCTTGCCCCGCGACCTGCCCGCCGGCGCGGGGCTGGCGGGGGTCGCGGGGGGCAGAGTCGGCAGCGGGGTGGACGTCGCGAACTTGTTTCGGATGCCGTACTTGGAATTTGTGTCTTCGAAGTCTGACACCTGAGGGAGATAGTGACGCTGGAGTACCACATATTATTACCTTTATTTCGTGCAAATACATACAAATTACATTTTTAAATATTTTGATTAAAAATAGTAGCCCACCGATATCGGGAACAGGGTCCAAGCTACTAGTCTTTTAGTCATTTATTTCTTAACAAAATACATTGTGTAGAAGTCTTACATTATAAAATAACTTAAAATTAGATTAATAATGATTAGATAGAAATAATAAAAAAATAATGTAATAAAATAAAGAAAAAATAAAATAAAATAACAATAACTCATTTTTTACAATAATAAAATTAATAGTCTATTAATAAAGTAATATAATGTCAAAAGGTGAAAATAAAAAAAAAAGTAAAAATAAATGAATAGTCAATTACCTACAGATTAGAATGTCAATAAAGATTGACACAATGAACATAATAATAAAACTCAATAATAGCAAATACCGCATAAATACATGATTGTCATTTGTCAACTCATACACTCTTCAATACTGTAATAGCCCTTCCTCAATAAATATGTCCTTAATTTGTTTTTGAATAAATTTGCACTCGTTATGCTTTTGAATTCTAACGGCAACTTGTTGTATAACAAGACGGATTGATATCTGGGACTATGTCGAACCACCTTCAATTTAGGTTGAATTGTGTAGGGCGTCTTTCCTACGAGTACTATCTCTAGCTTGTCTTTGCTCTACAATTTCAAATTTGTGCTAATTCCTAACAAAGTTGGTTAGCAAAACAAGAATATAGAGACATGGCACTGTTAGAATTTTTAGTCTTATGAAGTGTTCCTTGCATGATTCTGTCTGTCTTGTGCGAAGCATTGTCCTTAGCGCTCTTTTTGGATTACAAATGCTGACTGGATATTGTATTTGTAGCTGTTGCCCCAAAACTCAATACTATATCTGAGCCTAGACTCAACCAAAGCGAAATACACCCTCCTAAGTTCAGGTAAAGTTAATTCTTCCCTCAGGGTTCTGATTGCATAGCATGCCGAGCTCACAGACTTAGTAATAGACAATGTCTCAACCTTCCAATTTAATAATGCGTCAATGTGAACACCTAGAAATTTGACATTATCAACTACTTCTACCTTGTTACCACACGATACCACCTCAATCTTAGCATTATTTCGCACCGTCGGCTTGAATAATACACACTTTGTTTTATTTACATTAACTTTTAAATTGTTAGTCCCAAACCAGTTTTCAAAAGCTTTTAACACTGCATTAATTTTGGATTCTAATTCGATTATATCGTGTGCAGACACTATTGCATTTGTCATCAGCAAAAATTATTAGTTTTATGTCATTAAAATGTCTTTGAATATACTCAATCAAGTCATTTAAGAATATTATAAAGAAAATTGGACCTAGAACGGAGCCTTGCGGGACACCACGGCATACAGCGACTAAATTGGATTTATATGTTTTTTCTTCACCATCTATCACCGATTTTATCTCAGTGTACTGACGCCTGTTGTGTTAATAAGACCTGAAAAGCTTTAATATATTCTCGCGTATACCATAGTGTTCCAATTTTGGCCAAAAGAATGTCATGGTCTACTGTATCGAAGGCAGAACTTAGGTCAAGAAAAATACCGGCTACTTTATGTTTGTTATTTAAATTACATATAACATCGTCCACTAATGCCTCAACAGCATCACTGGTTCCTAATGATTATTGGTATCCAAATTGTTGCTTATTTAAGACATTGTGCATCTTTAGGTGTCTCAAAAGTCTTTCTTAATTTTTTCAAAGATTTTTGACAACACGGGTAACAGGGAAATCGGTCTGTAGTTCCCAGGATCCATCTTTGAACCCTTCTTAAAGATTGGCAGCACTCAAGCGATTTTAAGTTGATCTGGGAATAGACCTTCCTTAATGCACTCATTATAAAAAGATGATAATGGAGTCGCTAATAAGTCAGTATTTTCTTTAATTATAGTCAGAGGAATTTCGTCATGGCCAGCTGAGGGCTTATTAACCATTTTTTTTATCATGTTGAAAATTTCTAAAGGTGTAACTGCATCAAAACTCATGTTGGATTCTACTCGACTGACACTTTCAGTTAGATAAGTCATTGCTAATCTTAAGTCGCAAGCTTCTAGGTTCACCTAGAAGCTTGCGACTTAAGATCCAAATCCAAATTTTTCGACAATATAGTTCACTATAATGTCGAAAAATTTGGAAAATATGTTAGCTACGTCTAGAGCATTGTTAGTAACTACGTTGTTAATCTTAAGTATAATAGGGTAATCATTCAGGTCTTTAGTAGCATTACGCTGTCGATTAACTATTTTCCATATCGCTCTACCAGAATCTGAGGCCATTTCCATTTGTTTTCTGACAGCATTCCTTTTTGCACAGCTAACTACTTTTCTATACATTCTGATATACCTATTCCGATATTCCAGAACCGTATTGTCGCAATGCATCTTATTTATTGTGTTAAGGAAACGCTTTACTTTACTAGCTATGCTTATTCCGTTTGTTATCCATTTGTTATCCATTGGGAACATTTATTTCTCTTGACATTAACTTTTACTTTATACTTTTTAAAGATTGATGAATGTATAAAATTGAAGTGTATTGTAGTGGTCAGGGTTACAGAGAAATGAACCTCTTGCTATACGCGCCGTGTTCAGAACTACTGCTTTCTGGATCAAGCCCTTGAGCCGGCTTCCTAAAGAGAGCTTCCTGAGGTGTTGGTCGAGGCTCTTGGCTATTACGTTATTGGCCGTCACGACTATGCGCACAACGACTGCTGTATCCTCATCCCACATGTCGACAAGCTCGCGTGCCAGGTCAACATACTTAATCTGCTTATCTTTTTCAGCTTTCCTGAGGGTCTCGTCATGCGGGATCGCTATATCAACAATCATTATACGACTCTCTAAATAATCGATCTATCACCACTATATCTGGCTTATCGCATAGCGTATGTCAGAGCAAGTTGCTGGCTACAAAATTGTGCCCTACGCAAGTAGTCACCGTTAGCCAGACGAGAACAGCCAGAAATAATGTGTCGTATTTCCCGGCCGGTGGCATGCGTGACAGATGTCCACCGTGCCTATAGTATATTTCTGGAAGTTGTTCGTCATCATAGCTTCACTAAATTCAGATCGAGATCAAAGACTATGATGAGATGATAAATGATTCTGGGCCAATGCAAAAATGCATGCATGCTTGTCAATTGAATGGCGAGTTTAGAAGCGACTGTATGGAACAGAAAGATAATCATTCTCTCTCCGCGACTATTCGTGAGTATTGTGCGCTCACTTGAGACAAGTCGAGCGACATGTCCTCCTCCAGGGTGGTCTCGCAGCTCTCGTGGCTCTTGGGGGAGGGCGGAGCCGGGGGCGCGCGCTTGGGGGCCTCTGACAGCTTCCTCCCCCGAGGTGCCACGTCCACTGACTGCCGCCGGTGGTAGGAGCCCGGCAGCGAGTTCGCTCGGTCAGCTCTGGAAAAAAACGAAAAGGATTCAAGTTTTAACTGACTTCGAAAAAAGAGAGTTTGTGTTCGCATATGCATGGCTGTCTGTAAGTTTATATGTCTATGGTTTTTGCAAAAAGAATTAATCAATATACATGATATTCGGAATTGTCCTTTCGAGATCTTCATTTTGAAACCACACAAGACCAAGACACTACCAACCAATAATCTCAGCCTCCTTACATAGATCAGATCAGATACTTACTTCATTATTTATGTGCTCAAACATACATGTGACACAAATTGTCAGTATTTTTAACCGGCTTAAAGAAGGAGGAGGTTCTCAATTCGGTTGTTTTTTTATGTTTATTACGTCAGAAGTCCGGCATTAACTTTGCTTGGCTAGTTATTGAGTTAGCTTCAATAATACGATGTTTTTCCACTTACTTTTCACACTTCCACTTAGTTTTTAGTTTTAAATATTGATAATTTGAATAATTGATTATATTAATAATTTCCCGTCACTGATTGTTTAGAGCAGTAAGGTCTATATCTATTGTTCGGAGAACAAAAACCCGTGAGGCGTCCTTACTCAAAGGACATTGATTTTGCACTGAACTTATACTTTCGATGTTTAAATGAGTGGACTGTATGAACGTTGGTTGAACGCATGTGTGCAGTGTGTGTGTGTGTGTGTGTAAGGACTACTTGGTACTGTTATGTATCGTAATCCTTTTAGACACTGATATTTACATAGGTACATAGGAATTTGTGTGGGGTAGGTACGACTGAAAAGTTTTTATAACATCCAAATGTTAACAAAAAAATAAAACAGGTCATCAGGTTTTCCTTAGACAAAGCATTCATAAAATAATGTATAAAGCGGCTCTTTGTTTTAAAAACTGTAAAAACTCTTCTCCGTAGGAAACGATCAATTAGACCTGTGCATCAGCTTCTAACGCTTCGTGTGTGCCTGATATTGCCCACGTACGTACGACTTTACAAAGTTATTGTGGTGCGTAGTTTCACAAATGTTCACCAACAACCCTGTCAATGACGATAAGTCCATGTAGCACTCATAGTTTAAGTATATACTACAGTCCGTCACAGTTATCTCTGTGACCTCTGTCTTTGCATCACTGTCCAACAGTGATCCTTCTTCTAATAAAGTTGCGGCCGCTCACAAGTCTGTCAACATAATTATTCTCGTTCCATTCCAATAAGTTTGCCATCAGGAGCCCTGCCGCCGTCACCCCTGGTGGCCCAGTGGTAATTACGGCCGCAACTGACGAGTTGTAGGTCGTAGGTTGGAACCCAGGCAGGCGCTTTCTTTGTGTAAATAATTTCATCACCACTGCTCTCAAAACGGTGAAGGAAAACATCGTGAGGAAACCGGCATGTCCTAGAACCAATAATTCGAAGACGTGACATCTACGTGGGTGAGCCTGTGTCCAGCAGTGGGAACGTTATAGGCTGATTATGTAAGGTTGCTATTGGGTTGCTGCCACTGACAAGTCTGTCAAAATCATTGTGATCCATATTCTCGTTACAATAAGGTTGCAGTTAGGTTGCTGCAGACAGAGGTAAAATAAGTGTGAACGGACTGTAGCACTCTAGTTGGTCTATGAGGAATTAAATATGTTGTATTTGTGGGAACCAATACCAAACGCGCAATACGACCCACCTCTTCGCAATCTGTTTCCCGGTGACGAGGAAATCCAAGTTCTGCGGCTTCGCGGTCTTCTTAGGCGTCGAGCTGGCCGAGGGCGGCGCGCTGTTCAGCGGCGACTTCTTCGCTTCCTTGTCCTTCTTCAGGCTGCTGCGCCGCGAGAGGGACGCCGAGCTCCGTCGAGAGGACGAGCGCGAGCGAGGCGGGGGTGGCGGGGGCGGGGGCGGCTCGGGGGCCTCCTCCGGCCAGCGCTCCGACCGGTACATAGTGCTGGAACACGGAGAGAGATAGTCAACTGCATGTCCATGTGTTAGACTTGATCTACGAAATAAAGGCGGTGACTTAGTAAATTGTACACTACTGTCCGCTCGCACCACAATATCACTGAACACGATTAGCGCTGAATTACTGTTTCTGTCAATCGTTTGAAGATGACAGAGACAAAAAATTTTTTTAATATGTTTAGCGTCAAACGTAGATATTTAGTAGGTATACAAAAAAAATGACTTACATGTTTCACATCTAAAAGTGTGTTCTAATAATGTTAATTAAGACCACGATAATGTTTCCGGGAGCGCACCACCAACCTACGAGAGCTTACTTGCAGACACAAAATCTTAGTCTGCCTAGCCTTTTTCAAACTATGTAAGGGTCAGCTTCCAGTCTAATCGAATACAGGTGAATACCAGTACATATTTTAGTGGAGCAACTATCTAATTGACGTCTACAACCTAGTTATTGGGCAACACGATACTTACCCATTGAGATAAACGTACTTAATGGTGCTAGAATAATGTCTGCTGCTCATACCGCAGCATAGTTCAGTAATCTTAATGAATCAATTATTTTCATAAAATCATAACCCATTTAAAATTTCATTCATTCGTATCATAAACTAATGTAAAAGCGCCTGTACAAAATATAAAACACTTCGGTTCAATGTAGATCAAATAATCGTTGCTAATGTATTTCGATCAGGCGTTAATGTGTAAACTAGGTCAATCAGATTTGCCTGTCCTCTGTCCTCTGGCCTTTGAGACCGTCGAGCTACCTGCCTAATGTAGTTATTGGTATACTGTGTATGTTTTATGTTGTATATACTGTGGCACCTCCCTCGCGCCCCTTGCCGAGGAATCACTCATATTAACGAAGTTATCTCCGAGCTCATAGTCACTTAGTTTGTCAGATAATGTGAATGTATCTGCATATGAGTCTCTTAAGGAAGTGTTGTGGGCCCTTAATTGTTTTAGTTTCTTTTTCACAAAACCTACATTACAAAAATATATCACTACATACCTATTGAATAATTCGAGAACATGCACACATAAACACACGCCTTCTTACCATGGGTACTCGTTTAGGCAGAAACTACAGAGTAGGTACGGAACGCCATCTGCTGCGATCCTAACTTAATTCAAGAAATGAGTTGCCTACACAGCGTGAGGCACTCGCTACTTGTGCTCACAAGGCAACCCTTATTTTTTAGACTAAGTATGTACTTATTTTTTTTTTTACATTTTAAAACTTTTAGACCGATTTCTAAAAAGGAAATCACTTACCTACCTATGTGTTAAAATAACATAAACGTAAAGAACTTACTAAATTTAATAAAAGGAAAAGGTTCACCCCTCAGACGACACTATGATTGGTCATAGTGTCGTCTGAGGAAATGAGTGAATAATAATGTTCAAAACAAGCAACTTTGACAAGAACGGCTCTGCGAATGTGCAGAAAGACAATCAAGAATAGTGTGACATATTATAGGGCGACAGTAGACAGTGGACAGTAAACAAGGACAGTGAAGAGTAGACAGTAGACAGTATACAGTGGACAGTGGACAGGTCATTGGACAGTGGACAGTAGACAGTATACAGTGGACAGTGGACAGGTCATTGGACAGGGGACAGTAGACAGTATACAGTGGACAGTGGACAGGTCATTGGACAGTGGACAGTAGACAGTATACATGGGACAGTGTACAGGTCATTCTTTATTAGTAGGTATACCTTTGGTTGTCTTCCTTCTCTTCAGGAATGTGAAGAAAATGAAAAATATGGAGAAAAGATACCTGTTCCTACAGTTGATTGGATAAAATGTTGTGGTACTTATTGCATCTAAACTATAATATTATCATAACTTGAAAAAAAAAAGATTTTTGTCTGTGTGTTTGTTACGTTTTCACGCTAAAACGGCTGAACGGATTAGAATGAAATTTGGCGCATGGGTAGACCATGAGCTGGATTAGGACATAGTCCTAATCTCTTGATCTTATTTCCACGGGATCAAGACTTATGCGGGTGAAACCGCGGGGCACATCTACTTGGTTGTTTATAAAACGTATACGGTCGCAGGAAACCACCTGTTTTTTTAGTATATCAGAGGTTGATCCGCGACTGCTCACTGTCACTATGTTCCAAATGATCTATCGTAATAAAATGTTCAGTACTTACAGCTCTGAGCGCCTAGTGTCGCGTGCCCCGTGTCGCCGTCATGTGTACAGTGTGTTCAACTATGTTCCCGCGGTGTCCCGGCGCACAGTCGCACAGTCCCCGCAGAGCACCCTGTGTCACACTGAGCGACGTTTATTTTCGTAATATCTATCGCAAGGTATGATACGCATGGATAGATCGCGGCGCGCGCCTCCACACGAGCGGGGCGGGGAGCGGGGCGGGGAGCGGGGCGGGGAGCGGGGCGGGGAGCGGGGCGGGGAGCGGGGCGGGGAGCGGGGCGGGGAGCGGGGCGGGGAGCGGGGCGGGGAGCGGGGCGGGGAGCGGGGCGGGGAGCGGGGCGGGGAGCGGGGCGGGGAGCGGGGCGGGGAGCGGGGCGGGAGGCGGCACACAGTTTAGTGTTTGTGTACATTAATACACAAAATAAAGCTCTTTCTTTGAGAAAACAGCCAGTACATAGTATGCCTAGCATAAGCATAGTCAGCCTATATGGTTCCCACTGCTGGGACACCGGCCTCCTCTCTGAGAGAGGCAGTGGGCCGTCATCCACCACGCGGGCCTGTGCGGGTTGGTAGATGTCACAGGTCTTAGAATTTTTGGTTCTAGGATATGCCGGTTAAACAGGATACATTTTTAACAAGTGCGCGAACTGTAACCATGAATTCAGCATAATATATGATTCTAGACCCTAAAGTAGAACATTCTCGCCGGTTATAAAATCAATCTGCTGTTTCATAAACAAGTGCAACACCTCCGCGGCCACAATGACATGCCGAACAACTACTTCATATTTTGTTTTATAACCGACGAAAAATATCTACCGAAAATTGCCTCCATTGCTAGTCTACAATCATAATAATTATGTGCTGAACTCATGGTTACAGTTGGCGCACTGGTTCAAAATGTATCCAGGGGGTCTACTCCGAAGTAATATCGGCCGAATGTTCGGCCATTTCCTGCTACGAAGTTACTATTTGATTCAGTCGGTTTCGATCCTACACTCCTACACTCTTTCGAATATTGACTATGGTCCCGACTCAACTGAGCCGATCCGAAACATTTTCGCATTTTTCAATAATATTCGGTGCGGCCATGTGTCGGTCCGATCCGAACATTCGCACTAGAGTAGGCCCCCCGTATTGTGCGTGTGAACAGGTAAACGTAACACATGTTATGTTGTAGTTGTAAGTGATCGTTACGAATTCTTTCATGTTTAAATCTCGATGCAGTAGAAGATGACAGTTTTACGAGCAAGAGCTAAGATAAACGCACCGCTTTCGTTAAAAGTTATTGTATTGTAAAGTCAAGCGCAAACAATCAATAAACAAAGATCACTTAATTGACTTAAATTTAAACGGCGCCGACTCAAAATTACTTAGGTATACTTACATACATTAGTTTATGATCTTAGTTATTAAGGTTAAATAAAAAGGGTTTAATATTTTTTTCTTTTCAGTTTTTTCGGCGGTTTAATTTTTTTTTTTGTTAAAAAGTTTTTATACAAAAGAGTGCGGTGCGCCCCGCTGCGCTGGTCGCTCGGCCAGGCCGCGTGTGCGCTACCCTCGTAGGGTGGAGGGTGGCACACCCTTTACCGCGCCCGACACGTGGGGGCGGGGTGGTCAGTGGCGCATGCAACAGGTTCACAGGTGGCAGGCACGGTGCTCCAGCTCATGGTTGTACCTTTTATTAGCCGACTTATAAAAGTAGAAGGTTCTCCGGCGGCTCCTTCAGAGGGTGTGTCCTGATCCATGGAATTGTAAGGCTCTAAGGAATACTGCAGCAGGTTCCTCCGAGCTAGTGGAGCACATCGTCGACCACGTCCCCACTTTACCATCAAGTGAGATGGTGGTCACACGGGCGACCTTATTAAATAGTAAAAAACCGGCTAATAGCGAGTCGGACTCGCACGTGAAGGGTTCCATATCACAAGAGAAAAAAGCCGACAAAACACGTTTCTTGTATGGAGACCCCTATAATTTGTATTAACATTATTTTATTACAAGCTTTTATTTTTTAGTTTCACCTGTCCCGATGTTTGTCTGTAATCAAATCTTTCAAGTTAAATTTGATCCACTTCCCGGTTACCGATTGAGCTGAAATTTTGCATGCATGTGTAAATCGGACGACAATGCAAAATTATTATGACATGAAGCTGATCTGATGATGAAACCGGAAGGTGGCCATAGGAAATCGGTAGTTTAACGACACAACCCCATCGAGTTTGGACTCGTTTGATCCGTCTTGACGCGTACTTTGGTGCTAGATGGTAACCAGGGTCTGATTATGGAACTGGAAGATGGCCATAGGAACTCGGTAATTAAACGACACAACCCCATCGAGTTTGGGCTCGTATGATTCGTCTTGATACTTTCGTGCTAGATGGTAACCAGGGTCTGATGATAGAGCTGGAAGATGGCCATGGGAACTCGGTAATTAAACGACACAACCCCATTGAGTTTGGGCTCGTATGATTTGTCTTGACGAGTACTTTGGTGCTAGATGGTAACCAGGGTCTGATGATGGAGCTGGAAGATGGCCATAGGAACTCAGTAATTAAACGACATAACCTCATGGAGTTTGGGCTCGTTTGATTCATCTTGACGAGTCTAGATGGTAACCAGGGTCTGATGATGGAGCTGGAAGGTGGCTTTCAAAGCATAAATAAAAATTTAGATCCAGCCTGTCCCATTTTGCTGTCCTCTCCCAGCGACGCCCTAAGCCGACGTTCGTACCCCACAGGGGGTGCCCTTAGCGTGTAGTCGCTTAAATTAGTTTTAATTACTTTTACGGCCCTGGCTGGAGGCTTTGAGTTTTCTTAAGGCAACCACAGGATAGTCCGGTTAAGTAGTCACGACCGCTCTAGGTCAACTACGAGATGCCATTTATAAAAACAAAACAAAACGGAAGGTGGCCATAGGAACTCAGTGATTAAGCGACATAACCGCGTCGAGTTTGATTCGTCTTGATGGGTGGGCCGTTTCTGATGGGTGGTGAGTGGTGGTGGTTTGGTGGACGTGACTATACGACCCCATCTTTGAGAAAATAAGTTCGTTGTTCATTAACGGAAAACACTGCTACGCGCTACGAACTACGCCGTAGTCAATCTCACATCAAAAATACTAAAAAGTATTAAATTAAATTAAAAGAAAAATAAAAACTTTTTAAAAACAAGCTTTTATTACTTGTTAATAAATAGAACTAAAAAGTTAAAAATAATTTAAACCTGATAAGAAAAATACCATCATATAGAGTAGGTACCTATCTACTAAATAATAGCGTGTTACATTTTGGTGGAACATTAAAGAACATTAAGCATATTACATTACACCTTCATTACTTTATAAATAATAGCGTGTTACATTTTGGTGGAACATTAATTAAAGAACATTTAGCATATTACATTACACCTTCATTATTTTATAAATAATAGCGTGTTACATTTTGGTGGAACATTAAAGAACATTTAGCATATTACATTACACCTTCATTACTTTATAAATAATAGCGTGTTACATTTTGGTGGAACATTAAAGAACATTTAGCATATTACATTACACCTTCATTATTTTATAAATAATGGCGTGTTACATTTTGGTGGAACATTAAAGAACATTAAGCATATTACATTACACCTTCATTATTTTATAAATAATAGCGTGTTACATTTTGGTGGAACATTAAAGAACCTTTAGCATATTACATTACACCTTCATTATTTTATAAATAATAGCGTGTTACATTTTGGTGGAACATTAAAGAACATTTAGCATATTACATTACACCTTCATTACTTTTCGTTTGCAATCACAATGTAATACGCTTTTATTTACCTACCCCTACCTATGACGGTTCACAAGATACAGCCCACTGACACAAGGACGGACCAACAGCGGACACTTAGTAATAGGGTTCCGTTAGCACCCTCTGGGTACGGAACCCTCAAAACTATGACGGTTCACAAGATACAGCCCACTGACACAAGGACGGACGAACAGCGGACACTTAGTAATAGGGTTCCGTTAGCACCCTCTGGGTGCGGAACCCTCAAAACTATGACGGTTCACAAGATACAGCCCACTGACACAAGGCAACGAACAGCGGACACTTATTAATAGGGTTCCGTTAGCACCCTCTGGGTACGGAACCCTCAAAACTATGACGGTTCACAAGATACAGCCCACTGACACAAGGACGGACGAACAGCGGACACTTAGTAATAGGGTTCCGTTAGCACCCTCTGGGTACGGAACCCTCAAAACTATGACGGTACACAAGATACAGCCCACTGACACAAGGACGGACGAACAGCAGACACTTAGTAATAGGGTTCCGTTAGCACCCTCTGGGTACGGAACCCTCAAAACTATGACGGTTCACAAGATACAGCCCACTGACACAAGGACGGACGAACAGCGGACACTTAGTAATAGGGTTCCGTTAGCACCCTCTGGGTACGGAACCCTCAAAACTATGACGGTTCACAAGATACAGCCCACTGACACAAGGACGGACGAACAGCGGACACTTAGTAATAGGGTTCCGTTAGCACCCTCTGGGTACGGAACCCTCAAAACTATGACGGTTCACAAGATACAGCCCACTGACACAAGGACGGACGAACAGCGGACACTTAGTAATAGGGTTCCGTTAGCACCCTCTGGGTACGGAACCCTCAAAACTATGACGGTTCACAAGATACAGCCCACTGACACAAGGACGGACGAACAGCGGACACTTAGTAATAGGGTTCCGTTAGCACCCTTTGGGTACAGCACCCTCAAAACCAAGGTGTATTTAGTGTGCAGTAATAAAGTGTGGGAACTTGTATTTTAATTGCTTCGTTATACAGAATTACAGACCATAAAGAATGCGATTTCTATGTGTATACTCGACCTCGTTATTGCGTTACCACCCTATGGTTGAATGTCCCTTGCACCGCGTTACGTCATAGAACGACCAGGTCTATTCGTCTATGTAACAGTTAGATAGTTTCAACCTTATTGTCATTAAATTTCAACTTACTGAGAAATTGTTGCCAGAAGCGTTAAAGCACGGTTGACTTAATAGTCAACCTTGTAACGCCTTTAACACTTCTCTGGGGTAGAAATCGTTACCCATCAATCACGTCTGCGGAGTCTCGCTAGCTAATTTAATTTGACTATGTAGTGCAGAGGCTGACCGCCGGACACAGGCCTCCCTCACCGCTCGGCATGTAACTACCGACAGGTACCTCGTCGACAGAATAACGAGCGTGTCGTAACACAACAATTATTAATCAATACGCTTTACGAGTCGCGCGACCTCCGCGGAATGCAGCCGGCCGTTGTGTTATACAGAGTGCTGCCTTCACCGAGAAGGGCAAAGAGTACTATGAGATACCGGAGAAGGGACACTTTGGAACTAGCGACAGAAATTACACCATTCACAGATTGTTTTGTTTAAGTACATAAATATTATTATGTGATTGTATTGTATTACTTTGAACTGATAACAAAAGTTCAGGCCTGGGCCCTATTTCTCTATGACCATTCGATGATTCCTTACTTCGAATCCATGTCAATTCCTGAGGTAATCACGCCAACTTCATGCTCATTCCGTGCGGTTTGGTTCATTGTGTCATAGAGAATATTGGCTCTGCCATAGAAATGTAAAAAACCTTATATCTATGGGCTCTGCACTCTAATTGTGTTGGTAACACATTTCATTAAATTTCATGTTCGAAAAATTCGGCTGCTCAACAACGTAAATAATGAATGTTGTCGAACTGACAATATGAAAGCCATGGTGTGGTGTGTTTACGCAATGCCCGCGCTGTGCGCCCGCGCGATGGTACACATCGGCAAAAATAACACATTTTAGTAGGTATCTATAATAAACTTCATAATTATATTCATTGATTTAATAAGTTTACCGCGTTCGGTTCTCGTGTCGTGTACATGTATAAGATATTTTGGGTGCGTCTCATATCATATAAAGTTATTTGGTATATTTTCATTTCAATAACGTTCACAAGATATAATAAACGTGAGTTATACCAACTGTTGATATCATTTCTTTAGATATAACATTTATTTACTCTAAAACTTATTTCGTGTAATGTTATTGGATATAACGTTTATTTAATCGAAAATCATTAGGCCTATCGTTTAAAATATACACAGTCTGGCCATAAATACTGTTACAATTAAAAATAAGAAAGATATTACATTTGAATTTGGAATCTGTCATTTTTATACGATTGTTAATTGAGTTTTCTAATTTTGGCGCCAATACATTGTACAATATTTTGCGATATTAAAATGGAGTGGGTTGATAAAGAGAACCGAATCGCTGTGATTGCATTACACAAAGTTGGTATGGAGCCAAATGCAATTTTTAAAACTCTCCATACGCTTGGTATTAGTCCAATGTTTGTGTACCGGGCTATTAATAGGTACAATGAGACCTCCTCTGTTTGTGACAGAAAAAGATCTGGCCGTCCACGTCGTGTTCGTACGAAAAAGGTGGTCTAAGCAGTAAGAGAAAGAATTCGAAGAAATCCTGTCCGAAAGCAAAAGATTTTATCTCGGGAGATGAAGATAGCACCCAGAACCATGTCGCGTATTTTAAAACATGACTTAGGACTTTCAGCCGACTTGAGACGCACTGGTCATTTTTTAACTGTTAATTTAAAAAAGAATAGGGTGGTAAAATCCAAACAACTACTGAAGCGGTACGCAAAGGGAGGTTACAGAAAAAAAAATTTTCCGGATGAGAAAATCTTTACAATTGAGCAAGATTTTACCAAACAAAATGACCATATTTATGCTCAAAGCTCTAAGGAAGCTTCCTAATTAGTTTCGACAGAGTGCAACGTGGGTATTATCCGACTTCAGTGATGGTTTGGTGGGGTGTTAGCTATGAAGGAGTGACTTAGCCATATTTTTGTGAAAAAGGTATCAAAACATCGGCACAAATGTATCAAAATACCATTCTTGAGAAGGTAGTTAAGCCCCTTAACAACACCATATTCAATAACTAAGTATGGTCCTTCCAACAAGACTCGGCGCCGGGTCATATAGCTCGGTCCACGCAGTCTTGGTTGGAAGTGAACGTTTCGGACTTCATCAGAGCTGAAGACTGGCCGTCGTCTAGTCCCGATCTTAATCCGCTGGATTATGATTTATGGTCAGTTTTAGAGAGTACGGCTTGCTCTAAACGCCATGATAATTTGGAGTCCCTAAAACAATCCATACGATTGGCAGTGAAGAATTTTCCCATGGAAAGAGTGCGTGCTTCTATTGATAACTGGCCTCAACGTTTAAAGGACTGTAATTCAGCCAATGGAGACCACTTCGAATAAGCTTCTTATATTTTAAATTGTTTTATATTTATGTATTAAACTAACACACTGTAAAAGTAATAAATATTATTTGCAATAAAAAATTTTTTTTTTCTTCGTGACAATATTTATGGCAAGACTAGGTATAATATTGATACCATTTTTATGGTTAACACCCCGATTCAAAGCAATCCGACTCGGATGAGTAATATTAGGTTAGAAGGTTAAGGCAGGAGCGGAGCGGAGTGCCAGGTCCCCTCTATGTTGGTGAATCATTTGGGTTAGGTTTGGTTAGAGCAGAAGAAGGCGAACGAGTGAAGCGAGCGTGCTGCGGGAGCGGCGTGACAGAAACGAATCGCTGCTATACGAACGAGTGAAGCGAGCGTGCTGCGGGAGCGGCGTGACAGAAACGAATCGCTGCAATACGAACGAGTGAAGCGAGCGTGCTGCGGGAGCGGCGTGACAGAAACGAATCGCTGCAATACGAACGAGTGAAGCGAGCGTGCTGCGGGAGCGGCGTGACAGAAACGAATCGCTGCAATACGAACGAGTGAAGCGAGCGTGCTGCGGGAGCGGCGTGACAGAAACGAATCGCTGCAATACGAACGAGTGAAGCGAGCGTGCTGTGGGAGCGGCGCCGCGGCGTGACAGAAACGAATCGCTGCAATACGAACGAGTGAAGCGAGCGTGCTGCGGGAGCGGCGTGACAGAAACGAATCGCTGCAATACGAACGAGTGAAGCGAGCGTGCTGCGGGAGCGGCGTGACAGAAACGAATCGCTGCAATACGAACGAGTGAAGCGAGCGTGCTGCGGGAGCGGCGTGACAGAAACGAATCGCTGCAATACGAACGAGTGAAGCGAGCGTGCTGCGGTAGCGGCGTGACAGAAACGAATCGCTGCAATACGAACGAGTGAAGCGAGCGTGCTGCGGGAGCGGCGTGACAGAAACGAATCGCTGCAATACGAACGAGTGAAGCGAGCGTGCTGCGGGAGCGGCGTGACAGAAACGAATCGCTGCAATACGAACGAGTGAAGCGAGCGTGCTGCGGGAGCGGCGTGACAGAAACGAATCGCTGCAATACCGACTCCACGTAGTGATGTCTGCCCTACCACTAGAGTGTTATTTAAAATCACGGAGGGGCGGAGGGGCGAGGCAGCCCGCGAGTTGAGGAGCAGGTGGTTTTAAAACACATCTGCGACGATAAGCTCGCGTGGGACCGCCATCGCCAGAGCCCCGCAGCGCAGGAGCCGTGACAGAAACCATGCCTGCTGCATGTTGCATGCTTGCTTGCATGCTGCATGCTTGCTTACATGCTGCATGCTTGCTTACATACTGCATGCTTGCTTGCATGCTGCATGTATGGTGTATGCTTGTTTGCATGCCTGCTGCATGCATGGTGTACTTATGCTTGTTTGCATGCTTGCTGCATGCATGGTGTATGCTTGTTTGCATGCCTGCTGCATGCATGGTGTATGCTTGTTTGCATGCCTGCTGCATGCATGGCGTATGCTTGTTTGCATGCCTGCTGCATGCATGGCGTATGCTTGTTTGCATGCCTGCTGCATGCATGGCGTATGCTTGTTTGCATGTTTTTTAAAGGGAAATAAAAACCACATATGTCCACAATCTTTGTGTTTTTTACGAGGCGTTTTATCATATTAGACTAAATAGGTTTTATGTATTTTGAGTGGTATATCAAACGATTTTATTAAATTAAATTGGTTACTTTAAAATTATATCAAATTTATAGATTCAGTTGTTCTTGTAAATATTAGAGATTTTGTAATTATTATATTAATTACCCGATATTTTAGTTATCTCTGAATTGCATTATTTTATTAAGTCATTAATTTCTCCGCGAGTGAATCCCCCGGTATAACATAAGTTATGAAACTACCGGTGCAGCCGGCGGTGGAGTGGCGGCCACCGGTCACCAATATTTAGGAAATAACCGGTATTGGGCAACGCCACGTGTAGGGCGACCATCATATCGAGTTCAACAGAAAGACAACAACGTGATTCATTTTCGCACGAAAGTCTACATTATGTAAAAACTAAATGAAAGACAAACAGAGCAAGCTCGGATGCGAGCTGAATCTTGTGCTGAATTAGTCTCAATATTACTAAATATGAGAGGGTGTCGAGTTACCAGAGTCACCGACTGCAGCTAATGTTGACTTAGCGCTAATGTCAGTCATCCAAACGTAATGTATTTCATGCGGTTGCGCTGTGCTCTCGCATCTACTCGCTAACAGTTCGCGGTACTATGTTCACAATCATGTAAACTGCGGTGAACTCTAAGTGCCACCCACAAATTGTATGATTGTTACAACACTATTACGTTTTCCTTTCACTTGCTGTTTGTTTTCTAACCCGTTGTACTAACTACTTTTATGTTCGTCGAACATTCTGTCAACTTGCTTCTGATCCCACACGTCCGTATTAAAATCAATGCAAATGCAATTATGCTGTCTGTCATGTTACCTTTACACGCTTAAAAAGCTAGATCAGCTTTGATGAAGTCTTGAACCAATAAAAGGTACTTACGTTAATGTATTTGATGTTTAATTATAAAACAAGTACAGTACAGACCTACTTACGTTACTGTTAATATTGTAAATCGTCCACACACTACACACTAGCCACTTACATTACAAACTAAGTGACTGTGTCTCTTCTCAGGGGTCAGTTCATATTGTGCGACACATCGACCTGCGAAAGTCTTAATTCATCGTCATCATTTCAATACATAGTTTGATATTATTTCATTTGTGTTCTGAGCAGAGTCATTTTCAAAACCGCTTCGCACCAGTGTCACGGACGTATCGGGACAGTCCGCTGCCGGCACCTCGTGGTCGCCCCACTGAGTGAAAGTCGGCGCGCCCTTCGGCCTTCGCGAGAAAGTTCACGGCTCTTGTATGTATATGTATGTGTTGTGTAGTGTTTGCAGCGGACGAGGACTACGGACATCCACACCAGCGTCCGCCGTGCAGCCAGGCACCAGCGAGCACCACGCGCACAGGGAAGTACGCGGCGACGGACCGGGGCCAGAGAGAACATCACGCCTGTAGCCCACGAAGGGGTCGTCAGATGTGTACCTATAGTACCTACACGGTTGCATCCATATTTCACCAGTTATGTTCAAACCACCTGCTATTGAAAGCGATTCTTATCTATCTCGCAACAATCCGAATCTGCGCAGTTATCTACTAAAACAGTGTTACAAAAAAACCCAAAAACATTGCCGGAACTGGGAATCGAACCCAAGGACACTTCCTCAGCAGTCGCGCGTGAGAGTACCGAGGCACTTCAGATGTAGTTGTACCCGTAGGCTCGTATACTCTGTATTACCCGGCGAGGAATGCGCGAGAAAGTTCAAACGTGCGAGATATGAACTCCACACGATCTACTGACGGATGTCCGCCGAGAGCCGAGTGCGACACGCGTCACTCGTGACAACTTGTTACTTGTAGCAAGTGCGTTGCGTCCCTGCCTCACTGCAGGTGCCCCACGAGCTGCCGCAGCGAGGACTACCCCGCAGAGCCTACCAAACGCCTTCACGCCCAAATGTACTAATATAACAGCAGCCTACTACGGCCCCACTGCAGGGCAGAGGCCTCTTCTCGCACAGAAGGCACGTCCACTGCCCACCTCGCCACGCTTGCTCACGACGGGCTGGCGACTCCAGACTCTGTTATTATAAGTCCATGAGAATTGATCGCATTTTCTATTTCTTTCACTTTGACAGTTCAGCCACGTTCAGTGCGTTATTGACGTTGCTGAGCGACGAATTTATTAAACCTATGAAGAGAGTTTGAAATATCCTTCAAAACTGTCGGGTTGTGATTAAACTGTGTTACATAAATAAGGTACAGCACTACTCACGATGTTTGTCTTCACCGATATCAGTAATGTCCAAGATAAACTCAGAAAGTGCATATGAATTGAAAAAGTCTGATTAGAATCCAACAAGCTCGTGTATGAGAGGCGAGGTCATAGCCGCTGAGCCATCGCGCCCTTCGTACATTCAACTGAGCTATCGAGTTCTCTACCCAGTGGAGTATGGCTGTTGCCGCCTCGAGAGTCGAGACCGATCGCCTCCGACGCCGCCCACTGCGTGATGTGAATCATTTGGACACCACCACCATTTTGATGGAACATTAAAGAACATTTAGAAAAATAATGAAGGTATAATATTACACCTTCATTATTACAAGCTTTTATTTAACTTGCGATGTATGTATGTATGTATGTAACTATGTTTGTTCGGGTGGACTCTTGCAACTCAATTTTGAAGCAGATATCTTCAACCGATTGAGCTGAAATTTTGCATGCATGTGTAAATCAGATGACAATGCAAAATTATTATGACATGGAGCTGATATGATCATGGAACCGGAAGGTTGTCATAAGAACTCGGTAATTAAACGGCACAGCCCCATGGAGTTTGGGCTCGTAATTTTATATTTAATTTTTTAGAATTTATGATGCGAGATTGACTACGGCGTAGTTCGTAGCGCGAAGCAGTGTTTTTCCGTTATATGGGTTTATTGCACTTAAGCTTCCTATACATCATCAGAGCCTGTTTACCATCTAGCACCAAAGTACTCGTCAAGACGAATCGTACGAGCCCAAACTCGATGGGGTTGTGTCGTTTAATTTACCGAGTTCCTATGGCCATCTTCCAGCTCCATCATCAGACCCTGGTTACCATCCAGCACCAAAGTTCTCGTCAAGGCGGATCAAACGAGTCCAAACTCGATGGGGTTGTGTCGTTTAACTACCGAGTTCCTATGGCCACCTTCCGGTTCCATAATCAGATCAGCTCCATGTCATAATAATTTTGCATTGACATCCGATTTACACATGCATACTCAATACTCAATACTTTATTGCATTCCATAATGTGTATATACAGGCTGATTTTTTAAAGACCAGCCAAATTTAAGGATGTGGTACAGACCATCAAACTGAACAACTTTCTCAATGGGACAAATAGCGTAATCGCGAAAATTTTATCAACTGTCCCATAGAAAACTTCAATACCTACTCGACCTAAATGTATGGGACGGCTGAATTTTTATTCGCGACTACGATGTTGGTCCCATGGAGAAAGTTGTTCAGTTTGATGGTCTGTACTACATCCTTAAATTTGGCTGGTCTTTAAAAAATCAGCCTGTATAATAGTTAGTTGGTTGGTTGGCATGCATAATTTCAGCTCAATCGGTTGAAGAAATCTGCTTCAAAATTGAGTCGCAAGAGTCCACCCGAACAAACATACATACATACATACACCGTTAAATTACAAAATTTAACGGTGTATGTACATACATCGCAAGTTAAATAAAAGCTTGTAAAAAGAGAAAAAGCCGAAATATATTGGGCATACATAAGCTGCTTATTAACTCAAATTTAAATAAAGTTAATTATCTTCTTTAAAAGACAATAAAATAGAGAATGAACAATCAGAGTACCGAACAAAATAAACGTTGATACATCATTGTACTCACTATTGTGCTCGTACTACGTTTAAACGAATGAGATTGTTTCGTGCGTGTGCTTGTTTCCTTTTCCTTTTAGAACAATCTAACACCGGTTTATTTTTTAATACGTACAGCACATAAATATACACAAATGTACAGAGACGGATAGCCAATACCATCGGCCTTTTTGTAGCAGTCAACCTTTGGGTGAAGCAGAGACAAACTGGTGCGGCTGGTCAGTGTGATCTCTATGTGCTTTTTGAATTGAAATGACCTTAAATGCATACTTGATTCACCTGCACCTTAAGCTCAGTCCTAGCGTTGACCGCTGTCACTTGATGCGACATGTGTCGCTGGTCGCCGCTCGCTCGCAGTGAAAGTGATCTCATCATTCTATTCAATATCAGTAGTGGTTACGTAACGAAAGCTCCACCTTGCAAGGATATGATGATGAAGGCGTGTTGCCAATGATTTATCGAATAGAAAGATCGGTGACCGTCCCCGCTGCGCGAGTGGTTGCGAGCCGACTACACGCTGAAGAAACAAGTCAACATAAATGTCTTTTCTATGATAATGTTCGTCGAATCGTTGACCTCCTTAAGTTCTGAGTAACACTTGAACTGCACGATTACTGACAAATTCGTGCACTGACTGGACAGGTCTACTTAATATGTGTGGTTTTCCTCAAAAAATCAATTCAGACTTCAATCTTTATGGTCTTCACATGATCCGACCAAGATTATGTCTGGACTTTAAAAGAAATTGTGACCTCTGAGTTTGTTTCGGCCTTTCTTCTCAGAGTAGTCAGATAGGAAACGCCAACCTCATGTATTTTAAAATATGATTGACGTGTAAAATGATTTAACGTACTTACAGAAAGAACACTGCTGGGACATAGGCCTGAGGGAGTGGGCTGTAATCCACCACGTGGGCCCAGTGCGGGTTGTCTTCGTGTGTCTTCGAATTTTTGTTTCCTCACGACATTTTCCTTCACCGTTTTGAGAACAGTGGTGATGAAATAATTTGCACAAAGTAAAGCGCCTGTCCGGTTACGACCGACGACTAACGACTTGTAAGTCGCGGCCGTTATCAGTGGGCCTCCACTGCTCCAACTGACAGTACGTAATGGTAAAGCTTTCGCGAAGGAGACTGCGACAGTCCTCTGAGAGGAGGGCCGGCAGAGCAAGTGATCAACAGACTAGTACATTGTTGCACAGGACAGCAATCAGATGATAGTGCGCAGAGTGCACTGCACGTGCACTATAATGCGCAGACTGCACTGCACGTGCACTATAATGCGCAGAGTGCACTGCACGTGCACTATAATGCACAGAGTGCACTGCACGTGCACTATAATGCGCAGACTGCACTGCACGTGCACTATAATGCGCAGACTGCACTGCACGTGCACTATAATGCGCAGAGTGCACTGCACGTGCACTATAATGCGCAGAGTGCACTGCACGTGCACTATAATGCGCAGAGTGCACTGCACGTGAACTATAATGCGCAGAGTGCACTGCACGTGCACTATAATCACACAAATGCAATCTCTCTTCTCTTACTTGCAAAGTCCTTATGGGACTCCAACGCAATCCGACACGAGCGGAGAGAGTAGCTCCATGGACCTACTTAAATGGGATAAGGTGCCTATTTAACCCAAGAAAATTTAAAACATAGGCATCACTCTGCCAGAGAAAACCTTTTGCGAGGCTCTAGTCAGCCGAGCAGTGCGGTGTATTGTCTCAGTTACAGATAGATTAGAAAGAAACCTGACAATGGTTCTAATCGATGCGTGGAGGTACCCAACAAAGGCACAAACACACAAAGAAACTTGACCAAATAGTAAAAGTTGTCGCGAAAGGGACTCGACTTTTTAATATCCCGTAATGGCCGCCTGCCAAATCGCCAACCTACGACATTGTTGAAAAAAACAACGATGAAACCTTTCTTTGTCGCATAATCGCGAAATTATTCACAACAGTCGCTTTTCATTCATCTCGAAGTGTGTCGCATTCCAAGCTTATTTGTAAATATCCGCCAGTCGGCACTCGGCGCGCAGGTGAGGTACGAGTAGTGTGTGGTGTGCTGGCTCAATACGGATGTGCCTTCGCTTTCTCTTATCTGTCAATATTTTTGGCGCGAATACGCCAGATGACGCCATCTTGGTAATTTTCTTATGGGCTTTTGTTTATCAACGGCCAGTATCAGTTGACAGCTTAGGTGGTGAAACAAGGAACTAAACTTAAAATTGTACTGAATTTCACCAAAATTGTTGACTCTTGTTGGCAAGTTGCGCCACTCTCAGGTGTCACGATATACTGGTTACAATGTACGGGTTTTGATGATGGTTGGCGGTTAGGTCACACTTGGGCATCGGAATAGGTGTCCTTTAAATATTTAGTTACGGAGAATCAATTTCGAAATACTTTGCTAAGGTTTCTTAAACAATGGTGGATATATTAGGTTCGCTTGGATGTTCATGGACACGGTTAATTGCTAAAAACATCTCAATACTTAATTAACATAACATCAAGCCTTTGTTTCTCGAAGGTCGTTTTCTAAGTCCCATGTCATGTACCAAAATCAAAAGTCATTTATTCAAATTAGGGTGAGACCTGAGAATCAGCACTTTTCGAACGTCAAAATTACATAAGACAATCCCCCGGCACGCCCGCCCTTCACCTCTTACTAGTGTTTTAGCTGGGAAGAAGAAGTGGCTACTTACTGAAAATATTTTTATAATTGGGCAATACAGCAGTCACACTTGCGATCACAACACCAACGAGGCAGTCGTTCTTACAGTCAGTAAAGTCCAAGGGAGACGAAAGGATTGTGAAACAGACGGAGGAGCTACAAATGTGTTCCGGTTTGAAGGGTATGGCTGTCGGTGTGCACAGGGAGGACTACAGGCACGTGAGGACATATTCCACCTTTGGCTCGGTGATGGAAAATATAAAATTGCAGATGCGTTGAGGAGGCGATGACCACTTACCATCCAAGCTGACAGTCTGCCTGGTGTTCCTGGTGGTAACAAAAAAGTGTGATTGATGAAGTTGGCAATCATAATAAGATAAGATAATTTATTTGCGTAAAACATGGTATACATAGGTGTTATTAAAACATGAAATCTTACATGTTTTGCTTAAAATTTAAAGCATGCAAATTTCAACGAATAAACAAAGAATTTACAAACATTTTATGTTAAAAAAAAATCTTAATATCATAGTATAGTGGTATGAGGAACAGGGTGTAAAGTTCACACATACTCTATAGAAAAGCGAGGATCCTCCGACCAGACGGGTGTTGTGTCTGGTGGGCGCTACCGCTAAAATAGAAATTATTTTCATTGAGCCATTTATATAATTTAATTTTGAATAACCTGCTATGTAATTCAATTCAATTCGTCTTTATTGTGGATCATAGGATAGTGTACATAATACAGCAGGTGTTAATTTAGTGTTTTGCGAACAGCTATGTCCTGCCTTTAGGGCGTACAATAAAATGTAGGTACATAAAGTGAGTTTACATGCATGTCAACAATAATAATACCTATAAAAAATTACAAATTTTACAATAAAAATTTCATAATACATTACTTTTAGACCATTCAATATTAGTTGGAATAACACATTTCAATAAATAAACAGTTCGTAAATGAAAGGAGTCTCTTCTTCGTTATGGTGTTCAGAGTTCTTCATCATGTAAAATTAAGACGCATCATGTATCTATACAAAAACGCATCATGTCCTAGGCAGATTGCATTCTAACAGTGATTAGTCGGCATAGAAGGCTTTCACAGAGTAATAACATTGGTTCACTAACAGTTCGTGGAGATTCTTTTTGAATGATTTTATTTCAGTGATTGTTCTTATCGGCCTTGGAATGTTATTGAACATACGCGGTGCCGCATGCCGAGCAGAAAACACTTTTGTGCAGGAAATCCGTCTTACTAGGCACTATGTCTAGCTTGTCTTGATGCCGTATACGCGTTCGATATTTAAATAGATCAATATTATTTTTAACAAAAACTGCGACCTCAAAAATATATAGACACAGTAATGTTAGTACGTTCATCTTTCTAAAAAATGGTTCACAGGATAAAATTTTTTGTAGGTTGAAAATTACCCTGACACAATATCTGTGCAATGAACGCGCGTTCTTTATTAACACTGTAGCCCCAGAATATTAGGCCGTATCTAAGGTTAGAGCTGATGTAACCATGGTATGCCGTTATTAGTGTTGGTAGATTTGTAATTTTTCCTGTGGAGAGTATGAGAACTTGCTTAACTTTTTACAGACATAGTCAACTTGTTTTTTTCCAGTTTATTTTGTCATCCATGTGTAACCCTAGAAATGTTGTTGTTTCTACTTCTTCGACATCTTTATCTTGATACTTGATATTTAAAGCACCCGTACGTCGAGTTCTTATTTTAAAATTCATTATTTTGGTCTTGTCAATATTAATCATTAATTTATTTAAATTAAGCCAGTCATTTACTAATATTAAAGATTCGTTAATGTCAGATTCTAAATTAATTGCATTGTCATCAGTGAATAGTACAGTGCTATCGTCAGCAAATAATGTCATGTCATGATTTAATACCGAAGGCATGTTGTTTATACAACATGCCTTCAATATATGTATAGACAAGGAAGAGAGGGGCGGATAAGATACCCTCTTGTGGAACGCCAAGCTCTACCGTTCTGGATACAGACGCATAAGTTTCTTCTGTTTTTGTGACCATGTTTACCTTCCTTATCTCTGTAATCTGTTGCCTATTAGACAGATATGATTTTATGGGATTGTATACATTGCCTCTCACACCGTATGCATATAGTTTTCTTAGGAGAATATTATGGTCAACACGGTCAAAAGCCTTTGACATGTCCATATATATTGCTACAGCCAGCAGTCCTTTGTCCAAGTTTGTCATTATTTTTCCTAAAACCATATTGACTTGGAGAGAAAATGTTATGGCTTTCGAAGAAGGTGTAGAGCCATTTATAAATAACCTTATCTAAAATTTTGGCAAAGATAGGTGATAGCGCTATGGGCCTATAGTTGCTCATATTTGTTCTGTCACCTTTTGTAAAAACTGGCTTTACAATTGAAATTTTTAATTTGTCTGGAAATATGCCTTCTTCTATACACAAATTGATTATATAGCTTAGGGGTTCTGATATTATATCAGCAACATCTTTAACAATATTAGTCGTAATTCCATCATAACCGGTACTAGTTTTATTTTTAATGAAATTATTATTTTATTGATGTCTTCTGGAATTGTCGGAGTCAAGAAAATAGAATTAGAATTATATGTCAATTTATTTAAAGAGTTATTAAGTGTATCGGATTGTTTATTATTATTATTAATGTCAATAAAAAAGTCATTAAACGTTTTAGCGATGTCTTTGGGCTTGGTTATTATTTCGTCGTTGGTAATAATTTGTTCTACGCTATCGGTCGGAAATTTATATTTGATCTCATTAATAATAATAACATTCCATGTTGCTTTGTTTTTATTTGTGGCAGTCATAATGTAGTAAGTAATCGTTTTGAAATTTTTTTGTCAGCCAGATTATTTTTTTGTATCTCTTCGCATATGTCTTGAATGCGTTTTTGTTTGATGCATATTTTTAGGCCGCGTGAGATCCATTTTGGTCTTGATTTGTTAAAAGTTTTAATTTTAGTTAATGGGAAACGAAGGTCATAGAGCATAACAAAGTTTTCGTGGAATTGGTTGTATGCACGATTTGCATCCAAACAGCTGAAAACATCACTATTGGTTAATTGTTTTAAATATTTAATAAATATTGCTCTGTTATTTTCGGAATAATTCCTTTTTTACGAATACCAATATTTTAATGTGCAAGTTTGTTTAACCAGAATTGTTATAATTTGTGCATTGTGGTCTGACAGTGCTAGCTCCTTAATAGTGACTTTGCATGATTTCAAGTTGTGGGCTATAAATTGTCTATACAGCTTTGACTAGCGAAACGCGTTATTTCCTTGGCCTGTAGCTTCAGGTTGTAACTAATTAATAGATCTGTAAGTTCGCTGGAAACCCTAGTTTGCTTTAGAATATTGATGTTGAAATCTCCGCACAGGATAATATTTTTAAAACATTAGGTAATTTATTATAAACACGTACACACATAGCCAAACAGCTTTTATTATATTTAGCTAACCTAGGGAGCTCATCTAGTACAAGTCTGTATTGATCACGGCGACTTCCAGAAACTTAGGTGTCACTTGTGTAATTTGTGGTATGTCCCTTCTAAAATTAAATTGATTTTGATAAGATTGATTAAATTCAGTAATTCAGATTAATCAGCCTATAATGTTCCCACTGCTGGGCCAGAAGCCACCGCTCGGTGAGAGGGAGTAGGCCATATTCTATCTCGCCGGCACCATGCAGGTTGGTAGATGTCACGTGTTCGTAGGTCGTGGCCGTTACCATGGGCCACCATGGCTCAAGTCAGTGGCAGTGACGCGTGACTCATATCATCTGTGAATGTCTGTTGTGTCATGTCAGCTCATCACATTGCGCCACGCGCCCCGATATAGTACAGCCACGACCTACCTGTAACTCATATCATCTGTGAATGTCTGTTGTGTCATGTCAGCTCATCACATTGCGCCACGCGCCCCGATATAGTACAGCCACGACCTACCTGTAACTCATATCATCTGTGAATGTCTGTTGTGTCATGTCAGCTCATCACATTGCGCCACGCGCCCCGATATAGTACAGCCACGACCTACCTGTAACTGTCAATATTACGTGTCCGAGAGAAATCTGTCAAACTCATGAGGATGACATTTCCGGTTGCATCACGCTGTGTGCGATACCTACTTAATGAAGAGTTTCATGTGGTTGCCCTCATTGACGTAATGAACAAAATATTGCAGACAATAACCATTTCACTCACGTTAACGTAATTACAGAGCCGACCGAGCCCTAGTGTCTCATGTAGTGTCTCAATAGGTCGCGAGCCTTATGCCATCAGCCATCAGCCGAGCACAGACAGGCTCCGGGATGCTAATGGAACAAACATATAATATGGGGAAACCCTACATCGCTGCCGGACATTGGAGTCGAGCCGCTAAATTTAACTTTGCAGTAGACATCCAAAGTCTCCGGCCAATGAGCAATGATACATACAGGGTGGCAGGGACATCGACACGCAACCTGTTACCATGGATTCAGCTCATGATTCTAAACACCCTCACGTCGATAAATTTCATCGGTTGTTAAAAAAAAAGTTAGCTGTTCTATTCAATTTGACCGCGTAGGTATTGGATTTTCCTATGAAACAGCAGATATTAGGAAGCTTGTAGACGTCTGGTTCTAGGATAGCGGGTGGAGGGAATTGAAGTTTGCCTTACAGTCTTCGGACAAATCGAGTCTTCATGAAATTCGCCTCGAGACCAGTTTTTAGTGATGTACGTACGTGATACATTTAATTTCGGGAACACTGCCCTTGGATCAAATGGATGACCGCACAGAACTCGGTCGTTCAATCCGTTATACACTCAGCGCTAATATTGCAGCGAATTATTTCATTGTGAAAGCAGAAAATAATAATAAATTAGACTTACGTTCTGTGTCCAAAAAATCCTTCAAATGAAAAATCTCGGTAAGAGGAAAGACATGATACTTTTAGATTCAAAATTCAAAACCAATATGAAAAAAAAACCTTTCTGGTTACAAATAAGGTTGGATTTGTTATAATATAAAAAGGTCGTTCGTGATAAAATTATAATGTAGCATTTGCCAATGCTGCACTATCCCGCCGCCGGCAATAGGCTCGCCCCCTGGATTTTAAAATAACTGGCAACATCTGTGCTACACACCCTGTCTGATCCTTCATCACAGAGGCATGATGTCATGTTATTTTGGCCGTTGTTCTTTATTCGGGCTTTCGTTTCCGAGCCCGCCTGCCCCGCGGCGCGCGGCAACCTGTCCCAAGTTCTCAAGGCGCGGTAACAATTTGTGCATTACGTAAGCACTCGTTCGAAAGTCACTCGCGGGTCGCGCGGAGCCGGCGAAACCCGTTTGTGTCTCGATGAGAGTACGTGACGTCACGCGACGCGCCCGGGATATGATCCCTATAATCCTACAGGTTCAGTGAATAGTATAACTGTATGTTGGCGCCACCTCCCGAAAGATAATCATGTCACTTTTACTTTTTCCTAGTAAGTAGCACACTCTATCGCTACACTAAATGGTGTTCAGCCGACATGTGAGCTGTCGGTCACACATCACGCTCCGCGCTGCGCGGCGGTGGTGCATGGTGGCGCGGCGGCGCGGCGGCGTGCTCACGCAGCCTCACACTCGCAGATTACTATGATGAGTGTGTATCACTAAACACAGTGTTATTACCAGTAAGTGTAGTCTTTGCACTGATGACCGGGTAGCTCGTCACAACGTGCTATTAACAGACTGCAGTTGAACATTGAAGCTGATTCACTTGAGCACCTCAATGAAGTCTAGTCTAGTAGGTCGCGAGCGCGACTGTAGAAGGGAAAAGATAATTATTATGCTTAGCATAAATGTTCTCACTGCTGCTCAAAATCTTGAATCGACGGTATAGAGCCTGCACATCTGATTACAAAAGTGAGGTTTCCCATACACCAGCACCACAGAAGACCTTACTGGCCGCTCACTGGGCTCCTCCTGCCCTTACCCCAAGCTTCATGTCTTCTCCACCCATGCATCTCTCTCAGCCGCCATCTCTGTCTTTCACACGGTTCTTCCATCGTGTCTTTGGTCTTCCCCTACTCTTATATACATCCACGTTCATATGAGTATGAACGTGGATGGGAAAATGAGCCATAGGGAAAAGGAGCCTCCAGGACCTATCGTAGAACGCATCAGGCCGATCATCCCGGCCGATCCCGCAGGAAGAGATGCATGTGGCACAAACCACCCAACCCGCGTTCCGTATGTAGTAACATCGCGGCAGACAACTCCTGCCGCGCGTTGTTCAAACTTCTTCGTTACGTAAAACTCAGTTAAAATATCTCCAAAGTCAATTTGACTATTAATTTGAAAATTATGCGTCTATTTAAAGTATTTTCTAAACTAATATTAGAGTTTTTAAACAAGCTTTTAAGCCCCTCTTCTCGTCCACCGAGGCAATGCAATTTAAACTTTCACTGTATGTCATACGGTTGTATTTCGTGTGTCGTCGTCTTACGAGGTCTAGAGGCATAACATGTAGTGTATAGGAAATGGCACCCCACTTTCTTTAGGAGAACTCTCTTGGAGTCGTGAACTCAGTGCAAGTCCTTCATTCATCACCACCACACGCGTCCAAAGAGTATTTATTCAAATAAAAGCCGAAGGCTGAACGACCGCACTACCGGTGTGACGTAAACTATGAATTAAAAAAAATCATTATAATTTTGGCGCGGAATGCAGTGACAGTTGTGTTTTTTAAAAATTAGTACCTCGGTAGTGAAATTAAAGACTGTTTTTAGTGACATTTTTGGATAATCTCTGAAGAAAATGGTAAGTGGACAATTATTATAATTATAATCATAGAAAAGGTACTTATGCTTGGAGAAACACACGGTTGAAAACTCAGAAAAAAAGTTATGACTTCGAATCGAAGGCTGAATGAAAAGTGACCGCAGTGTTTAAAAAGTTTTAAAACAATTTGAGAATGTAACAGCGCCGAAAGGAATTCTTTATTTTCCACGGCAGCCTCTCTATTTTTCATAAATATTAATAAGGCTCTGCAGGCCATTATTTAGTCATTTAATTATATATTTTAAAACTATTTTAAAGCAAAAATGCTATAACTTTATAATTGGCTGTATTCTTCATTCGAATTACTCATCACTGTCGTTATTAATTATTATTTTATCAAAAGTTATGAACGGATGACAATCAAGTCGAAAAATTAAAATTATTTATGGTTGCCAATAAAATAACACGATGTAGGTTGTGTTTGTCCTGCTTGGCAATGAATGGACCAACCTGGCCCAGTGTATCCAATCATGCTATAAAATTCATTTGAGAATTTAAATTATGATCATGATCATAATGTATAAACCTCCTCATTCCTCGTCCCTTAGTTTAGAGTAGTGATTAGTAAAACTGCCCCTTTACTAGTTGAAACTCTATTAAAAACTGACTCTATTCCCTACCAATTGTTAAAATGACATTGATGACAATAATTACCTAGTAATTATGAAATAATACACACACATACTTATCAGGATTAAGCTTTATATGCTTAATCAAAATTCTGAAATGACCAGCGACTTAGTCGCTGACTGGACCACGGAGCGCATGCGCACTCACGGAAATATCACAAATTACAACTTTGCAGAAGGTCATCTTGTGCTTTGAATGTCATAAATAAATACATACAGGGTGACAGGGATACTCGACGTATTCCTTAAATGGCGCTAAGCTAGAAGTCAGTAGCAACTAATCAAGTCCAGTCAACTAGGGGTCAAAACTGGATGGTTATCGAGCTGTGTAGGTTCTTCGATTTTTTTGAAATTTTCTGACTTGTTACCAAAAACACTTAATTATGAGAAAAAACTACTCCACTGCAAACATTTACTTAATTGATACTTATCTGAATGTTGAAAAAGAGTGATCATTTAAAAAAAAATGCTTGCAAAACTTACATAATCCCAGAAATAAAAGGTCTTTAATAGCAAAATTTTAACTTTTTACCATCCAGTTTGGACCCTAGTTGACTGGATAAAATTTGTTTCTAATGACCTCTAGTTCAACCCCTTTCAAACAATACGTCGAGTTTCCTGTCACCCTGTATATCTGAGTCGGATGAGGAGAAGGAAACGTCGTGAGGAAAGTTGTGAGTATGAATGTGGATGTGGATACTAGTAGAGGAAGAGCAACGACACGATGGATGGACTGTGTGAGAGATGATATGGTTAGAAAGGGGGTGACTACTGACGATTGATAGAGAAGTATTACGAAGCGGCGGCACGGGCGGAAAGATGATGGTGATGAAGAAGTTCATATGGCAGTCACCTGTGTCTATGTCATTTCTATGACACACACACACACACACACACACACAGCAGGTTCTCATAAGTATCTGTAACCTGCTCTTTGACACTTTCTCTCGTGTTTGCATATATTAGCGTGTCCGCGCTCTCGTCGCCGCACGCTCGCGCTGCCTGCGGGCGCGCTCTACAGATTCGTCTTGACCTATCGCTCTATGAACGTGATCTTGCTCGACCGGCGAGGTGGGTCTGTGGTGAGAAGACGACTGTTGAGTGTGAGGTCCCGAGTTAGGTCCCAATAAGTGAGGTAAATCGTGGCAATAGTGTTTTGTAGTTTTTGATTCTAGGTTGTTTTTTTTTTTGGTTTTCATTTCTGAAACCGTCAAAAAATTATGGATATAGTTCGGCGTTTCCTCCGACTATGCGGCGAAGAACAACACCGAAATAAACTAAGAGGCCATCACGGTCTCTTTTAAAGAACAGACATTTTTTTGTATAAAATAAATTGCACAAACTGTGCGCCTCAACCTACCAAACTACCAGTCATAAGTCAGGGGCCTTTGCTACTGGGCCACCAGCGCTTTATCTTCAGTGGAGAAACGTTTCTTGTGCCAGTCAGGAACTTTAGTCAGCCTACCAGAGCCGCGGCCGGGAACCCGCGCCAGTCGCAGCTGGTTGAATGCTCCCACACAGGAAAGAGAGTCACTGCAGATAATGACTTGGATGGTAATTATCAGTTCATTAAAGTAATTAGTAATCTCAGTTCGACGACGAGTTCCTATTTCCGCCTGCGAGTGCTGGGTTACCTTTCTCTACTGCGATGACTTATAATTGTAGAGGTTTTGCGCGCGTGCGCCGCGAGCGACTCATCCGGGAAAACTTATGTCTAATCTAATCTAGCAAGTAATTGACTTCGTTGGTCTGGTGGTCGCTAGCGTGACTGCTGAGCGGGAGCTTCCGGATTCGATCCCTAGCACCCGAATAGCGTAACACACTTTCAATCTGCTCAACAGCCTAAATAACGCATTGAAACCCATTGCTACTGTTAGTGTGTCACAATCACACAATCTTTTCAAAACATCCCGGAGGTTAGGCAAAGTGTTGGGCGCACAATCTTTTCAAAAATCTTAATTCAATCATTAATTGACAGACCGCTGTGTCTAGAAGCATGACATTTGGTACAAGAGTTCTCTACGAGTATGTTACGAAAGTGAAGCACGAAGAAAGAATTTTTGAAAATAACATAATAATGACATATCCAGAAGTGGATGAAAGTTTGTACGGAACTTCGTCATTTTTGTGTGATGGGAAATCCCATCGGGCTGTATGACAAGAACTTTTAAAGGAGTCTGTCGCACAAGTATAATTTAACAGAGACGACGCTCTCGATCTCTACAAAGACGATTTTTTTCTAAAATCGATGTGCCATATTGACGACCGAGTTTTTTTAACTACTAGTCCTAATTCACCGCACGTGTACCCAACACAGATGTGAAATGGTTTTCATTAGGTAAACTGCGTTTGATCACGAAAAGTATTAAAATTTTCTCTCTGTGTCTGATCGTGAACCATTGACACCGTTCTATGTTCACGATAACTAGGTATGCGATACCGGATGCATAGTTTGATGTGGCATAACGAGGTTTGGACCACAAATATCAGCAGGTATTCATGAGTGATAGTACAACTCATAGAAGAACTCGTCCGGGGAAGTTACCGTCATCATCTATCATCATCATCATCGTTCATCTATTACGACACGTGCTGCTGTACACACGACGACACATCAAGCTATACATTTCCAGTTGTAGCTGACCTCGCATTGTATAGGCTTTTCGTACGATGAGAAGTCAGCTTATATGTACTGGGCGTGTACAGCTTGATATATCGTCGTGCGTACAACCATCAAACATCTTAACGAATTGTACTTCATAGATTAAGTTTTTGTAGTATTTTCAGAGCAAAATAACATTATTTCCTTGATTACGTATTGTAGCGAAATAAAAACTGAAATTCACTTGTACACGTTTAATTTAGTAAAATAAAAGATTGTAAACAAAACCTTAATGGAAGAACTCAGCACGATTCTTAATACATTAAAGAATAAAATTGTAACGCTGACGCGACGACCTTGGTGTTAGAACCCTATAATAACTTTCACAATTACGCGTCGGTCACGATCCATTTGCAAACGTTCCTATAACTTCCGCAATAAATAAATATCGGGTAACTTCGCACGAAGTCAATCAGGTAGCGAGGCAACAATTTAAATTACTATTTTAAATAAAATGAGACAATATGAACTACTAAAAATTAAAAAAAAAAACTACTAAATATACGCAAATCCGGTCCTAGACTCTAGCCTGGCAGTCGGAAGACTCCTTGCATTGGGTTCGAATCCCAACAGGAGGCTTGCAGTCGAATTCAAGATCCGCCTACAGTCTTCGGACAATTATACAGATAATAACGAAAAATGATAATCCGAGACGCAGGCAGAATCTTTTATGACAAAAGAGCTGAAGACAAGTTAAATTACATACCAAGTCTGAATAAAGAGAAAACCTGACTCGCCTCGAGACAAATCTTTGATGCTGTTCGTTTAATTTCGGGAACACTGCCAATTACAAAGAAAATAATGGAATAAAATTTAGGAAACGATAAGAACTTTTGATTAATCAATAGGAACGCAAACATACCCTTGGATTCTGTCGAACAACGAACTCGGTCGTTCAAACCGTTATATCGATAGGTACCTTTAATATCGAGGCAAATTATAACATGGTCAAGCGGAAAAAAATCATATCATAGACTTCCGTCCTGTGTCCAAAAAAAACTTCTAATGAAAAATCTCCGTAAGAGATAAGACATGACACTTTTAGATTCAAAATTCAAAAAACCATATGATGAAAATAACCTTTCTGATTAAAAATAAGGTTGGATTTGTTATAAAAGAAGGTCGTTCGTGATAAAATTATAATGTAGCATTCGCCATTGCTGCAGTACCTACTGCAACCATGCACCCACTTCCACCGCCAAGCAGAGTTGCTGGTGTCGATGTTAACAGGAACATGACACATTTCAGATTTGTCTCTGGGATGAGCACGCACCTGCAATATCTCTGGCATTGCAGGTGTCTATATGCGGGCCATACTCACCACCATCATCCTCCTGTCCGTATACCATGTCTTAGAGGTCGTCGCAGTATTTCTTCTTCTTCCATACACACACTTCTATCAGTCGTCATCTCGGTAGTCACCCCCTTTCTAGCCGTATCATCTTTCTCACAGTCCATCCATCGTCTCTGTTGCGTCCCCATACTCTTATAATGATTGTGTCCATCCACATTCATGCGCAAAACTTACTGTCCTATTAACTTTTATTCGCATCGAAAAATCTATTTCCACGGAACGTCTCACTCACTTCACTTTTAGACTGGGCAGCACAACTACTTAACATTGGTTACTCTTTACGGGAACCAAAACCGCGACCCGTAGCATGAAAGCCAGTCGTCTAGCCACTGGACCTTCCGTGCCACACGGAACTATAAAAGTGAATCTAATATTGTGAAAATATAATAACAAAACTGTTCGTCGGCGGCACGAAGAGTTATTTTTGAGTAAAAATATCAATTAGTCGCGCTCATAAGGCGCGCTCTACTTCACATATTAACTTCAAATGGTGGCCGAGCGAGCGATGCACGACTCGTCCATACGTACAAATGTACCTACGTCTACATACCCACTTACCATTTCAAAGCTTGACTATACCGACTACATACTTACTCTAGAGGGCCCGCATTCGATCCCCAAATTGGGCCGTCATCATCGTCCTCGAGACGGCTCTCATACCAATGTTTTCATGAAATTAAGGTATATCTATTATTAATATATCTTCTTCATTCATATATCTTCTTCGTTCATATATCATCTTCATTCATATATCTTCTTCGTTCATATATCATCTTCATTCATATATCTTCTTCATTCATTCATTTCTATTCCCTGAGGGAAAGTGTTATTGGGTTTCCCATTACGAATTACGGGAACTTCTCAGTAGCCGAAATCCCGGAGTCGGAATTTGTGCCCAGTTTATGACAACAGGCTGCCATTTACGTTGAACTTGAACATAACTGGCGAAATGTGGATGAACGATCCACATTTGCTACCCTTTCGGAGGATACAGGCGTGATTCATGATATGTTTAATGCCGCGATTAGTCCTGTAAGACTAGCTCCGTACTATTAGTCCTGTAAGACTAGCTCCGTACTATTAGTCCTGTAAGACTAGCTACGTACTATTAGTCCTGTGAGACTAGCTCCGTACTATTATTCCTGTAAGACTAGCTCCGTACTATTCTATGGCACCGACACTCCCCCACACAGCTGCAGGTGTTGCACTGACGCTCGTCCGTAAGTGACAGAGCGCCCGCTCAGCCTGTTCCCACGTGGTGTACAGCGCGTTAAGATCGACTCGATTAACATTCCATTGTTATATCGCTCGCCTCTCGTGGGACAGCTTATGGTAATGATGAGGCAAAGAGTATGCGGCAGAACCCCTGTTCTCTGTTCAGTTTCAATTGAATGCGCAGGTAGGTACATTATTCATTTGTAGCACATTTCAACGTGAAATACACCCATGATAAATGCCGTCATCTCGGTTCTCCCTGCAGGGGTTAGCAAGCGTGGCTAGGAGTTTAATACTGACTAGTGACTACACCAACATTTCGCCAGTAAAATAACCATAGAATGGCGGCCGCCATGGGACTTCAAAATTGAAGTCCCATGTAATAGAAGGCGAGCTTCTTGTCAATCCAAACTCGGCTGCTATGCCACTACCAAACTGAGGATCGATCGACCCCACTCCCGGGCTAATGTTGCCTAACTTAGTTAGCAGGCGCGCTAGTGTCGGCTAGACCTACCAGATGAGTGATATTTCAATTTTAGTTTCCATTTAGCAACCTTACAACATTTTTTTTTTGGACAAGTTGTTTTAGTTAAAGGTTAACACATCAGAAATCTCCAGATTCCTTTGCTCTTTGGCATAGACTTTCCCGAGGCTTTTTCATAACTCACCGTCGTGAGTTATTGAGATAGTTCTATATAATAATATGGGTTTATTCTCTAATGTCTCTCATCTCAGTTTCATGTCACTCGCGGGCATCACAGCGCGAGGTCGGACTGTCCCCTCTGCGCTAATCTCGCTGCTGTTGGTCGGCTGTTCCCGCGCGAGGTCGATGCCCCGCTTCATAGTAATCCACCTGTCATTCAGTTGCTTTCCAAACTTCACAGCACTTCAGTTCCGTCCGCGCCGGCACGTAGGATTTATAGCTTTTTGGATTTCTAAATAGCCTCGTATAAACTTCAAACTCCTTTTATTATGACTTATGACAGACTTAAGTATAACAATGGCTGAGTAACATCCGGACGGACGGACATGACTCAGTGATAAGGGTTTCGTTTTTGCCATTTGCTACGGAGCCCTAAAAAAAAGGATGTTTATAATTCGACTACTGTTTTTTTGTGTGAATGTAATCAGGCTGGGTCCCACAATTCCCACTGCTGGGACTCAGGCCTTCAATTGAATTTTAGAAAAAGCGTACTTGTCTCGCGTCGTCTCTCTCTAAAGCTCGATTAGTATCGCCCGAGCTCTGTTCCTAACGACTCCATCACGTTAATATGCTAATGAGCAAATAATACTCTCCACGACACTGAAAATGTTTAGCGCGGCAAGTATTGTCTCTGGTTCGTTTTCTGAAACAAAAAATCTCTCGTCTTTGTAAAACGGCTCTCACTTTCGAACACGGGTTTAAATTCAGAACCCAGTCACCGGCTGACTGTCATATATTTTCAAAGAGAAAATAATATAGTCTGGCCTACTTCACCACAACACAAGCCACTAATGAATTAACGTTATACGTGTTTATAAAACATTGTGTCTAGATAGAATGATTTAAATTCGTATAGAGATGATGATGAATGAAGTGATTCGTGGTGCAATAATTATGGCCACAGAGTACAAATATAACGGTTGATTTGCAAAAAGGATCAATCAAGCCTCATCACCATTATCATCATTATCCCTACAACCATAGATATAGGCTGCTTTTTAAAAATCAATGCCTACAACTAAAAATTAGAAGACATGGTGCACGCGTGGTTGATTATGGCCCAATCCCTCTTACAGAGATGACAGAGAGGAGGCCTGAGTCCCAGAAGGGGGAGCATGACGGAGCCCCAGAAGTGAGAGAATGACTTAGACACTGAAGATAGTTAAGTTAGTTTTAGTTAAGTTCCTTTAGCAGTGCTCAAAATAAAGTGTTGTGTCACCGACAAAACCAAATCACATAATGTAAAACGGAACATCCATTCAATTGTCCAACATTCATCCTTCACAGTGCACTTAGCGCACATTGTGTTCGCGTCATTTTCTTACCTTCACGAGAAGGTTCCATCCGCGCCTCCGCCGCCGCTGCCGCCGTCGCCCCGACACAGTCGCCGGTAAACGGCTCTTCCGGTAGTTATGTTTGTCGTGGGAATATCGCAGATATTTAGAGTATGTCGCTACTGAGCCACTGAGCTACCGACTGACTGGTACAGTTCAATACAATTATGTAGTAAGTAATCATTTATCAAGAGAAAATCATAAGACATCACATTCATATTGTACAACATACGGCCACTCCAGGTTTTCTGATTTGTAAAGTACGTGCGGATCTATCAAATTGTTCTAAAAGAACTGATGGACGATGGGCTCAAAAAGATCAGTTGAGAACTAGCGACCTTGCACCGGAAGGCGTAGCGTGCGTAGCCAGCCCCCCACAAGGTGAACCGATGACCTAGTGAAGGTCGCGGGAATCCGCTGGACGCGAGAAGTGACCGGTAGGCTAGGCGACTCCCGCAGTGGACGTCATTCGGCTGACGACAACAGTGATAGTGGTCGGCTCAGCTTTCAATGCTGCGCTCCGAAAGTAGGTAGTGGCGCGACACCGTGGTGGTCACGTGTTTGGATGGGAGCGCCTCTTATGTCACGCGACACTTTCTAATCTTGTGTTCTCTCATGTGAGCATGTGAGATGTAAAATCGAACACGCCAAAAAGTTTTCGTTATTTTATTTATTGCCATGTTATTGAAAAATAATTAGCTTGACGACCCCAAAACTCCGGCCACCTGCTCGCTTATACACATCCGCAACACCAGACGCATCGCAGGTGTGCTACCATCCTAGAGGCAAACTTAAATTAGCTTGCCGACCCCAAACCTCCGGCCACCTGCTCGCTTACACACCTCCGCCACACCAGACGCATCGCAGGTGTGCTACCATCCTAGAGGCAAACTTAAATTAGCTTGCCGACCCCAAACCTCCGGCCACCTGCTCGCTTACACACCTCCGCCACACCAGACGCATCGCAGGTGTGCTACCATCCTAGAGGCAAACTTAAATTAGCTTGCCGACCCCAAACCTCCGGCCACCTGCTCGCTTACACACCTCCGCCACACCAGACGCATCGCAGGTGTGCTACCATCCTAGAGGCAAACTTAAATTAGCTTGCCGACCCCAAACCTCCGGCCACCTGCTCGCTTACACACCTCCGCCACACCAGACGCATCGCAGGTGTGCTACCATCCTAGAGGCAAACTTAAATTAGCTTGCCGACCCCAAACCTCCGGCCACCTGCTCGCTTACACACCTCCGCCACACCAGACGCATCGCAGGTGTGCTACCATCCTAGAGGCAAACTTAAATTAGCTTGCCGACCCCAAACCTCCGGCCACCTGCTCGCTTACACACCTCCGCCACACCAGACGCATCGCAGGTGTGCTACCATCCTAGAGGCAAACTTAAATTAGCTTGCCGACCCCAAACCTCCGGCCACCTGCTCGCTTACACACCTCCGCCACACCAGACGCATCGCAGGTGTGCTACCATCCTAGAGGCAAACTTAAATTAGCTTGCCGACCCCAAACCTCCGGCCACCTGCTCGCTTACACACCTCCGCCACACCAGACGCATCGCAGGTGTGCTACCATCCTAGAGGCAAACTTAAATTAGCTTGCCGACCCCAAACCTCCGGCCACCTGCTCGCTTACACACCTCCGCCACACCAGACGCATCGCAGGTGCGCTACCATCCTAGAGGCAAACTTAAATTAGCTTGCCGACCCCAAACCTCCGGCCACCTGCTCGCTTACACACCTCCGCCACACCAGACGCATCGCAGGTGCGCTACCATCCTAGAGGCAAACTTAAATTAGCTTGCCGACCCCAAACCTCCGGCCACCTGCTCGCTTACACACCTCCGCCACACCAGACGCATCGCAGGTGCGCTACCATCCTAGAGGCAAACTTAAATTAGCTTGCCGACCCCAAACCTCCGGCCACCTGCTCGCTTACACACCTCCGCCACACCAGACGCATCGCAGGTGCGCTACCATCCTAGAGGCAAACTTAAATTAGCTTGCCGACCCCAAACCTCCGGCCACCTGCTCGCTTACACACCTCCGCCACACCAGACGCATCGCAGGTGCGCTACCATCCTAGAGGCAAACTTAAATTAGCTTGCCGACCCCAAACCTCCGGCCACCTGCTCGCTTACACACCTCCGCCACACCAGACGCATCGCAGGTGCGCTACCATCCTAGAGGCAAACTTAAATTAGCTTGCCGACCCCAAACCTCCGGCCACCTGCTCGCTTACACACCTCCGCCACACCAGACGCATCGCAGGTGCGCTACCATCCTAGAGGCAAACTTAAATTAGCTTGCCGACCCCAAACCTCCGGCCACCTGCTCGCTTACACACCTCCGCCACACCAGACGCATCGCAGGTGCGCTACCATCCTAGAGGCAAACTTAAATTAGCTTGCCGACCCCAAACCTCCGGCCACCTGCTCGCTTACACACCTCCGCCACACCAGACGCATCGCAGGTGCGCTACCATCCTAGAGGCAAACTTAAATTAGCTTGCCGACCCCAAACCTCCGGCCACCTGCTCGCTTACACACCTCCGCCACACCAGACGCATCGCAGGTGCGCTACCATCCTAGAGGCAAACTTAAATTAGCTTGCCGACCCCAAACCTCCGGCCACCTGCTCGCTTACACACCTCCGCCACACCAGACGCATCGCAGGTGCGCTACCATCCTAGAGGCAAACCTCGAATGTATTATTACTTTTCTTACCATCCAATTATTGTCCCACGGCGGGACGAAGTCCTCTTCACATACAGAGAAGGTACGAGCATTGATCAGCACCATAAACATAAGACCACGAGCAGCACGCTCGCTCAAGACAACTTGGCGATTTCAGCCTTGCACTAACTAGTCCAGGTTTCCTCACGATGTTTTCCTTCACCCATGTCAGCAATGTCTAAGATAGACTCAGAAAGTACATATGAAGTGAATGGCCCGTGTTTGAACCTCGTACATGCTGCACCCTAATTGCGTGACACACATCGATCACAATCTGAATCAATTGCTTCATACTTTCGAAAAAATTGTCAGCTCAACAACGTAAATAACGCAACGAATGTTGTTGAACTGTCAAACCGAAAGCCAAACTGATCGTTTGTTACGCAACTGTCCCGCATGACTTACAGCGAGCGTGCGGATCTTACAGCAAGCGTGCCGACCAATGTTGTTGAACTGTCAAACCGAAAGCCAAACTGATCGTTTGTTACGCAACTGTCCCGCATGACTTACAGCGAGCGTGCGGATCTTACAGCAAGCGTGCCGACCAATGTTGTTGAACTGTCAAACCGAAAGCCAAACTGATCGTTTGTTACGCAACTGTCCCGCATGACTTACAGCGAGCGTGCGGATCTTACAGCAAGCGTGCCGACCAATGTTGTTGAACTGTCAAACCGAAAGCCAAACTGATCGTTTGTTACGCAACTGTCCCGCATGACTTACAGCGAGCGTGCGGATCTTACAGCAAGCGTGCCGACCAATGTTGTTGAACTGTCAAACCGAAAGCCAAACTGATCGTTTGTTACGCAACTGTCCCGCATGACTTACAGCGAGCGTGCGGATCTTACAGCAAGCGTGCCGACCAATGTTGTTGAACTGTCAAACCGAAAGCCAAACTGATCGTTTGTTACGCAACTGTCCCGCATGACTTACAGCGAGCGTGCGGATCTTACAGCAAGCGTGCCGACCAATGTTGTTGAACTGTCAAACCGAAAGCCAAACTGATCGTTTGTTACGCAACTGTCCCGCATGACTTACAGCGAGCGTGCGGATCTTACAGCAAGCGTGCCGACCAATGTTGTTGAACTGTCAAACCGAAAGCCAAACTGATCGTTTGTTACGCAACTGTCCCGCATGACTTACAGCGAGCGTGCGGATCTTACAGCAAGCGTGCCGACCAATGTTGTTGAACTGTCAAACCGAAAGCCAAACTGATCGTTTGTTACGCAACTGTCCCGCATGACTTACAGCGAGCGTGCGGATCTTACAGCAAGCGTGCCGACCAATGTTGTTGAACTGTCAAACCGAAAGCCAAACTGATCGTTTGTTACGCAACTGTCCCGCATGACTTACAGCGAGCGTGCGGATCTTACAGCAAGCGTGCCGACCAATGTTGTTGAACTGTCAAACCGAAAGCCAAACTGATCGTTTGTTACGCAACTGTCCCGCATGACTTACAGCGAGCGTGCGGATCTTACAGCAAGCGTGCCGACCAATGTTGTTGAACTGTCAAACCGAAAGCCAAACTGATCGTTTGTTACGCAACTGTCCCGCATGACTTACAGCGAGCGTGCGGATCTTACAGCAAGCGTGCCGACCAATGTTGTTGAACTGTCAAACCGAAAGCCAAACTGATCGTTTGTTACGCAACTGTCCCGCATGACTTACAGCGAGCGTGCGGATCTTACAGCAAGCGTGCCGACCAATGTTGTTGAACTGTCAAACCGAAAGCCAAACTGATCGTTTGTTACGCAACTGTCCCGCATGACTTACAGCGAGCGTGCGGATCTTACAGCAAGCGTGCCGACCAATGTTGTTGAACTGTCAAACCGAAAGCCAAACTGATCGTTTGTTACGCAACTGTCCCGCATGACTTACAGCGAGCGTGCGGATCTTACAGCAAGCGTGCCGACCAATGTTGTTGAACTGTCAAACCGAAAGCCAAACTGATCGTTTGTTACGCAACTGTCCCGCATGACTTACAGCGAGCGTGCGGATCTTACAGCAAGCGTGCCGACCAATGTTGTTGAACTGTCAAACCGAAAGCCAAACTGATCGTTTGTTACGCAACTGTCCCGCATGACTTACAGCGAGCGTGCGGATCTTACAGCAAGCGTTCCGACCAATGTTGTTGAACTGTCAAACCGAAAGCCAAACTGATCGTTTGTTACGCAACTGTCCCGCATGACTTACAGCGAGCGTGCGGATCTTACAGCAAGCGTGCCGACCAATGTTGTTGAACTGTCAAACCGAAAGCCAAACTGATCGTTTGTTACGCAACTGTCCCGCATGACTTACAGCGAGCGTGCGGATCTTACAGCAAGCGTGCCGACCAATGCTCGTGCCTTCTCTGTGTGTGAAGAGGCCTTTGTCCTGCTGTGAGACAATATTGCGAAGCAGTGATTGAGGACAATCAAATGAATTCTTGTCAGCGTTACAGTTCCCCAAATATACCGTCACATACCGTCTCACCAGTCGCCAGGAGTCCTAACTAACTGCTACTTAAATTCGTACCACGTACACTACATACGTTGCATGCGCACGCGCAGATAATGAATACCAAACTCCTCGTTATATAACGTTACTTAACGCACGTCCTTGACCGCGTGCGTGAGGTGAAGCGGCGGGTAACGCGGCTTGGAATGTGATGGGAGCGCGTTTGTGATCCGCCGCGCTTATATTTATTTAATTGTTGGTGTGCATGATTTATTGGTAATGATTAATTGCAGATAATGTAATTACTTACGACTATCTCGTTGGTCTAGTGTACGCAAGCGCTAGTGCTGAGCGTGAGGTCCTGGCTTCGATTTCCGGATCGGGCATAATGTTACTGGGTATCTGGAATTTCTCAGTAGCAGCCCGGAGTCGCCAGTGCCCGCTGTGCTTGCTGTGCCTGCTGTGCCTGGCTTATTTATTTATTTAGGTTAGCCAACATTTGGTTAGTTTGGTTGATGGCAAAAGGTTGGTCTCTAGAATAATCAGTAACTAGCTTCCGCCCGCGGCTTCGCCAGCGTGGTATGTCGATAAAAAGCCTATGTCCTTCCCTAGGGTTCAAAGTAAGGATACTTTGAAGGTAGTAGAAAGTAGTACTTGGAAGGTATAAACTAACTTTTAACATAATCGGTCCAGCCGTTTCGGAGATTAGCCGGAACAGACAGACCGTACCGTGCCGTATCGTATATATATACTTTCGCATTTAATAAAAAGCTGTTATTTTGACATTACGAACAGACACTTAAATTTTATTAATTTGCATAGAAGATGTCCAGATATAGAATAGGTGGTATAACTTCATATAAACATAATAATGTCCGTCTGTTGCATACAGTTATATTATAAGCTTACAATTATTATACAACTTTTTTTATTTACACGACATAGTAGTTCTTCTACAGTGGTCAATCGCGAGTTCGCGACTCTCTAGCGTGGGCTCCCGGGTTCGAACGTTCGATTCCCAGTTTGGGCAATGATATTTTGCTTTTCCATTAAAAAATGTTCAGTCGAGCCCGAGTGCTTAGAGACATAGGCTACTTTTTAACTCGGATCGTAGACAAAGTCGCGAACAAAAGCTAGTTATTAAATAATTCTATTGAGTGTAGGTACCATAGATATGCTTTGAAACAAATCGTCTTGAAGACCTAGAACAAGAAGCGCCAATTACACAAAAGTCTGCCAAAGCCTTCATATACCTACATCACGCATACAATATGCTGACCAGCTCTATTGTACTCGGTGCGACCGGGGTTCAAGACCTAATTCGGTTCTGCAAGTCATTAGAGAGCTGTGCGGTGAAGAGGACTATAGGCAGACCTCTGCTACCCCTTGTTACAACACAGGGGTGACACCGTGCAGTGCAGTGTGTTAGAAACTCGCGGGTCATAGCTCACCGCCCGACATTCCTTGCATGTATATGTAGTTATAGACCGCGCGACCTCCGCGACTTTCACGAGAAAGTAAAACTTGTTTGTGCGCAGATAATGTCGCAGATGCGTCAAATTACCGCGTTTTAATGGACCGTAAGCACTCGCAGCACTCGCTAAGTTGTTGTTGAAAGAACCACTGCTCAATAACAAAGAGGACACAAAGGACATGTAGGATGAGGTGGCCATGAGTCGGACATGAGTCGGACATGGGTCGGACATGAGTCGGACATGGGCGCGGAGCCGCTCGTGAGAGCAGGGTTACGTAACGCAAACATGCGAACGAAATCGCGAGTAAAAGTTGTCCAGGGACCGCCGCCGATATCATGGTCTTCATAATTGTTGGCTTTGTTACGTAAACCGACGATCTGTACCTAAGTGAGTTAGATACACACAACATAATACTCGATGCGGCGCGAAATATCTCAAGATTGGTTGTAAAAATCGTGATTATCTACGGTCATCACTTTCTAAGTGATCACATCACTTTAATACGCGAACATGTTACTGAACAGTCTCAATAACTACATTATTGATATTTGCGTGAATCAAAATAGATTCGTTGAATATTTATGTGCGTGGGAATCGAAGCATTTTGTTTTCATTGAGGAGTGCGATAGTGATAAAAATAATAGTAAATAATGAAATGAATCACGTATGAATGATCGGTGGGTAAATGACTGCGTTCTTCCTTGGCCTTTCATTAAAAAAAAAGTGTATGTACTTACTTATGTAATTATGTATCTACAATTAAACAAAACACTAAGTATTGCCAACATTATAAAAAGGAAATGATTTCAAAATGGATACATACGAGTACTACGCGCCTCCCGCTAAGTATGTGGGAACGGAATGCTTTCAAAACTAGAACTAGACGGGCTTAATGTATATGTCCTAGCATTAGGGGCGATTTTCGTAGCGCACTGACTGTACTTGTTACTTATGTTTCAATAAAGGCATTCAGAATGTGTTCGGTTCCACACTCCCACCGGCATGCGGCAGTCAGTTAGCACAGTATGGTAGAGTGACGCAATAACACAAACTTTGAGTGCTCAGCGAGTTATGTTCACGAAAGCAAGTGAAAGCAGATGACCCGCCGCAAAGCAGCACACGCGCACTGGCGGATGTGCACGCCAGAAGCGCGACAATACTGTACCTACGAGCGAGTAGCCTCTGTGAGGCAATTAACATGAGCATAACATCACGCTGGTTTTCCCCGACGGCGTGGACAGAGGCGTATCTGAAAAAAAAATCTGCTGTTTTATATAAAACTTTAATAAGTACTTCCGCGGTCAACATGTAGGTATGGAATAGCAGATTTTTTTAATAACCCATTCTTATTGTCAACCCTGGTGGGTCTCGCTAGAGCCATGTCATCATGTGCCGAGTTCATGGCAACAGTTGACGCGGCGACGTCCTTGACACTGTGTACAGTTCACCTACATGTGTTTATTATGTTGTTAAAGTACAATAAAATGAAAGAGCTGTAGGTACTGACTCTCAGGGTGCCTCGTAGCATCCAGTGTTATTTTGTTAGGAGCATAATTGCGTGTAAATTAACTACGTGCAGGCTCTCGACCTGGAGGGGGCCTCAGCTGTAACTGGTCAGCTCTCTGCGGGGCGTGCGGTACTACTTGCAACTTTGTATCGTAGCCTACAGACACTAGTTCCGGGTGCGAGTGTATTTAGGTACACGTACAGGTTAGCAAGCTGACCCACTAGCTGGTTCCTACCTAACTACCTAACTCAGCCACTTCATACAACACGCTAACTGCGTAGCACACTTCCAATCACAACCTGAATCATTTTGAAGGGTATAAATATTGCTAATCCATTGCTTCATACTTATATATACTCGTACTTATGTTTGAAAAATGAGTCTGCTCAACAACGTAAATAACGCAATGATTGTTGTTCAACTGTCAAATGAAAGCCATTGCTACTGGTAGTAAATAACGCAATGAATGTTGTTCAACTGTCAAATGAAAGCCATTGCTACTGGTAGTAAATAACGCAATGAATGTTGTTCAACTGTCAAATGAAAGCCATTGCTACTGGTAGTAAATAACGCAATGAATGTTGTTCAACTGTCAAATGAAAGCCATTGCTACTGGTAGTAAATAACGCAATGAATGTTGTTCAACTGTCAAATGAAAGCCATTGCTACTGGTAGTAAATAACGCAATGAATGTTGTTCAACTGTCAAATGAAAGCCATTGCTACTGGTAGTAAATAACGCAATGAATGTTGTTCAACTGTCAAATGAAAGCCATTGCTACTGGTAGTGTGTTACGTTGGTCCCGGCTGTCATTCGTAGATCTTTGGCAGTCGTTAAGGGTCGTCAGAAGCCCAAAAGTCTGACAACCAGTCTCACCTAGGAGTATCGTGTTGCCCAGTAACAGGGTTGTGGAGGTCAGATAGGCAGTCGTTCCATGTAAAACACTGGTATTCACCTGCATCCGACTAGATACTAGATGGTAGCCGACCACAACATAGTTGGGAAAAGGCAGATAGATTTTGATTTACAACAAATAAGAAAGCACGTCTTATAGAAGTTGTGTAATCTTTAAAAAGTAATAAATTGTGTAAAAGTCTGAAATGGCAGTTGTCCGGTTGTCGGTCCGGTATCTTTAAAAGTTAAAACTGTAAGGTCATGCAGTTGACGTCAACTCGTACGTTGCACAACACTCGACTGCAGTAGGTACCGGACCACCCGCCCCGAATATGACATGTCGAACTGTAGAGGGAGACTGTCGCACACGCACAGATACGAGGGCCAGAGACGACGAGAGACAAAGAGGACGACATACTAATCTGTCTGTCTATACTAATAATAAAGCGGAAGAGTTTGTTAGTTTGTTTGAACGTGTTGAGTAGTCTCTGAATCCGCAAGTTGGATTTGAAAACTTGTCGCATTTGACAGCCCAATTGTTGAGGAAGTTTGGAGGCTACATAACATCACGCTAGGCGGCGAGCAGAAACAAAACAAGTCAGAGAGAACGCTAAGTGAAAACGAAGTAATGACGCGAGGCGATGCGATGCGTAGCGCACTGGAGTGATCACTTGAGAGATGGAATGTGTGGTGACCGAACGGCGGTAGCACTGTGACCTGGAGCAGGCCTGCGTAGTTTTACAGAGTTTTAATAGTGTAAGACGCCAGCTTATACTGGTTCTGTTCCCTCTTACGTGAGGACTACTGTACAAAGAACCATCCTCCATTTAAAGTTAGGATTGAACTCGTAACGCGTTTTGCACTGCTAAGCTTGAAGTAGGTATTGGGTTCAGTTCCCACGTTAGGCAAAGAGTTAAAAATACATAACAATTTGCCTAAACTGGAAACGTGACATCTGGTGTGTGTTTGGTGGTTGCAAGCGCTGCTTCCGAGCTTGAGGTCGTCAGAAACTCAGTAACAGCCTGGAATCGGGATCTGTGCCCGGCCGATGGCAATAGACTCGCGCCCTACTTCGTGGGACTTGGACTTCAACATAGGCACAGGCGCCAGGCGTAGCTGGCGAAATATGTGCGTATCTACAAACCTCTGCCAACCCAACGGAGATTACAAGCGTGATATTCTGTCAATAAAACCAGTTTTTATTTGAAACCTTGGAGCTACGAAGGCGCGGCCAACCTCTCAACTTTCTTGTTGATTCCTCGCGCGGCGGGCGTCGAACCCGCACCTGATCAGTGAAAGTTGATCTGATCATCTCACTACATGCTGTAGGCGGGACATTCAATAAATCAATATTCGATTACGTACTTCCTTCTTCCTAAATAAACATTGCCTCAGCCTGCAGTTCTTAAAGAGTAGGCAGAGCTAGGGGGGAGAACACGCACACTCCGCCAGCTGAGTCGCACACACAGAGGGGGCGAGCTGTGGCCTAAGCCGTCACAGACATGCGCTCGGGGCTGTTACAGAGCTACTGACCTCAGCAGCCGCGACCAGTAGACCATCGAGGCAGCTAACCACAGATATGAACGTGCGCAGTCCGGCCGACGAGAGCATGCGGCCTGACACCTGACAGCGCGACAACTGTAGTAACTAATACAGATCAAATGAGCAGAACACGTACCTATTTGTTTGTATGCAACTAACAGGTGTCTAGAGGGCCTACTCCGAAGTGCAAAGTGCGAATGTTCGGATCGGACCGACACATGGCCGAACCGAATATTATTGAAAAATGCGCAAAAAGTTTGGATCGGCTCGGTTGGGTCGGGACCATAGTCAATATTCGAAAGAGTGTAGGATCGGAACCGACGGAACCAAATAGTAACTTCGTAGCAGGAAATAGCCGAACATTCGGCCGATACTACTTCGGGTAGAACCCTAGAACGCGTTCTCTCGTCGGCCGCACTGTACGCATGTTGCTCTGTGGTTTACACATAACTGAATGTTTATCTAAACCACCCAGTGGTTACTCGTGTAGTTTACAATTACTGACAACAGTAACAAATCGGGCCAAAATTACATCGTGTGCTGACGTGCGAGCACTCCCTCTCTCAGAGAGGAAGCCTGTGTCCCAGCAGTGGGAACATTACAGACTGATTTTGCTAAGCGTAAAGATAACTTCGTCACGGTTTATCTTGTCGACCGAATTTTGTCATAACTTTGGCAAATGTATGCAAACGAATGTCGTTGCAACTATGTCATGTACTAATTGTTGGTACGAATATGTATTACAACAGAACGCTTTCTATTTCGTCAAGCAATATTTACATGACAACACAGCTGGCTACCACACGCGTTGCGACATGGTGGGCAATGTTTCTATAATTATTATCCACACATTAGCTACTAATGAACGGACGATGTATGAACGTGAACCAGACAAAGGCAGTATGTACTATGTAAGGTTCGTGGCCGGCGGCGCTCTGTAGTGCCTGCCTCCCCTTTGCGTTTCTTACATCGGTGCCGGCACCTCCTGGGAACAAGGCGCGAGTGTATGTACGTGTAACACATGTGCCGCCGAGTTGCTGTTACTGTGTCCGGTAATGGCGTAGCTTTCATATTGACAGTTCAACTACTTTCATTGCGTTATTTACGTTGTTAAGCTGACAAATTTTTCGAACTTAAGAGGCAATGGATTAGCAATATACTACAAAATGATTCAGATTGTGATTGAAAATGTGTTACGCAATTATAAGGTGCCGCCGCGCGCCGCCGCGCCGGTGTGACGGTGTGACGGTGTGACGGGGGTTGGTGCCGGTGTACATAGTAACAGGCACAGGAGACCTTTCAGCTGTGTATCTGGGAAATTACAAACACAAACACAATCTTTGTCAGTCGTATCAAATGAAATAGCTACATCATGTCGAATTGACATAGTGTGTCAATCTGCTGAACTATCAAGTTCCCTGACTATACGTAGGCGGTGTCCACCTCACTGACCATCAGGAGGGTCGCCAGCTCGTGTGTCACCAAATAAAACCATACCATACAGGATGGCAGGGAAATTGACGCACAACCTGTACCTACCGTGGATTCAGTGCATGATTCTGAACTCCGCTGCGTTGAAATTTTTGTCGGTTGTTAAAAAAAAATAGCTATTCCATACATTTGGACCGCGTAGACATTGCACTTTCCTATGGGACAGCAGATGTTTGATAACCGACGGTTAATGTCTACGCGGGGCTTAGAATTATGTGCTAGACTCATGGTGACAGTTTGTGCGTCGACGTCCCGTCACCAACAAAATATTAATAATTAACTAGTGTAGTAACTTAAGTCTTAAAACGTTTTCCTTTGAAAATTTTTAATTGGTTTCCTTTACTCAATTGTACTTGTATTTGTTGCAGATCGCCCGACGGAGAGCGGTAAGGACAACACACGCAATCATTCGGCTCGAGAGTTTAGTAGATATCGTATCGCTCACTGCTGCTAGTTTAGTAGATATCGTATCGCTCACTGCTGCTAGTTTAGTAGATATCGTATCGCTCACTGCTGCTAGTTTAGTAGATATCGTATCGCTCACTGCTGCTAGTTTAGTAGATATCGTATCGCTCACTGCTGCTAGTTATTGTAACTGACTGGCTGTAATTTGTTTGCTGACTTATTATGTAATAGCCCCGTCGGTCTCGAGGGCGCAAGCGCGACTGCTGAGCGTGGGGTCCTGGGTTCAATTCCCAGGTCGGCAAAGTGTTATTAGGGAATGTCTTAGTACCAGGCCGGAGTTTGGAAGTCGGCGGTATGATACTTGCCCCCGTGGCTCGCGCTAGCAGAGTGTTAGTGCTCCAGACCATATTGCAGCCACGTCGGCCAATCTCAACAGACACTTGCCTGGCCTGGATGTACAAACACGTGCACGTTAACGTCCGGAGCAACGAGTATAGACTCATTGCTCCGGACAACGTTAACGTGCACGTGTTTCTACATCGAGCTCACACCTGTACCTACCTATAATATAGTTCAACATGGATGGTGTCCATGTACGACGCTTTGGAATGTGCAACTAGCTTCATGTTCTGACTGGCCGACTCCTTCACAACTCAAAAGTGCCTAAAAACGGTTTAATGGAAATAAACGCTTTGAGTTTGAGTTTCAAGTTATTATTCACTGATTAATTTGCCGCGGTTGGTCCGCAGATGGGTGACCATCATAGAAATATAAAAAAACGTCAGCATCCTTACACGCCGAGGTCCGAGCTGTCATCCTTGGACCTTTCTGGTCTGACTACCAGTGTTAACAAGGGGTTTTCTTATTACTCAGTAACTGGGTTGTGGACACAGAACAGTTATAAGAGTTCCAGTCGTTCCATGTAACATACTGGCATTCAGCTGCATCCGGTTAGACAGGATTTTTTTGTGTTAGTTGTCTATCGCTTTAATTGCATTTCGTATGCAATCAATTTGCGCATCAATGTAGTGTATCAATCACGTAAACATTGACCAATTGCAATGAAATTATTGAACGCTTCGGGGACCCGCAGGGCACGAGGACGATGATGCTGAGCGGATTGTATGTTTGTTACCGCGGCCGCGTGAAGTGTGAGCGTGACACGGAAGCTCGGAAGCACTGTGTTGGCGCGCTGCTCCCGATGTCAACGAAAGCGGAGATCTGGTTAATAGCTAGTGCTGGGAAACTATCGATATCGATCATGACGACTCGTGCTTTTGTTAAGAGAACCGAGCTCTTGAAGCCTATCTCACGATAAATTATTTGATTGATGGTTGTTATATCTATACAGATCTAAGTATACGTACTAATAATAAAGCTAATAAGTTGGTTTGAATGCGCCGAGTGCAGTTTAAGGCTAAGCCATTAAAGAAAAAACTCGATCTAAAAGAGAAACTCGACCTACGACTTATACTTCAAGATATCTCTTTTATTGATTTGAATTCATTATTTATTCATTGAAATTCTGATTTAAATATAAATAGATTTGATCATCTGATTCTGAAAGCGGAATCTGGTATCTGATCCGTCAATCTGATCTCACGTCGCATGTCAGCGGTTGTAACTTTATTGATGATAGCTTCTGCCCGGTAAACCGTCCGCGTGAAATTTCGGCGCCCGAGCCAGCGCGTCGCCCGCCCGCGCTTTACTTCGTTTTATAACTTTTATTATTTTGGCTCTACACCTAAGGGTCGTAGCGTGTTGTTAAATAGTCTATAGCCTTCCTCAAGATTTCGGCTATCAAATGAGAAAGGATTTTTGAAATTCGACTGAGACCACAGAGATTAGCGCATAAGACAAACTCTTTAGTATGTCGATAGAATACATTCATATTTCACCTGGTGCGAAGCTAAGACAATTTGCATATTTTGTAATTTATTCATCTATTCATCTCGGTAATGAAATAAGTATACGTATAATAATATTATCGACTTTATTTCCCAAGAGCCCACATCCCTAACACTCGAGAAAACAGATGACTTCCCATCTCTACTCGGATGCAGTGCCAGATTTTTTCTCCAATCACTATTGTCTATGATTACGAAACAATACAATGTTCAATAGAGTCAAATTATAGAGCAGACACGGTTTTATATTCTATGGGAATTGGTTAATGAGGAAAGTATCGAGTGTACAGTGTAGGTACATGTGCAGTTTGGAGTGCGAGCGGAAGGAACGCTTTGTTCACGCTTAGTTCTTACTAAGAACTTCTCCGACGACGTTCGCTATTTTTTTTATTAATGGCTTCTCGCAGGTCCAACTAGAAGGTTGTCGTTTGTTTAGCTGGCCTTGCCCCTCATGTGGGCGCCTCATTCATTTAAGGCCTCCAGCCTGGGCTAAAAACGCAGTGACTACTCGCTAAGTTTTCGTACTGTAGCCACTGCGGGGTACGGACCTCGGCTTAGGGCGTCGCTGGGGGAGGGCAGCAAGGGACAGGCTGGATCGGATGAACGACTGACATGTTCACAATGACCCCCGAACTACTGCATGCCTCGAAGGGGTAGACAGAGGTGCAAGTACATAGACAATGCTGTATAGTACCTACCCCCGAAGTACAGGTGTGATGTTATGTACCATACAAGTATTATAAAGTTATGTAAATCAATCTCGGGCTGGGCCGACTCGTCTAACCGCTGACCACGCGGATGTGTACACTCAGCTCGAGGCGATATTATTATTTTATGCATAATAATTTCTCCTCACTCCGACAGGGAGGCAAGCGTGCGTAAAAACACTTTCTAATATAAATTACATAAACTAGGTACAAATATTATATTATTATTAAATGAGTTGATTACGTTCAGGTATGTACCTACAGCCGCGCAAATGAATAACATCTACGAGTGATCTACAGCGCATGATCTATAGATCGTGATCTACGCGGAAAGTAAAAGTTGTGAGATGAATGAAAGCTTCGCATTTAACTAGATGTTACACGCAGGTTTGTTTGTGGTTACAGCGTTCATTTTGCAGACTGCCTGGCGAAATGTTGGTATACTAGACACTTCTGCCACCCTACCGGATACTACAGGCGTGACGTCACGGCTAATCTACGCGCATGTACTTAGCTTCGCTATTATTGTGTAGTATTAATGATCTCGATATGAATTAAATGATCAATAAAATAATTTACTTACCTAATGGATGTCAAAACCTACCTTAATTGTTTCTTAATTTTATTTGATTGTTGTTATTTTTTTACTTTTTGTTCATCTACAGCTTCGGTTTTCGCCATTGTAACATTATGGAATGCAAATAAAGATAATTATGAAACGTAGGCTCCTGCTGGTCCACGGCGACTGCGGCCCCCGCCATACGCCACGCGACGCGCGTCGCGAGCTCGCGACAAACTCTCGCCAACAAACAAATGAACCGCGCAGTAAAGCTTTGGTGTCCTAGGAAAGCGGTTCTATCATATTATTACAACGGCCGTCTGAATCTGTCATGTTCACTAGTGTTTGACACTACATAAATGAAACCCCGCTGCCCAAAGATTTAAATCGCTAGATCTGCCGTCACCGTACTTAGAAGGAAAAGTGGTCATACTGAGAACAGGGAGCTTAGACATTATAAAAATAGGGTTTCCATGAAAATCAAGTGAAGTCACTGCATCATTGTGTGTCAGGGGTGTCAAAGCGAGTCAGAAATGTGACTAGGTATGTGTTGACGCGGTAGGGCGAATCTAACGATTTAAATCTTTGCCACTGCCATAATGTTCATGACAGCTGTCACTGCGGCCCTTAGTGGCGGCCACCGCTCTTTTATGGAACCGTAGCTTTACGTGGCAGACCTCTCCGTGCACATTCTATGTATAGCGTTCTTTCTTACTTTTTGGCTCTTTGGCTCCTAAGAATCGTAACGTGATGTTAATATATATATAGCCTATAGCCTTCCTCAAGAATTGGACTGTCAAATGAAAAAAGAATTTTTCAAATCCGACTGGCAATTAAAGAGATTGCTGCATTCAAACAAACTGCACAAGGACCTTTTGGCGCGCGGCCGAAATCGGAACTACCAACAGCGCCCCCTGTCGACGTCATTCAAGCATCACAAGATCTTTCTAGTATTGTAGCACATGCAGTGGAAGATCGAGTTTGTGTTCACACATGTTCCTACAGTACGTTGTTGTGTGCACGCAGGTGTTTCTGCTCCTGCTGGCGCTGTGCGCAGCGGCCGAGGAGACGCCGCCCGGCCTCGGCAGCAAGGACAGCGAGCAGGACCTACAAGCGGAGGCCACGCAGTCAGGTACGCACTTGACACTTACAAATATATTGATGCCATCTTAAACATTGTGATGATCGTACATACATCGAGGCAGCCGCAGTAGGTAACAATAGTAGGTACTCGTGTCGGAGATGTCTCGCTCTTCCCTTAAGAGCGTTCATACCGCTTGACTGTAAAAAAATTGTACTTTGGTTTACATTTTATTTAATAAAATAATCACGAACATCCACTAGAATGGCGACGTTGCCGGCCCGCGCGGGATGGACGCTCTTAAGTGGTACTCGTAGCTAAAAATTATGAGGTAACTCAATAGAGAACATAAAGGAAAATAAAATAAATACAACATACTTCATTCAACTAAGAACAGATTTATCAATAGTCAGAGAACTTTTATCTCAACAATAAATATTATGATACTTCGACATAGTGTAAGATCTTATTTTCGGGACTCGGTCGTGGTTTACCTGCTTAGTTCACCTCGAACTGCACTATATTTTATTCCTCAAATAAATGTTATGCGGCTATTGAGAAATAGAAATGACATAGTCCAGTCAGGGAAATGTATTGTTTATCAGATTAAAATCAAATTCATAAATTTTTGGTGAAATGCGCAGAAATGGCCGAATGAAATCAATGAATGAATGAAGATACGAATTGAAGTCATCTTATTTGAAATGAAAACAGATGAAAGTGTAACCATTGTTTGCAAAACTGATTTTGTTTTTATTGTTTTAGTCCATTACATTTTTTTATAACTGAATCGACTTTGTCTACTCGTGAGACACTGGAGCTTGGTGCTCAATAAAACGGAGAGAATGTTGATGCTGAACAATGCTTTTGATCCTGATAACACTTCGTTTTGTTTTAGAAATCATACCATATGAATTTTTATGGCAGAAATATATTATGCGGACTGGTGTTGTCCCTTTTAGGGAAAGCATGTAAGAAAATGTAAAAGAAGCATTGTCAGTTATAAGCGCCTGAGAAAACCGCTTGGCAATCTGTTGCATGAAGTGCGTGATGCGAACACAACGGTGGCAGGCGCCAACACACTAGTTAACTACTGTCGATTTTAGTCAATCGAAAACTCAATCGATAAAGGTCGACATTTCCGTTTGTCGGACAGTCACTACGGACCTATACCCGTCGAATGATGTATTGACTGTGGTTACAGGAGGCGCTGCACAGAAGCGCGAGGCGTCGCTGTCGAACTCGTACGGAGAGCCGCTGCCGCCCGACGCCTACGGGCCGCCCAAAGATCTACCTAACAGTAGTAAGTCATCACTACGCGCGCCCTCGTTGCGCAACTCTCTTTCAATCTCAATCTGAATCACTTTCAAGGATATTGCTAATCCATTGGTTCATGTGTTCGAATTCGTTCGCAATGAATGTTGTAGCACTGTCAAAATGAAAGTCATTGCTACTGTTAAGTGTGTTACGCATAAAGCCCACAGTTTGTATAACCATCTCACTGATTGACTTGAAGATAATGAAATTAATTGATGAAATGATTATTATTTAAAACATTGTGTACTAACTAAAATTTGGACCACAGTCTGAAGTAAATAAATTATTTGCATAAATGAAGAATGTAAAAAGATTCTAAGCGAAGCAGAGACTCACATAGTTTCGTTTAGAGAGTCGTATTTTGTTTATAAGAATTCTTGGTAATGTAATATTATATCAAAACTTTCAACACCCGCACGTCCCACGGCCCGGCACCTACACACAAGCACAAGCAGCCCAGCTGGCGCAGCAATCATTCACGCTCAATGTTACATGTACAAAATGTAGTGGCTTGGTGATGGTTCTTTCCTCATCATTGTATTTGTTAATACAAGTAATTTCTCCCGTTTCCAGTTCAAGATCTCCCGCACCCGGTGCCCGCGCCAGTATACGGCGTGCCCGACCACTTGTTCGACGACGGCGCGTACGGGCCCCCCCCTCCCGGAGCGTACGGGCCTCCCCCGGCCGGCGCCTACGGCCCCCCCGCGCCCGTGTCCTTCCCCAGCCAGCAGTACCACGGCCCGCCGCCCCCGCCGCAGCATAGACCCAAACCTATCTATGGGCCACCGAAACCTGTATACGGACCACCGAAACCTGTATACGGACCACCGAAACCTGTATACGGTCCTCCGAAACCTGTATACGGTCCTCCGAAACCAGTCTACGGGCCCCCGAAGTACAACCCCCCGAAACAATCGTATGGTCCCCCAAAGAAGACTTATGGGCCGCCGAAGCAGAATTTACCGAAGCCGACTTATGGCGTGCCGTTTAAGCCTCCAAAAATAACGCTGAACAAGCCGCTGTTCAGTCCACCTAAACCTGTCTACGGTCCCCCGAAACCTGTCTACGGTCCTCCTAAACCTGTGTACGGACCGCCAAATATAAACTACGGACCTCCGATAAGAGATGTTCAATCCTTGCCTCTGCCGGAGCTACCGCAGGTACCGCTCCCTCCTCTAGACAATAACAACCTGGACTTCGGCCTGAACCTGCCAGCTCCTATCTACGGCACACCTCTAGTTTCACTACCCGTGGACTTGAAACCAAACTTCCCGATCCCGAGCGACTCGTACGGACCACCGGGACATGTATTAGGACCGATAGGACCCAACGACCAGGTAGTCCTGCACAACATCGCTAACGCCGGCGGCGCGCAGTACGGGCCCCCGCAGCCCGACCCGCACCCGCGCCCGCCGCACCCCGGCGTGCCCGCGCCGCCCACGCCGCCGCACGTGCTGTACGACGGCTGGCGGCCCATCCCCGGCCTGTCGCACTCGGGCGGAGCAGGCCAGGTCAGCGACCAGTACGGGCCGCCCGCGCAGACACTGGACATACACATCGACTTGGATCAGCCTCTGCCCGACGTCGACCAACATCACCAGTTTACGTCCGGCAGTAACTCATTCCTGTCCGACAACAACCAGTTCTCGTCTGGCAGTAACCAGTTTTCTTCTGACAACCACCAATTCTCATCCGGAAATAACCAGTTCTTGTCTGGCAATCACCAATTCTCGTCGAACAACCACCAGTTCTCGTCGGGCGCTCAGATATCGTCGGGCTACGCCAACGTGCACCAGGACGCGCACGCCGACTTGCATCAGGACGCGCTCGCCAACATCGACTTGAACGCGATCGTCGGCGGAGACTCCAACCACATCGACCAGTCCAAGACGGTGTTCGAGGCGCACTACACCGAGAACAAACAGCCGGACGCGTCCGCGGTGCACTTCCCGGGCAAGCCGTTCGATACTTACGGGGCGCCGCCGGTAGAGTCCTTTTCTTCGAACGGTCCTTACCCCGCGTCACTGCGCCAGCAGGGAGCGAAGGGTCTGGTCGCGCCGTCGGGCCAGTACGGCGTGCCGCCGGGCAGCCAGTACGGCGCGCCGCCGCAGCCCGCGCCCGGCCTGCCGCTGGCGTACGGCCAGCACTCGGGCGGCGGCCACTCGGGCGGCAGCTCGCCGCGCAGGCCACTGCAGTTCCGCGAGGCGGTGCCCGCCGGCCTGTTCTCGCACATCGCGCAGAGCACGCAGCACAAGGACGCGGGCCTGGCCTCGCACGCGCACGCGCACGCGCCCGCCTACCTGCCGCCGCCCATCCGCGACGTGACCCTCTCCATCGAGCCGACCAGCCTGTACAGCCTGCCGCACGCCGGCAGCCCCGTGTCCTCCCAGCACGACTCGTACTCGGTGGGCGAGGCCGACCACGTGACGTCCGGCTCGCACACGGACACGATCACTTCCACCGTGGACGGCACGCTCGTCGCGAACCTGTCGAACTTGGACGCCGCCGCGATACTGAAGCACTGTCCCTACCACGAGGCGATCCTCAGGGCGGCGCAGGCGGGCGAGAGGATCCCCGCGTACCTCGCCACCAGCTACGTCAACAGCCTCAGCAGTCTTGGAAACACTTTGAACCAGTCCTCGAACACGGTCACCATCTCCGACTCCTTCGTGCAGCCCACGCACAAGAGAGAGAGCTACAACGTGCAGAAGTCAAAGTCTCTAAAAGAGAAGCACGCGCTCAAGGACGAGCGCCTGCAGTACGTGAGCGATCAGATACAGAAGACTTCTGACCGGATCAGAGACTTGAACGAGGAAGCGAAGCAGCTGCAGCAAAAGATTGTGTCGACAAGTCAGAACATTCACCCGGACGCTGTTAGTTCTCCGAGCTCTCTGAGTTCTTCTACCAATCAGGTCGGCTCCTACTCCGTGCAAATACAGTCTTCGAACGGCGCCAAGTCTTCTGTACCTCACGACCAGTTGCTCTCGGAGGGATTGCTGCAGAGCATCCTCCAAGCCATCGACGTCCCGTCCAAGCCCGGTCAGCAACAGTCGCAGCAGCAACAACAACAACAACAACAACAACAACAACAGTTTTCTCAGCAACAACAACAGCAACAAGTCCAGCAGCAAAATCAACAACAACAGTTTTCACAACAACAGCAGCACGTTCAACAACAACAGATCACACAACAACGGGAACAACAAATCCCTCAGCAGCAGCAGCAACAGCTGTCGCAGCACCAGTACACGCAGCAGCAACAACAGCAGTTCGCGCAACAACAGCACTCGTTCTATCAGCAGTCGCAACAACAACTGTCGCAACAACAACTGCCCAACGACAAGTATCAAAACAAGTTCAACTCGAACGTGAACCTGGAGTCCTTCACCAACGGGCTCGTGCTCCCGGCGGGGTACGAACCCGTGGACCACAGCCACAGTAAGACAGCCGACCAAGACACGCAGGGCAGCCAGCAACACCGACACGTGCACAGCACAGTCACACACAACTGTGACCTGAAAGCGGAAGGCTCCTCTAAGAGCGAGGTGGTCGTGCCTGCTCCCAACGCGATCACCTCCATCGACAAGGACGACGGCGACGTGGCGGTCTACTTCGGCGACAAGAGCGAGGGCGTCACGGAGATCTCCGTGGCCACCAGCATCAGTGGAGGCGACGCCTAGTGTAGCACTCTAGTCTCAGCGCGGCCATTTGAACTCACACGCACATGTAGTGCTCTCAGAGGCGGCCGACATCGTGTTAGTTATACATTCGCATGTTTGCGAAGGTGAACCATGTCTGATTGCCACATGCAAGCCGGGATCTATTGAGCCTATGTTATAATCTCTAGATAGCACAATGATTGCTTGAATTCAAACTGAACTACGCATTGAAAGCCTAGCAACAGTATAAATAGATTGTAATACAAACCATGTTGGGCCAGTATAACCCAGTCGAAGGGTCGATCCAAGAAAACTCCAAATAATAATGTGTTTAAAATAGCCCTAGTCGGTATTTGAGTACATTCCTCTTAGTGTGACGTCATCAAATGCTCCATCCGCCAGTTTGGTACGATTCGTCCATAGATAGCTATTATTTTATCTATGGACTTGCCATCATGTAAAAACGATTTTATTTAGTTTAAGTTAGCAAGCATGGCAACACCGAGTCAGTCCGTGTTTCATGTGTTTACGAATATTATTTATGTTAATTTATATTTAACTTACTCTAAGATAATATTGCAGTATTTTGGGGAATGTAAATGGTATATTTAAGAGAGAGGCTATTGTATCGCATTTTGTATCAAAACACAGACAAAGAAGGCTGCACACGATGTGGAACTCTTTGCTTGATACAGAATCGCGTTTGAGTCAGAAACAATAGTTTTGTGCACAAATAGTTACATTTAAACAAAACAAATGTTGTATTTGTGCTCACAAGACACTAACTGCCGCATTCAGAGACGTTACTTAAAATAGGAAATCATTAATTTTAAGTAACGACTCTGAGTACCGAGGTAAGCATTAAGATAAATTCCGTTGTATCGATACAGTAGCGTTTGTATGATACACATACTGGGGCAAACAGTTTGTGAGTGTAACACACGAACCTGTGTTCAGTGACTGTCTGTTTGTGTCGAGTACGATTATTTAAATAATTATTTATTAGTTGTGGTTGTCGCATGTTAAAGTTGTGCATGTTACTGATTTAATAAAAATGTACATAATTTACTCGTACTTTCATTGTTCCCACAACTTCCACCTGAGCTAGTACTGAGGAGCGGGAACTCTTCGCTTCCTGATACTTCTGCAGCAGGGACGACAATACGACAATTAATTAGACTCTTGTGTCCGCATCATGCACTTCATGCGACAGATTTTCAAGCGTTCTGTCAGACGCTTAAGGCTAAGCACGCACTGTGCGATTTTTTTTAAATCGCATGTTCATGTGAAATAAATTCGCGAACGCTAATATCACCTTTCAAACGATTATTTACTGCATTGCGCGGTTTCTAGTATACAGGATGGCAGGGACATCGACGCGCAAACTGTAACCATGGATTCAGCACATGATACTAGACCCCATAGCGTCGGTTATCAAAAAAAAATCTTCTGTTTCATAGAAAAGTGCAATACCTACGCGGTCAAAATGTATGGAACAGCAATTTTTTTTTTTAATAACCGACGAAAAATTTTGACGCTATAGGACCTAAACTCGTGTGCTGAATCCATGGTTACAGTTTGCGCTTCGATGTCCGTGCCACCCTGTATTGGTATTGTTGACAGGTTGGCGAATATTCTCCTCAACGATGACATTTCCTGGTGCGCGCTTAGCTTTATAACTTTACTGGTGGTGCTACACACCTCCAAATTAAATTAAGGAAAAACTTCTACTTACCTTCAGTTTTGAGATTGATGATACTTTTGTTACAAATCTTTGACTTCATGCTTGGATTTAGGTATTTGACGGTTTTAATTCCCCAAGCACTAGTGTTGCCAGTGTCTTCCATTTATCGTCCCACATGCTGTGACAGAACTCTACGATGGCATGTATAAGAAACCCAGAACTTACAATTATCAGCAGATCATAGACATGACAAATAAAACAACTAATTTGTGTACTTTTGCAAAAATTTCGACATTTATTCCGATAATACATTTAACATTTAATGTTATTGTGACATTCAGACGTTAAAGTTATTACACTTACCGTACATATTACTCTTTAAATATTACACCAATAAAAATACATTTAAAATGCTAAAAATCCATCAGTTCTGCTCCAAACTAGCTACATATAGTGTATTTGTCCTTGTTTGTCCTATTTGGTAAACAAACACGAAAATGACGAGCTTTCGAATCACTCCGTCGCTTTTAAGTCTTTGCAAGAAACACAACAATATGAATTACATACAAAACTGCTTCGAAATAACTGTTAAAACATATTAATTTCCTCAAAATTGAAATCCCAGTAGGTAGTCTGCTTGTTTACAAATATGACAAGTGAACAACAGCACACTATAGACAGAGGAACCTCCTACCGCGCGCCGTGTTCGTGAGGACTCTCTGCCTCAGGGTCGGTCGAGGCGCGCGACTGTTGAGCCACTGGCTGACACGACTATCTGCACAATGATCGCTGAGTACACACATCCTACATGGAATATTTTTGAGTTCTTGATTTTGCTGGGTTTGATTCCCAGGTCGTTAAGATTACCATTGGAAAATTGAAAAAACCCGAAGTCTGGATTTATACCTATTTATGGTACGTCCCCCGTTACATGGGACTTGAACATAACTGGCGCAGTGTGCGTGTACTGTACACGTGTAGCTACCCATTGTGGAGTACAGGCGTGGTGTTGTGATCTCAACATGTCGAGATTCCCATCACGTAGCACAGTTACATCAACCATCACTGTGCGGCGGTCTCCTCGATACCCTACACACCTGCAGTGCCAACATTCACTATAATGATACTCTTACACCTACATCTACGACTACTGCTTATCTCCTTAAGATAGTATATAATAGGTACATTATAAAAATACTCGGTGCGCTTCTCTCTAACTCAGTAAATGCTGTTCAGACCTTACCATCAGAACGACCAGCCGGTACATCGGTACACCACATTCATCTTCATTCTCTAGCCTCCTTATCCCAACTTATAATATATACTTATAGTTATAGGTAATGATTACTATGACAACTACGATACTCGCGACAATAACTTGTTGCACGACATATAGCGTTAGAAAGAGATAGAGTATGTTGTGTGACTTTTGATCCTGCCTCAGAAAAAGAACTGACGCTGAATATAGCGCTAAAAAGTCATCGTGGCGCGTGGCCAAAGTCGGAACTAACGCCGCCATCTTATATCTTGAATACATTCCAAGTGACAGTTCACAAAACAATTGCACAGATGTCTACCAACAGCGCCCCCTGTCGACGTCATGCGAGCGTTAAAAGACACTTGTAGCAGTGTAGAGAGTCATAAAAAGATAGATCACTGCAATATACAATCGTTATTATTATTTACTTTGTGTATGTTCGAGGAACGTCCTGTAGCATACGTGCTGTAACCTCATCGTCAATCTGTATTCTTCTCTTTCATCCTTACGTAACTTTCTGTGAGTTGGAAAGAGTATACTATAGTTTACAAGGTTATTTGTGAGACTATTTATCAAATCACAACTTTGAATAAACGAGCAACAAGTATTTGCTGGAATATAATTAATATAGACACCAAAAACATTGAGAAATTACCAAATGTACTGACAGACTGACTTTGAACTCATTTGCAATATTTCAGGAGTGAAAGTATTTATGGATATAAACATCTTTACTTCGGAACCAAGTCCCATCCCCCTCCTGCCCTCATCCCGGTGTATAGTGGTCAGCGCAGCACGTCTGCTACTTCCACACAGCCTCTTCTCCATCAGTCGTCGTCTCGGTCCCCCTCTCTAGCCATATCATCATTCACAGTCCATCCATCGTTACTATGGTCTTCTCTACTCTTATAACCATCACTATTCCTACTCAAACCTTTCCTAAAGACTATATTCCTCATTCCTCCGCATCACATGCTCGCACCATGACATGGTGGGATATGTACTGTACATAATGTATTTATTCTCAAATATCGAAAAATATATACTCCTCTGAAGTTTGGCAATTAGTTCAAAGTCAGCCTGCCTGTATCGGATGCACCTACACACCTAACTTATCTATAATAGTAAGCTCTACTCATTGTAATATGAAATGATGTTTGTGAATATTAAAGTATGTATGAAATTGAGACATAATGCCAGCATTAACAATCTGCTTCCATTTGAGATCTATAGTCTATGGCGCCTGTCGCGCCGCCGACGAGGACGCGACTAGCTATCGAATATGTTCTCGCTCAAGAAACGTACATTAGATCTGCTGGTGAGAACTCTCTCTTCAATAGTTTGTCGCTGCACCAGAGAGTACTCGCTCAGCGACACTCGCATGGCGGACAAAACACTCGCTGACAGTCTCGCTTGGTACATACGCATACCAGTTAGTCATTGAGCAGTCATTCTACTCGTCGCATTCGCTCATAGCCCAGCGACATAACTACACAGTCGCTGCTCACCAACTCGTGTCTAGTTGCTAGCTCTACTTGCTTGTCGCTAATCGTCGGCAGTGGGACAGGTGCCTATTGGTTGAGATTTCGTAACAGCCCGGTGAGTTTCGAGCTAGAGGCTCGGTTCAAGTCCGAAGCCAGTCGGGCTCGAAATACTCATGTTTAAATATACACTTATAATTACCGAATGGTTTTGAAACTAAACATATATAATCTACTGACAGTACTCAGCACAATATAGCACAGCGAGTTTAGATAAAGTTCGTCTTAGTCTCGCGTCGTCTGATCGTCTGTGTCCCTCATATTTGTGTGACCGTCTCTGTCTAAAGCTCTATGTGTCATATTAAGGCACCACCGCCTGGGCAGTCCGCGAGATTCAAACTTTCTTACGTTTTATGCAATATCTAGGTCAGTATGAGGTCGTATGTTGATCAAAATATGAATCGAGATCGTGACGAATAAGTATGAACAGAATTATAATCATTAAAATCATCAATACAACTCTCTATACTACGTTCACAATCCAGTTTCCAAATATGTTAACAAATATGTGTTTTTGGAAGAAAAACTTTAACACCTTCACGTACAGTTCAGTTTGCGCTTTAACTTGAAACATTTGTATGACTTTTTCAATAGTTATAGTTATTCTGAAATTAACACTTAACATAAAGTTGACATTCATTTAAGTGAAAACAACATCAATTGGCAACGAGTTCTCGAATAAACTTTAAGTTCCAGTTACCCGTCTGAATGACTATTTCATGAAATCATGACATTTGAGGCTAATTCTTACTAAGAGAGATGTATTCATTCAGAACATGTAAATGTCGCGGGCTACCTCAGCGCACCTTATCGCCGGGTACTGCACTTATGAGTATTACTACAACAGTGGTGAACACACATGTTCTACGTAGTGGGGGGCGCGGGGGGCGCGGGGGGCGCGGGGGGCGCGGGGGGCGCGGGCCGGGCGCGGCCCAGCTGCGGACAAACGGGACGGTTAATGTTGTTATGTCATGTCATGCCATGTCATGTCAGCATGTCATGCGGTGCCATATGTTATTACCTTAGCGTTGAGATGCACCAGTTTGTTGTGGTTGTACAGCGCGGCTTCATACCCGAACGTGGAGGCGCATTGAGCGCACTTGAAGGGTCGCTCGCCGGTGTGGGAGCGCAGGTGGCCTTCCAGCGTCTTCTTGGTCTGCGGCAAAGAAACGAGACGAAATGTGGTGCAGTCTAGGACGAAAATGTAGGAACGAACAGACTTCAAAATAAACTGAATAACTAAGAAAATAAACATTATTTTAATGACACAATAAGCAAAATAACCTGGAGTTACTCGTACGGTTAATACAAATCTGAACTCGCCAACCGGTCTGGAGCAAGCGTGGTGATACACGTTCGTGCCTTCTCAGTATGACAAGAGACCTTTGCCCCGCACTGGGACTGCAACAGGCTGTTTGGATTACATGACTGGCGCAAGTGACTCACCATGTAGGCCTTCCCGCACGCGTGGCACACGTGGTTGCGCACGGCGCGGCCGCCGCGGTGGCGCATGCGCACGTGCGTGCGCAGCACGGGCCGGGACGAGCACGCCTGCCACCAACATCGTTCATCAGAATATACTTAGAAATAAAGCAACTATCTCGACTTAGCACACAAGGTTGTTGACATGTGGAATTTGTGCTCTGCTGTCATTGTGCCGATTGTCGCAACGGCCAGTGGCATGATGGCCGAAAGCGTCTATCTCTCGAGGCTATCGTTAGGCGGTGGGATCGAGGGCCTGATTCAGAAGGCGCTGAGTTCTTGTCGATGCGGCACGATAAAGGTTAACACTCATTCTAACAGCACTGCTCCGACACAGCAAATAACTTATCATTCAAGTTAGGATTTTAAATCAACAGCATTATAGTGAATTTTACGATGACAATACAGGATAATGCACAGCTCGCCGGCAGCGCGTTGCCCTCGAGCTGTCACACTGTCACACGGGCATGATAAACATAACTAGTAAGTGTAACGACGATGCTACGTACGAAGTTACAGCCGGGCGCGGTGCAGGAGATGGGCGTGGCCTTCAGGTGCACGGCCAGGTTGTGCTCCTCGAGGCGGGACGCCTTCATGAACTTCTTGTCGCACAGCGCGCACGCGTACCTGCACACGAGGCGCTAACATTACACAACCGTCGTGTATATTGACCTCTCACGGCGTCATGGTACTGACCGGGTGCAACACAGGTGCTGTTACCAGCGCAGAGTCAGGCCTTCACTTTGTACACATGTTTATGCCAATAAATAATTGACTTATTATTTATTGTATTCATCATTAATTCATTGTGAATGTCAAAGTGAAGGTCATTTATTTGCCAAAAACGATACATATGTAGGATTTTTATACATTACAACAAGCATTAACTGGTGTACACATGTTAGATAAAAGATTCACACGTGTTAGATAGAAGTGTGTCAGTGTGTTCACACATGTTTTTCATTGTCTGTTTATATAAATGTGTGTACGTAAATGGTAAATAAATAAATAAATAAGTTTTTCCTACAGGACCGACCCTGAAATCGGAAAAAGAAAACAGGCGTCCAATTATCATCTCGATGATATTTGTGAACACAAATGTATGGTCTACTGGGGCTGGTATCACTTTATTAAAACACATAGGGAGGGAAGTTGTCTTAGCGGATCGCAAAAGATTTTTTGCGACCTCGCCAAAGCATTTCATTGATTGTCAACCAAGAAAGTCAAATTCATTTCGTTAGTTAGTAATCCAGTTGTAAATAAATGGTGTCAATTCTCTGGGGTAGTAAAACTGGGGTTCCACAAGGTTCAATATTGGGTTCGATCTTATTCTTCGTATGAATTATCTACCCCATTTATTGCTAAACCAATGTGTACTTATTTATTTATTTATTTATTTTAGTACATGGAGGACTTACAGCTAATAAAAACAAACACAAAAGGAAATCATAGTCACCCGAAAGCCAATTACAAATCCTCACGTATAGACTTATAATAATAATTTATGGTGTGAGCACAAAACAAAAAACACATCGTCTAAATTGAAGTACGAAGCAATATAAATACTTTTTTTGCAATTATATGCCTAAAATAACAGAGAAAATAATGAAATACCAAAAATAAATCATATAACCTACCGCTACTTGAAAAATTTGAGGCTTCAACACCTTCTGAAACACCTTCTGGCCGAACTCACACTAATTGTGAATGGATCAAAATCATATTCCTTGCATATGTCATTGAAACTACTGCTTGCGCGCACAATGTAACTGTCCTGCCTATAATTCGAAGATGTATGAGGTACACGTATGGGTGGATTAAAACGCAGTGCTTTACTTGGCACATTAAAATAAAATTTTGACAATAACTCAGGGTTATCAATATTGTTCTTGAGGATTTTCAACAAGAATAAACAGTCTGCAATTTTACGTCGATAGTGGTAGCAGATGTCCTTTCAAAAATCCGTGCTGAAAGGAGCTGAACGAGTTAGCAAGGGGCTGGTTACAGATAATACTCTCAAATATTTTAGCTATAATGCACAGCTTGGATATAGGCCTATAATAAGTGATCTGGGTTTTAGGCCCCTTCTTATGTACGGGTGTAATAAAATCAGACGAAGAAAGACTTGAAAAACCAAATCGAGATAGGTAGGGCAATGGAAGGCGCGCACTTGATTAGAAATTTAGATGATATGTTATCAGGGCCAGCACCTTTAGTTGGATCCAAGTTACGAAGTAAACCAGTCACAACATCAACATTCACTTCTATGTGACAAATGTCAGATGAAGTTCTGTTAGTATCAAGAAGGACAACAGGAGGTAGACTGGGAGTATTAGATGGAGTGGGGTTGAGGAAAGTCGACATGAAATAAGATGAGAATGCCTCACAAATAGAATCTCCAGTTTGTAATGATTCATCATTATAATTTAATGTGTTAGGTATAGTATTAGCGTTGTAGCGATTTTTAACAAAGGTCCAAAAGTGTTTAGGTTTAGCTTTAATGGATTTTTCAGTTTGATTAAGATAACATTTATAGCAAGAAGCTTCCATAGTCTTGACTCTGTCACGCAAATATTTAAAAGTTAACTCGTCAGATATATTTCCGTAAATCTTGATTTTTTTTAGATAATTATATTTTTCTTTAATTGTTTTGAAGAGTGATGAAGAGTGATGAGCTGAACCAGACTGGGTATTTATTATAACATACTAGCTTTGTGGTATGTACTTGTTTTGAAACTGTTTTATAGTGTCTATAAAGTACTCAACCGACTCATCCAGTGATCGGATTGAAAACTCTTGTTCCCAATTAGTGCCAGAAATCTCGTTATTTATAGAATCAAAATCGCCTTTGCCATAGATATATTGTAACCGCGGCGCATGGTCAAGGGGAGGTATTTCAAAGATGTCAATATTGATTAACAACACAGGATGATAGGGATCAATGTGCACTAGAGGGTCAACACACTCACTGACACAAGCAAACTTATTTGAGAGGACTAAGTCCAAGAGTTTCCCGTACCCATTAGCTACCCCATTATATTGTCCAAAGTCCAGCGTACACAACTCGTCCGCGAATAAACATTCGTCACTAGTGGCGGGGTTCACTGGGACAAACGAAATGTTATTTGATGGAACCCACGTGATTCCACTCATATTAAAATCACCTAAAACTAAAAATACATCTGAAGTTTTATTCAGAGCTGTATGGTTCAATTTGGACAGGAAATTATTAAGTTGTTCCGAAAACGAAAACCCTTTGTTTTGTTTGCACAGACAGTGCAAATATATAAGTTCACGTATTCACGTGACTCGAATTTTTAAGCCGTAAGTTGATGGAGAGATCCTCCGCCGAGGAGTGCAGGAGTGGTTGCGGAGTGACAGGTAACTCCTTACGCGTTGCTATAAGCACACCACCACCTCTCGTTTGACCAGTCATAACATAATCCCGGTCACGGCGCCACACTAAGTAACGATCATCAAACAATTCTCAGTTTAAAAAGCCATCCATTAACCACGTCTCCGTTAAAACAATAACATCGTAGGAATTATGTAGAACCTGACGGTAGAACGAGTCGAAACTAATACTGTAAGTATAATGCGTATACTCACTTGAGCTTGGCGGGGTCGATGTGTTTGAGACTGTACTTCATGTGCTGCTTGAAGGACATGCGGTTCTTGAAGTTCAGGTCGCACTGCAACAGAACAACTATATTTAAAGGGAATAAATACATGAATGTTGCAGCAATAGTTCAATTGCAATATTTCACAGAGCGGTCGTGGCGGGGTCATCAACAATATGTCACAGAGCGGTCATGGCGGGGTCATCAACAATATGTCACAGAGCGGTCATGGCGGGGTCATCAACAATATGTCACAGAGCGGTCATGGCGGGGTCATCAACAATATGTCACAGAGCGGTCATGGCGGGGTCATCAACAATATGTCACAGAGCGGTCATGGCGGGGTCATCAACAATATGTCACAGAGCGGTCATGGCGGGGTCATCAACAATATGTCACAGAGCGGTCATGGCGGGGTCATCAACAATATGTCACAGAGCGGTCATGGCGGGGTCATCAACAATATGTCACAGAGCGGTCATGGCGGGGTCATCAACAATATGTCACAGAGCGGTCATGGCGGGGTCATCAACAATATGTTACAGAGCGGTCATGGCGGGGTCATCAACAATATGTCACAGAGCTGTCATGGCGGGGTCATCAACAATATGTCACAGAGCGGTCATGGCGGGGTCATCAACAATATGTCACAGAGCGGTCATGGCGGGGTCATCAACAATATGTCACAGAGCGGTCATGGCGGGGTCATCAACAATATGTCACAGAGCGGTTATGGCGGGGTCATCAACAATATGTCACAGGGCGGTCATGGCGGGGTCATCAACAATATGTCACAGAGCGGTCATGGCGGGGTCATCAACAATATGTCACAGAGCGGTCATGGCGGGGTCATCAACAATATGTCACAGAGCGGTCATGGCGGGGTCATCAACAATATGTCACAGAGCTGTCATGGCGGGGTCATCAACAATATGTCACAGATCGGTCATGGCGGGGTCATCAACAATATGTCACAGAGCGGTCATGGCGGGGTCATCAACAATATGTCACAGAGCGGTCATGGCGGGGTCATCAACAATATTGCTGGCCGCCTATTACAGTTACACATGATAGTGAAAATAGAACTAACGTATTCCTCCGTCCGTAATTGGTGGTTCAAACCTGGGTCTTTGTTTTATATTAAATGAAACAAAGACCAAGGTTTGAACCACCAAGCCATTTTTTTATTTCGACATTAATTCCGATTACGTTAAATATTTTACTACAACAACTAACAACAATGTAATGGACTAAATTGTCAGTTACTTACGTTCCGATTCCATGTCCAAACAAAACCCTTCTTTTGTCATGAGACAGATTTTGCTTACTCAAACAGGCATTTTTTTAGTATTCAATGTTTCATTGATCGTGCCTCATAGCAGTATAATAATTTTGAATTAAATGTACAAGTGCCAGTACTACATACCTCATAGCAGTAGAGATGCGCAGGCGCGTCGTGCGTGACGAGGTGCACCTCCATGGCCTTCTTGAACAGGAAGCGCTTGTCGCAGCGCGGACACGCGTATTCCTTCGAGCCCGCGTGGATACTGGACAGTCAAAGTCAACACATCAGTCACAACGACTCTCCCCACGCACGCGCGCGCCCCGCAGCTCAGTGTGGCGGCACAGCTCGCGGCGCGGTATTAACACATCAGTCACAACGACTCTCCCCACGCACGCGCGCGCCCCGCAGCTCAGTGTGGCGGCACAGCTCGCGGCGCGGTATTAACACATCAGTCACAACGACTCTCCCCACGCACGCGCGCGCCCCGCAGCTCAGTGTGGCGGCACAGCTCGCGGCGCGGTATTAACACATCAGTCACAACGACTCTCCCCACGCACGCGCGCGCCCCGCAGCTCAGTGTGGCGGCACAGCTCGCGGCGCGGTATTAACACATCAGTCACAACGACTCTCCCCACGCACGCGCGCGCCCCGCAGCTCAGTGTGGCGGCACAGCTCGCGGCGCGGTAGTAACACATCAGTCACAACGACTCTCCCCACGCACGCGCGCGCCCCGCAGCTCAGTGTGGCGGCACAGCTCGCGGCGCGGTAGTAACACATCAGTCACAACGACTCTCCCCACGCACGCGCGCGCCCCGCAGCTCAGTGTGGCGGCACAGCTCGCGGCGCGGTATTAACACATCAGTCACAACGACTCTCCCCACGCACGCGCGCGCCCCGCAGCTCAGTGTGGCGGCACAGCTCGCGGCGCGGTATTAACACATCAGTCACAACGACTCTCCCCACGCACGCGCGCGCCCCGCAGCTCAGTGTGGCGGCACAGCTCGCGGCGCGGTATTAACACATCAGTCACAACGACTCTCCCCACGCACGCGCGCGCCCCGCAGCTCAGTGTGGCGGCACAGCTCGCGGCGCGGTATTAACACATCAGTCACAACGACTCTCCCCACGCACGCGCGCGCCCCGCAGCTCAGTGTGGCGGCACAGCTCGCGGCGCGGTATTAACACATCAGTCACAACGACTCTCCCCACGCACGCGCGCGCCCCGCAGCTCAGTGTGGCGGCACAGCTCGCGGCGCGGTAGTAACACATCAGTCACAACGACTCTCCCCACGCACGCGCGCGCCCCGCAGCTCAGTGTGGCGGCACAGCTCGCGGCGCGGTAGTAACACATCAGTCACAACGACTCTCCCCACGCACGCGCGCGCCCCGCAGCTCAGTGTGGCGGCACAGCTCGCGGCGCGGTAGTAACACATCAGTCACAACGACTCTCCCCACGCACGCGCGCGCCCCGCAGCTCAGTGTGGCGGCACAGCTCGCGGCGCGGTAGTAACACATCAGTCACAACGACTCTCAGTGTGGCCCCGCAGCTCAGTGTGGCCCCGCAGCTCAGTGTGGCTCACAGCTCGCGGCGCGGTATTAACGTTCATTATTTTCTTGTTAACACTTTAAACCAAACTGTACCATTGTCATTTCATCTTTTCTTATCATACAGTCCACTATCACTTTCGTTTTTCTCCACGACGACCTATCGTCGCGATCATTGATTTAGCTGTTCATTCACACATTCTCAATAGCGCAGACTTCAATCGACATTAGAACTACTAAAGTCATCTGTTCATAGTACGCTACGAGTACTCACAAGAGATGGGTGCGCAGCGAGCTCCTGTCGCGGAAGCTCTTGCCGCACAGCTCGCACTTCTGTCGCTCGCCGTGGTTCTTCATGTGGTTGCGCAACTTCGCCAGAGACCTACACCATAATATAACATCGTGTTTAGTTTTCTCGAAGAAGAAGAAGGGTAACATATGTAAGTATTATTCATTGGTTGGCGAAACTTCACAAATTATAGATATAGGAATTAACACGTGCGTCGGCGCGGGACGGTATATATACAGAACTGTGGTACGTACGGCGCGGTGTGTCCGCACACGCGGCACACGTGCGTGGGCGCGGGCGCGCCGTGCTCGCGCGCCACGTGGTCGGCCGCCACGTCGGCGCGGGACGGTATATATACAGAACTGTGGTACGTACGGCGCGGTGTGTCCGCACACGCGGCACACGTGCGTGGGCGCGGGCGCGCCGTGCTCGCGCGCCACGTGGTCGGCCGCCACGTCGGCGCGGGACGGTATATATACAGAACTGTGGTACGTACGGCGCGGTGTGTCCGCACACGCGGCACACGTGCGTGGGCGCGGGCGCGCCGTGCTCGCGCGCCACGTGGTCGGCCGCCACGTCGGCGCGGGACGGTATATATACAGAACTGTGGTACGTACGGCGCGGTGTGTCCGCACACGCGGCACACGTGCGTGGGCGCGGGCGCGCCGTGCTCGCGCGCCACGTGGTCGGCCGCCACGTCGGCGCGGGACGGTATATATACAGAACTGTGGTACGTACGGCGCGGTGTGTCCGCACACGCGGCACACGTGCGTGGGCGCGGGCGCGCCGTGCTCGCGCGCCACGTGGTCGGCCGCCACGTCGGCGCGGGACGGTATATATACAGAACTGTGGTACGTACGGCGCGGTGTGTCCGCACACGCGGCACACGTGCGTGGGCGCGGGCGCGCCGTGCTCGCGCGCCACGTGGTCGGCCGCCACGTCGGCGCGGGACGGTATATATACAGAACTGTGGTACGTACGGCGCGGTGTGTCCGCACACGCGGCACACGTGCGTGGGCGCGGGCGCGCCGTGCTCGCGCGCCACGTGGTCGGCCGCCACGTCGGCGCGGGACGGTATATATACAGAACTGTGGTACGTACGGCGCGGTGTGTCCGCACACGCGGCACACGTGCGTGGGCGCGGGCGCGCCGTGCTCGCGCGCCACGTGGTCGGCCGCCACGTCGGCGCGGGACGGTATATATACAGAACTGTGGTACGTACGGCGCGGTGTGTCCGCACACGCGGCACACGTGCGTGGGCGCGGGCGCGCCGTGCTCGCGCGCCACGTGGTCGGCCGCCACGTCGGCGCGGGACGGTATATATACAGAACTGTGGTACGTACGGCGCGGTGTGTCCGCACACGCGGCACACGTGCGTGGGCGCGGGCGCGCCGTGCTCGCGCGCCACGTGGTCGGCCGCCACGTCGGCGCGGGACGGTATATATACAGAACTGTGGTACGTACGGCGCGGTGTGTCCGCACACGCGGCACACGTGCGTGGGCGCGGGCGCGCCGTGCTCGCGCGCCACGTGGTCGGCCGCCACGTCGGCGCGGGACGCCGTGGCGCCACACTCGCAGCAGCGCCACCTGCGGGACAGTGCCGCGTCAGGGTGCACGAGACAGGACTCACGAGGGCGGGACGGAGGCCATATTATAGTGTTAGAGCCATAATGAGTCCGTTGAGGAAAAGGGACAGTGCTATACATCCAGCATAGCGTCTCAGCCATCTCTCATTCACACTGGAATCATGATGGCTTTAGCACTTCATAATACGGCCCCAGGAGCCAACACAGATCGAGCACTCGGAATTTCATCTATGATACTATTATAAAGAGGTAAAATTTGTTTGTTTGTATGTAGGAGGTAATCTCCGGAGTTAATGATCCAATTCAAAAAATGTTTTCACTGGTAGAAAGCTACATTATGTGTGAGTGCTATAGGCTATAAATTGTGTTTACATCATGCATTTTGCTGAGCTACCACAGCTTTTGTCTAGCAAGTCGGAAAGAAATTCCTCTTAAAACAGAATTATTTGCATGCGCTGCCTCAACAGTTGTATATATAAGGTCTTTACCTATGAAATTGGAGATTTGTATGATAATTTTAAAATATAAAAATGTTGGTATTTTTTTTATTTCAGCTAATGAAAGTACTGGCCCAAATTATCTATACAATTTTACCATTTTGATGGCAGTTTGTTTATCCATTTACTGTAGAAGTCTGCCGGACGGGAGGCGATGAAGTCAGCGAAAGCGTTTTGTACTGCCTCTCGGGTGTTGAATTTTTTCCCACTTAAAAAATTGTCTAAATTTTGAAAAAAGTAGAAATCTGTTAGGGCAAGGTCCGGTGAGTACGCTGGGTGACGGAGAGCTTCCACCTGTAACTCGTAACTCTTGTAGCTTTGCGATGGTCTGTCGTGAAGTGTGAGCTCGCGCGTTGTCATGGAGAAGCAATGGGGAAGAGCGATTGACTAGTCTTGGTTATTGAATTGCGAGCTTCTCCATCATTGTTTGCAATTCTTGGCAATAGACATCTGCCGTCACTGTTGTGCCATTCGGTAAGCAGCTGTGATGTACAAGTCCGGCACTGGTCCTCCAGACACTCACCATCATCTTCCTATGAATCTTTTTAGCGCACTGATTAGGTGCTGTACCCGGGTCCACCCACTGAGACGAACGCTTACGGTTGTCGTACAGGATCCACTTTTTATGACAGGTAATAATTCGATTAAAAATTCCCTCGTTTCTATGCCGATTCAGTAGTGCTATGCATGCTTCGACGCGTACATCTCGCTGTTGGTCGCTTAGTTCGTGTGGCACCCACTTATATAGCTTCTTTCCGATTTGACGCAAGTGCTTCAATGTTGTTTTGACACTAACTCCAAGGCCCGCAGCAAGCTCAGCCGTAGATTGAGTTGGATCCGCTTCCATTATCGCCTTCAATTCGTCGTTGTCGACAATGGTTACCGGCCGACCGGGAGGCTAGTTTTTCAACTCAAAATATCGAGATTTAAAACGATTGAACCAATAATGGACCGTGCTTATGCAAGCAGTGTTAGGCCCGTACACGTCGTTAATGTTTAGTGTTGTTTGCGCAGCGGTATTTCCACGTAGGAACTCATATTCGAAAATTGTACGAATTTTCAGTTTATCCATGGAGACAAAAACTACCACAATGTCACAAAAACAAAAAACTACCTAGAAACCAATGACTGAATTTGAAATTAAATTAACACGTCTTTCGAATAAAATTTATTTGAATTTCGAATTCCGCGCCAATCCACAGATAATTAAATCTGAAAATGCTGGTTATAGAATCTCCAATTACATAGGTAAAGACCTATTAACTAAAAACAATGTCTGGCAACCTGGTGCACCTCCAATAGTTCTACTAAAAAGTCCGCGACACCATCTTGCTATCTTTTATGTCTCATTTTTTATAATGACATATTTCTATCTTTTAATATCGCTTTTATGTTTTAAAAAAGTATTTTTTTGACATGCCTATGCTTACGTTGGGATGAAAATATAATTTCTAGTAAACACGAAGTAAAAATGGGCAAAAGTATATTTATGAACGACAGTATTATATGGAATATAAATAAAAGGAATATAAACATGAGTGCGCGCCCACGTTACCTGACGCGATGCCTCCTGCGGTGCGCGCCCAGCGCGTGCGCGTCCCGGCAGCGCACGCGGCACAGCGCGCACACACTCGCGCCCGCGCTCTGCGACACAACCACGTACACGTCAACGTTTATGTATTTATTCACGAGTGTGCCCGATGGACATCCCATCGACAACGTCTCTTCCTCAGGAGCCTTACGGGAAGAGTTTACCAAAAAAACGACGATACAATGGAAACCGGCATGACCTAGAGCCAAACATTCAAAAAAAATCCATTGAAAACACAATTAGAAAAACTATTCAAAGAAATGAATCAGTTCTGTTTACAAGCGTGAGCGGAAACAACGTAAAGAATGGCGTAAATGTTCCTGAGTGTTCCTTAAGGCACGTCGCGATGTACCTTGAGTTTGACAGTTGTTTCCTCACCTCGACTGAGGAAAAATGTCGAGGGAAGCCAAGTGGAGGTGATTTTTTACAACTGTGAATACCGATTTCCTTGAATGAGGTTGAGTGGAGTCGAGGAAGTTTCGAGGAAACGTCTTGGAATATGGGTGTAAGTCTTAACAGTCAAGTGTACATACCGGGTCGTGTTTCTTGAGGTGGTTGGTCAGCTTGAACTTGTGGTTGAACCCGAGGGCGCAGTCGTAGCAGCGGTACTCGTGGCGCGTGAACGTTATGCTGGCGAGGGCCTTCTGACGCTCGGCCTCCACCTGCGGACAGGGCGCTACAGTAGTGGTCCTATAGGGGCGTCGTTGTGGTGGCGATGTAGTAGTGCCACGCGGGTGCTATAGCGTTACCTCTTCCCAGCTCAGCACCTGCATCTCCAGCTGTCCGTGCGCCACGTTGAGTCGCTGCAGCTTGTTCCGGACGCGCTGGTTGTCGACCACGCCCGGCGGCTTCTCCTTCTTGGGCGCGGGGTGCTTGCGGCGGTCGATCTTAGGCGACGCTGGAATTAACACCAAGAGTTCCTATGACATCCATGTTATTACTATGACATCCATGTTATTACTATGACATCCATGTTATTACTATGACATCCATGTTATTACTATGACATCCATGTTATTACTATGACATCCATGTTATTACTATGACATCCATGTTATTACTATGACATCCATGTTATTACTATGACATCCATGTTATTACTATGACATCCATGTTATTACTATGACATCCATGTTATTACTATGACATCCATGTTATTACTATGACATCCATGTTATTACGCTCCGACCGCCCCGTTGGTCTCGTGGTCGCAAGCGCGTCCGCTGACCGGTCCTGGGTTCGATTCCCGGGTTGGGCAAAGTGTTATTGGCTTTTTCCATGAAGAAGGTCTCAGCACCAGCGCGGAGCTTGGTGGAGCTTGGTAGTTGGTGGTGTGAAGCCGCCGTGCCTCGGATAGCACGTGTCGCCGTTGGTCCTGCGCCTGATCTCTCCCCGCGAGTGTCGGGTTGCCGTGCCATCGGACATGAGAGTGAGGGAGCCCTAGAGTACCAGATGTATACCTCTGCCTACCCCTACTGGCGTGACGTCACTCACCATCATTCTCCTTTCTCTTCTTACCCCGCTTCCCCCTCCCCCCGTCCACTTCTCCGTGCTTCTTGCTCTTTTTGTTCTTCAGCGGCTCCTCGTCCGAAGCGTCGAAGTCTTCCTCTTGGCTCTTCTTATTTCTACTTTTATTTCTAGCTTTTAACTTTATCTTGTTTGGTGCTATGAGATCTGGGTTTAATACTGCCTGTAATATCAAAATAAAACTTTTTAAAACATCAATAAAACCTAAATAATGCATAAACTCCCCCTTTTTTGATGTCGGTTAAAATTAAAACATGATTTACATGACAGTAGCCCCGGTGCCCACAGGTGTTACTTAAAAAAATACTATCTGACAAATTAAACAATATGACAGATTGGAAACAATTTTTAAGCAATGTAGACCAGCATGACTTAGACCATGCTATGTTTAAGTTAAAGATGTAAGTAAAAGTCACTGAGCGATTAACTTAAAGTATTAGTAACGACTCTGAGTGCAACAGTAAGTGATACAAACTCATCTCCATGGTGGTGAGGCTCGTAAACATGTCCCAAACGTACGCACCGTGGAGTCCTCCTCCCCCCCCTCCCGACTGCTGCCATCGTCCACAAAGTAGTCGTCGGCGCCGTCCAGCGCATCCTCCACCTTGATGAACGCGAGCGGCACGTGCCACACGCGCGCACTCTCCGCATCTGTCTTTATGAGCGGGTGGAACAGGTGCACACCGGTTGAATCCGGTTGAGGCGCGACGAGACTAGTACTTTGTGATGATTTGAGCTGAAAATTATAAGTGTGTATTCAAATAGTTTTTTTTTTAAAACAGCGACATTTATTAGCCACATCGAGTAGCCAAACTGAATCGAATCCCGCGCAGGATGCGGCCGCAGTTCGCGCGGGTGCGTTTTTCTCGCGGCGATTTTTTTTACGCGCTGTAACTGTAACGCACTGCTTAGGGCCGAGAGTTACAAATCCAAGTGTGTTTTCAACGAGCTGGGTTGCGCTTTGTTGGATTCTCAACGCTCGGCCCAACACCGAGTTAAAAATCCAGTGCGTGATAAAAATCCCGCCGCAATATTTTTACGTCCAAGCTGTCGCGAACAGTCGCGTGACTTCCTTCAATCATTCGAACAATCGCCGCGTGCAGTCTGCACCCTAATTGCGTAACACACAATTAATCTCAATCTGAATCATTTTGAAGGATATTGCTAACCCATTGCTTCATATGTTCGAAAAATGTGTCTCCTAACAACGTAAATAACGCAATGAATGTTGTTGAACTACCAAAACGAAACCCTTCACTACTGATAGTGTGTTACGTAACGTTACGCAACTACCTCGCTGGTGTGCGCATGGCGTCCCGCGCGGTACTCGCCACAGTTTGTTTATATAAACCCTTCACTACTGATAGTGTGTTACGTAACGTTACGCAACTACCTCGCTGGTGTGCGCATGGCGTCCCGCGCGGTACTCGCCACAGTTTGTTTATATAAACCCTTCACTACTGATAGTGTGTTACGTAACGTTACGCAACTACCTCGCTGGTGTGCGCATGGCGTCCCGCGCGGTACTCGCCACAGTTTGTTTATATAAACCCTTCACTACTGATAGTGTGTTACGTAACGTTACGCAACTACCTCGCTGGTGTGCGCATGGCGTCCCGCGCGGTACTCGCCACAGTTTGTTTATATAAACCCTTCACTACTGATAGTGTGTTACGTAACGTTACGCAACTACCTCGCTGGTGTGCGCATGGCGTCCCGCGCGGTACTCGCCACAGTTTGTTTATATAAACCCTTCACTACTGATAGTGTGTTACGTAACGTTACGCAACTACCTCGCTGGTGTGCGCATGGCGTCCCGCGCGGTACTCGCCACAGTTTGTTTATATAAACCCTTCACTACTGATAGTGTGTTACGTAACGTTACGCAACTACCTCGCTGGTGTGCGCATGGCGTCCCGCGCGGTACTCGCCACAGTTTGTTTATATAAACCCTTCACTACTGATAGTGTGTTACGTAACGTTACGCAACTACCTCGCTGGTGTGCGCATGGCGTCCCGCGCGGTACTCGCCACAGTTTGTTTATATAAACCCTTCACTACTGATAGTGTGTTACGTAACGTTACGCAACTACCTCGCTGGTGTGCGCATGGCGTCCCGCGCGGTACTCGCCACAGTTTGTTTATATAAACCCTTCACTACTGATAGTGTGTTACGTAACGTTACGCAACTACCTCGCTGGTGTGCGCATGGCGTCCCGCGCGGTACTCGCCACAGTTTGTTTATATAAACCCTTCACTACTGATAGTGTGTTACGTAACGTTACGCAACTACCTCGCTGGTGTGCGCATGGCGTCCCGCGCGGTACTCGCCACAGTTTGTTTATATAAACCCTTCACTACTGATAGTGTGTTACGTAACGTTACGCAACTACCTCGCTGGTGTGCGCATGGCGTCCCGCGCGGTACTCGCCACAGTTTGTTTATATAAACCCTTCACTACTGATAGTGTGTTACGTAACGTTACGCAACTACCTCGCTGGTGTGCGCATGGCGTCCCGCGCGGTACTCGCCACAGTTTGTTTATATAAACCCTTCACTACTGATAGTGTGTTACGTAACGTTACGCAACTACCTCGCTGGTGTGCGCATGGCGTCCCGCGCGGTACTCGCCACAGTTTGTTTATATAAACCCTTCACTACTGATAGTGTGTTACGTAACGTTACGCAACTACCTCGCTGGTGTGCGCATGGCGTCCCGCGCGGTACTCGCCACAGTTTGTTTATATAAACCCTTCACTACTGATAGTGTGTTACGTAACGTTACGCAACTACCTCGCTGGTGTGCGCATGGCGTCCCGCGCGGTACTCGCCACAGTTTGTTTATATAAACCCTTCACTACTGATAGTGTGTTACGTAACGTTACGCAACTACCTCGCTGGTGTGCGCATGGCGTCCCGCGCGGTACTCGCCACAGTTTGTTTATATAAACCCTTCACTACTGATAGTGTGTTACGTAACGTTACGCAACTACCTCGCTGGTGTGCGCATGGCGTCCCGCGCGGTACTCGCCACAGTTTGTTTATATAAACCCTTCACTACTGATAGTGTGTTACGTAACGTTACGCAACTACCTCGCTGGTGTGCGCATGGCGTCCCGCGCGGTACTCGCCACAGTTTGTTTATATAAACCCTTCACTACTGATAGTGTGTTACGTAACGTTACGCAACTACCTCGCTGGTGTGCGCATGGCGTCCCGCGCGGTACTCGCCACAGTTTGTTTATATAAACCCTTCACTACTGATAGTGTGTTACGTAACGTTACGCAACTACCTCGCTGGTGTGCGCATGGCGTCCCGCGCGGTACTCGCCACAGTTTGTTTATATAAACCCTTCACTACTGATAGTGTGTTACGTAACGTTACGCAACTACCTCGCTGGTGTGCGCATGGCGTCCCGCGCGGTACTCGCCACAGTTTGTTTATATAAACCCTTCACTACTGATAGTGTGTTACGTAACGTTACGCAACTACCTCGCTGGTGTGCGCATGGCGTCCCGCGCGGTACTCGCCACAGTTTGTTTATATAAACCCTTCACTACTGATAGTGTGTTACGTAACGTTACGCAACTACCTCGCTGGTGTGCGCATGGCGTCCCGCGCGGTACTCGCCACAGTTTGTTTATATAAACCCTTCACTACTGATAGTGTGTTACGTAACGTTACGCAACTACCTCGCTGGTGTGCGCATGGCGTCCCGCGCGGTACTCGCCACAGTTTGTTTATATAAACCCTTCACTACTGATAGTGTGTTACGTAACGTTACGCAACTACCTCGCTGGTGTGCGCATGGCGTCCCGCGCGGTACTCGCCACAGTTTGTTTATATAAACCCTTCACTACTGATAGTGTGTTACGTAACGTTACGCAACTACCTCGCTGGTGTGCGCATGGCGTCCCGCGCGGTACTCGCCACAGTTTGTTTATATAAACCCTTCACTACTGATAGTGTGTTACGTAACGTTACGCAACTACCTCGCTGGTGTGCGCATGGCGTCCCGCGCGGTACTCGCCACAGTTTGTTTATATAAACCCTTCACTACTGATAGTGTGTTACGTAACGTTACGCAACTACCTCGCTGGTGTGCGCATGGCGTCCCGCGCGGTACTCGCCACAGTTTGTTTATATAAACCCTTCACTACTGATAGTGTGTTACGTAACGTTACGCAACTACCTCGCTGGTGTGCGCATGGCGTCCCGCGCGGTACTCGCCACAGTTTGTTTATATAAACCCTTCACTACTGATAGTGTGTTACGTAACGTTACGCAACTACCTCGCTGGTGTGCGCATGGCGTCCCGCGCGGTACTCGCCACAGTTTGTTTATATAAACCCTTCACTACTGATAGTGTGTTACGTAACGTTACGCAACTACCTCGCTGGTGTGCGCATGGCGTCCCGCGCGGTACTCGCCACAGTTTGTTTATATAAACCCTTCACTACTGATAGTGTGTTACGTAACGTTACGCAACTACCTCGCTGGTGTGCGCATGGCGTCCCGCGCGGTACTCGCCACAGTTTGTTTATATAAACCCTTCACTACTGATAGTGTGTTACGTAACGTTACGCAACTACCTCGCTGGTGTGCGCATGGCGTCCCGCGCGGTACTCGCCACAGTTTGTTTATATAAACCCTTCACTACTGATAGTGTGTTACGTAACGTTACGCAACTACCTCGCTGGTGTGCGCATGGCGTCCCGCGCGGTACTCGCCACAGTTTGTTTATATAAACCCTTCACTACTGATAGTGTGTTACGTAACGTTACGCAACTACCTCGCTGGTGTGCGCATGGCGTCCCGCGCGGTACTCGCCACAGTTTGTTTATATAAACCCTTCACTACTGATAGTGTGTTACGTAACGTTACGCAACTACCTCGCTGGTGTGCGCATGGCGTCCCGCGCGGTACTCGCCACAGTTTGTTTATATAAACCCTTCACTACTGATAGTGTGTTACGTAACGTTACGCAACTACCTCGCTGGTGTGCGCATGGCGTCCCGCGCGGTACTCGCCACAGTTTGTTTATATAAACCCTTCACTACTGATAGTGTGTTACGTAACGTTACGCAACTACCTCGCTGGTGTGCGCATGGCGTCCCGCGCGGTACTCGCCACAGTTTGTTTATATAAACCCTTCACTACTGATAGTGTGTTACGTAACGTTACGCAACTACCTCGCTGGTGTGCGCATGGCGTCCCGCGCGGTACTCGCCACAGTTTGTTTATATAAACCCTTCACTACTGATAGTGTGTTACGTAACGTTACGCAACTACCTCGCTGGTGTGCGCATGGCGTCCCGCGCGGTACTCGCCACAGTTTGTTTATATAAATAACGCAATGAATGTTGTTGAACTACCAAAACGAAACCCTTCACTACTGATAGTGTGTTACGTAACGTTACGCAACTACCTCGCTGGTGTGCGCATGGCGTCCCGCGCGGTACTCGCCACAGTTTGTTTATATAAATAACGCAATGAATGTTGTTGAACTACCAAAACGAAACCCTTCACTACTGATAGTGTGTTACGTAACGTTACGCAACTACCTCGCTGGTGTGCGCATGGCGTCCCGCGCGGTACTCGCCACAGTTTGTTTATATAAATAACGCAATGAATGTTGTTGAACTACCAAAACGAAACCCTTCACTACTGATAGTGTGTTACGTAACGTTACGCAACTACCTCGCTGGTGTGCGCATGGCGTCCCGCGCGGTACTCGCCACAGTTTGTTTATATAAACCCTTCACTACTGATAGTGTGTTACGTAACGTTACGCAACTACCTCGCTGGTGTGCGCATGGCGTCCCGCGCGGTACTCGCCACAGTTTGTTTATATAAACCCTTCACTACTGATAGTGTGTTACGTAACGTTACGCAACTACCTCGCTGGTGTGCGCATGGCGTCCCGCGCGGTACTCGCCACAGTTTGTTTATATAAACCCTTCACTACTGATAGTGTGTTACGTAACGTTACGCAACTACCTCGCTGGTGTGCGCATGGCGTCCCGCGCGGTACTCGCCACAGTTTGTTTATATAAACCCTTCACTACTGATAGTGTGTTACGTAACGTTACGCAACTACCTCGCTGGTGTGCGCATGGCGTCCCGCGCGGTACTCGCCACAGTTTGTTTATATAAACCCTTCACTACTGATAGTGTGTTACGTAACGTTACGCAACTACCTCGCTGGTGTGCGCATGGCGTCCCGCGCGGTACTCGCCACAGTTTGTTTATATAAACCCTTCACTACTGATAGTGTGTTACGTAACGTTACGCAACTACCTCGCTGGTGTGCGCATGGCGTCCCGCGCGGTACTCGCCACAGTTTGTTTATATAAACCCTTCACTACTGATAGTGTGTTACGTAACGTTACGCAACTACCTCGCTGGTGTGCGCATGGCGTCCCGCGCGGTACTCGCCACAGTTTGTTTATATAAACCCTTCACTACTGATAGTGTGTTACGTAACGTTACGCAACTACCTCGCTGGTGTGCGCATGGCGTCCCGCGCGGTACTCGCCACAGTTTGTTTATATAAACCCTTCACTACTGATAGTGTGTTACGTAACGTTACGCAACTACCTCGCTGGTGTGCGCATGGCGTCCCGCGCGGTACTCGCCACAGTTTGTTTATATAAACCCTTCACTACTGATAGTGTGTTACGTAACGTTACGCAACTACCTCGCTGGTGTGCGCATGGCGTCCCGCGCGGTACTCGCCACAGTTTGTTTATATAAACCCTTCACTACTGATAGTGTGTTACGTAACGTTACGCAACTACCTCGCTGGTGTGCGCATGGCGTCCCGCGCGGTACTCGCCACAGTTTGTTTATATAAACCCTTCACTACTGATAGTGTGTTACGTAACGTTACGCAACTACCTCGCTGGTGTGCGCATGGCGTCCCGCGCGGTACTCGCCACAGTTTGTTTATATAAACCCTTCACTACTGATAGTGTGTTACGTAACGTTACGCAACTACCTCGCTGGTGTGCGCATGGCGTCCCGCGCGGTACTCGCCACAGTTTGTTTATATAAACCCTTCACTACTGATAGTGTGTTACGTAACGTTACGCAACTACCTCGCTGGTGTGCGCATGGCGTCCCGCGCGGTACTCGCCACAGTTTGTTTATATAAACCCTTCACTACTGATAGTGTGTTACGTAACGTTACGCAACTACCTCGCTGGTGTGCGCATGGCGTCCCGCGCGGTACTCGCCACAGTTTGTTTATATAAACTCTTCACTACTGATAGTGTGTTACGTAACGTTACGCAACTACCTCGCTGGTGTGCGCATGGCGTCCCGCGCGGTACTCGCCACAGTTTGTTTATATAAACCCTTCACTACTGATAGTGTGTTACGTAACGTTACGCAACTACCTCGCTGGTGTGCGCATGGCGTCCCGCGCGGTACTCGCCACAGTTTGTTTATATAAACCCTTCACTACTGATAGTGTGTTACGTAACGTTACGCAACTACCTCGCTGGTGTGCGCATGGCGTCCCGCGCGGTACTCGCCACAGTTTGTTTATATAAATAACGCAATGAATGTTGTTGAACTACCAAAACGAAACCCTTCACTACTGATAGTGTGTTACGCAACTACCTCGCTGGTGTGCGCATGGCGCGAGTACCGCATCCCGCGCGGTACTCGCCACAGTTTGTTTATATAAAGCCAGAGCTTTATATACAGACTGTCACGCAGGTGGAGTGATGCTACGGCTGAGCATGGCTACATTGTCGCGACAAAGCGAACTACCTACAAACGGTGAATAGGGATGCAGGGGCGAATCAGGACGAAACTTTAAAATGCATTTTAACGCTGAAATAATTAAGTTTGTTCACCCCTGCATCCCTATTTACCCCGTTTGACGGTACACTTCGCGCGCTTGACGAGACATGGAACGGTGTACGAGAGAGAGCGCGAAGTGTAGTTCGCTTTATCGCCACAATGTAGCCGTAGCAGAGACGACGCGAGACAAAGGCGAACTTTTTCTAAAACCCGATGTGCCATATTGACTGCGTACTGTACAGTCAACCGCAGAACAGTGGTAACAATGTGACATTGACAGCGCCTTGATATCGTAGCAGGAAGGGCAGTTTTCGTAGTGCGAGTGTTATCACTGATGTGGGGCTCATTGTCTATATTGTAATAGTAAAATTCAGTACATTTGGATTTAATTCCTAATTTCGCCACCCACCGAGTTACTCCGGCGCACTGTATCATATTTTCATGTCATGTTTTGTATGGTCTCCTGCTTAGTAATGGATAAAAGTTTGTCTTAATGACAGACAGGCTTCTCTAAATTGGGAACGTAGGCTTATTTTAATAACGGACTAAACGGACATAGGCTAGTCTTAACAACGGACATAAGCTTGTTTAATAACGAACATAAGCTTGTCTTAATAACGGACATAAGCTTGTTTAATAACGGACATAAGGTTGTCTTAATAACGGACATAGGGTTGTCTTAATTATGGACATAAGCTTGTTTAATAACGGACATAAGCTTGTCTTAATAACGGACATAAGGTTGTTTAATAACGGACATAAGGTTGTCTTAATAACGGACATAGGGTTGTCTTAATAACGGACATAAGCTTGTTTAATAACGGACATAAGCTTGTCTTAATAACGGACATAAGCTTGTTTTATAACGGATATAAGGTTGTCTTAATAACGGACATAAGGTTGGCGTAATAACGGACGTTCATAATTTAGTTTCCAAACATATAAACAAATATAAGTTTATGGAAAAATAACTGTAATTCCTACACAAGAAAGTTCAGTGTTTACGCTACAACTTTAAACATTCTTATAACTTTTTCAATAGTGCTAATCACTCTGAAATCAACTTAATTACCATTAAAATAAAGATAATATTTTTTTAACTTAAAATAACATCAATTTGAAACAAAGTATATGTATGTATAGAGTATAGATAAACATACTTTCGTTCTTTTTCTAGACATGCGCGACGCGAGGGTAATATTATAAACGTGAAGTTTGTGAGGATGGATGGATGGATGGATGGATGGTCGTCTCTTCCAAGCAAAAACTACTGAACGGATTTGGATATGACACACAGATAATTTATAACCAGGATTAACACATTTTTACGACTTTTTATTCCGATATTCCCTCGGGATCGAAACTTGTGCGGGTGAGAAACCGCGACGCGCAGCTAGTATTACGTTAACGACACAACATTGACGGCGGCTGTGGCTCGGGACATGGCGGACTTACCAACGAACTAATGTACGCAATTTAACTTTATTAATAAATGCAGGGCCAAATGAAAGCTAGCGAAACTCGGCAGACGTGGTGGATCGATATGTAAAGCTAAACACTACAAAACAAGTAAAAAAAAAATATTACAGTGTAGATAAATATAGTGTGCGAGACGAGTACCGTCAGCACAACACACTTCCGACTGGGCCCGTGTCTCGGCCGGTACCGAGAGCTCCTGCGCTTACAGACACATTCACAGAAGCGAAGCTGCACAGTCAGCCTATAATGTCCCCACTGCTGGGGCACGGACACAGGCCACACAGGCCTCCTCTCTGTGAGGGGCTACAGCTGAGGGCTGTCTTTTTACGTTCAAAATATTCTGATTCTCGGGCTAATTTGAAGAAATGATTAAGTATGGATTTTTGATAAACAAATTATCATATAAGCGATGGGCCACAGACTCGCCCCCTTTGATATGGGACTTAAAAACATAACTAGCGAAATATGGGTTGCACTGTGTTAAAGGTACACCTCTGCCTACCCCTTCAGGAATTACAGGCGTGAGAACATGTGTTCCCAGCTAGTACACACGCCTCCTGTCAGTGAGAGGGAGTGGGCCATAACCCACCACGCGGGCCTAGTGCGACTTGGTAGATGTCACATGTCTTCGAATGTTTGTTTCCAGGACATGCGGGTTTCTTCACTATATATTCTTTCACCGTTTAAGAGCAGTGGCGATGAAATTATTTACACAAAGTGTTTAAGTACTTCAGGTTCACTTTCTTGCAAAATTGGACGGTGTTTTAGAAAAAATAACAAACGTCTTTACTCAATGATGATTCGTTTGCGACTGTTTTTACATGTCACTGCGTGCATTAGTATATGAACTGGACACAAAGTAGAGTGCCTGCCTGGGCTCGAACTCGCGACCTGCAACTCGTAGGCCGGGGCCAGTAGCACGAGGTCGGCAGCTCGTCACGTGCTCATGTCTTGTCACGTGTCAATCACCATTTGTTGTACGCCATTTGTAATTGTTACTTGTGTTATTAGTAGACACACGCCACCACGTTCGCCACCCCCACTGTACCGAGACACACTCCGCTCCAGTACCTACCAGGGTCCGGCGCCGCGCTCCGAGCTCTCCCGCGCAAGGCAGGCGCTCTCCTCTCATTCGCTTAGTGCCTAGCTCGCGAGCAGCGCGCGCAGGCGCAAGCTACTGGTACCGGTATTCGGGCGCGGTTGCTGCAGACAGACCAAAAGTCAGTACAGGTGCCAAATTATGACGGTTTAATGGCATCATGATTTCAGAGTAAGAGAGAGACGGAGCTGCACATGACCGATAGCACCATCCTTTTCTCGCGCTGGAATCATGGTGGCATTAATACTTCATAATACAGCTCCAGAACGCCCAGAGTGAGATGGAACTGGGGACTAAAGCCCGAGCGCGTTAGTTTCCGAACATATGTATAAACAAATATGAGTTATTGGAAAAATAACTTTAATACCTACACAATAAAGTCCAGTTTACGCTAAAACTTCAAACATTTTTATAACTTTTTCAATAGTACTAGTCACTCTGAAATCAACGTAATTTTCATATAACTAAAATTGACATTTGTTTAACTTGACAGCACGAGCGCGCTTTAGTTTCCGAACATGTAAACAAATACCTCATTTAATTTTAAATTTTTTTTTTTTTTTTTCAAGTGTAAAAGTGTTTTTTACAACAAATTTACATAAATAAAATAGGTACTGTTTATAATTTATCAAAATGCGTTTTTCGAAAAGCAACTTTAATACTAGGTACAGTCAACAGCAAAAGTAGATGATCAAAATCAGAAATTCAATACTAACGAACGGAGTTCGCGCCAGAACTGTGTGGCTGTACTAGTAGTAAATGTTTGGTATAATTTACAATCACATACTTTTAAATCACTTCGACGCCACACAGTTCTGACGCGAACTCCGTTCATTAGTATTGAATTTATGATTTTGATCATCTTACTTTTGCTGTTGACTGTACTACTTTACTATACTGCAGCACGTTATTAGGGTTCCGTACGTCCGAATGAAAAACAGAACCCATATCGTCTGTAAGGCAGCCAAGGCAGGTCGTCTGTTAGGCAGGTCGTCTGATAGGCAGGTCGTCGGTTAGGCAGGTCGTCTGTTAGGCAAGCTTAATAAGTTCGGTAACAATAGAAAAAGTAATTGTGTGTGTCATCATTCATTAGTGACAGTTGACTCTTATAAGCCTACTCGTGTGTATGTCCGTCTGTCCGTCTGTCACAGCCATTTTGCTCCGAATCTAGAGGGTCGATTGAGTTGTTTGGTACACAAATGAATGCCTGTGAGCCAAACACGGACGTGTACCACCCGGTAGCTGCTGGCGTTGGGAACTAACGTGTTATGTACATATGTTGTAGTTAACGACACGTGACCCGCCCTCCCATCTGATCAATCGTTTATTAAATACTAGCTTCTGCCCGCGACTTCGTCCGCGTGAAATTTCTTGTCCCTCCGACCCGTAGCATCGCATCGCCTGCCCGCGCTATTACTTATGTTTGTTGCTCGGCCCCTAAGGATCCCAGTGTGATGTTCGTAGCCTAAAACCTTCCTCAAGAATTGGACTATCAAATGCAAAAAAAAAATTTCAAATCCGACCGGTAGTTCCAGCCGATCGATTCTGTAAAAATCTCACCATAAAAAGTTAGGTGAAGTGAGCTTAGAGTGAGCTGTCAATAGTGTCAATCCCTAGCATTAGTTGGAATGACAGCTCACTTCACCTAAGTTTTCACGGTGAGATGATTACAGAATCGCACTGCAGAGCTTAGCGCGTTCAGACAAGTAATCAAATTCTTCAGCTTTATTATTAGTATAGACTAGCTGTTGCCTGCGACTTTGTCCGCGCGAATATCGGTTATCACGGTTGGATAAAAAGTATTACTATGTCCTTCCTTGAGGTTCAAGCTTACTCTATAAAATCAGTTCGCTGAGTGCAACCGTTCCGTAGGGAGCCGACCACACGTCTGGCATGGTACCTCACAAAGCTACCGGCGGCCGGCCAGCGCCCCTCCCTCTCGCCCGCCGGCCAGCTTCGCTCCCCTTCGGCCGCCTTGCGCGTCATGCGCGCGTCAATTGAACCGACCCGAACGTTATCATACCTATTTCGTTGCGGAGTTATTTTAAAATTATGATATCTCCTAAGATGTTGATTGAAATCAAGTGATGTCAAGGGCAATTTTGTTCACAATTAAATACTTAGTGATGAATAACGTATTTATTTGGATAACTATTAATATCATGTTGATAAAACACCTTCGCAAATAATGCATTAATTTCGAACAAATTTGATTACTATTAAAAAGGTTATAGTGAGTCAATCCTAAAAGATAGACATACCTATGCTGTCGCGGACTTTTTTTTAGAACTTTTAAAGAGGAACAATTCCTTCATACATGATTTTTGCGTAACTTAAACCGTTTACGCAGCGCACGCAACGGAAACTCTCAAAAAGGAATCATTTTTCCCGTTTTTGGAACATTTTCCATTGATGCTCCGCTCCTATTGGTCGCAGCGTGACGATATATAGCCTAAAGCCTTCCTCGATAAATGGACCATCCAACACAAAAACATTTTTTCAATTCGAACCAGGAGTTACTGAGATTAGCGCGTTCAACCAAACAAACAAACTCTTCAGCTTTATAATATTAGTTTAGATAATAGATTTCTTACCAAGTGCTTGTTGAGAATATCGTGAGCTTCGATCACTTGTGTCCTGAACGCAAAATACTTGCGAATGTTGGCCTTGCACTCCAGACACAGTCGCAGCGTCGCATTATGTATATTCTGCAAATAAATATTGACACATAACAGGGCTTGAACCTTGAGCATTACGACAATATTGCCCACTGCCGAGCAAAGACCTCCTCTCATACAGATAAGGCATGAGCACTGATCAGCACTCTTGCTCAAGATGGGTTGGTGATTTTAGACTTTTATTAATCATAAAGACCAGCGGGATAATTGCATAACACACTAACATTCGCTATTATTTCGACAGATCAACAACATTCATTGCATTATTTACGTTGCTGAGCAGATAATTTCTTTTTAACATAATATAAAGCAATGGATTAGCAATATCCTTCAAAATGGTTCGGATTGTGTTTGATAGTGGGTTACGCAGTTAGGGTGCAGGTTTAAAATAGAATAGAATATTCTCTATTAAAATAGAATAGAATATTCTTTATTAAGAACACCATAATTATGAATTACAGATATAAATGTACAAATTGGTCATAGGTCATTGTGTAGGTTGCCTCATGTTTTTTCTTAACAAAAGTCAGTAGAAGAAGTAAGAAGAAGATAAACGGAGAAAGTTAATATCAGTTGAAAACGTTAAATTGCAGCCTGTACTTGGTACTTGGTACTTGTGTCCAATTATTGACAATATATAACTTCTTCTATTGTTATAAGGGACTTAAAGTCCGGCCGTCGAGAGAATGAGTTCCTGGCACAGCAACAATTCTAGTAGAGAATAAAGATCATATTCAAAAAACACTTAATCGTTTGTATGAAATTGACAGGTGTCAAGAACACATTCTCTCGTCGGCCGAACTATAAACGACAAAAGGTAGTATTATTGTAAAAAGAAAAAAAGTGTAATAAAAATTAAACCATAGAATACTTAAATCGTAACTACTGTGATTAAAAAAAGAATATCTACTCTAATTCAGTCCATGGAGAATCATGCGCGGTCTCAAGAGAGACTATTGGAACCAACATGTCCATATGATTTTCAGTAAAATCATTTGCTCCTTCAACTTCGTTCTAATCTAGCCACTCTAAGCCGTTGGTGCTTGCGCACAGTAACTCATTAGCTCGTCTTGTGACAATCCGTGAGGGTCACACTTTGCGGAACATACGCGCTTGCTTAGCTGGTGCAATGTGGGCTGCTCGCCTGTGCTCTGCAGCTCTTGTGCTAGATGCAAAGTAAATACCGCATGTACTGCAGCATATTTTCTCTAAATCATCACGTACACTTGGGCAATAGAGATCATAAGGCGTGCTGATGAAGGCATTCAGATTAAATCTTAAGCATGTACAATCTGGATTAAATGGATCAAAATAGTATAATTTTTTTTTGTGTCAATCAGAAAAAAAATTGCGTGATTTTTGCCTAGACCTTCCTCTCTCCAACGTAAGATTAGATGAGATTTGACTCGACCCCTCCCGCCCTTAAACATCTCACGTATGTTATGCGCCCCTAACAAATTTTAGACCAACCTAACCTCAATATAACAAACCTCAGTTTAACGAATTACTTGATATAACGAATATTTACTTGTTCCCTTCCGATTTGTTATATTGCGGTTTCACTGTATATAGATTTTTAGAAATTAAGTGTAATCGAGTTTTTTTGCTAACTGTACCATTCGCCCTGCCTACCCCTTGAAACAAAACAGGTGTGATGTTATACAAATTATGCATTCAGCAGTTATTGATTTTTCAAGTAGGTCAGATCTAATAAGGTCACAGTGTCATTTGCAGGTGCATGAAGAAAACAATCAATAAGTCCTCAATGCCGTTGGCTTTCTCTATAAATAAAATATTAGGCGTCTACAACGAGTAGAACAGGGTTCTAAAAATATTGAGAACCTCATGAAGCATTTAAAATAAAAAATCTGTAGGCTGTTTACATGACAACAATTATTGAAAAAATAAACTTTAAAAAACGTTTTTTTTTTAAGTTCCTATTATTATTGGTAGTACTTACTTCTACTGCAATATTGACAATTTCGAAATACAGACTCTTGATGTGGAGATCGGTCACTTCGGCCGTAAGGTGGCGGTCCGTGCTCAAGCAGCCTTCACAGACCGTGTCCAAGTTCTCTGGACTCACATTCATATCCATATCTGCTGTTTTAGTATAACACGCCCAATTTAATACAAAAATAACATTTTATTCTAAATAAAAATTCTCATTCGTTTCGTGTACACACTTTTTTTAATCAATCACTAGTTTCAGTTTGACTCTGACAGCTGGCGTGGTTTTGTAAGTTTAGAACAAAGGCTTTTAGGCAATCATGTTTCTTTTTAAATGGTTCTGTCATTCAAACTATTGTTTGCTCTTCAGAAATTCCAATACCAGTTTATCTACATGTTTGTTTCATGAGAAGACACTCAACATCACAGAACATATATACCCTAACGGGCTCCTTCCTTCTCACACAATAGAAAGAACTACCATGCGGAAGGTTGTCCCTTAACCGATCCCCATAAGGTTCACCTTGAGTGGAGACCTCAATAGAATTTGAAATTTACTTGGGTCTAGCGTTAGTAAAAGTACTTGAACGATTGTAAATTCAACTTCTAGTTTGTAAAAGAAGCCATTCAAAAGTTACAATCGATTTAAGGTGATCCCTCAATTGATATGTTTATTAAAATAAAAATCAATTTACGTAGCATTCGGAAGTTAAATTGACGAATGCTACAGTCTATCCTTTAGTATTTTTTTTTACTAACGATTACTTTACTAAACAGTATCAAAATATTTACCGTTTTATTTCAAATGGGTAATAATCAAATTCCTGGGAAGAAATACTAAGATAGAGGTGACCACACAGCAGGATCTTTTTAATAAGTAAAAACTACATAGTGACTGTTTGTTGATATTATTTTTTATTAATATTTGACATCACTTAGCTAATTAAAAACACAGAAAGAAAGGAAAAAAAAAATGATAATTAAAAAAAAAACGAACATAATCTTACCCTGCAGTACTGCATTGACAATGTAACTCTAAACTTTTTAATTCAAACATTACTGCTAATGAGACAGTAGCAAAGTGTATGAATGCAAATAAATAAAAAGGAAGAGTAGTCATTTATAGCAGTTATAAATTTTAACTAGATTTTGAGATATGGATGCCTGTCAGTCACGACTGAGGGGCCACCTTTAAACGATTGTATCTTTTGAGTGGCTACTTTTACAAATTAAAGGCTGAATTTACAATTGTTTGAGAACTTTTACTAAATCTGACGCATTCAAAAGCTCAAAATTCAAATGTGGTCCCTCAATGGGAACGCAAATGTTCGTGATAAAATTATAATGTAGCATTTGCCAATGCTGCAGTACGTTTCCGTGGGTTATTTTCCGACATCCACGAGGGCGAAGCCACGGGTAAAAGCTAGTTCGTTTTTTTTGGTGGTCTGTTTTAGAGCATTTGTCATAATTATGTAGAAATAAAATACTTAGGCCATTTTATTTAATAATTCACTCATTATGCGTTTATTTACAAAATTACAAAAAGTGGTTGACGCAGTTCTTCTCACATTTACTTTACACTTGTGTTATGTATTATGTTAGGTAGTATGTACCACATTTGATCATGAAAAATCTAACTTTCTTCAACAAGAAAATAGCATCATTCCGGTCGTGTCTGCTACATGTTGAGTAATGCGTATTTACAAGAAACTGTTGATCCAGCTCGTATACGATGTCACGCGAGTGTAGCCTGAGGGATATCCATCTGTGCAGCCGTTGGCCGCTCCGAAGGAGGTAAGGCCAATCTGAAATAACCAATAAGGTATTACACAAATACAGGGTCAAATTATATTAGCTAACGAAACTCTATAGACGTGATGGGTATCGATATATATACACGATAAAATAAAAATCTATACTAATACTAATAATAATAATAATTATTATTTCCTTTATTTCAATGTAAACACATATAAATTATATTTTTAAATAATTAGTGTATAAAAAGTATAAAAACATTTCAAGATAAAAAAAATAGTAGTCCACCGGTATCGGGAACAGGGTCCAAGCTATCGGTGGTTAGAGCACCAGAGAGAGGAACCTCCTGACAATGCGAGCCGTGTTCAGAGTACCGCTTTCTGAATCAAGCCCTTGATCCAGCTACCCAACGAGAGCCTCCTCAGGTGTTGGTCGAGGATCTTGGCTATTAAGCCATTGGATGTCACGACTATCGGCACAATGATCTCTGAGTCCACATCCCACATGTCGACCAACCTCGTGAGCCAAGTCAAGATACTTGATTTGTTTATCTTTCTCGGCTTTCATGAGGTTCTCACCATGCGGGACAGTTATGTCAACAATCATTGCGCGCCGCTCTGATCGATCCACCACCACTATATCAGGCTTATTGGCAACAATAGTCCTGTCAGTGTTGATGGATCGATCCCAGTACAATGTGATATTTCCATTTTCGAGAACTGGGTCAGGCACATACCTGTAGTACGGCACCTCCGATTCCACAAGGCTGTGTTTCAGAGCAAGTTGCTGATGGATTATCCTGGCTGCAAGGTTGTGTCTATGCAAGTACCTACTCTCCATTAGCTAGACGAGAATAACCTTGCAGCGTTGTACATACGTACGTAACAATTTGACATTGACAGCGCCTCTATTTCGTAGCAGTAAGGGCGATTTTCGTAGTATAATTGTGATCATTATATGTGTGGATACAAATATTACGAAATAGACCTAAAACTAGAAAAATATCGTGATTTAACACTAATGCCCGTTTTCCCTAACACTAGGTGAAAGCTAAATCTAATGCCTGTACAGCAGTGCGATTCTGTAACCATCTCAACGTGAAAACTTAGGTGAAGTGAGCGTGGAGTGAGCTGTCATTCCAACTAATGTTAGGGATTGACACAATTGACAGCTCACTCTACGCTCACTTCACCTAACTTTTCACGGTGAGATTTTTACAGAATCGACCGGCTGTTGGATTCTGTCTAAAGAAGAATCAGCCTTACCAGCAAGTCGTTACTCCCAGAGTAATACCGCATGATAAGTGGCCCGCCGGAGTCGCCCCCACAGGGTCCCTTGCGGCTCTCCCCACTAGTACACATCACGTTGGGTGTCACGATGTCACCGTAAGTATCCGCGCACTGCTCGTTGCTGATCACCGGCAAGTACACGTCGCGCAGGGCCTGGCTGTTGGTCACTATGCCCGCTGGAATATACAGGTATGGTCAGTAAAATAGACAGGTACCTATTACAGTAGGTGCAGATAACGTCACGCAGGTATTCCCACATTATACCTGTTATGATTAAATAAACAAACTGGGCACATCATATCTGGATTTATACGAGGCTGGCTATTTCGAGTTGCTAATGATTTAATTTATAATAACAATTTGTCTCATTGTCTGACCTTGGAATCGAACCCATGTTTTCAAGCTCAGCATTTACGCTAGTAGCCATCAGACTCGCTCACTTTATTATTATTAAAAGCCTGTGATGTCCCACTGCAGGGCAAAGGCCTCCCTACTCTCTTTCCACATCGCTCTGTTTAAAGCTGTTAAGGACCAGTTCTTGTTGAAGGAGTCTAGCTCATCCCGTCATCTCCGTCTGGGCCTGCCGCGATGTCGCTTGCCATTAAGAGGGACCCATTGGGTCGTAAGTTTGGCTTGGTTTGGTTTTGGTTTGGTTTTCACTTTATTAATGTATTTATTATAAAAATATATATACAAATGAACCTCCAACTCTATTATTTACTCAAAAACCGTTAAACTTCTTCCACCACCGTAGAAAACTGACAGAACGTACCATCACTCGTCTTGCCGTAGCCGATGGCTTCAGCCCGGGAGCCCACGAAGGTAGAACTTATCCCCGTTGGCAGAGCAATCGGTTTGATGTAGCCTGAAATTAATCAAGTAACCGTTAATAACAAGATGAATGCCTGTGTTCGCAGAGGTGTATAGTACACTCAAACTTCGCTAGGTGTGTATGGGGTTAGCAATAATCTTGAATCCGGGCTGCTATTGAGAAATTACTGAGAAAATACAATTTTTGGGTCTGCATAACAAATTTTTGTTTGTCCTATAAAGCCAGAAATAGTAGGTTACTGTTAGCCTGGATCATCCCATTGCTTCTTTCGATTCAGGGCTAAAGTGGACCAATATGGTCGTTTGTTTTCTCCAGCTCGTCCCACCATCTTCTTCCATGTCTGCCGCGACGGCTTCTGGCTGTGTCATGGCCCTGCGTAGTGGTAATAGTACATACGTTAGAGACAGATTTATCTTTTAACACGAAGAAAGCAAGCAAGATAGAAAGAAAAATTTTTTTCTTTCTTGTTCGCTTTCTTTCTTTTTAGTGCAACGCTAAAAGGTTCTTTTGTCGCGTGGCCAAAATCGGAAATAACGCCGTCATCTTGTTTTGTGTACAATTTTATTGCCAATTTCACAAATGTTTACCAACAACCAATGTCAATGTTATTCAGGTTGCAAAAGATCCTTGTAGCACTGTACTTAGTAACTTACTGGTATAAAAAACATATGGGATCCTGAGCATGGCGATGTCATTATGCAAGGTGTCGGCATTGTATTCATGGTGCACGGTGCAGGTGCTCGCGACCTGGCGCACCCCACCGGAGAAAAGCTTTATAGAGCCCAGAACCACCTGAGGAAGGTCAGCAAAATAAATTAAAACTTGAGCAAATACTTATCAAAATTATGGCAAGTTTTGTCTTTCTTTTCAATCGGAGTTAATTAATAATAATAATAATCGTTTATTTATAAAAAAGGAATACATTTACATTTAATACCTTAACAATCAAAAATAGCGCACAGTTGGTAATTTGCCTGAACTAGGTTGAACCTGTGCTTCAGGCTAGAAAGTGCATAAATACTTAATTAAATAAATTAACAATAAATTTATCGTAAAACCTAAATTAAAAACTTAGGTACATAAAAGTAACATAGCATGTTAGTAGTTTTATTTGCAGACAATAAGTAGGTCTTCTGTGTGTGCGTAGTCGATGGTTAGTAAATAATTAAGTAGGTCTTCTGTGTGTGCGTAGTCGATGGTTAGTAAATAATTAAGTAGGTCTTCTGTGTGTGCGTAGTCGATGGTTAATAAATAATTAAGTAGGTCTTCTGTCTGTGCATAATCGATGGTTAGTAAATAATTAAGTATAATTTTTTACAGCTATAGTAATTTAGTTTATAGATACTTAGTTTTCTATTTAATCTATTGTACTGGAATGGACCTAAGAATGTTAAAAATATTTCTACATTTCTGATTTTAGGCTGCATTAGACATGCATACTAGATCATTCCGTCTCTTGTAAGTGTTGTCGGCATTGTAGGTAAGCATGGTGTGCTGTTTTAATAGTAAGCGCTTATTTAAAAGCTGGCGAACAGTTAGTACATTGCAGGATTTATATATCAGATCTGTGGGAAAAAAGAAGGGATGGAAGTTTGCTACCTTCAAAATTGCTCCCTAAGCTCTTTCAAGAGGAAGCAAATTAGTTTTTGGTGCGCCACCCCAAGAAGCAATACAGTATTGAATTATAGATTGACAAAGGGCCAAATAAACTTGTGTGATTAATTTTGAATCTGCTAAAGTTCGCAATTTTTTAAAAACATATATTAGTTTGCGGACTCTTTTAACTAGGCTTTCAATATATTTTTTAAAAGAGTGTGTGTCGCCCATTATTACCCCCAGGTACTTTATATTGCTCGTTTTGTGGATAGAGAGACAATTACACATGGTGATTGTACGGTTTCCACATTGATGGGCATACAGATGAGGGCTAGTACTGTTAAGTTGTGGTTTGCGCATGGAGAAGTGACTATATTTTGTCTTGTCGGCATTTAATGTTAGTAAATTGCTTTGAAGCCAATTAGTCACAGTATTAAAAGCTAATACAGCGATTTCAAACAGTTCGCCACTGGTTTTAGCGCTAAATATGAACGCCGTGTCGTCGGAATATGATATTATTTTACCGTCTTTAATATTTAAATTACTCAAGTCGTTAATATAAATAAGGAACAGGGTGGGACCCAGAATACTCCCCTGTGGAACACCAAAACCAGTATTTTTCTGCTCATCGCTCGTAATATTATCTATTCTAACACATTGGTACCGGTGGTCTAAATAGTCAGTAAAAAGTTTCCGCGGCGTTCACCTTATTCCTATGATCTCTAATTTGTTTAGAAGGACAGAAACAGGTGTCTGTTTCTGGTGACACGGTGTCGTGTCGAATGTCTTGGCTAAATCGAGAAAGACTCCCAGGGTCTGGTTTCCTTTGCCGAGTTCTTCTTAAATATAACCAGTCAGACTATGCACCGCATCGGCGGTAATTATACTACGCTCCGTTATTTATTTAATAAGTTCTAACAAGAACTGGATACACTACTAATTATATTTTTTTTAAACACGCTATTAAACTTTATGCTTACAGTGCAACACTATTTTACAGGGCAACATAAAACTGTCAGAACGATGACCGCCACCAAAGACTACAATAGTATACTGGACCGCCACAGGCGTTCCCCGAAGAAAAGATGGCATTAGAAGCATTTTTATTGTACCCGTTTGTTATAAATATGCATTACGAAGACAAAACACACACACAAAACACAACAAACAAATAAAAATAAAAACACTCTCGGCCTAGTGTTATATTTGTTTTTTATGGAAACCTCGCTATAAACATAAACACTGTTTCTCGCAAAACATTATCTTACTTTATCTTAATTATTTTTTCTTTACGGGGTTTTCACTGCATGGTGACGAAGTGGTTGTCGGTTGTCATTGATAGATGTTTTTTCTAGTTGCTCCTCAATAATATCTCCAAGCTTACCAGCATACTCCTGGCCTGCGAGTACCCGTCCCACCAACACTGTCCTGTCGTCACCACATGAGTGTGGCTCAGCAGAGATCCGCCGCAGAGGGAGGTCTCGCCAGTCGTCAGGGTGATCACGAGGCCTGCCTGTACCAAGCAAATTATGTAAATTGTTAGGCTTCATGGAAACTATTGTGAAAACCATAAGACGCGCGCGGTTACCCTGTTTTCGCCCGTCGCTCCTCAAGTCACCTTGCAGTCACTCGTGACTCGTGACATACTCTAAACCAGTTTGTTTATTTGTTTTCTCCGCAGTCGCTGTCGCAAGGCACTTGTCGCCTGCGTTCTATACATGGACTTAAACATAAGTCACATGTGTCTACAACTCTACATGCATGAAACACCTCTGTTAGCGGGATTTTATGTAAAGAACAGTAGTAAAGTAAAAATACGTAAGTATTTCAACATTAAAATTACAATAGAGAAATAGCTTTGGTCCCAAACTAGGCACGGCCTGGAAACTATTGTTAACTAAAGTTCAATTAGTAGTTTGGGACCACAAAAATGTGTGACGTGAGTTGCGTGTATAACTTACCAAAAACGGATGTTCCCCAAGGTACGAGCTCAGGCCCCCTGCGACTCTCATAGTCTCCTGCTGTTTAATGGCTGTTGCTGCTGGTATCCCCACGCGCTGGTGATATCTGCGCGCCACCTCCTCACCGGTCACCAGCCCTAGCACACACACAAACAGTACTACTCCCTTCATGTTGAGGAATGAGGGTCTGGAGTCCAGAATGCTTATATATTGAGGAAAGACGAGGAAAAGTTCCAACGCGATAAGATTCGAGTGACGTTACAAGTGTGAGGGACTTCACTGGTATAAAGTAGTTGAGTGTTCGTGGAAGTATTTTGTCATTTGTGCTAATTATAATAAAATTATGACAAGACAATTTAGACTGTCGCGTTGGTCTAGTAGTCGTAAGCGTAAGTGCTGAGTGTGAGATCCTCGGTTTGATTCCCAGTTCGGGTAAAATGATAATTGGTTTTTCCTTCTCTCTAAAAAACTGACCTGTTGGTGTAGGTATCAAACACAGTATACTATATCACCGCTTCTCTCTTCTGCGAATATATTAGTGTGAGGTCATGTTATGAAGAATAGTAACATAAAGAGAATAATTATAATGAACAAATACGTTTCTGAATACAAGTGATTTAGCTCAGTTGTTTTCTGAAACGTTTATGTTTGGGGTATAAACAACTACATTTATGAAAAACATATCACATTCAAATAATGCGACTTGCAATGTATTTATAGTACTTCATGTTCAGAAGAGTACTTTGATAAGTAAGGTACTTTAATTGAAGTGCTACTGCGTTTACCGCACAGACCATTGTTAAGCCACGTGGGAAATTGTTTCATTGGATGCTTGCACGTGTTTGACGATGTTAGTTATGTTACTATGTTATTATGTTACTCCCAACATTCAGCACACAGCGAGAAATGTTGGGAGCAATGTGACCTACTTTATTTACTGTAAATCCAACCTATTAGCTGTTACGAGCTGGTCAAAGTCATTATTATTAAAAGACCCATATTACTCTGTTCTCGCTTTGCTGCTGAGGCTACAAAATCTACAATATATTATGTGTGCTAAAAAGACTTTCATCTCAATAGATAAAAAAACTTTAAAAATGCGTCAAGTGTCAAATGTTCTGTCAACAGTGGTCTGCCAAGTGTCAATTGACATTCTATGAGTTCCTATCCATGGAATTATTATGTACTACGTACAACAGTACATAATAATTCCATGTTCCTATCAGAAAGTGACAGAAAGTTTCCTAACATGAACATAACCTATAAATAGTGACAAAAATGCGACTAATAAACTTATTTAAATCGTTAAAGCTAACTTCTCATGTACAAATAATACGTTTCAGTTCCGAACACGTGCCGAAGCCGCTTCGTAGCTTGAAAGCCAAGTCTACTCGCAACACAGTTCAATATTATGTCGATTCGTACCGAGTTAGGGCCGTCGGTGGCTCTGGAGGAGATGGCTGCATATCCTTCCTCAGTGTGTGGTGTAAAGACCACGCAGGGCCCGACGGAGGTGATGGTGGAAACGGTGGACATGTTATTTTCCAAGTATGTTTATATTGATTACTTATTTTAGTTCTATGTTAGAAGGTTTTATTTTGAGAACATGTGTGTAAGATCTGGGTGCCCCGAAGGGTTTCAGACCTTATCTGGGTGACGACCCAAAGAACACATACGCAACGGTTTCCTCAGCCCTCCATGGGAGCCCTGCATAGAGGACTGTCTGTTATGCCTATTGTGTGGAAGTGTTTGTTTAGCAACCAGTGCCCCGTAATGGTCCCCTTCAAGAGGCGTACGCCGTTCCTGTCTAATGATGGCATTAGTTCCTTGCCTGCCTGCTGCCATCTAATGATGGTATTAGTTCCTTGCTTGCCTGCTGCCTGGTGTTGAGGTCCACCAGCACTCTCACTTTTTTAGTTCATGCTTCTGATCACAAAAACAAGTGTACAGAAGATCTTAATTAGCTCTGTAACAGCTGGCTAGACATCGAGTAGGATCTACTCGAAGGTGATAAAGTTTGAAGTGCTAGAGGACCATTTTCAAGGTATATTTCGTAAATAATATCATCATCTGCCGGCTTTTCCCCAACTAAGTTGGAGTCAGCTTCCAGTCTAACCAGATGCAGCTGAACAAGTATTTACATGGAGAGACTGCCTAGCTGTGCTCCATAACCCAGTTATTGTGTAAAACATACATTTGTAAAATGTCTACATTATCTGTAATGTATATGGTGTTCATAACAAAGAGTTGTATTCTATTCTCATTTTGATTATTACATGTTTTATTTATATTATTATATTTTCTCTCCTACTCCTATACACGCTGTCTCCATCTCTTTGTCTACTTTCCTATCGCAGGTACTCTAATATATCGTATGCTGGAAGAGATTTCTTTAGAAATAAGCATCTCTGTACATATTTGTCTGTTTCATTCTTCTTGTGTGTACTCCTATGATGTATCCACTTGTATTTCTAGGCTACTTAGCTCAATACCCAAATTAAGATATTTGGTGTTTTATTGAAGACATAATACAGCCAAAACATGTTACTTTTCTCAGATTTTCACATAATTGTAACTTTTTATTTTTTATTAGCCATTTATGTCCCACTGCTGGGCAAAGGCCCCCCTACTCTCCTTCCACCTCTCTCTCAATCTTAATTAAAGGAGTCCAGCTCATCCCCCCATCTCACATCCATATTGTAACTTGTATAACTATAATTCCAGGCCACCTACGCATCGAAGAGCCTGAACCACTGCAAGTCGGTGGTGCAGGCGAAGCACGGGGAGCGCGGGTTCAACAAAGATTGTAACGGGAAGAACGCACAACACATTGTAGTGCCCGTTCCTATTGGTGAGTTTATTTATTATTTTATTTATATACTAGTCTTAGTACTTAGCCACAAGCCCCCTTACAAACACATTTACATGTCAATCATATTTTAAAAACTAGATGGGGTCGGCATTTCCTATCTGACTACTCTGAGAAGAAAGGCTGAAACAAACTCAGAGGTCACAGTCTCTTTTAAACTTCTGACATAATTTTGGTTAGATCATGTGAAGATTGATGTCTGAAATGGTCTTTTGAGTGAGGAGAGGACCACACAGATTCAGTGGACCTGTCCAGTCAGTGCACGCATTTGTCAATAGTCATGCAGCTCAACTCAGAACTTAAAGAGCTCAACTTAGTGCTCTATTAGGCTCAATATGGTGCTAATAATATCGAATTGCCTCTGTTATTACAAATGCTCATAGATGGTGATGACCACTTACCATTAGGTGTGCAGCTTGTTTGACATAACAGTAACATTTTAAAAAACCATTGTCTTACAGGTACAATAATCCGCGACGACTCGGGGCAGGTGATAGGCGACCTGAGCGCGGAGGGCATGATGTTCGTGGCGGCGCGCGGCGGCGCAGGCGGCCGCGGGAACAAGTTCTTCCTCACCGACACGGAACAGGTGACGACATCAATATTATCAGTATCATCATCATCATGCGGTTGTCTATTGTTTACCCGAAGATTATATACCACAAACATCATATTCCCGAATTTTATTTGCCCGAATGTTTTGTTTGCACTAAAAGACATATGACATACTTTTAATTGCCCGAAACTTAGATACCATAAGATACGAGTGCCATACGTATTGTTTTTCATATTTTTAATTGCCATAATAATGATTAGACATAATATTTCAACACCATAATGATTATTAGACATAATATTTAAATGCCATAATAATTATTAGACAAATATTTAAACGCCATAATAATCATTGCCATCAGTGGGCTTGGTCGCTCGCTTCGCTCGCTCAAACGACCCCGCCATCCCCTTCTAACCTAACCTATCCGAGTCGGGGTGCCGTAAAGTCCCGATTGCATCCAGTTTCTCCTAATATAACAACCGTTACACACCCAATGTCGATGGCAAATGATGTTATGGCATATGATAATTATGGCATGTGATAATTAGGGCATGTGATAATTAGGGCATGTGATAAAAAGGGCACGTGATAATTAGGGCTTACAATGATTATGACAAATGATGTTATGGTAAGTGACTTCATGAGAAACAAAGCTTCTAGCACGTGACTAATATAGTAAATAAGAGTAGGGCAAATGAATATTACGTCATATAATATTATGGCTGTTGACTATTATGGCAAATGATATTAGGGCAAATAAAATTCGGGCAAACGGCGATATACCTCATCATGCTCCACGGTCCACCTCCACCCACTGCTGTCATGGGCCTGTCTGCTCTAGTGTCATTCCCCGCGCCTCGTGCTCACCCACCCCACCCGCCACGGTGATCCTGCGATGCATGCTACCAGTAAAGATTGCGTCTCGGCAGCTCTGGACAGAGAGAGGTGACAAGAGAGTAGGGAGGCCTTTGCCCAGCAGTGGGCATTAACAGCTAATAAATAAAAATAATAAAGAAGATATCATCTTCGTCGTCGTAAAAGTATTTGCTATTTGTTTGTTACATTGTGTACAAGTACAGGGTGGGCAACTTGAAGGTATACAACGACAGTTGTTTCATGAAAATTATTTTGTGTAGATACCGCAAATTTGTTATGGAGCGTTTTACGACGATGAAGAACCTGTTTTAATTATTAAAACATTCTACTCAACCCAGTCATGTATTGCGGAAATTTTTGGTACAATTCACTTAAGTACCTTCGCGGCTAACAATAACTCGTTTAGTGAATAAATTTGAGCAGCATGGCATTGTAACAGATAAAGCAGTTTTCTTACATCAAGTGAATCAGTTGGGCTTAGGAAACATGGGGTTCCAACAAGCCGGGGCCACATGTCATACGGCACGAGCCACAATCGAGACATTGAAAAGAACGTTTCCGGGTCGATTAATTTCGAGAAATGGTGATACTGATTGGCCCCCAAGAGCCCCGGATTTAACTGCTCCTGACTTTTTCTGTGGGGCTATCTAAAGGGACGTGTCTAATAAACCTTCAACAATTAAAATAATATATCCGAGACACAGTCACTGAGAAAATGCAGGAAATGTTTGAAAATGTCATGAAAAACGCAATGAAAAGGGTGCACATCTGCTATGCCGCTGGTGGACATTTGTCTGACATTATTTTCCATACTTAATTGCCGGCCCTAAATATTATATTTAAAAATATACTTAATAATTTTTATATTTCATAGAATAAGATTAAAAAATAAAGGGTATACCTGTTATTTGCCACCCGGTACACCCGCTAGTTACCTGTATGCTTGTCTGTCTGACGTGTGATGTGTGTGTGCAGGCTCCCAGCGTGGCCGAGCTGGGCGCCATCGGCGAGACCGTCGTGTACACGCTGGAGGTGCGCTCCATGGCACACATCGGACTCATAGGGTTCCCTAACGCAGGTCAGTCGATATCGTAGTAAACTGTGCTCACCAATTTATGAGATATTGGAAAATAAACATTAATGCCTTCTCGTAAAGTTTAGTTTTCACTACAACATTAAAAAAAAAATATTTTGCTACTATATCATTCTGAATTATACTTCAGTAAAGTTGATATTTGTTCAAGTGGAAACAAGGATTTGAATAGAATGAGGAATATTTTCAGGCAAGAGTACGCTACTGCGAGCACTGACCAGAGCTCGTCCGACCGTGGCGCCCTACCCCTTCACCACGCTCAGGCCACACATAGGTAAGCTGTCTTCACAATCATTCACTGCTCAATTATTTGGGCGCCTTCGTCTGCGTGGCGTGCCTGGTCCCTCACATTGCACCTGTCGCCGCCCGCGCTATTACTTCGTCTGCGTGGCGTGCCTGGTCCCTCACATTGCACCTGTCGCCGCCCGCGCTATTACTTCGTCTGCGTGGCGTGCCTGGTCCCTCACATTGCACCTGTCGCCGCCCGCGCTATTACTTCGTCTGCGTGGCGTGCCTGGTCCCTCACATTGCACCTGTCGCCGCCCGCGCTATTACTTCGTCTGCGTGGCGTGCCTGGTCCCTCACATTGCACCTGTCGCCGCCCGCGCTATTACTTCGTCTGCGTGGCGTGCCTGGTCCCTCACATTGCACCTGTCGCCGCCCGCGCTATTACTTCGTCTGCGTGGCGTGCCTGGTCCCTCACATTGCACCTGTCGCCGCCCGCGCTATTACTTCGTCTGCGTGGCGTGCCTGGTCCCTCACATTGCACCTGTCGCCGCCCGCGCTATTACTTCGTCTGCGTGGCGTGCCTGGTCCCTCACATTGCACCTGTCGCCGCCCGCGCTATTACTTCGTCTGCGTGGCGTGCCTGGTCCCTCACATTGCACCTGTCGCCGCCCGCGCTATTACTTCGTCTGCGTGGCGTGCCTGGTCCCTCACATTGCACCTGTCGCCGCCCGCGCTATTACTTCGTCTGCGTGGCGTGCCTGGTCCCTCACATTGCACCTGTCGCCGCCCGCGCTATTACTTCGTCTGCGTGGCGTGCCTGGTCCCTCACATTGCACCTGTCGCCGCCCGCGCTATTACTTCGTCTGCGTGGCGTGCCTGGTCCCTCACATTGCACCTGTCGCCGCCCGCGCTATTACTTCGTCTGCGTGGCGTGCCTGGTCCCTCACATTGCACCTGTCGCCGCCCGCGCTATTACTTCGTCTGCGTGGCGTGCCTGGTCCCTCACATTGCACCTGTCGCCGCCCGCGCTATTACTTCGTCTGCGTGGCGTGCCTGGTCCCTCACATTGCACCTGTCGCCGCCCGCGCTATTACTTCGTCTGCGTGGCGTGCCTGGTCCCTCACATTGCACCTGTCGCCGCCCGCGCTATTACTTCGTCTGCGTGGCGTGCCTGGTCCCTCACATTGCACCTGTCGCCGCCCGCGCTATTACTTCGTCTGCGTGGCGTGCCTGGTCCCTCACATTGCACCTGTCGCCGCCCGCGCTATTACTTCGTCTGCGTGGCGTGCCTGGTCCCTCACATTGCACCTGTCGCCGCCCGCGCTATTACTTCGTCTGCGTGGCGTGCCTGGTCCCTCACATTGCACCTGTCGCCGCCCGCGCTATTACTTCGTCTGCGTGGCGTGCCTGGTCCCTCACATTGCACCTGTCGCCGCCCGCGCTATTACTTCGTCTGCGTGGCGTGCCTGGTCCCTCACATTGCACCTGTCGCCGCCCGCGCTATTACTTCGTCTGCGTGGCGTGCCTGGTCCCTCACATTGCACCTGTCGCCGCCCGCGCTATTACTTCGTCTGCGTGGCGTGCCTGGTCCCTCACATTGCACCTGTCGCCGCCCGCGCTATTACTTCGTCTGCGTGGCGTGCCTGGTCCCTCACATTGCACCTGTCGCCGCCCGCGCTATTACTTCGTCTGCGTAGCGTGCCTGGTCCCTCACATTGCACCTGTCGCCGCCCGCGCTATTACTTCGTTTCATTCAGACTTTTTATTTAATTTAGTTTTTGCTCGGCTCGTTGTTTTCCTCAACATTTGGTGTCATGCTCTGCCGCAGAGCCACCATTTTAGAAACCGAAGCCTCAATGTATAATAACAATATAATAATAATAATCTTTATTTATATAAAAAAACAGATTGTAGTACATGAACAAGTTTTAACAAAGTGGGTAGTATTCAATCTCTGACAATCAAGTGGGTGACGTGCTGCTCTCCTTGCTAGGCTATCACATAGCCTGTATTAAGGAGTAACAGTGCCGAACCCTCTAATTGTATTACTACAATTTTACTTTTACAAGTTACTTTTTTTTTTAAATACGGGTATTATTGTGCGAGCGTATTAGAAATGTATTCGTAATTATTTAACAAAATCCTTGGTCCGTCCATTTTGACGTTGGATTTCAAAACCGCCACATAATAATAGATAGCAGATAGTAGATTTACAGTATTAAACTTTTATGTAGGATGATTTGAAATCCAAGACTTGGTCCCTCCATCTTGACGGTAACTGTTATTACATTGTAGAAAGGTGGACTGATGAGATTTGACAATTTTGCAATAAAACATACACAGTTTATAACGGGAAAACTAAATGTAAAAAATCAATTATAAAAACTTTGCTGACACTAAATAACCAAGCGCTTTCTATGAAAATGTTTTAAAGATAAAATAAATAAAACCACTGTCTAATAATGATATTAGTCAACACGTACACAATAAATACTATTCGTACAACAGTTTTCACCAAACAACAGTAGCATTTATCTTTCTCGAGTACATGTTCTTTGTGGCTCTGCTAGAGGGTATGGCTATCAAATACAAAAATCATTTTTCAAATCCGACGTAGTTCCAGAGGTTGGCGCGTTCAAACAAACAAACTCTTCAGCTTTGTTATTAGTATATATAGATAATCACATTATTCATTTGTAATCATTTGTTCCAGGCATGGTCCCGTACGACGACTACGAGCAAGTTGCCATAGCAGATCTCCCGGGTTTGATTCCCGGCTCGCACAAGAACTATGGCCTAGGTAAGTGTTATAACATTGTCATTGGAATGTACTTACTACTGGGTATATATCATCTGTCTGCGTTTTCCCAACTATGTTGTGGTCAGCTTCCAGTCTTACCGGGTGCACCTGAGTACCATTATTTTACATGGAGCGACTAACTATCTGACCTCCACAACCCAGTGTTTTTGGGTTTTTCCTCAGTAGCAACCCAGAGTTGACATTAGTGCCCTGTTGATGGCAACAGGCTCGTCCCCAGTACATATGGCTCTCCCCCAGTACATGTGGCTCTCCCCCAGTACATGTGGCTCCCCCCCGTACTTGTGGCTCCCCCCCGTACTTGTGGCTCCCCCCCAGTACATGCGGCTCTCGCTCAGTAAGGGTCAAAAGAGGACTGACATTGACTCGAAGCAATAGATTGACACTTCTGTTTAACTTACGACCTTCTAATGAGTAATTTCTATACTATAGACACTCTCACATTCGTTTGCAACTGATTGTAGTTCATGAATTCAACCATTAGGTTATATGGCATGATAGCCTAGCGGTTATCATACGTCGGTATCACGTTCATGTGTAGCGAGCCGTGGGTTTGAATCTCACGCGCAGTGATAATTTAAAAAAATGTTTTTATAATTACCTACTCGAATAATCACGCTATTGAATATAGTTTCGTATCATGTTCGCCTTGTTCACATAATTCGTTAAACTTTATGGTTATACCCACAGAAATCTAAATGAATAAATTATAAGGTAGACAGATGCAGTTAACTTACGACTCATTCACCGCGACTAAATAGAACGTTATTGGTTTTTGGTTGGTTGTTATTGAAGATTAGTTACGTGTGTTTAATCTATTAGCGGTGTTGTAGTTCATTTTGAAATGCAAGGAAATTTAAATATTGAGAGGAAAGCACATATTATCGCGCTGCGTAAAAGTGGACTTAATATTATATCACAGATATTTTATGAAACCGGACTGAGTGTGAGTATTATGATATAATCATTTTATAGATTTTTTTTCTAAATAAAGTATAACTGCTGATCCTTTTAGTTACTTTTTAAAACGTTTTATATTTATCATAAAGCCTAAATAGAAGAAAAATAAATCAATGATTAATATAAAATAAAACATTAAGTATAATAATAATATAATATGTAACATTTCTATTTTCAAAATAATTTCGTTTCAAATTGGTAATATTCGTATTTTGCTAGTAGCCTAACAGTACTCTTTTTTTGTTTTAGAGAAATACCTACTGTGAGTCGGAGGGTCAAAAGATGGCTCAGCTAGTCAGTGAATAATGAAACAAGTGGTTTCATACCAACGAGATATCTTGCCGAATTATTCGACACATCTTTACGAACCGTTCGCCGTGCAAACGAAAACCAGCTTTTTGAGCTGGTTTTCATTTCGCCCATATTTGATTGAAAAACATAAAGGTTTACATTTTGCAATACAGCGATGGGAAGCACGAAATGAGAGATCTGATGAGCAGTTGAAGTTGCATTGCATGGAAATATGGGAACATTTAAGAGGAACAGATATATGTTTCAATATTGTTGGATTCATGCGCCAGCATTTACTTGATAGCATTGATAATAATGGGGGTTATACAAACAAAGTATTAAGTTATAAATTACAAATTGATTTTAGTAATATTAAAATAATATTGTGTCATATCCGTAATAAGGATTATTTTGAGGTTTAGTTTCAATGTTCTTTTCATAATGAAAATGAATACTTAAGCTATAACCGTAATAAGTCCTAATAAATACGATTTGCTAACTTTGACGTTTGAGATAGGTAACTAAAGTTAAAACGAACGCACTGGCAGTAAACAAAAAGTAGTACTACTGAGTAATTTAATTGTGTTGTGACAGTTTTTTTATTTACGTGGGTAGTTTTGCTAGTTGTGATTTCTTAGTGTACCCACACATTAGTAGTTAAATCACAATATTATTATATTACTAAGATACAATATTTTATGTCTAAGGGTCGTAGTTCACTGATTACCTGCTTTACTTCAATAAATTGTTCTTTATGAGAAAATAAACGTTATTTATTTCTAGTTTATAAAATTATAACAAATAAACATTTTGAAATCACTTATAAAACATTTTTATTTTAACCCCGAATTACAATAGCAATATAATAATAAAAATAAAATAATTATTACATTATGATTATTTTTTATTAATCTATAAAAAACCAATAACAAAATAACCGATAAAGATTATTGTTGGAAAAGAAAAACAAAAGTTCCAACCCGAGATTGGAACCCAGACCTGTGCGTTCAATAATCCAATACGTAAGACTACCAGCTATCGGTACTTGATGTAATGATTTCAATTTTAGCAATGGTATGAACCAACCGCGGTCATACGTAATTACGTAGCCTGTGTGCAAAAGCGACGGTATGTTTCTTGTTTCGTTCGACTCCACCCAGTGTGCGAATTATGAGGTGAGCGTTCTGTGTTGATATCACTTTATGCAAACAGACGTAGGTACGGCCTTTACCGCGTGTTTACAGCAATACAGTCCTTAATAATGCCCGCGACCGTACATTTGTCTCCCCCCACAGTACATGCGGCTCTCCCCCAGTACATGTGGCTCCCCCCCAGTACACGTGGCTCTCCCCCAGTACATGTGGCTCACCCCCCCCAGTACATGTGGCTCCCCCCCAGTACATGTGGCTCTCCCCCCAGTACATGCGGCTCTCCCCCAGTACATGCGGCTCTCCCCCAGTACATGTGGCTCCCCCCCCCCAGTACATGTGGCTCCCCCCCAGTACATGTGGCTCTCCCCCCAGTACATGCGGCTCTCCCCCAGTACATGCGGCTCTCCCCCAGTACATGTGGCTCCCCCCCCCCAGTACATGTGGCTCCCACCCAGTACATGTGGCTCTCCCCCCAGTACATGCGGCTCTCCCCGAGTACATGCGGCTTGCCCCCAGTACATGTGGCTCCCCCCCAGTAAATGTGGCTCCCCCCCCCTACATGGGATTTAACATAACTGGCGAAGTGTGGGTATACAGTCAGCCTCAAAAACATTGATACATCGTCATTAATTCATGATCATTGCTCCCTAATACTGTATTAATATGTAGCCAGAAAACATATGACATACTAGCTGTACCCGCGACTTCGTTCGTGTGCATATCAAAAAACAAATTGAATTGTTTTTTTTAATGAACTTATTTTATAAAAAAAAAACAGGAAAAACATTATATACACACACACACATTATTCACATGATGAAATAAGATTTCCAAAACTGTCAGAATGACGCCTGAAGGATGATAACAAGAATTTATCTGATTTTTTTTCTGAAAAGTTAAACTTTCAGCTGTTCTCCTGTAAAGTTAGCCCTATGTTGCTAAAGTTAGTCAATGTTGCCTTTCAAGAGTCGAATTATCTTTTTGTGGTTTTAGTAGTGTTCGTGTTGAAAATAACTTAAAGCTAAAATAGTGTTACATTTAATCATAAAATTAAGCCACGTACCTAACTAATACACACATCTGTTTACTTACCCCTTTAGACAATACAGTCGTGATGCTATATCAATCATTTTATTTCCAGGCATCCAGTTCCTCCAGCACGCCGAACGCTGTAGAGGTCTCATCTACCTCCTGGACGCGACCAACGACCCGCTGCAGCAGTTCGAGACGCTCTCCTACGAACTCGAGCAGTACAACTCCAAGTTCAGCGAGCGGAAGGCGTGCGTCGTCATCAACAAGATAGATGTAGAGGAAGGGAGGAGGGTGTACGAGGAGATACGAAAGAGTATGGATGTCATAGGGATTTCTGCTAAAACTGGAATGAATTTGAATGTGCTTTTGAAGTCTGTGAGAGATATGTATGATGGAGAGGAGCGGTGATGTTGAGGTTGCAAGGATATTTTGGCGCGTGGACGAAATCGGAATTAACGACGTCGACGCCGTCTTGTTGCCAATAGCGCCACCTGTTGACATCATTTGAGCGTCAAAAGATTCTTGTAGCAGCTTAGGATGAGTGTGTATTTTTATTCGACTTCCAAAGAAAAGAGTATTTGACACGTTTGTGTGTTTGTATTTCTTATCTCAAAAACGTATTATCCAATTTCGGTGTTATATTTTTTTATTGTACTAAATGTATAGTCAACCGCACGTCAGAGCTGACACTGATCGTGAGCAGCACCCTAACTGCGTAACACCCTATCAATCAAAATCTGAATTATTTTGAAGGATATCGCTAATCCAGTGCTTCATATGTTCAACAACATAAATAACGCAATGAATGTTGTTGAACTGTCAAAATGAGCCTTTCTTACTGCCAGTGTGTTACGCTACCCCGCTGGCCTACCTGCACCATTACTGTCGTCTGTTATGTTGTGACAGACTGTGGCAGGTATTTATGAGTTTGTTGTAAATAAGTCTCTTAGATAATAAATTAGTTATAATGTTGATATTGTTTTGTTTTCAATCCAAACCGCCCTGCAACATTTTTCTCATTACAATTGCATTAAATGATAAATCAAAAGTCATTTATTCTAATTAGGCTGAGAATCAGCACTTTTCGACCGTCAAAATGACAAGACAGGCTCTTTCTAGTGCTTTCGCTGGGAAGAAGTGGCGCAACAAACTGTCAGCAGCACAGCTGTCTGATCAGTTATTCTATACAATAGTAGGCATGCAAAGTAATTAACATCACGAAACACAGAACCTTATCATATTTATTTGCCACATGTGAGCTAGCCACGCCAATATACCAACCAATACAACAACAAGTGCGTGTCGGAGCACGCACAATGAAGGGTGCCGTAGTTGGAATGAATTTATCCCAAGAACAAACTTAACATTGTAGTTGAAAATCATGTTCTCTCATACATTGCAACTGCAAATGTAAGTTGGTCGACTATTACTCGTAAACTTGTAAAGCCTACTTAGCTGAGATAATTTTCCTTTGAACTTCGTTATATACCTATACAGGGTGATTTTTTAAAGACCAGCCAAATTTAAGGATGTGGTACAGACCATCAAACCGAACAACTTTCTCCATGGGACAAATAGCGTAATCGCGAAAATTTTATCAACTGTCCCACAGAAAACTTCAATACCTACTCGACCTAAATGTATGGGACGGCTGAATTTTTATTCGCGATTACGATGTTGGTCCCATGGAGAAAGTTGTTCAGTTTGATGGTCTGTACCACATCCTTAAATTTGGCTGGTCTTTAAAAAATAACCCTGTATACTACAGCCGTCATTTTTTTCACATATCCAAAATAATATAATAATATAGTAATATTTGAAAGACCTATCCAACACTACCCCACACCATGGGGTAGACGAGAAAAAAAACATCCCCACTTTACGTGTAGCGGAGCCACCATAAAAAAATGTTTTTTTCTTAATTGTTTTTTCAAGATTTGATTTTTCTATTTTGTCGTAGTGATTTTAATATATATCCATGCCAAATTACAGCTTTCTAGTACTACATGTCTCCGAGCTAAGCTGCGGACGGACGGACATGGCGAAACTATAAGGGTTCCTTGTTGATTACGGAACCCTAAAAATATAACACCTGTATTCCCAAACTCCGGGCTGTTACTGAGAAATTCCTAATGGAAAAACTCAATATTACTTTGACTGACCTGGGAATCGAACCAGGGACCCCACGCTCAGCAGTCGCACTTACGACCACGAGACCATTGGGGCAGACAAATAATTGAGCATCGGTAGAAAACGTAAAACGCCAAAACGCGATGCAGCGTCGAAGTAACCGCTGAAATGTTTATACGCGCGAAGTCCCGAAGTCCCGAAGTCCCGTGCTCATCTATATGTCGTGCTCATCTATCGCTAATGCTGAAAGCAGCATGTACGCTGTTGCCTTCAGGCCTGACACTAAGACTCGCGCGGGTGCCCGCAGCGGCCCGTTGCACGCGCCCGCGCCTGTAAAGGTCTATGCACACAGCGGGCGGGGCGGGGCGGGGCGGGGCGGGACGGGACGGCGACGCGGCGCTGGCGCTGCGGTAGTGTTCACACGGCGGGCGCGATCACGTCCCGTCCCGCCGCGCCTTTCTTTCATCAAAATCATTTTTCATCAGGGTAGCGTGCTAGGACCGCTCCTTTTTTTACTTTACATAAACGACCTTCCGAGGCAAATAAAACACCCCATGGTACTATTCGCCGATGATAGCACCGTAATTATTAAGTGTGATGATCCCAATACTTATGAAAGCGAAATAAATATGACATTAAATAAAATTATAACATGGTTTGAGAACAATAATCTTATTATAAACTTGGAAAAAACTAAAATTATGCACTTTTATCAGAGAATACCAAATAAAATCTATGACATTAGCTATTTAGGGACAAAAATAGAATCAACTACTGCTACTAAATTTCTTGGAATTAATATAGATAACAATTTGACCTGGAAACCCCAGACAGACGAAATATGTAAAAAACTAAATCGATTTACTTATGCTCTGTATAAACTATCAAAAATAGTGAGCCTTGAATCCGTACTGACAGCATATCACGGCTATGTTTCATCAACACTCAGATATGGCGTAATATACTGGGGTAATTCAGTTGATAGAGAACTCTTATTTAGAGCCCAAAAAAGATGTGTGAGAGCTATGTGTGGCCTAAAAACCACAGACAGTTGTCGACCGTACCTTATACGTTTAAAAATACTTACATACTTACCATCGCTGTACATATACGAAACAAATGTATTCGTCAAATCTAACATTTCACTTTATAAAATAGCTACTAAAAGTTACTACAGAAAATTACGTGATAGAAATAAGTTAGAACTCGAAGTGACTTATGGCAAAACTGCAATAATGAACAAAAGCACCTTCTGTATGGCCAAAAAAATATTTAACAAACTACCGGAAAAAATAAAAACGTTAAATCTGGAAAATTTCAAAAAACAATTATTTTAAATATTGATTTAGAATTTTATTTGACATTAGCATTACTTTGGACGGCAAGTAACTTTATCTCGTTGACATTTATTGAAATTGATTAAATCCCCAATTAATATTGACATGCATGTACCTATTTCTTTTATTAGTATTAGTTGTATTAGTTTACATAATTTTATATAATTCTACTCGAGGATATCTCAAAAGTTAAATGGGTGCTAAAGTAAAGACAATGTTAATTAAATATATTTGTACGCCTCTGGGCAAAACATAGAGGATCTACCTATCTGTAACATCATTATTGTAATTTGACCTATGTTTACAAATAAAGCATTCTGATTCTGATTCTGTTGAGCGATTCAGACATGGAAACGCTATTGCTCAAAGTTGCCCTAGCTAAGAAAAAAACGTAAACGGAAATGGGTGCATGAAATAAATCAAAAACACGCTCGCGTCCCGCCACGCCCCGCCCCGCCGCTTCTGACTTGTATTCCCGCTCGGCGCGGCGGCGGCGGGGCGCGACGGTTACCGTCGCGTCGAGCGGGGCGGCTCTGTGTGGCGTCGTCCGTAATATCTAGTACATTACAACTGCTCAACGTCGCGTCGCCGTCCCGTCCCGCCCCGCCCCGCCCCGCCCGCTGTGTGCAGAGACCTTTAGCGCTGCTCATACTATTGCTCAATAAAGATGCTCGTCCGGCCAAGTTCGTGCCCGCTCCAAAATGAGCACGAATCCGTAATCACCGTACCTACTGAAAGAAGCGCATGTTAGCTAAGAACCTGGATGACTTCAATAAAAACACTTAGTTTTCAGGGTTCCGTAAAAGGATGATAAAAACTGAATAGATAAGACGTCCCCTTACAAACGCCAGTTTCGGCCACGAACCTTAGATTTTTTTGGCCGAAACTGAAACTTCGCTCGGCCACTAATAAACTGAGAGCCATTGAACCCTAAATTCTTATCTTCAAATTGCTCAGTTTTAATAACGTAAAGCAGACCGAATTAAATATTGTGGAATCGTAGATCAACAGACACAACATTATTTTATTAATATTAAGAGAAGCATACTGTACTTCTCTACATTTTTGTAATTTTTTATAGAATAATAATTTGGAATTTAAATTCGAAACAATTTGAATTTCAAACAGTTTACATTAATTGTTGTATTTGGTTTACCTGATAATCTCGTTAATGTCGAAAATAGTTTAGAAGTGAAAGTGAACAAAAATGTTTCTTGAATTATTATGCTTTCTCATATCACTGAATATGTGCGCTTATGGGTATCCAGGAACAACAATAGCGGTAGAAACATCAGTGGGACAAATACGTGGGTTCAAAGGGGACAACTTTACAATGTTTCTGGGCATCCCTTACGGACTGGTTGATGAAACAAATCCATTCGGGGTAAGTATTGACGTGAAAACGTCTCTATGCTCGGTGTACTACACCTTTATTACAATATATATGTATATAAGGATATTTATAAACAAAAAAAATCTCGCTTGTACCTACATTCTAGGTTGTCTTAATTGGTGTTAAGCTTTTCTGCATAAATCGAGTCTTACGATCTCGCGGCCCCCCAAACAGAGCCTAGACACGACAATCAGATTATCTAATTATGACAAGGCCACCAAGGATGTTTTTGTAGAACAAAAAGCTCGAAGAGTAAAATTGTAATTCTAATCGATAGTAATAATAAAGCTGAAGAGTTTCATTGTTTTTTGTTTCAAGGCGCTAATCTTTGGAACTAGTAGTTGGATTAGATTTTTATTTTTGCATTTGACAGCGTAATTTTTAACAAAGGATATAGGATATTTAACATCACGCTACGACCCATAGAAGCCGAGCAAAAAGAAAAAAGTAAGAAAGAGCGAGCGACGCGCACGCGGCCAAAAGCAATTCACGATTTAGTGAAAACTATCCTAAATAAAATAAATTATCGACATGAATATAAAAAAAAATAGACTTCATCGAAAAGGTAAGGATTGGCGGGGTGTGGCAGACAGCGGGCCTAGGCCCAACCTCGAAAAAATTCTAGATCCTGGGCTGAATTTTCTTTTTTTAGGTTTTCAATATAAAATTGTAACTCACTTACAAACGTGCGGTAGGTATGTGGTAATAAACATAATAAATAATGTTATCGAGAGTAATGGGGTCACCATTGGAAACGGCCGTGACCCACCAGTTCTAAGTGGTACATTCGAACTCTGACAGGCGCTTTACTTTGTGTAAATTATTTCATCACCACTGCTCTCAAAACGGCGAAGGAAAACATCGTGAGGAAACTGGCATGTCCAAGAACCAAAAATTCCAAGAAATTTGTTATCTACCAACCCGCAGTGCGCCCGCGTGGTGAATTACAGCCCACTCCCTCTCACAGAGAGGAGGCCTGTGTCCCAGCAGTAGGAACATTATAGGTAAGATGATAGGTACATAAGAACATGATAGGTATTATAGGAGTAAAAAGAAATAAAGTCAGACCGGTAAGCGATAACGAAGTAATAGCGCGGGCGGGCGATGGCATGCGACGCGAGGGCCGGCTCCGACAGTCTCACGCGGACGAAGTCGCGGGCAGAAGCTAGTTTGAACATAATAATGAATGGTCAACGTGACTAGATTTCTGTTTTGGTTGACATTAAAAAAGATAAAGAATAAAAATGATAATTCATTTTTATTTTCTCATTTTATTTGAAGTCTCTGATAAGCGAGCAAGCTGTTTATTTCTTTGATAACAACAGGTGTACTTACTCTATTATACAGTATGTAACAATAACCCTGTTGTTCCAAGTAGAGACGTTTTCAGAATCGATATCCGATGGTAATTACGTTAGTCAATAAAAAAATATTCAAGAAAAAAAAAGCAAAATAAATATTTTAAAATTAATATTTAAAAAGTAACACTGATTGCTCACCTCTGCAAAGAGAAATAGGTAGCAACTTGCTTTTTAACAAAGGCGCCGCTGCCGCGCCACCGCGCCGCCGCGCCGAGCGGGAATACGAGTCAGAAGCGGCGGGGCGGGGCGTGGCGGGACGCGAGCGCGTTTTTGATTTATTTCATGCACCCATTTCCGTTTACGTTGTTTTTTCTTAGCTAGCGCAACTATGAGCCATAGCGTTTCCATGTCTGAATCGCTCAACATCTTTTTTGATGAAAGAAAGGCGCGGCGGGACGGGACGTGATCGCGCCCGCAGTGTGAACACTACCGCCGCGCCAGCGCCGCCCGCTGTGTGCAGAGACCTTTATTTTTAACGATCGTAGGCTAGATCGATTGGTACCTACTTGTCAGTTCAGATGTTAAAGAGATTTTGTAACAATGTATCGAATTTAAAAACTATCTGATTATGGACAATGTTCGGCCACCACTTGTTTTTTTTTTTAAATTATAACTTGCCTATAGGTATATACATACGCTCCTACAAGTAAAAACAGGGTTTGCGTTACATACTGTATTTATAGAACACAACGTAATAAACAATCTCGGCAGAATTATAAAATACTATCTTCTACCCGCCACTTCACCCGCAGGAAATGTTGAGTGTGGACCCACCGCCCCTCACCCCATCGCTCGCCTACTTCGTGTTGAGTGTGGACCCACCGCGTGCACCCCATCGCTCGCCCGTGCTACTACTTCGTGTTGAGTGTGGACCCGCCGCGTCGCGCCCCATCGCTCGCCCGTGCTACTACTTCGTTTTGAGTGTGGACCCACCGCGTGCACCCCATCGCTCGCCCGTACTACTACTTCGTGTTGAGTGTGACCCACCGCCCGCACCCCATCGCTCGCCCGTGCTACTACTTCGTGTTGAGTGTGGACCCGCCGCGTCGCGCCCCATCGCTCGCCTGTGCTACTACTTCGTGTTGAGTGTGGACCCGCCGCGTCGCGCCAAATCGCTCGCCCATGCTACTACTTCGTGTTGAGTGTGACCCACCGCCCGCACCCCATCGCTCGCCCGTGCTACTACTTCGTGTTGAGTGTGACCCACCGCCCGCACCCCATCGCTCGCCCGTGCTACTACTTCGTGTTGAGTGTGACCCACCGCCCGCACCCCATCGCTCGCCCGTGCTACTACTTCGTGTTGAGTGTGACCCACCGCCCGCGCCCCATCGCTCGCCCGTGCTACTACTTCGTGTTGAGTGTGACCCACCGCCCGCACCCCATCGCTCGCCCGTGCTACTACTTCGTGTTGAGTGTGGACCCACCGCGTGGCACCCCATCGCTCGCCCGTGTTACTACTTTGTTTTCGCTCAATGTTCTTTCTGCCTTTTTTTTCCTTTTGCTCGTCTCCTAAGGGTCATAGCACTCGTAGCGTGATTTCGTCGTGATGAGATTGGGACTAGATTTTGAATGTTTTAATTATAAGAATTTGCCTTCAGATAGCATCAGTTCAACAGTTTTAAAAATGAAAAGTTGCTAATGATTACTGGTTGAAACAAATTATTGAAGATACAGAAACGAAACTGAAGGTCGACGCAGTCAGACCACCGCGCTAACTCGGTGCATGCAGCGGGTGTCCGAGGATCTCCCCGCTTGCGAGCTCTATCATTTGAATCATATATTGCATGCTATTTTCAACTTTATTGCGTGTATTTTCATATATTTCATGTATTTTGATGTATGTTGCGTGTATTTTCATATATTGCATGCCATTTTCAACTTTATCAATTAGTCAGTGTAAACTGCTTGATCATTTTGGCGCTGTCTGTACTGACCCTATGTAATATTAATCTATGTACCTACTGACCCTGCTTCGATATGTCAAAATACGCTAAAATCATTATTTTGACAGATTGAAGCGTACTCTATGGTAACGCTAACTTACCTACGTCCACAGACTAAGAAGAGAAGTACCCTTCCTATTTTACGTCTCTGTATCTTACATCAAGAGCTGGGAAACCAAATTTCTAAAATAATCAGCGATTTGATCTTTGACCATATATTTTACTTTACTCTATGTCTTTGACTAAACAAGCTTTTCCTACAACTTTGCTCTGTTCGTGTTCTATCTGAGAGTCTGACAAAACTTCGTCGTTTTATCTTTAAGACACTTACTAATTTGCACAGCAGGTATTCAGTGCTAACCTATTAATCATATTTTTTCAGAACGCTAAGCCTCATCCCCACTTCAAGACTGCGTTTGAAGCATTCGTCGACTCTGCAATATGTCCGCAATATGACAAAGGCCAGATTAAAGGCACGATTCAATGCTTGCATCTCAACATCTACAAGCCAAATGTTTTAAGCCCAGTACATACATTGCCAGTAATGGTGTACATCCACGGTGGTGGGTTCGTGGAAGGCAACGGAGCATTCCGCACGTACTCCCCAAGATTTTTAATGAGACACGATGTCATTTTCGTCACAATCAACTACAGATTAGGGCCTTACGGTCATCTCTGCTTACCGAACACCGAGTTCAGTAACCAAGCGCTAAAAGATCAGAACCTAGCTTTAAGATGGGTTAAAAACAATATTGGAAGCTTTGGAGGAGATCCTGACAATATTCTACTGTTCGGACATAGCTCCGGCTCTGTTTCAGTACACCTCCTCCTATTATTCAACAAAGATATCTTATTTAATAAAGTAATTCTGCAAAGTGGCGTAGCTGGTACATCGTTACTTAACGAATTTACAGACACTGCGACATTCGTTAAGGATGTCGGTCTGGATGCCGAGAATATCAACGTTGACAGCTTTATTCAAACGATATCGACCATTGACTCAGAAACGATAATCAACATCACGAAACTTTATGTTTTCCGGCCATGCGTTGATGGGGAATTTATAACTAAAACACCGAAAATAAGGAACTTGCAAAATATAAAACTGATGATAGGTGGGACAACGAAAGAAATGCTTTATTTTTATCCCAGAGAAGATAGATATGACAGTTTCGACTTTGTCGCAGAATTAAATAAAGGTTTTTCGGTTTCAAAAATGGCGGATAGCACAGACGCCATTGATGTAATAAAACACTTTTATCTCGACATTTTAAAACTTAATATTATTGATTATACATCAGATTTAGCTTTCAATTACCCAATCGAGAGGACTGTAAGATATTATGTTCAAAATAAATGTACAGTCTACAGATATTTGTTCTCATACGATGGAGGTCGTAACTTTATGAAAATTCGCGACAGTATAACCACTGCAGGCGCCACACATGGCGATGAGTTGGGATACTTGTACGAAATACCTCTACTAGAGAGTACAACACAAGCAGACCAAGTCGTCATCGACAGGATCAGCCTTTTGTGGACGAATTTTGCAAAACACGGGTACGTACTTACATAAAATATAGATTACAGAACTTCAGCTAGGATTAAGAAAAACGGGTTGCACTCCGGAAGTGAAAACTTGAATATTAACGTTGTGCATTTTTGATATTTTGGAATGCGGTCTACTCTCCCTCCATCTTACGAATTTTCGATCAGGTCACATGTCCTGAAGCGAGCTCCATCTTACGAATTTTCGATCAGGTCACGTGTCCTGACGCGAGCTTAACATTTTTTACCCATCACAAAAAAGTGCACAACGCCGCTAAAGAAGTTTTCACTTCAAAAATCTATTTGTTTATATATATGTAGAAAAACATGATTCAGGACAACACACACGTGTTAGATTATGTAGTATATACTAGAAGTATATGTACCTATATATTACCCAAATAACAAGCTTTGAATATCAGAATGGTTACTAGTTAGTTATTTACTGTGTATGAAGTTTATTATTGCATATGGTTTGTAGAGGAAGGGTTTTATGAAGTAAAGCACAGACAGACAAGGCTAAGCTTTTAATTTAGGCTTGTCAGTAATTAGTCAGAAAACTAGTCGTCCGTTCGTAAAATTAGGTCATCTTAGAGAAGAAGGACAAGAAACTCCATGGAAACAGTATTAAAGTATTTTATCAATACATTTCTTATTGTCCTATATGATCGTTATTTTTAAAAACAATTATTTCTATCTCTTGGACAACCGTCCAAGAGAATTCAAAATAATAGCAACATATAAACAATAGCTAGGAATATTGGCCATAATATGACTTACAGAACAACATAGTCATAATAAGCAATAATTAAGGTATAATATCAAATTACTTAACTTACGTGACATCTAGTCGATCTATTCCACATAATAACGGCACTAGAACTAACCAACTGCACATCTACCAAGCAACTGAACTTGATAACGTCGTTACAAATTTACAATCCTTTTTATAATTACCAACGTCTTTTACGTCAAACATCTACCGCCATTTTTAACCAATCACAGATCATCATATATTTTGGCTTAATATCTTCTAACACAGGTAGGTAATAAAACAATTTAATAGAAGTCGATTCGTAATTCTTAGACATAATCAAAAAGTATATATCAACATCAACAGACAATAGTGTGCCAACCGTTTGAAACAACCTATTATATTAAAATAACAATATAAAACCTAAGATATGCTACAAGTATAATCAAATATTACTTAATCATTTATAGTAATAACATTTAAGTGTTTTTTACAAGATAAGACTGTTGTTATTTGTAAACACAATATCTAGTCAAATTAGGTACTTCTACGTTGGTCTCAGGCTTCTTAAATGTGACAGATGCCATTATCCAACAAACAATATTTTAATATTATAATTATATCAAAATGAAATATCTGACACACGCAAGAAGTAACTTTTATCACTGCGCAACAGGTCCCCATCGTCAGATACACTTTTCAAAATAACCGATAAAACAACATTACAGCCATAGATATAGAATACATTATTATGATTACAGCTCATAAAAAATTCAAAATGGAGTCTCATGCAGTTGTGAAATGGTTGTGATGTTGTAAAAGGCTAGTAAGAAATAAAGGAAACTCTGCAGCTCATGCAGCAGTTTTCTCATATCTAATAAAAACTTATAGCCTGATTACTAATCCTTGACAGCCTCGGTGGTCTAGCGACTGCTGGTTGAGCGGCGCTGGGTTCGATCTCCGCCGGGCAGTGTCATGGTTGTTCTATATGGAAGCTCTCAGGAGCAAAGTGGTATTGGGTTTTTCCATTAGGAATTTCTCAGTAACAGTCCGGAGTTTGGAAGTCGGCGGTGTGATACCCCCGTGCCTCGGAAAGCACGTAAAGCCGTTGGTCCTGCACCTCATCTCTCCCCGGTCGTATTGGACTATGAGAGTAAAGGAACAAAGAGTACACAGACCTGTGTTTACGCACACACTTGTGCACTAGAATATCTCCTACGAACCTGGCAAATCTTCATTGAGATTGGCCACGGTGACCGAAATCGGTCAGGGGGATTATTATTACTATTATTACCTACATGGGATTTTAACATAACTGGCGGAATATCGTGTACCATGGGTGTACTTATAACACTACAGGTACACCTCCACTCGGTCGGTCCCTGCGGGGAGTACAAGGGATCATGTTAAGATATAATCTGTTATAGCCCCGTTTGATAAGTTTTTGTTTTTCAGTGATCCCACACCATCGACTTCAAATCTTCTACGAGTCAAGTGGACACCCGTAACTGCAGAAGCTAAGCCCTATCTACAAATAGACACAAATCTAGAACTTCATAACGGGCCCTTCCTGAATCGCATGGCGTTCTGGGACTCTTATTATGCAAAATATGGAATGTTTGCCAAAGGAATACGCTTAGGAGAGTAATATACTAAAAATAGAGCTTTTAATGTAGATATAAGTAAATTGTTGTTGTAGTTATGTCTTTTGTTAGTTTGGCAGTACGCCATAGTACGGTAGTTACAGGGTAAATATACAGTGCCTATTTTGTAAAAAAAACAAGTAAACACCTATTATAACAAAGACATTAAATTATTTCTTTGCGTTTTAATCATCAACGTACACAGAGTTGAGATGAAAGCACATAAAGATAGTATACAGCACACCGATCACTGAAGCGCCATACAGCAGCAACGGCGTCATCGCTGTTCTTCCAATAGATTCTCATTGTTACATTATTTATATTTTTATTGTTCCAAATATTGTAAATATGTTGTCCTAAAATCGGCAGAGGCCTGGGGCACCAGCACCGTTATGTCAAATCCTAAAAATGTACTCTGTGAACAACTCCTTGCCTAGCAACTTGAAGATTCAAGAAAAAAGTTTGTAAAAAGCCTGAAAGGTGCGTGCGTGTATTTTGGTCTACATCGCAGCGTACGGATTTCTTGGTTCGTATTGATTTCTATAGAGCTGCTTTCATTATGTATGCAAATATGCTAATCTACGCCGGGTGTCGCTATTGCAATGAAGAAAAGCAAATGCCGACGGTCTATCACAATCCGATGCGGACGATGTGGGCGCGCACCAAAATCACAACCAAAATATTTTATTTCACATAATCCAACATGGGTACTTCTGAAACGTCAGAAGCTAGGTGCACAGCTCATAATAAAAATATTATGTGAAAGAAGTATGTAAAAAATAAATTAACATAATAGCTAATAGACATTTACGTAGTTATGCCGTTAATGAGGTGCCAGGGAAGCCACATGTGCAGAAGAAATCATTGCCAAATTACCTTGTCTTCAACGTAGTCTTTAATCTTTTAATTTGCTTATTTTTGATAGACACGTTTGATGAGGGTTTTGAACTTTCCATCGCTAAGCTCTGTAACCGGCATTGGCAACTTGTTATAAAAGCGGATGCTGTTTATAAGAAATGACTTGCTAGTTTTAGTTAGTCTAAATTTAGGTATCACAATTTCATTTTTACTACGTGTATTTATATTATGGAAATCGCTTCTTATTTTGAAAAGTCATAAGTTTTTGCGAACATACAAAATACTTTCTAAAATTTAAAGAGAAGGCATAGTTAGTATGTCAATTTCTTTGAATTTGTTTCTAAAAGACTCGCGAGGACCCATTTTATAGATTGCGCGGGTTGCCCTCTTTTGTAAAATGAAAATTGAATCTACGTCAGCTGCCGATCCCCACAGCAGAACACCATAAGACATAATACTGTGGAAACAAGCAAAGTATACTAACCTAGCTGTGGCTATATCTGTCAACTGCCTTATTTTTCTTACTGCATATGCAGCTGAACTTAATCTACCTGAAAGAGCTCTAATGTGTGCGCCCCATTATAATTTTGAATCTAAAGTAATTCCCAGAATTACAGTTTCCGTAATAGCATCTAGTTTCTTGCCATCAAGCAGCATCATCATCTAGTTTGCATCTAGTTTCTGATTCCTGTAACACAGGTTCGCCTAGCACGAGATTCAGGGGCTTCACGTGTATGGTTATAATATTTTTAAAGACCATAAAGCTTTTTTTTATCATGTTTTAAATTTACACCCAATTGAGGTACATACATTTGGTAATGAGAACTAAAGACATTTAGTTTTGTTCGCATTAAGTAAACGATTATTAGCTGCAAACCATTTCGAAAACAATTACCTAATATCCAATGCAGAGAACAAATCGAAAGCCACATGGAAAATTATAAACGCAAACAAAACCCAACTTCCAAAAGAAAATATTAATAAAATAAAAGTAAACAATCATACAATATCAGACCCACGAAAAATTGCTGAAGAATTTAAGAATTATTATATCAATTTAATAAAACCAATAAATTTACTCAATAATAATAATTCATCAGGTGCGGACAATTTCAATAATAATAATCCTAATATTTTGACATCTTTCAATAACAAATTGACATTACCCAGTAGCTCATATAAATCTTTGTTTTTAAACCCTGTAATACCCTATGATATCAATATTATTATAAAATCACTTAAAAATACTAGAAGTACTGGTTACGATGACATTACAACATCCTCAATAAAGGAAGTTGCTCTCATCATCAGCCCAGCACTAAGTCATATATTTAATTTGTGTATTGAACATGGTGTGTTTCCGACTAAACTTAAAAAATCCGTAGTGAAGCCACTTTTTAAAAAAAATAACAAGGAAGACATGACATGTTACAGACCAATAGCACTTATCCCTATTTTTTCCAAAATATTTGAAAAAATTATATACAATGCAATTAATACTCACTTACAATCTATTTGCTGAAGAACAAAAAGGTTTTAGAAAAAATAAGTCAATTAACTTAGCAATTTATGACCTTTTAAAACCAGTATATACTAATATTGATAAACATGTTCCTATCTCTGCAATGTTTATGGATATGACAAAAGCGTTCGATTATGTGCATCATGGAACACTTTTAAATAAATTGTACAGTTATGGAATAAGGGGTAACGTCCATAAACTTCTAAAATCTTATCTAAATGACAGATATCAGGTTGTAGAAATAAAAAATATTAATCTCTTAAATAATACCGAACAAAAATATAAGTCCATGCCCAAAAAAGTACTATATGGAGTGCCTCAAGGTAGTCTGTTAGGTCCACCGCTATTTTTGATCTACATTAATGATCTGCCTAAAGTTTCTCAGCACCCCATGATCCTTTTTGCTGATGACAGCACTGCCATCTTTACAGGTCAAAATATTGAAAACATTGATACGTTTGAAAATGAAATAAATTCCACCCTTCGCAATATAATTAACTGGCTGACGGATAATAACTTAACTATCAATTTGGAAAAAACTAAATTAGTCAATTTCGTGCGTAAAAATAAAAATAACAACATCAATATTCATTTTAATGGGACGAAAATTGAACAAGTCAGCTGCGTTAAATTTCTAGGGCTTTGGATAGATAATGATTTGACTTGGCAAACACACATTGACACAGTATGCAATAAACTTAATCAGTACTTATATGCTTTATATAAATTATCCAAAATTGTTGATCAATCAGTTCTTTTGACCGCATACCATGCTTATGTTTCGTCGACACTGAGATATGCAGTCATATACTGGGGCAATGCCACTAATAGGGATTTAGTGTTTAAAGCGCAAAAAAGGTGTGTACGTGCGATTGCTAGTATCCGTGTTCCTGATTCATGTGAGCCTTATTTCAAAGAATTTAAAATATTGACCTTTCCTGCAATTTACATTTATGAAGTAGCCGTATTTATAAAGACAAATGAAAACCTATTTGATAAACTCAAATCGAGAAGACATATATTAAAAATTTCTAATGTACCACACAAAACGGCTCTATTTAACAAAAGCTTCTTTGGCATGGCATCAAAAATATACAACAAAATACCTACTGACATTCTGAGCACTAAGGAACTTCAAGTATTTAAAAATAAATTACGTAACTTTTTAATTGATAAAGCATACTACACGATCCAAGATTTCTTGAATTATTGATTGAATTGTTGACCATGTAATTTGACTGTATAATGATATTTTGACATTTATAATAACTAAATTAGACATGTAAAATAATTTTAAATCTAATGACACTAAATAATTATTGTATGCCTATTAGGTAGGACATATTGGAACTTTAATTTATTGTCAAGACCTGTAACTAACATAGCCCACAATAAAGATATTTTGAATTTGAATTTTGAATTTGAATTTGAAAGAACAGCCAGACTATCGTTGACATGTAAGACATCTGTATCTTTTCTATCTATTTTAAAAATACGGGAAGTGTCATCAGCAAATAAAATTATATCCGATAGGTTAGCCATCATGTAAGGGAGGTCGTTAATATATACTAGAAATAGGAAAGGGCCAAGAATTGAGCCTTGAGTCACGCCCATCCTAACTAGGGACCCTGAGGACGTCGCCTGTTAACGTTTACTTTTTTTGCTGCCTTTTTGATAGATAGGAAAGAACAAGATCAGCAGCTTGTCCACGGATTCTGTAGTGGTACAATTTACAGATCAGTATATTGTGGTCAACGCAGTGAAACGCTTGTGAGAGGTCACAGAAAATGCCAATTGCATCCTGGGACTTCTCCCAGACTTCCAAAATGTGACTGATGAGTTTTACTCCCGCGTCTGTCGTCTGCCTACCATTCGTGAAACCAAACTGGCGACCATGTAAAATCCCATTTGAGTTAAAATGTGATAACATCTGAGGGGCAATTCTCGTAATTTTAAGAACGTTCACAGTCTGATCTCAGTCTCAATCTGTCAATAAATACCCGGAGAACACGATGTCGGCGTGTGGCATCTGCAGCCCTGATACTTCTGCTTCTTTACGGCTTGTCAAAGCGTGGCGTCAGTTCCTCTCAGGGCTGTTTGCTTCCGTGTTTCTTTATCAGTTGTCTAAAACGTGGTAGTGTGCTATGATGATTGTTGTGGCTACAGGTCTATAATTGGAAGGATCTAACTAACTACCCGATTTGAAAATTGGTACTACTTTACTATGTTTCATTAAGTCAGGAAACGTACCGCTGTTTATACATTGATTAAATATACCTGTTAGGGCAGGGGCAATTGTGTCAATAATATCCCTAAGAACCTAAACAGAAATCCCCCATAAGTCTTCAGTGTTTTTTAAGTCTTCAGTGTCTCACACCACCTCTAATAAACAAGTACGTATAATAGAGGACAGTGGCGCGCACCTTAAGCACTTATTACACTATCTAATTTTAAGGAATGCTAACTAGAAACACTCTAACTAGGAAGTCGGAAGCTAGTGATTACACTACACTAAATTGGATTCTAAATCGGACAGACGACGCATTAAGACGCATTCGTGAAGAAGGATCGTACACAATTTAGGAATTAGTGCGGTTGGACCTCCAATTTACACAAAATTGGATCCAATCTGTTCTAACTGCGATTATATCTGCCGATTTCCTAGTTAGCATTCCTTAAAATTGGATAATGTAATAAGCGCTTAAAATCCATTTATTCGATTTTACCGTTGCAACACTTGGGACTAGCTGTCAATTTGAGTTGATTTACAAATATTGTCAAATGTCAAAGCCACGAAATAGACGCTGTCGCTATCATTCGTAAATAAAACAATCAATAGTTTTAATTTTTAACTTAATTTTACTTTAATACTTATTGAAACGTCGTCTAAATACGAATAGATTCTCCTAAGGAATAAATATGGGGGATTTGTGCACGGCTTGCATGTGTACTGGACGAAATTTATATTATATTGTGGAGACTGGATTCTATCATTTATATTCGCAAATTTTGAATGAAATACAAGTAAGTATGATTGTTTTTGTGTTTTATTACGTTGCTAGGGACTGTTAGAATACTTTAAAGTCTTCCACTGCGTAAAATAAGCAAATACGGAACTATGAACACGCTTTGTTTAGGAGCAGTTATTGAACTATTAAAGTTACGAAAACTTGATAAAAGATGTTTTTTTTTATATGGTATAATTGTAGTGCTTCCGTACTGCGATCCCGCCTGATGAAAAGCAGTGATGCAATCGTTGATGGTAAAGCGCACTAATTTGTTATGATCCTATTCACTCTAGTCTTGAAGACACTTAAATTATAATCGGACGGGAAGACCGCTGCAGGCAACTGTTCCAGTCCTTCGATGTACGCGGTATAAACGACGAGGCGACACGCTTCATCCGGATTGGATGAATACATATAGAATACCGAAAGGCTAGCTACCTTACGCCTGTGCTCCAGGCTTTGTAGATTGGTGTTAACCAAATCTGGATCACCACTAAGCCTCTTTGCACGCCTCTCCACTAAGTCCAAGGCTGCTAGATGGCATTTTGGAGCACCAGCTCATATGCGGCTGCAGTACTCTACACACAATCGAACCTGCGCTTTGTATAACATTAGAAGCTGTCCCAGTGTGAAGAACCGTCGGACCTTTGCAAGAACGCCAAGTTTCCTAGCAGCCATCTTGCCTTTGGACTCAATGAACCGCCCAAAGCTTAGGAGGAAATTTCAACTCCCAAGAGTTGAAGGCGGTCAGTGCACTCCAAGGATACATTGAAAAGCAGGAGCCAAAGTGAACGGACTCCTTTTGGCAGTGAACAGACATGCTTCTGTTTTGGCAGCGTTGAATCCCACAAGGTTGGCTTCGCCCCACTTGGAGACTGCCTGAAGTGCGACATTCATACGCTCTACCATAGCCTCTCTTTCGGACCGGATAACTTCCTTAGAAGCCCGAGCACTTGGCAGGTATCTCTCTACAACTGTGCTGTCATCTGCATACCCATAGATTCCGGGCATTAGCAAATCTTTGATATGCAGCAGGATGTTTTAAATGCATTGCATTTTATTTTTATAATTTTCAAGAAAATTCCTCTTATTAGTAGTAAAATCTTTGGTTGGAGGTCTTCAACTTAGTCCTCAATAGTTATTTAAAACTACCTATGTTTTATCAGTCGCCGTCTTCGTTAAGCCGACACAATGTATTTTTAACCGACGAAAAAAAACGGAGGAGATTCTCAAGTCGACGCGTATATTTTTTAATATACGATTTTGATAATTCTTTTGTTATTGGAAAGGGTTTGCTCCAAAGTTGGTCCCATATAAATTTGGAAAAAAAAATCCAACCATAAGGGCGGGAAAATCTGGGTGATTTATTGTTCACTCATAGATTTGAATGCTGAGTTGTGTATTATTACTCTGCTCAGTGCCACATATGCCTGCCCTTTGGCAAACCAAACAATTAGTCGATTATAGCCACAAAAAATAAAAAAATAAAAACTTTTTAACAAAAAAATTAATAAATAATAATTTTGAGTCGGCGCCGTTTAAATTTAAGGCAATTTAGTGATCTTTGTTTATTGATTGTTTGGCGCCGACCTAAAATTACTTAGGTATACTTACCAGGGATTGAAAAGGTTCCTAAAATACCAGTATAGAACCGGTATTTAGTGGTTCGTGGTACAAGAACCTGAACCGGAACCGGAACCTAAATTGGAACCTTTAAGAACCTTTATTTTACCGGTTCTTCAAAGTGAGTCCGAATGCCCTTAGTCACACAAATGCATAATGCCTCTAATTGGGCGAAACCAGGAAGGGGTGTGGTTTGTCACTAGCTGCGCTCCCGCAGAAATATTTTCGCAGAAATATTAATATTTTGACTCCACTGTACCTACAGGTGGCCGCCGCGCGGGTGAGAGTTTTTGTGAGGGGAGAGGGGCACATTTGCTTTTGTAGATCATTCGCATCATTCGTTGCTTATCCAGACTTCCACTCGCAAATAATTCGAAGGCGAACTGAAAGAAAAGATACGCTCGGCACGCGTCATACATATCCCTTTTTTCTTAGAGAACTTTACGGAACCGGTATATTGGAACCGGTACTTTGGAACCAGAACCAAACCGGAACCTGAACCGGAACCGAGAACCTTTTTAAGAACCGAAATGAAGAACCGGAACCCAAATTCGGACCGGTTTTCAACCCCTGATACTTACATTAGTTTAAGAACTTAGTTATTAAGCGTAAATAAAAAAGGTTTATTATTTATTGCTTTTCAGTTTTTTCGGCGGTTTAATTTTTTTGTTAAAAAGTTTTTTTAAGATCATTTCCAAGCTAATCACTGAACTTACACTGAGTAACTGTCAAGCCATGTGTGTGAACTGACATATATATTGTCTTGTGCAGATGGTCATGGCTACAGTTCTTTACTTCTTTCATATTACAGAAATACAGGGTGGCAGGGACAACAACACGCAACATTGGATTCAAACATGATTCTAGACTCCCTGCATTTGCAGTTATTAAAAAATATATAGTATAGCCGTTCCAAACATTTTGACCGCATAGGTCAAAAAATCTACTGTATCAAAAAGGTTTTTTTTTTATTATCAATGAAATAAGGGGCCCGTGGCTAAATAATTACAGCCACACAGGTCGATCGATCAGGTTAAGCTTCGCTTGTCGCGGTTAGTTCGTGGATGGGTGACCATCTTTAGGTACATACCGAGACCCCTCCATGCCTCTGAAAGCACGTTAAGCCATTGGTGCCGGCTGTTATTCGTGGATCTTTGACAGTTACGGGTAGTCAGAAACCCGAAAGTCTGACAACTAGTCTTACCAAGGTGTATGGTAATAACCCAGTAACTGGGTTGTGGAGGTCATGTAGGCTGTCACTCCATGTAAAAGGTATTCTGCATCTGGTTAGACTGGAAGCCAAACCCAACAGCCAGTCCCTGCCACTCTGTATGCAAATATATAAATTCTCACAGTTAAGAGGAATGGTAATGCTCTGTTACTCAATATTTAATGAGAAATAGTTTTTAAATCTCTAATACGGGCCCATTCAAAAGCAGCTAGATACTTCGGAATAAACCCTCCTCCCGATTAATTATCCCCTTTCCAGACAGGCAAAAACACATCTGTCAAATGGTGTGTCATTCATTCTTAGTTCGAGCTTCGAAGTAATTTTAGATCCGGGTGGTACAGAGTAGCGAACGCCCGTTACTTCGGCCTTCTTACTTCGTACTGACTTTGTGCTTATAGACAAGACCCCCTGGACAAGGGCCTCCTACCAAGCACCGCTACCACCGGGGATGCGAGAAGCACAGCACCGGGCGGAGTGGCGGTGCTTCTACACCATGAATGAATGATTTAAGATTTTTATTAAGTAGGAAATAACACTATTGTTCATCCATCAGGTATACGACTCGTCTCCGTTCTACATCAGAGTGTGCTGGGAGTGCGTGGCGCACCTGCGCAAGTGGCTGAAGTTCAAGGAGCAAGCCAAGCGCTCGTACGCGCAGCTGCAGTATGCACAGCAAGTAAGTCGCTCATAGGATAATGTCACAAAGGAAATATTTCACTGATTGTCAGAACTTGGAAGCAGAGGTGGCCTAGTGGTATCGCCCCTGGCAAACGAGTGGTCGGTCGTGAGTTCGAACCCAGGCAGGTGATGAAATAAATCACACAAAGGTAAGCACCTTTGTGTGATTTATTTATCACCACTGCTCTCATAACGGTGAAGGAAAACATCGTGAGGAAACCCACATGTCCTAAAACCAAAAATCCGAAGACATGTGACATCTACCAACCCGCTCTGGGCCCAAGTGCACGGCCCACTCCCTCCCATCGAGAGGCGGCCGGTGTCTCAGCAGTGGGAACATTATAGGCAGATTATGTTATGGACAGGTGCAAGCTTCCCGTTCTGACGTATGGATCCCAGACTTGGTCTTTGAAAAACATTCCAATTTTTTTTTAAATTCTAAACTCAAGGTTTGCCAAAGTGCAATGGACTGCAGTATTCTAGGTATAGAGGTATGAGGAACGGTGTAAGGTTCACTCATCCTCCATAGAAAAGTGAGGATCCTCCGACCAGACGGGTGTTGTGTCTGGCGGGCAATTGCCCAACGGTTGATGTCGGGTGTTGGGAAGTTGCATGTATGCTAGTTGCGCGGTAAACTCTGCTTGCGAGATGCAGGATTTGCGTGACGTCAGTATGACACGTTGTTCGCATGTGCGTTGTAGATACCGCTACATAGACATCAAATTGTCTGACCATATTCACAACACCACACTGCGCTCCAAACACAGATAACTGACGTTGTTCAGAAAGCCGCTAAGCTAAAGTGAGGCTGGCCACGTCTGGCGTAAGCCCAATGAGCTGTGGGCCAAAATAACTACTACGTGGAGCCCTGACACAGCTGGAAGGCGTCTCGGCAGACCCTGTAGAAGATAGTGGGACGAGCTGGAGAAAACAAACGATCAGTGGTTCACTTTAGCCCTGGATTGAAAGAGCTCGAAGTCATGGGGAGAGGCCTTAGGCCTTTGCCCAGCAGTGGGATGATGCAGGCTAACAGTAACAGTATGCTAAATGGGAATTATTTGAGCTTCGATTAAAAACGTCTCTATTCACAATTCCAGAACAACTTCCAGCAGCCGCCCGCTCCCGCGCACCTCGCAGTGTCCCAGGCTTACAGCCACAGCTACCCCGAGCCCGACATCAAGACGGAGACGGACGAGCCGGCCTGCCCGCTCGACAGCGACGGCGACAGGCTACACGCGGTCAAGATGGAGGACACGCACTGTGAACCAGAGAGTTTTGTCAATAACTTGAACCTGGAACCGAAGAAGAGGAGGGGGAAGAAAGTTGAAAAGGTATGTTTGGGCATCATCAGTGAGGACGTCGCGTCGGGGCAGGCCGCGAAGCGATGGGCAGTGGCATGTTGTACGTTGGTTATGTGATACGATTCGCGAGCAACAAATATGACTACAGCACACGCTCTCAGTTCATATAATATGACTACAACACACGCTCTCAGTTCATATAATATGACTACAACACACGCTCTCAGTTCATATAATATGACTACAACACACGCTCTCAGTTCATATAATATGACTACAACACACGCTCTCAGTTCATATAATATGACTACAACACACGCTCTCAGTTCATATAATATGACTACAACACACGCTCTCAGTTCATATAATATGACTACAACACACGCTCTCAGTTCATATAATATGACTACAACACACGCTCTCAGTTCATATAATATGACTACAACACACGCTCTCAGTTCATATAATATGACTACAACACACGCTCTCAGTTCATATAATATGACTACAACACACGCTCTCAGTTCATATAATATGACTACAACACACGCTCTCAGTTCATATAATATGACTACAACACACGCTCTCAATTCATATAATATGACTACAACACACGCTCTCAGTTCATATAATATGACTACAACACACGCTCTCAGTTCATATAATATGACTACAACACACGCTCTCAGTTCATATAATATGACTACAACACACGCTCTCAGTTCATATAATATGACTACAACACACGCTCTCAGTTCATATAATATGACTACAACACACGCTCTCAGTTCATATAATATGACTACAACACACGCTCTCAGTTCATATAATATGACTACAACACACGCTCTCAGTTCATATAATATGACTACAACACACGCTCTCAGTTCATATAATATGACTACAACACACGCTCTCAATTCATATAATATGACTACAACACACGCTCTCAGTTCATATAATATGACTACAACACACGCTCTCAGTTCATATAATATGACTACAACACACGCTCTCAGTTCATATAATATGACTACAACACACGCTCTCAGTTCATATAATATGACTACAACACACGCTCTCAGTTCATATAATATGACTACAACACACGCTCTCAGTTCATATAATATGACTACAACACACGCTCTCAGTTCATATAATATGACTACAACACACGCTCTCAGTTCATATAATATGACTACAACACACGCTCTCAGTTCATATAATATGACTACAACACACGCTCTCAGTTCATATAATATGACTACAACACACGCTCTCAGTTCATATAATCCTATTCATTGATATTTCATGAAATTGGCATATTGTGATTGTTTTTATGTGTATTGATGATCTTAATGCTAATAATTCTGTAGTCATATTTGTTACGATCGTGAATCATATTTGTTCAACATACAACCTGATACTGACCTGCAAATTGCGAAAAACGTAAGAAAATTGAATTTCGCGGGGTACCCTAGCGCTTCCCCCTTAACTGACGGTACCTCCGAATACTGAGTTTAGCCCGCCTTTTTTATGCCATCCTTCTATAGGGTGGCTGGGACATCGGCCTGTTACCTGAATCCATGGTACATGATTCTGAATCCCTAGGTGCTCTAAACTGCTAGGGGATCAAGAATAATGTGTTGAATTCATGGTTACGGTCGCTGAAAATACGAAATTCATCTTAATTTCTCCCCAACAGCTCGTAAAAGAAAAAACTAAAAAGAAAATCAAACCGAAAACCGAAAAGATACCCATAAAGAAGAAGGTAAAAGTAAAAAAGAAACGTTCTCCATCACCAGAGTCTCTGCTAGACGACCACCTGGACGCGGACGAGCTGGACGTACACGACGATAGCAAAGATAACGCCATTGCCGTAAAGCAGAAAGAAGTAGAAGAAAAGAAAGTACCTTTAGTTAAAGAGGTGAGATGTCATTTGTTTCATCTTGTCGTGTCTGCACAGAGTATATGAGGCTGGCCCATGCCGAGCTAACAATATCAGCCAGTCAGTCAGCTTCAGTCAGTCAGCTTCAGTCAGTCGGCTTCAGTCGGTGCAAAAAAATATTTTAAAACTTTTCGCAGCCACTATCTTGGATTTTCATTATGACCTCACTATCGGCTTTAGCACCTTCGAAAACCATGAAAACTATCTCTCTCAAACGTCTCATGGAGGGAGCATAACGCTTTTTCGTTACGTGACGGTTACTGCCAGAGCCCCAATTCGGCATAGTAATTAACTAATTATTATTCCACGCGAAATCGAAATCCCACGTCGATATCGTGTCTTGTAGAAACCCATGTAACGGCAAGGAATCAAAATGTCAACCGTACGGACATGTATTTTGATAGTTCAAACCACGCCAACTGCACGTCCATTACGCGCGGTTTCGTTCAGTGTGTCAGAGAATACGTTAACAGCAGATGTCCAGTTCACTCCTACTGCAAATTTCCTGTAAAGAACTTCGTTCCAAAAAAAACTTTAATAACATTCCCGCCATTGTAGGAGATTGACGTTGAAGGCTTGTTTGTGATCTAGTGACATAGAAATTCTTTGGTTTCTTGCAGAGTAAAAGACTGAATGGGGAAGCGAAGCCAGTTAAGGCGGCCCCTCTTAAAGAGGCCATCCCGGAGAGGCCGCACTGTGAGGAGTGCGGCAAGAACTTCAGCTCGCGGAAGACGTACCGGTATCATCTGAAGTAAGTGGAAACTTGTCTGTTACTGAATGTTGGATATACCCACTCACGTCTTTGCTTGGTAAAATCTAAAATACGTAGTAATTGCGTCGAGTCGGCTTTGTTATTCAACAAATAAAGCCTAATCGAATGTGCCGACCCGAACAAGTGTATAGCATGCCTTGATATTAAAGATAACGTTATTGATATAAAGGAGAAAAAAGTGCATATAAAAACGAAAACGAAGTGCATGTAGTGAAGCAAGTGTGTCCGTGTACTGTATAGCATGCCTGACGTCGTCACTGCAGCGCCGGCTGTCAGACAACCAGCTCCGTGGCTCTGTTTCGCATAGGGTCTTAGCATTATGCTGAGCGATGGCCGTTTTGCGTGGATTTGACGCATATTGTCCCCCAAATTCCGTCATATAGTTGAACATGTGTTGAGACCGTGGTCTGCTTGCAGCGTGCTCCACAAGGGACAGAACCGCTACCCGTGTCCTCGCTGCGGCAAGGTGTACCAGTGGAAGTCCAACCTCGGCCGACACCTGAGGAGCCACAAGGTGAGAGTCCTTTCAACAGGAGCACGTACCGTTACAGTCGGCGACTGTTCTTTGTGATCATAAGTTTTCGAACTGATAGTTAGCCCAGCTACTTTGTAGTCTGTGTCGCTGTCTCCTCGCCGAGATTGGGACGATGCGCACACGGGAGCGACAGCAACGCTAATTTTTTATTAAATTTTCGATTGAGCGGCAACTTTTTTGTCGCCGTGCTTTGTGCGTTGCATTGCAACCGATGGACGGGCGGCAGTTGCGTCCAAACCCGCGGACACAACAGTCTCCCGGCTGTCGCGCCGCTACACGCGCGCACTGTCATACAAACCCGTAGACTTAATGTGAGAGACAAATTAGTTGCGGAGACAAAAGTAGCTCGTGGGGCTCCCTTAGTTGTTACTGAAGAGCAAATGTATGTTTGTACCTCTGTGTTTACTAAATAAATGTTTTCGTTCAGTCATTCATTCGACGGGTGGGGAGGGAAACATGTAAGATAGAAGACTTAACGTAGTCAAGTTTGACATGTTTGTTAAGAATGAAACTAACAAATACTACTTTTTATTAGTGTCCGACCGAAACAGGATTTTCAGCCGAAACCGAAACTGAAACCGAACCTTCGGTCTTGGTCCCGGTTTCGGCCGAAACCGAAACTTATTTGAATTTTTATAGCATGTTAAATCTATTGTATTTTTAACCGTTTATAGACAGTTAACACATAAACAAATAAAATGCAACAATTAAAGTATGTAACAAAATAGTTCTTTATTTGTAAAAATAACAATTTAAATTAAAAAAAAAACAATCAACATATTTGTCAAACTTTTTTAAAAAACAACATTAATTACTTATGTTTACAATAGTCTTAATGATTTGATAACTTGTGTTGTTATTTTCTAAGGAGATCTAGTATTTAACGTAGTATTTAAAGAATTATCTTACCATTATAATTAATTATCAGTGATAAATGTGATAATTAATATTTATCAGTCTCAATAAAGATAAGTATATTTTGTACGACAATCAAGTACTTTTACACTAATATTATTTTAGTGCTATGAATAATTTTTAAAAAAAGTAACAGTTAGTATTCGTAATTAAAGAGCCTCATATCTTTTAGTAATCGTAATTAAAAAGTCTTATATTGTAAGCTAAGAAAAGTAGCTTTTCAACATTTTCACCAAGCAGGTTACTCCGACGATCTGCGTATATTGGTCCAGCGTCACTAAACAGCTGTTCGCTTGGAACACTGGTAGGTGGTTGTTTTTTCGGTTCGTGACTTCCCAATGATAATGCTTTATTGCAAATTTTACAAATAGCCTGAGATGTATCGATATTGAGATGTATCGATATTGAGATGTATCGATATTGAGATGTATCGATATTGAGATGTATCGATATTGAGATGTATCGATATTGAGATGTATCGATATTGAGATGTATCGATATTGAGATGTATCGATATTGCTTGTTTCAAAAATTTGCCAATTAGGATTCTTTTCTTTTTGTGACATTTTTTACCTAAAAGAAATCAGTCTATGATAATTAAATCATATCTCACAGATTAAAATACAATAAAACCGCTAAGGTAAATATACCTATGGCAGTCATTATTAATAGGAAAATTAATTCAAGTAAATAAGAAGTTTAACTAGAAAACTTTCACGTACTACTGTACTACGCGTCCGAATTGACTGAGCACCTCGCGTACTAAAGGGAAAAAGTGCGACATGACTTATAGTACTGAAGGTCATTCACGGTAGTAGTTTAATCACCGGTAGTTGTGTATCGGATTTACGAGGCGGTTCGAATACGGGTACACAATTTAATCCAACAACAGTTACAAACAAATATAGTAATGTTTGAATCAGACATCACAGGTATCTTCACACATCTTTTAAGTGTTACATTAATTTCTACATAAATACACATGGTATAAGTTCTAGGGAATAACTCAACAGAACCAAGTAAAATAGAATAGAATAATTTATTTCAGATTAGTTATTTATTGCAGAGTTAGTATATATTAGCAACAATGTTAGCTGAAATGTCTAATGAATTCTATTCTATTACAACTTACAGCCTATTTATTTTCCACTGTAGGACAAGACTCTAATGAATACCATAAAAATATATCATCATTAATCATAAGTAAAAATAAATACTTACCTAATAATGTTTGCGCTAGAAAAACCACATAACCTCAGATCATCACGATCGCGGCGGCGGCTGGCGAACTCAACTGGCAATCCTGTTCACTCACTCGAAGTTAGCCGAATGATGCGCGACAATTCACGAACACCTAGTTTCGGCGGGGCCGAAGGTTCGGCCAATAATTGGCCGAAACTAGATTTTTTGGCCGAAACTAGATTTTTTGGCCGAAACTAGATTTTTTGACCGAAACTAGCCGAAACCGAAACCGAACCGTCGGTCGATCCTTACTTTTTATATTAAACTAGCGACCCCAGCGCTTCGTACGGATTTTAAGAGTTGACAAAACATCGATATTTATATTTCATATGTACTTTTACAATTAATGCATTATAAACATAAACCTTCCTTTTCCCCCTTCCCCATAAATACATTCTCTAATTGATGGTGAAAACCATTTCAAAAGACGGTCCGGTCACACAGGCGCTAGACAGATATAAAAAGTGACTTCAATTTATAATATGTATCTCTGATTGTTGAGGCGCGAGACTCGGGCGAGCTGTACTGTGAGACGTGCGACAAGCGCTTCGCGTCCGTCGCCACCTACAGACAACACCTGCGAGTGTCGCGCCGACACGTGCCGGAGAGCGAGTTCAGGTGAGAAGCCACTGCTTAGCGCGAGACTCAGGCGAGCTGTACTGTGACACGTGCGACAAGCGCTTCGCGTCCGTCGCCACCTACAGACAACACCTGCGAGTGTCGCGCCGACACGTGCCGGAGAGCGAGTTCAGGTGAGAAGCCACTGCTTAGCGCGAGACTCAGGCGAGCTGTACTGTGACACGTGCGACAAGCGCTTCGCGTCCGTCGCCACCTACAGACAACACCTGCGAGTGTCGCGCCGACACGTGCCGGAGAGCGAGTTCAGGTGAGAAGCCACTGCTTAGCGCGAGACTCAGGCGAGCTGTACTGTGACACGTGCGACAAGCGCTTCGCGTCCGTCGCCACCTACAGACAACACCTGCGAGTGTCGCGCCGACACGTGCCGGAGAGCGAGTTCAGGTGAGAAGCCACTGCTTAGCGCGAGACTCAGGCGAGCTGTACTGTGACACGTGCGACAAGCGCTTCGCGTCCGTCGCCACCTACAGACAACACCTGCGAGTGTCGCGCCGACACGTGCCGGAGAGCGAGTTCAGGTGAGAAGCCACTGCTTAGCGCGAGACTCAGGCGAGCTGTACTGTGACACGTGCGACAAGCGCTTCGCGTCCGTCGCCACCTACAGACAACACCTGCGAGTGTCGCGCCGACACGTGCCGGAGAGCGAGTTCAGGTGAGAAGCCACTGCTTAGCGCGAGACTCAGGCGAGCTGTACTGTGACACGTGCGACAAGCGCTTCGCGTCCGTCGCCACCTACAGACAACACCTGCGAGTGTCGCGCCGACACGTGCCGGAGAGCGAGTTCAGGTGAGAAGCCACTGCTTAGCGCGAGACTCAGGCGAGCTGTACTGTGACACGTGCGACAAGCGCTTCGCGTCCGTCGCCACCTACAGACAACACCTGCGAGTGTCGCGCCGACACGTGCCGGAGAGCGAGTTCAGGTGAGAAGCCACTGCTTAGCGCGAGACTCAGGCGAGCTGTACTGTGACACGTGCGACAAGCGCTTCGCGTCCGTCGCCACCTACAGACAACACCTGCGAGTGTCGCGCCGACACGTGCCGGAGAGCGAGTTCAGGTGAGAAGCCACTGCTTAGCGCGAGACTCAGGCGAGCTGTACTGTGACACGTGCGACAAGCGCTTCGCGTCCGTCGCCACCTACAGACAACACCTGCGAGTGTCGCGCCGACACGTGCCGGAGAGCGAGTTCAGGTGAGAAGCCACTGCTTAGCGCGAGACTCAGGCGAGCTGTACTGTGACACGTGCGACAAGCGCTTCGCGTCCGTCGCCACCTACAGACAACACTGTAGTAGACACGCATGCGGCCGGTGACGTTCGTAGGAGCGCTCGCCCATAGTGATCGTTTTGTTGTTAGTTTCATGTGCAACGAGTGCGGCAAGAAGTTCGTGAACAAGACGCGCCTGCGCGACCACATCGACTGGGAGCACCTCAAGAAGATCAAGTTCCGCTGCCAGCTGTGCAACAAGGTACGCTCCACGGGGACAAGTTAAGTTAGCTAGCGAAACTTTGCACACGTGATGGGTATCGATGTCTAGCGGCCGGGACCAACGGCTTAACGCGGCTCACGCGGATGGTTTTCACGCCATCATGCGTAAGAAAGCGGCTTCCTTACTGCAACGGTTGCGTAGCAGTCGTAACAGCATCCTGAGAATGATTGCGGGTAGGCCAGATTGCCCCATCCAACGACACTGGGTGGAATTAGCTATAGGATTATATAATTAGTACTAACAACACTAACATAGTATATTAAGTACATTCTGTTACTAACTCACTAACAACGTTATGGACACTTTGCGTCTGAAATAAAGATATTTTTTTTATTTTTTTTTTTATTAACGTGCTTTCCGAGGCACGGAGGGGTCTCGATCTTATGGATGGTCTCCCATCCACCGATTAACTTCGGCAACCGTTGCGTAATCTTGAAGATCGACCCGTGCTGCTCTTATTGTTTAGCCACGAGCCCCTCATGTTTCACTGCCAGCTTTGTAAAAGACAATTAAAGAAATCTTCTTGCTCCACACATCTCCATCAGCCGTTATCTCAGCAGTCAGCCCCTTTCCTGTCGAGCTCCTTAAGTTCTCAGTTGAGCTGCACGGGTACTGCTGCGTGCAGTGTACGAACCGCACCGATAGAGTGGACCTGTCCAGTCGGACAGGTCCACTCAATCTGTGTGGTTCTTTCCTCAAAAGACCATTTCAAACACCAATCTACACGGTCTTCACATGATCCGATCAACATTATGTCTGGACTTTGAAAGAGACTGTGACCTCTGAGTTTGTTTCGGCCTTTCTTCTCAAAGTAGTCAGATAGGAAACGCCGACCTCATCTACTTTTTAAAATATGATTGACGTGTAAAAGTGTACAAACCTACTATTTTTCAGCTTATATTGTGTCCCACTGCTGGGCAAAGGCCTCCGTGTTTTTGTTACAAACGAACTTAAAAAAACCTACTTACAGAAATAAAATAATGTATTATTGATGAATGTTGCAGCCGTTCAAGTGCCACACGTCGCTGTACGTGCACATGCAGAACGTGCACAGGAACAAGGAGAAGAAGGACAACCTGTGTCACGTGTGCGGCAAGTCTTACCAGGTGAGGGTCGTGTGGCAGCAGTCACTGAGCAGGGCTGGCCCCGCGACGTACGAGTTGCAGGTCGTGAGTCCGAACCCAGACACGCGCTTTACTTTGTGTAACTATTTCATCACCACTGCTCTCAAAACTGTGAAGGAAAACATCGTGAGGAAACCGACATGTCCTAGAACCAATAAATTCGAGAAAAAATTATTATTTTAGTCAATGTTTAACGCCATATTGATTTTCCTATTGATATTTTCTCCATGAGTTTTGCTTCATACAGACGTTCCCTATTTAGACAGTGTGAAGAGTGCACGTCTACGTAGCTCAAATTGGTTTGTTCTGTGGTGTTCTAGATTAAGATCTACTAGACACACTTTATTGTTCTCCTTTGTCTCTAATATTTTTAAGTTAAATGTCATGCATGTCTGCTATGTGCATGGTTACTGAAATGTCATGCATGTCTGCTATGTGCATGGTTACTGAAATGTCATGCATGTCTGCTATGTGCATGGTTACTGAAATGTCATACATGTCTGCTATGTGCATGGTTACTGAAATGTCATGCATGTCTGCTATGTGCATGGTTACTGAAATGCCAATTTTTAAGTTAAATGTCATGCATGTCTGCTATGTGCATGGTTACTGAAATGCCAATTTTAGATGAAATTTAATTTGAATTATAAATGACTGTGTTGTTGGTGTGCTTATTATAAATAAATAAATATGGTATGTTGCAGAACGCAGCCAAACTGAAGTACCACATAGTAGCGATGCACACGAGCGAGACTCCCTACCAGTGCCAACAGTGTACCGCGGCCTTCGGATGGTACTCCAGCCTGTACAGGCACGTGCGCGAGGTGCACTACAAGGTACGTATCGACTCCACGACCGGCCGGAGGCACGGAGCGGGTCGAGTGCCACGGGTGCTCCGCGACACGACCGCGGCTCTTGTTATTATTTAGTCTCGAGCCTCTCTACATTGAAAAAAAAGTGTGGGGTTGGGGAACAGCCGTCAGGATCGAAGTTCAAAATGAAAATCGAAGATGGCGGGTGCAAACGTTTTTATATGACGATAAAGTTTTTGCGGTGGCCATCTTGGATTTTCATTTTGACCTCCCCATCGGCTTTAGTACTCTCTAAAACCATAAAGACTATCTCTCTCTCTGTCTCTCTTTGTCGCTTCCCATTATTTAAAATAAAAAGTCGCATAACGCTTTTTCGTTAAGTGATAAGTTTTACTCCTACCACAAGCTGCGTTGAAGAACTTCGTTCCAAAAACAACTTATCATAAAGAGTAATGATTATTCAAATTATAGCCTTATTTATATAATTTTTTACAGATGAAATTACAGCCGAAAAAGTCGAAGAAATCAAAGAAGACGGATATCCTACCATCCCTCCTCCCCATACAAGTGGTTCTACCGCCCATGCACCAACCGGGCCCGCCATAGTACTCGTGTCGGTGTTACTGTGTGGTAGTGTGGTCGTGGACGCATGTCGGCTGCAGTTGACAACTTGAGCATGTACTCACGTACACGAGCGGCACGTTGGCGACGGCTGCAGCTGCCTCTGCCGTCGACGGGTGTCGCTCGTGTGTACGCACACTAAGACGAATATGGTCAGAATGATCATTTTACCACAAAACGGGAATGTGACTGAATTTTTATAGTTTATTTTAATAAGTTTGTATTAATAAGTAAGAATAATGAAATGATCTGTGTAAAATAAAACAATTTTATTGAATTAAATATTTTGTTTGATTTAGATGTCCTGTGCCTACTTATTAATAGGGCGTAAGCAGAAGCATTATGAAGCCGACTCAACTCAACAAATTAAATATCATTTTTCCGTGGATTTAGACTTAGCCCAAACGAACGAATGAATGAATTCATTTTATCCTTATTCTAGCATTATTGTGCCCACATATGGTGCATATGGGTAGCAGTGGTGCTCAGTGGTAAAGGTCCGACTTACGAGTTGTAGGTCGTGGGTTCGAACCCAGGCAGGCGATTTACTTTGTGTAAATAATTTCATCACTACTGTAGATAAGCAAAATTATAAAAATATTCAACAATTATTTTTATTTCTTTATAATCACAATATATGAATAGATAATTATAATACGAATCAGAATATAACTCTTAGCAATCACAGGTTAGTGCTTGAAATCAATTATTTTTTCATTGAATCTGGCAGTTAATAGATTGAATGACGGCTGCAAAGAATGTTTTTTTTAGGGCAGGCCGGGGCCCCCGTCGATCGCAAGGCCCTGGGCACTTGCCCAGAGCTCCCAATGGAAAAGAGGGGCCTGAGTATTAGCTCGTAAAAAATATTTCCCTTTCATGTAGACGGAGATTTGCGCGGGCCGCACTGCAATGCCTGCACCGCACTGCAATGCTATTCCTTTTACATCCATCACTTTCGTTGTTAAATCATCGCACACTACTGGCGAGCCGCACCGCGACTTATTGTATTCGAATGCGATGCGATGCCGCCCGTGTGCACTTGCCTTAAACAGTAAAAAAGAATATGCCGTCATCACACTTGCCGAGGGATTCATTTCAATAGAAGCTTAAGGAACATGCGCTAAGGTAGCGAAATTCAATTTTCTTACATTTTTCTCAATTTGTAGTTCAGTGTCAGCGCGCGCTACTAGCGGAATACACTCATTCTCAATCTGAATAATTTTGAAGGATATTACTAATCCATTGTTTCATATGTTCGAAAAATGTGTCTGCTCAACAATGTGAATAGGTAACGCAATGAATGTTGTTGAACTGTCAAAATGAATCCTATTGCTCAGTGTGTCGCGCAGGCTGTATGTTCATTGCAATATGATCCGCGACCATAACAAAATGAATCCTATTGCTCAGTGTGTCGCGCAGGCTGTATGTTCATTGCAATATGATCCGCGACCATAACAAAATGAATCCTATTGCTCAGTGTGTCGCGCAGGCTGTATGTTCATTGCAATATGATCCGCGACCATAACAAAATGAATCCTATTGCTCAGTGTGTCGCGCAGGCTGTATGTTCATTGCAATATGATCCGCGACCATAACAAAATGAATCCTATTGCTCAGTGTGTCGCGCAGGCTGTATGTTCATTGCAATATGATCCGCGACCATAACAAAATGAATCCTATTGCTCAGTGTGTCGCGCAGGCTGTATGTTCATTGCAATATGATCCGCGACCATAACAAAATGAATCCTATTGCTCAGTGTGTCGCGCAGGCTGGATGTTCATTGCAATATGATCCGCGACCATAACAAAATGAATCCTATTGCTCAGTGTGTCGCGCAGGCTGGATGTTCATTGCAATATGATCCGCGACCATAACAAAATGAATCCTATTGCTCAGTGTGTCGCGCAGGCTGGATGTTCATTGCAATATGATCCGCGACCATAACAAAATGAATCCTATTGCTCAGTGTGTCGCGCAGGCTGGATGTTCATTGCAATATGATCCGCGACCATAACAAAATGAATCCTATTGCTCAGTGTGTCGCGCAGGCTGGATGTTCATTGCAATATGATCCGCGACCATAACAAAATGAATCCTATTGCTCAGTGTGTCGCGCAGGCTGGATGTTCATTGCAATATGATCCGCGACCATAACAAAATGAATCCTATTGCTCAGTGTGTCGCGCAGGCTGTATGTTCATTGCAATATGATCCGCGACCATAACAAAATGAATCCTATTGCTCAGTGTGTCGCGCAGGCTGTATGTTCATTGCAATATGATCCGCGACCATAACAAAATGAATCCTATTGCTCAGTGTGTCGCGCAGGCTGTATGTTCATTGCAATATGATCCGCGACCATAACAAAATGAATCCTATTGCTCAGTGTGTCGCGCAGGCTGTATGTTCATTGCAATATGATCCGCGACCATAACAAAATGAATCCTATTGCTCAGTGTGTCGCGCAGGCTGTATGTTCATTGCAATATGATCCGCGACCATAACAAAATGAATCCTATTGCTCAGTGTGTCGCGCAGGCTGGATGTTCATTGCAATATGATCCGCGACCATAACAAAATGAATCCTATTGCTCAGTGTGTCGCGCAGGCTGGATGTTCATTGCAATATGATCCGCGACCATAACAAAATGAATCCTATTGCTCAGTGTGTCGCGCAGGCTGGATGTTCATTGCAATATGATCCGCGACCATAACAAAATGAATCCTATTGCTCAGTGTGTCGCGCAGGCTGGATGTTCATTGCAATATGATCCGCGACCATAACAAAATGAATCCTATTGCTCAGTGTGTCGCGCAGGCTGTATGTTCATTGCAATATGATCCGCGACCATAACAAAATGAATCCTATTGCTCAGTGTGTCGCGCAGGCTGTATGTTCATTGCAATATGATCCGCGACCATAACAAAATGAATCCTATTGCTCAGTGTGTCGCGCAGGCTGTATGTTCATTGCAATATGATCCGCGACCATAACAAAATGAATCCTATTGCTCAGTGTGTCGCGCAGGCTGTATGTTCATTGCAATATGATCCGCGACCATAACAAAATGAATCCTATTGCTCAGTGTGTCGCGCAGGCTGTATGTTCATTGCAATATGATCCGCGACCATAACAAAATGAATCCTATTGCTCAGTGTGTCGCGCAGGCTGTATGTTCATTGCAATATGATCCGCGACCATAACAAAATGAATCCTATTGCTCAGTGTGTCGCGCAGGCTGGATGTTCATTGCAATATGATCCGCGACCATAACAAAATGAATCCTATTGCTCAGTGTGTCGCGCAGGCTGGATGTTCATTGCAATATGATCCGCGACCATAACAAAATGAATCCTATTGCTCAGTGTGTCGCGCAGGCTGTATGTTCATTGCAATATGATCCGCGACCATAACAAAATGAATCCTATTGCTCAGTGTGTCGCGCAGGCTGTATGTTCATTGCAATATGATCCGCGACCATAACAAAATGAATCCTATTGCTCAGTGTGTCGCGCAGGCTGTATGTTCATTGCAATATGATCCGCGACCATAACAAAATGAATCCTATTGCTCAGTGTGTCGCGCAGGCTGTATGTTCATTGCAATATGATCCGCGACCATAACAAAATGAATCCTATTGCTCAGTGTGTCGCGCAGGCTGTATGTTCATTGCAATATGATCCGCGACCATAACAAAATGAATCCTATTGCTCAGTGTGTCGCGCAGGCTGTATGTTCATTGCAATATGATCCGCGACCATAACAAAATGAATCCTATTGCTCAGTGTGTCGCGCAGGCTGGATGTTCATTGCAATATGATCCGCGACCATAACAAAATGAATCCTATTGCTCAGTGTGTCGCGCAGGCTGTATGTTCATTGCAATATGATCCGCGACCATAACAAAATGAATCCTATTGCTCAGTGTGTCGCGCAGGCTGGATGTTCATTGCAATATGATCCGCGACCATAACAAAATGAATCCTATTGCTCAGTGTGTCGCGCAGGCTGTATGTTCATTGCAATATGACCCGCGACCATAACAAAATGAATCCTATTGCTCAGTGTGTCGCGCAGGCTGGATGTTCATTGCAATATGATCCGCGACCATAACAAAATGAATCCTATTGCTCAGTGTGTCGCGCAGGCTGTATGTTCATTGCAATATGATCCGCGACCATAACAAAATGAATCCTATTGCTCAGTGTGTCGCGCAGGCTGTATGTTCATTGCAATATGACCCGCGACCATAACAAAATGAATCCTATTGCTCAGTGTGTCGCGCAGGCTGTATGTTCATTGCAATATGACCCGCGACCATAACAAAATGAATCCTATTGCTCAGTGTGTCGCGCAGGCTGTATGTTCATTGCAATATGACCCGCGACCATAACAAAATGAATCCTATTGCTCAGTGTGTCGCGCAGGCTGTATGTTCATTGCAATATGACCCGCGACCATAACAAAATGAATCCTATTGCTCAGTGTGTCGCGCAGGCTGTATGTTCATTGCAATATGACCCGCGACCATAACAAAATGAATCCTATTGCTCAGTGTGTCGCGCAGGCTGTATGTTCATTGCAATATGATCCGCGACCATAACAAAATGAATCCTATTGCTCAGTGTGTCGCGCAGGCTGTATGTTCATTGCAATATGATCCGCGACCATAACAAAATGAATCCTATTGCTCAGTGTGTCGCGCAGGCTGTATGTTCATTGCAATATGATCCGCGACCATAACAAAATGAATCCTATTGCTCAGTGTGTCGCGCAGGCTGTATGTTCATTGCAATATGATCCGCGACCATAACAAAATGAATCCTATTGCTCAGTGTGTCGCGCAGGCTGTATGTTCATTGCAATATGATCCGCGACCATAACAAAATGAATCCTATTGCTCAGTGTGTCGCGCAGGCTGTATGTTCATTGCAATATGATCCGCGACCATAACAAAATGAATCCTATTGCTCAGTGTGTCGCGCAGGCTGTATGTTCATTGCAATATGACCCGCGACCATAACAAAATGAATCCTATTGCTCAGTGTGTCGCGCAGGCTGTATGTTCATTGCAATATGACCCGCGACCATAACAAAATGAATCCTATTGCTCAGTGTGTCGCGCAGGCTGTATGTTCATTGCAATATGATCCGCGACCATAACAAAATGAATCCTATTGCTCAGTGTGTCGCGCAGGCTGTATGTTCATTGCAATATGATCCGCGACCATAACAAAATGAATCCTATTGCTCAGTGTGTCGCGCAGGCTGTATGTTCATTGCAATATGATCCGCGACCATAACAAAATGAATCCTATTGCTCAGTGTGTCGCGCAGGCTGTATGTTCATTGCAATATGACCCGCGACCATAACAAAATGAATCCTATTGCTCAGTGTGTCGCGCAGGCTGTATGTTCATTGCAATATGACCCGCGACCATAACAAAATGAATCCTATTGCTCAGTGTGTCGCGCAGGCTGTATGTTCATTGCAATATGATCCGCGACCATAACAAAATGAATCCTATTGCTCAGTGTGTCGCGCAGGCTGTATGTTCATTGCAATATGATCCGCGACCATAACAAAATGAATCCTATTGCTCAGTGTGTCGCGCAGGCTGTATGTTCATTGCAATATGATCCGCGACCATAACAAAATGAATCCTATTGCTCAGTGTGTCGCGCAGGCTGTATGTTCATTGCAATATGATCCGCGACCATAACAAAATGAATCCTATTGCTCAGTGTGTCGCGCAGGCTGTATGTTCATTGCAATATGATCCGCGACCATAACAAAATGAATCCTATTGCTCAGTGTGTCGCGCAGGCTGTACGTTCATTGCAATATGATCCGCGACCATAACAAAATGAATCCTATTGCTCAGTGTGTCGCGCAGGCTGTATGTTCATTGCAATATGATCCGCGACCATAACAAAATGAATCCTATTGCTCAGTGTGTCGCGCAGGCTGTATGTTCATTGCAATATGATCCGCGACCATAACAAAATGAATCCTATTGCTCAGTGTGTCGCGCAGGCTGTATGTTCATTGCAATATGATCCGCGACCATAACAAAATGAATCCTATTGCTCAGTGTGTCGCGCAGGCTGTATGTTCATTGCAATATGATCCGCGACCATAACAAAATGAATCCTATTGCTCAGTGTGTCGCGCAGGCTGTATGTTCATTGCAATATGACCCGCGACCATAACAAAATGAATCCTATTGCTCAGTGTGTCGCGCAGGCTGTATGTTCATTGCAATATGATCCGCGACCATAACAAAATGAATCCTATTGCTCAGTGTGTCGCGCAGGCTGTATGTTCATTGCAATATGATCCGCGACCATAACAAAATGAATCCTATTGCTCAGTGTGTCGCGCAGGCTGTATGTTCATTGCAATATGATCCGCGACCATAACAAAATGAATCCTATTGCTCAGTGTGTCGCGCAGGCTGTATGTTCATTGCAATATGATCCGCGACCATAACAAAATGAATCCTATTGCTCAGTGTGTCGCGCAGGCTGTATGTTCATTGCAATATGATCCGCGACCATAACAAAATGAATCCTATTGCTCAGTGTGTCGCGCAGGCTGTATGTTCATTGCAATATGATCCGCGACCATAACAAAATGAATCCTATTGCTCAGTGTGTCGCGCAGGCTGTATGTTCATTGCAATATGATCCGCGACCATAACAAAATGAATCCTATTGCTCAGTGTGTCGCGCAGGCTGTATGTTCATTGCAATATGATCCGCGACCATAACAAAATGAATCCTATTGCTCAGTGTGTCGCGCAGGCTGTATGTTCATTGCAATATGATCCGCGACCATAACAAAATGAATCCTATTGCTCAGTGTGTCGCGCAGGCTGTATGTTCATTGCAATATGATCCGCGACCATAACAAAATGAATCCTATTGCTCAGTGTGTCGCGCAGGCTGTATGTTCATTGCAATATGATCCGCGACCATAACAAAATGAATCCTATTGCTCAGTGTGTCGCGCAGGCTGTATGTTCATTGCAATATGATCCGCGACCATAACAAAATGAATCCTATTGCTCAGTGTGTCGCGCAGGCTGTATGTTCATTGCAATATGATCCGCGACCATAACAAAATGAATCCTATTGCTCAGTGTGTCGCGCAGGCTGTATGTTCATTGCAATATGATCCGCGACCATAACAAAATGAATCCTATTGCTCAGTGTGTCGCGCAGGCTGTATGTTCATTGCAATATGATCCGCGACCATAACAAAATGAATCCTATTGCTCAGTGTGTCGCGCAGGCTGTATGTTCATTGCAATATGATCCGCGACCATAACAAAATGAATCCTATTGCTCAGTGTGTCGCGCAGGCTGTATGTTCATTGCAATATGACCCGCGACCATAACAAAATGAATCCTATTGCTCAGTGTGTCGCGCAGGCTGTATGTTCATTGCAATATGATCCGCGACCATAACAAAATGAATCCTATTGCTCAGTGTGTCGCGCAGGCTGTATGTTCATTGCAATATGATCCGCGACCATAACAAAATGAATCCTATTGCTCAGTGTGTCGCGCAGGCTGTATGTTCATTGCAATATGATCCGCGACCATAACAAAATGAATCCTATTGCTCAGTGTGTCGCGCAGGCTGTATGTTCATTGCAATATGATCCGCGACCATAACAAATATGACTTTACAGAATTACAATCATCAATACAATCCTATTGATTGATTAGTCATAGAGGGCTACCCTGGCGCGTCCCCCTTATACCTGAAGGAGCCCGGCCCTTACTGCATGTGCACATCGACGCCTGGAGAGAGACGGTCACACAGGTATGAGTGACATAGACGACGCGGGACAAAGACGAACTTTTACTAAAACTTGGTGTGGTGTGCGTCTGGATGGGGGGAACATGTCGCACCTTCGGTAAATGATAAATGATTTTATTTCTGTAAATAAATTTGTACAAACACTTTCACACGTCAATCATGTTTTAAAAACTAGATGAGTTCGACGTTTCCTATCTGACTACCTACTCTGATAAGAAAGGCCGAAACAAACTCAGAGGTCATCATGGTCTCTTTTAAAGTCCAAACATTATAATATTGGGATTTTATGTGGGTTTCGGGCAAGTATCTAATCGGTAAAACTGACGAATCAGTGAAACTGATTAATCAACGAAACTGGCGAATTAAATAAACTGACAACTGAGAGAAACTGACCAGTGATACACGGACTCTTCTATATATAAATGGTAAAATGTCATTATATTTTGTTTTTTCTCCGCGCTTATTGGGAGAGGTGCATCGGAAATGACACTCGATGAAATGCTTGTATTTCTGGTTCTTCCATGTCTTTGGAATGAAAGTTCTTTAAAATCATGAATTTCACAATTTAGATTGATTTTATAGTTGACAACCAGCTGATCGGTTTGTGTTTATATCCGGCCAGTGTACCTTTTCTTTGTTGGTGTTGACTTTCCTCAAAATCATTGGTCCTTTCAGCAGTTTTACAAAATTACAAAATTGTGTATACTTAGTCATATCTCGGACAGTAAATTGGCCTTTTCTGCCAGCAGATGTTACCATCTGGTAATAATCTCTCGGAAGGTGAATAGTTTGAATTTTCTTTTTGACCTTTTTGATTTTTGATAATCGAGTGATAGTCGCACTCCATATGCGTATGTCCGGGAACAAGGAACTTGTGATCCATGCCACAGATTACTGAATAGTTACTTCTATGCATTGAATATGTGGGCATTCTTGCATGATTGTCAAAAACATAACACTCACAAATGAATTTTCATTTTGCCCATCACAAGTGTCCGAATACAGTGTAATTTTGTGGATTGTCATTGGTAGTTTTTTTATGCAATTGTACAGACATGAAGCTATTTGGTTTCAGCCATCGTCAAATTATAAGTCCAAAGACTTCTTTTATAAAACGCAATTACAGATAGAACCGGTGTGGGGAGACATTGTTGAAGATCGAACGTCAAAAGTCTTATCATCGGTTTAATTGAAGTTGCATGTTAAGTTTAAAAAAATGTGATATCACTTTTAAAAGTTTGTCTAGAAAATGTATATTTAATACGCTTATTACTAATTTAATCATTACAAAATAAACTAGAAAATTACAAATGAAGGAATGAAACGACTTATTCCTAAACCACGCGGCAATCCACCAATAGCGATACAGCGACAATAGCTGAAGCAAATGCGGTTGTGCTTTCAAACATGCTTATCAAATTAATTATCTGCATTTATTTCTACTGTGTTTAAAAAATTTTGGAACTACATGGGTTGTGTCTTTTTGTAATTAAATTAAATGTATTTATGTGTTTTAGTGGGATTGTCTTTTGAGATTTCTTGTAATAATGTCTATTAAGCAATTAAATTTACCTGATATCGATAGACGTGCCTTTACACGTAGCCGAGTTATGCCTTTCATATATTACAAAAGAATATGTTAGGATGCGGCTAGAGTTATGTCCTTTTGATATGTCATGTAACAGAACACGTAGATTACAATGGTGCTATAAAAAACAAAAAGGTATAACTCGACTTATGCCGTTTTTGACTGGAGGCACTGATTTTATCCTTGAAAAACCTAGAAGCACCAGTAGGTTGGGAGTTTCAATTAAAATAAAAAGATTTGATTGATTATTTATTTATTTAATTAATTCGGATGCCTTGATGGGGATGGCTATTACATTTTAATTATACTTCAAAACATTTATATTTTTAGAAAAAACATTGTGAAAGATGATACATATCATTAGAAAGGTATGACGCTAATTATAAAAGGATGTGTGGGAAAATAAATATGATTTTTATATAAACAGCTTACATAACTATTAATAAATCGGTTATTCCAAGTACATTGCTAGGGTTTATAATAGTGGTGAGCATAGAAATATAGAGCCTGTTGAATGGAATGTCTTTACAAGATGTATACAGAAAGAACTACAGAAATAAAACCAACATATTGACATCATGATGTGTCGTGTCCGCCATTTTGAATTTCCTGTGACGTCAGAGGACTTAACGATATTTTGAACTTCTTTAGTTGTGAATGCAGTGAATATTCTTAGTTTGTCGTCAGATAACTTTTAACTGAGAAATAAATACAGCAGCGGCAGTTTACCAGAATTTGTACAGAACATCTGGAAGAGATTTCAAACTGCGGCGTATTAAAATTACCTGACTATTGGAAAATAAGCTGACTTTCAAATTATGTACGATATTCCTAATTTATTTATTCATGTTACAGTTTGAATCTCGTATTTTTTCAGAGTAGGTTAATCTACCGCGTGTCGCCTGTGCCATACGGTCATAGCAATAAGGGCTGTTTTCGCCATTCTAGTTGTTGGTTGATTATAACTTTAGTTTGATCGGTTTACTTAGAAATATGCCACTCTCGAGTCGTCTCTAGTGATATGCTTAAATATATTGCGACACAGATTATAATTGAACGTGGGTGGCGGCACTGCTTGTCAAACTAATGTCAGAAATCTGTCAAGTCCAGTAATGTCATTCATGTCACAGTTCTTTCACAGACATGCTACCCCCGACAGCAACCTACAATTAACCTTAAAGCAACGACAATAAAGATCGCTTTGGTGCAAACTCTTTGTTTGCTAAAGTTCTGTAAATAATTTGCTTTCAACAATTCTTCTTTTATCGTGTAATTTTTGATGTTCAAAAGTGCCTTTAAAAATGGTCTAATTGAAATATACGATTTGACTTTGAGGTGACATAACTGTGAAAGGACTGTAGTTCTTGATTTCGCCACGACTATTATGATCCGTGTCGCGCTGTATTTGAAGTGTTTGTTTACAGGTTTTGCTGAATCCAGCTCAAGTACGACGTGACCCTCATGTACCCGGTGGGGAAGCCAGTCTGACAGCCGAAGGGCGACTGGATTGATGTCACTCCGATCTGAAATAGAGGAGGGATAGAAGAGTAGAGTAGTGAGTCTCTCTGTATCTGTTCCTGACTACAGCATCTTCACTTCCTGCCAATGTCCCGCGTTACTTGAGCTCGGCGGTCAGCGTAACTCGTTTTTTCTTACATTCATGTCAACCGTATGAGCTATGATATGAAATAAAAGAGTGAATGATAGCCCACTATTATTCACTCTTTTATTTCATACCATAGCTCATACGGTTGACATCGAGATATCGATACCAATCACGTTTGCGGAGTTTCGCTAGCTAATTTAATTTGACCCTGTATACTAAGTAGGTACTATTGGTAACAATAGCCTGTTTGACCTCTCTGTCAATGGTCTGTTTGAATCTCTGCTGATTGGAGACTGCAGACAATCGGGTTTGTCTTCACTTTTACCTTGGCTTAGCTTTCGCAGTTTACTTTATGGTACACTAGCTGCGCCCCGCGGTTTCACTCGCATATGTTACGATCCCGTAGGAATATCGGGATAAAAAGGTTATAAACTATCTGTGTGCCAAATTTCATCCAAGCCCGTTCAGTAGTTTTTGCGTGAAAAAGTTACAAGCATCCATCCATCCATACAAACTTTCGCGTTTATATTATTAGTAGGAAGTAAAACTTACCAGTAAGGGTGAGCCGTTGCCTTCCACGACCAGCGGCCCGCCCAGGTCTCCGCCGCAGGTGCCCCAGCCGTTGGAGCCGCTCGTGCAGATCAAGTTGCTGTAGTTGTCGGGCTTCTGAGGCAACTCGTCGTAGCAATCGTACCTGTTATTGACTGGGACGCTCACGGCGTGCTGTGCCGTCGAGGGGCCTACTGTAGAAACTGAAAACAATCAAAATATCGGAATAAATTAAATTAGCTAGCATTTCTGTATGAATGCTCTAAAGAAAATTTATTGTATCCGACATGCGGCGCTATCATCTTCGAGCTTAGGCACAGGCGGGTAAAATTCCGCATGCTCACGTTTAAGACTATAATCGCATAGCAGGGCTCACGACTCGATCGCCCGATGCACGCGTTTCGTCCAATAGGATGCACGAAGCGTATTTTAGTCGTGTTCGTAGATGTATAGAAGTTTATCACATACAGGCGCGTGCTATGCTCCTTGATTGTGAGATGATTTCAGCGTGAGCTCGTTATGAATTATAATTATTATTGTCGACATGAAGTCAGTTCGAACTGTGTCCAAATAATTTTTCTTTCTTTCTTCTTTACTCATATTTTCTGTTCGGGTTAGACAACTGGCAATGTATTGCTATATTAAATTAGTATCAACTCTCCACAAAAGTATAATAAGTAATTTGGAATAAGAAGTGTCAAACAACAATTTATTATATCTGAATAGAAATATTAAAGTGTATAGAATTATTCACTTTAATATTTCCCTCTCTCCGATAATATTAAAGTGTATAGAATGATTCACTTTAATATTTCCCTCTCTCCGATAATATTAAAGTGTATAGAATGATTCACTTTAATATTTCCCTCTCTCCGATAATATTAAAGTGTATAGAATGATTCACTTTAATATTTCCCTCTCTCCGATACATTATGTTCTGTCGGGTCTATTAGATATTTATGTACAGGTCGCTTGACTTAGAAAAACCACCCACAAGAGTTTGAAAAAAAAGTCGTTATTATTTTCAAGCTCTAGTTGGTGACGGTTGCCCAATTCCCTCTGTACCTACAGCTGGGCTTCTGACTACTCTCAACAATGGATAATCACTCACAGTCACTCGTCTTCCCGAAGCCGGAAACACGCGCGGAGACGCCTTCAAAAGTTAAGTCGACTTCAGAGGCGGCCGGCAGACGCGCTGGACTCTGGTAACCTAAAAAAGTTGACGTTGAGATTACGTTATTTGTAAGGCACATTGTATGAAAGTTTGAATTGGGCGGGCTACCTGAGCGCTTTCGCCTTCATTATGTCTGCGCTGCTACTACTACTGTCGGGGACAGGGTCCCGACGTAAGAGTTGCGGGTCGTAGGTTCGAACTTCATTATGTCTGCGCTGCTACTACTACTGTCGGGGACAGGGTCCCGACGTAAGAGTTGCGGGTCGTAGGTTCGAACTTCATTATGTCTGCGCTGCTACTACTACTGTCGGGGACAGGGTCCCGACGTAAGAGTTGCGGGTCGTAGGTTCGAACTTCATTATGTCTGCGCTGCTACTACTACTGTCGGGGACAGGGTCCCGACGTAAGAGTTGCGGGTCGTAGGTTCGAACTTCATTATGTCTGCGCTGCTACTACTACTGTCGGGGACAGGGTCCCGACGTAAGAGTTGCGGGTCGTAGGTTCGAACTTCATTATGTCTGCGCTGCTACTACTACTGTCGGGGACAGGGTCCCGACGTAAGAGTTGCGGGTCGTAGGTTCGAACTTCATTATGTCTGCGCTGCTACTACTACTGTCGGGGACAGGGTCCCTTATGTCTGCGCTGCTACTACTACTGTCGGGGACAGGGTCCCGACGTAAGAGTTGCGGGTCGTAGGTTCGAACTTCATTATGTCTGCGCTGCTACTACTACTGTCGGGGACAGGGTCCCTTATGTCTGCGCTGCTACTACTACTGTCGGGGACAGGGTCCCGACGTAAGAGTTGCGGGTCGTAGGTTCGAACTTCATTATGTCTGCGCTGCTACTACTACTGTCGGGGACAGGGTCCCGACGTAAGAGTTGCGGGTCGTAGGTTCGAACTTCATTATGTCTGCGCTGCTACTACTACTGTCGGGGACAGGGTCCCTTATGTCTGCGCTGCTACTACTACTGTCGGGGACAGGGTCCCGACGTAAGAGTTGCGGGTCGTAGGTTCGAACTTCATTATGTCTGCGCTGCTACTACTACTGTCGGGGACAGGGTCCCTTATGTCTGCGCTGCTACTACTACTGTCGGGGACAGGGTCCCGACGTAAGAGTTGCGGGTCGTAGGTTCGAACTTCATTATGTCTGCGCTGCTACTACTACTGTCGGGGACAGGGTCCCTTATGTCTGCGCTGCTACTACTACTGTCGGGGACAGGGTCCCGACGTAAGAGTTGCGGGTCGTAGGTTCGAACTTCATTATGTCTGCGCTGCTACTACTACTGTCGGGGACAGGGTCCCGACGTAAGAGTTGCGGGTCGTAGGTTCGAACTTCATTATGTCTGCGCTGCTACTACTACTGTCGGGGACAGGGTCCCGACGTAAGAGTTGCGGGTCGTAGGTTCGAACTTCATTATGTCTGCGCTGCTACTACTACTGTCGGGGACAGGGTCCCTTATGTCTGCGCTGCTACTACTACTGTCGGGGACAGGGTCCCGACGTAAGAGTTGCGGGTCGTAGGTTCGAACTTCATTATGTCTGCGCTGCTACTACTACTGTCGGGGACAGGGTCCCGACGTAAGAGTTGCGGGTCGTAGGTTCGAACTTCATTATGTCTGCGCTGCTACTACTACTGTCGGGGACAGGGTCCCTTATGTCTGCGCTGCTACTACTACTGTCGGGGACAGGGTCCCGACGTAAGAGTTGCGGGTCGTAGGTTCGAACTTCATTATGTCTGCGCTGCTACTACTACTGTCGGGGACAGGGTCCCTTATGTCTGCGCTGCTACTACTACTGTCGGGGACAGGGTCCCGACGTAAGAGTTGCGGGTCGTAGGTTCGAACTTCATTATGTCTGCGCTGCTACTACTACTGTCGGGGACAGGGTCCCGACGTAAGAGTTGCGGGTCGTAGGTTCGAACTTCATTATGTCTGCGCTGCTACTACTACTGTCGGGGACAGGGTCCCTTATGTCTGCGCTGCTACTACTACTGTCGGGGACAGGGTCCCGACGTAAGAGTTGCGGGTCGTAGGTTCGAACTTCATTATGTCTGCGCTGCTACTACTACTGTCGGAGACAGGGTCCCGACGTAAGAGTTGCGGGTCGTAGGTTCGAACTTCATTATGTCTGCGCTGCTACTACTACTGTCGGGGACAGGGTCCCTTATGTCTGCGCTGCTACTACTACTGTCGGGGACAGGGTCCCGACGTAAGAGTTGCGGGTCGTAGGTTCGAACTTCATTATGTCTGCGCTGCTACTACTACTGTCGGGGACAGGGTCCCGACGTAAGAGTTGCGGGTCGTAGGTTCGAACTTCATTATGTCTGCGCTGCTACTACTACTGTCGGGGACAGGGTCCCTTATGTCTGCGCTGCTACTACTACTGTCGGGGACAGGGTCCCGACGTAAGAGTTGCGGGTCGTAGGTTCGAACTTCATTATGTCTGCGCTGCTACTACTACTGTCGGGGACAGGGTCCCTTATGTCTGCGCTGCTACTACTACTGTCGGGGACAGGGTCCCGACGTAAGAGTTGCGGGTCGTAGGTTCGAACTTCATTATGTCTGCGCTGCTACTACTACTGTCGGGGACAGGGTCCCTTATGTCTGCGCTGCTACTACTACTGTCGGGGACAGGGTCCCGACGTAAGAGTTGCGGGTCGTAGGTTCGAACTTCATTATGTCTGCGCTGCTACTACTACTGTCGGGGACAGGGTCCCGACGTAAGAGTTGCGGGTCGTAGGTTCGAACTTCATTATGTCTGCGCTGCTACTACTACTGTCGGGGACAGGGTCCCGACGTAAGAGTTGCGGGTCGTAGGTTCGAACTTCATTATGTCTGCGCTGCTACTACTACTGTCGGGGACAGGGTCCCGACGTAAGAGTTGCGGGTCGTAGGTTCGAACTTCATTATGTCTGCGCTGCTACTACTACTGTCGGGGACAGGGTCCCGACGTAAGAGTTGCGGGTCGTAGGTTCGAACTTCATTATGTCTGCGCTGCTACTACTACTGTCGGGGACAGGGTCCCGACGTAAGAGTTGCGGGTCGTAGGTTCGAACTTCATTATGTCTGCGCTGCTACTACTACTGTCGGGGACAGGGTCCCTTATGTCTGCGCTGCTACTACTACTGTCGGGGACAGGGTCCCGACGTAAGAGTTGCGGGTCGTAGGTTCGAACTTCATTATGTCTGCGCTGCTACTACTACTGTCGGGGACAGGGTCCCTTATGTCTGCGCTGCTACTACTACTGTCGGGGACAGGGTCCCGACGTAAGAGTTGCGGGTCGTAGGTTCGAACTTCATTATGTCTGCGCTGCTACTACTACTGTCGGGGACAGGGTCCCGACGTAAGAGTTGCGGGTCGTAGGTTCGAACTTCATTATGTCTGCGCTGCTACTACTACTGTCGGGGACAGGGTCCCTTATGTCTGCGCTGCTACTACTACTGTCGGGGACAGGGTCCCGACGTAAGAGTTGCGGGTCGTAGGTTCGAACTTCATTATGTCTGCGCTGCTACTACTACTGTCGGGGACAGGGTCCCTTATGTCTGCGCTGCTACTACTACTGTCGGGGACAGGGTCCCGACGTAAGAGTTGCGGGTCGTAGGTTCGAACTTCATTATGTCTGCGCTGCTACTACTACTGTCGGGGACAGGGTCCCTTATGTCTGCGCTGCTACTACTACTGTCGGGGACAGGGTCCCGACGTAAGAGTTGCGGGTCGTAGGTTCGAACTTCATTATGTCTGCGCTGCTACTACTACTGTCGGGGACAGGGTCCCGACGTAAGAGTTGCGGGTCGTAGGTTCGAACTTCATTATGTCTGCGCTGCTACTACTACTGTCGGGGACAGGGTCCCTTATGTCTGCGCTGCTACTACTACTGTCGGGGACAGGGTCCCGACGTAAGAGTTGCGGGTCGTAGGTTCGAACTTCATTATGTCTGCGCTGCTACTACTACTGTCGGGGACAGGGTCCCTTATGTCTGCGCTGCTACTACTACTGTCGGGGACAGGGTCCCGACGTAAGAGTTGCGGGTCGTAGGTTCGAACTTCATTATGTCTGCGCTGCTACTACTACTGTCGGGGACAGGGTCCCTTATGTCTGCGCTGCTACTACTACTGTCGGGGACAGGGTCCCGACGTAAGAGTTGCGGGTCGTAGGTTCGAACTTCATTATGTCTGCGCTGCTACTACTACTGTCGGGGACAGGGTCCCGACGTAAGAGTTGCGGGTCGTAGGTTCGAACTTCATTATGTCTGCGCTGCTACTACTACTGTCGGGGACAGGGTCCCGACGTAAGAGTTGCGGGTCGTAGGTTCGAACTTCATTATGTCTGCGCTGCTACTACTACTGTCGGGGACAGGGTCCCGACGTAAGAGTTGCGGGTCGTAGGTTCGAACTTCATTATGTCTGCGCTGCTACTACTACTGTCGGGGACAGGGTCCCGACGTAAGAGTTGCGGGTCGTAGGTTCGAACTTCATTATGTCTGCGCTGCTACTACTACTGTCGGGGACAGGGTCCCGACGTAAGAGTTGCGGGTCGTAGGTTCGAACTTCATTATGTCTGCGCTGCTACTACTACTGTCGGGGACAGGGTCCCTTATGTCTGCGCTGCTACTACTACTGTCGGGGACAGGGTCCCGACGTAAGAGTTGCGGGTCGTAGGTTCGAACTTCATTATGTCTGCGCTGCTACTACTACTGTCGGGGACAGGGTCCCGACGTAAGAGTTGCGGGTCGTAGGTTCGAACTTCATTATGTCTGCGCTGCTACTACTACTGTCGGGGACAGGGTCCCGACGTAAGAGTTGCGGGTCGTAGGTTCGAACTTCATTATGTCTGCGCTGCTACTACTACTGTCGGGGACAGGGTCCCGACGTAAGAGTTGCGGGTCGTAGGTTCGAACTTCATTATGTCTGCGCTGCTACTACTACTGTCGGGGACAGGGTCCCGACGTAAGAGTTGCGGGTCGTAGGTTCGAACTTCATTATGTCTGCGCTGCTACTACTACTGTCGGGGACAGGGTCCCTTATGTCTGCGCTGCTACTACTACTGTCGGGGACAGGGTCCCGACGTAAGAGTTGCGGGTCGTAGGTTCGAACTTCATTATGTCTGCGCTGCTACTACTACTGTCGGGGACAGGGTCCCTTATGTCTGCGCTGCTACTACTACTGTCGGGGACAGGGTCCCGACGTAAGGGTTGCGGGTCGTAGGTTCGAACTTCATTATGTCTGCGCTGCTACTACTACTGTCGGGGACAGGGTCCCTTATGTCTGCGCTGCTACTACTACTGTCGGGGACAGGGTCCCGACGTAAGAGTTGCGGGTCGTAGGTTCGAACTTCATTATGTCTGCGCTGCTACTACTACTGTCGGGGACAGGGTCCCTTATGTCTGCGCTGCTACTACTACTGTCGGGGACAGGGTCCCGACGTAAGAGTTGCGGGTCGTAGGTTCGAACTTCATTATGTCTGCGCTGCTACTACTACTGTCGGGGACAGGGTCCCTTATGTCTGCGCTGCTACTACTACTGTCGGGGACAGGGTCCCGACGTAAGAGTTGCGGGTCGTAGGTTCGAACTTCATTATGTCTGCGCTGCTACTACTACTGTCGGGGACAGGGTCCCTTATGTCTGCGCTGCTACTACTACTGTCGGGGACAGGGTCCCGACGTAAGAGTTGCGGGTCGTAGGTTCGAACTTCATTATGTCTGCGCTGCTACTACTACTGTCGGGGACAGGGTCCCGACGTAAGAGTTGCGGGTCGTAGGTTCGAACTTCATTATGTCTGCGCTGCTACTACTACTGTCGGGGACAGGGTCCCTTATGTCTGCGCTGCTACTACTACTGTCGGGGACAGGGTCCCGACGTAAGAGTTGCGGGTCGTAGGTTCGAACTTCATTATGTCTGCGCTGCTACTACTACTGTCGGGGACAGGGTCCCTTATGTCTGCGCTGCTACTACTACTGTCGGGGACAGGGTCCCGACGTAAGAGTTGCGGGTCGTAGGTTCGAACTTCATTATGTCTGCGCTGCTACTACTACTGTCGGGGACAGGGTCCCGACGTAAAAGTTGCGGGTCGTAGGTTCGAACTTCATTATGTCTGCGCTGCTACTACTACTGTCGGGGACAGGGTCCCTTATGTCTGCGCTGCTACTACTACTGTCGGGGACAGGGTCCCGACGTAAGAGTTGCGGGTCGTAGGTTCGAACTTCATTATGTCTGCGCTGCTACTACTACTGTCGGGGACAGGGTCCCTTATGTCTGCGCTGCTACTACTACTGTCGGGGACAGGGTCCCGACGTAAGAGTTGCGGGTCGTAGGTTCGAACTTCATTATGTCTGCGCTGCTACTACTACTGTCGGGGACAGGGTCCCGACGTAAGAGTTGCGGGTCGTAGGTTCGAACTTCATTATGTCTGCGCTGCTACTACTACTGTCGGGGACAGGGTCCCTTATGTCTGCGCTGCTACTACTACTGTCGGGGACAGGGTCCCGACGTAAGAGTTGCGGGTCGTAGGTTCGAACTTCATTATGTCTGCGCTGCTACTACTACTGTCGGGGACAGGGTCCCGACGTAAGAGTTGCGGGTCGTAGGTTCGAACTTCATTATGTCTGCGCTGCTACTACTACTGTCGGGGACAGGGTCCCTTATGTCTGCGCTGCTACTACTACTGTCGGGGACAGGGTCCCGACGTAAGAGTTGCGGGTCGTAGGTTCGAACTTCATTATGTCTGCGCTGCTACTACTACTGTCGGGGACAGGGTCCCTTATGTCTGCGCTGCTACTACTACTGTCGGGGACAGGGTCCCGACGTAAGAGTTGCGGGTCGTAGGTTCGAACTTCATTATGTCTGCGCTGCTACTACTACTGTCGGGGACAGGGTCCCTTATGTCTGCGCTGCTACTACTACTGTCGGGGACAGGGTCCCGACGTAAGAGTTGCGGGTCGTAGGTTCGAACTTCATTATGTCTGCGCTGCTACTACTACTGTCGGGGACAGGGTCCCGACGTAAGAGTTGCGGGTCGTAGGTTCGAACTTCATTATGTCTGCGCTGCTACTACTACTGTCGGGGACAGGGTCCCTTATGTCTGCGCTGCTACTACTACTGTCGGGGACAGGGTCCCGACGTAAGAGTTGCGGGTCGTAGGTTCGAACCCAGGCAGGCGCTTTACTTTGTATAAATAATTTCATCACCACTGCTCTCAAAACGGTGAAGGAAAACATCGTGAAGAAATCGGCATGTTCTAAATCCAAAAATTCAAAGACATGTGACCTCTACTAATCAGCACTGGGCCCGCGTGGTGGATTACGGCCCATACCCTCTCGCCCAGAGGAGGCCTGTGTCCCAGCAGTGGACACATTGTAAGCTGATTATGCTTATGCTGTCGCAAGCCCTGTGTCGCTGGAGCGTGTGGCTGCTGGTCACGGGGGAGTGGTTCTGTATGGTTTATGGAGCTTACTGCTGGTGCTTTCTGCCCATTTCAAGGTGAGCATGGCCAGGTCATCTTTCAGTTTTCTGGGGTCGAACCCGGGATGCACGGACACCGCGGTCGCTTCATTTCGCCAACCATAGAATAATCGTGTAGCACCCAATACCACCTGAAACAAATGTTTATTTTTTATACAGGGTCAAATCCTTGTCACTTTTCAAAAATAAGCTGAGATTTTTTTTAGTTAGTAAAGTGTATTACAATGTTGTAGATTTTTTAAATGAAAAGGACTTTTCTATTCAGACTTCAAACACACATAGTTAAGAATAAAAATTGAATAATGTGAATTTTAAATCAATTGACTTTTGAATGACTCTATTTAACTTTTATTTGACTGCATAGTAATGAACATTCTGGACATAATTTAATTTATTTTGACTATAATATACTTATACTATAATATCTTGACATCAATTATTATTTATTTGTTTTGTATTTTGTAATGAAAACAATTACTATATGTAAAATGCAATTAAATGTAGTTTTTTATACTTGCAAAATTTGTACGCTGTTATTGGCAAAACATGGACGCTCACAACATCTATTACTTTAATACCTTGCATGTCGATTAGTCAGTTTATGTAAACGCATGTTTGACAAATAAATTATCTTTATCTAGCGAAACTCCGCAGACGTGATGGTTATCAGAAAGCTAGATTTGATAGAACAAAGGCAGCTATAACAAAATGTTCGGTTGACGATTTCGTGTTATTAGAAAACGCAGAGTGAATCAGATTATAAGACTAAATTAGATCGGAAGTTCAGAGGTCCGTTTAAGGTAGCGGAAGTTTTGGTGGGTAATCGCTATACGTTAAAAGCTTTAAATTCTAACCTTACAAGTATGCACATGATCGCATAGGAAAGATGCCACAAGATTATGTTCCAAGTAAATTGGACATAATTAGTGAAGAGTTAGACGTAGAAGATGCGGGTGAAGGCCCATCTACTGGTACTGACTAATATTGACGCACAATAAATGGCTATAACTTATCAGCGAGAAGGGACTGGTAATGCTATTTTGTTTTGGGGCTTATCAGTGTAAAGGACTGATACTGACCTACGTATATGCGGGCTTAGGAACCAGTGAGAAGACTGGTATCGTCCCATATCTATCGGGCTCAACAGCGAGACGAACTGTTACCCATTTGCTGTAATTTGTGCATTAATATTGAGTAGCCTTGTAATGTTCAGTAAAGTTTGATTACAAAACTGGTATTCTTTTATGTGCGTTTATGGCATGCATGTTGCATAATTTCGATGTAGTCAGGATTTACGCTATGATTAGATAATCAAAATTTGTTTACATGGCTCTGGTTAACGATTTACGCTATGATTAGATAATCAAAGTTTGTTTACATTACTCTGGTTGAATCAATACTCTAAAAGCCTTCAACTCTACGACGTACGTATTTGTATGCTCACATACAAACGATGCCTCTAAGTATGTAGTGTGCCTAACGAGTTAAACGTAGAAGACGATGAGGAGAGTTCCTCCACCGAGTAGTAGAGCACATACCATGGTCACACTGTACGCACTTGTCTGTAGTCGTAACTGCAACTCAGTTGTGAGTTGTTCAGGGGGCGATGGGCAGCTGGTGGTGCAGCGGGGACCCGGGTCTCAAAGGAGACTATTGTTGTGTTGGTCTTGTAATGACCTGGGAGCCGTAGACTCTATGTGAAGTGATGTGTGTTGGTCGTATCACTTGAGGTGATGACGATATGGATGGCATGAGTGTCACTAGCTGCTGCGGCAGCCAGACCATGAGCGTTGTATGTAATCTACAAGTTAGTTGATATAGTTTCAGACCAATTATTACTAAGGCCTGGTTGAATCTTTTGTTATCGATGATAGTTTGGATCAGAGTATTACTAACGAATTTGAAGAAAGTCAAGTAATAGTTTTGTTGATGAAACAGTGTAGAGATTAAGTTGTGTGGGGTTTCGTGAGAAACCATAAAGTCCAGAAGTGACTTGGCGATTCGATGGGGATGCGCAAATGAATTTGACCAGTTGAGTAACTGGAGGCTACTACGAGTAGATAGTATGAGACACATGCATCTTAGTTGATTCTTTTGATTGTAATCTTGAGATTTGGGAATCAAATAGTGGGTAATGCTCTGAACTCTGCTATTGTTAGTTTGTTCGAGTTTTCATTGTGTTTTTGCCTGTACCAAATGTGGTCAGGAGTGACCGAGCTATGTGATACTTTGCGGGTATGTTTCTTTACAGATTACCACACGAGGACGTGTGTATAGCAGGATGGCCGTGTCGGAGTCATTCCTTTGACTATTCGGAACGTTAGCGCCAACTCGTGGCGCTAGACAGAGTCTAGCCTGAGTTCGTGGTGAGACGAGAGCAATAGCTACAAAAAGCGGTGTGAGCAGAGCTCTCGAGAGAGGATCGAAACATTGGACATCGTACGAACAACATGTGCTCAGAAACTGTCAATTGCGTTCCGTATCGTTAAGTTGTGTGAGTGTGTGATTCGCTAGTGTGACTAACTTGTTCGTAAATTATAATCTGATTTGAACTGTAAACCGTTTTTCTATTAAGTTATAACCAACACTACCCATAGTACGCCCACAGTAATTAAAATATACCTGATGCTAACGAGAGACAGACATACCATTTCCGACATATATATATTTTTTTTATGTGTGTTCGCGGATAATTTCGTCGTTTATGAACCGATTTTGATGATTATCCAAGGGTAGTCCCATGATAAAGAAACCAGGATCTGATGATGGTATCCTAGAGAAATCGAGGGGAACATTCGAAAATCGTAGGGGCGACTAGTGCGTTTGTTAATTTTTTTATTAAGTATTTTAAAGCACACAATTTAATGAAGGTCTGGAGTCGATCTGATGATGGAGCCGAAAGACAGTCGAGGGGACTCCTCAACGATTTACAGCAGCTACCTTGTGTTTGGGCTTGATTGATTTGTATTGATGAGAACTTTACACCTAGATGGGTTGTGACTGTCATTAGGGGTCTGATGATGAAGACGAAGGACAGTTAAGGGAACTCCTCAACAGTTTACAGTAGCTATACCTTGTGTTTGGACTTAAATCACTTTTGGGGTACCTCTAATCTAGCAAGTATATATGATTTTGTTTGGGGTAGGTAAGTACAATTAAAAAGTGAAATATAAAACTTTTTTACAAAAAAATCACTACAAATTGAAAAATAGTCGGTGTCAAAATCAAAAAACGAAAATACGGTACCGACACCGGCTTTGTTTTTTTTTTTTTTTTTGAAAAAAAGTTTTTTTAAAGCCCTGGCTGGAGGCCTTAATTTATTTGAGATATCCACAGGCAAGCCCGGTTAAGCAGACGACAACCTAGGTTGAACTGCGACATGCCATTAAAAAAAAAACACAGGCCCAAACATCAGCAAGCCATTACCCAACTATGTCGGTCGGCTCCCAGTCCAGCCGGATGTCCCTCGTATCACACTGACCTCGATCTTCCTGCCCTGGCTGTAGCCGTCGTACCAGCACTGCGCGGCCGTCAGCACCTTGTTGCCCGTCAGCCACGTGCCGCTGCACACCGACATCTGATTCGTGGTCAGCGTTATGATCAGTCCGGCCTGAAATGAGCGTTAAAATACATAATATTTACACACTTTGCGTCTAAATATCGTCTGTTTCTGCTATACCCCGTTCGTGAATACTACTTAAGTCACACATAGGTATCGTATATATTTATAGCTCATGTGACCTAAACGCGCACTTAAGTCACGCTTGTCGGTGTAAAAACGTAAGCTTGACTTAAGTGCGGTTTAGGTCAGAGTGCTATAAATGTTAATGAAAAAAATCTAGTTCCTAATGACAGGTCTACATTTTGCCAGTCGTACAGTCACGACCATAAGTATGTGTACACTTGGCTTTATATTATTACATTATTATTATTTTTGGCTTTACTCCTTTATTTTTTAATGAAACGTTCCGTCGCTACGAACATACATAGTATTTTCGAACCCAAAGGTTTTTGCAATGTGTCCTATTTCATTGTTGTTTTCGTTATTTCACGTAAAAATCGCTATTGAAAGCTGCCAAGTGTTGACATATTAGTGCTCGTGACTGTACCTAATAGAGGGCGAGCCTGTTGCCATCAACCAGGCACAGATCCACTCTCCGGGCTGCTGCCCAGGACCTACTTACTCATGTTCACAGGTCCACTCTCCGGGCTGCAGCCCAGGACCTACCTACTCATGTTCACAGGTCCACTCTCCGGGCTGCTGCCCAGGACCTACCTACTCATGTTCACAGGTCCACTCTCCGGGCTGCTGCCCAGGACCTACCTGCTCATGTTCACAGGTCCACTCTCCGGGCTGCTGCCCAGGACCTACTTACTCATGTTCACAGGTCCACTCTCCGGGCTTCTGCCCAGGACCTACCTACTCATGTTCACAGGTCCACTCTCCGGGCTGCTGCCCAGGACCTACCTACTCATTTTCAGCAGCAACGCTTGCGGTCACTAGACCAGCGAGCCGAAGAGAAAAATGTCGTCATGATATAATATGAAATCATACAACTCACTAAATTCAATTTGGCGAAATGATTACGGCTTCATGTTTGGATGACACAGCAAGTGTTTTTAACACGCGTTTATTAGCTTCACTTGTAACTAACTAACTAACAATGTAACCAAATCTTAGAAGTTAATTTTAAACTACTTGTAATTGTTGTATCGAAATGAAACTTTGCATGTATATGTAGTTCGGAAGACAAAACTATAATTTGGTATCTTGGGGCTGATCTGATGAAGGAGCCAGGAGGTGGATAGTGGAACTCTTCAGTGGCTACTAGTAAACCCTTCGAGTTTGGAATCATATTATTTGTTTTGACGAGTTATAATTAATTCAAAAAGCGCTCCACGCTTTTACAATTAAATTTAAGTCAATTTAATTATTTCTATAATTTTTTGTGCGTGATAAAAGCGTGTTTTTTAGTTTTTTTTAAACTACTCATTTTTTTTATCCTTTTATTGAAACGTAATGTCTTAAACAGCTACTCATATCATAGAACTACATAACCGTCCTTTATTTCGACTACGAAGTAAAGGCAGCATGAGGTTGATGCCTGTTCCCAACTGTGTGGGGGTCAGCTTCCAGTCTAACCGGATGTAGCTGAATAGCCAGTATATTACATGGAGCGCCTGCCTATCTGACCTACACAAACGTGTTACTGGATATATTACATGGAGCGCCTGCCTATCTGACCTACACAAACGTGTTACTGGATATATTACATGGAGCGCCTGCCTATCTGACCTACACAAACGTGTTACTGGATATATTACATGGAGCGCCTGCCTATCTGACCTACACAAACGTGTTACTGGATATCGGTACTCTTGTTAAGACTTGCGGGCTTTTGACTATGACTACCTACCCGTAAGTCTTTCTGTAAAAAATCTACGAATGACAGCTGAGATTGACGATTTAACGTGATTTCCGGGAGGCACGGAGGCGTATCGGTATGAAATGGATGGTCACCCATTCACGCAACGACAGCAGCCAGCGTAGCTTAACCTTCATCGAGCCACCTTTACGTCTGTTACTTAGCCAGAGCAACACGAACTTCCAAAAAATATTAAACAAAAGAAAAAAATTACTCAAAACTGCTCACCAAATGAGGGTTGTCACCACTCGCCGATGGCATCCCCCCGAGGATTCTTGAGGTCTTCAGCTTAGCTTCCATATCCCTGATTCTAGCTGCCTCTGGGATGCCCACATCTTGATGGTATCCCAGACCCAGCGCTTCAGAGACAACAAAGACAAAGAGACAGCAGGAGACCAGTAGCTTCATGGTCGTCGGAGGAAATACTCTTTAGTTGTGAACTGTTTGTAGAACAATACCGTTCAGAAAGCTAGTGCAGGGAGGGAGACTTGCACGCGTCTATATACTGACGGTAATGATACCTTGAAGTGGTGAATACTTGAGGTAGGTACTTTTCTAACAATAGTTGGTAAGTAAGTAGTTGTTCCCTGCGACCTTGCTTGCATTCTAAATCTTTTTTATTCTATTTTCCCGCTACCGGGCTAAGGCCTCCCCCAAGTCCTTCCAGTAACTCTTTTCCCGCGCCACCTCGAACCATCGTCCAGACCACCTCGCCACCGCTCTCTGTGCCGACCTCGTCCATCTTCAGGCACCCATATTGTGTGGAAAATTTAAATTCTAATTCTTAGTATCACTTTTTTGTTTAAGAAAAATACCTTCACCTTTGAAAATGACATTACGATACGTCAATGTCGTATCGTGTCATATTGTAATATTGTATAGCTCGTGTGACCTAAACCCGCACTTAAACGTGCACGTCTTTCTACATCGTTCTCACATGGTTAAATTCAACACGAATGATGTAATCAAATATTTTGTAACAATTTTATGATTTAAAAGAGTGTCCGTAGAGTTTCTAGCCCGTTCTTCTCCATAGGTACCTACGCTTTGGAATGGGCAACTAGCTTCATCTTTCTGAGTGACCGACCCTTTGACAATTTAAAAGTGCCTGTAATTGGTTTAGTTAAATTAAATTATTTGAGCTTGAGTTTTGAGTTTGAGTCACGCTTTTCTGTGTAAAAATGGACTACTTAAGTCACAGATAAGTGTGACTTAAGTGGAGGGTTAGGTCACAGAGTGCTATAAATATTAATTAAATAATTAAATGCGTCATCGATGCAATAACAAACCACTTATATTATGTACGTACGTAAAACTATGTTAATAGATTATTTCGAGAAATGCTTGTCAATAAAATAAAGGGTGGAGTTTTCAGAGCCTCTCTCTCTCCAGGAACTGTCGATCATACTCCCGCGTACGTATGTATGTATGTTTAGCGATTACTTTTTTAGGACCAAACTTGGATCGAAGAGAAACATTTTGTTCGATATTTAACTCTTTTGTAGCCCCTAAACATGAAATAAAGGTGTTGCGGTAAAGACTTCCCGACAGTTGTAAAAACAACAACCATGAATGATAAACAATTTAATCGTAAGCCAAGGGCGGGTGTCCAGGGGGGCACTGGGGTTATGCCCCCTCCCCCCCTGGGCTGGGTATAGGTCGAACACTGATTATTTTTCTAATCTCATTGATTTTAATAAAATAAATACTTTGTATGATGTCACACACATACGCGGACGACACGCATAGTACGACCATGAGCTGTTATTGTAATTATACGATGCACCAGTAACACACTATCAAATCAATCACAATCTGAATCATGTTGAAAGATATTGCTAATCCATTGCTTCATAATCATATTCGAAACAATGTAAATAACGTTGTTGAACTGTCAAAATGAAAGCCATTGCTACTGATAGTGTGATACGCAACTACCCCGCAGGTACAGGTAAGGGACAAGTGTTACTGGGGTTGTCCAATAGCTAGTCAACTACCCCGCAGGTACAGGTAAGGGACAAGTGTTACTGGGGTTGTCCAATAGCTAGTCAACTACCCCGCAGGTACCTAGGTAAGATACAAGTGTTACTGGGGTTGTCCAATAGCTAGTCAAGTCAGTAGTACCCCGGGGTGTAGATGAGTGCCCGGTGATGGAAAGAAAAGAAAGAAAATAGGTTTATGGCGGCATTATACAAACTGTAACTCAAAGCATTTATTCCAGTTCAACCATTTACTGACACTTTTCAACTGTCAAGGAATCGGTCAGTCAGAAAGACGAATTGCCCATTCGTAAGCGTCGTAGGTTCCTATGGAGAAGAACGCGCATGAATCTCCACGGACACTCTTTTAAAATCAAAATATTGGTTACCTCATCTATCTTGAAATTATAGGTACATATTGTAAGAAGGATGTAGAAAGACGTGCCCGTTAAACTCGTCCAGAGCATAAACTTCATGGACCCTGTTTTAAATAAATGAATAAACTCGCCCCCCGTTAACAGGCTATTAGCAGTATTTTTAGACATCAATCTACATGGTCTGACCAAGATTATGTCTGGACTTTAAAAGAGACTGTGACCTCTGAGTTTGTTTCGGCCTTTTTTCTCAGACTAGTCAGATAGGAAATATCGACCTCATCTAGTTTATTTATTTTTTATAATAATATGACGCGCAAAAGTGATTCCGATATCCTATTTACAGAATACATATTTCATTGAGGTGTGCTGCTAGACAGTTTGTGGCGCCACTTCTTCTTCCCAGCTAAAGCACGAGGAAGTGGTGAAGGGCGTGCGGCGGGCTGTCCTATGTAATTTTGACGTCCGAAAAGTGCTGAATTAATGACTTTAGATTTTTTGACGATTGCCCCCGACTGATTTGCCTTGCCACCGACAGCAGACAACTGTCGGAACAAGAGCGGTCGTCTGACAAAATTTTCGAGTTTTGGACTTGTGAACAGCGTTTAGAGGACTCCTACGATAACATTGAATGATGTTCGATACGGTGCGGACGCATCGAGTGGTTGTGGATAGCTATGCTGGAACGATTGTGATAAGATTGTCAGCAATACATGTACAGTCCCGACTTTCTGTGAACGATGAACTTCTGCGAAACTCGCCTTAATTCGAGTACTAATTCGAATAATATTATAATTATCTGGAGTGCCTACACTTACACAAGTACTTAGTAATAGCTGTAACATGTCAGTCGGTGATAGAGTGATACAGATTTAGTCGATGATTCCATTCATTCATACCTACCAATATTCTAAATGCGAAAATCAGCGCTTCCGGTTAGACTGGAAGGCGAAAATTAAATTAAATTTATTTCCGGTAACTAGGCCCATAGAAGACAATTTACAAAACATTTCACATTAATAATATAATATAGAATAAAATAATAATAAAATAAAGGCAAAAGGCGAGCAGATTGACCTACGTAATAAACTAGAAGTGTGTTGTTATTGCATCCATGACGCATTTCATTATATTACTTTAAAAGTAATTTTCCAAAGCGCAGGTATTTTTGTTGTCTTTTTCGCTTTTTAGGGTCCCGTACCCAAAGGGTGCCACTGGACCCAATTACAAAGCCTACGCCCTCTGTCGGTCAGTTTGTCTGTAGATCCCGTTAAACCTGACTTGGCCTCGGACGTGAACTTTTTATTATACACGACCAGTTTTAAGATCAAATTCCGGAATACTACACTACTCGTACTACACAGAAATAGCAGTGGTGGGCCTGTGGCAGCCCCGACTCACGAGTTCGTTCGGTCGTGAGTTCGAACCCAGACGAGTTCGTTCGGTCGTGAGTTCGAACCCAGACGAGTTCGTTCGGTCGTGAGTTCGAACCCAGACGAGTTCGTTCGGTCGTGAGTTCGAACCCAGACGAGTTCGTTCGGTCGTGAGTTCGAACCCAGACGAGTTCGTTCGGTCGTGAGTTCGAACCCAGACGAGTTCGTTCGGTCGTGAGTTCGAACCCAGACGAGTTCGTTCGGTCGTGAGTTCGAACCCAGACGAGTTCGTTCGGTCGTGAGTTCGAACCCAGACGAGTTCGTTCGGTCGTGAGTTCGAACCCAGACGAGTTCGTTCGGTCGTGAGTTCGAACCCAGACGAGTTCGTTCGGTCGTGAGTTCGAACCCCGGCAGGCGCTTTACTTTGTGTCATTTATTTCATCACCACTGCTCTCAAAACGGTGAAGAAAAACATCGTGAGGAAACCGGCGTGTCCTAGAACCAAACATTCGAAGAGGTGACATCTACCAACCCGCACTGGGCCCGCGTGGTGGATTATGGCCTACTCCTTCTCACAGAGAGGAGGCCTGTGTCCCAGGAACGTTACAGAGGCTGATTACGCTACGCTGCATATAAGAAATGTGTCAGAATGTCTAACGTCAAGATAGCGGCTCATTGTACATTTTCAGCCTATCCCTAAGATCTATACATGGCTGTGGTACTTGTGTTACAATTTCACGAAGTACTTGTAGTGTGAGCAGATACTCCACATAATATAATGATATATTATTCTAAAATAACACTCAAGTCTAGTTTCTTATTTTCATAACTGCTTACGAAATCAGGATTTTTGTTCTCTCTGACAATTTAATTAGAATCGCTTCGGACTGCATGAAGGGAAGTCAGAGTTGTACAGACCCCAGCAGTCGAGCTACCCGAAACTGTTTGTACTAGATTCACGTTCTGGCGTCTGTACCTGTACCTACATACACCCACGGTTTCTATCTATACTAATAATAAAGCTGAAAAGTGAATGCGCTAATCTCTGGGACGACCAGTCGGATTTGAAAAATAAGCGACATCGACGCGCAGACTGTTGCCATGTCAGCAAATGCGTAGAAACGGGATTAAAGACATTTATATGGAGCCTGGAATACCTACCTGTCCGCCATTTTGTTTTTTTTTTTTTCAAATCAGGCCACGCATGAAACTTTATAAATTGATAGAGCATTGATGTCAACTCTCGTTTTTTAAAGGATGCATTCGTGGCCTAAATTATGAAAAAAAAAAAAAAAAATAGCGGACAGATTGGTATGCCGCAATGCCACGGACTTTCAAAGCCCTTTTTCGCCGGTTAATTGACATTGATCTTGCCCTACCAACTATAATAAAATGAACACAGTGTTTAACACAGCACATTTTATTATTATTTGAATAAATAAATACAAAGAAATACTTTAATCTCCCTCTTTACTAACAAATTCCTCGTTATTACTTAATTCATTATCTTTACTTCCTAATTCTTCTCCAAATCCTACGCTTACTTCTTTATTCTCCACAATTACATTTTCAACAACTACTCCTGTATCTTTTCCCTCTTCTGTATGCATCGTATCTTTTCCCTCTTCTGTGTGCACGATGCATGCATCTTTTTTAATCTTTTTCTTCTTTTTCTTTCTCTTCTTATTGGGGTCTTCTGGTTTGTTCATATCATTGTATTTCAGCAACTTTTTATACATTTTTAAAAGTAATTTTGCATCTTTTTTCAAATCTTTCGGCACTACTTTTACGGGATCGACGTAAGTAGTTAGAGCTTCTAGAGTGTTGAAATGCTCTATAGAGCCTTCTTCTAGCACAGTCTCTTCTTGTACTTCTTTCTCTTCTGGGACAGCCTCTTCTGTCTCGATTTTAGATTCTGCTAACTTCTTTTTTAGTTCTATATTCTTCTTCCTCAAAGCATTGAATATATTCGCTGTGGTTAATACCTTTTTTACTTTCTTACTCTCTAAGTATCGATCTTTCCAGGAGATATGTTCTATATCGTCGATGTCTGCTTTCTCTTGTCCTCTCTCATAGGCTCTTATTTCCTTATCAGTGATGATATCTACTCTCTGTATTTCGTCTATTTTGGCTGATAACGCCTCAATTTCTGAAGCAGTTGGTTCTTTAGATAGTGTTGTAGTACATTCTACCTCGCAGCATGAGGAATCGTCTGAGAGCTCCATTATTTCGTAAACTGCTTCTGCGTCGCTGTCTGAAAGGGCAGCTGGGATTTGTTTCTGAGTTTTGACGTCATTGTCTATGAGCAGTTCTTCTTTTATAGGTTTTATGTCGTTGTCTGTGATTGTTTCTGCGGTTAAGTCTATTTTGTCTATGATTTCAGTTGGGACTTCGTCTATGGTTTCTGTTATGAGAGGAGGAGCATCAGACTGAGTAGTATTGTATATGGCTTCTTTTGAATCTTGAGAAGAATTTTCCATTTCTAAATTATCTTTAAAAAAGTTTTGATCGGCGCTTTCACGAAAATCCGACTTCTTTTTAGATTTTTTTTCTTTTTTAGATTTCTTTTCTTTTTTCTTCTTCTTTTTCTTGGCTTTCTTACCTCTTTCTTCATCTGAAATGCAGACCACTTCCGGTTTCAAGTCTACTGCTTCTATTTCTGAACTCTCTCTGTCTGATAATTCTCCTTCGGACAAATTATTTTCTGTATCTTTCTCTGCGTTATCTTTATGTTTTGTAGCTTCAGCAGGAGTATCTTTTATTGCAGCACCTGAATTATCTGCGACAGTATCATTTGAAGTAGTATTAGAATCTGTTTTTTCTACAATGTCAGATTGAGTTTCGAGATTTATTTCAACAATTGCAATATTTCTATTAGTGTGAACTGTTTTGTCAGACCCCGTTCTTACTTCTTTATTTTCTTCTGTAATATTGATGTCCGAAGACTTTGGTGCAGTCTTATTAGTAATATCTTCTGTAACGCGTTCAGAAGCAGCTTTAGGTTCTTCTTTATTTTTATTATTTTCTGCTTCACACTTTTTTTCAGCCACTTTTGTCACTTTTGCAGCTTCTAAAGCCACTTTTGCAGCATTACCTTCACAATCTATATTTTCCGCAGTCGTAACACTCGTAACACCATCCTCCTCTTTTAGACCACTATTTTTAATATCTTTTTCTTTTACAGACACATCAGAATCGCTGCTAGATTCCGAGCTAGACTCAGAACTGACGCTATCATAATGTTTCCTATCCAAATCTTCTAAAAGATCCATTTTCTCCGTATCTGATAGCTGCAGAGTAATCTCATCATTGTCTATGTCATCTTTACTGACATTCTTTTTATCTTTTTTCTTTTTTTTAGACTTATCTTTTTTCGTATTTTTGCTATCGACGTTTTTGTTTTCAGTCGGCTTGACAATTTTGGGGGTGGCAACACTGGGTGTGTCTGTAGTTTTTTGTGTGGTGGCAATACTGGTGGGTTTGTCTGCGGTAGCGGGTATGGATTTATTTCGGTTAAGTTTGATTTTCTGTTTGGTTTTCTGTGGGACAGTGATGACCAGGTCGTTAATTCGTTTGGTTACTGCGGCCGGCGGAGACGCCTGTTGAGGAGTGATGGCTTCTTTCTCTTCGATTATTTCTGCAAAATAAATAATCTCTTACTAGTACAAAACAGTGTCATTCGTCAGTGTACTTGCTCAGTTCTTTTAAATAATCTCTTACTAGTACAAAACAGTGTCATTCGTCAGTGTACTTGCTCAGTTCTTTTAAATAATCTCTTACTAGTACAAAACAGTGTCATTCGTCAGTGTACTTGCTCAGTTCTTTTAAATAATCTCTTACTAGTACAAAACAGTGTCATTCGTCAGTGTACTTGCTCAGTTCTTTTAAATAATCTCTTACTAGTACAAAACAGTGTCATTCGTCAGTGTACTTGCTCAGTTCTTTTAAATAATCTCTTACTAGTACAAAACAGTGTCATTCGTCAGTGTACTTGCTCAGTTCTTTTAAATAATCTCTTACTAGTACAAAACAGTGTCATTCGTCAGTGTACTTGCTCAGTTCTTTTAAATAATCTCTTACTAGTACAAAACAGTGTCATTCGTCAGTGTACTTGCTCAGTTCTTTTAAATAATCTCTTACTAGTACAAAACAGTGTCATTCGTCAGTGTACTTGCTCAGTTCTTTTAAATAATCTCTTACTAGTACAAAACAGTGTCATTCGTCAGTGTACTTGCTCAGTTCTTTTAAATAATCTCTTACTAGTACAAAACAGTGTCATTCGTCAGTGTACTTGCTCAGTTCTTTTAAATAATCTCTTACTAGTACAAAACAGTGTCATTCGTCAGTGTACTTGCTCAGTTCTTTTAAATAATCTCTTACTAGTACAAAACAGTGTCATTCGTCAGTGTACTTGCTCAGTTCTTTTAAATAATCTCTTACTAGTACAAAACAGTGTCATTCGTCAGTGTACTTGCTCAGTTCTTTTAAATAATCTCTTACTAGTACAAAACAGTGTCATTCGTCAGTGTACTTGCTCAGTTCTTTTAAATAATCTCTTACTAGTACAAAACAGTGTCATTCGTCAGTGTACTTGCTCAGTTCTTTTAAATAATCTCTTACTAGTACAAAACAGTGTCATTCGTCAGTGTACTTGCTCAGTTCTTTTAAATAATCTCTTACTAGTACAAAACAGTGTCATTCGTCAGTGTACTTGCTCAGTTCTTTTAAATAATCTCTTACTAGTACAAAACAGTGTCATTCGTCAGTGTACTTGCTCAGTTCTTTTAAATAATCTCTTACTAGTACAAAACAGTGTCATTCGTCAGTGTACTTGCTCAGTTCTTTTAAATAATCTCTTACTAGTACAAAACAGTGTCATTCGTCAGTGTACTTGCTCAGTTCTTTTAAATAATCTCTTACTAGTACAAAACAGTGTCATTCGTCAGTGTACTTGCTCAGTTCTTTTAAATAATCTCTTACTAGTACAAAACAGTGTCATTCGTCAGTGTACTTGCTCAGTTCTTTTAAATAATCTCTTACTAGTACAAAACAGTGTCATTCGTCAGTGTACTTGCTCAGTTCTTTTAAATAATCTCTTACTAGTACAAAACAGTGTCATTCGTCAGTGTACTTGCTCAGTTCTTTTAAATAATCTCTTACTAGTACAAAACAGTGTCATTCGTCAGTGTACTTGCTCAGTTCTTTTAAATAATCTCTTACTAGTACAAAACAGTGTCATTCGTCAGTGTACTTGCTCAGTTCTTTTAAATAATCTCTTACTAGTACAAAACAGTGTCATTCGTCAGTGTACTTGCTCAGTTCTTTTAAATAATCTCTTACTAGTACAAAACAGTGTCATTCGTCAGTGTACTTGCTCAGTTCTTTTAAATAATCTCTTACTAGTACAAAACAGTGTCATTCGTCAGTGTACTTGCTCAGTTCTTTTAAACTACTTGATAGACTTTCACTATCCTTTAATTAGATCGGCAGATAACTTTTATGTGAGCATCACAGATTTTGTATATGTATAACGTGTGTAAAAAGACACTTAACGAAGCCGACAGTCACTCGTACTCCCCGCCATTGTAAAATTATTTTTTTTGTACTGGACCAAAGTTCCAACTTTTGCTGACGTTTTTTTTATGAAAACAAGTTTTTAATGATTCAACACAACTTTAAAAGAAAAGAAAAGAAATACAAAAGTTTATTCAGACACAGTTCGTGAAACACAAAATACAAAATAAAAATAATGTTTCAAACAATAAAATTAATGTTTCGTGTGCGCCTCACGGCTGCGCCAAAAAGATTCATTTCAGCGTTCATGCCAGACAGATGCTGTCTGATGCTGGTGGTGGAAGTTCAAAACCCCCACAACCCCTGTGCCGTTGCACGCACCCATAAACACAATATTTTGCGTGCGTTACATTACGCACTACCGCAAACAGCAAATGTTCACACCAAAAATAAAAGTCGTTTCCCAGCAATTATTTTTGTGCAATGTTACTTAGTTTGATGTACAGTTATATCTGAACAGACAGCTGTGCTGCTGGACAGTTTGTTGCGCCACTTCTTCTTCCCAGCGGTCGCACTAGGAAGTGGTGAAGGGCGGGCGTGCCGGGGGACTGTCTTATGTAATGTTGACGTTCGAAAAGTGCCGCTTCTCAGCGTAATTTGAATAAACGACTTTTGATTTTAATATGAATGAACTACATTCATGGTAACAGGTTGCGCGGCGATGTCCTGCCACTCTGTAGGTTTATACTGACTGATTTATGAGACTGTGAAAGATGATATGGTTAGGGGTGACTACCGAGATGACGACTGATGGGTGTGTCCGTGGCATCACGGCGGGCCCTATCAGAATAACAGCGTTGCGGTATTTTTTTTTAAATATCGCAGCATTATGGTGAGGGAGCAGCCTATTGCCGAGCCGTGGAGTCGCACAGGTGTTTTTTTTTTTGTTTATTTTCTTCTTTTTTTGGTTGTTTTTAGTGTAACTTTGTTAGTTTTAAATGCTCCTTTTTTACTTTTTGTATTTCCTGTGCGTGACCCAAATACAATATTTTTCTTTCTCTCTGATAGAGAAGTATGGAAGAAAAAGACATGTTGCGCCAACCTCTGATATGGGATGAGGGCTGGAGTATGATGCAGAGGTAGGTACATGGGTATCTTTATATTTAAATTAATATTTATTCCTGAGCTAGCTGCGCCCCGCGGTTTCACCCGCATACATTTCGATCCCTTGGGAATATCGGGACAAAAAGTATCCTATGTGTTAATCCTGGTTATTTATTTATTTCCATTTTTTTAATAAAACGTTGCCCCACACTAGGAATTTCTCCTGTGTCGTGGGTGCGTTTACAAACATTTAAACTCACATACACAAACAGCCAGACCCGGAACAACTACTTGTAGGCCATACAAATAATTGATCCGTGCGGGAATCGAACCCGCGACATGCAGCGCAGCAGTCAATCGCTTAACCACTGCGCCAACCTTGCCGGTTATACCAAATTTCATCAAAACTGGTCCAGCCGTTTGAGCATGAACAAGTAACAAACACACAAACACACACAAACTTTCGCCTTTATAATATTAGTATGATTTTTCTTCGTTAGCATCGAGCACAGTTTGTCGCTGCGTCACACAAAGTTCGTCTGGTAGAAAATGCATAATAATATGGCGTTCAGTCCGCGTCTGTACATTAGAGAGCTTAAAGTATTAAATACTCACTCTTCTGCAACTCCTCAACCTTAGGCTTCTCCTCATCGCTGCTGATCTCCACCACCTCGGGCGGCTCCTCCTTGATCTCCACCTCGTTGTCTGACGAGTGTGATGGCTCCTTGGTCGTGGTCTCCTCTGACGCCGGCTCTATGAAACAAACAAAATACAGTGCTCCTGCCCGCGACATCGTCCGCGTGGAATGACGACCCTCGACCCATCGCATCCAAATGGGATTTTATGTATATGATTGTATAAATGAGTAGCAGCAAGTAGCAGTAGGACCCGCGCTACTACTTCGTTCTCGCTGAGCGTTCTCTCCGACTATTTTTCCTTGTGCTCGGCTCCTAAGGGCCGTAGCGTGATGTTATGATAAGGCTATCATAAACCTTTCTCAACAATTGGACCAACGCTACTTACTGTTCTGCTGCTCTTGCTGTAACTGCGCCCTGATGGCTCGAGCGCGCGCCTGCAGCTCTAGCAGCTCGAGCACTGTCAGGCCGGCGCGCGACGCCTTGCTCTTGTCCGCGTCGCCTTCGTCCCCGTCTTTTGACTTCTTGCGTTTGGGTTTCGACTTAGAGTGGCGGCGGTGTTTGTGCTGGAAGGTAATTAAATACATTTAAAGCTTTTATTAGCTTAGAGCAGAGCAGAGCTTAGAGCAGAGCAGTGGCCGCCCAGTGATGAGCAGAGCAGTGGCCGCCCAGTGATGAGCAGAGCAGTGGCCGCCCAGTGATGAGCAGAGCAGTGGCCGCCCAGTGATGAGCAGAGCAGTGGCCGCCCAGTGATGAGCAGAGCAGTGGCCGCCCAGTGATGACGGCCGCGCCTTACGGGTTGTAGGTCGTAGGTTCGAACCCAGACCCGGCGCTTTACTTTGTGTAAATTATTTCATCACCACTGCTCTCAAAACGGTGAAGGAAAATATCGTGAGGTAACTGGCATGTCGTACAACCAAAAATTCAAAGTCATATGACATGTATCACTAACGCGGGCCCGCTCTGTGCCCGCGTCCCTACCATGCGGACCCAGTGCGGGTTACGGCCCACTCTCTCTCACAGAGAGGAGGCCTGTGTCCCAGCAGTGGCCTGTGTTACAGCCAGTCTTTTATACTCCTTACCCAGGTTGTCAGAAAAATTTATCCCTACTGGAAATCGAACCTGGGACCTCTGGGTCTGAGACAGGTGGTTTTACTACTAGACCACAGCAGCGATCAGAAGAGAGTAGTACCTAGTTTGTTGTAAGATATTTTTTGTACTTACACCATTTTCTGCTAGAGCTATGAAACCGGCATGTCCTAAAACCACAAATTCGAAGACATGTGGCATCTCCGAATCCGCACAGGGCTGGCATGATAGATTATAGCCCATTCCCTCTTGAGAGAGAGGAGGCCCGCGTCCCAGCAGAGCATTATAGGAACATTACAGGCTGATAATACTGTGTTATGTATGAGCTGTGAACACACCTTTTTCTTCTTACTGCTTGTCTGGCTCAAGATCTCATCATCTGAAGATATGCTGTCCAGTGATATTGTCTCCAGCTCCGGCGGTGGTGACGGGCTGGACGACTCCGTGTCCGAGGGAGGGTCGGCACCGTCCAGGATCGCACAGAGGCGCTTTGAGCTTATGCCGAGGAGCTGGAATTACAGTACATTTTCATTTTAGGCATGTACCTCTATTGTTTTAACAATTTTGTATGTTTTAGTAGATGCGAAATCAATCTATGTAATGCAGGGATGGTGAACTAATGGCATACGTGCCATTGGTGGCGTGTAACAAAATAATTTGGGCACGGCATCATTTCAGGAATTGAGGTACCTAAGTCATCTAGTTGGAACAGCAGACGCACTCATTTTGTTTTATAATAATTTAAATAAATACATAAACTTTTAATGTTAACATTACTGTATATTATAATAATAAAGGTATTATTATGTGACTTTATAGTTGCTAATAAACAGTATAATTTTCAGTAGTCAACGTTGTTGGCACATCATGGCCACAGTTAAAATTTATTTGGAAAAAATGCCACGAAGGTGTAAGGAGGTTCGCCCTCCCTGATCTAGTGACTAGCCTCTGCCTGCGACTTGATCTGCATGAAATTTCTGCCCAGGCTGTCACTTTGTTTTCGCTTAGCTATCTCTCTGACTTTTATCTTTTTGGGCTAACAAATGCAGATTTTTTTCAAATCCAACCAGTTGCTCCAGAGTTTAGCGTTCAAACAAACAAACTTTTCAGCTTTTTTAATTTTTTTACACATCTTAGGTGTACGAGGGGCCGAAGCCAACGCAGAGGCCCCTTAGACCATTTTAAATGATGAGGAGGCACCAACCGACAATTATCTCTATATGCACTAGGAGACAGTAAATAGATTGTTACTAGTACAGACCAACAGTAAACTCTGGAAGTGAAAGAATCACTACCTGTGGAGTTCTTGACAATTCTTCAACTTTCTGACCAACCAACCGAATCTTTAATTTCTGGCAGTTCCAAAATAAATGGAGGACAGTGATGGCCCGGTGCAGTGGTACCTAACAGCCCCAAATAGTGAATTGTAGGTTGTGAGCATGGTGGATTATGGCCCACTCCCTCTCACAGACAGGAAGCCAGTGTCTCAGCAGAGGGAACATTATAAAATGATTATGCAAAAGTAAATAGTTTATAAATGCATAGAAATTGGGTACATTTTTATTTATTGTTTAATGTGGCAATGTGCACACATTGTGTCGCAATAACTATGATACTGTCTGCACCCTTAATATTTATGTATCTCTGACTAGCATAGATTGGCAATCACTCCACATAATATTGTATTTAACCCCTTGTGTAGTAAATAAAAGTCTACAACATTCACATCAGAAATCTATCTGTCAAGTGTGGTGATCAAGCAGTACCATGGACCTGAAGATTCATTAAGATCACCAGAAGACCTTAAAAACTGAGAGATAACAACATAAAAATAGCGAAAATGTCAGCCAAAACAGTACAAGAGTTGGAACTAAAAAAAAGAACTATATTGTACAGTAAATACATGAAATATCAAACCTCTTCAGTGCATAGCTCCTGCAGGTCATCTAAGGATATATTTCTGATGCTTGCGGGGACCATAGCCTTCAATTCTTTGTATTTGATCACAGAAAACACTTGGTGCATGAGCTCCACCCTGTCGTGGATGTAATACGCCAAATCATGGATTTCATGCTCTCGGTTGTAGGATGTGGAGGTTTCCGGCGCCTCAGACTTCACTTTATGCCTTTTGATTCGCTTCATTTTTATTTATTTTTCCCTTTTGAGCACTTTGCATCTACACACGAACACTTGCATAGGTACTTATTTCTTTGATGTTAACCAAACTATTAGGAAACGTTAGAAAAATTTCATTTCTATAAACAAAATAAGGTACTCCGTAATTTTGCCGCATTAGCTACATGTCATTGATGTCAAGTTATGTCAATTTTGACATTAAATTAATGCGTTCAAAAAAGTTTATGTACTTTTAAATCTCGCGAACTGCTCGACAGTCGACACTTTACACATTGGTCAAACAATAAGCATCAAAGACTAATTATTATAATATTATTAGTATTAGCCTGGTAATGCTGCCAGCAAAGCTGCCAGTCTGAGTTTTCTGGGAAAGTTTCCGGATAACAGCGATGTGAAGGAGTACTTCGCCGGCGTGTTATAGTTCTAGTTATCTAATTTAGTACTTACTGTAAACATTTAGTTGTATGATACTTTACTTGTATATTATCATTACCAGGTAATGCATTTTATAAAAAATAACTGACTGTTCTAGTATTTTTTTTACCAATAAAAAAAAAAAACTAACTGATTAAGTATAATAAAAAAATGTAGAACGGTACGGTCACGGTACGGTGGTATTCTAGTCTATGCTGTACAACCTCCAACTTTTGTTTTGCCCTAACTTCTGTCAAAAAAAATTCTGTGTGAAGACGCTGATATCCATGAAATGTTGAAATAAAAAAACAAACGATTTTATTCGATATCCAATGGGTAAAATGATGCCATTGGAAAATCTATTTGATACCTACATCGATAGAGCTATACGAACCGTGGTCATATCATTAATGCTGTCATTTTGCCCTAAGTTATCGAAATGTATACCATCTCATAAAATTTTAAATGATCAATCTTCACAGTTGAAATGCCCGTGGATAATGAATCATAATATTTTATTGGACCAGTTTTGTATCTAAACGAGTGAACGCATCTATTTGAAAAATTGCGGGGTATTTTGTCAACAAAGATGGTGGTCGACAGGCTTTACGAAACCGACAATTTTTTGGTCGTAAACAAGCCTTTCGATATGTATATTAATTCGGAGGATAAAAATGAAAAGGTAAGCCTATTTTAACTTTATCCTTAAAATAAAACGATTTAGTGACGAGGGTTCAAGGTTATGCTTATGTGTAAGTAGAGAGCACAGATAACTATACATAAGTGGTAGAGAGTGCCATGTGGCAGTGTTGCCAGCACAGAGTACATTATACAAGTGCCACAGAATATATATAGCCAGTGCCCTTTTGTGAAAAATAACATAACATTAGTCAAAAGTAACATTTTGGTGACAAAAGTAACATTTTATTTTTTAGGGAATATTTGTTTGAATAGCTCAATAAACAGTTTTTTCTTCTTTGTACCAAACTTTTCGATCGGCCGATTAGTCGAAATCCGAAATTAAAAAAATACATTTTAAAATAAAATATGTAATTATTTCTTCGTCTGTAATATGTATAATTAAAAACAAAAAGTTATAATTAAACATACTCGTTTAATAATAACCACACAGAACCTAGAATATACTTTTTGAATAGAATTATACTCGTTCTGCAAGTGCGCTAAACAGCGAAAGAGATAAAATCATTGGTACGCATGGCTACACATCAAGCTATACTTATCCAGTATAAGCTGACTTTTGATTGTACGAAAAACCTATACAATGCGAGTTCTGTCAAAACTGGAAATGTATAGCTCGATGCGTCGCCGTGTGTATGTACATACATGTTGCAATATTTTCATTAGATCGGTTAAACAAGGTTTGCCAACATTAAGTCTGCAGCTGTGGTTCTAATAATTTAAAATATTTTTCAAGTACGAAATGTAACGTAAAAGTAACATCTTGCGTCGTGAAACATGGAAGTAACATAACAGGGCCAAAAGTAACGTCAAATGTTACAAAAGTAACCTTCTGGCAACACTGGTGGGTGGAACTTGTGATAATATATATGTTCTGTGGTGATAGTGTTGTAGGAGTACAGTTTCAATAAAACAAATTGATATCGAAAGAATAACAGTGTGACAACATTACCCTCCTCCTGTTGTCCTTTTTAACGAGAATAAATATCACTGTAATGCAAAATCAGCACAGCATCCAACGCCGGATTAAAAATACTGCCTCAAACAGCCTTTAAGGTGGATGCTCCAATGTAGCCCGGGAAATTCAAATTTTCTTACGTTTTTTACAATTTGCTGGTCAGTACTAAGTTGTACGTTGATTAAAATATGATTTGCGGTCGTAACAAATATTTATTTATAGAATTATAATCATTAGAATATCAGTAATACAACTTGTTAAGTTAGCATAATCCTAAAATGTCAAGATTTCATGAAATAGTCATTCAGTAGGATTACTTGATCTTAGAGAGTTGTGTTGATGACTTTAATGATTAGAATTCTGTAAATACATATTTGTTACGGCCGCGAATCATATTTTAATCAACGTACAACTTTAGTACTAACCAGCAAATTGCAAAAAACGTAAGAAAATTTGGATTTCGCGGGCTACCTTGGAGCATCCACCGGGGTAAGCGCCAGGGTAGCCCGCGAAATTTAAGTTATCTTACATTTTTTGCAATTTAATGGTGAGTGTCACGTTGTATATTGAACAAAATATATTTCTCGACCGATTCATTATAATTTACAGAATTACATTAAAATTATCAATACAACAATTACATTAAAATTATCAATACAACACTCTAAGTTCATATAACCCTATCGATTGATATTTCATGAAATAGTCCTTCAATTGCTATTGCGAAAACGTAAGAAAATTTTAATTTCGCGGGCTACTCTGGCGCGTACCCCTTAAACCTCAGAATACAGAAAAGTAAATACATTTTGAGCCTTAAATATAACAGGCGAAATACGGGTGTACAGTCAACCGCACATCAGTGGTCACAATATGACATTGACGTAGCGGTGCCGTGAACACTACGGTTTATTCGCCATTTGTGTTGGCACGGTCGTCAGTGTTGTATTGGATCATTATGGAAGCTTGTCGACACGATATTTCTGCGGCGCCGCTTATACGCCGTACCGTAAAGAAACCATGCCGTGTTCAAAGGGCAGGGTTGTATTCGTGTCAGCATTGATGTACGATTGACTGTGCTAAACACCTGACCTACCCCTCCGGGAAATATAGGCTTTGTGTTACATTTCAATCTTCCAGTTAATTTTTTAAGTTCGCTGTAACATCCCAGCGCTGATTTGCTGGATTCGTTTTCTCCTCTACCGATCATTATTTCTCCTCATTTTGTTTATATGTATGTATGTATCTATGTATTAGTATTTACATTTTTGAGCTTTTTATCTTCGTCGTTGACCGGTAGAAAATACTAAGCCGCTAAATAAAAAGCACTACGTAAATACTAGCACTAAGTCCGCCTTTATACAGTATTTTTTTTACTTGAATACAACATTTTGATATGTTTAATAAATTTTCTAGAATACAGTGACGTATCACGTAGCGTCGCCCGATTCTCACTTATCGTCATCGATGTTCCCGCTTCATTTCGTGCATCGACTGGACTACGCGACGAGTGGCGTGCTGTGTATCGCCAAAAATAAATTGTTTGCTGCGCGCGCAGGGAAGCTTTTTGAGCAGCGTTTGACTACGAAGTTCTATTTGGCAGTTGTTAGAGGACACGTCACGTTTGAAGTCGCTGATATTGAGTTTGATGTTGGTAAGTAGTGTTTACCATAATCAGCCACAGCTGGAGTTCAGGCCTCTTCTCTATGAGAGGGAGAGAGTGGGCTAAGGCATAATGCAAGTTGATGGATGACGCATGTCTTAGAATTTTTATTTCTAGGACATGCCAATAGTATGTTTGTTTGTTTAATAGTTTTGAAAACGGTTAGATACACTAGCGGTCCTTGCTGATGTTTTTGTTTATATTCTCTGCGTGAGGAATTTATATAGCATGCCGGTCGGACATAGTGTAGCTATGCCCCTTTGTTGTCATCTCCTGGTTAATTGAGATTTCAATTAAATTAGCGCATTGTGGGTTTACTATACACCTCTGCCTACCTACCAGCGGGGTAATTGCGTAACACACTAACAGTAGCAATGGCTTTCATTTTGACAGTTCAAAAATATTCAATGCGTTATGTACGTTGTTGAGCAGACAAATTTTTCAAACAAATGAAGCAATGGATTAGTAATATGCTTCAAAATGATTCAAATTGTGATTGATACTTGACATGACACAATTAGGGTGCAATGTGAAGTTATGTCCATATGTATATCTCTTAATAAGTTATTTAAACACGCGTTTTTCATTTAAAGGTGTAGATCCATCTACAGCGGACTCGAGTCATCAAATGCTAGCGCTGACCTCAAGTGAGACGTCACTGAGATGCATTCAGTCGCGGCACGCACACACGCGCGCTCTGAGGCTGGAGACAGGCTACTATGAGAATAGCCCTGTCACTGTTCTGCTCTTGAAGCCTATTACGGGTAAGTTTATAGAGATGCATGAGTATTGATCACCCCGGTAGCACGTGCGGGCCATACACTAAACTAAAAATACTCCCACCCACCAGTGCAGTATACAAAACAATGCTTTATGGATATACCCGTTTTCATAAACCAGGTCGCCGTCATCAGCTGCGTGTGCATTGCAGCGCGGTCGGTCACACGATCCTCGGTGACTACACGTATAGCGGCACAAGAGACAGCACGCCTCATCGAATGTTCTTACATGCCTCCAGGTATTTCAAAATCATAAGCCATTTTTTAAATTAGGCTGAGAATCGGCGGTCCTTCTAAGCTACCTAGTTCTTTACCTGGAAGAAGTGCCGCAACATACTCCCCTACAATATTTTCACACTAAAAAAAAAAATGAAAACCGCCTTTACTGCTACGACTTAGAGGCGCTGTCAATGCCAAAATTATTACCATGGCCGTGTTGTGCATTATCCGGGCGTTTTATGACATATCGAGCTTTGGGAATAGACATTCACAGCCTAGAAAGAGACTTTCACGGTTTTGTAGATCGTCAATCTTTCGAACGAACGAAATGTACCAAAAGATTAACGGTCTACAAAGCTGAACTATTTCTAACACTCGATGTGCCATACTAATGGCCGCGTACTGTAGAAGAAGACTCTTTGTCGCGAAAGTGTCCTTCTTAATTAAATAAAAACATAACCATACAATTTGATTTTAACCATTCACCTCATTTCCTTTTTCCAGGCTTATTTTGCCAGTAGCAGAAGAGCCCTTGGACATTCAGACAAATGACCCGTTCTTCACGGACACAGGGTTCAGCTCAAAATGGAAATCCGATAAAGCTTACTATAAATTTCGAAGTAAAGAAAACTTCAAAGCAGTGTGCGAAATCTTGAACAAATCTTATGTTATCGGTGTTCAGTACAAAATGTTTAAATTGTAATGAGTTTTGTATACTGTTATTTATTTTCTAATTTGTATAAAATTTTAAATTTTTATAAATTGAAAATAAATTCCTTTTTGCATTTTCTTTCTGAAATACAAATTCACACTTATTATCTTAACTAGGCATCTAGTCGAGGCTCTCTATCTATTGAGACTTTTTCAAGGTCTGCATTATATTCTCTTTTGAGATGATTCTTGACACATCACACTTATTTTAATAAGACGTGTAACCAGAAATTCAGAAGCTGCAGAAACTGGTTCATGGGAGCAATGGCAAAATAATATCTTTCAACATTCTGCGCAGCCAAGGCTGGCCCAGGAAGAGGTGGCGAGATGATCTAGACGTGTGCCGCAGGGGTTGGATTGAGGTGGCACTAGAAAAGGATGCATGAAAGGATTTGGGTAGAGATGTTATATTAGGGTAATTTTTAGATAATCTTAATATTGAATATATTAGTTATCGCATATTATGATGTCATACCTATTACTGGATATTAGTCAAATATTAGTGAACCGATTATTTATAGCTACTCAATCTAATATGCATATCTGCGTAATATCGGTAATAGTCTCCATAATAATGAATATGAAATACGAGATTCTGCACGTTTATTATTCACGTATGTATGCCTTTTAAAGAAGTGAAACGGTGATTAAATTTTGCTTGGACCAAAACCTCCAACAAAAATAAATAAAATGTCAACCCAATCACTAAACACTAACAAAATAATGAATAGTTATTACTATTTATTAGTTATCAATCACTGCGTGCAGCAATAATATGGAGTCGCTGTGAGCTTTGGTCACTGGTCACCATAGGGCGCTATCAGTCGCCGCGATCAGTCTCCTCGCTATTACGCGTCCCTATTATTTGAGTAATACCTGGTAACCTATTATTCTATATTCGCTTATCCTAATATGAACATACATGGCTTGTATTATAATACCTGTACCTATTACGAATATATTAGTCACACCACTAGATTTGGGGGAAGCCTTTGCTCAGCCGTGGGACAGTTTAGGCTAAATAAAAAATAAAAACTTGGAAGTTATTATTTTGCTTACACATCTCGTTATAATAAGCAACCACGTAATAAACTACCGCACATTACAGGTGGGCCACACTGGGCTTTTTTCTTGTATTGGAATGCATTCCACGTTTGTCCGAATTGCCATTAGCCTAGGTCGGGGATGTATGGACGTGGCTTACACAGGCAATACAGGCCCAAAAACATGGCTGGTGGTGCTGCTTGTGAAGGGAGACGTTGAAAATCTGTCATCTATTTACATCACATATTAGTTCTCTATTTCGCCACGTAATTTAAATCCATGTCGGACTTTGCTAGCAACAAAAATCATCGATAAAACCATGCTTCAACACAAACCGATAGCATCACTACCTGTCAAATTGATTTTTTTGACGCTTTTGAGATAGGAAGTATATATGTTCTGTAGAAAAGAAGACTTCGATAAATTACGTGTTTTTCGTATTTTAATGTAATAAATTCATCCACAATCATCATGGAAATGGATACAGACCCTATGGAAGGCAGCAGCTACGATCTAGGAGTGACTGTGAAAGCGGAAATAAAGGAGGAAGACGAAGATGATCATTACAATACTATGTAAGTAATTGAACCTTTTTGATTGTTTACAATCCTTTACTAGACTGTTTAGGGCAATTTTGTAATTTTACGACTAAATTGCGTGGTCAAATATTTGTTTATTATTTATTTAAGGATTACCAACGAGATACATTACTATTAACTTTTCTTTTATCCTAACAAAACTTGTATACTTTATACACATTATCCTGTAATGCACACTCAATTACAGGTAACCACAACTTACACATTATCGAGCACACATGCTCTGCATACATTTTGCAAATATATAAATATTGCAAAACATTCTTCCATCCCGTAATTCCAGTTCTATCTGGGGTTGGGTCTTGTACAGCAATGCCAGGACGCTCTGTCCTGGGTTCTCGTAGGAGTTAGGTTCTCCGCTTCCATCTCTCGATACTGGACCACCGTGCACGTGAGGAAGACCCCTGTGTCTTCCTCTTCCGTTTTTACTGAGAAACTATCATCTCTAATGATGTGCCCGTACAGTCACAAGCACCAATATGTCAACACTTGGCAACTTTCAATTGCGATTTTTTCGTGAAATAACGAATGCAACGTTAAAATACGACACATTACATAAACCTATGGGTTCGAAAATGCTATGTTCGTAATAACATAAAATTTCATAAAAAAATAAAGGAGTAAATCGCTTTTGAATAAAGCTGAGTGCATACATTTTGTTCGTGACTGTACCACCTAGGCCCGCAAAACATTGCTTATTACAATCTCAGTCCTGCCTACTGCAAGTTTACTAGGACGATAGAATAAAACAAATGAAAAAATATGGTTTGGTAAACTATTTACTAATAATGCCTTTTAGGGACCAACTTTTGTCTCGGCAACTAATTTGTATCTCACATCAAGTTACATAAGTGCGCGCATGTAGCGACGCGACAAAGATAACATAAGTGCGCGCATGTAGCGACGCGACAAAGATAGATAAGTGCGCGCATGTAGCGACGCGACAAAGACAACACTTTCATACTTTTGATGTGAGAGACAAATTAGTTGCTGTGACTAAGGTTGGTAACGTTGGTTGTAAACCATGACATATAAATTAACTATGTGATAGATACATGGTGCTCACATATTCACAAACATTCCAAAAGTAGACGATTTTCAAAAATAAATAAGGAGTAATAAGTCCATAAGTCCGGATGTGACCCCAAGTAATTACAGAATGTAAATCAATGTCAAAGGAAAAAAAAAAAAGAATAAATTATACAATTACATTAGCAACCAGTTTGATTTTGTCTAGACTCTAGAGATTGTCCTATGGAGCAGGACCAGCATGTTTCCAAGCATTCTTATCTTGGATATAAAATATATAAAATATAAATAATGAAAAATAAAAGTTTTAAATTTTCTTTCGTTTACTTGCAATATTTCACAAGGTATTTTGTTGTAACATTTAACACAGTACCCCATAAAAGATGTATGGACTTTAGATAATCTGAAAAAAGGTTGATCTAATTTATCTTTATTTCTAGTATTAAAATTATGTCTATCACTTATTTTATTAAAAAGATTTTTCTTACATACATAATATTTTCATAAATGAATTGGCAAGGTACCGTCATAATATTAACCCTTTTAAATAGTTCCCTAAGAGATTCGCGGCGACGTAGATTTGACGTTCAAAAGTGCCTTTTATGTGCCTATTTGAAATAAATGATTTGACTTTGACTTTGACTTTGACTTTGATTGTAAATGGCTCTGACAGCTCTCTTTTGCAAAATAAAAATGCATTCAATGTCAGCGGCCCGACCCCACAGTAAAATGCCATATGACATAATACTGTGGAAGTAACTGAAATAGACCAAACGCGCAGTTGTTACTGGTAGTCAGAAGCCCGAAAGTCTGACAACCAGTCTTACCAAGGGTTATTGCCCAGTAACTGGGTTGTAGAGATCAGATATACAGTGGCTCCATGTAAAATACTGGTATTCAGCTGCATCCGGTTAGACTGGAAGCCGACCCCAACATAGTTGTAAAAAGGCAGGCAGTTGATGATGAGTCATTCAATAGGCTAATTTGAACTTAGAGAATATACTCACGTTAAGAAAATTTTAATTTCGCAGTTTACCGTTAATTTTTTATTCTTCAGTGCCCCCTGGGTGACCATGCCAGTATGCCAGCTTCATAGGGTCAAACATGCACACGTTCCCTCTGCTGGGACACAGGCCTCTTGTCTGCGAGAGGGAGTGGGCTGTCATCTACCACGCGGGCCCAGTGCGGGTTGACTCCATATAAAAATCTTTCAAACCCCTTTCGCGTGCTATCCTGACGTTTTGGCCTAAAAGGGCTTTCTCTACTTTGTCAAACAATAAAAACATGAATAGGTAGATGATTAAAAGAAAAGGATTTTAACTTCCAGGGCCTTGCTGGAGCTCGCACAGTGCGTGCAGACGAACCAAGAACCCATAGAGTTCAACTCTACCGACGCCATGATGGACCCGAAGACCGGCCTCATGATCTGTCTCCACTGCCTCGAGGACTTCGACTCCTCCTTACTCTCCGACCACATGATCAACACACACAACTACCGCAGGGTCCTCTTCAAATGCCACATCTGTCAGAATACGTTTCAAGAACGGAAACTCTTAATGATACACCGTCAAGAATGCCAGCCCGAACAGAAAGTTAGGAAACGAAAGACGTTTCAGCAAATTATGAGGGAGGTCGAGGCTAAATACTTCATGGAGGATCAAGAGGACTTGTTGGAGCCTGTAGCCTGTCCTATATGCTTGTTAGAGTTACCGAAGTACTGTCTGAAGGAGCATTTGCTGAATGAACATCGCAAGCCGGATGTGATCCTGACATGCGGACGGTGCAATAGGAACTTTAAGTCGAAGCTCACGTTGAGGGAGCATGTGAAGCTGGTGCACGAGGCTATTGAGGACTCGGAGGAGTGCGAGCTCTGCGGACAGAAGTTCAGGTCGCTGAAGTACTTGTCTAATCATAAGAGGAATGTGCATCCTTCAGGTCAGTTCTACTTCTGTAAACATTCAGGCCCTTGCAATTCATGGTGGCCTTCTTATTTCATTGTTATGAGGAAAAAAAGTCTGTTTAAATTGGAATGATTCTCCCTCTCTCTCACTGAGACGAGGTTTGTGTCCCAGCAGTGGGAATATTATAGGCTGATTTTGTTATGTAAATTGGAATGATTGACAGGTGTTAGTGAAATGCAACGTCTATACTTATATTGAAAAAGGAAAGTTCTACATTATTTTCATCTCACAAAGTGACGCGCGTTATTCATGTGGTAACTAAAAGTTCAAACACGTTCGTCGGCGGCTGCCGTAGACGCGTCGACGGCTCCAGTTGCGTCTGCCGTCGGCAACATGCCGCTCGTGTTTATTAGCACTAAATCTAAAACATGAAAAACAAATTCTAGTAGCTGTGCTCGCGAAGCGAATGCTCACGGTGACTACCGTCCAAACATGAAGCGGCATTCGTAAGTTTGAGATATGGGCTATGAGAGTAGGGGAAGACCAAAGAAACGATGGATGGACTGTGTGAATGAAATGAATGATGGCTAGAAAGGGGGTGAGACTACTGAGGTGACGACTAATAGAGATGTATGGATGAAAATGACAAGTTGCGCCGACCACGAATACATTGGGATAAAGGCTGGAGATGAAAAGGCATGAATTTATGGATGTATGTAGGAAGCACGTGTGGCCACCCGCAGGTAGCACGTCTGGCCACCCGCAGGTAGCACGTCTGGCCACCCGCAGGTAGCACGTCCGGCCACCCGCAGGTAGCACGTCTGGCCACCCGCAGGTGAGACAGGCGTCATTGTATAGTGAATAGTACTCGAGATTGTTCTCCGCACAGGCAACAAGATCCACAAGTGCGCCGTGTGCGGCAAGGAGTTCAAGTCGCGCCTGTGCCTGCACCAGCACAGCAAGTACGTGCACCCGCCCGAGTCGGCCTCGGTGGAGTGTCCGCACTGCCCCAACAAGATGTTCAAGTCACGCATCAACCTCACGCAGCATCTCAAGGTGGCGCACGGCTGGAAGAGGAAGTGACGTCATTACATAACCTATGAGCGCCAACTGGTGAGCACCCAAACGGTAGCCCCCGTGTGGGTGCTCACCAGTTGGCGCCACTGTCGAGTAAGGTCCTGAAGTATAGCTCAAAGTTTGTTTTTACGGGCACGAAAACAAAGTTTACATTTGAATCATATTTAATGAAACGAAAAATGAGTTTGTAAACAGCAAACAAACTAACCTCTGAATTAGCTGTTCTATCAGCCCGCGTAATTTTGCACCTCTTTTTCTTAGCTCCGCTTTTAAAGCACACATTCATTGACCCGTAACTCATTTTTGTCATAATTATTCTCAGGTATTGCAAAATATTCACAACATTATTCTAATTAGAAATAAACCCGCATAGCTCACTCACAAACAGTGGCATTTGACATTTCGGAGAGCTCACGCTACACTAGCGCCTCTAGTGGCGATCTCATACGCGATAGTCGTCGTTGTTTCTATGTTTATGTTTGACTCCAACATTCATGATCACCTCAGCCCGGCATCACCCACTGCCGGGCACAGGCCCCCCCTTTCGTCTGCCACACTTCCCAGTTCCTGCGCGCCTCGTCCACGTGTACCCGCGACTGTCGATATCGTCAATCCTGCGCTCTCTTGGACGGCCCTGGTTTCTTCGGCCTAACCTTGGCCACCATTCAGGTTTACTCCATCGGCCATCTCCTCGTCTTACTAGCTTTATTATTAGTATAGATTCTATAGTATTTAGTTTCTGCGTACCCCCATGGGAGGAAGGCGTGAGATTAGGTATGAATGTCGCAGTCCGCCTCGGTGGAGTGTCCGCGCTGACCACAAGTTGTCAAGGTCGGCTGGACGCACAAGTAATGCTAATAGTACAGCTTCTGCCCGCGACTTCGTTGGCGTGGAAGTCGTAAAGCACACAACATACTAATTCAGACACATTTCCCGCCGGGCTATTACTTCGTTTTCGCTTAGCGAACTTTATGCCTTTTTTTTTTGCTCGGCTCCTGACGGTCATAGCGTGATAGCCATAACCTTCCTCAAGAATTGAGCTATCAAATACAAAAAAAAAATCATATCCCACTGGTAGTTTCGGAGATTAGCGCGTTCAAACAAACAAACTCTCTCTAGCATTATCATTAGTGTAGATGTCAAACATTTTACGAGCGCCGGGTAGCTCGCGAAATTCTTCCGTTTTATGCAATTTGGAGGTTCTATGTTGATCAAAATCAAAAAATCAATCAAACTCAGCTGAGAATCAGCACTTTTCGGACGTCAAAATGACATAAGCCATTCATCACTTTAGCTGGGAACAAGTGGCGCAACAAACTCCCCAGCAGCACAGCTGTCTGTTCAGTTAGAATAACTTGCTTCAGAATGTCGTTCGCGACCGTAACAAATGTGTTCACAGAATTATATTCATTAAAATTTTCAATACAACCTTCTAAGTTGATATTATAATCCTATTGAATGACTATTTCATGAAATATCAATCATCACCTTGAGGTTCCGGTTTGAAGGGTGCGATGTGGGGTGCCGTACGTGTCAGCTTTGTGTCTGCGAAGCTTCTGTTATTGCAAATTTCTATAGTGAGCATTGGTATCGGCTCCGATTTACGAGTTGTAGGTCGTAGGTTTCAAACCAGACAGGCGTTTTACTTTGTGTAAATTATTTCATCACCACTGCTCTCAAAACGGTGAAGGAAAACATCGTGAGGAAACTGGCATTTCCTAAAACCAAAAATTCGAAGACATGTGACATCTACTAGCCCGCACTGGGACCGCATGGTGGATTACGGCGCACTCCCTCTTGCAGACAGGAGGCCGGGAACTTTATAGGCTGATTATGTACCTTGAGATGCTGCGTGAAGTTGACGCGCGGCTTGGACACCTTGTTGAATGACTTTCAAGAGCCGACCACCTGCTCGAGGAGTAGTGCTTGGAGACTAGGTAAGTGTGGAGCCCACTGGCGTAGATTTTGATCAAATTTCAACCTGACACTGACCTGCAAATTGCAAAAAACTAATAATAATCATTAATTCAATTCTAATTTCGCAGGCTACCCTGGCGCTTCCCCCATAAGTCACCAGCATCCGTCAACATAGTGATTCTACCCGTCACGCTAGTCCGGCCGACGCGAGAATGCGTTCTTGACCTGTCTTTGTTACCTGTCAGTTTCATACAGACGAATACGTGTTTAGCGAGATTGATCTTTATTAGCTACTAGAGTTGTCGCATTGACAGGTGTCAGGAACGCGTGCTCTCGACGGCCGCACTGTAAACAACTTTCACTACAAAACTCATACGATTCTTAAAGAAATAACTTTTCATACGTACGACGAAATAGTATGTCTACTGTTGTATATTAATTAGATTTTTGGGATGATGTTCCTTATAGAGAGTTTGGTTTCCGCAGTTAGTCCTTCAGGTGGACCATTGTGCGTGGGCCATGGCGGCCGTCATGTGTGGTTATTCCTACCAGCCCACGTCCCTCCAGAAGTTGATTACATCTCCTTGTCTGTTAAGAACATCTATGTAAGATCTGGGTACCCCGAGGGTTTCTATTCTAATCTGGGTGACGCCTGCGTCAAAGAGCACGTGCGCAACGGTTTCCTCAGCCTCCATGCAGGCCCTGCACAGGGGACTGCCCGTTATGCCTACTATTGCCTACTGTGTGGAAGTGTTCGTTGAGCGAGCAGTGTCCCGAGATGGTCCCCGTCACCTGGCGCACTGCCCGCAGGCCCTCTGGGTAGCCCAAGAAGGAAAATAATATTAGTAAAGTAGATGAAAATAGATACGAGAGGTCGCTAGTAGACCTAGCATGCTGTCTATGACTGTAGACTGCATATGCTATAAATTGTCGTATGATATGTTTGAACCATCAAAAACATCGTGAGGAAACCGGCATGAAACATCTACCAACCCGCACTGGGCCCGCGTGGTACATTACAGCCCACTCCCTCTCGCAGACAGGTGGCCTGTGTCTCAGCAGAGGGAACGTGTGCATGTTTGACCCTATGAAGCTGGCATACTGGCATTGTCACCCAGAGGGAACTGAAGAAAAAATAATACGGTCGGCCGCAAAATTTAAATTTTCTTACGTCTTGTGCAATTTGCAGGTCAGTGTCAGGTTGTCTGTTGATCAAAATATGATTAGCGACCGTAACAAATATATTGTATTTACAGAATTACATACATCTTATCACGCCATCTCATGGGTGGGGGTAAGCAGAAACAACAGAACACCATCTGCTACGATCCCTACATACTCCTTTTGCTTTTTATATTTACAGAATTATAATAATTAAAATCATCAATACAACTTATGAGTTGAATTTTGCGGGCTGCCTCAGCATATCCCACAAAAGAAACAACTTGCTATGGGGGAAGCGCTAGGTAGCCCGCGAAATTCAAATTTTCTTACGGTTTTTTTGCAGGTCAGTGTCCGGTTGTATGTTGATCTAAATAATGATTCGCGACCGTAACGAGAGTACGTATTTTCAGAATTATAATGATTAAAATCATCAATACGACCCTCTAAGTTCATATAATCCTATCGATTGATATTTCATAAAATAGTCACGCTCGCGAATCATATTTTAATCAACATTCAACATGACCCTGAACTGCAAATTACAAAAAATGTAAGAAAAATTGAATTTCGCGGGCTACCTAGGGCATCCCTTATGTCAAACGTTGTAACCATAGAGGAACTTTTTTTATTTATTGATACTAACTAGAGGCGCAGTTGGTTGGCCGCCCACTTGGTGGACGGATAAATCTGCAGGATGCGAGAAGCACAGGAACGGTCGGTGTGGCGACGCTTGGGGGAGGCCTATGCCGGCAGTGGACGTCTTTCAGCTGAAATGGTGATGATGTTATTTAAGTATATGTTTATATAATGTAAATAGCTATAGATTCTATTTCATGTCTAAATTCGATAAAGAAGACAGGAACATTTTATTGATCTCGTTTTTATTGTAAGTAATTTGGAATTCGCTGTTTTTTTATATTTTAATTACTTACCTATATTGATAATTTTAAGAATACATTTTAATTAGATATTAATAAATTCTGTAATATTAAATAATTATAAACTGTTCAAATTATTATTTGCTTTTATTTTCATCCCATCTACCAACCCGCACTTGTCCCGCGTGATAAGTATAGGCTGAATATTTTCATCCCACTGCAGAGGCTCTCGTTTTTCAATCCTGTTATTATATATTTTCCTCCGTGCCTCGGAAAGCACGTTAAGCCTGCACAGCTGGGATCAACGTCTCAGCTGTCATTCATAGATCTTCAATAGTCGCTGCGGGTAGTCAGAAGCCCGAAAGTCTAACAACCAGTCCTACCAAGAAGTATCGTGGTACCCAGTAACTGGTTTGTGGAGGTCAGATAGGCAGTCGCTCCGTGTAAAATACTGGTATTCAGCTGTATCTGGCTAGAGTGGAAGCCGACCCCAACATGGTTGGGAAAAGGTTACGCAGACTGATTGAGATAAGGCATCGTGCAGACTAGCGACTGACAGTTCTCGCATGCATAGCTACTTACTGCACATAAGTCAGAAAATTCCATCCCTCAGCCATATTTCACCATGCGGCAAGCAAACATATTTTATATTTTTAACATTCACTGAAGTGTAACCAAAAGCTAGATCGATGTTCTTTTCTCCGATAAAAACTCGGTCACTCTGTGGTAGGACACAAATCGCACAACACGAAACATAAATATGTAATATATAATTATTTATACGCATAATTTTATCTCAACATCATATTACAGGCACTGGTTAATTAAATGCACAATCTCAAATTGTGAAAGGTATGTGAGGTAGGAGGATTGTTGTAGAAACGTTGAAAAATTTACTCTGTGGAATGTTTCTAACTACATAGTAATAATTAGTTCCACTTATTCCCGCAGGACTTCTTTCATGTGTCGGACCCTAGTACACATCACAATGGCATACGTAATGTAGAACAGTGATGACGGACCATTTATTTTATTTTATCAATCAAAACCGTTACGCTGTGTATGGCTTCAGTACACGTCTAGTGTTCAGTTAAATTATAGTTCAGTACACTCTAGCATGGAATTGGTAAGTACTATGTGCTCTAGTCCTTGTAAGCGTTGTTCTAAACAAACAGACGTGGCGACGATGGCAGGCAGATGTATACCGCGTGTCTTTAAATAGCTCTAAATCAGATAGTACTTTATAACAGTGCTGTCTGAACAACGCATTTATCGTAACCGAAACATCAGATTTCCTAATAGGCATTTAAAAGTGGTAAATATGTATTACTATTATATCCACCCAATATTAGTACTTACTAATTACATGCGTCTACCATGTTATAAATCTGTTACTGGCTTCACTTTATCCAAATCAAATGTCAGGTACAACTCTATTAACGTCAATTTATTTTTTAAGCGGGTCTTACACTGACCTATCAATCGCGGCTGCACACTGGCCGCGAATCGGGCGTCGTAAACTCGAAAAATATGCCCTTTACACTCGCAACGTTCACGGTTTCGTTCGCAGTTAAGTTCGCGCGTTTGACAGAAATGGACATCGACTTTGCTGCAGCCGTGACTCGGTGCGCCCTAGCGTGCTCCAAATGTATGCATATTAAAAATAAAAAAGCAACTTAAAAAGAAAATTGGAAAAGACGAAGATAACAGAAACTCGTCGCATTTTAGTAACGTTTGTATTGAGAGTTTCAGATTGCCAAAGCATGGACTCTGCTGAACTTTCGTGCATGGCTAGGTCACGGTCGTTATTCCACGAAACACTCAGTTTTTAGGGTTCCGTAGTCAACAAGAAATCCTTATACTTTCGCCATGTCCGTCCGTCCGTCTGTATGTCCGTGGCTTAGTCTGATAATACTAGAAAGCTGTAATTTGGCATGGGTATACATTACTAGTCGCACCGCTCGCGCCAGTAGTAAAATAAAATCTTGAAAAAAAACATTTTAGGGTAAGTACGTCGTCTACACGTAAAGTGAGGATGTTTTTTTAATCTATCCCATTTTTTATTATTTTTATTTTTAGCCATTAAATCCACTGCTAGGCAAAGGCCTCCCTACTCTCTTTCCGCCTCTCTCTGTCCAGAGCTGCCAAAGAGCAATCTTTATCAAAAGAGTCCAGCTCATCCCGCCATCTCCGTCTAACCCATAGTGTGGAGATAATGCATGTCGTTAAATAGGCCGCGCCGGCCGTACAAAAATATTGCGGGTGTGTGAAAACCATTTTTGATTCAGGAATCAGTAAGTGCTAATTTTTGTTAGAGTTCAGTGTCCCCCTTCGTGCCAGCTAAATAGCTGTTTTAGATTAAGCTAAAACAATCACGACTGTAGTATTTATATTATAACGAAGATAAAAGGAAAACTATCACAGCTAAGTAGGCTTTACAAGTTAACGAGTAATAGACAATCCACTTACATTTGCAGTTTGAAAATATGGGAGAACATGTTTTTCAACAACAATGTTAAATTTGTTCTTGGGATAAAGCCCGACTACGGAACCCTTAATTGTGCGTGGTCCGAAATGCATTTGACTGGTTTTTAAAACACCCGCTCGGCACTGCGTCTCACATCCTACGCTACTGCGAAAATAGCACGAGCAAAGAGTATAGTAACTATTGAGCACGAGTGTAAATGCGTTCGCGTTCGCGCGACGTGAACCAAGCGCGAACCCTTTGCCGTGGGAAAAAATACCGAACTCGATTTCATTGGGGAACGCCGCGAAGCACGAAGGCGCGAAACCGCTTTCACGAATTTCGCGGGCTTTTGCGCCGCAAGTGTACAGCCTGCTTTACTTGTTCATGTTTGCACTTTGCTTAGTCTATGCACTTTGCATTGCTAATAATTTGCATTGTTTGTCATTAACAAAATCAAGATAATCTGTGAACAACTTCGTAGATGTATCGGGGAATATCGATTTTAATTTTTCTGCACAAAAATAACATACAAGTCCCATCGAGAGATGATAAAACTAATTTCACTCATATTTAAATTAAAAACCATAAAAAAAAGACATAACTAACAACACCTATTCAATCATCAATCAACACTTAAGTACATTTAAAATGCATGTGTTTGGGGCCAAAAGGCCTAATAATGAAGCTCCCTTGCTGGACAAGTTTTTTTCAAATCAGGGGCTCGGGACTTCGTTGAATTACTGTGCTATTTGCTTACGAACCGAAAAAGAAAGACGAATGGTTAGCAACTCGATTCTAGTCACTTTTACAAATATCATGGTCCTGAATAAAGTCTGGCAGGTAAGACTCTGAGAACATAGTACCTAAATAATTTATAATCTTATCTTTTGTCCTATTTTTACACCTCTCACCTATTCATGTAATTTGTTACCATCTAATGGTTTTTTTTTTGTGTTGCGCTATGTCTTTTGTGTGCATTAAATAAACGGTTTATCTATCTATCTGCCTATCCCTTCGGGGAATACGGGCTTGATGTTATGTTTATACATAATAATAATCTTCTCTAACTATACATATCATCTGTGTTCAATTGTTTCCATTATTATAATTACCTACATTTTTATTTTTGATATGTACCAAAATAATATATCTAAATAACAACTAATACCTAATTAATTAATAAAAATAACAAAATTATATCATATCTTAACTAAAATAATTTACAAACAGGCATCAAAAAATTCATCCGCATCACTGTCAATAGGAAACCTGCCCAAAAGGTTGGCAGCATTGCCACTTTGTATGTTGTTTACAAACTAAAATATAAAGTTGAAAAAAGATTTTTCCCATCTGTCTGTGTGACCGCTTTATTTTTTGGATTTTAATGTGGTTTTCACCATCATTTTAGAGAATTTTATTCTAAAATGTTATTACATCTGGACTAAATCCAGTGAGTCAGGATGGACATTACAGTTCAAATCCGTGCAGATGGGAACCCATGGGACTTAAAGCTACCGGATGAAAAATAGATGTACAGTGCATCTCAGCCTACTATATTATTAGAAGGCATAATTATAATAAGCTTTTGGCTACTTTGCATGTGTATACCTAGTCTTGCCATAAATATTTTCACGAGAAATTGTTTTCTTTTTTATTGTAAATAATATTGATTACTTTTACAGTGTGTTAGTTTAATATATAAATATAAAACAATTTAAAATATAAAAAGCTTATTCGAATTGGTCTCCAATAGAAGCACGCACTCTTTCCATGGGAAAATTCTTCACTGCCAATCGTATGGATTGTTTTAGGGACTCCAAATTATCATGGCGTTTAGAGCAAGCCGTACTCTCTAAAACTGACCATAAATCATAATCCAGTGGATTAAGATTGGGACTAGACGACGGCCAGTCTTCAGCTCTGATGAAGTCCGAAAAGTTCACTTCCAACCAAGATTGCGTGGACCGAGCTTTATGACCCGGCGCCGAGTCTTGTTGGAAGGACCATACTTGGTTATTGAACATGGTGTTGTTAAGGGGCTTAACTACCTTCTCAAGAATGGTATCTTGATACACTTGTGCCGATGTTTTGATACCTTTTTCACAAAAATATGGCTCAGTCACTCCTTCATAGCTAACACCCCACCAAACCATCACTGAAGTCGGATAATGCTCACGTTGCACTCTGTCGACTAATTGGGAAGCTTCCTTAGAGCTTTGAGCATAAATACGGTCATATTGTTTGTTAAAATGTTGCTCAATTGTAAAGACTTAATCATCCGTAAAAAAAAATCTGTGACCTCCCTTTGCGTACCACTCTTTTTTAAATTATTAGTTAAAAAATTACCAGTCTCTTATAGGCTGTCAGTCCTAAGTCATCTTTTAAAATACGCGACATGGTTCTGGGTGCTATCTTCATCTCCCGAGATAAATTTTTTTGCTTTCCGACAGGATTTCTTCGAATTCTTTCCCTTACTGCTTTGACCACCTTTTTCGTACGAACACTACGTGGACGGCCAGATCTTTTTCTGTCACAAACAGAGGAGGTCTCATTGTACCTATTAATAGCCCGGTACACAAACATTTGACTAATACCAAGCGTATGGAGAGTTTTAAAAATTGCATTTGGCTCCATACCAACTTTGTGTAATGCAATCACAGCGTTTCGGTTCCCTTTATCACCCCAGTCCATTTTAATATCGCAAAATATTGTACAATGTATTGGCGCCAAAATTAGAATTTAAACCCAATGAAAAATCGTATAAGAATGACAGATTCTAAATTCAAATGTAATATCTTTCTTATTTTTAATTGTAACAGTATTTATGGCCAGACTGTGTATTTTATATATTTTTTTTTGTAATGTTTTTTTTTGTGCAGAATAAACAATTTTTCTTTTTCTTTTATATATATTTTTATTATTGATTAACAAATCAGGCAATACAATATAACTTACATAAAAGAAAAATAAAACAACACTGTTGTGTTGTTTTTAGGGCATGCACAATGTATGAGGTGCATTTGAGATAATTTTCAAGTTATGGAACTACGAACTGAATGTATACTGTGTTTACTACATAACAAAGTTCAAATTCCATTGCAACCAGAAACTTATTAGGACTTTACTGTTACAAATGGTCACTCAAAAATCAACTTAGAATACATTTTACTAAAGTAGATAACTGATTGAGTGGCAATGTAATGTTATTATCTGTTGTTATGAACACTGCTATAGTTAATAGTAATTATAAATAATATGCTGCCATTGGACTAATTATTATTAGTGGAATGGTTGTAGGGGCTCATCTTAATCTTAATTTTGGCTGATGTCCCGGAGAAGATATAAAACTGCTGCCTCACACCGCTGTAGCTGGTATTTAATGAAACCTCAAACAATCCCCTACCTTTATCTACGCTAATATAAATTATCTCTTTTTGTGAACCTTTCATGTATATAGTACATACATACAAATAAATAAAATTGAAGTGTCTGTTTGTAATGTCTAAGTAACAGCTTTTTACTAAATGCATATGAAAGTATATACGGTATTTAGAACAATTTCTCTTTGTCCTTACTTTCTGTTTGTTCCGACTAATCTCCGACGGGACTTTCAATGGCAGATAGCGCCTGATGTTATCCTACTAATATTTTAAATGTGAAAGTTTGTATGGATGGATGTTTGTTACTCTTTCATGCAAAAACTACTGAACGGATTTGGATGAAATTTGGCACACAGATGGTTTATAAACAGGATTAACATATAGGATGCTTTTTATCCCGATATTCCCACGGCATCGAAACTTATGCGGGTGAAACCGCGGGGCGCAGCTAGTAAGGAATAACTTAAACTATCTTAGAAAGTTCCGCGCAAAATAATAAAAGCCATAAAATCCAACGTGCACGCGGACGAAGTTGCGGCCACAGTTAGTCCCTAAAATAATTGAGTAACTTTTGTTACAGCACGGCTCTATATGCTGCGTCTGCGAGAAACAAGCGCAGCTGGCGACGAGCTTCATAGTGGGGGTCTCATTCGCAGCCACCATGGACACGATATTTAAAGAAATACTATTACAAAAACATGTTTTAAAAACGGATGTATTTCAAAATCACATTTTTAAATCTGTTTTGGAGAAGTTTGGCGTGGTAAGTTTTTGTTTTTTCAATGTTTGTTCGCGTAGCATAGGCCGCACTTCAGTGATGTGATAACCACGGACGTAAAAATATCGCGGCTGGATTTTATCACGCACTGGATTTTCAACTCTCGGCGTTAAGCGGAGCGTTGAGAATCCAACAGCGCATTCCAACGCGTCAAAAAAAGACTGTTGGATTTTCAACTCTCGGTGGTGACTGGTGCGTTGAAAATTCGGTGCTAGTTTGTAAGACCAGTACCAGTAAGAATATCCTTATATCTAACAACAACAAAGTATCTTTTTGCTCTAAATTAAGAAAAGGAGATCACCAGAATGCCTTGAAATTATTTCGTCAAAATATTCAAGGTATTTCTTCCAAATTATTAGAAATTGAAATCTTATTAGAAAAAACAAAGTTTGACATTGTTTGTTTAACCGAACATTGGTTAAAGGATTACCAAATGCTGATTAATTATGAGACTAATTATCCAATGATTAATTAACCAATTAAATAACTGATTAATTAACCAATCGCAAGCAATGCCCTATTTGCAACTCCAATGATCATCGAATTCATGCATGTCAAAAATTATTGGAATTGCAACCTAATGAACGTAAAGATTCTATTGCTAACTTGAACCTCTGTATTAATTGTTTACATTATTACGAAGGCAAAAAATGCCTTTCCGAAATAAGATGCAAAGAATGCAATAAAGAACACAATACCTTTCTGCATGAATCTTTTACGTCACATCGATCTGGGTCAAATGCAGCCACGATTACGAAATCACCATCTCAGCAGCAAGAAAATAACACAGTTGCATCGCTTCTTAAAGAACCCACAGAAATATTGCTTGCAACAGCAATAATTGACGTACAAGCAGCGGACGGATCTTACCAAAAAATGAGAGTTCTTTTAGATCAAGGGTCACAGACATCCATTATTAGGGAAAGCGCAGCTCAGTTGTTACGACTACCGCGACGGAAATGTAACGGTTTTATGTCTGGAATAGGAAATAAGGAAAACCACTGTAAGGGCATGATTACCATCAAATGTGCGTCGTTGGTAAGTGATTTCACATTCGAAACGAACGTCTATATAATGAATAGACTCATAAATAACTTACCAAGCTGTACCTTACCTAAGCCAGACTGGCCTACACTTAAACAAATAACTCTAGCAGATCCCGAATTTTACAAAAGTAGGCCTATCGATATCTTGTTTGGGGCATATATCTATTCCACTATCCTTATGGACGGTATCTGTCGAACAGAAGGTACGTTGCCCATTGCCCAACAAATCCAGTTGGGATGGATCTTAAGCGGCAACTACAAAACATACCATTGCAACGTGATCCTAAATAATATCGAAAAGATTCAGCAATTTTGGTAGATGGAGGATGTCCAGCGATATCAGAAGAAGATCAAATGCATCGAGTTTTACCAATCTACGACCTCAAGACGAGAAGACGGAAGTTACGTCGTTAAAATACCATTCAAAGAAGATTTTGAGAAAAATATAGGCGAGTCGAAAACAAAATCGATTGCTCAATTTTTCCAAATAGAGCGGAAATTAAGTAAGCAACCAGCACTGGCACGTGACTATAAAACGTTTATTTCTGAATACCTAGAGCTCGACTCGAGACTGCTACTTATCGCACCATTGTGTCCAACGATCTGAGTCATCAACTACCAAATTGCGAGTTGTCTTTAATGCCTCGGCAAAAACCTCGAGTGGATACAGCCTCAATGATCTTATGTGCCGAGGACCCAATTTACAACAAGACCTTCAGAGCCTTATCTTAAAATGGAGACAATTTAGGTACGCTTTTACAGCAGATATAGAAAAAATGTTTCGCAAAATCTGGCTACATCCCGAAGATCAGAAATATCAGAAAATTATCTGGCGAAACTATCAATCCAAACCACTAAAAGAATATCAGCTAGCGACAGTTACCTATGGCACAAAAGCCGCACCTTTTTTGGCCATGATGACACTGAAGCAACTGGCCATCGACGAAAGGCTAAACTATCCACAAACTTGCGCTCCTGACATCTTAGAACACTCGTTTTACATGGATGATCTCATGCATGGTGAACATTCAGCGATAGCAGCCAAACAGCTCAAAGCAGAGATGATCTACCTCCTCAAATCTGGCGGGTTTAATCTCAGAAAATGGCGATCAAACTTGCCGGAAATAATAGATAGTTCCGACGAACTTCAAAAGGAAGACTTTGATTTTAAGCAACCGGAGTCAACCAAAACTTTAGGTCTTCGGTGGGAACCAAAAAATGATCAATTTATCTTTCATCCTATAGAATATACCTCTCAAGACATCCGTACAAAAAGACAATTCTTATCTCAAATATCTAAAATGTTTGCCCCTTTGGGCTGGCTAGCACCAGGCACAATAAAACTTAAGATGTTGTTCCAAGAATTATGGAAATCAGATCTGGGTTGGCACCAACCTGTCTCTCAAGAAATCGCGCTTGAGTGGAATACTATTAAAGCCGATCTATCTCATATATCTCGATTTAAAATACCACGTTGGGTTCAAACCCAGGAAAAAGATACCATCGAACTCCATGGCTTTTGCGACGCTAGCAGAAAAGCATACGCTTGCGTCGTGTATTGCAAAATATAGAGAAAAATGAAACCCACGTGACTCTTATTGCAGGGAAATCAAAAGTAATACCGCTGGAAAAACCACAATCGATTCTACGGTGGGAACTTTGCGGCGCCCTCTTGTTGTCAACACTTATGCGTAAAATCATCTTATACCTATCGAACTACAAGCTGCATGTTTATGGTTGGATAGATTCAACGGCTGTCCTAGGTTGGTTGTGTGGCGAACCGGAGAAATGGAAATCCTTTGTTGCGAATCGAGTGAGGATTATCACTGAAATAATCCCTAAAGATAAATGGAGCTACGTAAAATCCAAGGAAAACCCTGCAGATTGCGCAAGCCGCAATTTACCTGCGGCTCAATTAGCAAATTACTCGCTGTGGTGGCAAGGGCCCAACTGGCTACCACAATATAAGCCTAAAGAATCTCATAAGATGCCGATTTATACGAGTAAATACGGTCATTGTTAACACCGAAAACTTAATAGTTAATCAACTGCTAACAAAATATAGCACTTTGAGGAAAGTAACCCGAGTATTAGCTTACATCAACAAGTTCATCGACATTGTTGTTTACAAGAAAAAACGCACATATTTTCTTACTCTGCAAAATATAAAGACAGCAAGAGAAATGTTAATTAAGCACGTCCAAAACGAATGTTTCGACGAAGAAATATCGCGGCTAAAAAATAATTAACCACTAAATAAGAAAAGCCAGATTATTAATCTCAATCCCATACCAGACACTAACCAAATGCTCCGTGTCGGTGGCAGACTTAACATTCGAATCTTGATCCCGAAATGAAGCATCCCATCATAATCCCGAATCAATCGAAATTAGCAGATCTAATCATAGATGAATCCCACGAACTTGTATTTCACGGTGGAGTAAAAATGACTACTGGATTTATAAGACACAAATACTGGATTCTTGGAGGAAACAGAGTCACAAAGAAACGATTAAGAATGTGTATCAAATGTAAAAGAAATAATCCCATACCACAGCATCAAATCATGGGTGACCTACCTCCAGCTCGATTGATTCCTAACTGACCTTTTTACCACACTGGAATAGATTATACCGGACACATCTTTATTAAGGCAAACAAAGGTCGTTGCATTAAAACCTGTAAAGGATATGTAGCAGTTTTTGTTTGTATGGTAACTAAAGCCATGCATTTATAAATCGTCTCAGATCTCACAGCGTCAGCATTTATTGCCGCGCTTCGACGAATGGCAGCTAGAAGAGGAGTTTCTGGGCACATCTATAGTGATCAAGGAACTAACTTCATAGGAGACAACAAAATTTTAAAACAAGAATTTGCCGATATCTCCAACATCTTCTGTGACCAAGAAGTAACCTCGACAATCTCTGAAATGAATATTGAGTGGCACTTTAACGCCCCATCATGGCCATCTGCAGGCGGACTCTGGGAAGCTGCAGTGATGAGCCTAAACATCACCTCAAGCGTGTTGTAGGCGAGCAAAAATTAACCTACGAGGAATATACTACCCTGCTATCCCAACTCGAGGCTTGTTTGAACCCCAGGCCACTGTGCCCTCTGATAGAAGATCCTGAGGATCTGAACTTTTTGACCCCGGCTCACTTTTTAGCAAGCGGCCCCAATTTAACTGTCGTTTTTTTCCTAATTGGTCCTTCGAGCCAACGGAGCGGGACCATTACGCGTGTATCTAATCTTACTGTGTGAGTGTCTCGCTTGGAACTTAATACCAGACCCTGACAAACAGAACTGACTGGATTTACTTTCCAAAAAGTTCATCATCCTGCTGATCCTGATTGAGCCTGGTTTTTACGAAAGCATCGCGTCATCTCATCGCGCTGTTACTCCAGGTTTGTTCTTGTAGCCACCGCAAGGCCATTTGATCTCTAAAGAAGCCTTCAGTACAAGTAAGGTCCACTAATCGAAGCCGTTGATAAGCTCTTCACCAATTTTAAGAAGGATGGTGCAGAGCGCAAGACCTCAGACTACTTGCGTCGTCCATTAGCTACCTTGGAACAATACTTTACAGAGTTCCATAATAATCATATGACTTTGCTATATTTTGGTGACCAATCTCATGCATATTTCACTACTAATCAATTCGATCAAATGATGGAAAAATATAAGAACATTAAAACTACTATTCAGAACTATAACCCTCTGGCAAACAGACCGCAAACTCCGGAATTGAAACCTCCTACGTTCCAACCTACTGCGGAATCTCAAACCTCGAACCTCGCATCTCACGCTGCTTCTATAACCCCCTGCTCTTGAAGAGAGTAAAGCCGAAGGTACTTTAAAAACCAAGCTACCAACTTTAAGGCTTTCTTGAGAACATCTTCCAATATCGACCTTGATCTCGTCACGGAAAAATGGGAGTTTGAAGACATCCTGAAAACGTTACAATCTCGTTGGGCGGCTATTGACTCGCTTCATTGGGAGCTGGACAACGAGTATGGCGGCTCAAACCCTGCAATGTGCTCTTCGTACTCAAGGTTTGACCCGTTTACTCAATACGAGAAATATTATAACAAAATCAAGAAAGACATCAATAAGAAAATGTCGTCCGTTGCGCATATTGAAAAATCTACTCCTAAAATGGAGATAGTCACCTTTGACGGAAACTACAATAAGTGGATTTCGTTTAAAGATCTCTTTACCGAAGCAGTTCACAACAATCCCTCTTTGTCGAATGCACAAAAGATGCAGTTTTTAAAGAGTAAGATCAAAGGTGAGCCCGAAAAATTGATCCAACATCTCCAAATAAGCTCCGAGAACAGAACTATCCTGTATGCTGGAATATCCTCAACTATCGTTACAATAATAAGCGACTGAGTTATTATAAAGTACGACAACCTTCCATCAGGAAAATGGAGTCTAGGTCGCGTAGTAGCGCTGCATCCTGGAAGTGACGGACACGTAAGAGTCGTCACGCTTAGAACCAAAAACGGGCTCTTAAAACGCCCAGTTGTAAAACTGTCCTTCCTGCCATCAAAGAAAAATGATCAAGATACAAATGCCACAAAAGTTGATAAAAAATCGCCCGTGGCGAAGAAAAAATGTCCTATCTCATTCTCAGCTAATCTATGGTTTTATCTTTAACATTGTTTTTGCTGTCACTAATAAACACCGCTCAAGCCTCCTACAACTTCACCCTGCTGACAAACAATAGTGTCTACTTTGACAAAACATCTAATATGCATCTAATTAGAGACGATTGGCATTTAATAGTCTACTATGACACAAATCCTTATCAAGAAGGAACGGCGGCATTATTAAAGTATATCTTGAAACCCTATGCTCTACGATTAGATTAGAACCTTGCGACGGCGTCATGTTACAACTCGAGCACGAGTTCGAAGAAATGAAACATTATGATAATATTGTCATGATGACCCGTTTATGACCAATATGAACCGTCGGCGACGACGCGGCTTGATAGTCGGAGTAGGCTACGTTGCAAATAGTTTATTCGGAGTATTGGACCAACGATTTGCAGAAAAATATGAGAAGGATATTGATCTATTAAAGCATAATGATAACCATTTATACAAGCTCTGGAAAAACCAAACGGCGGTCGTAGAAGCTGAATGTAATCTCATGAAAAGGATGGAGAACACTATAAACAAACATCACAAATTAATTAATCAAAAGCCTAATTATCTCCAAGAGTCTTACAAAAATCACGCTCAGCAAGTGCAAAACATAACTGTCATCACAGACTTCATAACCTCGGCTTTCACTGCCAACAACTTGTTGTATACCCTTCGACGAATCCAGGACTCAATTTTAGATACAGTAACTAATATTTATAGTAGAAATTTAGATTTTCATTTGATATCTCCGAAACAGCTCAGATCAGAGCTAAGCATAATATCAGCACAAATATCTGGAGACTTGGTTGTTCCTGTCGATAACTTTAATCTTAAAGATCTTTACAGCTTGCTCAAAGTAAGAGCCAAATACTCAGGCAAATACCTAATTATAGAAATAAAAATACCCCTGATTGAAAGGGATCTTTACGAGGTATTCAATCTTATCCCGGTTCCACGCATTGTAAAAGATTACATGATGATGAAGGTCGAAACTGTCTCTGATTTAGCAGCCATCAACATGAGAAAAGATTCGTATTTAACTATCACAGACACGGATCTGCAGTCATGCGTATTACAAAACCCTGTGACGATTCTGTGTCATCTCAGAAAGCCTATTCACCACATGAAAGATGATCATAGCCTTTGTGAGACGATCCCAGGCACAAGAACTTGTAAAACTAAAACTACCTCATGCAAGAATGACTGGAGAGAGTTGACATCAGAAAACAAGCAATTAATGTAACGTCAAAAACAGAAGATTTTGTGGTGTATTCAAACAAAAGATTGTCCAGTAAAATTAGCACGACGACAAAGATTATCTCGCCAGAAATAGCACCAATCAATCACATAATAAATATCACTATGCCAGAAAGCTCATATGAGCTTACTCCCAATAACTCAGACAACCTCAGGCAATTTGAAGCTATTAAGAGAAGTCTTGAGATCATGAAGCGGAGTGAATCTTTGACCACGGAGATCTCCTACCACGACATCCACCAGTATACTGCTATATATCTCATCATAGCGGTAATCTTGTTACTGGTGGCAGCTTACTGTTTAAAATGTTGGCGGCAAAGGCAACGTAAAGGAAATCGTTCCACTTCTACAGCAGAGCGGTCGACAGCCTCTGCGGTGATTGCGAGGCCATCTCCACACAACGTACCAGAAAGTGTTGTGATTGAGTGTAGTGAAATTAGGGAAAAAGGGCAATCTAGTAGTAAATCAGTGAAAAGTGATCCTAAGCGACTAGCGCTATCTAGTGAGTGCTTAAAACAAAAGGAGGATAGAGGTTCTTCACCGATCTTTCGCGTGTTTTCTCTTCCTGATTTACACTATAGCGATTCTGTCTAATTTGTAATGTTACTTTTATCTCATCTTTTAACATAACTAACCCTACATACTTAACTATTTTAGCATTATTTGAACATTGTTTTCACCTTGTTAATATTAATTTCATTACCCATTTAACTATATCTACTTACTAACCTCATCTTTTTCTCCGTCGGGAGCATGTTCGGGTCAATCACCGAACAATAATAAACATGTCAGCGTAATTGCGACACCGCGTTTTATGCCTTGAATATTTTATGTTACTAAGTGAAACAGCCAGTACGCATTCGGATAGCATATCGGGCGCGACTCAACCTCATCTCATTCACCTCATTAGTTTTAATATTTATCCCATTTGTATTACTGAAATATACCTATCTTTATAATCTTTAAGGTTAGTTTAACTTGATCTCACCCCGACCCCGAACAACTATAGTTTGCAGTTCTTTTAACCGTAAATCTATGCTACGTGGAGGTTCTCTAATCTTGATAAAAAATTGTTCATAATCCAAGCAACGAAACGACATAGTGGATTTATCAGTTGAACATTGTATCGAACTGTCCTGTGTTGAGCTAGATAAGCATGTTGTAGTGTGCGTTTACAGACCCCCTAATTATCAGAACTTTTCTCTATTTGAGTCAATAATGGAATATGTCCTAGCGAAACTTGCACCCAGTAACAAAACCGCAATGATTTCTGGTGATTTTAATATTAATATTTTGGAAAATAATTCAAATAGCAGTAGATTATTAAACCTTTTTAAATCGTTAAATTTATTTGAATGTTTTTACAGAACCGACTAGAGTAACTCCAACTTCTGCTACTTGTATCGATAATGTCTTCTGCGATTGTGATTATTTAGATAAAGCCATCTTAAATTATCTGCCGTCCGATCATAGTGGACAAACGGTAACTTAAGTTTAAAGCACCTTTGCAAAAAGTGCAAATACAATTTAGACCAATAACGACTGGCAAATTAAATAGATTTAATAGTACCCTAAATAATAAGTTAAATGTTCTGGATCATAATATGGACGATGCAAATAAATTATATGAGGATTTCTTTTCAATAGTGCACACTGAATTCAATAAAACTTTTGGAAAGAAAACAAAAAATATTTGCCCTAATTTTATATTTAGTGACTGGGCAACTAGAGGTATTAGGATTAGTAGAGAAAGACTGTTCGAACTGTACGGCCTTAAGCCTTATATCAACACTAAAACTTTCAACAAGTATGTTGCTACGTGTTCCAAAACTTTTAGAAATACCTGCAAGATAGTTAGAGCCCTGTACATTAGTAACAAAATCAAAACAGCAGAAAACAAAATAAAAACAGTTTGGAAAGTTATACATAACTAAACTAGTGGGAATAAAATACGAAACAATGATTACTTCACGTGGTGCCATAAGCTGTAACTAGTAACTGTAACGAAGTAGCTCAGGAATTTGTAAATTTCTTTCAATTTTCAATTTATTCAGGAACAATTCACATTGTGTTTGAAATCATTAAAATTATGAAACTAACACATTCATAATACAATAAATCATAGAAAATAAAAAAGAAAAAGAAAATACACTAACAATAAAATTCAATACTTTACTAATATACCACGTAAAACGGCGGAAGTTTTAAATTCCTCACGCGGGAAAAACGCGTTCGTGCGTACCTGGGCTAAGTTAGCTTTTTTTCCTATTTAAACTCCGTACTATGCTAAGCCAGCGTGTGCAATCTGATGTGGTAAGGCTGGGGCTCCATTAGACCGCGATGCGACCTGCGATAGATATACCTATTTAATAAGCGATTGATCTGTGGCAAATAGTTTAATATTCCTGTGTATGGCTACACTGTTCATGTAATATCGCTTGCGATCTTTGATTTTTATGCGATTTGAACACTGGAACTTTGACTGCGGCTACATCAACCATTGTGATAATTCTCCTGCCCATGTCTTTTTCTTTTATACTTAGAGAAGTATGAAAGAAATAGATAAAGATTTGATAAGAAAGGGGGTGACTCGGTAGCCTAGTCACCCCCTTTCTTATCAAATCATCGTTCACACAGTTCATCCATCGTTTCTTAGTCTTCCTCTACTCTTATAGCCATCGAAATTCATACTCAAACCTTTCCTCACATTTCCTCATTCCTCAACATCAACCAATCTGCATTTATTACTTAAATAAACTTTGTCCACGATAAAGTTACAAAGGCGGACTTAATGTTTAAGCCTTCGTACGCACGGGCGATTTTTTATCGCGCACTAATGTTTCAACTCTCGGTATTGAGCCGAGTATTGAGAATCCCACAGCGCATCCCAGCGCGTCTAAAAGAGCACTGTTGAATTTTCAACTCTCGGCGCTGCGTAATGCGTTAAAAATCCAGTGTGCCATAAAAAAATCGCCCGTGCTTGTGAGGGCTTAAGCATTATTACTGGTTAGATAATCTTTTTTTTGTTGCACTTGACGGATTTTTTTTTTGTTTTTGTTAGATCTTCATAAATTTTTTTGTTGTAATTAGATTTTATTTTTTTTGCTTTAGTTTTTTTTCTTGTTTGCTTAAGTTTTTTTTTTTGTTTTGTGAAGATCGTAGCAGGTGGCGTTCTGTAGTTTCTGCGCCCCATGGGAAGGAGGCGTGAGCTTATGTATGTATGTTTTTTTTTTGTTTTATGTTAATTGATCGATATCTCAGAGCACGGAATCGCCGAAAGCGACGAGATGACAGATGGTGCCGAAAATGCGATCAGTGTCACAACTTCTGTTAACAGAAGCCCACATAATACCGGCGAACGACGTCACTGAAACGTTATCTTTGAAAGTAAATTGGTGTTTTCCTAGAGAGCGTTTTTGACACCATAGAGACAAACCCGGCTACCCAAAGATTTAAATCGCTAGATTTGCCCTCACCGTACTTAGTCACGCGAAAAACTGTCCATACTGAGAAGAGTGAGCTCATCAGCTCACATATAGCGTCCATGACTATCAAGTCAAATCACTGAGTCATTGTGTATCACGAACTATAAAACCGAAACAGAAACGCGACTATCTTTTGCCTCGAGGGCATTTATTTTATTTTATTTATTTATTAGGGATAAAAAAGAGTAGTACAATCACATGTTACACACTACATATCGCTACTTATCTATAATATTTATGTATTTAGAAATATATAAGTATGTTTATCAGTTGTCTAGTACCCATAACACAAGCTCTGATTAGCTTGGGACTAGATGGCGTTGTGTGATAGTTGTGGAATATTTATTTATTTATTTATTTATTTACATATAAACTTAAAATAATAACATTAATTGCACTACCAACACTATTATCCACTGATCACTAGCTTTAAGATTAATGTTATGTGAGTTAAATACATTAAAAAAAAAATAAGTTAAAAATAATCAGCGATTACGGACGTTCAAGTAAAATGACAGAATTGAGATGAACAAAAATAAAAAAAAAAGACATTTAAAATAAAGAAAACAAAATTACGAAGCTAGTAAACATTCAACTACAAATTCCCTAAATTTGTTAACGGGGAGATTAAATACGTCAATGCTCTCAAATGTATTGTTGTAAGAGTCCACAAGTTGACGCAGAGGAGCTCGAGAGCCAGCATTAGAGCGACAGACTTGGCTGGTATTAGTAGACAGTAAACGGTATGGGCGCGCCTGCCTGCGCACTACTGTTCTTGGAACAAGGTAACATAACTTATTGGATATTTCAGAGCAATCATATTTGTTATGGACAATACCATGAAGAAACATTGCTCCAAGCAGCAGTCTTCTGGACTCTAGAGAAAGCAGGTTATAATATATTTAGCGGTTTAAATCTTTGCTGCAGTCATCATTTTCATGACTGCCGCTACTGCAGCTGTTATCTGCGGTCACCGGTTGTCTAGGAAACCGTAGCTAAACGGACGCATAACTCCTGGAGGATTACTCCCTAAATCCGTAGTTTCAACCGAATTTACGGGCGATTTCTACTCCTTATCACTTACAGACATTCGATTCGTTTGGGGCCCGACCTAAGAATGAATGACACAATGATTTGACAATTTATTGTCCCTACTCCCAATGTGTCTTCACCGATCCGAAAAAGTTAATTAATCGGACGTAGGGTTCACTTCGAAGTGTCATATTACTTTCGGATGGTCCGTATCTTTGTTGACGGACTTACGGCTGAACCCAATAACCTATTGACAGATTGCTACTGAGGGTAGCCAGTATATTTATAACTGTCAGGATCATATAATCATACAGATCGCTACAGATATAGATTATTGGGACGTTCAAACCAGAGATAGATAGGTTTCTATACCTCCAGTATGCTAACACTGGCGATAGATAGGTAATTGGGTGCCACCGTTAGAGAGTAGGCCCTCTGGTACCGTCGCACTACGACGTCTACAACACAAATGGCGTATCGGAATTGAGATGTCGTATCGTCATTAGTGTCGTAGTGCAAGTTAACTGTGACTCGTTTGGTTGGATGAGAAGTGGTGACAATGTCGCTTCTAGCAGCGGCCGCCGGGGCGTGTCCGTGCTCTGTGATCGATGCGCAGCATGTGTTTGGAGTTTCGTCAGTTAATTGTATTGTGACCTATAGTCAGAAGTATCTCATGACAGTGTAAACAAAGCTCGTACAGTCCAAATAGATGATGCGAAGATGCTAGCGATCGCGGTCGATATCTCGATACCTCGATGTCGATATCTCGATACCTCGATGTCGATATCGCGGTACCTCGATGTCGATATCGCGGTACTTCGATGTCGTTATCTCGATACCTCAATGTCGATATTTCGATACCTCAATGTCGATATCGCGGTATCTTGATATCGATATCTCGATACCTCAATGTCGATATTTCGATACCTCAATGTCGATATCTCGATACCTCGATGTCGGTATCGCGATACCTTGATGTCGATTTCTACATGGATGGCGGTGCGAACACTTCGGTTCAGTTGCACTTAAAAGGTCAGTGGCCCAGTCCTGTGTTTGTGCTATATACTCTACCTCCAAGTTCAACCGATTTGACCGATCACGAGCCAGAACACATTTATTTATTATTATTTATTTATTTATGCACTCCAAACATACAAATATCCTTACAGGCTAGACCCAATGCGATATTGTAGTACACTTCAAAATTCATCCATCGATGCTTGCCGTCGACCGTGATGTCAAAACAAAATCTTTTGCTTACACATAGGCATAGAGGTAAACCCCCAAGCAGCCCGCGATGTATCGCAGTGAGTTATCCTTCGGCATGTGCGTGCATGTACATTAGCATGCCTTTGTTTTACATGGATGTGACATCGAGGTAGCTAGCTAAACTGCGATCGCGAGGTACACACCAATAAATGAATTTGAATTTGAATTTTAGGTATCGCAGTGAGGTATCTTCGGTATTAACCCTATACAGTGTGATTTTTTATAATGGGCACGTATTGAAATGAGGGAATCTATGTTTAATTTTATCGACGGCAAAAATATATAAAAAAATCTATTTTTTTTTACGCCTAATTACTTCCAATCATTATGGAGTTTGTTTCATCGTGGTAGATCATTTAGTTTAAAAGTTACACCGTTTTGTTTACACTGGGGTCACAGTAGAAAACAATTTTTTTTAAATTCCATACAAAAAAAAAATAGTTTTTTAAAAATATGTTTGCCGTCGATAAAATTAGGCATAGATTCCCTCATTTCGATATGTGCACATTATAAAGAATCACACTGTATAGTAACACATTCATCTGTACTGAGAAGGTTTCAACTTCATATCTCACCACTTTTGATAAAACTAACCTCATTGTCAATCGACAACCATCTTTACGGTCATTGAAAATTAGAATAATCAAATAATAAAATCAAAGCACTCAAGTTGTAAGTGGCGCCACAAACACAAGCTGTAAGTGGCACCACAAACACAAGTTGTTAGTGGCACCACAAACACAAGTTGTAAGTGGCACCACAAACACAAGTTGTTAGTGGCACCACAAACACAAGTTGTTAGTGGCACTACAAACACAAGTTGTAAGTGGCACCACAAACACAAGTTGTAAGTGGCACCACAAACACAAGTTGTAAGTGGCACCACAAACACAAGTTGTAAGTGGCACCACAAACACAAGTTGTAAGTGGCACCACAAACACAAGTTGTTAGTGGCACCACAAACACAAGTTGTTAGTGGCACCACAAACACAAGTTGTTAGTGGCACTACAAACACAAGTTGCAAGTGGCACCACAAACACAAGTTGCAAGTGGCACCACAAACACAAGTTGTAAGTGGCACCACAAACACAAGTTGTAAGTGGCACCACAAACACAAGTTGTAAGTGGCACCACAAACACAAGTTGTAAGTGGCACCACAAACACAAGTTGTAAGTGGCACCACAAACACAAGTTGTTAGTGGCACCACAAACACAAGTTGTTAGTGGCACCACAAACACAAGTTGTTAGTGGCACCACAAACACAAGTTGTTAGTGGCACCACAAACACAAGTTGTTAGTGGCACCACAAACACAAGTTGTAAGTGGCACCACAAACACAAATTAACATCCACAGGTACGTTTTCTGATCCATTCGTTTACATTTTCATGAGATACTTTTCGAACGGCGGGGTAATTGCGTCACACACTAACAGTAGCATTAGCTTTCATTTTGACGTTTCAACAACATTGATTGCGTTATTTACGTTGCTGAGCAGACAAATGTTTTGAGCATGTGCAGCAATGGATTATTAAAAAACAACTTGTGTTTTATTGTTCAGGCAGGTAAAAAGCTTTTGCCGAAAGAATGGGAGGCAACCCTGAGGGACGTCCGATACGCGACACGAGAGAACACGGCAACCCCACAAGATGGTGCCTTTACCCCACAAGTTGATCGCATTACCCCAAAACTTATTCTCTCCACCTCACAAATTGTTGCCTTTTCCCCAAACGTTAATTGCATTATCCCAAACGAAATTCCCCCTAACTCACAATTTGCTCCTTTTACCCCACAAATTGAATCCTTTACCCCACAAGTTGATCCCATTACCCCACAAGTTGATTCCATTACCCCACAAGTTGATCCCATTACCCCACAAGTTGATTCCTTTACCCCACAAGTTCCATACAGTGGTAAAGGGAAGGGGAAGGGGAAAGGAAAGGGGAAGGGGAGAATGGTAAGTAAACTACACAATACGCATGTTACGCCTGTTATCCCCGTAGGGTGGGCAGAGGTGTGCCTACAGTACACCCACATTTCACCAGTTACGTTTAAGGGCGAGCCTATCGCCATCACCCGGGCACAAATCCAGACTCCGAGCAGCTACTGAGAAAATCCTGGTGGGGAGACCCTATAACAGTTTTCCCGACCTGGGAATCGAAATCATGCTCAGCAGTAGCGCTGCGACCACGTGCCTGACGAGACAGTCCCGATACGCAATCCTACTAATATTATAAACGTGAAAGTTTGTATGGATGGATGGATGGATGTTTGTTACTCTTTCACGCAAAAACTACTGAACGGATTTGGATGAAATTTGGAACACAGATGGTTTATAACCACGATTAACATAAGATACTTTTTATCCCGATATTCCCACGGGATCGAACCTTAAGCGTGTGAAACCTCGGGGCGCAGCTAGTATCATTATAATAGAAACTATAGGAAAAGTGCAAAATAACTTTCGTTTCGAAAGTCGGTGGTTTAAGTGTTTATTTTTCATATTTTTGTTGTGGACCCACGCACCAGGTGCTGTGGTGGCGCAGGGGTCTCGATACTGACTACGAGTTGTAGGTCGTGAGTTCTAACCTAGGCAGGCACTTTACTCTGTGTATTTAATTCTATAACCTCTGATCACAACTCTCAAAACTATGAAGGAAAACTTTTTGAGGAAACTGGTATGTTCTGGAACCAAAAATTCGAAGACATATGACATCTACCAACCCGCACTGGGCCCGCGTGGTGGATGACGGCCCACTCCCTCTCACAGAGAGGAGGCCTGTGTCCCAGCAGTGGGAACGTTATAGGCTGATTATGCCAATAGCTCGAATAAGGTTTACACAAAGGAACATTTGCTCGTTGCTCGGAAAGCGGGAAAAGAAAAAGTGCTTTTAGTAATGTGGGTTTAGAAAGTGATTCGTTTCGCATTTGATAGCACAGTTCTTGGGGAAGGCCATAGACTATATAACATCACGCTAAGACCCTAAGGACACGAGCAAACAGTAAGAAATAACTCTAAGCGAAAACGAAGTACTAGCGCGGGCAAGCGATGCGATGCGCGACGGGGTGGTTGGGGGAGCATCGAGTCTCACGCAGACCGAGTGCGGACAGGAGCTACTATAAAATAAAATCTTTAAATGCCCTTCGTTTTTATGCCAACCTTTTTTCAGGTTTCACAACAAGAGCCGTCACGACAAGAGCCCTCACAACAAGAGCCCTCACAACAAGAGCCCTCACAACAAGAGCCCTCACAACAAGAGCCCTCCTCAAGCGATACTCCAATGTGGCTGCCCCCCGGCACTATTACAGTGGTGACCTCAACAGAGTCCTTCCCGAGCGACACCGACTTGATGCCTCCCCCTGGCCCCGATATAATGACCTCAACCCGGTCCCGACCCACATACCAGAATAAAGATCCAGACCCCGCCACACTAGAGGCCCGTAAAAGAGGACGCACCGCGGATATGTTCAGAAGTCGCGTGAGCCGCCTGCTGAGCCACACAGATGTGTTTGAAAGCCGCACAGACCAGAGGCGTCCGCGCCCGTACTATCATATGCGTAATACGGACCAGACGGGAAGCCGCGCAGACAAGGGCGCGGCAAAAAGCAGTGTCGCGAAACAAACTAATGCAAGCGGTACCGTTGAAAATGGTGGCGACAAGGGTAATGACGGTCGAGTGGACCAACCTGGGGTCAGCGGTACCGTTGATGTCACTGCTGTCACGGATGATGGCGGCAGCACAGGTCCACCACGGCTCAGCGCTACCGTTGATCTCACTGCTGTCACGGGTGAAGACAGTAGAGCGGGTCGACCAGGGCTCAGTGGTACCGATGATCTCACTGCTGTCACTGGTGAAGACAGTAGCGCGGGTCGACCAGGGCTCAGTGGTACCGTTGATCTCACTGCTGTCAAGGGTGAAGACAGTAGCGCGGGTCGACCAGAGCTCAGTGGTACCGTTGATCTCACTGCTGTCACGTGTGATGGTAGTAGCGCAGATCGACCACGGCTCAGCGGTACTGTTGATCTCACTGCTGTCACGGATAATGGCGGTAGCGTAAGTCGACCAGGGCTCAGCGGTACCGTTGATGATCGCACTCAAACGGGTCTTGGCGGTGATGCAGAACCAGGGGCCAGCGAGGATCCCAGTCAGGCGGACACTGAACCCTCGTCAGCGAAAGATGATGATGGATATAAAGACGCTGTGGTGTTGCCGTGAGTATATTTTTATATCTAAAACTACGCTTTATTCAAAAATTAAGCGCCGAATTCGCTTTAGTTAAAATGTTAATGTTAATGTGGGGTGCGTGTGTGTGTTAATGTTAGTTTAAATGTTTGTAAACGCACCCACGATACAGGAGAAATTCCTAGTGTGGGGCAACGTTTTATTAAATAAAAGAAAGAAAGAAAAGAGTTGCTTCTGGATGGAATAGCTTGCGATAGCGCCAACTAACTTGTATGCAGGTGTTGAAACAGGCGCGAATAGTTATTAAAACAACCGTGTCAAAAAACACACTGTTGGATTTTCAACTCTCGGTGCTAAGCAGAGCGTTCAAAATCCAGTGCGCGAAAAAAAAATCGCCGCGATGTTTTTACGTCAGTGCGAATGTGGGCTAACTGGCATATTTCTTATGGTTTCGGCAATATATAACCTCTAAACCTATCTCTTTTATCTTTATAATTTTTTGTCGTTTTTTTTTTTTCTTTCTTTTTTTTTTTTTTTGAACCGTGTCCAAATAAACGTTATACTTTCTTTTTGTTTATCGGGACACGGAATATGTTGTTTGTGAACTGGTATAACTCTTAACACAGTGTTACTATTGCAATTTGCTGTGCACTACAGAGCGATATTACATAATTTCATTTAGTATTAAACAAATTAATCAAAACAGCCAAATATTCGACAGGTATTTGCGACTTTGCCAAATATAATGCCAAAAAAATCCCACTGTAAAGCGCTCGCAGACGGCGCCCATTGTGACCGCGCATTGTGACCGCGAGTGACCGCGACAGATATCATCCCGTAGGCATCGGCAGCGCGGTCGTTTTGTCCTCCGTGTGCGTTAGCCCAGGTACGCACGGGCGCGTTTTTCTAGCTGCGGTTTTTTTCCGCGCACTGAATTTAGCGCCGGTGGTTAAAAATCCAACACAGTGTTTTTTGACGCGCTGGGACGCGCTCTGTTGGATTCTCAACACTCGGCTCAACACCAACGGTTCAAAATCCAGTGCGCGATATTATCCCGCCGCGATAATTCTACGTCCGGGTGAACTTGGGCTTATTGCAGGGATTTCCATTCCTTTTATCATCGCGGACAGATTGTCCGTCGTCTGCTCAGCGCCTTACTGGTATTATAGAGGTATGAGGAACAGGGTGTAAAGTTCACTAAACCTCCATAGAAAAGGGAGAATCCTCCGATCAGACGGGTGTTGTGCCTGGTGGGCAACTACCCGACGATTGACGTCGGGACGTTGTATATATGCTAGTTGCGCGGTAAATTCTGCTTGCGAGATGCAAGATTTTGCGTGACATCAGTATGATGCGAAGTTCGCATGTGGCGGTGTAACTGAATTAAATGATTTAATTTTTTTGGACCGCACAGCCCACCACAACCCGAGTCTGAAACCATAGATAGTGGGAAAGACAAATATGTTGAACTGAAGATGGAAGAAGTCTTACCCCATTATGTGAATGAAGTGGATGCGCCTCAGATAACTGATTGGGAGGATGAAATTCCTGCCAGAGTTCTGTCGTCCATGGTAAGTGGGGTTGAAACTTTGTTACTAATTCTCTAGGCATACCAAACATTGTGACAACTGGCGATTCCAAACTATAGTCTGTTCCAAAACTAACTGATGAAAATGTAAATGAATGGAATCAGAAATTTACCTGTGGCTGCTAATCTGTAGCAAAAAAAATGTAGCATTAGTAGGGCAGTATGATTCCATAATTTTCCTTAATTGCTAGACTTAGCAAGGGGTTTCGTGTTACTCAGTAACCTGGAATGCGGAGGTCAGGCAGGCCGTCGCTCCATGTAAAATACTGGTATTTAGCTGCGTCCGGTTCAACAGAAAGCCGACTTCGACATCGTTGGGAAGAGGTAAGGCAGGTGATGTTACACAAAATAATTAGGAAAAGAAATAAAAATTGTTTATTCTTCACAAACAAAACGCACATTACAAAAAAAAAAAGAAAAAATATACACATACAACGTAGTCAAGAGCCTCGTACTCAAGCATATAGAAAGTTTTTCTTTGTTTCAACTTGAAAAATATGTATAAGCACAATCATAAGAATAATCACTGATTATAAAATTAGTGATTATTCCATCACACAATCATCAGCGACTGCCTATCTGACCTCTACGACTCAGTTACTGGGTAACACGATACCCATTCTTTGGTAAGACTGGTTGTCAGACTACATCTACGAATGAAAGCATTGAACCAATGGTTTAACGTGGTTTCCGAGGCAGAGAGGGCTATCGATATGGGCACCAATCCACGGACCGACCTCGGCAAGTGTTGTTTACCCTGGATGATCGACCCGTGCGGCTGTTATTACGTAGCCATGACCCCCTGGTCTGATAATTTCAAAATTTACATAAATTTCTCTCGTTTACAGAATGCTGCAACTCCACGTCCGGACCCTATATTTACCCCAGTGGCTTCTCAAGTGATCCGTCCATTTCCCCCTGCAGAGATGAAGAGACGACCGTCGGAACTACGGGTAAGTTATTTGTTTATTTACTTAAGAAAACATTCATTACTGTCTAAAGTCCACGTTATTGCACGGTTCAATTTCAATAAAAAAGACGTTTACAATCCGCTTCCACGATCACTTTTAATTTTTTATTGTCAACTAGGGTCTCCGGCTGGCCACGGAGTTTGTTCTGTAGGTCAAAATTTACTGATCGAAAACGTCGAAACCAAAAACGTACCGCGACAAGAACTGTCAAAGAGAGTACTCGCTCGGTCGCTCGCTTGGCAGGCAGGACACTCGCTTGTTACCTACGCATACCAGCGAGTAAACCCTCGTCGCCGTCGCGCACACTTTACTCGCCAGCTCGGGTTTTGTTGCTAACAAACTTGACTGCCCCGTTGGTCTCGTGGTCGCAAGCGCGTCCGCTGACCGGTCCTGGGTTCGATTCCCGGGTTGGGCAAAGTGTTATTGGCTTTTTCCATGAAGAAGGTCTCAGCACCAGCGCGGAGCTTGGTGGAGCTTGGTAGTTGGTGGTGTGAAGCCGCCGTGCCTCGGATAGCACGTGTCGCCGTTGGTCCTGCGCCTGATCTCTCCCCGCGAGTGTCGGGTTGCCGTGCCATCGGACTATGAGAGTAAAGGAACAGAGAGTGCTCCTGTGTTTACGCACACACTTGTGCACTATAATATCTCCTGCGTGCCTGGCTAATCTCCGTTGAGATTGACCACCGTGATCGAAATCGGTCAGAAGGGAATTATTTTTTTATTATTTGTTGCTAACTACTCGGTTCTTGTTAATCACCGGCGCTGGGACAGGTGCCTATATGACCTTGTGACATCGTTATAATTGTATTCTTTTACTTCTTTCTAACGGGTTCCTGCGACCTTCACAAGGTTTTCGGTCCACCTTCCAAACGCTACGTCTTCCGGTACGCGGTCGCCAGTCCAGAACCTTATGGCCCCATCGGCCATCTTCTGCGAGCAATGTGCCCTGCCCACTGCCATTTAAGTGTGGCAATTCTTCGGGCTATGTCGGTTATCTAGGTTCTCCTGCGGATCCGTGGACCCGTTGGATTCGGGAAGTATAGAACCGGTTGAAGTGGAGGTGCTTGGGGGAGGCCTATGTCCAGCAGTGGACGTGTTTCGGCTGAAATGATGACTTATTTCTATTTCTGTTGTTTACAGAGTCCTGTAGACCCAAATCGGTTTATGATGTCAGCGGTCACGATGCCGACTATACAGACGCCTCGGGCAAAGTATGCGAAAGTAACGACTGAGCAGTTTAGGAGCACTGGCCCTTGGATTTGGAACGCTGGTAAAATGCCCGGAACAAAGGTACGACTCTCTTTAAATAAACGTATTTTTTTTCCTTAATTTTCCTAGGGCTTCGAAGATTTGTGGCATACTTTCTGTCGCGCCATTTTGAACATGGCGGCCACGCATAAGACCTATACATACAAATCGATACCTGACATCAATGCGCGCAGAAACCATACTAAGAGCAAACCCCGTCAAGTGTCTCGTTTCCGAGATATGAACGTTCAAGTAGATGACTGAGTCACGTGATCAACTCTGAACGGTCATATCGTTATCGTTCCACGGCTCCATGTGAAAATCTTCAAACCCCTTTATTTGGTGTTACCTGTTCTTATAAAAAAACAATGTAAGCTATAACGAAGTATTCAATTTTTTTTTCTTTTGAATTGTTTTATTATTATTTGATATTTATTTATAAATATATTTTTTGTATAAAGTTCTAGTGAAAGAAAATCTGCCTTTGACTAAAGCGAAAAATCATGGACATGTGCATCCTTTCCATTCTGACCTATGGATCCCAGACTTGATCTTTGACAAACATTCAAAAGTCCAAACTCAAGGTTTGCCAACGTGCAATGGAGCGCAGTATTCTAAGCGTCAAATTGACAGACCATATTCGCAACACTACATTGCGCTCCAAAACACAGATCACCGACGTTGTTCAAAAAGCCGCTAAGCTGAAGTGGGACCGGACTGGCCACGTCTGCCGTATACTCAATAAGCTGTGGGCCAAAATAACCACCACGTGGATCCCTATTTTTTTGGGTGGTAAATCATCAAATGACCTCTCCCGCTCTGGGCTGAGCGGAAGGGCGTGTCAGACTTTTACCCACCCGTGTTCCTTCAGTTGCCTATGCCAGCGGCCACGGTATCTCTTTCGAACAACCCGCAGCCCTGGCAGGCATCGGGCCTAGCGGACCCCGTCAGTTTGTGCTGACATCTCTTGAGACGCGCGTGGAACACAACGCGCCGTCGCCCCGGGCCTGCCCCTTACCGGGCGGCGAGCTGCCCATAGCTCGCCGCCCGCAAGCCCGCGCCTACGGTGGCCGGGAGTCGGCTGTTGACTCCCGTCCAGGGCGTCTCCTGCGGCGGCTAGGCGCGTGAGGGCGCAGAGATTGCCTCTCCCTCACGCGCTCCGCCTCCTCCTTCGCGAGCATTACTGCTTCGCAGAAGGAGGTGACGGCCTCCCATTCACTTTCGCTCCGTACCATGGCCTTGACCAGGGCCGGACGCGAGAGGTCGCTGCCGCTGATCGCCGCCACGAGGACACGGCGGGGCCCCGCCCAAGCCGGGCAGACCACAGTATGCTCCACCGTGTCCTCCGGGCGATTCACACAGTGGTGACACCGTGGCGTTTCTTCCCGCTTTATCCTGAACACCACGTGGTTCCCTGACACAGCTAGAAAGTGTCGCGACAGACCCCGTAGAAGATGGCTGGATGAGCTGAACAAAACAAACGACCAGTGGTCTACTTTAGCCCTGGATCGAAAGACCTGGAAGTCATGGGGAGAGGCCTTTGCCTAGCAGTGGGATGATGCAGGCTAACAGTAACTGTAAAGTTCTAGTGCGCTAGTTCATAATGCCGTGTTTCCTATAATTTTGATACAAACGAGATCTATATTATAACTAAGACTTTGGGTAAATGCTGTTTATGTGTTTGGTAGGTAAGTCTGTATGTAAGGGAGGGCGCCCCCGAGCAACTTATTTGCCCAACTACTTTGTAGTCTGTGTCGCTGTCTCCTCGCCGAGATTGGGACGATGCGTACACGGGAGCGACAGCAACGCTAATTTTTTGTTAAATTTTCTATTGAGCGGCAACTTTTTTGTCGCCGTGCTTTGTGCGTTGCATTGCAACCAATAGACGGGCGGCAGTTGCATCCAAACCCGTGGACAAAACAGTCGCGTCGCTACATGCGCGCACTGTCGTACAAACCCGCAGACTTGATGTGAGAGATAAATTAGTTGAGTCAAAAGGTAACCTAAATAAATATACTTCACAGACATAACATAAGACCTCGCCTGTTTTACCCGAAGGGTAAGGCAGAGGTGTACCTGTAGTACGCCCGCTTTTCGCCAGTTATGTCCCATGTCATAGTTATGGGGAAACAGCGTCAACGCAAGTGAAATATTTATATTCCAAAAAAAATGTGTCAGAATGCCCATATTGACAATACCCAAAGCTGTAGGCCATATTTTGTTAAACTAAAACTTCTAACTTTACCTTCTATATACAGGGTTACAGGTTAAGTCGATCTAGACCCTTTAAGAGGTTTTAGTTTTCATCATTCCTAGCTGATTTGACTATGAAACACGTGGGGTGTTTCATTGTCAAATCAGCTGAAGTGTCAGCACTAATTACCCCAACAAATGGATTCGAAGAGGTGGACCCATAACGTGGCCAGCCCGAAGTCCCGACCTGACCCATGGATTTTTCTTTATGGGGCCATATTAAAAGGTTTAGTTTATAATGAACCTCATCCGATCTCATCTGTTGATGTCTTAAGACAGAAAATTATCGATGCGGCAAACGAATTTAGAAGAGGCTTAACGACTGGTGTAGTGAAAAGTGGACTAAGGCACAGAATGCGAATATGTGTGCGGAATATAGCGGACATGTGGAACATATATTGTACAAAAAAAAATGTTGTTAAAGCTATTTAGTTTGTTTTATTTCGTTTGCTGACCCAAGTGATAACTTTGTCCTGAAGTACAGTTATTTTTTACTACTGCCTGAGAGCATTACATCACAGTTCTATTCTGAATATCATGATGATACCCTAGCTTGAATAGCTACCCTTATTGAATAGCTAAAGAAACGCAGATTTGATTTAGTACATCTGCAGCATAACTGTCATAGACATTTTTTGAAATATTCTTTAAAAAAAATGTTTATACAAATTTGTTTATTAAACTTTCAATCGTCGACTACTACCCAGTTGGTTCAGTTACCTATTTTTTTTGTGTTAAGAGTAATAAACAAACTAATCTAATATACAAAAATAGCAAAAACATTATAAATTAGAGACACAAAATCCGATAAAAAGGACAATTATACAAAAACTCTTTATTTTATTTAAAAAATAATTAAAATCCAGTATCTCAATATGGGTTAGGTTTGGGGTGGGGTGTTTCATAGTCAAATCAGCTAGGAATGATGAAAACTAAAACCTCTTAAAGGATCTAGGTCGACTTAACCTGTAACCCTGTATATACATGACCTTCTGCCTATTTGTATTTAAAAATAGCAACATTTTTCCAAAAACAAAAGATATTCATAACATAAACACACGCCATAAAACTTACACTTGGCTGTTTGTGTATGTGAGTTTAAATGTTTGTAAATGCACCCACGATACAGGAGAAACTCCTAGCGTGGGGCAACGCTTCTTTATATTAAAAAAAAAATTAAACTAGTTGGTACTGAAATAAACATTTTTGTATTTTTTTTGTCGTTGAAATAATGTTCTTCCATACATGTATATATGTCACGGTCAATTCTCCAACTGCAAATGTAAGTTTGTCCAAACGACATGATTCTATAAGGGCTCTGTTATTTTTGTTTTAAGGTAAAAATTAAGCAATAACATATACATTATTTATGTGATAGATACATGGTGCTCACGTATTTACAAATATTGTAACCGTAGACGATTTTCATAAGTTTTTTTACCACGGGGTTCTCGCCCTCCTGTATCACAGTTACATGAATTATGATTAAAAAAAAATGCTTTGTATTAAATGCCCATCAAATCTGTAAAGTTTCACCAATGGCCCGACTTTGCGCTTTGCCTGTACTATATTTATGCTTATACCTATTTCTGATGTTTACAGGTTGCTGTGGACCCCAACCCGAGTCGGGTAATGACCCCCAACACTTATCAAATGCTCACACCACAGGTAAATAAGTGTTTTAATTCCCGCCACGCTTTCATGGATCATCCTGAACCTCTGAGTGTGGCCCCTTTCATGGATCATCCTGAACCTCTGAGTGTGGCCCCTTTCATGGATCATCCTGAACCTCTGAGTGTGGCCCCTTTCATGGATCATCCTGAACCTCTGAGTGTGGCCCCTTTCATGGATCATCCTGAACCTCTGAGTGTGGCCCCTTTCCCTGCCTTTACCTTCTCGTAATGTACGAACATCCTATGTACAAACTATGTACAAACGCCAGCAGGTCCAGCTACCCGCAACTGTCAAATTTTCCCAATCAACCTTGAAACGGAGCAGTCGCTCCATGTAAAATTAGGTATTCAGCCGCATCCGGTTAGACTAGAAGCCGACTCCAACATAGTTGGGAAAAGGCAGGCAGATTGATTGTAAGAAATACTTTTGGTTTCAGTTTTGAGAAATAATTTACAATTTCCCTGTACAAGTGTACAATCGTAGTACTCATGGCTTACTTCTCTTGTTTACAGATTGCTGTGGACCCCAACCCGGGTCGGGTAATGACCCCCAACACTTATCAAATGATGATACCACAGGTAAATAAGTGTTTTGATTCGGGTCACAAGTTCATGGAGCATGCTGAATATCTGAGGCTACGTACGCACTGACAGGCTGGCTTAGCGCCTAGAGCCTAGCGAGGCACCTGCGAGTAGCGAAGTGAAACGAACGCTCTAGAATGTTCGCAACCGGCCACTGCGCGCTTGGTGCCTTCGCCAGTCGCCTAGCGCGTATGTAAGGATGTTATGTCACTAGGCTCTAGGCGCTAAACAAGCCACCTGTCAGAGCACCATTTCGAACAAGGTACAGGCAATGTAAGAATGAATACTTGAAAATAAGAAGCAGTTTATTAAAATCGAATATTTTCCTGAAGTGTGCCGTATCTCATTTTTTCCCAGAATTTGATCCTTATTAGGGACACTATCGAATGGTGTAATAATACAGTTTTTTTTTTTCAAAATCGATCGGGTTCGATTCCTGGCTAGAAATATTGATTTTTCAAAAACCCAATGATGCAGTTTTAGTTTTCATCAAAATCGAGCCCGAGACTCCTTTGAGTATTTTCGCTATTCCTCATCGTTTCGGATTTGCTCATCCACGCCCACTTGAAAAATTCACCCGTTAAACAATCACGTCCATAAATACCTTACAGTTACGCAAGATTCAAAAGCGGTTTGCTTCTAAAGTATTGATAGAAAATGTATAATGTTACCCAGTAACTGAGGAGTACAGGAAGACTAAAGTAACGATGTATGGACTGTGAGAATGATGATATGGCTAGAAGATACAAATAAATTGGGATAAAAGCAGAAGAATGATGATGACCCAGTTACTGGGTTGTGGAGGTCAGATAGGCAGTCGCTCCATGTAAATTTCTGGTGTTTAGCTACATCCGACATAGCTTGCAGAGTAAGCAAACTGAAGTGGCAGTGGGCTGGCCATGTTTGTCGAAGGACCGATGGCCGGTGGAGCAGACGAGTCCTGGAGTGGAGACCGCGTATCGGCAAGCGTAGTGTGGGACGCCCCCAGCTAGGTGGACGGACGACCTACAGAAGGTGGCTGCGACGGACTGGATGCGGAAGGCGGAGGACAGGGTGTTGTGGCGCAGCCTGGGAGAGGCCTATGTCCAGCAGTGGACTGCGATGGGCTGAGTTGATTGATTGATTGAGCTACATCCGGTTGGTTTGGAAGCTGACCACAACATATGTAGTTGGGTATAAGCAGGCAGATTGATTGAAATAAATGCTTTTAGTTTGAGTTTTGAGAAATAATTTACAAATACACTATACAATAATCGTAATATTTATTTCTCTTGTTTACAGAATGCTGTGGACGCCAACCCGAGTCGGGTAATGACCCCCAACACTTATCAAATGCTCACACCACAGGTAAATTAATGTTTTAGCTTGCGCCACGCTTTCATGGAACAACCTGAATCTCTGAGTATGGCCCCTTTCCTTGCCTTTCCCTGCCTTTACCTTTTTGTAATCTACGAACAGCCTATGTACAATCACGAGTATAAATTACAGTGACGCAAGATTCCGTGTACGACCGGATGTGTAAGCGAAGCAAACTGAGTATGTCAGGATCGTAGCAGGTGCCGTTCTGTAGTTTCTGCCTTCCCCATGGGGGGAGGGGGGCGTGAGCTTATATATGTGTATATTTTTATTATAATAGATATTTGCACACCTATTAAGGTAGGATATAGTTTAAATAACTTTTGCTGTAATTATGTATCACCTCATGGATCATATACAAGCAAATAAATGGTCTGATTTGATTTTCTCCTAAACTATTGATAGAAATTTTATGAGGTTACCCAGTAACTGAGTATAAAAGTGGATGGATATAAGAGTAGAGGAAGACTAAAGTAACGATGTATGGACTGTGTGAATAATGGTATGGGTAGAAAGGGGGTGACTTCTGAGATGACGACTGATAGAGAAGTATGGGAGAAGAAGACATGATGCGCCGAATGACTTGGAATAAGGGCAGCTGAATGATGATGAGAAGGGCTCGTGGCTAATTAGCAACAGCCGCAGGTCGATCAGGTTAAGCTACGCTTGCCGCGGTTGATCCGTGGATGAGTGGTCATCAGCAGTGCGATTCTGTAACCATCTCACCGTGAAAACTTACGTGAAGTGAGCGTGGAGTGAGCTGTCATTCCAACTAATGCTAGGGATTGACACTATTGACAGATCACTCTAAGCTCACTTCACCTAACTTTTCACGGTGAGATTTTTACAAAGTCGATCGGCTGTACATATCCTCCTCCGTGCCTGGGAAGGCACTTCTAATCCGTCGGTCCCGGCTGTCATTCATGGATCTTTGACAGTCGTTACGGGTCGTCAAAACCCGAAAGTCTGACAAGTCCAACTGGTACCGCATTACCCAGTAACTAGGTTGTGGAGGTCAGATATGCAGTCGCTCCATGTAAAATCGTAGTATTCAGCTGCATTCGGTTACACTGAAACCCGACCCCTACACAGTTGGGTAGGCAGGTAGATTGATTGAAATAAATGCTTTCAGTTTGAGTTTTGAGAAATAATTTACAAATGCCCTGACCATCAATCAATTATCAAATGCTCACACCACAGGTAAACGAATGTTTAAGCTCGCGCCATTTTGTAAAACATTTCCAAAAATTTTTGTGCCCATTCTTCTCCATAAGAAACTACCTTTTAAAAGGGGTGAATAGAATCAATTCTATTTTGTTGTAAATAATGATGTTCAAAAGTGCGTTTTATTTGCTAACTGAGTCACTATGAAGACCCCTTTATGTCACTCGTTCTCAAAGTGGACTATAACGCCCCTCTTGTCGAATAAAGCTCTCGGCAAACTGAAGCGAATCTCGCGCGGCATGCGTAGGTATTGCTGCACCGTCTACGAAGCAGCAGCAACAGCATCCTTATTGCTATTGCTGCCCGTTCTGACTGTCCTCTCCAAAACCGTTCTGACTGTCCTTTTCAAAGCCGTTCTGACTGTCCTCTTCAAAGCCGTTCTGACTGTCCTCTCCAAAGCCGTTCTGACTGTCCTCTCCAAAGCCGTTCTGACTGTCCTCTCCAAAGCCGTTCTGACTGTCCTCTCCAAAGCCGTTCTGACTGTCCTCTCCAAAGCCGTTCTGACTGTCCTCTCCAAAGCCGTTCTGACTGTCCTCTCCAAAGCCGTTCTGACTGTCCTCTCCAAAGCCGTTCTGACTGTCCTCTCCAAAGCCAGTGGACAAGGACAACGATAGGCATCAGTTAGGTTTAGGTACCAACCATACTAACATAATTTTAGATACAATTTTTGTTACTAACACACAGACACAAGACTAATAGATTATGATTTTGCTATTTTGCGATGATAATTATGTAACTTATATGGAGATTCTCTGAAATAAATAAATAATAATCATAATTGGACTTTTCTATGAAACAGATGTTTTTTTTTGACGACCGAACGAAAATTCTTGTGCGAAAAAAATCATGTGCTGAATTCATGGTTACAGTTTGCGCGTCGATGTCACCCTTTATTTGAATAATGAAAAAGTTTTGAATTGCTTACATCATACACTATTATTTATACTCATTACAGGGTGACGTGGAAATCGAAGAGGAACCGGATACGGCCCGACACTTCCAATTGGTGTACCGGCCACGGCTCGGTGGGCGGCAACAAGACCAGGACAGCCAGGTGCAGGACGCTATAAAAAAGTATTGTCTATAATGTTGTGGACTTTTGTTGAAGTCGTTCCCAATGATATTGTAACTGCCGCACCCAGAGTCGTCACTTAAAAATAATCAATGATTAACTTTAATAGGGTATTTGACAATATGAAAAATATGGATCGTGCTAATGTTGAGACTGGAAGCCAAGCCAACATAGTTGGTGAAGAGGCTAGGTAGGCAGATGACGAAGTATTGAAAACTGTGACGATTGAAACGAAACTTTTAGATAACATACTAGACCATTTGAGATAGTTTTATAAAAACAATCATAAATTCTATTGCACAGCATAATTTTGACTGTCAATCTGTCATATTTTTGATTGTCAAATTGTCATATTTTTGACTGACAATTTGTCATATTTTTGACTATCAATCTGTCATAATTTTGACTATCAATCTGTCGTATTTTTAACTGACAATTTTTAATATTTTTGACTGTCAATCTGTCATACTTTTGACTGTCAACCCGTCATAAAAATATGACGGGTTCAATTGATTAAATTTAAGTAACGACTGAGTACTGGCATTTTATTAAGGGACCGATGGCAGTATTGACTAGTATTCAGCTGCATCCGGTCAGACTGGAAGCTGACCCCGACACAGTTGGGACAATGCAGGCAGATTGATTGATTTTGATACAGTACCTAATTGTGTACCTTTATAGAAGTAGGAACCATGGTTCATTATTGTAATACTACGATAAATTCGATGTTTATAAATTAAATTTTAAAATTGATAAAATATATATATTATGTGTAACTGAATTAATGCACATCATGAAAGTAATTTGTTCAGAATCGTTTATTGAATCGATTTCTGTAATTTTTAATGTCGGTTATTCTTGATCCTAAAAATCATTGAAACTACGTAAATTGCTGTCACACTTGCGCTGTACAATCAAAAGAAACCAAAATGGATAAAGTACTAGACCCTTATACTTGCGCCACTGTGTGCGCTTACATTTGTAATGTGACCACAATTTTCTCCCACAATCAGTACGACTAATTTAGTCAAAACAAAATCGGTTCAGCAGTTTGTGAGCTACGATGGCGCAGACAGACACACAGATACACACGTTGAACTTATAACAGCCCTCTGTTTTTGTCGGGGGTAAATAAACCAATGTGTTAATAGTAAAAAATCAGTGTATGTATTATGATTATAACATAATATTCTAATGGGGGTGTTTGGTGGTGTGCGTTAATTCCGGGACATGTTTTATTCAGGGTCAAATTAAATTACCTGGCTAAACTTCACAGACGAGATGGAAATTGTTCTCTAAACTTGATATTTATAACAAAAAACGAATTAACTTGATGTTTTTTTTTAGGTGGGGTCATCGACCGCAGTTACTGTAGTGACTTGAAATATCCGTTTTTTAAAACAGTTGTTTATGTGTAAACTTCACAGATGTGATGGATATCGACATATTTGCTCAACTCATACATCAAGTAACAATACGAAGCGGTCGCTGACCCCAAAAAAATCCATCAAATCTTTTAAATTTTATCGTGACGTGTTAGACATCAATAACCACCCATTGCAGAGTTTCGCTAGCTAATTTAATTTGACACTGTGTTTTGATGCAGGGATTTGGACTGAATTCGAATTAAATAAATTGTATATTTATGTATCTCGTATTGTGTGTACATATCTTATAAATACTAAGAGATACTAGTATTTGTTAAGTTACGTGTATATGGTAGAATAGAATACTCTTTATTTGATTTAGCGGATGTTTTGATAACTAAGAAGTCACGTGACTATGCTGTGCGCGTCACTTTCTTCTGCTGTTTCTTCTGGAGAGCTCGTGGTGCAGCATCCGGTGTAATGGGGATGATGACTACTGAAGGATTTCCACCGAACGGCTCGTCGGCATCGTCCGGCAGGATGTCGACGCATACGATCGCGTCCGGCAGGATGTCGACGCATACGATCGCGTCCGGCAGGATGTCGACGCATACGATCGCGTCCGGCAGGATGTCGACGCATACGATCGCGTCCGGCAGGATGTCGACGCATACGATCGGCTCCGTACCGTCGCTTGCGAACGTATCCGTTTCTGCGCCTAGTCAAATAGTTTCATTTCTACCGTGTTGACGTGTTCTAATTTAACGACGACAACAGAAAGGATTCCTCGGAAACGGCGACAGGCGAACGGAGCCGATCGCGCGTCGCTGCCTACTGTCGGGTACGCTCGCGAGTCACGGCAGGCGCCCGCGGCCAAGCTGCTGTGCGCGGCTTGGTAATAAAAACTAAATACTGTGTACACGATTTAAAATCGTTTAAAGATTGTAAAATCCGTTCCGATCCGATGCGATGCGAGCCGTTTGGTGGAAATAATCCTTGATGGGCCGAACACGGGTTTTCCTGAATACAAATATGCGGCTGAATATTCGGCAGGATTCGGTGCGCTATATCGTGCATCTCAAACGTTAAAAAAAAATGTCATCACCCTAGTATTATACAAGGTGTAACAAAAACAACGAGAATCCTGAAAGGAATTTGTTCATAATTGACCACTGAATCGATTTCAGTAACTTTACAGGATTTTTTTTAAATTGTGTATTTTTAAATGATACTCTAATTTGAGGTGTGTGAGGTGTTGCGTTCATGATGTAACATAATATTGTAATGCTATTCTCTAGTGTTACCAAATTTAAGTAAATGTGTGTATACGACCCTGTTAGAGGGTGCAATTTATGTTCATCATATAATATAGTATATTTAATAATATGGGGTCAATAAAAGTTACTTAGCGAAACTCCGTGCATATGATGGGTATCGATATGTAATGAAGATGACACAGAAAGAAAATATTTTCTTGAATTGTTAATTTTAAGTAACTACACTGCTAGCGGTAGTCGACCCCGTAGTCTTAATACCCGTCACAGGGGCTCGTGGCTAAATAATAAGAGCTGCACGGATCGATCGTAGGTTATGCTACGCTTGCCGCGGTCGGTTCGTAGATGGGTGACCAGTGACCATCCATTAGATAAAGACATCCCTCCGTGTTTCGGAAAGCACGTTGAATCCGTCATTCGTAGATCTTTGACAGTAGTTATGGAGGTTAAGGAGTACCGTATTACCCGGTAACTGGGTTGTGGAGGTCAGATAGGCAGTCGCTCCATGTAAAATGCTGGTATTCAGCTGCATCCAGTTCGACTGGAAGCCGACCCTGACATAGTAGGGAAAAGGTAGACAGAATAATAGATACCCATCACGCCTGCGGAGTTTTGCTAGCTAATTTAATTTGACTTTGTATTTTATCCGTAATTTAGAACATTGAATGTTTTCAAACTAATGTTAGGTATACATTCCCGTTTCTGATAATTGTCTAGTATTTCCTATTATGTAAGAATCTATACAAACTTGACTGTATCGGGCTAGTGGTCGCAAGCGCGTCTGCTGAGCGTGGGGTTTGATTCCCGAGTTGGGTAAAGTAGTATTGAGTTTTTCCTTAAGAAAATTCTTGATATGAAATTAAATTAAATTGTGTGTTCTGTAAATAGGATATCGGAATCACTTTTACATGTCACAATATTAAAAAAAAAAAAAATAAGCTAAATGAGGTCGGCGTTTCCTATCTGACTTCTGTGTCGGCCTATCTGACTAGTCTGAGAAGAAAGGCCGAAACAAACTCCGAGGTCGCAGTCTCTTTTAAAGTCCAGTAGAGATGCGCAAAACGTGTCCAACAAAAGATAAGGAGTGATATGTATATTTTTGCTTCCGGAACTAGTCCACTCATCTAGTTCATTAGTTCCTTTAGTACCGGGGAACGCTTTCAGTTCATTAGTACCACAGAATAGCTCCAGTGCCGTGTAGTTCTGAACTATCAAAGCAAAACTGATATATTATTACCTCGGGACTATACGAGTACAAAACTATGACGAACATTCGATGTGTTCCCATCTCGTTCTATCATAGGCGTCGCGGTGCGTCGATGTGCGATGGCGCGAGCGAGAGCATGGGAGAGCTAGCAGTGCTTTGGTACGAGTAATAGTCGGGACTAGTCGGTACTAGAGGAACTAAAGGACACATTTGAATTGGTAGTGAACGAGTGAGTGGTGTAGTACCGGGACTGGAACTATATCATTTTCATGACTCGTTCCGGAACTACCCAAGTCTAAAGTCCAGACATAATCTTGGTCAATATAGCAGCCCGGAGTCTGAATTTGTGGCCGGTTAGTGGCAACAGGCTCGTCTCGTTACAAGGGAGTTGTAACAAAAATACGTACACACCTGCCTAACCCTTCGGTGATACAGGTCTAATGTGTAAGCTACGTAAGCAATCGTGTACAGTTGTATTTAGATCATGATACTATTTTATTTTGATAAAATATTTTAGAATAAATCTTATCTTTGAATATTTGACAATACACAATTTTTTTCCTGGCTTGTAATATGCATAAATACGCCTCTGTGCGACAAATATATATTTAAAATTTAAGTATGTTAAGCCGCTGGTCTTTGACAGTCGTTACGGGTAGTCAGAAGCCCAAAATACTGACAACCAGTCTTGTCAAGGGATATCGTGTTACCCAGTAACTGGGTTATGGAGATCAGATAGATAGTCGCTCTTTGTAAAATACTGGCATTCAGCTGCATTTTCATAGAAGCTGACCCGGACATAGTTGGAGAAAGGTGACGCCGATGATGACATACTTTTAAAATGCATTTAGTAAAAAGCTGTTAGTTTGATTTATTACAAACAGACACTTACATTTTATTTATAAATGAATGTCAATAAATTGTTTCAGTATTAAGTATTGCGTGATCGCTTACTTTAAGGTTCATTTATATTAAACACTAGCTCCTGCCCGCGACTCGTCCGCGGTACAATGTCTTGCCCCCCCACCGCGTCGCATCGCATCGCCTGTCAGCGCTATTACTTCGGTTTCGCTTAGCGTTCTTTCGGAATTTTCTCTTTTTGTTCGGCTCTTAGTCAAAGTCAAAGTCAAATCATTTATTTCAAATAGGCACATAAAAGGCACTTTTGAACGTCAAAAATAAAATAAAAATAAAATTGATTCTCGTCGCCCCTTCCAAAAGGTAGTTTTCGTATGGAGAAGAATGGGCAAGAAACTCCACCGTTACTCTTTTAAAATGTTTTACAATATTTTGCATACATAAATTTTATAATTATATGTGAAGACGATGCACCTAAAGATAAAATTACTATACCACAATAGGTAAAAGAATTAAAATGGATAAATGAAACCATGACATATAAATTAACTATGTGATAGATACATGGTGCTCACATATTCACAAACATTCCAAAAGTAGACGATTTTCATAAATAAATAAGGATTAAGAAGTCCGGGTGTGACCCCAAGTAATTATAGAATGTAAATCAATGTTATAGAAAAAAAAAAAAATATATACAATTACATTAGCAACCAGTTTGATTTTGTCTAGACTCTAGATATTGTCCTATGGAGCAGGACCAGCAAGGTTAAGGGTTTTTAAGGGTTCTAGCGTGAAGTTAAATAGCCGATAGCGTTAGAAATAATAGCGCGGGCAGGCGATGCGATGCGATGGACCGGGGGGGCGGGGGAACAAGAAATAATTTCAACCATAGACATCTCAATTTAGGTACTGGGAATTGTTGTTGAAAGTGGTAAAGAAATTATGACGTCGACTATACCTATTAATCATTTTAAAATGACTACTTACCTTAAGAGCTCACCTGTCACTAATGAGACACAATTTCTTTTACTATTGTTACCGAACTTTAATAAGCTTGCCGACAGACGAGGGGGTCATCGATTTTATTAATTTAGCTATAAGGCACAAGTAACAAGATCTCTGTATGTGTGAATAAAACAAATAATGCAAACAATAAATGCTTAACTAATTTTGTGTTTTCTTTATTTCGGGTTCCTTACCCAAAGGGTGACAGTCGAACAACGGAGCCTTAGCTAATCTTTGGCTAAGCTACGGGTTCCTAGAACAGCGGTGGTCGCACTTAACGGCCTCAGTGACAGCTGTCATGAAAATGATAACAGCGACAAAAATTTTAATCGTTCGATTCGCCCACCTGCGCTACTATAGTTTGACCGAAACTGTTGTACCGCGCCTTAGGAGTGCGCGGCGAGGGGGGGGGGGGGGGGGCGTGAGCGAGGGCAAGTGAGGAAATGACAGATTTTTATGACGGCCGTTTAAATATGATGGAGCCGTTTCCTAGGAGGCTAGGACACCAAAGCTTAAGGTTTCTATTACTAAGGCTCCACTGTCCGTCTGCCACAAGGCTGTATCTTTTGAGCCGTAATAGGTGGACACTTGAAATTTTCTTCACAGAGTGTGTACTTCTATGGCCGCTTTATCAACAAATATTAAAAATATTTAGTGTTCGCATGGTCTGCGCGTCGGAGCTCGTCTCACCAGTAAGAGTACCCTTTCTTAGAGGTGCATATGGCTCGTCATGTCGCCGCTACTAAACAGAACAATTATTTGAGAAATAAAAATATTATTAATGTCCTACAGTGCCTACAAATAATAAAAAATTGTCTTATTTGGTACGATGACGTCATGTTCCATAGAACAAATGGGAACTACTGTTAAACCTAGTACCTACGGTGTGATTAGTTCATAATAATGAACTAATGGTAACTATTATAATCCTATTGATTGATATTTCATGATGATGATTGTCATTCAAAATGATTCTGTCCATGTTATATCAAGCAAAAAACCTAAATTTGAATTTGGCGGGCTAGCCTGGCGCCTGGCGCTTTCTCCGTAAAAAAAACAAAAGGTGGATTATTTGCAGTGTGAATTTCTGTAACTATGCGCATCTATTTAACTTATAAAGCTGGGAACAGACTACTAACGGTCTAGTGCGACATTCCTAATGTAACGCTTTTCTCGACCATGCTCAGCCGTGGCGCTTGCAACTAGACTAACGATGCAGTCCAATGTAGGTACCTGCCTAAACAATTTACAGAAATAAATATCATTTATCATAACTGCTGTGAATGACAGTAATAATTAACAGGACATGTTGCAAAACACTGGTTATGATGACTCGGGAACAGTTAATATAAAGACTGGCCTGACACCGAATCAAACAATGGAACAAACACACACACACACACACATAACACACACACCACACAAACATTACACGGTACCTGACACGTTCCATATCATACCATACCATACCTCCATAGCTATTCACAACTATTCGACAGGCTATCTTAACGAAAATGACACATTGCGATAACCTGATTTGCCTTGCACCCGGCAGTTAACAGCGGTCTGAAGAAATGCGACCGTCTATTTGATATAAACTGACAAAATTTTCGAGTTTTGGACTTGTGAACAGCGTTGAGAGATATCCTACTATAACATTGATTGATGTTCGATTCGGTACGGAAGCGTATAATAATAATAATAATAACCCCACTGCCGTATCTCTACGTTGACGTCGTGGTGGGGCTTGCGCGCTCCGAACTCTAGGCCTGTGCCGGAAGAGTTTACTTTGCCGAAACAGGTCTAGGGTGGGTGAGGAGCCAGACCAAGAGAGATACAGAGACCCGCAGAGCAGCATATGAAAAGCTGTTGGGCAGTAGCGACCCCACGGACCCTATCTCCCGGGAGAAATCTTGTTCCTCACCTCTGGCTTGCCTTTATTGGCCAGCTGGAGTGAACAATGACGAGGAACAGAGCTTCCACCTCATTCCTGCCTTTACTGGCCGGCTTGAGTGGAGACTCGCAAGAGCAAACGTGCTCGGGGGAAGGAAGTATTCCAGTAAGTGCTCGTAGGGATCTTGAGCATCTTCCGGGCTCTGGGATTGTTCTAAAAGCCGTGGAATACCTCTCCACTCCTCATAATCACCTCAGGACATGTTGCCCCCTTATTGCTACGTCACTATGTGCTACCGACAGTTTTCGGGGGCCCATTATTGAGTGTGCAAGTCACCCCCTGCCATTTTATCCGTGTATATATAAAACATTGATCAGGCAGGGGTCATAGTTCTTCCATAGTTATTGGTAACCAGTACAACCACTTTAGCCACCCAAACCCATAGTCGAAATTTGTTTTTTTTTCATATCCTGCAATAGTCCTACATTAACCGGGGGTTATCCTTGGGTGCACTTGCATAGTGCATCCAGGGATAATCGTCGGGTGGTGCCACATTTCAATGAAATTTCCTAAGGGGCCTCTGCGAGTTGGCTTCAGCCCCGCGTACGCCTTCCAAAGGACCGGGACCCCGCGGTCCCGAGATTTGTTTAAAATATAAAAATAAATAATAATAAAACTTTTTAGTTTAGTAGACAAAAATATGGATATCCCATATTTTTGTTAGTTACAAGACAAAACTTAAGAAACTAGTGTTAGTAAAACATTATTAAACAATATATTATTATTTATGCTGTCCGATGTAACGCCCCGCAAACTCAGCATGCATGAGATTATTTGCCTGCATGTAGTTTCACCCATCTCTCGAGCAGCGGGGAGTCCCATCGGTCAGCTAATGCGCACAGAATGCTGTTGGTACTGGATCGCAGCCGTTCAAGCATGGAGGCGCAACGCTTACGCATCATTGCGGCAAAGCTGTCAATACTAGCCTCCGCAAACATGCCTGACGCACTGCAGAGCCGGGGCAGCCCCTTCAGCACCCTCTACGCATTATTATACTGGACTCGCAGGTCATCATATGCCCGACGCGTATAGCCGACCCATAAGCTGCACGTGTAGAAAGACTGGCAGTATGCTTTGAAAAGAGTCTTCTTTACCTCATCACTACAGCGTGCATAGCTATGCTGAAAACACCTCTCTAGTCTCCACTCTGGAATTCGTACACCGGGCCCCAAGATACAGACCGTCTAGTTTGGGGTTCACTAGCAAATACTCTATTGTAACTGTAGGTAGTACTCTACCTAAAACACATTTGTCGTCTCAACTAGCTACCTGTGAACCTGCTTGCCTGGACAATAAAATATTTTCTATTTCTAACTAATCAAATCACTAGACAGACACGAGTAAATAATACGGATATCCTGAGAACATGCAGAGATATAACTAAATGGATGAGAATGTCATAATTATTATGAGAACGAAGGGGCGTGGTTTAGAATTTCATTTAAAGTAGAAGGTATTATGCTCATTAAAAATAAATCCGCGCCGCGGCGTGCCCCAATGCACTTGCTGTGATGTTCGTCGACAGTCTGACAGACATTATTTATGTTATTTTCCTGTCAAATGCAGCAAACTAGAACTTTTTAACCTTTTCTAAAGTATCACGCAGGGCGCCCACGAGCAACTGTTGTCTCCGCAACAAAAAAGTGGCTGGCTAGCCGTAGCCAGTTAACACTCAACCGGAAATTTAACAAGAAAGTAGCGTTGTGGTCGCTCCCGTGTGCGCATCGTACCAATCTCAGCGAGGAGACAGCGACACAGACAAAGGAGTTGCTGGCCAACTAAGTTGCTCGTGGGCTCCCTAAAGAGAATAAGAAAAAAAACAAATTAAAAGACAACAAAAAACATCTTTATAGACACACTACTTGGAAATATCTCCATCATCACTTGTCATCGTCATCATTAGATTTAACATACGTCCAAATCAAAACAATCAAGTAAATGAGACCCAAAATAATTAGACTAAAGAAGCAAAGCATCCAGAGCCAGCGACAGTTCCGGCTGAGCATCTCCTCACCGTGGAGGGGCCTGCGCACAATGAAGGCATTCTGATAAACGGCCACCGTCGGGCCTGGACTCGGTGGCTTCTCCATGCGGTCAACGAAACTGATACTAAACTCCGGTCACGATCTGTTGATAAAATACTTTATTACATGATCGAAGGCGTTGTTCAGATCATCAAGGATGCAGGTGAACGGACATCTGGGGCACTTCAGCAAATGGGACAAAGTCTGATCTGCACCATAGTTGCGGAACACACGATCAATCACAATCTGAATCATTTTGAAGGATATGGCTAATCCATTGCTTCATATATGTTCGAAAAATGTGTCTGCTGAACAACGTAAGAGATTGATAGTGTTTTCGCAATTAGGGTGCTGTAAGCTGAAAGCTACCCGTTGCCGCGTGGACGGTGAGCTACCAACCAGGAAGCGGCGCTAGAACGACAAGCTGTCACCTCACCAAAGGTGTACCAGCAGCGAGCGGTCGTCGTGCTGACGCGTAGTTACTGCGTTGGAGCGGTGCGGTGATAATGAGTGATGTGCTCGATCGATCGGCTTGCGGTCAATCAATTAAGACCATGCGCCCGGCTGCCACGAAACACTTGCACCCCCGCCGGGTTTAAAAAAGAAAAATATATAAAGCTATCACATGAGACCACCTTCACTTTCGTAAAACACAAAAATTTTTGAGTTCTTCCAACAAGTAACAACTAAGAAGGAATTTCACAATTATCAGCTCTCCGTCTGCGTCCGAAACTATTAGAGTTGTCCCGAAACGTGTTTGAAACCATAACTGCATAGCTATTCACAAACATTCGATTCGCTTCGATTCGAACGTCAATCAATCAATGTTATCGAAGGAGTCTTCTAAACATTGTACACAAATCGAGTAAGTAAGGTAAGTGTACAACTTACTCACCTAACTTTACCCTAAATGGCTTGAGCATAAGAAGAGTAAAACAATTCAAATATCTGGGACATATGCTTACCGATGACCTCAAAGATAATGTGGATATTGAGAGGGAGCGCAGGGCTTTGGCGGTCCGCGGTAATATGTTGGCTCGCAGATTCGCCCGCTGCACGGACCAGGTAAAAATAACGCTTTTCAAAGCATATTGTCAGGGTCTGTACACGGGTGGTCTGTGGATCAACTACACCAAAAGATCGCTGGATGTCCTGCGCGTCCAATACAACAATGTTTTTAGAATGCTCTTGAGGCTGCCCCGGTTCTGTAGTGCGTCAGAGATGTTTACGCAGAACCGTACTGACGGCTTCCACGCAACTGTGCGGAAGAAAATAGCGTCTGTGGCAGCTAGAACTCGGGCCAGTGGCAACAGCATTCTAAAAACTGTAAATGAAAATGTGTTTTCCCCTTTTATGAGGCATTTTGTGGAGAAGATGACCGGTTGAGAAACTGGTTTCGTTTTCTTTGCAGAGTGGCTCATACCCAAATGCTTGTCCTAATTTATGTGTATACTAACACTAGGTATAAGGTATTTTATTAACAATATGGATCACTGTTATCCGATTATTTGAAAATAAATTAAATTAAATCAGAAACCCGAAAATGTTGACAGTTAAACCAAATAGACGACCGCTATTCTTCCGACAGCTACTTATTGTCGGGGACTACGCAAATTAGAGTAGGTACCCGTGTCATTTTCGATTCGGGAGCCTGTCGAATGTTGTGAAGAGCTATGCTGTCCCGTTATCACCGATTAACAGAGAAAACATACTGTCAGCGTCAGAATAAAAGAAAACCACGAACTCAGTAAACACAATGTATTTAGTTATGCCTATCTATTATTTATTTATTAGTTCGTCAAACGGGTCCGGTGTCGTCAGATCTTCTTTTGCTCTCAAGGATCTCATTTGTTTTTTCCACGCAGGCTCTTCCTTTTGTTCTTTTAGACACAAGAAAACTATCATAGTGAAACCAACAGATAGGATGATTGCCAGGCCTATTGCGTGCATCCATTTCATGTTTCTCCAGAGGAATGAATCCTCACTATATTTGCCAGAAAAGATGGGCCGGGACGGTGACCGTGGAAGATCTGCCATCTGTATTGTCTTAACGGCACCTTGCACTAACACAAACAGTCAGATCTGTGGAACAAAGCGGTGGATGGTTGGTGGGACGAGTGCTCACACCAACCCCCTAATCTATATATTATTAGGCTTTTCAACAATGAGTACACTGTTACTTTATAATTAGTACATTGCAAACTTAAGTCGAAACGCCTCGTTACTCAGAGAAAAGCACAGCATGCACTACATTATGTGCAGGTAATAACACGATTAATTCCGTGACACGTGTGTCCGTTTTACTAACACTAGGCGGTATCTAAATGAAAGACTTCTTTTCAACGCGACGCTGAATGCTGAAAGTTGAACGTCCAACAGCGACTTTTATTAAGGCATTTAAAAGTTGTGATATTGCCCACCGGGGGTGGACAAGCAGGGGGTGGACAGTGGTAATAATCGTGCATTTAGGTGTGGCCCAGTGTTAGAGAAGATGTTACTTCTTAATATTATTATGTCTTATGCAGTTGAAACGGCGATGAATTCGTTGGTTCGTTCGTTGGTCTCCTGTTAGGCGTGCTATACACGCCTAACAGGGGGCGTGTTGGGGGCTGTTGTTCGGGTCGGCATTATTCGGCAACTGGGTCACGAAATATATGTTCGGCTGTGCAGCACAAAGGTGTAGCACTCCGTACAAAGACTTTATTTTAACCGCTATTCGCAAATAATGTGTACAGTAGTGCAGCTCTGTTCAGAACCCAACCCGCGGCGGCCGCACTCTATCGCGCTTGCCGTGAGATTGTTCGACAATCTGACAGATATTATTGATATTATTAATGTCGTGTTGATTAACCTTGACAAAAGCTAAAACAAAAGCGGTAAATCTTGCACTTTTTAACCTTTTTATCTAAAATATAAAAAGAATAAGAAAAAATACAAATTAAACGACAGCAAAAAACATCTTTATAGACACAGACTACTTAGGAACATATTCACCACCACATCATCCATAGTGCTTTGTATAATGCTTCCAAAGATATACAATACAGAAAATGACAAACAAAATGGTAGCAAGAATAAAGCCTGCGTTCCAGACCCATCCACACTTTCTGAACAACGATTCACCGTGGAGGGGCCCTCGCACGCGCTCTATGATGGAGGCATTGCGATCGACGGCCACCGTCGGGCCTGGTCTCGGCGGCTTCTCCATGCGGTCAACGAAACTGATACTAAACTCCGGTCACGATCTGTTGATAAAATACTTTATTAACGTGACCAAAGACATTGTTCAGATCATCATCGTTGTGAATAGCTGTAGTGCAGGAGTACCGCACTCAACGTATTGTCGTCCTGTATAATACCTATCACATGAGACCACCTTCACTTTCGTAAAACACTACAATTTTTGTGTTCTTTAGACAGACAAGATATTTCTCAATTAGGAGCTCCGACTGAGTCGAAACTATTCGAGTTGTCCCGAAACGTGTTTGAAACCATAACTGTCCCGTTATCACCGATTAACAGACAAAAGATGCTATCAGCGTCAGAGTAAAAGAAAACCACAAAGTCAGTAAAAACAATTTATCTTTTTATTGTATTAGTGTCTCCCACGCATCTGGCACCTCTTCTTTTTATTGTATTAGTGTCTCCCACGCATCTAGCACCTCTTCTTTTTATTGTATTAGTGTCTCCCACGCATCTGGCACCTCTTCTTTTTATTGTATTAGTGTCTCCCACGCATCTGGCACCTCTTCTTTTTATTGTATTAGTGTCTCCCACGCATCTGGCACCTCTTCTTTTTATTGTATTAGTGTCTCCCACGCATCTGGCACCTCTTCTTTTTATTGTATTAGTGTCTCCCACGCATCTGGCACCTCTTCTTTTTTCTTTCATGTTTGTTTGATTTTCTTTATCCACTGAGGCTCTTCCGTTTTTTCTCACAAGAAAATTATCATAGTTATACCAACACTTAGGATGATTAGCAGTCCTATTCCGTGCAGCATATTCATGTGTCTCCAGAGAAAGGAGCCCTCTTCGTATTTGCCAGTAAAAGTGCGACGGTAGTGTGGCGGTGGTGGAGTCGCCATCTGTATCGTTTTAACGGGACCATGCACTAACAAAAACAGTCAGATCTGTGAAACAAAGCGGTGGATGGTCGGTGGGAAGAAAAAGTGCTCATACCAACCCCCTAATTCCGTGACACGTGACACGTCCGTTTTACTAACACTAGGCGGTACCTAATTCCGTGACACGTGACACGTCCGTTTTACTAACACTAGGCGGTACCTAAATGAAAGCCTTCTTTTCAACGCGAGGCTCAATGCTGAAAGTTGAACGTCCAACAGCGACTTTTATTGAGACATTCCTTTAGGTTTGGCCCAGTGTTAGAGATGTTACTTCTTAATATTTTTATGAATATTTTTATGGCAAGTAGAAACGGCGATGAGCACGCACAAGCCGACCCGAACAAGTGTACAGCATGCCTAACCTTGTACACTTGTTCGGGTCGGTATTATTCGGCAACATATACCTGGGCGGCAAAATATACCTATGTTAGGTTATGCTGAACAAGTACGTAGCATCCCTTACATAGCCTATAATTGTGCAGCTCTGTTATTAAATTCAAACCGTGGCGTGACCCACCCCATCGCGCTTGCTGTGATGTTCTTCGACAATCTGACAGATATTATTAACATATTAATGTATGTTAATATGATTAACCTTAAAAAACGAGCTTGCCTCCACTTTAACCTTTTTTATATAAAAAGGAAAACAATAAAAAACCACATTAAATGACACCAAAATACATGTTTATAGCACAAACTACTTAATAACTTCACGACCTTTATCACTTTGACAGTGCTTCCATATAAGTACCAAGATGTACGTGAGGACCAAACTAATTAGCACAACGAAGCATAGGCCCCAGACCCATCGAAACCTCCCGCAAAGCATCTGTTCGCCGTGGAGGGGCCCTCGAACTATGAAGGCATTCTGATAGGCGGGCCCCGTCGGGCGTGACCGCGGCGGCTTCTCCATGCGCTCAACGAAACTGATACAAAACTCTGGTCGCGATCTGTTGAAAAAATACTTTATTAACATTATCCTAGCGTTACCTAGATCACCTATCACTAGATCACCTACCGCCCAGCATTGAGTGATTCCAGGCTGAGATGATGATGATGATTAAGATCCTACCGTTGCGATAATCCACTGTATGAGGAAGGTTATCTCAGGAAAACCACCTGTTCAGTACCTAGCAAAGTATATTTGAATAAAATTGCACAAAAGTTAGTCATAAAACATTAGAAACCTTTAATGGCACGTGGTGATGGTGACCTGCGCGGTACTATAACACACGCCTCTACACAGTATGCGTGTGGGCGGCGGACTGACGCGCATGGCGTTGGCGAGGCACGGCTTCCTCGCATCGACCAGGTGAGGGAGAGAGACAGCTTATTCTCTATATCGTGGCAGAACGCGACCGCGGGACGCTCGCCGTGGAAGTAATTGTGTGTGGTTTACTACTACTTCTAAAATATAACAGCCGAAAGATGTCCACTGCTGGACATAGGCTTTCCCCAAGCGTCGTCACATCGACGATCATTTTCACCATTGCTCTACCGCTGTTTGTCTCTCCATCACCCAGCCGGATGACCGGTAGAGCCTACAGCATTACATCCGCGTCTGTACATTTGTGTAAAAAATTAATTATAACAATAGCAAATGAAACAAGAAAAATAATGTCATAATTGTTCTTCTTTCGCATGACGGTACATCGATACTGTTTGGGCTGTCAGGAGTCCACGTTGAAGACGGCGTCAGAGGCATTGTTGAGATCATCAGGGTGCAGGTGGTCAGAAGCACTGCACTCGCGATAATGTCGTGACTTGCAGCCTATCGCATGAGACCATGAGAACCCGACGTGTACCAGCTGCATGAGTAGCATGACCACTATAGAAACGGGTTTTGTCAGTTTTTTTTATTCTATCTTTCATTTTGTCTATTCTTTCGTCGACAAAATTAGTTTCTATGGTGATCAAGCTACGCGTGCTGAGAAGATATTTGAAAGCTACGAGCTCTATCTGAGTCCACAGCTATACGAGTTGTCCAGAAACGTATTTTCAACCATAACTATCCCATTAGCACTGCTATTAACAATAAACAAACAAATTATGCCATCAGTTTTAAGGTACAAGAAAACCACGAACTCTTTAAAAACAATTTATTTTTTTAAGTAACTAGTTTGTTTTTCCCACGGAGCCACATATTCGCTTTCTTTGATAAAGAAGAAAACTAACATTGTTGCGCAAACACTGACGATGAGTGCCAGGCCTACTAGGTGCACCCATTTCAAGTATTTCCAGAGGAAAGTGTTCTCTGTAACCTGGGCAGTTACCGTGTGATGGGACGGAGCTGGAGTTGACATCTGAACCGTGTTAATGTCACCGTACATTAACTAAAATAATCTGATCTGTGGAACAAAGCGGTGCATGGTTGGTGGAAAGTCAAGACACAGTCCTTTCACTGTTACTTATTTTACCTCTGACGGCAGCAGCCAAAGTCAAAGTCAAGGCACTTATTTCTAATAGGCACATAGCTACAACTACAAGGCACTTTTGAACGTCAAAAGGGGTTTGAGTAAAGTTGGTGTCATTTTAAAGTTGAGCGGCCAATAATGAAACTTGGATATTATGAAAGAACAGAATAAAAGGATCAAAAGCTATTATGGATACATTTCGCTAAACCATATCGGAACGGAGATATTTGGTTTTGTATTGCTCATTGAAATCGAAGAAGTTAATATATTATACTGCACTCTTTTAGATTCATGCCGAATTTTTTAAGAATTCAAAAGAAAATAAATCAAATACTATAACGTAGATGGATGGACGTGTGGCGTTTGGCATTTTCTTGGACATTGTGATTGTTTGTGTATTGTGACTGACCCAGCATATCTCTTTGGACTCTGATATTCTTGCGATTTGGATGTATAACGCCATGGATGCAATTAACAGTGCATTATACAAGCGTACACATGGCTACACCTCAAGCTATACATTTTCAGTTTTAGCTGACCTCGCATTATATATGTTTTCCGTACAATCAGAACTCAGCTTACACTGGTTATGCTTGATGTGTGTAGCCATGCGTACAAGGTCTGGAGGCAATATTGGGCCATTATTGCTCATGTATTATTGGAAAACAAAAACTAAGATTTCTTTACGCTGGACATTATTGAAGTAATAGGGGTTAAAGTATGAAATTGCCGTTTTAATGTAATAGAAAAAAAAATGAAAAATGTTTTATTCAATTATAAACAAAGTTCGTTCAACAGTGTTGAGCTATAATAATAGGTACTTCGAATTGACATAGAACGTTCATAGTTTGAGATTTTTGAGTGAAACTTTTTTCACATGGTACCTATGAAGTTCTTCTTTTAAAAAATGTGCAACATTCGATTATTATCGACTGTCAGTTGTTTTTTTTATTCAGCTTAGACAAGAAAGATGGATACTTCGAAAATTCGAGTTATTTTTGAATACGAGTTCCGACGCGGAACTAACGCGGCAAAAACAGCTCGCAATATCAATGTTGCGTTTGGAGAGGGGACTGCTAATGAACGCACCATGCGATTTTGGTTTAAACGCTTTCGTGATGGAAACTTTGATTTGAAGAACGAACCACGTGGAGGACCGCCCACACAGGTGAATAACAATGAATTGAAAGAGATGGTGGAAGCCGATACGAGCCAAACTACCCAGAAATTAGCGGCATGGTTTAACGTTACCTTACCAACAATATTGACTCATTTGCGTCAAATCAATAAAAAAAAAAAAATTAGAAATGGTTGCCTCATGACTTGACTGATCTGCAGACAGAAACGCGTGTTGAAACTTGTGTTGCCTTGTTGAATCGATACTGAAATGAAGGAATATTGGATCGAATTGTGACATGTGATGAAAAGTGTATTCTTACGATAACCGTAAGCGAAAAATGCAATGGCTGACCCCAGGTCAAACGCGGCAACTGTGTCCTAAAGCAAAGCTTACCAATAAAAAGATAATGGTAACTGTTTGGTGGTCTCAGCATGGTGTTATTCACTATAGCTTTCTCCCATGTGGTCAAGCAATAACCGCTGATGTCTACTGTGCCGAACTCCGAACAATGATAGCAAAACTAGCAGTGAAACAGCCCCGACTTATGAATCGATCTTCACCATTATTGTTCCATGATAACGCGAGACCTCATACAGCACGAGAAACCGTTTTAACTCTACAGGAACTGCAATTAGAAACTATTTCACCCTCCGTATTCGCCAGACCATGCTCCAACGGACTACCATTTTTTTCGTGATTTGGACAATTTTCTACGTGATAAAACGTTTTCTTCTCAGGAGGTAGTACAAAATGCTTTCACACAGTTTGTCGAATCTAGATCACGAGAGTTCTATCGCAAAGGCATAAATGACCTTCCTATTAGATGGCAGCAATGTATAGGTAATAATGGTAATTATTTTGATTAAATAAATATGTTAAATTAAAAAAAAAACAATTTCAACTTTTCAGTACAAATCGGCAATTTCATTCTTTAACCCCTAATATTTATATTGAAGACATTTTTAAAATCTTTAAATGCAAATATCTCAGCTTCGATATCACTTAATAATAATTGAGCATTATACAGGGTTATTTTTTAAAGACCAGCCAAATTTAAGGATGTCGTACAGACCATCAAACTGAACAATTTTCTCCATGGGACAAATAGCGTAATCCCGAAAATTTTATCAACTGTCCCATAGAAAACTTTAATACCTATTCGACCTAAATGTATGGGACGGCTGAATTTTTATTCGCGATTACGATGTTGGTCCCATGGAGAAAGTTGTTGTTTGATGGTCTGTACCACATCTTTAAATTTGGCTGGTCTTTAAAAAATCACCCTGTATATGTACTTACTTAATGCAGCACAACAAAGTAAAATGAAAATTATTGGTGGCCGCTGAAAAAAAAAATGGCGCCACTAGTCCATACAAAGTTAGGTACTCAAACCCCTTTACAATAAAATAGAGTTGATTCTAGTCGCGCGTTCATTAAGGTAGCTTTCGTATGGAGAAGAATGGGCAACAACTGCCATTATTGTAACGAAAATAAAGATCATTGTGATTTTGACAGACTTGTCAGTGACAGCAACTGAACAGCAACCTTATTGCAACGACAATCAAGATCACTGTGATTTTGACAGTACCTAACGCAAAATCAGAGATACTTGTTGACAGACTGTAAGTATTCTGCTAGCGGGCGCAAAACGTTACTTTTTAATATTTTTATGACTTATCCCGTTTAATTGACGATGAGCTCGCACCCTCATATTCATGCTACAGACTTGTTCGGGTCGGCATTATTCTATGAAATTATAATTACATATAATAGGTTCTGCGCGTGCGCGTGAAATTTCTTGTTCCCCCGACCCGCCCCGTCGCATCGCATCGCCCGCCAGCGCTATTTACTTGGTTTTCGCTTAGCCTTCTTTCTGCCTTTGTTTTTCTCAGCTCCATAAGTGTCCTAGCGTGATGGTAAATAGCATATAACCTTCCTCAAGAATTTGTCTATGAAATGCAAGAAGAATTTTTCAAATTCGACTGGTCGTTCCAGAGATTAGCGCGTTCAAACAAACAACCAAACTCTTCAGCTTAATTATTAGTATATAATTATGTGTATGTAGTTTGGTTGTTTGTATATATTTATAATAATAATAAAGCTGAAGAGTTTGGTTGTTTAGTTTAGATATGCTGCACTGATGTGACCAACACATAGACGTCAACATCCGTGCCGTCCTCTGTGGTGCCGTCTATGATTTTAAAACAACCTTTGATGTCAAAACATCGATGCATCTTTTTTTTTTCTTAAAAAAACAAAAAAACAACGTTACAACGTTATCGTGGACGGAAATTTAAAAACGTCTTCCTAACATTATTTCCATACATTTAATTTTACTTCCCTGTGTTATCGTAATGCAGTGGACGTCCACGATAATATCGTCGTTAGAAATTATAATAACGCCAACTCGGTTGTGCCGAATGATGCCGAACCGAACAAGTGTGTAGCACTCCTTACATACACTTTATTTACCGCTATTCGCAAATTATCTGTACAATAGTGCAGCTCTGTCTGTTTTTCAATTACTAAACATTAACGCCGATTTCCTTTCTCGGATTACCAGCATCGAGACCATACCATAATCATACGCGTCCGCTTCTCGCTACAGTTCTAGCCGCTAAATACTTGGTTTGCCAGTCTTTAGTCGCTTTCTGAGAAAAATATGACTTGCTCCTTCAAAATATACCTAGGTAGCTTTTAAAACACTGACAATCCACAGATTCCACGGTATTAGACAAATAATTGTTCACTTGTGTTTAACATTACCTGCAAAAAATCTAGTTATTTTATTAACTACTAGCTGTTCGTGCCCGGCGTCGCCCGGGGTACCTAAATAGCATCCAAATTACCGACTTTCCCGAAAAAACTATTCCATACAAACGTAGTCCTGACAATGACGAATACATTTCAAAAACCCAAGCGTTAATTGAACGATATATTCAAAATCACTTAATAGCATTCATATTTTTTGCATTTTTTCTACAAAATAATGACGTTACATTTTTTTTTAATTTTACTTTAACATGTTTTTTTTTGTCCAAATCAAGTCACTTAGGACCGGCGTTCATTATAAACTTCACCATGAGGACAAGGATAATTATGCAAGAGGTAGATGAAACCAAAAATCCGAGCCAAAATAATGTCCGTTTTTTTTCAGCGCTCGTGAAGCCTGTATAGTATTGAGGCTTCGCCATTACTGGTATTACTGAAAACAATAAAATCTGTTACAAATTGTCGCATTTTTAAACCTTTAAATTATTTTATTTTTTTAAACAGACTTGTATCGCATGACGCTAGTCGCGACTTGGGACATGATCCCCGAATCTAAAAACGTAAAGCGAACCTCAAGTCCCTGACAGCAGACGACACGGTTGGCGCAGTGGTTAAGTGATTGACTGCTGCGCTGTGTGTCGCGGGTTCGATTCCCGCACGGAACAAATATTTGTATGACCTACAAGTAGTTGTTCCGGGTTTGGCTGTTTGTGTATGTGAGTTTAAATGTTTGTAAACGCACCCACGATACAGAAGAAATTACTAGTGTATGGCAACGTTTAAAAAAAAAAAAAGCTGTTTGACATGATAGCGCCTTTTTTTGTAACGCCAGGTACACACGCAGCAACTTTATTCGCCAGAGATTATAAAGTCCAGTTCCATACATAGATTTGGTCATCGCTGGTGACAAATCAGCTGTCAAAACCTGTGTGTGTGGACGTGGGTTTTAGTATAACAGTTAAGAGCGTTTCGTAATTCAACTGTTAAGTACGACTGACATTTATTACGTATTAAGCGGGTAATTACGGGAAATTAAGTCACGGACTTGTCGGAAATACGTCAGTCATTCGTTTGATTTATCGAGATGCCAGCGCGACCAAGCGGCACTCGACACATTCTACAACATACCGTTCGACGAGAGTGAATGTACTTTGGCAGTGGCAGTCGTGAAGTGAACACGCTTAGAAACTGTCGCGCGTTCCGTATTGTTGAGTCGTGTACCTACACTACTGTGTGATTCGCTAGTGTGATTAATTTGTTCGTGAATTATAATTTGATTAGAACTGCAAACGGTTTTTCTATTGCGCAATAACCAACACTTCCCACAGTACGCTCACAGTATGTAATTAAAATATGGCTGATGATAACGAGAGAGACGTACCTGCTTCGTCATACTTATGCCAACACAAATCACGAGTTAACACAAACTCAAGTCGGCTTTTTGAAAATTCTCAACGAGCGACATAAACTGAATAATTATCGTAATTTTCAATCAGTTATATTTAGGCTAACATCATCACCATTCTCCTGCTTTTATCCCAATTTATTCGCGGTCGACGCAACAGGTATTTTTCTATTAAAAACTCAAAATTAAATTCATCGTTATATTCCCAAATCACATTAAGACCATTTTAACATATTTTTTTACAAAAGAATCACTACATTTTATATTTTTTCGTCCAAATTAAGTACTTTAGGTTCAGAATTCTTTACATATAGCACCGATAGAACGAGAACAATTAATAAAGAGGTAAATATAATGAAAAAACAAAGCGAAAGACAGGCCCGTCTAGTTTCACCGGCTGAATCACACGCGCGGTACTGAGTCCTCGACAGTACTGAGTCCTCGACAGTACTGAGTCCTCGACAGTACTGAGTCCTCGACAGTACTGAGTCCTCGACAGTACTGAGTCCTCGACAGTACTGAGTCCTCGACAGTACTGAGTCCTCGACAGTACTGAGTCCTCGACAGTACTGAGTCCTCGACAGTACTGAGTCCTCGACAGTACTGAGTCCTCGACAGTACTGAGTCCTCGACAGTACTGAGTCCTCGACAGTACTGAGTCCTCGACAGTACTGAGTCCTCGACAGTACTGAGTCCTCGACAGTACTGAGTCCTCGACAGTACTGAGTCCTCGACAGTACTGAGTCCTCGACAGTACTGAGTCCTCGACAGTACTGAGTCCTCGACAGTACTGAGTCCTCGACAGTACTGAGTCCTCGACAGTACTGAGTCCTCGACAGTACTGAGTCCTCGACAGTACTGAGTCCTCGACAGTACTGAGTCCTCGACAGTACTGAGTCCTCGACAGTACTGAGTCCTCGACAGTACTGAGTCCTCGACAGTACTGAGTCCTCGACAGTACTGAGTCCTCGACAGTACTGAGTCCTCGACAGTACTGAGTCCTCGACAGTACTGAGTCCTCGACAGTACTGAGTCCTCGACAGTACTGAGTCCTCGACAGTACTGAGGCCTCGACAGTACTGAGTCCTCGACAGTACTGAGTCCTCGACAGTACTGAGTCCTCGACAGTACTGAGTCCTCGACAGTACTGAGTCCTCGACAGTACTGAGTCCTCGACAGTACTGAGTCCTCGACAGTACTGAGTCCTCGACAGTACTGAGTCCTCGACAGTACTGAGTCCTCGACAGTACTGAGTCCTCGACAGTACTGAGTCCTCGACAGTACTGAGTCCTCGACAGTACTGAGTCCTCGACAGTACTGAGTCCTCGACAGTACTGAGTCCTCGACAGTACTGAGTCCTCGACAGTACTGAGTCCTCGACAGTACTGAGTCCTCGACAGTACTGAGTCCTCGACAGTACTGAGTCCTCGACAGTACTGAGTCCTCGACAGTACTGAGTCCTCGACAGTACTGAGTCCTCGACAGTACTGAGTCCTCGACAGTACTGAGTCCTCGACAGTACTGAGTCCTCGACAGTACTGAGTCCTCGACAGTACTGAGTCCTCGACAGTACTGAGTCCTCGACAGTACTGAGTCCTCGACAGTACTGAGTCCTCGACAGTACTGAGTCCTCGACAGTACTGAGTCCTCGACAGTACTGAGTCCTCGACAGTACTGAGTCCTCGACAGTACTGAGTCCTCGACAGTACTGAGTCCTCGACAGTACTGAATCCTCGACAGTACTGAGTCCTCGACAGTACTGAGTCCTCGACAGTACTGAGTCCTCGACAGTACTGAGTCCTCGACAGTACTGAGTCCTCGACAGTACTGAGTCCTCGACAGTACTGAGTCCTCGACAGTACTGAGTCCTCGACAGTACTGAGTCCTCGACAGTACTGAGTCCTCGACAGTACTGAGTCCTCGACAGTACTGAGTCCTCGACAGTACTGAGTCCTCGACAGTACTGAGTCCTCGACAGTACTGAGTCCTCGACAGTACTGAGTCCTCGACAGTACTGAGTCCTCGACAGTACTGAGTCCTCGACAGTACTGAGTCCTCGACAGTACTGAAAGCAATGAAATCGGTTTTTAAAATAATCGCATTTTTACATTTTAAAAGTTTGAGTTTAATAAAGCAGACTTGTAACGAACGCGTATCACGACTTGAGACGGTGACTTATTCCTCGTAGATCGAAATGCTATTCGACTAATTTTGTTTGGAAACGTACCATGAGTACCGCACCGGAGTGCGTATGCTTGATAAGTGATTACTTTCGAACGCTGCATTTGCTTTCACGTCGGGTTTTTAAACTTATTCTTTTTTCAACCTTTTATTGAGTTAATTTTCGTAATCCTCACGGTGCACGGTGGGCTCTTTCATACTAATATGACACCTACAAAGCAGTGCCGAATATATTTTTTTGTTACTTTGACAAAATGACTTATTTATTTCTTTGAAACGTTACCTGTCCTATGTTGCCAGCACGCTAATTGTGTAACACACTTTGAATCACAATCTGAATAATTTTGAAACATATTGCAAATCCATTGCTTCATATGTAACAAAAATGTGTCTACTCAACAACTTAACGCAATGAATGTTGCTAAACTGTCAAAATGAAACCCATTGCTGACAGTGTGTTTCGCAATTACCCCACAGTTTTCCAGACCTGAAAATTTAAGATTATGGAATAATTATAAACGTTCGTCTATATAGGATTTCTAGGCGCTAGCGTTCACAGTCTGAAGACCAGATCTGAACTATATGCGAACGCAATAAAGTAGGTAGCCCATGAAATTCACATGATGAAATTTGCAGCTCAGAATTCACAAAATATTAATCACTATGTTTAATCGATAGGAACTGTGTTTGATCGTGTCAATGCTTATTATTCTGAAAGGGTGCATTCGTTTCTGCTGCGAATTATATTTTCAGCAAACATACAATGTAACCTAATACTGAGCTGCAAATTGCAAAAAGTAAGAATTTTGTAATTTTTCGGTTTACATTCGAGCACTGGCAATCCTCTCCGAACGGTCAAAGGCGTAATATCTATAATACACTCTGCCTGTCCGATACTGTATGGGAACAAAGAAAGAATCCTACATAATATTATCATACACAAACGTACACGCAAAAAAACTTTCTTAGCAATAGGTAAAAATAAATAAATGCAGCAATGGTGTACATACATTCTATGTAGTTACCTGATTGCGTTACTAACGTGTGTAGCATTGTGTTACAAAGCGAAGAGGCTACATTCGTTTCTAAACTTTGAGTAATGAAAATCACATTTATTTGTATTAAATTAAAGCTTCTATTTGAGTAACCGCGCGTTAAGCTTTATTTGACACTTTGAAATACACTAAACACCCCCAAACGAAATAATTTACATTACATTCAAACTTTTGTGTTTCGTTCAGTGTCCCAAGAGTTAAGCCGCATCCGCATCGCGTGTTACAAGTCTGTTCGACGTTTTAATTAAAGGAAAGTTTAATCACCAAAATTAATAAATAAATTAGTAACGAAATAATTGTAGGTACTTACCACACTCCCGACAGATGCGCGGCATTTTCCAATTTTTTTTATCTAGAAAATAAAATTCACCGTCTCATCATCATTTAGTAACAATTAAATAGTAATGTTTGGATGATACCTCTATTCGGCGCCATATTTTTTTAAACACAATCTGTTCAGAAACGCCTGTAGGTGGTTAATTATCTTTTTTTTTAAACTTCTTTGGCAGCGATTCGATAATTGGACGACAATAATATTGAGAGTGACAGTTCAAGGACGCGTCATGTTTAGGCACATTTCGTTACATGAGAGAAGAAATATATTACTCTCGCTGTCTCTCACACTTAATCCCTCATAATCTTTCTTTTTTTATGAAATATCTTTTTATCACGTGTACGGTGCTGCACGCGCAATTTTTGATGTGAAACAGCAATTGGCGCGCCTTGGGGGTAAGGCCGACTCGTATGCCGTGACGGCAAACAGCATGACGCTCTTTTAGGCGAGTCCTCGTGAGTTCCCATAGATAGTGGGGACGCGTTGCAATCAATAGCAAAAGCCTCGGAGTCTTTGAGGCCGCGCGGCGCTCGTGGGGACGCGCCTTTATGCCCCCTCTCGGCCGCCGCGATACCTTCTCTCAATGCAAAGAGTAAAGTAGTATAGAGGGAATCTCAATGTTTTACATCCATCGGGCGTCCCTTGACGACCAGATTTCTTTTTAAATATTTTTAATTGAAACTATCATTAAACATAATATATTTTATAAAATAATTTAATTATTGCAATAAAGTGCGTTTGTGTCTGTACAGCACAATATTTTTAACGTAAATACTATGATACCTCTGATTCATAACAACCTGCAATAAGAAGTTTTATACATTACATAATTTATGTGTTCGTAAATCTTTGCTATAGGCGCCTCTAGCCTAGTCGCTTAGTCTACACAAAACACCTAATCATAATGTTTAATGCTATAAGGGCTAATTTTTCCAACGCCAGATACTTTTATTGTAGGAATAATTTTGAATTTTTGACAGTTCTTTCATGCAAAAACTGTCAGACGTCAATTTTATTCCACGAATAAAAATTATTTGTCGATTGAAAAATCAGCCCTAGAAATAAGATCTAAATGTCATTTATTTGTTTTGTTTATGATAAAATAAAGAAATGTCAAAATCAAATCAATCAAAACTTTAATAGATTGTATGCACGGTGATGCACGGCTACACATCAAGCTATACGTAACCAGTATAAGCTGACTTCTGATTGTACGAAAAACATAAATAATGCTTGATGTGCACAGTGCATTAATATTCGGTGTCAGGTCTCATGCACAGAGTACATTTTTATAATAGGTCTCATGTGATAGCCGCGTTACGTTATTAGATACAACAAGTCGGGCTATTGTGCGCTTTTATAATTTCTAGCGTGACAATATTATCGCGGGTGTCCACGTCACAGCATCACGATAATACAGAAAAGTAAAACGTATGGAAACATCATTATAATGTACTCTGTGGGAAACATGAAGTAGCTTTTTTCCGTCCACGATAACGTCTAACGTGCACGTATTTCCATACATTTTAATAGGCGTAATTAAAAAATATCGTTCGATTAAATCGACCTTATAGTCTAGGTACGAGTACCTACTTATTAATAAAGAACTAAGTATTTATACCTAATAATAAATATTTAGTTTTCCTTTTTATTAAAAGTAAGTAAACAGAGGTGTACTATTGCAGCACTGTTCACAAATAGCGGAAATTAATTAAAAAAAAAAAAAAAACAATGGTTAGGGGCGAGCGTGCAAAGGGAATTTTCGCGGCATGACATATGTAGGTACCTAAGCCCCAAAGCTGTAGACTAGGGTTCGGCACAAACTGAGCATTAAAATACTCCTGCATATTCTTTGAAGTAACATTTTGATTAACATATGTACGAGTACAGGCATATTAATATGTCGCCATTTGAAATTCTGTGTTAAGCCACACGGCTTCATTAACACAGAATTTCACAGAAACAAATTTTAATCAACATGTTGCTGAGTTGCTGTCAATATGTTGCAAAGTTGATCACGGCATATTGACAAGTTTTCGCTTGACGAGCGACAACATCTTTTTATCAACAATAAAATTGTTGACGTGTCTGGACGTTTATAAACATGGCAGTAGTGTGGAGCAATGATATAACAACAATACTACTTCCTCGGGCAACATTTTAACGCAGACTGGCGTGTGGACAAGACATACTGATATAATCTTTGTTCAGCAGCTTTATCGTTGCTCATCAACAATGTTAATCAACTGTTGCTCAACAAAAGTTTACTACGAATACGGGGCTTTACTTCATTATCATGTACCTACGGTTAACTAGCTTCATCTTTCTGGAAAAACAGACTCATTTGGCAATTAAAGACTGCCTGTAATTGTAAGATGGTTTCGAGTTTGTGTATCAATACTTAACAATGAAAAAACGCTCGAGCAACATTTGTTCTGTCTGTGCTGACCCTAGGGTAGGGATGGTCGATATTCATCGTAGGTGAATAAACATCGATTTTTAGTTGGAAAACATCGATGTTTTAACGTCGATATTTTGACTTCGATATCATCGACACATCGATGTTATAAGAATAAACAATAAACTATCGAAACCTCGCGTGCATTGGATGTTGTACTAGCTAGATGACTATCACGTTCAACTATTTTTGTACACTAGATGACACTGATCAATGTAACCGAAGTAAGCCGTACCTATAATAGTTATAGGCAAGGCTTACGGATACGGATTACAGATTACGGCTTTGGGATTTAAAAAAATACTGTCAAATTCAACGCTCGCGTCATTGCCGTGATTCTTGTAAACTGTCTGTTATGAGTGAACTTGTGAAGCGGAAGTAAATTTAATTAGCTGATATTGTTAATAATGAAACTTCTGAAACGAAATAACAGGTATGGTAAATCTTTATTCTGTATTGCATTTTTTGTATCAAGTTTTGTATTTTAATAACAATAAACACATTTAATAAGTAGAATAGACAGTTTTATTTGCTCCCGAAAACGTCGATGTTGTTAGGCATATCGATTATTATCGATGTTTTTCTATCAAACGCCAGCTGACAAGCTACCCGAAACTGTCAAATATTCCCAATCAACCTTTTGATTTTCAACTTTATCGCTAAAGCATTAAGGTTCAAACCTTAATGCTTTAGCGATAAAGTTGAAAATCTATTAAAGAAATTTGACAGATTGTAGTAGCTTGATGACGCTGGCGTCTGTACATCGGTACTTTTGATTCGATGTTAACATCGATGTCAACATCGATGTTTTTCTAATATCGATCATCCCTACCCTAGGGCTCTGGCCAAACTGAGGCGAATCCCGCGCGGGATGCGTGACGGAAATTCGCTCAAGCCGATTGTGTCAACTAACTTGTACGGAGGTCTTCAATAGTCGCATGACTTCTTAATCTTAAATAAAATCGACGTGGTATTTGCAGGCCCGCATCCCGCAAGGGATCCGCGTCATTGAGGCCAGAGCTTAAGTATATGTACTTACATAATATTATTATTTTTACTGTATTCTCATTCTTGTATTCATACGGCGGGGTAACGATGTGGTTTGCGTTAGCAGAATATAATACGCGAAGTGTTTTGGACGTACGTTTTGCAAATTTTATACAAAATATTGTGCTTCCTGTTTACACTCAATTTGACATTATGTCGTACGTCAAAAAGATTTTTCATTTTTATGACTGGAGAGTGAAAGAAAAAGTTTTCATAAGAAATTTTAAAGCTCAGAGGATATAATGTACTGGCGGAGCTCATAAGGGCGTTGGTCCACCGGCGACATCACCAAGAACGGTAACTACGCCGAGGTAGCGATACGGACATTTACTATCGCCATGTATCCCCCGTACATCCGTCATGCCGGCCACTGAAGTGTAGACTAGTTTGGCGCGATTATTCCCGATCAGTGACACCTTTTCGTCAACACTGTCGACGATCGGGAAAAAATGTTTCACTCGTTCACAGTGTAAGGCAACACAAAACCCGTTTGATCTTATCCACACACTGCCGTCGCACAGGCGTGGCGGCGCCGTTTCCCTGGTTTTTGTTTTGTCTATCATAACAAACTAGACGCCGACGGTGGACAAACGCTCTAAAGCTGCGGTCACACGAAGCAAGTTTACTCGCACCGGATTAGGATTACCATCCGTCCGGATGTTACCCGGATTTTTTGTCACCCGTTTGGACTTTGTCCGGTCGGGATTTGTTTTAGAAAATGAAAATATTAAATGAATACTATACTGGACAGATACACGTGGTCCTCATATAATCGGACCAAGACTATATCTGGACTTTAAAAGAGACTATGACCTCTGAGTTTTTTTTCGGCCTTTCTTCTCAGGTTAGTCGGATAGGAAACGCCGACCTTAACTAGTTTTATAAATATGATTGATGTGTAAAACTGTTTGTTCAAACCTACTTACAGAAAACAAAAGACAAAATAAAGGTTGAAAAGTAAATCTACTTTAAAAGTTGATAAATACGGACGTGTAAACGATATCGCAGCGCCAGTAGCGACTGGCGCTGCGATATCGTTTTGTGTTACAAACGGTATCCTCACCTGGGGCTGCCGTCTCGACATTGCTCTGCATGGCCATAGGTATTGACAGGCATACTTTATGCGACATGGGACTGCTAGAGTTCGACGACTAGACGCAGCGACAGGCTGCGGCCGACAATTTTCATAATATATGAAATTGTTTCTTCAAAACTCCGCACACTTGGCGTTAAGTTGCCGGGTCGCAACGACAGGCTACGGGAGTCGCACGCTCTGGCTACTTCTCGCAGCGATTATTCGCCCGGTGCACGCGCACAACCGCGGTCAATCGAAGGCACTTCGTCTTCGCAAAAATCTTCATAAATTCAGTTATAAAACTTGACGGGTACTCAAACATTTCTGTGTTACTCAGTTGTCAACTACTGTTTCAAAACGAAATAAATGTAAAAATATATGGTACCGAATGTTTTTTATTCATTATAAGTTCCTTATTCTAATTATTTAATTAAAACATTCTTAGGTTAATTAAGGAACCCTCTTTTACAGTAAGTTAAGTTGCTTAAAAGGCTAGTATTCAATCTACTCTGGGCTGGACAGGCCTTAGCAAAATGACCCGCACCCTAATTGCGTAACACACAATCAATCAGAATCGGTTTCATTTGGACCATTCATTGCGTTATTTACGTGTTGAGCAGACTTTATGAAGGTAACCTTTTTCGAACTTATGAAGCAATGGATTAGCAATATCCTTCAAAATGATTCAGATTGAGATTGATTGTGTGTTTCGCAATTAGGGTGCCGGTCTCATCACAACCCAATCGACAAAATTGTTAAAATAAAAAAAAAACTCGCTATAGGATCCGTGATTATGACGTTTATAATCACGGATCCTATAGCGAGTTTTTCGAATAGGTATGGACGATTAGTACCGTATAAACAGCTTGGCCAAAAAGTCGTGAAAATAATGATGGCGCCACTATCGTGCATGTTGTAACCCTATAAAGTACGACTAAAACGGTTTTGATACTTTATATAAATATATATTATAAGTAGGTATATATTATAGTAATAGTATGTATGTGTATATAACCTATTTATGTATCTGTGTACCTAGTTTTAAGAGTTTTTTTTTATCATTGTCCCTCTCAATTACAGCACCTGCCATCTAATCTCTTCACCACCCTTGGTTGACTGGTAGAGAATGCCTAAGGCATTAAGTCCGCCTTTGTACCTTTTTGTGCGAAAAGTTTAAATAAATAAATAAATACTTTTTTTTTTTGAAAATTAATGTGAATATTGGCAGGTTTATGATAATTTTTTCATAAGTCATAAGTCATTTATTTCAAAACAATATACATTGTGTAGAAATATTACTAAACATAAGATGTCATTTAATAATCTATATGAGTAAGAAATACAATAATAAAAACAAAAAGACATAATAAAAATAAACAATATTAAGTGTAAAAATTACAGAATAATAATAGTCAACCATGCCATTTAAAATTAATTCCATTCAATAAATTAATATCCAGAACGATAATATTACGATTGTCGCTTATCATCTAGGTAGGTACTCATCGACACTGTAATAGCCCTTCCTCAATAAATATGCCCTTAATTTGTTTTTAAATAAGTTTGCGCTATTTATGCTTTTAAATTCTACGGTAAGCTTGTTGTATAGAAATACTGATTGGTACCTAGGACTGTGATGAACCACGTTTATTTTCGGTAGGATTATGTTAGGCAAGTCTTTCCTACGTGTATTAATTCTAACTTGTCGTTGGTCACTCATCAGTTTCAGATTTTTGTAAGTTCTTAACAAAATTAGTTAGCAGCACCAGTATATAGAGGCATGGCACAGTCAGTTCAATGTCACTATACACAGTTTGCCCCTTCGAAAATAACCTTTCTTTATTTTCATGACATGTTTACATGAATTTTTCCAGTCGTCAACTGAAATGCTCTAAAATGTTTGTTCAGCCACTGCTTATAACAATACAATAAAAACAACTAAACATTTGGTCTGTGCTAGCGTTGCCAACCCTACTGTTTTAACAGTAGATTTACTGTTTTCACCATGACATCCCTGTTTTCTATTTAAGTACCAATTTCTTCTGTTTTTATGATTATATTTACTGGAGATTTGGTCTAAACCGATAAAACCTCCAATTAAAATACCTAGCTTCATGATATGCATGTATGTATCCGAATAAATTTTTATCTATGTCTAACAAAACATGTCATAAGTCATAACATGTCAATGTCAGACCAAAATAATGTCAATGTTTAATGTCAATAATGACAATAATGACATTGACAATATTTTGTTTGACTTAACCGTTGACCCTAGGTTAAAGCAACAAAAAAGTTTTCAACTTGCGTCGCGCGCGTTTTCTAGGGGATTATGAAATTGCGCGCGTTTGGGATTCCGGGAATTCCCCATTCAATGCGCAACGTCTCTGGCACTTGATAAAACAGAATAGCTCAGTCATTTCTCATTGCCGCGGGCAAACAGTATCATTATTTTAATTTTACAGAAATAAATACGTATAAATAATGAGCAGTAGTGATTCCGGTTCTGATAAAACTCCTCCTCGGAAAAAATGTTTAAAATATGAACAGAAGTTTATTGATTCGTGGTTAACGACGACAGATTCAAAGGCTGGCTAAAGAAGAGTGTCAAAGGTAATACCTATTTTTTCTGTACCGCTTGTAGTTGCGATAGAAAATGTGGGATTCATTTAATTTCATTAAGGGTTTCATTTTCAATTCTAATAAAGTAGTAGACATAAGGTGGATGCTCCATGGTAGCCCGCGAAATTCAATTTTTCTTAGGTTTTTTTTCACTTTGCTGGTCAGCACCTACTAAGTTGTGCGTTGATTAAAATATGATTCGCGGCCGTAACAAATATGTATTTACAGAATTATAATGATTAAAGTCATCAACACAACTCTCTAAGATCAATTAATCCTACTGAATGACTATTTCATGAAATTTTGACATTTTAGGATTATGCTAACTTAACAAGTTGTATTACTGATTCTAATGATTATAATTCTGTAAATACATATTTGTTACGGCCGCGAATCATATTCTAATCAACATACAACTTAGTACCATTTTACTGTTTTCTGCTGTTTTTCTAAGTCTGATCTGCTGCTTTATGCCTCGGTTAGGTTGGCAACACTGGTCTGTGCAGAGCATAGATCAAACGCAGGGTAAGGTGTGTTCCATGGTTCTGGGTTTATGACGTACGAGTATTGTCGATTAAACGTAAACTAGGTACCAGTATACTAATGGATGGTGTTATGAGTTACTAATCTCGAGAATAGAAGTCCGAAGAAAAAGAAGTAGTCTGAACAAGGCGTTTTGTTTTAATGGAACAAAAAGTCTGTCAGCAAATTTTGCCAAGCTCTGCACTGTGCCGTGACTTTTTAAAATCGTAAAAGTAATTTAAATTGAGTTATAAAGCTTGAATTGTACTCAAATTTTCTATATTAATTGTTCACGATTGTCAAATAATTGCTTCGAAACAAAATATAAAATCAATGAGGCCAAATACATTTTATTAATTACGAATTTCAATAATTTTAACACTCGCGAGTTAAATACAGAACCCTGTTTTATCACAGTCGCTTAAGTCACTTAAAAAGTATTCTTCCTTTTCTGTGCTCGAAAAACCACAGCAAAAAGACTCTGCATCTTAACTACAAGTGACAAAATTAAAAAAATAATAAACGTCACAATCAAAGCTTGCAAAGGTTCTTGTCTGTGGTTGTGAAGTTTTATCGATTTACCGTAAAGTAGGTAGGTAGTAAACTAAAACTACCGACATACATGTCATAAAGATGTAGTAGGTGCCCTTTAGGGTCTAAATGTTCTGTGAGTGGGTGTTATGGGACTAATAAACTAATTCCTATGGATTACCTGGACTGTCTTTACTACCTACAAGAGATTTAGATATTGTGCATGAAATTCAAGTTAACTTATATTCCAAAATAGACAAGCCTCACTCGTTATTTGTGCGCAGCGCAACAGTGTTTTAATCAATTAAAATTGAGACAATGGGGACAATGGATCAACAACTAATTGACGGTATGGTAGTAAAAACAATTACTTAATTTTTCTATGTTATCCTACCGTGCACTGCCCCACTTCTATTAATAGAAGCTTCAGCCCGCGACTTTGTGAAAGGAAGTCCCCCGCCCCACCCGTCGATCGCATCGCCGGCCCGCGCTATTACTTCGTTTTCGCTCAGTGTTCTTTCTGAACTATTTTTATTTTTGCTCGGTTCCTGAGGGTGCTAGCATGATGTAAAACCTTCCTCAAGAATTGGGCTATCAAATGTAAAACTTATATTACGTTACCACTGGGCTACCACTGATCTTATATCTCTACTTACGAGTTGTAGGTTGTGGGTTCTAACCCAGGAAGGCACTTTACGTTGTGTAAATAATTTCATCACCTCTGCTCTCAAAGCCGTGAAGGATAACATCATGAGGAAACCGGCATGTCCTAGAACCAATAATTCGAAGATATGTGACATCTACCATGTGCATGGTAGATTATTCACCCACACCCTCTCGAAGAGAGGAGGCCTGTGTGAGCCAGCAATGAGAACATTGTAGGCTATGAATATATATACTACACACCGTTAAATTTTGATCATTTTAATCCTTAAAAGGGTTCATTCATCATTATGAACAGCTTTTACTATGGGACCAACCCTGAACCCGGGTTGGTCCCGTAGTAAAAGTATTTATGTATATTTTAACCCCTTTTAAGGATTAAAACTATCAAAATTTAACGGTGTACAAATTTACACCATTATACCATGCAATGGTTGTTTTTATATTTTTATTTGATTTATAACTTTTAGAATAGAATAACTAGAGCTAGATCACATCTGGGTGTTTTTGTAAACACACAAAAAACCAAAGCTTTTCTCTTTATAATCTAGTAGTTAATCCTAAAATAGTAATCTATTGTTTTATAAACTAATAACTTAAGATAAATAATAACTGTGTGGTGTGTGTGATGTAATATCTTGTAATTTAACATTCTTTGTCTCATAATGTTAATTACTTTGCATGCCTAATACTGTATACAAGCTAGTTTTTCTAACTGAACAGACAGTGCGGCATTTTGGGAGACTGTCTTTTGTAAATTTGATGTTTGAAAAGGGCAAATTCTCAGCATAATTGGAATAAATAACTTTTGATATTGATATGGATCAAAAAATGTTTTGTGAGTATTTCTCCAAAGTTTTGTCAGTGTTTAGATAATTCAATTATCAGCGATGTAATCGCCCAACTTTTAACATGCTTGGCTGCAGAGTGTGCGTTTTATACAAATTTAAATTTTATTTCATTCAGTTGAAGTATGTTGGGACGTATTTTATTGTAACATTTTAAACAGTACCCCATGAAAGATGAGTCTACTTTAGCCAACCTGAAACCTGATTGTAATAATTGATCCCTATTTCTAGTGATACAATTGTGTCTTTCACCTCTTTTACTAAAAATATGTAGTTTATTCCTTACATATTATATTTTCATAGATATATTGACAAGGTACGGTCATGATATTAATATCTTTACACAGTTCCATTAGATTCCTGTGGAGGTCATATATATAGCTCTGATGACTCTTTCCTGTAGAACAAAAATAGACTAGATGTCTGCAGCCTCCTAATAGTAAAATACCGTACAACAACAAATGCGTGCACTGACTGGACAGGTCCTCTCAATGTGTGTGGTTCTTTCCTCAAAAAACCATCTCAGACATCGACCTACATGGTCTTCATATGATCTGACCAAGATTATGTCTGGACTTTAAAAGAGACTGACCTCTGAGTTTGTTTCGGCCTTTCTTCTCAGAATAGTCAGATAGGAAACGCCGACCTCATCTAGTTTTAAAATATGATTGACGTGTAAAAGTGTTTGTACAAACCTACTTACAAAAATAAAATCATTTATCATTAAAACCTGTGGTAGGGATTTTATCATTTAGATATAAAGGTAACCATAATATTGAAAAAAATTATAAGACTATTTTTTCACATTTGAATAGATTTAAAACAAGTGCCAAAAAATTAGGAAAGCAATAAATTGATCAGTAGTTTCAATATTTACAAGTTATTTATCTATAAAATTCTTTTGAAATACAAATTAATAAATCATCGTTATTATGGTTTAGTGATCCACGTGTCAGACTGCTAATCCCACAGATTCCCACAGGACACAAATATTTATGTGATGAATTTAAGTGGTTGTATTAGTCCGGGTGTGTCTTATATGTATTATAAGTATTTATTTACAAAAGAAAGTATTACATCCATTGTCTACAAGCTCTGCTCTTCGAAGCAAACAGATCAGTCGACCTTGCGTACGTATCTACAAAATATAAAAGTCAAAACACTTATATTGAGGAAATTACTGGCGTTCTACTTAAATATCTCATACATGACGGTCGATCAAATAATGATAGCGACTACTACCAACAGATCAGAGCATGGGCTGCTATGCGACCTATGTCCTCGACGTCAAACCTACCATCCATTGACGAACTTTTAAAAGTTCTTAACAAGCTCCTACTTACTAAATTATTGTATACAATCAAGTATCAAGTATTTTTTAACTGAACAGACAGCTGTTCTGCTGGGGAGTTTGTTGCGCCACTTCTTCATCCCAGCGATAGCACTAGGAAGTGGTGAAGGGCGGGCGTTTTTGGGGGACTGTCTTTTGTAATTTTGACGTTCGAAAAGTGCTGATTCTCAGCCTAATTTGAATAAATGACTTTTGATTTTGATTTATAGGATCAATGAAATAAATTTTAACCGGTTTATTTTTTTTCCTTTTGCCCGGCTGCTAATAGTCCTATCGTAATGTTAAATAACCTATAGCATTTTTCAAGAATTGGGCTTTAAAATGCAAAAAGGAATTTCCAAATCCAACTGGTAGTTCCAGAGATTAGCGCGTTCAAACAAACGAGCAAACAAACTCTTCAGCTTTAATATTAGTGTATATTGTCAAAAAAGTTTAGCTCTGCAGCATACGCCGAGAAAAAATCGTGATTTAACTGATTTAGAGATATCCCGTTTACTATACTTTAGTTCGGTCATACGGTATTATTTTCAAACAGTATCATATTTTAAGTGTCATTTATTATTTACTATAATAAATATTATCGATAATAAAATCGATAAACAGCATCACATCTAAATCTCTTTATGAAAATTATTTAATTCTAATTACTGAGTAAATATAAATAACTCATGCGTAAATAAACCAAAGTTAGGTCCAGTTGTTTAACCATAACAAGATTTGCAATATCGTAATGCGCAACTCGGCATATTTCCTTAGAAAATATTTTTCTCTTTGTGGACACGAATGCGTCTTGACATGCAGGCGTACGACACTAGATCAACACTAGACTGAGCGACATTTGACCACTGGGACAAATGTATTGGATTGCGATTTTGTTCGTAATGTCCTGTCTATTCTCAGGTAAATAATTTAATGTCTTTGCCTGCGAGCGTGATCCCCAGGAAAACAGTTTTATCGGCGAATTCTAGTTTCTCTTGAGTCAATACTATCTCGCAAAATTACTACTTTTGAAATTTGGTAAAGAAAATCTTATGCACCTAGTTTTTCCCATTTAATACTAAATTATTAGCAGTGGACCAATTTTGGATCTGCAGTAGGGCGTTTTTTACGTCGTTTTTTAAGATTTGATACATGTCTATTAATTTGAAACATCTCAAGTTAAATAAAAGCTTGTAAAAATTAAGGAAGTGTCGTCAGCAAACAACACCAATAAAATTGTGGTTGTTTTATTCGAGTGGCGTAGATCATTAACAAAATAAAAGCTTGTAAAGGAGGAAAGGACCAAATATCAAGTCTTGTTGTACACCCATTTTTAACACGCTTTTATTTTATTATTTTATTTTATTTTTAGTTTTTAGCTTCACTTGTAACTAAATAGGTAACTAATTAAGTAACAAAATCTTAGAAGTCAATTTTAACCTACTTCTAATTGTCGTACCGAAATGAAACTTTGTAGGTATATGTAGTTCGGAAGACAAAACTATAATTTGGTATCTTGGAGCTGATCTGACGATGGAGCCAGGAGGTGGATAGTGGAAAGTGGAACTCTTCAGTGGCTACTAGTAAACCGTTCGAGTTTGGGCTCATATGATTTATTTTCACAAGTCCAATAGATTGCACTTGGTGTCGATAGTCTGATGATGGAGACAGGAGGTGGATAATGGAACTCTTCAATGGCTACTAGTAAACCCCTCGAGTTTGGGCTCATATGATTTGTTTTGACGAGTCGAATAGATTGCACTTTCTGTCGTGGGTCTGATGATGGAGCCAGGAGGTGGATAGTGGAACTCTTCAGTGGCTACTAGTAAACCCTTCGAGTATGGACTCATATGATTTATTTTGACGAATCCAATAGATTGCACTTGATATCGAGAGTCCGATGATGGAGCCAGAAGGTGGATAGCGGAACTTTCAGTGGCTACTAGTCAACCCCTCGAGTTTGGGCTCATAGGAATAATTTGTTTTGACGAGTCGAATAGATTGCACGTAGTATCGAGGGTCTGCTGATGGAGCCAGGAGGTGGAAAGTGGAACTCTTCAGTGGCTACTAGCAAACCCCTCGAGTTTGGGCTCATATGATTTGTTTTGACGAGTCCAATAGATTGCACTTGGTGTAATATTCATATTCGTTTATTTGCATTCCACAAGGTATACAGATGTTCACAAAAGGCTTATAGCTAAGAGCCGTTGTAGCCCCTGTCAGAGCACAGCAAGATTATAGTTATAAATATTTATTAAAAGTCTAAATCGTAGAAACAAAAATCAGAATAAACTACATGAAAACTAAAAAAATTGTCAAGGGTCTGACCCTCAGCGTGGAGTGCACTTATAATTAAATAACAAAGCGCTCCACGCTTTAAGAATTAAATGTAAGTCAATTTAATTATATTATAATTTTGAGTGCGTTTTAAAAGCGTGTTTTTTGGAAATAACAATGAAGTAACAGCCTTTATTAAAACTTGCTGTTATCTATCATTGAAATAAGATTTTACTAAACTGAGCGGCAGTTTTTCAAGTCCGTAATGAGTTCAGAGTTCATTTTTTTTTTGTTCATTGTCAGAAACATGAGTAGGCGCACACAAAGCTTGCAAGAGGTTGCTGTAGATCCACATAACAGAACTTGCTTTTCTTTTTGTCTTTTTGATTGTATAACTGAGTAAATATTTTTTTTTGTACTTTGGCATGCCGTAAGGTAGAGTGTGTTGGAACCGCTTTTACAATGTTTACATCTTATTTTGTACCCACATTCATTGCAAAAGAAATGATTTCTGATTTCTAAGTACATTGCAGAAAGGGTCACAGTCATGTTTTACCTTTACGGCGTACAAATATGTTTTATAATAACATTTGATCAATTATTTAATAATTGTAACTATTAATTATTAAACATATAAACACACAAATGCTAAAATTTTAAGAGTAAAGTCACTATATTATGTTGTGAAATGAAACGAAAACTTATGAATAATAAATAACTCTTAACAACTGTTTTTGTTTACTTACAGAGCTGGAAGAACTGGCAAATTTAGATTTTAGCTGGCTTCAGCTACCAGATATACCACTATACCTTACTGAGCTAGATTTTGAAGATGATATACCTTTATTGGAGTTAAATACTAACACAGAAGAAGAAAATGTATTACCTAAGAAGAAACGAAGAGCCAGGAATAAAACAAGTGAGTATTAGTTAGTTATGCTATAGGTAAGCAATGGCAATTGGCAACAGGCCAATGGTTCACCCAATGTGAACATACATGTGCAATGTTGAATTGTATCCATAGGATTGTCACAAATGATAAACTGGGACCATCGTAGTTACATCCATAAACTGATAACAGTATCAAAACCATGGCCAGCAAGACACCCAGTGACCACAAGCAGCACTCATTCACGAGCACAACGCTAAGATCAGCCATTACTGTGTCCCGGCGCTACCGGAAGCAGTGACAACTAGGGAGCATGACGAGCTTGCTGCCAGTTGATCAAACAAGAACAATTAATACAATCACACACGCGGGACGCATGCGGCTCTATTCCGCAAAACACCCAAACGTACTAGGACTGAGTAACCCAAACCACTTTAGTAATAACTAATAACACACAACATCGCGTCTGTATCACCCGCACGGTCAGAGATGTATACTTATTATGTACTGTACATCTACTTTTGTACGCAAAATACGCGCATTGCCGTGGAGTTGCGGACACCAGCCGTAATACCTGTCTCACCGTACACCTACGTCGCCGAATGTAGGTATAATGAATGCATAATGCACCTACAATCCGCGATATCACATTGTTTAGACTTGTTCAGACACCCATTTATGGGATTCGTTAGGAATGTGGATGAAATTAATAATTCTTTCAGATCCGATCCCATTGTTTTTTGAGTTAGCTTTAATAATACGTATTTTTTCCACTTTGTGTTTGTTGATGATGTTATAATAACCTCCTGTCACTGTTATTTACATAGCAAGTAGTGATATAGAATTTATGTGGGGTAGGTAGGTAGTAGGTGCCACAACGAAAAAATAAAAAAAATATTTTAGTTTCTGAATTCCGTGTCTTTGGTTTTGGCACTTCGCGCTGGCAACATATCGTATGGTCATAGCGTTTGTTCACCGCGACCGATCGGCGGTTCAATGTGTTATGAACTTATGATAGTCAAAACAAAAGCCGGGCGAACGGGGCCGCCGCCGCCGGTGCGACTGCAGTGTGTGGACACAGACGAGTTATGTATTGGTATATCGCGCACCGAGTTCTAGCGCTGGCGATGAACTACTCGAAAATCTTCATTAATATTATGTCGATAATTAATTATCATTTATCGTTTCGTACTGGAATCGGTTTGGAACAAAATATTAATTTTATCCACATTCCTAACGAATCCCATAAAGTAAATTGATGTTCATTTATAACCTTAATTTTCGTCGCTGAAGTTTCAATTACAATTGAATTATGTTATATAAGATTACGTATTATTATGATTGCTTGAATAGCATAATTAAATTGCCACTTTCGATACAGGTGAATGTGTTACTTTGATCAGATAGTTTTGGAACAAACCATGTGGCCACGTTTATACAATTTTGTACTCTATGTGTCTGGTGATTAAGTGTAATATTCAATGTCACCAGATATTCCTCCTTTTCGGTCCTAGTATGAATCATTCCAAGCGCTATTATTTTGATTCGTGTGCATGTCACCATTGTACTTACCTGATTTATAATCACAGGGACGACTGGTGCGGAGAAACCAAAACGAAGAGCACAAATAGAAGATGCGCTAACAGCCGAGGAAACGATAAACGAAAAATCAGTCTCGCAAGTTATCCAGACAACTCAAGAACCTACGTCCGAACCTGGCACTTCTTTGAAAGAGCCTTACAAATGTGATCAGCGTAGTTTTAATCGAGAAAAAAAAAATATACAACATACTCGTAGTGAAAAACATTATAAATGTGATATTTGTCAACGTAGTTTTAAGCAAAAGTGTCATCTAACAGAACATAGTCGATTACACACTGGTGAAAAACCTTATAAGTGTGATGTGTGTCAGCGTGGTTTTAATAAAAACAGTCATTTAACGGAACATATTCGTACACACACTGGTGAAAACCCTTACAAGTGTGAGGTATGTCAACGTAGTTTTAGTGAAAAGGGAAATTTTTCAAGACATATGCGAACACACACGGGTGACAAACCTTTCAAGTGTCAGTTATGTCAACGTAGCTTTCATGATAAGGGTAATTTATCAAACCATATTCGTTCACATTCTGGTGAAAAACCATATAAGTGTGAAATATGTGAAGGGAGTTTTAGTCAAAAGAGTCATTTGACAAAACATATTCGTATACACTCTGGCAATAAACCTTATAAGTGTGATGTATGTCATTGTACTTTTAGTCAAAAGGGTAATCTAACACAACATATGCGATTACACACTGGTGAAAAACCTTATAAGTGTGAAGTATGTCCTCGTAGCTTTAGTCAAAAGGGCCATTTATTACAACATGCACGAATACACACTTCTGAAAAACCTTACAAGTGTGATGTGTGTCAGCGATGTTTTAATGTACAGGGTAATTTACTACGACATGTCCGTATACACACTGGTACAAATCCACACAAGTGTGAAATTTGTCAGAATAGTTTTAGTGAAAAAGGTCACTTATTACGACATATGCGGGCACACACTGGTGAAAAACCTTACAATTGTAATTTATGTCAGAGTAGTTTTAGTGAAAAGGGTAACTTAACAAAACATACTCTCTTACACATTGGTAAAGTAGCTTTTGAGTGTGATTTATGTCAACGTAGATTTAGTCAAAAGGCAAGTTTAGCAAGACACATTGTCTTACACACTGACGAAAATACTTACTAGTTTGATATAAGTCAGTGTAGGTTTAGTGATACGGTTGATCTAAGAAATGATAATCAAATTTTCAAATGTGATAAACACAAATAACTTTTTAGTACATGTAAACAGCACATTGTTAATCGCGCTTTTCAATTCTGAATTGTTACAATATAGATATTCTTTGTATGACAAATCATTGGTTCGGGAGCCATCAGTTCATGTTCAATCTTAGTATTCACCAGGTCGAGAGTAGATGCTCTACATAGTGGGTCTTTGTAATAAGTAACTGATTTAAATGTAAGGACCGTAAGGGTATTGTAAGCCTAACTGTTGAGCGGACCATTGAATAGAATTGGAGTGAGTGGAGCGGTCCATGCGATTGTGACCAACCAGTCGATGTACAAAAAGGCTCGACTGGCTGTTCACAATGGTGTGCTGGTGCCTACGCTTATGTAGAGAACTGAATGTTGGGTATCGCAAAAGAAGCATGAAAGAAATGCTGAAAACGTTCCTTGCGAAGCATGTGTAGTGTGACTGTGAACGATAGGGTGAGGCAGAATGTGATAAGGCATCGGTGAGGATTAAAAGACGATGTAGTGACCACATTGAACAGAGTATTCTTCGATGGTTTGGTAATGTTGAGAGTATGTATGGATGGCGACTAACATTAAGAAGTCGGTTAAAAAGGTATTTACGTGTCAGCGGGCTAGACGGACGTGTTCGAACCTATGACCTACAACTCGGCAAGTCGCGGTCTTACCACTGGGCCGCGACTGCTCTCTTATTTAGAAATGATTTTGAGAAAATCGACCCTTTAGGGGGGTGAATTCGTTTATATTTTATTCTATTCGGGGAACTTCCAGCTAATATAAACAGTCTTCTTAAACAATATTTTGAGGGCCATTTACAAATTTCCACTGATAAACACTTGAAACAAAAAAGGTCGGTACAAAATACCTGTATAACATAAATAAGGAAACAAAATAACAACACGATCGATTAAAACAAACTAAAAATCGTTCAGACACAAACAATTACTTTTCCGTATAAAAGCTTTTCACCAACAAATGCTTAAGCCGAGAAACACTGGTATAGAAAATGTCCAAATCATGTTCACCAGTTAGTTTATTAACATTTCTGCTCGCACGAATTAGATACGAATTCTGCCTGTACGCGGACTTGGAATGAGGGACATGCAACAAGCTAGGTTCGCGAAACATTTTACATAATAATATTACACAATTATAATTATATAATAATATCTAATATATTACCTATAACACAAGAAATTAAGTAAAATTATTACTCACCCTATAGACTCCCGTCTGAAATAGATAAATCGTATACCTACGCAAGTGTTAGCTATTGTTATCATTTTGTAATTATCTAAAGCGATGCTCTAAATATTATTTATTGTCATAATCATGTATTTACTGTTTTAATATTTTATTTTGTAAATGTTAACCATGTGCCCAAGTGGCATCATTGAATAATAGTCACAGAGTAGGTACATTATACTATATGAGAAATAATAGTTGTTAAACAGACTGTTGCCGGTTGACAGCAACTAGCTGTCAAACCGTATCCTACGTGTATAATCTCACTTTGGAACGTGGCAGTCGAGCTTGAGCACTCGCCAAGTGAATACGTATATTGTGTAAATGATAAATGATTTATTTTCTGTAAGTAGGTTTGTACAAACACTTTTACGCTTCAATCATATTTTTTTTAAACTAGATGAGTTCGGCCTTTCCTATCTGACTACTCAGAGAAGAAAGGCCGAAACAAACTCAGAGGTCACAGTCTCTTTTAAAGTCCAGACATAATCTTGGTCAGATCATGTGAAAACCTGAGATGGTCTTTTGAGGAAAGAACCACACAGATTGAGTAGACCTGTCCAGTGAGTGCACTTATTTGTTAAAAATCGTGCAGCTCAACTCAGAACTTGAGGAGCCCAACGATTCGACGTAAATTACTCACACTGCCAGATCATGATTAAAACTAACCAAGAAGGAAAAAAAGGAAAAAGGAAATGACCCACATAGTCCTGTGAGGACTATGTCACAAAAATAATAAAATGTATAATACTTTACAAAGTAAATATCATGTCATTGTATATATCAAATTAATCAATGACAAAGTGTATATAAAAAATAAAAATCCGGACATACTCTTTGAGGACCATGTAGATTGGAGCCTGAAATAGTCTTTTGAGGAAAGAACCACAAAGATTAAGTGGACCTGTCCAGTCAGTTTGTCAGTAACCGTACAGCTCAACTCAGAACTTAAGGAGCTCAACGATTCGACGAACAATACCAAAGGCAGGATATTTGGGTAGGGCGCATAAACTACTCAAACTGCCAGGCAATGACCCACATAGTCATAACATTCACAATAATTAAAATAATATAATATGTACTTTATACAGTAAATGTTCATGACATCGTATATGTAAATAGATCTCTAGCAATAGTTAAAAATAAAAGGGTATAGCAAAAAAAAAAAAAACAACATTCACTCTCCAAACAGTAATAATTAGAACAGAACATTCACATTATTAATTACATTTGTGAACATTCTAGTGATATTTATTTTAGAAGTATGTATGTAATGTAAGTATATTCTCATATTATTTGTTTTAATTTATTAACTGAATTCCTTTTGATTTTATGTAGGTATTTTATTTTCTCTTCTACTCCTACACACGCTGTCTCCATCTCTTTATCTACTTTCCTATCGCAGGTACATACTCGTATGCTGGAAGAGATTTCTTTATAAATAAGCATCTCTGTACATATTTTTTTGTTATTTTTTTTCTTGTCTGTTTATGTATGTGTACATAAATGATTAAATAAATAAACAGTGTAATCAAAGTGCAGTATTAAAATTAAAGTGATTTTAAATCTATAAAGACTGTTTTGTTTGCAACCCTACAGTGCATTACAGAAGAAAATAAAACGGTTAGCATTTTTGTTTTGTATAACTGCCCTCCAATAGGGGTTTACGGGATGATAAAGTTTAGATGAAAGAATCCTAACGCGCGGTCTCTCTGCTACAAGCTCAACACCGATGTAGTCTATTCAAATTTTTGTTACAAATTGGTGTTATTTTAAGTTAAACAAATAACAACTTTATTTTAATGGTAATTAAGTTGATTTCGGAGTAACTAGCACTATTGAAAAAGTTATAAAAATGTTTGAAGTTGTAGCGTAAACTGAACTTTATTGTGTAGGAATTAAAGTTTTTTTTTCTATAAACTCATATTTGTTTACCTTTTTGGCAAATAAATCGCGAATGCAGATTAGAAAGCTTACAGCAGCGATCACACACAAGCAGTTCGGCACAGTTCGGGCTGCTCGCGATACACTGCATTATTATGTTGGGGCTGGTAAACTATCTGTTGAAATATTGCTAAGTACATTATTGGGCATTTCTGAGGTGTTTTTGAAAAAAAACCGTACTGCTACTGTGGCGCCACCCTAATTTAACGCAGTTTGACGGACACATTTTCACAACAGAGACGGTTAGTTCTCCCTACCCCTACACTCCATATAACACCTGTATAAATATTATCTATGGTATTCTTGTGAGCTCCAAAAATAGTTTTACAAGATATATACCTAGTCTTGCCATAAATATTGTCACGAAGAAAAATAATTTTTTTTCATTGCATATAATTATTATTTATTACTTTTACAGTGTGTTAGTTTAATACATAAATATAAAACAATTTAAAATATAAAAAGCTTATTCGAAATGGTCTCCATTGGTTGCAATACAGTCCTTTAAACGTTGAGGCCAGTTATCAATAGAAGCACGCACTCTTACCATGGGAAAATTCTTCACTGCTAATCGTATGGATTGTTTTAGGGACTCCAAATTATCATGGCGTTTAGAGCAAGCCGTACTCTCTAAAACTGACCATAAATCATAATCCAGCGGATTAAGATCGGGACTAGACGACGGCCAGTCTTCAGCTCTGATAATGTCCGAAACGTTCACTTCCAACCAAGACTGCGTGGACCGAGCTTTATGACCCGGCGCCGAGTCTTGTTGGAAGGACCATACTTGGTTATTGAACATGGTGTTGTTAAGGGGCTTAACTACCTTCTCAAGAATGGTATCTTGATACACTTGTGCCGATGTTTTGATACCTTTTTCACAAAAATATGGCTCAGTCACAGCTGACACCCCACCAAACCATCACTGAAGTCAGATAATGCCCACGTTGCACTCTGTCGACTAATTGGGAAGCTTCCTTAGAGCTTTGAGCATAAATACTGTCATTTTGTTTGCTAAAATGTTGCTCAATTGTAAAGATTTTCTCATCCGTAAACAAAATTTTTCTGTGATCTCCCTTTGCGTACCGCTTCAGTAGTTGTTTCGATTTTACCACCCTATTCTTTTTTAAATGATCAGTTAAAATATGACCAGTATTATATATATAGGCTGCAAGTCCTAAGTCATCTTTTAAAATACGCGACATGGTTCTAGGTGCTATCTTCATCTCCCGAGATAAAATCTTTTGCTTTCGGACAGGATTTCTTCGAATTCTTTCCCTTACTGCTTTGACCACCTATTTCGTACGAACACTACGTGGACGACCAGATCTTTTTCTGTCACAAACAGAGGAGGTCTCATCGTACCTATTAATAGCCCGGTACACAAACATTTGACTAATACCAAGCGTATGGAGAGTTTTAAAAATTGCATTTGGCTCCATACCAACTTTGTGTAATGCAATCACAGCGATTCGGTTCTCTTTATCACCCCACTCCATTTTAATATCGCAAAATATTGTACAATGTATTGGCGCCAACATTAGAAAACTCAATGAACAATCGTATAAAAATGATAGATCCGAAATTCAAATGTAATATCTTTTATTATTTTTAATTGTAACAGTATTTATGGCCAGACTGTGTATATATGTATAATAGGGGTTAAAGTATGAAATTGCCGTTTTATTGTAATAGGTACTTCGAATTGACATAGAACCTTCATGGTTTGAGATTTTTGAGTGAAACTTTTTGCACTTGGTACCTATGAAGTTCTTCTTTTAAAAAATGTGCAACATTCGACTATCGACTTTCAGTTGTTTTTTTATTCAGCTTAGACTAGAAAGATGGATACTTCGAAAAGTCGAGTTATTTTTTAATACGAGTTCCGACGCGGAACTAACGCGGCAAAACAGCTCGCAATATTAATGTTGCGTTTGGAGAGGGGACTGCTAATGAACGCACCGTGCGATTTTGGTTTAAACGCTTTCGTGATGGAAACTTTGATTTGAAGAACGAGGCACGTGGAAGACCGCACACACAGGTGAATAACAACGAATTGAAAGAGATGGTGGAAGCCGATCTAAGCCAAACTACCCAGGAATTAGCGGCATGGTTTAACGTTACCTTACCAACAATATTGACTCATTTGCGTCAAATCAATAAAATAAAAAAATATGAGAAATGGGTGCCTCATAATTTGACTGATCTGCAGAAAGAAACGCGTGTTGAAACTTGTGTTGCCTTGTTGAATCGACACAGAAATGAAGGAATATTGGATCGAATTGTGATATGTGATGAAAAGTGGATTCTATACGATAACCGTAAGCGAAAAATGCAATGGCTTACCCCAGGTCAAACGCCGCAACAGTGTCCTAAAGCAAAGCTTACCAATAAAAAGGTAATGGTAACTGTTTGGTGGGCTCAGCATGGTGTTATTCACTATAGCTTTCTCCGATCTGGTCAAGCAATAACGGCAGATGTCTACTGTGCCGAACTCCGAACAATGATAGCAAAACTAGCAGTGAAACAGCCCCGTCTCATGAATCGATCTTCACCATTATTGCTCCATGATAACGCGAGACCTCATACAGCACGAGAAACCGTTTTAACTCTACAGGAACTGCAATTAGAAACCATTCGTCACCCTCCGTATTCGCTAGACCTTGCTCCAACGGACTACCATTTTTTTCGTGATGTGGACAATTTTCTACGTGAAAAAAAGTTTTCTTCTCAGGAGGCAGTACAAAATGCTTTCACACAGTTTGTCGAATCTAGATCACGAGAGTACTATCGTAAAGGCATAAAGTACCTTCCTATTACATGGCAGCAATGTATAGATAATAATGGTAACTATTTTGATTAAATAAATATTTCAGTACAAATCGGCAATTTCATACTTTAACCCCTAATATTTAAACTACCTTAGCTAATTTTTCCAACGCCAGATAATTTTATCCGAGGAATAATTTTGAATTTTTGACAGTTATTTCATACAAAAACTGTCAGACGTCAATTTCTGTTGAGGGAGTCTTAAGATCCAATGCGTAGTGCTCTCCAATGATAAATTTAACAAAGCTGGTCAAGCTACAGAAGAGAGCTTTGATTACATAATTGGCAACTCATCACAACATAGAGCAAGAAACCCTTCTCCACTCATTGTATAAAGCGAAACAGCAAATTAAACTTAAATATGGAGAGGAAAGTCACTTATACGGATGCTTTGCAGAGGTTTAATGTATCTGCAGAAAGTGCTGCAGATGATATAAAAAGTGCAGGTATTACACCATCTAGCATAGTAGGTAGTACTCAATTCCAAACATATGTTGTAACAGGGATCACACCAGGTGAGTTCTTAACAGCAGTGGAATTTAATTATGATGAGTTAAGAACCAAATTTGCTATGTACTGTAAAGATTATCGGACTCCAATAGAATCTGAGGTTTGCTCAAAAGCTCTAGAGTTCTCCTCCCAGATGTTGTTTAAGGTTGGACCGAAACTGAGGAATGAAAAGAAATATAAGGGGGCCCAAATGGTGCGGTTCAAGTTTTGCTACGAAAAGACCGTAGAAAATACTAAAAGTTTTGACATCAAGACAGTGATTGTCTCCAACTCTAAGGAACATAACTATATTAAGAACATAGGTGATGACAAGCTAATACTAACGTTTGAACAAGCAGGAATGCTCGCTATCGATATCTTCATTGATGTTATACGGTATGGTTGTACAAAAACTCCGCAATACCTCATGACTCCACTATGTGGAGCAATATTTTCGAGAGACAGCATTATCCCAATGAGTGAGCAACTTAAGCTGAGTGAGACCGAAGTCACTATAATTATCAATGCCAGCACATGCTCAGGAGGACAATATTTGGAAGAGTCTGATATGGCCTGTGCAATAGTAGCCACAATTTGTGCTACTAAGAGAGTGTCCAATCTTGGAGTACGTAAACAAATAATTACTAAAATAGTAAAACAGTATGCTGCGAGGAAAAAGCAATACCTGCCAGAGCGTTTCAATATATTTAGTGACTATGCTTTGGGTGGAGTACCACCTGGAATGGATGCAAATAGACTAACAGAGAACTATAACAATAATGAACCTATAGCTGTAAACAGTATTGCCATTTTAGCCTCAAAAGAAACTATGTTAGCATCCAAGAGTGTAGATGCAGGACTAAATGCTAGTGGTGCCAGTGGTTCCAGATGCCAGTGGTAAGACGCCAAAAAAGTGAACATCCAGAATTGGTATAGGTATCAATAGTGAAGAGGGAATAATTATTAGTACTGATCTTCACTATTGTTTTAATGTCTATTTAGTTTTAACTAGTATTTTAGTTAGTTATAGTGTAATAAAACTGCCTCACTTCAGTATAAGTATTTATTATTTCGGTTCTACAATATGACAACTCTTATAGCGCATATGCAAATGGAGACCAGCAATGTGTAAAAGACCAATATTATTGTGCGTCCGACCTCAACACGACCAAAGACTGACACGACAACCGTATAACCAAAAAGTCTTCCCCAAAAACAAATCTCCCGCCATTCATCTTTTGACAACCTTTTCAAAGAGAATCACGCCAAATCCATAGTTTTGTGCTGTCAGCACAATAAGTCGATTACAAATAATAATCGAATACAAAAAGAAATAAAAAAAACTAGATTCGTCAAATTGCGTGAAATAGTTTAAATAAAATAACAAAAACCTAACTATTAAATTAAATTATTATATGAATTAAATTATTATTATGTTATTATATTAAATTGTTATTACTTAAGTGTTAAAGGACATTGTCCACTTTGTATGGGAATTTGGCTTAGTATGAACAGGCACAAATATAAATTAATATAATACAGGTTTAATAAAAGAAGACATTGAAAATCAATAAAAGAATATATTTATATAAAATAAAAGTTTTATTTCCTATCAAAACTGTAACACTTGTGTCCGACTATAGCATATTAATTAAGTTTTTAAATAGGATAATAAAATTGTCGAAAAGTTTTCATCCACTTCCGAACTCGATTCCTCATTAAAAAGGAATTCTACTACGTAACTAAAAAATGTTCTCGATCAATAGATACTATTATCATTGACTCCTGCTACCCGTGTGTAGACTATACTGAAACATGCACTTCTTGATAACCGCTTTAATATTAGTATAGATTAATAAAACATAATTATGTAAATAAATATTCTGATTCGTTCACATTGACTACCGTAGTACGGTAGTCAGATTATTGTATGATATATATTAGTCTATGCTTGTATGTGTGTATTGTGTGTCAGATTATATCAGTGTTGTTATTGATACGGCAATTGCCGTATTATACGGTAGTCAACGATTTTTTTTTCGGCAGCCTTCTCATTGCCGTATCACAAAATACGGCAATTGGCTATAGGTGAAACGAAACATTTTTTTCCTAGCGTAATGAATGAAACGAAACGTACATGGGTAGGAGTACTACCTACTTTTAGAAACAGAGCCGGGGAAATCCCGGCTATCAACATTCAGATGTAACGCCGCATCGTGTCATCTCTTTCGCCCTGGTTAAAAATGAATGAAACGGTTGCTAATGTACTCCTACTAACATAAATTGTTTATGTTTAATGTAATAGTCGAAGTCGAGTACGAAGTATGAGACTTATGCGAGTAGCGCTCATTCGTAATTTTTACGGTCGCGAGTGAAATAGTTCTTTAACTAGTGTTTAATTTGAATTTGATTGTGATTAATAATCGATAATATGAGTGAATGTGACTCTGAAGGCCCTTCTTCGCCAAAAAAGACTAAAAAGGGTAAACATATAAAACAGAAATATCGACAACAGTGGGAAAGTGATGATTTATATAAAAACTGGATTGCTCCTGTTGATAATGATCCGTATAGAGCAAAGTGCACCGTGTGTGACGTTAAATTATCGTGTGAACTCTCAACTTTGCGACGACGTGTGGCAAATAACCAACATAAAAAGAAGACATTTGCTGCATCGTCTACAAAATCTGTTAGTGTTTATTTTAAACCGCGTGAAAAGGACACGAACACCCTTGTTACCGAAGCCGAAATAAAATTCATTGCATTTGTGGCTGAGCATAACATATCTTTCTTGGCAATGGATCATTTATCGGAGGTCCTTAAATCTTGTTTCCCAGATTCAAAAATAGCAGCTGATTTGGCGATAAAAATAGGCAAATGTACAGCAACTGTAAAAAATGTAATAGGAGAAAGTCAGAAAGAATACTTCGAAAATATTTTAAAACACCAAAAATTCAGTGTACTTGCTGATGAATCTACTGACTATTTACTTAGGATACATATTGTCTTAGTAGTGGCTACTACTAAGACAATATGTATCCTTGTCAGATATCATGACCAAAATTGCAAAAAAATTATAGCTTGCCTACGGCAATTGGAGCCTTTGCACGAGAAAGGTGAAGGGACGTCATTTTCACGAGGTTGTACAGCTGGAGCGCTATAGACAACGATTGTAGAAACGTTTACTCAACGTGGTGTGCCGTTAGACAATATAATTGGCTTTGCATCGGACGGCTGCAATGTCATGAGGGGTCCTCACAACTCGGTTGCCAGTCGTTTGCGCTCCGAATTGCCGGGTAGGTATACAAATATTCAAGTGCATCTGTCACTCAATGCATTTATGTGCTAATGAAGCTTGCAAAAAACTACCAAGACGTTGTGAGGATTTAGCAAGAAACGTGTATGCATTTTTCAAACATAGTGCCAAAAGACAAGCCGAATACATTGAATTTCAAGAATTTATGAATTCAAAAATTCACAAATTACTACACCCATCGCAAACTAGATGGCTATCGCTGTTGTCTGTAATAAATAGGCTGCTAGAGCAATGGGAGAGTCTGAAATTATTTTTCACCCACCAGTGGCTAGAAGAACGCACCGTCGCTGCTGAGCTGATTCATCGTGAGTTAAACGACGATTTTGTGAAACTCTATATCCTATTTTTACAATGGATATTACCTAAATTTGTGAAGATGAACGAGTATTTCCAGGGAATGGATTCCAGACTAATAGAACTGGATGATAGAATGAAACTGCTATATAAAGATCTCTTGAATTGTTACATGACCAGAGACTACGTTAACCAAACAGAAATATGCACTATTAACCCAGAAAATTCACAATATTTCCTACCCCAAATGTATTTGGGCGTCAAAATCATGTGTGAAACTCAAAAACCCAATATCTTAAGCAAGAAAGAGCTCCTGGCAGAATTTTATACTCGTTGCCGCGACTTTCTAGTTACAAGCTGCAAGGAAATTCGGAGGCGTTATGATTTTTCCAATGAAATTCTTTCGCTTCTCAAATATTTGTTACCTGAAGAGGCTGTGCGCCACAGTAATAGAGAGAATTTTCCGTCAATGTTGCCACTAACTCAGAAACTACCACGAATTGTCAAAACCGAAAATGACCTCCAAAAAATTTATGACGAGTGGAGACTTTTACCAGATGTTAACAAATTTTCGACTTTAGACATCGGCACCTGGAAAGTTCACGAATTTTGGGAAAACATCCATGATACAACAGATTGCAAAACTCTAGCAAAGTTTGCTCTAGATGTTCTATGTCTTCCACATAGTAACGCAGACTGTGAAAGGATATTCAGTCAAGTTAACAACATGAAGGCCAAAATGCGAAATAAATTAATAACTTCGACTGTAAATAAGACTCTATTAGCAAGGCAACTGATTCAAAATCAAGGAAACTGTACGAAGTTTGAAGTGTCACGTGACATGTGCGACAAAATGAAAAGTATGGACAAGTATGCACTAGATAAACAAGAATCTGAAGTGATAGAGACTAAGAAATCTTTATGGAGAAGAAACAAATGAGGAAAAGACATTTTTTTTAAAATAAATAATTCAATACGGCAATTCAGTATTTCTTTCCTTAAAATATGGCAAACCAGACTGACATACGGCAGCTCAAATTTTTACGATAACAACACTGGATTATATTAACAATGTTTGCTAAAAGAGTACGGTTACCGTACTGACACTACTCACAGAGCATGTAACCTTTTTCTTTTCCTTAGTCTGAGGTGCCAGCCATCCACAGAGTTCATTATATTATATAGGTGCCATCTCATCGTGAAAACTTAGGTGGAGTGAGCTCTCATTCCAACTCACATTCCAACTAAAGGTAGAGGTACTAGAGATTGACACTATTGACACTGACAGCTCACTCTAAGCTCATTTCACCAAACTTTTCACGGTGAAATTTTTACAGAATCGATCGGCTGGACTACTTACGAGAGATATAATCAAAGAGTAATATAATAATACGGAAGGATATATTAAGATTAGCGCTCTTCGGCTGTAGCCGTGTTACTGTGGTCCACAAAGGAAGTGCGCACGACTTTAACTTTTATTCGCATTTATAGTAGGTTAATAAAAGAAGACAGTAATAATAATAAACAATCCTAACTCGTTATCTGTAGGCAACGCATCAATGTTTTTCTTTATTTTAAACGTGAAGTTGAACTAAATAACTTAAGTGACACTGTTTATTGAGTGAAAAGATGGAAAAACTGCCAATGTGTCGGATATGTTTGGTGGAGGATGTTCGTAAGTGTCTATTAGTCGACACGAACTTACATCAACTGTATGAGAAGCTGACTGATATTCCAGTAAGTTTTTATTTATGCTTGTACACGAAGATTAATGCTACCTAAATGAACTTTCGGTCAGAGGGGTCGTCGGAAATCCCTGACATCAAAGAAGAAAACCTGGTCAGTGGGTCATCTTAGGGGCGGACTTAAAATAAATGCTTATATACATATATTAAGTCCCTAATCTGCCTTGAGCAGGAGTGCTTCTCAATGCCCACACCTCTGTAAGATGTGAACAGAAAGCATTAATGACCATAAACTGTTGGCTTAGACATCATTAATATATATTTGTAAGATTCTCAAAAATAAAATAGTGTAAGGCAAATTTTTGTTGCAGTTTGTAACTCAAGACAGTAGACCAATTTTAGCTTGTTTTTTCTGCTGCACTAAACTTAAGCAATGCTACCGATTATTGAGACAATGCCTGGAATCCGAAAGACTGTTTGCTCGGAGGATGAATGAGGATTATCAGGTGAGGTATTCTTATACAGCCATTTATTCTCACAATTTCTTATTTCAGTATAAAATGGAAGTAATTTCTCTCAAGCTCATACCTATTGTGTCTGGATTTCACGCCAACCATACTATGAATGTTTATACAGGATGACAGGGAAACTCAACATAATCCTTGAAAGGCATTATACTAGAAGTCATTAGCAATAAATTTAGTCCAGTTAACTAGGGTTCAAAACTGGATGGTTACCGAGCTGTGTCGGTTCTTCGATTTTCTAGAACTTGTTACCAAAAACAATTAATTATGAGAAAAAACTACTCTCTTCAAAGAGTTAATTGATACTTTTCTGAAAGTTGAAAAATGAGAGACTATTTAAAAAAAATGCTTGCAAAACTTACATAATCTCAAAAATAAAATTTCTTTAATAGCAATATTTTTACTTTTTAACCATCCAGTTTTGAGCCCTAGTTCACTGGACTTAATTTGTTGCTAATGACCTCTAGTATACAAGTTCAAGGAATACGACAAGTTTCCCTGTCACCCTGTATGTGTGCTTTTGTCAAATATAAGAGTTTACTATTCATATTAAATACTCCACATAATACTGCAACAACTTCATATGTAACTTGTATGTGGCAGTTTGATAATGGTCCTCTCTCGTGTTGGCACAAGACATTCAACAATAGTTTGTGCAGTTGTCAGTGAGGTTGGAAGCATGTCTGACTCTGCAGTGTACATTGGACCTACTTAAGTATCCTTTGGCGTTGGGGCGCTTTTGAGTGACTTTTAGTATAATGAAAAAGGTTTGTGCTTGTGGGATTGTGCCACTATACCAGCATAATTTTCCTAATACTATCTAATCATCTTTTTTCAGCCCAGATCTTTAACAAATCAATACCACTCAGGCTTTCTCCATGGGTTGGTTAAATCTCCAATAGAGCACATAAGTATAGTGAATGAATGTCAAACAGAAAGCATTGCCATCAAAGGAGAATTAGCAGATGTTTGTGAGATACTACATGATACTATTGAACCGATGGAGGAACAGCAAAGTGAAGGTATGTTTGTAAGATCATCAATATTATTGTATTTGGGACAGTGTAGGCCCTACGCTGTTTCAGATTTAATAATACTCTCGAGAGCTATTATATATTATCAATATAATTATTATTGAGTTATTACTTTAATTTAAGGAACTTTAGATTGTCTATTAAACACAATTTATTTTATTAAGCTAGTTTATTCTTAGTTTCCGAGACTTTCAGGTATCTTTATGTGACCCTAATTCATTGCTCTTGAGTGTATTATCAATAAACAATATCTTAAAATATTTATATTGATAATGGATAAAAAAATGTTTTGCACTGCTACAAAGTTTTGTCTGTGTTAAGTTTAACTCAACTTATGGTGTAACCACAAATTATTAACTTACTAATTACTAGGTGACCCGGCGAACTTCTTACTGCCTCAGAATCCATAAGTAAATAGAGACTGAGAAAATGAATTAAGTATCTTCATTTTTTTTTGTGAATTTTTCCCATATTTTAAGTAAATACTTATTCTATTATTCGGGGCGGAGACAAATTCAACAAATCGAAGATCATAAAAATTGGTCGAGCCGTTCTTGAGTTATAAATGGTGTCACTAACCCCACTTTGTTTTATCTACATAGATAAACAATTATGGCTCCCTGCCCATTTGCATAATATGTTAAGACATAATATAACATGGCATACTTTTGTTTATCCTAATTATATTTACGCATAACATTATTTACACATAACAGCTTACACATCATTTTTTTAAGCTAATTTCTGTAATCGTAATAATGTTCTCGCATAACATTCTAAAGCATAAATTTATTTACGTATAATTATAATTTATAACAAATACGCATAATAATGAACTCCTAAAATGTTAGAAACTAATAAGTAAGTACACATTTTTGTACATTGTATTGCTTTAATGAAATTTAATGAAATTTTGCATAATGATTGCCATTGATATACACAAATGGCACAATCAGTGGGAACTTGGCATCCATCACCTGGGTGGTCTTGACCACATATATGTATGTAAAACATATTGGCGGCTTAGGGGTCGTAATTTTTCCGTTATTCCTATAAATTATTTGTTATGCTTAATACTATTATGCTAATAAATTCTCCTACTTTTAAGATTTACGATCACAGTCTGATCTCATTCTCAATCTGTCAAAAATACCACTATTTTCTATACATTTCTGACATTTGTTCGCCGAGATGACACTGCGACTAGATTTTCAACGTTTTTAATTACGAGAATTGGCCTTCAGTTTTAAAGATAAATGGATTGATCCGATGAAAACGATGTATTGAGGAATCATTCCCATAGTCATTACGCCCAGTAACATTATGCGACTTTTTTTACTGGCCGGTAATGTCCCACTGCTAGGCAAAGGCCTTCCTACTCTCCTTCCACCTCTCTCTGTCCAGACCTGCCAAAGACCAATCTTTAATAATGGAGTCCAGCTCATCCCGCCATCTCCGTCTGGGCTTGCCGCGATGTCGTTTGCCATTAAGCGGGACCCACTGGGTCGTAAGTTTGGCTCATTGATCGTCTGACATGCGGCAGATGTGTCCAGCCCAATTCCATTTAAGCGTGGCAGCTTTCCGAATGACATCAGTTATTTTCGTGATGGAACGGATTGTTGTATTCTTAACTCGGTCTACAAGTTTAAGACCCAGAATTACTCCGTTCCATAGCTCTCTAGTAAACCTCGAGCGTGGACCTCTGCTGAATTGTCAAAGACAATGTTTAAGAACCATACGTGAGGATAGGAAAATACACAAATGTCGATGATTCTTCTCTTGAGGGATAGCGGAAGATCGCCCTTCATTAGGTCTTTCATGGCCCAATAGCTCTTCCAGGCATTTTCGGTGCGTCTTGCAACTTCTTTGTTTTGTCTTGCCTTGACAGAGACTATTTGACCAAGATAGAGATACTCATCGACGTATTAAACCTCCCCACCCGCCACCGCGGTCCTGCGATGCACGCTGTTCGTCATCAACTTGGTCTTTGACATATTCATTTGGGGTCCGACCTCTAGGCTTGCCGTGCTGAAATCTTCTAGCATCTGAGTCTGCTCGAAGACTGAAGACGAAAAAAGGACAATATCGTCGACAAAACGGAGATTGGACAATCTCTTTTGTCCAACCATAAAGTTCTTTTCTGCCCAGCCTGCTGCCAGATTTCTGAAGACTTCCTCCAGAACGGCCGTGAATAATTTCAGAGACAGGGGGTCTCCTTATTTAACTCCTTTATTGATCTGGAAAGACGGTCCTGTCTTAGAACTTATTTTAATGGCTGCAGTGCTGTTTCTATAAATATTTTGCAAGAGGTTTATGTACAGCGGGCCAAGGATATGGCCCGCGAGGAGATGCTGGAGACTCTGAACAGAGATCCATGGGGGCGCCCCTACAGAATGGTGCGGAATAAATTCCGCACATGGGCCCCCCCGCTGACGCAGTCTCCGCCCACAGCTGGTGGAGGAGGTGGTGAGCGCTCTGTCCCTTCACGGGGGGAGCATACTCCCCCGCCTATGGCTCCGCCACTTGCGGTGCCCGAAGCGGACCACGCGGACGACGACGACGACACCCCTGAAGTGACCGGGGTAGATCTGAGAGCGGCGGTAGGCAGGCTGAAGGCCAAAAATAACGCCCCGGGACCCGACGGCTTGCCGGGTAAAGCCTGGGTCCTGGCCTCGAGGGCTCTCGGGCCTCGACTGGAGGCGCTCTTAAGCGCATGCATGGAGAGAGGCCAGTTTCCACTCCGTTGGAAGACGGCGAAGCTGGTCCTCATTCAGAAGCCAGGGCGCCCTGCGGACTCTCCGTCCGCATACCGGCCCATAGTGCTGCTCGACGAGGTCGGCAAGCTCTTTGAGAGAGTGATTGCGGGCCGCCTCGTCGGGCACCTGGTGAGGACGGGGCCGGATCTTGCGGAGTGCCAGTTTGGCTTCCGCAAGGGGCGCTCGACGGTGGACGCCATCATGCGCGTGAGAACCCTCACGACGGGGGACGCGGTGTCCCGGGGTGGGGTGGTCGTGGCGGTGTCACTCGACATCGCCAACGCGTTCAACACCCTGCCCTGGAGCTGCATAGGGGAGGCACTCCGGTATCACCGGGTGCCGACTTACCTCCGTCGAATAGTCGGGGCGTATTTGACGGACAGAGCTGTCATCTACCCCGGTCGCGACGGGAACTGGAACCGGCGAGAGATGTCGTGCGGTGTTCCACAGGGATCGGTTCTGGGGCCGCTCCTGTGGGACATCGGTTACGACTGGGTGCTGCGGGCCGACCTCCCTGATGGCGTCAGCGTAGTTTGCTACGCTGACGATACGCTGGTCCTGGCGCAGGGGAGGTCGCATCAGGCGGCGGCCGACGCGATGACACGCGGGGTTGCGATAGTCGTGGAAAGGATCCGGCAGTTGGGTCTCGAGGTGGCATTGCACAAGTCCGAGGCCATGTCGTTTCATGGGCCCCGGTACGGGCCACCTTCGGGATCCCAACTGATGGTAGGAGGGGTTCACATCGGCGTCGAGAAGACGATGAAATACCTGGATCTCGTCCTCGACAGCCGGTGGAACTTCGTCGAGCATTTCCGACGTTTGGCCCCCAAACTGGAACGGACCGGGGCCGCCTTAAAGCGGCTCCTGCCCAACCTGAGGGGGCCAAACGCCTCCTGCCGGAGGCTTTACGCGGGGGTCGTGCGGTCCATGGCCCTATATGGGCCCGGTATGGGCGCGTTCATTGCGGCTGAGAGCCGCACACTACCTGAACGCGCCCCAAAAGGTGGTAGCCATAAGGCTTATCCGGGGATACCGCACGATCTCGGGCGAGGCAGCAAGCGTCCTTGCCGGACTGCCACCATGGGATCTGGAGGCGATAGACCTCGCGCGCCTGTATGACTGGCGCGCGGAGGCACTACGTCGGGGGGAAACTCCGCACCCGCGGCAAATTGCTGCGGAGCGGACGGACCTCCGGCGCGGTCTCATGGTGGAATGGAAGGCGCGACTATCGCAACCCAGCGCAGGGCACGCCACGATAGCGGCGGTAAGACCCCTCTTTGAGGAGTGGCTAGAGAGGCGTCACGGCGCTCTCACCTACCGCCTGACGCAGGTCCTCTCCGGACACGGATGTTTCGGGAGGTTCCTGCACATCATCAGGCGGGAGGAGACGCCCGGGTGTCACCACTGCGAGGATCGCCCAGAGGACACGGTGGAGCATACGGTGGAGGTCTGCCCCGCTTGGGCAGAGCACCGCCGTGTCCTCGTAGAGGCGATCGGCAGCGGCGGCGACCTCTCGCGCCCGGCCCTGGTGCAAGCCATGGTCCGGGGCGAGAGGGAGTGGGAGGCGGTCACCTTCTGCGAAGCAGTCATGCTAGCGAAGGAGGTGGCGGGATGGGCAAGGGAGAGATCCTCACGCCTCAGCCGCCGAGGGAGACGCTCCGGGCGTCGGGAGCCGCGTGACGACTCCCGGCCACCGTAGGCGCGGGCCTGCAGGCGGAGAGCAATGGGTAGCTCTCCGTCCGATCAGGACCAGGCCCGTGCCGGACGGCGTGTATGTGTTCCACGCGCGCCTCAAAGAGATGTCAGCGTAGTTGACGGGGCCCGACAGGGCCGAAGCCTGCCGGGGTAGCGGGATCGTCCGAAAGGGTTACCGCTGCCCTGGTACATAAAGGGCTAAGGAAGGAACACGGGTGGGTTTTAGTCAGTAAGAGTCTGACACTCCCTTCTGCTCCACCCAGAGCGGGAGGGGTCATTTGATGATTTCCCATCCTGAAAAAAAAAAAAATAAAAAAAAAAATAAGAGGTTTATGTATGTGATGTCTATTTCTTGATTCTGTAAGGCTTGAAAATTGAGGTATGGCTGATGCTATCAAAAGCTTTTGAGTAATCTACGAATGCAATATAAAGTGGGAGCTAAAATTCTGTATATTTTTCGAGAACCTGGTTGATGGAGTGGAGGTGGTCAGGGGTAGAGAGGCTGCGACTAAATCCGGCCTGCTCGGGGGGCTGATGTTTGTCGAGGGCTCCGGCTATTCTGTTTTCGATTACTTTAATGAAAGCTTTGTACAGGTGTGAAACCAGACTGATAGGACGGTAATTGTTTATGTTTGTTTTGTCACCCTTTTTGTGGAGAAGAATAATCAACGAGAATTTATATTATGCCAAAACAAATTATCCTACAATATGATAATATGTCAACCTAAACTGTAAGCCAAAAACGATTACCTATGGCAAAATACTATTATACCAAAAAAAATATATATATAGGAATAAAAACATTGTGGTTTTGTTTACTTACAGAGCTAAAACTGGAAAGTTTTAACAATACCTGTCTAGATGTAGCAGATGTACCACCACACCAGTCTGAGTCAGATTCAGAAGATGATGTACCTTTAATGGAGTTTAAAACTGAAGTGAAAGAAGAACAAGAAGTACCTAAGAAGAAACAAAGCGCCAGGGAGACGACAAGTAAGTATTATTTTGGTAATCTATAGGTAAGCAAACAGCCCACCTGGTTGGTTCACCTGATAGGAAGTGGTTAGCATTACCTTAAGGGCATACACGCCTGCATGTGCAATGTTTAATTCTATCCATAGGATTGTAACTCGAAGTCTCTGATGATAAACTGGGACCATTGCAGATACATCAATAAACAGTTAATTTCTGACAACAATAACAAAACATAGTCAGCAAGACGACCAGTACCACAAGCAGAACCCGTTCACGAGCATAACTCAAAGATCAACCATTACCGCCATATTTGAGGGAAGGAGGCGACCCGACCTTGCTGCCGGTTGCTCAGGCAAGAATAATATGATCAATCGTCGAGGTCGCTAGCTAACCACATATGGCAATACAACTAATTAAAAAACATTGAAACAAGTAGATTATGTCAATAATAAATTAAAATAAAATTAAACTGAATTGACTTACATAGTCAAATATAGTATACAATTACATGAATTTATATAACCTGTCGGTAAGCTAATTCTGGAGAAAGAACATAAACATTGTCTTGAGTTAATCACAGCAACCAACTATTCTTATCGTTTAAGTAGTTGTTGATGGAATAGTATGCCTTTGAAGAAAGGTTGGATTTTACTTGAGCTTTAATCGCATTAAAAGGCAAATCTAGCAAGGACGAGGGTACCTTGTGTGCAAGGTAATACCAAGCCCAACAAATGTGTTTGTCTTTATTCCTAGTGACTGGTTGTCTTGCTGACAATGGTTTTATTGTTTTTATTTATATTTATTTATTTATACAGCCATTTCTGTCCCACTGCAGGGCAAAGGCCTCCCCTCCCTCCTTCCACTTGTCCCTATCCAGTGCTGTCAAACGCCAATACTTGTGGAAAGAGTCGAGCTCGTCTCGCCATCTCATTCTGGGCCTGCCGCGTTGTCGTTTGCTGCTGTTTGGGACCCATTGTGTGGTTACTTTAGCCCATAGCTCCTCCGGCATGCGACAGATGTGACCAGCCCAGTTCCATTTTAGCTTGGCAGCCGTGTGACCTACATCGGCAATTTGAGTTTTAGAACGCAGTATCGAGTTCCTTATACGATCAGAAAGTTTAACTCCAAGGATACTGCGCTCCATTGCTCGCTGACAAACCCCGAGTGCGGACTTTTGACGATTGGTTAGTGACCATGTCTGCGCTCCATAGGTGAGGGTAGGAAGAATGCACATGTCCATGAGTTTCCTCTTCAGTGAGAGAGGGAGAGTTCCTTTCATTATTTGCTTCATCGACCAATAGCTCTTCCAGGCGTTCTCGGTGCGTCGAGCAACTTCTTTATCGTGTCTTGCCTGGAAGGAGACTATTTGGCCGAGGTATATATACTCATGGACATATTCAATCCTCACACCCCCAATTCCTATGTTACGCTTGGTGCTGTTGGTCATCACCTTGGTCTTCGTCATATTCATCGCGAGTCCGACCTCGAGGCTGGCACTGCTCAGTTGGTCGAGCATTAGGCCTAACTCGGCTGCCGTGGAGGAGAAAAGAACAATATCGTCGGCGAAGCGGAGATTCGTTAATCGTCTATCGCCCACGACGATGCCCCTGTCCCTCCAACTGCTTTTTAGTTTTCTAAAGACTTCTTCAAGCGTGGCTGTGAAGAGCTTTGGAGAAAGAGGGTCGCCCTGTTTAACCCCTTTTTGGATAGGAAATGATGGTCCTGTGGTGTATATTTTTATGGCTGCTGTGCTATTTTGGTATATTTTTTGTAGTAAGTTAATGTATGTAGGTTCGATGTCTTGGTTTTGAAGAGATTCAAATATGGCGTTGTGCGATAAACTGTCAAATGCTTTAGAGTAGTCGACAAATGCGAGGTATAAAGGTAAGTTGAATTCTAGATGTTTTTCTATAACCTGATTAAGAGACTGTAAATGGTCGGTAGTGGATAGGCCATGGCGGAACCCGGCTTGTTCGGGAGGTTGATGTTGATCTAATTGGCCAGAAATGCGGTTTTCAAGAATTTTTATGAATATTTTGTAAAGGTGTGAGATGAGGCTGATGGGGCGGTAATTGCCGATGTCGGTCTTATCACCTTTTTTATGAAGGAGGATAACATTTGAGTGGCAGAAACTACTCGGAAAGACACCTGTTTGTAATATTGATTTAAATAAGTTGCAGATGTATGGCAACAAGATAGGCTCCGCGGCTCGAAGTGATTCGGTTGTAATACCATCTTCGCCGGGACTTTTATTACACTTCATGCCTCTGAGAGCCCGGTGTATTTCATAGCCAGATATTATCGGGACCTCCTCAGGACATGAGTAAACTTCGGTTGTTTGTTGGGATGTTTGGTCGTTGGAATATAGAGATTTATAAAACTCGGTACTTATCCCAAGAATTTTTGCCCTATCTCCTTGCTTAACACCATTTTTATCTTTTAAATGTGTGATTGAAGACCTGCCTACATCCATACCACGCATAGCTGATCTTAGGGATCGGTTGTTTGTCAATGCAGTATGGACGAGTTGTGTGTTATGGTGCCTTATGTCCTTTCTGATGCTCCTCTTTACTTTTCTGTCTAGATCCCTATAGCCAGCAGATTGGTACGTTACATTCTGTCGCTCTTCTATAAGACGTGTTGTGCTGTCAGTAAGTTTTGTTTTCTTTTTCTTGAGGCACACAATTTTTTGACTGGCGGTTTTAATAGCCTCCTTTATGTTTTTATACTGTACATGTACGTCCTCTGAATCTGTGTCTAATAAACTGAAGGTGTTTTTAATATTTATGTTAAACTGTTCTTTATTTGCAATTAGTGTACATCTATCTAAACGTTTGATTGTACTTTGAATAAGTCTATTGCGATGTAATTTCAAATCAAAATTTGCTGTTATTCGTAATGGCCGGTGATCGGAACTGAATTTTAATTTATTGAGTGCATTTACATTTTTAATAATACTTTTGCTTGAAGATAGGCAAAAGTCGATTTCGTTCTTTGTGTGACCATCAGGAGAAAGCCAAGTCCATCGACGCTGAGGCTGCTTAACAAAGAAGCTGTTGCTCACACTAAGCATCTGACCGAAAGCGAATTGCAGAAGGTGTTGGCCGCGTTCGTTTCTAAGTCCCAAGCCGTGGGGTCCCAAAACATTGGTGTTGTCCGAAGATGTCCGTAGACCAATTTTAGCATTGTAGTCGCCTATAACCATTGTCCAGGTACCTCGGTGTTCATCACAGGCTTTACCCAGCAGGTCGTAGAATTTATTGGTCGTAGGTTTTATTGTTGTTATTACTAATTAACTGCTTATTCATTTTTAACCCCCGACGCAAAAACGACGGGGTGTTATAAGTTTGACGTGTGTGCTCTCCCTCAATATGGGTATCAAATGAAAGGGCTTGACTAGTAGAATGCTATACACTATGATAAATTTCAAATCCAAGATGGCCGCCACCACAAAATGGCGAATTACATTTTTTTTTCACAACTCCCTCTATATGGGTATCAAATGAAAGGGCTTGACTAGTAGAATCTAAAAAAAAAAAAAAAAAAAAACAAATTTCAAATCCAAGATGGCCACTACCACAAAATGGCGAATTACAAAAAACCTGATTAAATACCAAATTACCTGAATCTTAAAACGCAAGAAAATAAAAGAAATGAAATAACAAGGAGTCCCTACAAAAAGTATGAAATTAAAAATTTAAAAAACCCCGACAACGTGAAACCTTATAAAACAAAAAAAGAACCTTGAAATTATGACCCTACGTAAGTACGTATGAAATTTTTTGATTAAATATTGTCCCGTCGGGGGACCATAATTTCAAGGTTATTTTTTTTTTTGTTTTTATAGGGTTTCACGTTGTCGGGGGTTTTTTAAATTTTTAATTTAATTTTTTACTTCGATGGTCCTAGTTTATCATTTGCGACTTCGGTATGTGAACATAACCCAGGATTGCATAAATATATTATACTTAAGTATAGTTTTTATTGTATTTGTTGGTATATTTGCGTGGCTAGCTGACATGGCAAATAATTTAATTTAATGTTCTGTCTCGGATGTTAATTACTTTGCATACCTGCTCTCAAACTGTGTGGTTCTTTCCTCAAAAGACCATCTCAGACATCGATCTACATGGTCTTCATATGATCTGACCAAGATTATGTCTGAACTTTAAAAGAGACTGTGACCTCTGAGTTTCTTTCGGCCTTTCTTCTCAGAGTAGTCAGAGAGGAAACGCCGACCTCAACCAGTTTTTAAAATATGATTGACGTGTAAAAGTGTTTGTACAAACCTACTTAAAAAGTAAGATCATTTATTATTTACCCACGATTGTATAGAATTAAGTTTTTCTAACTTATCAGACAGCTGTACGACTGGGGAGTTTGTTGCGCTACTTAAAAAAAGTGCTGTTTCTCAGCCTAATTTGGATAAATGGCTTTTGATTTTGATCGGAATAAAACTAAAGAACGACCCTATGACGCCTCACGCCAAAAAAACGTCCTGTTCAGGCCTTAACGTCTTTAATAAAAGTTATGGCAACCAAACGATCAGTTCTGTGATGAAACTTTTAACACATAAGTAGGCGTAACTTTCTCCTATCAAACAAAGTGAAGTGTCATCGCTACTCACATAATAACCACCGCCCGTGTCACATTCTTTATTTATAATAAAAATATATTTGCGATTCTTGGGACTTTGATTGGCACCATTATATCCTCCAAAGATGTAACACGTCCGGCACTCTCGCTTATACACAAGAACGCTAGTGATGTTTACAGGGTGAATTTTTCAAGTGGGCGTGGATGGCCAAATTCTAAACTATGATGAATAGCGAAATGTACTCAAAGGAGTCTCGTGTTCGATTTTGATGAAAACTAAAATTGCATCATTGGATTTAAAAAAAAAACAATATTTCTAGCCAGGAATCGAATCCATTGATTTTGATTTAAAAAAAACTATTATTACATTCAGATGATCATTCTCTTGGTCAGAAATTGTTTAAATTTGAACAAATAGTTTTAGAATAGACTATATCTCGACGTTAGCAGAATTTTGTAATTCATGCCGCCAGAAATTCCTCCTTTTCGGCCCTAGTGACAATTATGCAAAGCACTATTATTTTGATTCGTGTGCATGTCAATCTTCTTCTAACATTGTACTTACCCGTTTTATTATCATAGGAGGATATCGAAGAATAAAACTGAAAGGTGCAAAAATAGCCCAGAAAACGAACAAAGAAATATCAAACTTGAAAGTAATCCGGACAACTCAAAAACGTACGTCCAAACGTAAGTGTGATGTATGTCAACGTAGTTTTAGTGAAAATAGTGCTTTAAAAAAACATCTTCGTATACACACTGGCGAAAAACCGTATAAATGTGAGGTACGTCAACGTAATTTTAATCAAAAGATTCATTTAACAAACCATATTCGTATACACACTGGTGTAAAACCTTTTAAATGTGACATATGTCAGTATAGTTTTAGTCACAAGTGGAATTTAACAAACCATACTCGTATACACACTGGTGAAAAACCTTACAAGTGTGATATATGTCAAAGTAGTTTTAGTGAAAAGGGTAATTTAGTAAAACATATTCGTATACACACTGGTGAAAAACCTTATAAGTGTGATTTATGTCAGCGTAGTTTTCATCAAAATATTAATTTTAAAAACCATATTTGTATACGAAATTCTGTAAAACCTTTTATATATCAATGTAGTTTTAGTCACGAGTGTAATTTAACAGACCATATTCTTATAGACCCTGATGAAAAACCTTATAAGTGTGATGTATGTCAGCGTAGCTTTAACTATAAGAGTCATTTAACAGAACACATTCGAATACACACTGGTGAAAAACTTTATAAATGTGATGTATGTCCACGTAGTTTTAGTAAAAAGTATCATTTTTCAAGACATATTCGAATACATACTGGTGAAAAACCTTATAAGTGTGATATATGTCAACGAAGTTTTAGTCAAAAGAGTCATTTAACAAACCATACTCGAATACATACTAGTTAAAATCCTTGTAAGTATGATATGTATGGTAACGATGTTTTAGTCAGTCAGTAGAGTGATTTAACGGAATTTAGTCGTTTACACACTGGCGAAAAACCTTATGAGTGTGAGGTATATCAACGTAGTTTTAACCAAAAGATTCATTTAGAGCCCAAGTAAAATCCAACCTTTGTTCAAAGGCATACTATTGCATCAAAGTCTACCTTAACGATAACAATAGTTGGTCGCTGTGATTAACTTAAGACAATGTTTATTCAAACTCAAACTTTAGAGAGCAGCTGCTGTTGCTTTACCAGTGGATCCATATAGAGTTAGTAAATTCAAATTCATTTATTTCGTGAACACAGGGTACATACAGAAGGTGTTATAATACATAAGATCCGAGCTGTACCCCGCCAAAAGGCAAACAAAATATCAAAGGTAATAATAATAATAATACGCGTTTCGGTGACCTCTTTGGAGAAACCGAAGGTTTTGTCTGTGCAAATATGGACGAAGTTATGATGACGAACAATTACCGGAGATTTATTGTGAAAGACGGCACGGTTGACATCTGTCGGGCATGCCACCGGCCGGGAGAATCAATCAGGCATATTATCTCAGGGTGTTCTCGTCTAGCTAATGGAGAGTACTTGCATAGACACAACCTGGTAGCCAGGATAATCCATCAGCAACTTGCTCTAAAATACAGCCTTGTGGAATCTGAGGTGCCGTACTACAGGTATGTGCCCGACCCAGTTCTCGAAAATGGAAATATCACATTGTACTGGGATTGATCCATCATCACTGACAGGACTATTGTTGCCAATAAGCCTGATATAGTGGTGGTGGATCGATCAGAGCGGCGCGCAATGATTGTTGACATAACCGTCCCGGATGATGAGAACCTCGTGAAAGCCGAGAAAGATAAACAAATCAAGTATCTTGACTTGGCTCGCGAGGTTGTCGACATGTGGGATGTGGACTCAGCGATCATTGTGCCGATAGTCGTGACAGCCAATGACTTAATAGCCAAGAGCCTCGACCAACACCTGAGGAGGCTCTCGTTGGGCAGCTGGATCAAGGGCTTGATTCAGAAAGCGGTACTTCTGGACACGGCTCGCATTGTCAGGAGGTTCCTCTCTCTGGAGCCCTGACCGCCGGTAGCTTGGACCCTGTTCCCGATACCGGTGGGCTACTATATTTTATATTTTTAAATGATTTTTTTATCCTTTTGTTTATACAAATATTTAAAAATGTAATTTGTAAGTATTTAAATGAAATAAAGGAAATAATAATACAATGATTTTTTTTAATCCTTTTGTTTATAAAAATATTTAAAAATGTAATTTGTAAGTATTTAAATGGAATAAAGGAGACAATAATACAACAATAATCAAAATAAGCAAAATTATTTAGTAGATATGTCATAACTTGAGAACAGATGTAATTTAGTCATTATAATTAAAATTTGTCATTTAAATATTCGTCAACAGAGTAATACACCTTGTTATTTAACAATTTCAACAGATTTCTTTTAAATTCGTTAATGTTAATACTTGATATAACTGGTCCTGGTAACTTATTATGTAGTTTTTGAGCCATTGCATAAAAGCTGTTGCTATGAAAATGTGTTTTTGTTGCTAACACCTGCAACTTTTTTGAGCGCCGTTTACTTTCTACAAATCTATATTGTTGCGCGCCACAATTAATGCCTGATGTTGGTGACATTAGTTACCACTAGCGCCATCTAGTTTCTAGTAGAAGAACTTATTAGTTCTTCACTAGCGCCATCTATTATCGATTGGCTGAACTTACTAGAACTATCGACATCTGGTCAGTCGGGGCCGGTATGTACTCGAACATTCTAGATGTTTCTACAATAGAAGATTCTGGAATTATCTGCGGCACTATATAAGGCCGGGACTAGCCGCGACTAATCAGACTTGGTTCTGCGATTGAAGCGAATACATCGAAAGCGATCTTCAAGTGCGACTTAAGAGCGATTGTGTTTTATAATTAGTGTTTGAGTTGTTATTAGTGTTGTTTAATTAAAGTGTAACTTTTGGTAATTTTTATCGGCAGTTTTTATTGTCACGAACCCGAAGCTCGTAACAATTGGTGTCAGAAGCAAGGATTAAAATCATGCCAATTTTACCTAAAGACGACACGGAGGGTATCCGTACCCGGAGTCAACGCCAACAGGAGACGGACCAGAGACGTTTTGGTGAAGCTATGCCGCAGAGGTCGGAGGGCCAGCTACCAACCACCGAGGCCGACCCGTCCGCAGCAGCTCCAACATCAGTAGCGCCAGACTTTGGTGCCTTGATGATGATGCTGCAGGAGCAGTCCCGCCGACAGGAGGAACAGGCTCGCCGACAGGAGGAACAGGCTCGTCGGTTGGAAGAACAGCTCCAGCGGGACAAGGAGGAACAGGCCCGTCGGTTGGAAGAACAGCTGCTGCGTGACGGAGAGGAACAGGCCCGCCGACAGGAGGAACAGGCTCGTCGACAGGAGGAACAGGCTCGTCGGTTGGAACAACAGCTCCAACATGATAAGGAGGAGCAAGCGCGCCGCCAGGAGGAGCAGATGCTCCTTATTAAGGACCTTCACGCTACTTTTGGGAAAGACATGAAGGAGGTGAAGGATAAGGTTGCTCAATATGACAACCGCCTGTCGGAAGCTGAAATCCGGATCGACCAAGTGAATAATCGGGTTGACAACGTGGTGGCTGACGTAAAGAAAACCGTGATTGCTGACGTAAAGAAAACGCTGGATTACCTTAAGCTTGGGGATGGAATCGCAGCTCCCGTAGCTACAACACCTTCGCTACGTGGATTCAAAGTGCCACCGTTCGACGGAACTTCTTCCTGGTCGGCCTACAAAATCCAGTTTGAGGCTGTCATGAAGGCGAACGGTTGGAATAAAAGTCAGGCCATGACTGCCCTCACCCTAGGCCTGCGCGACCAGGCCTTAACTGTTCTGGAAGCTCTCGGTAAGGAAGTGACTTACGAGCAGCTCCTTGAGGCATTGGAGGCTCGGTATGGCGACGCTCACCTGGAACACGTGTTTCGTGCGCAGCTCAAGGATCGCGTGCAACGCAGTAATGAAAACCTGCAGCAGTGGGCCCTTGAAGTGGAGAAGCTGGTGCGTAAAGCTTACCAGTCCGTACCTGCGCTTATTGATGGGAACCTGGTGCAGGCATTCATCGACGGCATCCGCGACCTTGAAGTTAGAGCTGCTGTGAGGCTCGGGCACCACGGGACGCTTAAGGACGCCTTGGCCCATGCACTGGAGGTGGAAGCCGTGCGACAGGATCATCGCTCCCATCGCGTCAGGGAGGTTGCAGCGGCTACAGTTCGCGACCGCAATAAAGGGTACAGCCCTAGGTGCTACGGCTGTGGGGAAAGGGGCCACCTTCGATCCAGTTGCCCCAAGCGAACTGCAGAAAGAGAAGACGGCCGATCTCCAGAGGGCAGTGCAGCTAACAGCACCGCCCAGCACCAGCAGCAGGGAAACGAGTAATAGCCAGGACTGCGGGGCGGGTGCTGGCTGATGTTCAAAGAGCCCCAAGGATTTCGATCACACAAACCCAAGACGGGAACAGCCTAATCATCAACGGCGAGGTCAACGGAACGCCGTGTAAGCTGACCATAGACACTGGAGCCACTCGCACGGTTGTCAGTTCCCAACTCATAAGACGGTCCCTTGGGGACTCCGCATACAACCGGGAACACATTAATTTGGTAACAGCCACCGGTCAGCGCATACCCGTCCATGGAGAGAAGAAGATGGGGTTGAAGCTAGGCAACAGAATCTACCTGCATAATGTCATCGTGGCTGATATAATGGACGATTGCATCGTGGGCCTTGACTTTATGAGGAAGAATTGTTGCGAAATTGACGTCAAGCAAGGTGTTTTGAAATGTGGACAAGAGGAACTTTTTGTGGAAGGGGCGTTACCAGGGAACGTGTACAGCCTTAAGAAGATTGTTCTTCCGCCGAGATCGGAAACGATTGTGCCGGTTAGTCTTCCTCGGAATCCTGGGCAAATTCGTTGTGTACTCGTGGAAAGGGTAGACAATGACCTTCCATGGAAAGTGGCACGAACTTTGGTCAGAACCACCGACATCTCAGGGGTACGTGTGCTGAACCTTTGTGATCAGGAACAGGTTATAGAAAAAGGCACACTAGTTGGTACTTGCGAGGAAGTGGATTGGTTGAGTCGATGCCAATATCTATCGACTGGGACCCTCAGCAAGGATGCACAAACGAGAGTGACCACACTTTTAGAAGACTGCCGCAGCGCTCTGTCCCAAAACGAAACGGTCAAGGCGAAGAAAATGTTACTTAAGTATGCCGATGTTTTCTCGTCAAACGATGCTGACATCGGGAGGACTGGCTTAGTTCAACACAAAATAAACACAGGAGAAGAATTGCCTATCCGTCAGCGGCCCAGGAGATTGCCGGTAGCACGCGAAAAGGAAGTGGAAACCATGATTGAGGGAATGGTGAAGGATGGTGTTATTGAACCTTCATCTAGTCCATGGTGTTCACCTGTAGTGCTGGTAAGAAAGAAGGACGGCAGCATGAGGTTTTGTGTTGACTATCGTCATCTAAACGACGTCACGAAGAAGGACAGCTATCCTTTGCCAAGAATTGATGACACGCTGGACATGCTTAATGGAGTAAAGTGGTTTAGCACGCTGGACCTGAAAAGTGGCTACTGGCAAGTTGAAATTGATCCTAAGGACAAGGAGAAAACTGCATTCTCGACAGGAAAGGGTCTGTGGCAATTTAAAGTTATGCCGTTTGGATTATGCAATGCTCCGGCAACGTTTGAAAGGTTGATGGAACTTGTACTTACCGGGCTTATTGGCGATGCTTGCCTGGTCTACTTGGATGACATCATCATCGTAGGCCGTACGTTTGAAGAACATCTTCAAAACCTGGAACGCGTGCTCATGAAGATCCAGAGAACCAACCTCAAGTTAAGTCCGAAGAAGTGTTCACTATTCAAACGACAAGTTAGCTTTTTGGGATATGTAGTGTCTGAAGAAGGTATCCGCACGGATCCAGAGAAAATCGCCGCTGTCAAGGATTGGCCAATTCCAAAAGACAAGACGCAGGTCAGGGCATTTCTGGGTTTGTGCTCCTATTATCGGCGATTTGTCAAGAACTTTGCAGATATAGCCAAACCCCTGCATAGGCTAACCGAGGAGAAGCGACATTTCTGCTGGGATGGAAGTTGTGACATCGCATTCCAGGAGCTAAAGGACCGTCTGTGCAAAACACCTATTTTGGGGTACCCTGATGCGGGCAAGGAATTTATAGTTGACACAGACGCAAGCGACATAGGACTTGGCGGTGTGTTGTCTCAGCGGAATGGCGATCAAGAATTTGTGATAGCGTACTTCAGCAAGTCACTGTCGAAACCTGAAAGGAACTATTGTGTTACGAGACGGGAACTGCTTGCTGTGGTAAAGTCATTGCAGCACTTTAGCAAATATCTTCTGGGGCGGAAATTCCACATACGAACTGACCATGCTGCACTGAAATGGCTATTGCAGTTCAAAAATCCAGAAGGTCAAGTTGCGAGATGGATTGAACTATTGCAGGAATACGACTTCGTGGTCGAACATCGCAGCGGAAAATCTCATGGCAACGCAGATGCATTGTCAAGAAGACCTTGTCCTGAAGACTGCAAGCATTGTACTAGGCAAGAAAGTAAAGAAGTCGTACCTGTGAGGATGCTCAAGACAGACCTCAGCAACGAGTGGAAGGAAAGCCTACAACGTGCACAGCAGGAAGATTCGGACATCAAGCCGATTCTGGAGTGGATGAGGGCCAGAGCTCCTAAGCCCAGGTGGAGCGACGTCTCAGCAATGAGTTCGATCACAAAAAGCTATTGGGCCCAATGGGACAGCTTGGTGATTCAGGATGGAGTCCTGTGCCGTAAATGGGAAAATGCTCGAGGAGACAGCTGTCATTTGCAAATGGTTGTCCCTAAAGCTCAAGTACCGGATGTTCTACAGCTGTACCATAATGGTTGTTCAGGAGGTCATCTGGGAGTAAAACGGACTCTACTGAAGATACGAGAACGGTTTTACTGGGTCCACTGCCGAGACGATGTCGAGGACTGGTGTCGCAAGTGTACAAGTTGTGCAGCTGTAAAGGGACCTCAGACTCGTAGTAGAGGTGCACTGAAATTGTACAATGTTGGCGCACCATGGGAGAGGATAGCCCTTGACGTAGCGGGGCCGTTTCCGGAAAGTGAAAGTGGTAACAAGTATTTCATGGTTGTGATGGATTACTTTACTAAGTGGCCGGAAGTCTTCGCCATCCCAAATCAAGAAGCTTCGACAGTTGCAGATAAATTAGTTTATGAAGTCTTCTGTCGGTTTGGAGTACCTTTAGAGATTCACAGTGATCAAGGAAGGAATTTTGAGTCCCAAATATTCCAGGAAACTTGTCGAGTTATGGGTACTCATAAAACAAGAACAACTTCTTACCACCCACAATCGGATGGAATGGTGGAACGATTCAATCAGACATTGGAGAGGTACCTAGCAAAAGTTGTGGAAAATCGGCAACGAGATTGGGACAAGCACATACAACCGTTTTTGTTGTCATATCGAAGCGCTGTTCACGAAAGTACATCGGTGACACCAGCTTTCGCAAACTTTGGAAGAGAATTACGGCTGCCTGCAGACCTGATCACCGGAATACCACCTGATGCCCCACGCAGTATAACCGATTATGCGAATCACTTGCGGAACAAAATGAATGACATTTATGAGCACGTCAGACAATCGGGCCAGCAAATGTCTGAAAAGATGAAAACCCGTTATGACCGTAAAATGAACAGTAAAGGGTTCGACGAAGGTTCACTAGTGTGGTTGCACAATCCAGTCCGCAGCAAAGGGAAATCTCCTAAGCTTCAAGCTAAATGGGATGGACCGTACCGGATTGTGACAAAGATCAATGACGTAACTTACCGGATACAGAAAGGTGCAAGAGGTACTCCTAAGATCGTCCATGTGGATCGATTGGCGCGTTATTATGGAGCCGATAATGCTCGGGACGAGCATGTCTTAGGAGGGGGCAGTGTTGCGCGCCACAATTAATGCCTGATGTTGGTGACATTAGTTACCACTAGCGCCATCTAGTTTCTAGTAGAAGAACTTATTAGTTCTTCACTAGCGCCATCTATTATCGATTGGCTGAACTTACTAGAACTATCGACATCTGGTCAGTCGGGGCCGGTATGTACTCGAACATTCTAGATGTTTCTACAATAGAAGATTCTGGAATTATCTGCGGCACTATATAAGGCCGGGACTAGCCGCGACTAATCAGACTTGGTTCTGCGATTGAAGCGAATACATCGAAAGCGATCTTCAAGTGCGACTTAAGAGCGATTGTGTTTTATAATTAGTGTTTGAGTTGTTATTAGTGTTGTTTAATTAAAGTGTAACTTTTGGTAATTTTTATCGGCAGTTTTTATTGTCACGAACCCGAAGCTCGTAACAATATAAATTCATGTTGTGTTTTATAAAAATATATGAACATAAATATAGAGTGACGGTAACGTTAATATTTTTAGCTTATGAAAATGTGGCTTGCATGATTCTGTTTGTTTTATTTTACAAATCGCTCGGATACATTTTTTCTGTGCTATAAGTACTTCTTGAATCTTAGGGGCATTTCCCCAGAATATGAGGCCATACTGCAGAGCCGAGGCGACATAGCCATGATAAGCTGCGAGTAAGGCGGTCTTATTCGCAATTTTACCCAGCATATGAAGAGCATATGAAAATTTACTAATCCTTCACAAACACTTTCAATTTGGGTCCTCCATATCATGTCCTTGTCAATATATAGTCCAAGAAATTTTGTAACACTAGCTTCAAGTATTTAATTCCCTCTATAGTTTATTTGAAAGTCTGATTGTTCTTTGTGTCTAATTTTAAAATTCATAACTTTAGTTTTATTTAGATTTATTTTAAGGTTATTAGCATTGAACCAGTCGATGATAGGAATAAGACTTTTGTTTACATGCTCTTTTATTTCTTTTATGGTGCCAGTATCATAAATAACAGTGCTGTTGTCGGCAAATAGTGACATTCGATGTTCGACCACTTGGGGAAAGTCATTAAGATAGCAAATAAAAATATATAGTATAACTTATCCTATGTTAGTAAATAACAATAACTTGAAAATACACTAATTGACATCATGAACACGTGCACGCACATGTCTGCCAGCCCAGAGTCTAATAAAGCTCCGTCAACCTTGTCCTGTAGCTACAATACTGTGTGGGCTACCCGTGATCGCCGCAACATCGACGCACACCGTTTGCGTATGATGGCATGAAAGTTTATGTCGTTTATGTTCTATCTCCAGATTTAGATTACCTATTGACAGGTTATATGAGTTCATATAATTGTATACTTTACTTGACTATGTAAGTCAATTCAGTTTAATGTAATTTTAATTTATTATTGACATAATCTACTCACTTCAATGTTTTTTAATGAGTTGTATTGCCATATGTGGTTAGCTAGCGACCTCAACTATTGATCATATTGGTCTTGCCTGAGCAACCGGCAGCAAGTTCGTCATACTCCCTTTGATGTCACTGTTTGCGGTACCGTCGGGGGTCGGGTTACCTCCTTACCTCAAATATGGCGTGGGGAGTAATGGCTGATCTTTGCGTTTTGCTCGTGGACGGGTGCTGCTTGTGGTAACTAGTCGTCTTGCTGACCATGGTTTTGTTATTGTTATTAGTAATTAACTGTTTATTTATTTTACTTCGATGGTCCTAGTTTATTATTTGTGACTTCGAGCGATAGCTATGTGAACATAACCCAGCATTGCATAAATATGTAAGCTCTCACGCCCTTTATGCCAGGAGGCTTTTATTTATGTGTTAAATTTTGTTTTCATTATTATTTTTAGTTTTTTTTTTTGCTTGAGTATAGTTTACGTTCTATTTATTGGTATATGGGCGTGGCTAGCTGACATATGGCAAATAGTTAAATTTTATATTCTGTGTCTCGTAATATTAACTACTTTGCATACCTACTATTGTATAGAAGCAAGTTTTTCTTACTGAAGAGACAGCTGTGCTGCTGGGGAGTTTGTTGCGCCACTTCTTCTTTCCAGCGAAAGCGCTAGGAAGTGGTGAAGGGCGGGCGTGCCGGGGGACTGTCTTATGAAATGTTGACGTTCGAAAAGTGCTGATTCTCAGCCTAATTGGAATAAATGACTTTTGATTTTGATCTCCGGTTGTAAGATTATGCCTAACAATATGTGTTATTTGTATTTTTTTTATGTTTAGATACTCAGAGCTAAACTGTTGGAATGTGAGGAGTAATAGAAAACTGTTGAAGGCAAAGGTGGGGAAAGATAATTGAAAACAATTGGCAACAATTGGTACCACGGTTTAGTACGAATGAGACGTACGAATCATAGAATATTTTAGTTGGCGTTCAGAGAGCCGCGGCCGTGATAGTGAAGTAGTAGAGAAGTATTATTCGGAGTAAACTCAGTCTGACTAACTTAATCGACTTATTTTATTGAACAACAACATTGTTAATGTTTCGGAGAGTTAGTAAAATTTTTGTTTTCTTTTGTTGTTTTTTTTTATATACACATTGACAGTAATTAATTTATTTTCGACGACACGGTTGGCGCAGTGGTTAAGCGATTGACTACTGCGCTGCGTGTCGCGGGTTCGATTCCCGCACCGGACAAATATTTGTATGGCCTACAAGTAGTTGTTCCGGGTCTGGCTGTTTGTGTAAGTATGTGAGTTTAAATGTTTGTAAACGCACCCACGATACAGGAGAAATTCCTAGTGTGGGGCAACGTTTAAAAAAAAAATATACAAGCTGTTGTTTAGCGTCCTCGTCAAATTTCAGGAGGCTGTTATGAAAGACATAATAATCAAATAAAATTTCGATCCCTGGTAAATAATGAATACATACTTGTTTTTTTAGTTATTTAAGTTTGACAGCATTTCAGAATACACCACTTTCAAAGAACAGAATCGCGTTATGGTATCGTATAAGCGGCCACGTTTTTATGTGTGTGTAAAAGGGCAGTTACAGTGTGGTCTCAAACAGGCCGCGTTTTTAAATGCGTGTCCCACACATGCCGATTTCCGTAAATTAGAAAAAAAAACAACTTTTTTATTATTGATTCATGTCGAGAATCAGTAGCATAGTTACCTCCTTGAATTTGACGAGGATGCAAGACGACACCTTGTATACAGGCTGTCCCAAAAAATAGTGTCAAGCGGAAGTCCACAGATAGAGCACTCCTTGGGGTACCCGAATCACCCCCATGTATGTACATACGGGTATGTTCCGCGATTTTTTATAGTTTTCGTGTTATAATTTTTTTTCAGAATTTTTAGAATTTTCGACGTAAAAACTTTTTTTTTTAAAGAAGTCTAATTTTTTTCTTTCTCCAACTGAATCATCTTAAATTTTACTTTTATGTATAAAATAACCATCTTCGTAACTTTGACCAAAGTTATGAAAATGTTGGTGTAAAGCCAAAAATTTATGAAGACAAATCATTTATTTCAAATAGGCAGGCACATAAAACGCACTTTTGAACGTCAAAAATTACATTAAAATAAAATTGATTCTAGTCGCCCTTTCTAAAAGGTAGTTTTCGTATGGAGAAGAATGGGCAAGAAACTCCACCGTTTCTCTTTTAAAATGTTTTTGAATATATTGCATACATTAATTATATAATTATATGTGAAGACGATGCACCTAAAATAAAATTACTATACCACAATAGGTAAAAGAATTAAAATGGATTAATGTAAGCATGCCATATAAATTAACTATGTGATAGATACATGGTGCTCACATATTTACAAACATTCTAAAAGTAAACGATTTTCATAAAAATAATTAAATACATAAAGAGTAATAAGTCCGGGTGGGACTTTAAGTAATTACAGAATGTAAATCAAGGTCAAAAAAAAAAAGAATAAATTATACAATTACATTAGCAACCAGTTTGATTTTGTCTAGACTCTAGAGATTGTCCTATGGAGCAGGACCAGCACGTTTCCAAGTATTCTTTCTTGGATATAATCCTCTAATTTGTAATATCCTTGTTTACAAAGTGTAATTTTAATATATGTAAGTTTTAAATTTTATCTCATTTAATTGCAATATTTCACGAGGTGTTTTGTTGTAACATTTAACGCATAAAAGATGTATGTACAGACGCCAGCAGGTCAAGCTACCCGAAACTGTCATATTTTCCCAATCAACCAAGACAGAAGACATGGTTAACTATAGACCAATAGCTTTAATCCCCGTATTTTCCAAAATAACTGAAAAAGTAATTTATGAGCATAGAGATAAAATGCACATTAAATCTAAAAAATCACCAGATAATATTATTCTAAAAACTACATATTCTCGCTATCGAAATTTTTGCAATAACTTACTCAGAAACCTAAAAAAGTCTTATGAAACCGGCCAGCTGGAAAAAGCCAAAAATAATCCCAAAGTCGTATGGAAAACAATAAAACAAATAACCAATACCCATAAATCAAAACTTAGCCCAGTGGAGCTACTCACAATACGGGACAGCCCAAAATCGGCGATTAATGAGGTCGGCCAATTTTTTGCCAACATGGGTAAAAATTTGGCCTAAAAAATAATTAATAACACTGCGTCATCACCGGCCTGTGGCCATCCCCCACCCTCACCTACGGACACCCGAAACTCACCTGTGAACTCTCTTACCATCCTGGAAGTAGACGAAGCTGATGTCGAGTCCCTAATCCTACAACTACGTTCTGACAGTGCAGTCGGCTGGGACGGTATATCATCGCTTATATTGAAAAGCTGTCGACATGTACTGGTTCCACCAATTACTTATCTTTTTAATCGTTGCCTTCAGGAGGGTGTCTTTCCGGAGGCCTTTAAAAAAGCTGTGGTCCATCCAGTATATAAGGGAGGGAACAGAGACTATGTAAATAACTACAGACCGATATCGGTCCTACCTGCACTCTCTAAAGTTCTCGAAAAAATCCTCAATAACTCTCTACGAAAATTTCTCGACAAACACCAACTCATTGCTAATAATCAATACGGATTTCGGACAAGTCTATCTACAGATGATGCAGTACTGGATTTCACGCAACAGATTGCCTCAAACCTAGATAAAAAATCGAAATGTCTAGGTATATTCCTGGAACTTTCGAAGGCTTTTGACACAGTCTCTGTTCCCAAGCTCATCATGAAGCTGGAAAGTATCGGTGTGCGTGGAATGCCTCTAGAAATATTTAAGGATTACCTAAAAAACCGTAAGCAATGCATTAAAATTGATACCCACCTAAGTGATGAGTTTCTCTTGTCCTATGGTGTTCCCCAGGGAAGGGATCCTCTCCCCGACCCTTTTTCAGATCTATGTAAATGACCTCTGTAGACTGAGTCTCCCAAATGGTAGAATTTACGCTTACGCAGATGACACTGCAATTCTTGTAGACGGAATCACTTGGGACATTGTTAAAGCAAATGCGGAGGTGGTTATAGCTAAAGTTATGATGTGGTTAAACTCTAACCTTCTTACACTAAACCTACAAAAGACTACTTATATTCCCTTTGCTATACGACGTAACGCTAAACCATCTCCTTCTTTTAGTATAACTCCCCATTCCTGCACAAACTCGTCCACCCCCTGCACTTGTCCTCCGCTTGCGAGATCCGAAAGCGTTAAATACCTCGGAGTATACATAGACGACGGACTGAGATGGGACCGACAAATTGACGCCGTCACCACCAGAACCTTACGTCTTATACATATTTTTAAGTCTCTTAGAGTATCCGCCGACCTAAAAACCCTTAAGATGGTGTACCTTGCACTATGCCAATCAGTGATTGGCTATTGCATAGTTACGTGGGGCGGCGCGGCTAAGACTAGGCTTCTGAGGGTGGAAAGAGCACAGCGAACTATACTTAAAGTCATGACGAAAAAGCCCTACCGGTATCCAACAGCTCAACTCTTCTCTGACTGCAAAGTACTTACGGTCCGTCAGCTTTATGTGCTTAAATCCACCATTAGAAAGCACGCAGGCCTTCCTCCTCAAATTAAAAACAAACGCACGTACGTTCCACCAAATATACAACATAAGACCACCTTCGCCAAACATCAATATTATATACTAAGTACCCATATTTATAAAAACATTAACAAACATCTCAATATTATAAATCTAAACTCACATGCACTAAAATCTAAAGTAACAGAGTGGCTGCTCCTTAAAGATTACTCTTACACGGAGTCTTTACTCACCTATCTTGTGTAATACACACACACCTACACCCACACCTACACACAAACACACACACATACACTCACCCCTACACACACACACACCACTCACACACACTAACACACAACATACAATTCTACTCTTTTATACCATAGAGTAGAATGACACAGTCCACTTGAGATTTAAGTTTCTGTTGATTATTGACCGTAAACTACCTCTTATAATACAGGTATACCCCCTAGCTTAAGAGGTAGAGAATATCATTCTGTACAGATTTTGCAACATAAACTATAAATGTATTTTATAAACTAAACTATATCTAAACCAAATATAAACTGTATTTCAAACTCTGTATGTTTTTGGATAAATAAAGATTATTATTATTATAAAAAAAAAAAAGTCATTTTATTCATTTCTGTCCAAATATTTTATAGTATGTGAGGAACAATAAGGTTTTCGTAAAACTAAAAATATAAACATGGCCATATACAACCTAATAAATAAAATAATGGTTAATGTGGATAAAAAAATACAAATTTGTGCCATTTTTACCGATATGACCAAAGCTTTTGATTACGTGAACCATGAAACGCTTTTGGTCAAACTTGACGCTTACGGTATAAGAGGGAATGCTCTACGTCTAATGAAATCGTATCTAAGTGGACGTCTTCAATGTACAGAAATCTCTAAGATATGCGTCAAATCAAAACGTGAGGTTAAATATCTATCTGGTCCTAGGGAAATTAAATATAGCGTTCCGCAGGGCAGCGTTCTAGGACCATTATTATTCTTGCTGATTATAAATGATCTACCCCGACAAATCTCATACCCTTTTTTTTTTTTTTGAGGATGGGAAATCATCAAATGACCCCTCCCGCTCTGGGTGGAGCAGAAGGGAGTGTCAGACTCTTACTGACTAAAACCCACCCGTGTTCCTTCCTTAGCCCTTTATGTACCAGGGCAGCGGTAACCCTTTCGGACGATCCCGCTACCCCGGCAGGCTTCGGCCCTGTCGGGCCCCGTCAACTACGCTGACATATCTTTGAGGCGCACGTGGAACACATACGCGCCGTCCGGCACGGGCCTGGTCCTAATCGGACGGAGAGCTACCCATTGCTCTCCGCCCGCAGGCCCGCGCCTACGGTGGCCGGGAGTCGTCACGCGGCTCCCGACGCCCGGAGCGTCTCCCTCGGCGGCTGAGGCGTGAGTATCTCTCCCTCGCCCATCCCGCCACCTCCTTCGCTAGCATGACTGCTTCGCAGAAGGAGGTGACCGCCTCCCACTCCCTCTCGCCCCGGACCATGGCTTGCACCAGGGCCGGGCGCGAGAGGTCGCCGCCGCTGCCGATCGCCTTTACGAGGACACGGCGGTGCTCTGCCCAAGCGGGGCAGACCTCCACCGTATGCTCCACCGTGTCCTCTGGGCGATCCTCGCAGTGGTGACACCCGGGCGTCTCCTCCCGCCTGATGATGTGCAGGAACCTCCCGAAACATCCGTGTCCGGAGAGGACCTGCGTCAGGCGGTAGGTGAGTGCGCCGTGACGCCTCTCTAGCCACTCCTCAAAGAGGGGTCTTATCGCCGCTATCGTGGCGTGCCCTGCGCTGGGTTGCGATAGTCGCGCCTTCCATTCCACCATGAGATCGCGCCGGAGGTCCGTCCGCTCCGCCGCGATTTGCCGCGGGTGCGGAGTTTCCCCCCGACGTAGTGCCTCCGCGCGCCAGTCATACAGGCGCGCGAGGACTATCGCCTCCAGATCCCATGGTGGCAGTCCGGCAAGGAGGCTTGCTGCCTCGCCCGAGATCGTGCGGTACCCCCTTATAAGCCTTACGGCAACCACCTTTTGGGGCGCGTTCAGGTAGTGTGCGGCTCGAAGCCGCAGTGAACGCGTCCACACCGGGGCCCCATAAAGGGCCATGGACCGCACGACCCCCGCGTAAAGCCTCCGGCAGGAGGCGTTTGGCCCCCTCAGGTTGGGCAGGAGCCGCTTTAAGGCGGCCCCGGTCCGTTCCAGTATGGGGGCCAAACGTCGGCAATGCTCGAAATCTATACCCTTGTGTGTTATTTGCCGATGACAGTACGATCCTAATAGATTGCCTCGACAAAGAGCTTTATGAAGATGAAATAAATAATTCTCTCAAATTAATAATAAACTGGCTCAACGATAATAATCTTATCATAAACCTCAATAACACAAATATAATTCATTTCTATCAAAAGATTCTTCCTTTAACTCTAAAAATTAATTATAAAAGACAAACTATTAATAGCGTTAACGTGGCAAAATTCTTGGGTATATTGATTGACAGTCAATTAACATGGAAACTGCAGGCTGAAGAAGTTTGCAAAAGATTAAACACGTCTGCGTATACTCTCTACAATCTGTCCAAGAAAGTTAACGTTGATACATTAATGGTTGCATATCACGGTTTGGTGGTCTCTGTTCTAAGGTTTGGTGTAGTATTCTGGGGCAATTGTTCCGAAAGGGAGTCATATTTAAAGCGCAAAAACGGTGTATAAGATCCATTTTGAATCTCAGGGTTACAGATAGTTGCACTCCTTTTTTCAAGAAACACAAAATACTAACTTTTCCTAGTATATACATTCTCGAAGTAGCTATATTCGTTAAAACTAACAAGCATCTATTTCCTGCATTGAATGATACGAGGATGCGAACTACTGCCATGAGATCAAAATATCAGTCTATTGAATACTGGTAGATATAACACTGCTTTACTTAAAAAAAAACATTATTGGTATGGCACCACATATTTAATAAATTGCCAAATTATATTAAGGATCAGCCCTTAATAAAATTCAAGAAACTCCTATCGTCGTTGCTGACAGAGAAATGTCTTTACTCTGTTACCGATTTATAAATGATGAATTGTAATATTTCCGTCATTTTATCTCATTTATTATGTAAATAATTTTAGACTAAGCTGATTCATGATCTTATTTTGAATTTAAGTACCTAGATTCTAAATTATCTGTAAGTTAACCACTATATTTTTGTATGCCAACAGGCAGAATGTACTGGGAATATTTATGAAACTAACACCATTATTGTAACACCTGCATTCTATACAAATAAATAAATAATTATTATTATTATTAACCTTGAACCTTAATACTTTAACGATAAAGTTGAAAATGTATTCAATAAATTTAACAGATTGTAGTAGCTTGATGTGCTGGCGTCTGTACTTTGAATAATCTGAAAACATGTTGATCTAATTTATCTTTATTTCTAGTATTAAAATTATGTCTATCACTTATTTTATTAAAACGAAGTTGATTTTTTCTTACATACATAATATTTTCATAAATGTACCGTCTTAATATTAACCTTTTTAAATAGTTCCTTAAGAGATTCGCGGCGACGTAGATTGTAAATGGCTCTGACAACTCTCTTTTGCAAAATAAAAATGGATTCAATGGCAGCAGTCCGACCTCACATTAAAATGCCATATGACATTATACTGTGAAAGTGACTAAAATAGACTAAACGCGCGGTTTCTACATCTGTTAACTGTCTTATCTTTCTAACAGCATATGCGGCCGAGCTTAGACGCCCCGCAATAGATGTTATACGAGGTCCCCATTGTCATTTCTCCTCTAGCGTGATTCCTAGGTAAACTGTCTGATTAGCAAATTCTAGTTTTTGGCCATTCATTATGATGTCACATTCGCTACTTCTAACATTAGGTACATCATTTAAATGGTTTTATGGTTTTTTAATGGTTTTTTTTTTTCATTAAGTACTAAATTATTAACCGTAAACCAATCTTGGACCTGAAGAATAGAGTTATTCACGTCGTCAAGATTTTGTGACCGTCGGTCTATTTTAAAGATCAATGATGTGTCATCTGCAAATAACACCATCTTCGGTTGATTTTGAAGTAATTGGGGTAAGTCATTAATATAAACTAAAAAGGGAATGGACCCAATATTGAAACTTAAGGAACGCCCATTGTCATTTCAAACCCCAATGAGTTTACGTCGTTTACTTGGACTTTAACCTTTCTATCTTTTAGGTATGATCTTAACAAGTCAAGTGCTATTTTCCTAATCCCATAGTGCTCGAGTTTCATCAGAAGTGTTTCATGGTTTACGCAATCGAACGCCTTAGAGAGGTCGCAAAAGATTCCAATAGCATCTTGTGCTTCTTCCCAGGCGTTAAAAATGTTCTTCATTAGGGTAACACCAGCGTCAGTGGTACAACGCCCTTTCGTGAACCCGTACTTGTGTTCATGAAAGATTTTTTTTTTTATTAAAGTGACGTAACATTTGATAGAGCATCAACTTTTCAAACACCTAACTGAGAACTGTCAGAATTGAAACATATCTATAATTGTTTGGTTCTTTACTATCACCGGATTTGAACTATGGTACTACTTTACTATGTTTCATAAGATCTGGAAAGACTCCTTGGTCAACACTGGTGTTAAATATGAAAGCTAAATAGGGCGCAATAGTTTCGATGAGAGATCTACATACTTCCCCAGAGATCTTCTGTTGATTTAATTTTAAGATCTTTAAAAGCTCTTATAACAGGCCCCCAGCCTGTTATAAGAGCTTTTAAAGGGCTGAAACCTAAGCTCCAAAGGGCATGCCTTTACATTCTTTTTAAGTAAGGCAGCAGAAAGTGCGGGGGAAGAATTTAAAGCTTCAGTAGTTTTAAGGGGAATATTAGCAAAAAAGTTTTCAAATTCCTGAGTTATTTCTACATCTGAATTGATGGGGTCATGTGTGGTGATTTAACAGATTATAAATAAATTTTTATCTCATAATCCTTCATATATTCTTATTAACTCGCAGCTGGCGGGCTAAGTAAAAGTGTTGGGGCCTATTTAACTCAACTCGCAAAACGAACTATCACTTTTTAGGGGCGATATCAATAACGACATCGAACGCAGGGGTTCGTAGTTACAATTAAACCTTCAATAGAAAAGTGTTACGACGTAAACCAGTCGTTAGTTTAATGTTTTCGTTAATTTTATAAGTGTGGCTTTCCATCTTTGTCACCTTTATCAAACAATTGACGGGCGTCTCTCAAATTTTTTTTAATATGTTTAGCGTTCATAGGTTAGTCCATAAGTTGAGGATGTTTTTCAAATAATTAGTTTGCTTTTAATAATTACTATTAGGCGTTTGATATTTTCCAACTTCTGAATGTCGACCAATCTTCACAAAAGGGTCAGCTTCAAATTCAATTAGCAACCAAAACTACTCGCTTCGTTGATTTAGACATAAATGCAGAATTATAACCACTTTTGGGTAGTTTTGTGAATCAATGTTTCGTCATATCTGCTAAAAGGCTCCAATCCGTCAGATATTTATATATTCACTATCAGGACATGTAACACTATTGCACAGAATAACTTTTATTTGCCCCGAATATCCTTTTAAAAACTGTCTAAATCTGAGTTTCCAAATTCAATTTAGGCAAAGCCCACAATTTCTTCATCAGATTTGCCTATCTAAGTGGTTATGGCGTAGGCCGCACACTACCATACCAAAATCAACGGCTCTGAAGATCACTCTAGTTTTGGCCTTTTTTTTGAAACCTGAAAGTAGACTCCTGACCACGAGGCTCCTATCAGAAACTTATCAAATATGTTTTCGGTGTTCTCTCATCATGTCGCACCTACTCAGCTATCAACTTTTAGCTCAGCATTATGCTTGCTCGAAAACTCTGGGCTCCCGTAGGTACTATACAGGCTGATTTTTTAAAGACCAGCCAAAAAGGATGTGGTACAGACCATCAAACTGAACAACTTTCTCCATGGGACCAACATCGTAATCGCGAATAAAAATTCAGCCGTCCCATACATTTAGGTCGAGTAGGTATTGAAGTTTTCTATAGGACAGTTGATAAAATTTTCGCGATTACGCTATTTGTCCCATGGAGAAAGTTGTTTAGTTTGATGGTCTGTACCACATCCTTAAATTTGGCTGGTCTTTAAAAAATCAGCCTGTATAAGGAGTTATTTAAAAAAAACATGTGTTTGTATGGACGTTCGTTATTTTTGTCGATGTAAAATCCCATCGGGCACACGTCTTGTGTATTTATTAGTCTAAGTAAGTTGTAGCTACAGCGGCCCACCTGGCTTGGAAGTCGGTTGAGAGATTTCCTTGTGGGTCATAGCAGTTGGTGGTCTACTGGGAGCTCTTCTGCAGACTCAACATAGTCAGCCGGAGGGTGTTTTAGAAGCCATAGTTTAGCTAGTTATATGAAAAGAAAAGGATGTCAACAAAACCAATAACACTTATTTATTAAATAACTTGACGGTAAATTTGAAGCCTAATAATACGAGTACATGAGAGAGAGAGAGGCCATCGTTCTGTCCCTTTTTCGCATCCGTTCTCCCCCCTTGTCGCGTACTATCGCCTTCTCTGTCTCTCCTCCCACCACCACTAGCAGTCGCAAACGTCGGTTTGCTTTTGGATTTGCCTCATCGACGTCATTGTTCCTGTCCTGACAGCACCGGTTAAAGCAAGGTAAAAAACATTTACCTATCACAAAGTGCATAAGTGAAATTTGCAAGAGTCAATAACACTACTGTACAGTTTTCAACACTACGGTAATTTTTTCAAATTTAACTATAATGTTTGAATCTTTACAATTATCAAGATCATTTTAAGAACGAATACTTTGTACAAAATCTGTACTTCTATATTCTGTGTTTATACTCTTAATTAACGGTGTTACCGTTCGTTTTAAGTAATAAGTATCGAATTATTATCTATGTAGTACCCTCTTTTTTTTACTTTTTGTGCATTAAGGTATTTTAATTGTATTTCAGGCGTACGAATTATAATAATGAGTGATCAAAATATTTTACCGAACCAAAATATGAGCATTCAAGATAAAAGTAAAGATAATTACGTGCAATCTCAGAAAAGAAAACGCCGTGTTCGTGATTTAAGTAGCTCAACCACATCATCAAATTCTAGTTCAAGTTCCAGTAGCCCTGATAGTTCACCAAACGTTCTCGTCGTTCGCGTAAAAGAAACAAACGCAGTCAAAGAGACCGTAAATTAGAGAAATTAATAGAACAGGTAGGCGATCTTAAGAAAAATGTTGTCTATCGTGCTAGTGAACTTGATCGCGGGTCATTATATCAGCATGATGAAGATTGTTTAGATGATAATGTGAGCCGCCACTCGCCAGCTATATTGCGATGATGTATCTATAAATGAACCGGATAATTCTGAATTAGGGCCGGAAATTTCATTGTTAATAGGAACGAAAATAAAAGATCCCGATATCTTAAAGACACCCAGTGCGTACTTAGAAATATTAAAAAAGATTCAACGCTTAGACGATCCCGATTGGCCAAATGTGAGGTATTCCGAAGTACAAAAAAATTATAGACATACACAGAACTCGATGCGAATGATGAGTTGAAACGTTATGACGGCTCGCGCTCTCTAATTAATATGGAAAAAGCTTTTGGGTCGTTATCTTTCGCACTTATTAGCAGTGATAGGAATAGGTAGTGCCTATTTGCCTAAACTTCGAAGAACAGAGACAAGAAACAGAGACTTCCTTAGGACTACATTTTTTCCGGGACATCTGTCTCGAAATTCGGGATAACACTTTTAAATACATTAAAAAAATATCTTATTCGTCGTGAATTCGTAGTAATTCGTCTATATTTACCTAAAGTTTGCGACTAGACATAACATTAATAATTATAAATGTTATGTCTAGTCTATTACTTATTCCAAATAACATATTTTTTTAATGTATTTAAAAGTGTTGTCCCGGAAAAAATTTAGTCCTAAGGAAGTCTCTGTTTCTTGTCTCTGTTCTTCGAAGTTTAGGCAAATAGGCACTACCTATTCCTATCACTGCTTATTAGGCAAAAAGAACAGCTACAAACGGAGCTTCGCTTATTTTTAAGCTGGACTAGGCAAACAGATAATCTGAATCCTGACACGATTAGTGAAAAAATAACGAATATTTTTGTAAATGGTGAGTATACTAGAATTTCTAGCGATACTTTACAAATGATTTGCGGACACCGCGCTGAATGTATTCAGCAGCGAAGGGAAACTATTTTCTGGCTGGTGTCAAGGATCCCCTGCACAAGAGCATAATAAGAAAAATTCCACCATCTTGTCACAACCTTTTCGGAGCTGAGCAACTTACTTCTATGTTAGAAAAAGTTGGAGGCGTGAATAAAGTTTTCTGGCCTCGTGACAAGGATCGCGCTTCTGCACCGCAGACCCCGATCCAAGCACATCCACACTCAGCGAAAGTTATCACTTCCGAGTCACACATTCCGGGTCAGAAAGGTGACCTATAAACATATGGGGCATACCTCTTCAAGACCAAATAGCACACCTTTCTATAACAGCGGCAAGCCCTTTCGGGGCCGGGGCGGTTAGCAATCAAATTACCGCAGATCCAATGATGATTCAAATACCAGACGCAAAAGCTCTCCCTCATCCCACCGGGATAGGAGAGGCAATTCACGCAGATTCTGACTCAACGAGTTCGTTTCGCGCTGGTCACCTGCGACTTTTTCACTACCGGTGGAATAAAATGGGCGCACCCGATTATATATTAAAAATAATATCCGGCTACCGAATTCCGTTTGTACCAAAGCCTCCACTTCATATACCCAATCTGCAAAATTCAGTCCAATCGACGCCTCATTCTGCAGAAATGGACCATATTATTCACAAAATGATATCAGAAAAGGTGCTTACAGTCGTCCCACTAACTCAAAGTTTCATTTCGCCAATGTTTCTGGTGCCCAAAGAAGACGGGAATTTCAGACCGATTTTCAATCTCAAAGCACTGAACCAATACGTCGACGCCACCACCTTCTGGCTGATCAATATTCTCAGAATCCCAGACTTCCTTCAACCAAAAGATTGGATGGTGAAAATAGACCTATCCCAAGCATATTTCCATCTGCCAGTTACAGAGGCTCACAGGAGATTCTTACGGCTTGTTTACCAAGGCCAATTGCTTCAAATGAACTGCTTTCCCTTCGGGCTCAGTTCAGCACTGAAAAGATTTGCCTCCTTGACCAATTGGATTGCCCAGACTCTTCGAGACCGCGGTATACATGTCGTAATTTATTTAGACGACTACCTGCTAGTCAATCAAAATTACAATACACTGGTGAACCAGGTCAAAACCACAGTGGACATCCTACAATATTTAGGATGGATAATAAACTACGAAAAGTCTATCCTGCAACCAAAGCAAGCGATAGAGTATCTGGGTATATTATGGGATCCGTGGAAGAACATAAAATTACTTCCAACAAAAAAGTGCCTGAAAATGAAAACCATGATCAACAAGCAAATGGCATGCCTAAAGGAATTACAAAGCATCATAGGAATGATGAACTTTGCAAGCTTTGTTGTACCTCGGGGAAGGATAAATTTTCGTCAGCTTCAAAAGCATCAGCATGTTACACCTGAAACCTACTGCAAAGAATTCACGGGGCAGCTCAGAGGGACTTACAATGGTGTCAAAATTATCTCGAGACTTCGTCTCCTATCCATGTCTCACATCCAACACACTACATTGTCAACGATGCATCAGACAACGCCTGGGGTGCTTCAAAGTCAAAGTCAAAGTCAAATCATTTATTTCAAATAGGCACATAAAAGGCACTTTTGAACGTCAAAAATAAAATTAGAATAAAATTGATTCTAGTCGCCCCTTCCAAAAGGTAGTTTTCGTATGGAGAAGAATGGGCAAGAAACTCCACCGTTACTCTTTTAAAATGTTTTACAATATATTGCATACATTATTTATATAATTATATGTGAAGACGATGCACCCAAAAATAAACAACACCTATGTGTCCGGCACTTGGAAAACAGAAGAAAAACTTCTTCATTGCAACCAAAATGAGATGCTTGCGATCCTAAAAACGATTCAACATTGTGGTCAGAGCCTGTGCAAAGCCAGCCTACACGTTCAGTGCGACAACAAGACCGCGGTATATCTGAGGAACGAAGGCGGTACAAAATCACTAGCGCTTATAGACCTGACCTACCAGATTTTGCAGCTCGTAGATTCTTACCAGATTCACTTCACCATTTACCACATCCCAGGCGTATACAACGTCGAAGTGGACAGACTATCTCGACTGCAGAGACTACCAGAGTGGCACTTATTCCCTCAAGTAACGCGCCTAATATTTACCCAATGAGGAACCCCGGTGATAGACTTGTTCGCGTCTTAGCGAACCCATGTAGTCCCCAGGTACTGCACTCTGGATCGTCGGGATCAGCAAGCCGAGCTTCAAGATGCTTTCTGCCAGATCTGGGACTATCCATTGGCATGGATCTTTCCGCCACCGTTTTTGATACCCAAAATGCTGATCCATCTGAACAAATGTCGAGGAATATTTCTGATAGTTGCCCCGAAATGGGACCAAGTCAAGTCTTTGGAGACCGGACATGAAGAATCTGGCAATAGACCGCCCTTGGACGATCAGGAACCTATGCAAAGTGCTAGTAGACACATCGACCAACACAAGGCCAACGAAATGACCTTGGAGGTTTGGAGATGTGGGGGTGGAACGAAAAACTGAGTGATTGGACAACCCAACAAAAGCATCTTCTCATGAAAAGCTGGCGATCGTCTACTATAAGAACATATAATCCAGCCTGGGCTCGTTGGATAAAATGGGCTAAGCTTAATCATATTTCTGTAAGCGAGCCAACCGATTCGGCGCTTGCTAGATTTTTATGTGATCTTTACCAAAATGATGGGCTCTCTTACAACACTATTCTGGTCCAAAAAGCCGTAGCTTCCACTTTATGTTGTCCAGAGTCATCAGAACGGCTCAGTAAGCATCCTTTGGTCAAGCGAATATTAAAGTCTATAGCACTAGCTATTCCAAAACTCTCAAAGACCCCAGTTTGGGATCCTGATATAGATAAAGTTTATGAGGTATCGAAACACACAGCATGCCTCATAATACTATGTTCTGGTCGTAGGGTCCATGACCTGACCCTCTTGAGCATCAATCCTAATAATTGCGAAATTACTAATGATTATGTTATCTTTTGGCCAATGTTCGGCTCAAAAACTGATTCCGCAACTTATCGTCAATCAGGTTGGAAGTTAATGAACAATATGGACAATAAATGCTTAGATCCAGTACATTGGATTTTAAAGTTGATTTCAGTTGGAGAGAACAGGAGAAGTGAAGCTAAATGTAATAATTTATTTGTTACTGTATAGGGTAAAGCTCGACCTGCTTCACGTTGTGTTATAGCTAACTGGGTGAAGAAAGTATTAAAAGATGCTGGGATTGAAGCCCCAGCTGGAAGTTTTAGGGCTGCTTTAGCTTCAAAACGTTGGTATGAGAACTGCTCAGTTGATGAAATTCTCTCCAGAGGCAATTGGAGATCAGAAAATACATTTAGGCGTTTTTACTGTAAAGTAGTAAAGAAAACAGGCTCAAAACCAGGGACCGGACAACCCCGCTTAAGAGTTAAGCCTTTGGACAGGGTAACCCGTACATGGGGTAACTCATATCGCAGTGTTACCTTTTGTTCGAGTTACATCCTCGAAACCCAGCGAAATGGTTAACACCTTTATTAAGGTGACCACGTGAAAGGCTTAACCCCTTCAATGACTTAAGCCTTTGAAGAGGTTACCTTCTCAAAAAGCTTGTTTTCGTGTTACCCTGGATTACCTAATAAACTTGAGCTGCATGTAGGTGGGGCGATACTTGCACCCGTGAGGCGCCTTATTGCCTTACTATTTTTATTTCGTTATTACGATTTACGAATTTGACAACAAGTGACTAAACACAAAAAAATTCCATGTTTACAAGTCGCTCGGCAAGTCGGTACACGCAAGATTGGCGGACCGCCGGGCGCGGTAGTGTCCGTTACCCAGGCCAGATGTTGTCGAAAATGGTCATTTAAATCTTATAGATAATTAGTTTTGCGGCTTCTGTAATTGTTGCGCACATTTTTAAATTTGTTGCGCTTATAGATTTTTAATTATTTCACAAAAACATTTCCTGCTAGGGTAACGTTACCCCAGCCAGACCTTTTTCTTTCTAATGGGAATATTTAAATAATTACTAGCTATAAAATTAGTTGTCTAGATGAAGTAAATGTTGTGCCTTATTTTGTATTTGTTCTTTCATCGGTTGCGAAGTTATTCGAGATTATGCTGGGGTAACGTTTTTGGTTTTGCTAGATCTTTGAAATGGTTAAGCGGATTCTTATCATATTTTGTACATGGCTTCTTAGGAATTAGTTTAAATTTGTTCTGCAATAAAAAAAACCAAATAATACATAGCTTACAGGTTATTTCATTAAATAGAAAAACACTTCAATTGGTCCCAGAACTCTCAATAAGAGCTCTAAAGACTTACTTTGAACGTTATTTTAAAGCTTGTAACTGCCTTCAAATGTATGTGAAGTTTCATCAGTATCCTGTAAGTATTTAACAAGTTATGATGATATTGAGTTCTTCACGAGCACGGTCTTGATGTCGCGGTGTTATTTGGCCACTGGATTGGATATATGAACTGAATGTTATGACAATTATTAGTTTTTTAGTTCAGTTATATATCAGTAAAATTTCAGCTCGGTACATTGGATAATTAATGAGATAATACGATTAAAGTCATTAGGAAGTGAATGACCGTGGTAACCCGACCAAGTTTAGGTAGTTACGAAAAAGCGAAAACGCAGAGCATTATACTATCTTTTGAAATGTTTAGTATAATACACCTTACAATTTCGGTACAGACGCGTACACTGTTAAATACATTAATAATATAATAATATCTGTACTATGAAAACATTATTATCTTCCAGTTGCACAAACTTATCAAAAATCTTGACGTGTATTTACTTTAAAATTGTGAATTTTAATGCTAGTCACATTTTTTTATAGATGTGATAATAATAATAATAAAAAAATCGTCTCCAATCTTATGCAGTCGGAAGCAATATGTTTTTTATTAAATTAAAGATCGCGAACAGGTATTTCACACTTTTTAATATAGAACCTAAATCATGACCATTTCATCGACTGACGTAAGAATCAACAAAATCTGCCTACGCTTATGGTCTCTCTAGAGCGCCAACTAGATCTCTGTTTATGACAACTTTTGTTTCACAAAGTTACTTACGTATTTGGATACTCATTTTTACAAAATGATCTGTGATATTTTTATACAAAAACCAACAAAGTTTTAGAATGTACTTTTACACGTCGACTTTTTGAGATTGTAATTAGTAAAAAGTAATACTTACATAATTATTTGACTGCAGTTTAATATTACTTAATTTTATTATTTTTGATCTGTGATTTTAAACATAGGAAAAAAATGTGATATTTGAAATGAGACAACAAAACAGTACGACTAACTGTGAGCATTTTACTACATTGTGATGTCATTTAATATTACCATTGATCCGTGATTTTAATTGATATAAGTAGGTATTAGTAGACATACGTAAAGGTGCGTACAGACCATGTAACATGTTATATAACACTACAACTCTATGTAAAATGTTATACAACAATGTTAAATAACATGACCACACTATGAAAAATGTTATATAACAATGTTATATAACATGTTATGTTATATAGTCTGTACGCACCGTAAGTTTAGTGTTAACTGAAAAAAACCATTGTATATTATTTATTGTCTGTGATCATTACACAGTCCAATATGTGTATATTTAAATAAAAACTGTAACTGTGTACTGTGTATACTGAAATCTATAATTTAATTAAAAAATAATAGATAATTTCAAAAAAGCAAAATTACTATCTGTAATTTTAATCTGTGATTGTTTTTAAGTATAAGTTTAATAATACTTTAAAAGTTCAATTGAAATGATTATATTACCTGTCAATAAAAATTATTTAATAATCACGTAGTTTTTTTTAAAACTTGTGTACATGTCTGTACTAAAATTGTAACACTATCCTACATATTTTAGAAGGTACCATAATGTTTTGCGTTTTCGCTTTTTCGTAACCACCTAAACTTGGTCGAGTTACCACGGTCATTCACTTCCTAATGACTTTAATCGTATTATCTCATTAATTATCCAATGTACTGAGCTGAAATTTTACTGATATACAACTGAACTAAAAAACTAATAATTGTCATAACATTCAGTTCATATATCCAATCCAGTGGCCAAATAACACCGCGACATCAAGACTGTGCTCGTGAAGAACTCAATATCATCATAACTTGTTAAATACTTACAGGATACTGATGAAACTTCACATACATTTGAAGGCAGTTACAAGCTTTAAAATAACGTTTAAAGTAAGTCTTTAGAGCTCTTATTGAGAGTGCTGGGACCAATTGAAGTGTTTTTCTATTTAATGAAATAACCTTTAAGCTATGTATTATTTTGGTTTTTTTATTGCAGAACAAATTTAAGCCATGTACAAAATATGATAAGAATCCGCTTAACCATTTCAAAGATCTAGCAAAACCAAAAACGTTACCCCAGCATAATCTCGAATAACTTCGCAACCGATGAAAGAACAAATACAAAATAAGGCACAACATTTACTTCATCTAGACAACTAATTTTATAGCTAGTAATTATTTAAATATTTCCATTAGAAAGAAAAAGGTCTGGCTGGGGTAACGTTACCCCAGCAGGAAATGTTTTTGTGAAATAATTAAAAATCTATAAGCGCAACAAATTTAAAAATGTGCGCAACAATTACAGAAGCCGCAAAACTAATTATCTATAAGATTCAAATGACCATTTTCGACAACATCTGGCTTGGGTAACGCACACGGCGCGGTACGATGTCACGTGCGGTCGTGGTTATGCAATTTTCAAACTAATATCGATTGTAAACAGTGCATATTACAATGTCTTGAGTTGGAATGGCTTACCCAGTTACAGTGTTACAGGGTGTTGAAAGGGTAACCCGCTCGTAACGGGTTAACTACACCCGTTCGAAGGTGTAACATGTATCATAGGGTTTTTTTTTGAAGCGCTTAAAAAAACCCCTTCAAAAACCCTTTCAACGAGTATCCGGCCGGTCCCTGCTCAAAACTCTGTTTCTAATTTGTTTAATGCAGTGTGATTAAATAAAAATTACTCAAAATGTTTTGCTTGTGTACTTTATGCACACATATTTAATTATAGCACGCGCAGAACTAGTTGGCCGCGCCTTAGGTATGTGAGCGGTGGGATGGAGGGGCGGGGGCGCACTACGTACGTGCGTTGCAACCCGCCGCTTCACCCCTGCTGTCCCCACCTAAGCGGCCAACTAGTTTCGCGCGGACTATAGTTGAGCGAGTCGCTTGGTTTCAGTTATTTGTTACTTATGTTAGAAATATAGTTTTTGCTTTTTTTTTCTGAAAATATAACTATTTTATTTTTTGTAAACCTCATTTTTATTATTTTTTTAACACATCTGTAACAACGTACCTTTATTTACACGTATGCTATACTATGTTTGTTGCTTTCACCCGCCTGTGCGTTGATAGCATAAATACCAATCTTGTCTTGAGGACCATTCCTTTTCACTGTCGTGTGATCTAAATCTTCAATCTAATATTCACATTGACGTCACAGCACCACCAGGCGATAACAAACACATCTCTCATGTATTATTAGGCTTCAAATTTACGGTCAAGTAATTCAATACAAACGTTTTACCTGAAATAAAACGTAAATTATATTACTTACCTAAATTTGAAGCCTAATACCTTAAAATTCTGCCTGGTTCTACAATTACTTCAATGAGGCAAATCCAAAAGCAAGCCGACGTTTGCAACTGCTAGTGGTGGTGGGAGGAGAGACAGAGAAGGCGATAGTACGCGACAAGGGGGGAGAACGGATGCGAAAAAGGGACAGAACGATGTCCTCTCTCTCTCATGTATTATTAGGCTTCAAATTTAGGTAAGTAATTTAATTTCCGTTTTATTTCAGGTAAAACGTTTGTATTATTTACATTTCCATCAGTCGGTTTTAACACCCCAATAACTTGGGAATATGGCGATTCTTCGTCACGGCTTGGTAGTTGACTGTCTCCATGCACGAAGCCGAGATCCGCATATACAACTTCATTTGCGGTGGCCTGGATAAAAATAATACGTCGTGTTAAACAATTGCATGACACTTCGCATAAAGCTCATAATATAGTTTTTACACCCGTTGTTTTTACGTTTTTCTGTTTTATCTCTGCACGAGATACGACTTTGAAGAGACTGAGTTAAGAGTTAACCGGCTAACTAACCGGTCACACCATTCAATCAATCAACTCAGCCTATCGCAGTCCACTGCTGAACATAGACTTCTCAAAAGCTGCGCTACGACCTACGACGCCCGCTACACTAGGCACATGACTCTTTGTCATTAAGTTTCATAGCAGAATAAAATTGTACTTGATTATACAAAAATTAAGACTTACGTAAGTATTTAATTCCATTGTGTCTGCTGGTGGCGAACTCCGATGACAATTTTTTTTTTTCCTTAACAAATAAATAACCAATATTACAGCAGACGTCCCTATTACGGATGGTATCATGGCGTATAATAACAGGTTTTGAGGTTGCTGAGCATTTTCTGGAAAACAAAAGTAACGTTATTACAATTTAACGGAAAACACCTAGTTCTGAGATCATTCTTCTAGTAGTACACTCAACTGCACGTCCATAGAGCTGTAAGTGATCATAGTTTAGTGTTACTTCTGACGTGACGCGAGGTTGACCGTACCACAAGGTAAACATTTACAGAAAACTTGGACTTATTGGTCAGATGTTACCAATAGGCAGTGAGCAAGTGTGGTGATCAGCGCTTGTTCGCAGATGTCTGCTCTGCGATGACTTCACACAGCCTGAAATTGCAGTAATAACTACCTACAAGGTTACTGGTTATTGCGATCACGTGAAAGGATTGTAGGACACGTAATGTCCTAAAGCCTTTAAATACAAAATTAAAAGGAATAGGTAACGTTACGAGTATACGGCACAAGCAATATACTGCAGACATACATTTGTATCTGTTTGTAACAGTAAGACAAACTATACGAGGACATCTCGTGCAGACCACCAGAATAAGATGAGTCAGTCAGTAAGTATGGCTGCAAAGATAATACTTACTAGTATCAGTTGCTGAATTTTTGTTGGTCGTTATTTGTAAGTCTGTTGAAGAATTATTATTGGACGTAATATCTGGTGTTGTACTCATCGTTGTGCCAGTTGCTGAAGGGGGATCTGCAACAAACAATATAATTATTTGTAGGTTTTCACTTTTGGATCATTAGCTAAGGAAAAAAAGGATTTTCAGGTTCTTTCAGTTTCCTAGAAACGTAGCAGATATAAAGTTACTTTTATATTTATCAAAGTTGAGTGGGGTGACGGGCTGGTTGTGAGAAGGGTAGGTAGTTACAGTGGCAACGGTGGCTAAACAGAGAACGCAATATTGACGTTAAAAAGGGACAAATGATCACGCCAGCACCGGCTACCACGCCGCGCGAGTCCGTGGTGCCAGCGCTCTTGTGAGAGGAGCCCGGCCATGCTGCTGTCAAAACCGCATGTTAGTAACATTTTCGTTTAGTTCGGTAAAATACCTAAAATGCAGCAGCTATTCTGGAGAAGGATAAAACTAAAAAAAATTGTGGCATCGCAAAAGACTAGATTATGTCAAGGTCAAATCAGTTATTTCAAATAGGCACATGAAAGGCACTTTTGAACGTTAAAATTCACAAAAATAGAATTGATTCCAGTCGCCCCTTCCAAAAGGTAGAATTGCGTATTGAGAAGAATGGGCAAGAAACTCCACCGAAAAAAATCTGTTGACCCATAGATTTATGTTCGCATAACAATATCATTCGTGTGTGGACACTCATACGCACAGTACGCGCCACTCAAAAGAAATAGATCGCCAACCTTTTTACGTTCTAGCTAAGTTCAAACTATAGAATTTTGGAAATAAAATCGTGCGCAGTTTGTAACGCAGTTCAATGATCGCGTCCAGTGTGGCAGTTGCAAGAAACACCTGGATTTTGGATGTGCAAATCACAGAAACCAGATGGAGAAAGCTGGGTGCCAATAGGATGGCACAATGGAAATGTCCTACTTGCAGAACCTCATCACCAGTTGTACCTGCCCCTGAACCTGCATCTCTGGATACCATATTAAGCGAGATACATGACATGAAGCAGCAACTGAGTTGACATGTGAGGACACTGGTGGGAGACTTGACGATTTTGACACAAGACTCATGGATGTTGAAGCAAGAGCGTCTGAATTAGAAAAGCTTCAGGAAACGGTGGATTGTTTACAGACTGACTTGGCTAGCACGAAGTATCTACTCTCGACTTATGAACAGAGATCTAGGCTAAACAACGTTGAAAATAAGGGGGTTCCTATAAAGAAGGATGAGAATCTGTACTCAATTATCGACGCTATCCGCCGTAAAGTTAACTACAGCTGTCCTAAAGCCTAGATGAACTATATTTCAAGGGTCTCTATTTTTGGTTCCAATGAAAAACTAATAATAGAGAGTTTTTAAAACCGGTATGTAAAGGAAGATTTCATTGCGGCGGCACGTGCCAAGAAGGAGCTATCTACTCGTGACATCGGGATTCAAGGCTTATCTCAGCGTGTGTATGTTAACGAACACCTAAGCGTGGAGTACAAAAAGCTTTTAACCAAAGTTAAAATCATTGCCAAGGATAAACATTATGAGTATGTATGGGTTAAAAATGGTAAAATTCATATACTTAAAAATAATCATTCGAATGTTTTTATTATAAGGAAGGAGTCAGATTTAAACAAGATTGTCTAATGTGCCTCTTAATTTTTACACATACTTTCCTATCTTACTATTAAATTTTACTTCAATGGCTCCAAATGTTTGATACCGTTTGTTTCACAATAACTTTTTGCTAAATGTTTAACACCTCTGCCGTACTAATGAGTTCGACACCTCTCTTTTGTTTACCTACTTGCATGCTTTGTGTTCGTTATCGCGCTGTTTATTTTAAAGCTTTACCGCAGTTCAATACGTTTTACTCTCTCGCACTTGCACGCACTACGCACTATTGCTTGCTTTTTCGCACAGCTGTTTATTACGTCTTAACATCGTATGATTCTTGCGCTCGCGCAAATCTTTTTGACTTTTACCTTCTTATTTAATTATATTACTTATACCTTATTCTACAATATTATTTAACGAAATGCTTTATTTTAATGGATTATACAGATTTATACACAATTATTAGTCTTGGCTTTTAATGGCTCCTAAGTTAAATATATTTTATCAAAACGTTCGCGGGCTTAGAAATAAAAGCGATTTTTTCTATCGTCAAATGTTATTAAACTCGTATGATATTATTGTTCTTACAGAGACGTGGTTATTAGATGTAGTCTTAAATTCTGAATTCTTTCATGAACGATACATTGTGTGGCGTCGTGATCGAGATTATGTTTTGACCGGGCAATCGCGTGGTGGGGGTGTGCTTATTGCTACACGTAGGGAACTTTCAGTTATATGCCAACCTACCTTCCATTCTACAGCAGAGGATTTATGGTTCAGCATACGACTGAAAAATTCTAATACAGTAAATATATTACCTTACATATCTGTGTTGTTTATATAAGTCAGCAAAACTTAGGCCTTTCTTTTTCTTTACAACTTCGCAACTACCTCACAAAATTGAACCAAATAGCTATGAGTAACTCTTCTGATACCTTTCTCATCATTGGTGATTTTAACATAAGCGGTATTAACTGGGTCCTATCTGACAATCTATCGCTCGTCCCAATGAACCTGAATGGTCCTGACGAAGTTTTACTTGGTGACGAATTATATACCTACCTTAGATTTGGGTCAATACAATGGTGTTCTTATTAGGTTCTTCTCTGTGAAAGGGTAAAGGTATTAGAATCGCAATGTTATGAAAACTACTTGAATTTAACCGAAAAATCTATTAAAGAAAACCCTAAATATTTTTGGACCTTCTTTAAAAAATGACACAACTCGAATGCAGTTCCGAGCACTTTAAACTATAATAGCGAAGCGTTGCGTACCGGAGAAACAATATGCGAAGCGTTTTCTACGTACTTTCATTCTACATTTCTAGATACTAGCCTTAGTCATGGAATTTCTTCACCACCTCTTTGTACTGAGTCTTCCAGCCTATCTGATATATGTAGCATTGTACTGAGCGTTGAAGAAGTTTCTAACCTGCTTCGCAAGTTAGATACTTCTAAAGCGGCAGGCCCGGATAATATTTCATCCAAATTTCTTGTGCGATGTTCGACTTTGATTGCCCATCCTATCTCGATTCTCTTCAGGAAATCCTTGGATACTTGTGTTGTACCTGAACTATGGAAATCGGCTTTCATAACGCCTATTGACAAGAAAGGAGTCAAAACCGAAATTGTAAACTACAGGCCGATATCCAAGCTCTGTATTGTGGCAAAAATATTCGAAAGGATCATCTATAACCAGGTGTATACTTGTATAGTGCTCTTCAAAATTCGTTTAGTTCCTTTCAACATGGTTTTTTGAAAGGAAGGTCTACCGTCACCAACTTAATTCTGTTCAATGATATTATTACTGACGCCATGGATAACGGTAAGCAAGTTGATGTCGTTTATACTGATTACAGTAAAGCTTTTGATTGGATTGACCATGAGTTCTTACTATCAAAGTTGTATGGTATGGGAATACGAGGTGATTTACTCAGATGGTTTTCTTCTTACCTGGAAAACAGATCCCAGGCAGTAGTATTAAGCAATTATATGTCTGGTTGGGTGCCTGTCCCCAGTAGAGTCCCCCAGGGTTCATTGCTCGGCCCATTACTTTTCATTATCTATATAAACGACATCAACTCTTGCATGACTTCATCCAGAGTGCTGTGTTTTGCTGATGATATGAAAGTATATGCCACAATATCATCACATGTGGACGTGATTGCACTTCAGGATGATTTACGTCGTCTGGAGGCTTATTGTCGTGGGAGTAAGTTTGATCTTAACCCTACTAAATGTTCGGTTCTAACGTATTCTCGAAAGCGCTCAATTATACCTTCATAGTGTATCTTGGGTGATCAAGTACTACCTAGAATAAATTGCATCCGAGATCTGGGGGTATATCACGATTCACAGCTTACGTTTGGATTTCATGTCGATGCCATAGTCGCTTAAGCATCTAAAGCACTAGGTTTCATAATGCGGCTATCCAAGTGCTTCACTCAAGCCAAAACTTAAAATTCTTTACTGTACTTTTGTTAGAAGCAACTTGGAATACGCGTCTGAAATCTGGAATCCATGTTATCACAAGTATATTGATCGTATAGATAGCATCCAGAAAAGGTTCATCAAGTATTTGTGTTATCATCAGAAAGTGCCCTACCGGTCTGAAGATTACCTCGATCTCTGTAAGAAGTATCATATATTACCCCTAATTAATCGGCGAGCAATCTCTGACTGTATTTCAATATTAAAAATCTTCAATAATTCTATTAATAACTCTGATATTCTATCCAAATTTTATTTTAATGTTCCCGGAAGGTCGAAACGATGGAATGCACCGTTGCGGGTTCCCTCTACGGATTATAGGCAAAATTCATTTACAGTGCGTGCAAGTAGAAACTTTAATGACATGTGTAAACAGCATGATTTTGATCCTTTCTGAACGGGTGCCTCCTCGGCCAGGAAGTGCCTGGGCCTTAGCTTTTTTAATTAAGATTTTGTATGTTCAGGTTTTTATTCTTATATTTGTTTAAGCTTGAATGTTATATTGTTTTTTTTTCTCTTTCTTTTGTTGGTAACTCTGTTGTTTTGTTCACACTCTTTCTTTCCATTCTGTTTTTAGAAGTGATGACTTTTAATTGGCTGTCAGTCTCACACACTTTTTTATTCTGTTTGTTTTAGCTGTAAGTTATCCATACTTAATAAATAAATAAAAAATAACTCGACATAATGTATGGATCAACTGATTTTTTTTTCACGATTTCAAGGTTGGTCCCGTAGTAAAAGTTGTTCATAATGATGAGTGTGCACAATGACCCCTTTTAAGGATTAAAACGATCAAAATTTAACGATATATACATTCGGTATATCACTTCTAATAGTCTGGTACCTAAAATAGTTTTTAAATTATAAGTCCGAGTAGTCACATAATCAAACAAATCTATATTCCGGTAAAAAATCAAAGGAACAAAAAATTGCGACACTATAACAAAAAATGTCACGAACAGCCCCAGTCTCTCATAATCGAAAATAAAATTTAAAAAACCGACCAAGTTCTGTATACAATTACTGTAATTAATAACATACGTCATTGTTACTAATCTTAATAGCGTAATTATTTTAATAAAACGTGTTTTGAAATCAATCAAGTTCTGAGATCTTAGCGTGTCGATAGCAATCTAAATGGACTCGGCCCAGAATTTGGCTACTAATCGTTCAAGATTAACACGATATTGTTTCCGTTGCCACAAACTAAATAGATTTGACAAAGAAAATCTAAAACCATTTACCTGTTTGAAGAATTTGGCTTTTGCCAGCGCCTTAAGACATACTCATTTATGTAGGTACTTACGTTTGTTTTATTAACATTATCGGGTATTTCACTACAGAAATAACTGAATAACGAGGATATCCAGATGATAGATATGGCATTCAGGATAATATGTATTTAGTGTGTTAGGTTAAACGAGGGTCATACTTTAAAGGAGTGCTCATGAAAATAAGGGACAAAAAAGAGCTGTTCCACACAAAAGTGCAATATGAAACATTCACTTAAAGCACGCCCATCGCTTAACCTACATAGAAACTGTAAAACATAGGTTGTAGAGGCTCACCGTCACATTGTTTTATAAGTTCCACCACTAGCACATAGCCGGGTTCTTTTGAAATATCATAATCTGGAAGAAATAACACCAATCAATAACGACGTCTTCCTCTGTTGCATAAATATTAGCTTTTCCTTATGACAGCTATAATGATTAATTGACTGATGACAATTTACTGAGAAGCGTGGCAAGAACAGTTAAAAGCTCTTATTATTGTAACAGTATAACATTCTCTTACATTGTGCCTTCTTCTCGTTCGGTATTGTCATGAAATCCCTCCCTTCAGCAACTAAGAGTGTCGCACACAAGAGATTCGATGAAAATAAGTTTAGCTTCATTTCAGTGGGCTTCAAAGTTTTACCGAAAAAAACATCATAATATTCTTCACCTGTTCTCGGACCAGACGATACTGTATAATTCTTGGCCGAGTAAGTTCTGAATTCTGAAACATATTTCAAAAGCAAAATTACACTTTACATCTCGAAATAATTGTACAGAATTGTCAATCGAAGACAAAAAACATTTTTAAAGTAAACATTTTTCGGCAGTGGCCAAGAAGTAGGAAATTCTTCAGAGGGCTAGAATAAAAATAAATATGTATTTTGTTTTTATGTGGCAATTTACCGTAAGAAGCTTCAAAGGGTAACATGCTACAGTTATACAACGCGTAAACTTTTCTCTTACAGGTTGGCTAGTAACCTAAAGCTCACAATGTGCATGAACGTACTATGCACTGACATGATACGAGTCAGCGCAGACAGCAGCAACATGCTCGAGAAATTATGCATTGAAAATTAACTAAATTACAACTAAAATAATGTTCTTGTTTGTGTGTGTTCGCGCTTGCTTGCGTACATTTTAACCCTCAACTTGATTGCTAATACCTACCATTCGCGAGGATACGATGATTTCAGACCTAAGTTTTTCTGTTCGTATACTCAAGACATCACGAAGGCAGGAGAAAACGTGCTGCCGCGTCTAATATCGAGCGTCGCAAGCAACACAGTCTGCCGCGGGTCGAGGGCAGGGAAGAGAGGGGGACGACCGCGCTGTATGCCATAACACGATTTTTGACACAAATTATAATATCTACATTTGTTACGGCGTTTTTTTTCAATTTTGACTAACTTGGGTCGTTGAGAACGCCAAAATATTTTTTCGGGGGCCATCAATCACTATGTGAAAATTGTGAAATTGATGTCGCCGTCGGTCGGCGGGTCGTATTAAAATCCCTCTCTCGCCGTAGTTTGCCCTTCTTAGTTATGCTAAGAGCTGTCTGTTTGTTACCTTTCACGCCTAAGCCACGGATAGGTATAACCTGGGTAAGGATACATACTTATGAATCCCGGTAGTAGGTACGTTTATCTTTACGCGGGTGAAGCGTGGGCACAAGTTAGTGTTTTTATTTTGTTACTCGTCTGTTACAAGACTAACGGACAGAGAAGGTTCCGTCTAGTCTTAGTTACGAACTTGAAGCTTACCTGCTACATAAGTTACATTGATAGTAGTCACACTCGGCGATTTATTCTTCCAATGAATTCGGATCAAGGGCATATCATCCGAGTGATAACTGAACTTCCATGGGAACTGGGACACTGCTATCGGTTTTCGTTCATTACCAGGTTTTGCGTTAACTAAAAACAACGAGAATCTTAGTTCTAAGGCGACATGCTCAAATATAAAATTAAGAAACTAAAATTGCTTTGCATTCATTAGAGATAGAATCCAGCTCTGCAAGGGGAAACAGTTTGGTTATAATTAACCCGAAGTGTAGTTACACCGTACTACTATAATAGTGAGACACCAACATATTATGTTTTTCAATGATTGTATGAAAAGCATTGCCTGCCATTGTGACCCCGGAGAAATTCATAGATAACCATTTCAGATTACTGAAATGATTATGAATTTCTCCGGGATCAGATCTATATCTAAACGTATATAATACAGTCGTAGCGGAGTGAAAACGATACATTAAATATTTTTGAAAAAAAAAAGCAATTACTATGAGGTCTGGGAACGATTCTTCTGGTAAAATATAGTTTTTATTAACCCCCGACGCAAAAACGACGGGGTGTTATAAGTTTGTGTGTGTGTGTGTCGGTCTGTGGTATCGTAGCTCCCGAATAGATGAACCGATTTTGAAAACAAAATTGGACATATTGTCCCAGAAGGCCGCCGCCAAAAAATGGCGGATTACATATAAAATAATATACAATAAAAAAAAAAATGACAACTCCTCAATATGGGTATCAAATGAAAGGGCTTGACTAGTAGAATACTATACACTATGATAAATTTCAAATCTAAGATGGCCGCCACCACAAAATGGCGAATTACAAAAAACCTGATTAAACACCAAATTACCTGAATTTTAAAACACAAGAAAATAAAAGAAATGAAATAAAAAAATTAAGGAGTCCCTACAAAAAGCATGAAATAAAAAATAAATAAAACTTAAAAAAAAACTCGACAGAAAACAAGTTAAAAAAACTGCAAAATAGCCGCAAATAGAACAAAAAAGGTATAAACGTGAAACCCTATAATAAGATAAAAATAACCCTTAAATGCGCGATTTTTTATTTTTTTTTGAAAAAAATATATTTATTAGTAAATAGGTTCTATTTGACAGGAAAAATTGTAAAAAAAAAAAATATTCGAATTTACTGTACTTTTTTTTCAAAAATGTTATTGTTGTTTTAAAACAACATTGCGCATTCATTGGAATTGTGCTAGTATGGATCTGATGAAAACAATAAACTGTTTTGAAAGTATTTATTTATGGGTTATTGTGGTAATTAAAAAAACAATTATTTTTTTTGGTGTCACACAAAGAGACTTGACATTTTTGGCACATTTTAAAAGTAAACCCTGAACATTTTGGGAACTTGCACCTTTGCTGCTTATCCATCCAAACTGCCCAGTGAGAGGTCTGGTCCAATCTCACGTCTTTCGATGGCGCTGCTTGAGCTGGACCTCGGAACTTCTTCAGGTCAAGTTCTCCTTGTAAGGAGCCCCCATTAGGCCGACCACGTTTAGCTCCATTTGTAGGTAGACCAATTTGACAGAGTGTATCAGCAAGTTCTAGCCTAAACTTACCTAGATTGAGGAGTTTGTTATTGCCCCTTATCGAATGTACTTTCTTGTACATTATCCACGAATTTATTATTGTGAGGTCCAGAAAATGGTAAAATAAACGCATTGTCCACTTTCGGCTTTTCATTGTAATGTGGTAACGACCTATGAACGAATCCAACAAGTCTACTCCTCCCATATGCGCATTGTACTCTCGAATGACCTTTGGGCATGGAACAGCAACTCTTTCTTTCTTAGATTTATCAAAACGTGTGACAGTAGTTGCTGGTTCTGCTCCTACATAAGTGGAAAGAAGAGTGACGGGCTTGTTGTCCTTCCATACGACAGCACTTACTTCTGTACCATCTACAGTCGCCACATTCTCCTCGTAAAACCCTCTGGGCACGTCTTTTTTCATAATGGTGTTTTTGTCGGGCAATTTGCAGTTTCGTAAACGGTTAACGCGTACTGTTCCAAGCGAATAAATTCCTTCTTTAGCTAAATAGGTGACGAGAGGCAGAGAGGTATAAAAATTGTCGAAGTAAATTATATGATTTACGTTGCGTGGTACCACCCTGGCTAATCTGACAACTGTGTTTCCAGACTCTCCCAAATCTGGCTCACCAAGTAGGATGCCGTTTTTGGAGCCTCCTCCAGAATAAATCTCGAATCTATGAGCATACCCTTGTAGACTACATATGAGATACAGTTTGAACCCCCATTTGTGGGGTTTGTTTGGGAGATATTGTTTTATGTAGTGGCTCAATTTCGTAGCACACATCTGTTCGTCGATGGAGAGCCTTTGTTCTATAGGAACCTTCCTAAATTGGTAGTTGAGCGTCGCCTCAATTGGTCTTATTTTGTAGAGCCTGTCATAATCCGGATGATCTCTGGGTAAGCACTTGGTGTTATCAGCAAAATGGATAATAGATCTTATTTTTTCGAACTTTTTTTGTGGCATTGTGTTTTTTATATGGTTGTAACCATATTTGTCATTCCAATAAGCACGTGTATTAGGAAACTTTATAACGGAAGAATAAAACAATATGCCAATGAATTTATTCAGTATATTTTCATTTATATATTCAGGATTGGAGATCTGTTTCTGAGCTGCGTACAAGTTACTTTGTTCTACTATTGTATTCTTCAAATCTGGTGTAAAATAAAATGAAAAAAAATCGTATGGTGTGTTGCATTGCATCAAAGCCTCTGGTACTTGAGTTTCTCCCCTAAAAATTAGCCTGTCTTCTTCAGTAACAAGGTTTCTTTTTCGCCAAATCACAGGTCGATTTATCGGTCGCCTAGCCGTCTCTTGCGATGACATGTTGGCCACAGGTAACGGTTGTGGAGAGAGAGATGGGGAATCGGGATGGGATTGGGGAATGGGGATGGGAGGGTCTTGCATATTCTCATTATCGTTGGTTACAAGAGGATCAGTATCCACCAAATCAGGCTGAGTTTCCTCATCTTCAAGGTCTCGAAGAACATCTTGTACATTTTGATAATACTGACCTTCATCTTCTACCTCGGAGTCTGACCCATCTAAACCGTCTTCGGAGTCCTCAAGGTTTTCTAAATATGATAAAACATCCCGTTCTAATAAACGTGACATGCTGAAACGTAAAAGAAAAGCCCTTCACCAAACATGCAATTATTTACACAGCAATGCGCACTGTAGTTTTCCTACAACAAACGGATTTGAGCTTATGTCTACAAAGATAACAATTATTTTCAATATTTTGTAATTTATACGTATAATTGAAGATACAAACAAGCAAATATAAATAATTTTATAAACTTACGTAATATTTATTGAAGTCCAAACACAGTTTCAAAACTTGGTTCGCGCCAAAAACAAACTTTTCTTCAAAGTGACATTTGACATTTAAATTGTGTCAAAGTTAAAAAAGTATTGTTTATGGCCATTACGAAAAATAAGTATAAATACGTTCAGAAACAAGAATTAGTAGTTATGATTACTAAAAAAACATAAGAAGTTCCTCATAATCTGTGGTTTTCAGTATGTTGTTTTTAAACAACACCGCGCATTTAAGGGATAACCTTGAAATTATGACCCCACGTAAGTACGTATGAAATGCTTTGATTAAATGTTGTCCCGTCGGGGGACCGCTGCTATTTTGAACTTTAACAGAACGTTAGGCTAAGAATTAGAATTGGATTATTTGGTTTAAAATTTTTGTCTCTTTGCCTGAAAGTAAATTCCATCACGCAAATATAATAGGGGTTAAAGTATGAAATGGCCGTTTTATTGTAATAAGGACTTCGAATTGACATAGAACCTTCATGGTTTGAGATTTTTGAGTGAAACTTTTTTCACGTGGTACCTATGAAGTTCTTCTTTTTTAAAAATGTGCAACATTTGATTATCGACTTTCAGTTGTTTTTTTTATTCAGCTTAGACAAGAAAGACGGATACATAGAAAATTCGAGTTATTTTTTAATACGAGTTCCGACGCGGAACTAACGCGGAAGAAACAGCTCGCAATATCAATGTTGCGTTTGGAGACGGGACTGCTAATGAACGCACCGAACAATAATAGCAAAACTAGCAGTGAAACAGCCCCGACTCATGAATCGATCTTCACCATTATTGCTCCATGATAACGCGAGACCTCATACAGCACGAGAAACCGTTTTAACTCTATAGGAACTGCAATTAGAAACCATTCGTCACCCTCCGTATTCGCCAGACCTTGCTCCAACGGACTACCATTTTATTCGTGATTTGCACAATTTTCTACGTGATAAAAAGTTTTCTTCTCAGGAGGCAGTATAAAATGCTTTCACACAGTTTGTCGAATCTAGATCACGAGAGTTCTATCGCAAAGGCATAAATTACCTTCCTATTAGATGGCAGCAATGTATAGATAATAATGGTAATTGTTTTGATTAAATAAATATGTTAAATTAAAAAAAAAACGAATTTCAATTTTTCAGTACAAATCGGCAATTTCATACTTTAACCCCTAATATTTAGATAGATTTTGATATACTTATTATTTTTATATATTTAGATATTCCCTATAAGTCTAGTCAGTGTGTAGGCTGTAACTGATCACGCTATTTGCTATGGGGGGTGAGCAATATTACATTCTGTTCGTATAGGTGCAAGTACCTATCGCAAATTGTAAAAATACCGCCAAAAGGTTAATGTTGCGCGCCGCAATTAATGCCTGATACATGGTGACATTAGTTACCACTAGCGCCATCTAGTTTCGAGTAGCTGAACTAATAGAGTCACTAGCGACATCTATTATCGATTGGCTGAACTTACTAGAACTATCGACATCTGGTCAGTCGGGGCCGGTATGTACTCGAACATTCTAGATGTTTCTACAATAGTAGGTTCTGGAATTATCTGCGGCACTATATAAGGCCGGGACTAGCCGCGACCAATCAGAAAAATTCGATCCAGCCTGTCCCATCTTGCTGCCCTCTCTCAGTGACGCCCTAAGCCGAGGTTCGTTCCCCACAGGGGGTGCCCTTAGCGTGCAGTCGCTTAATTTTAATTTAGTTTTAAGCCCTGGCTGGAGGCTTTAAGTTTTCTTAAGGCAACCACAGGATAGTCCGGTTAAGTAGTCACGACCTCTCTAGGTCAACTACGAGATGCCATATATAAAAAAAAAAAAAAAAAAAAAAAAGCGACCAATCAGACTTGGTTCTGCGATAGAAGCGAATACATCGAAAGCGATCTTCAAGTGCGACTTAAGAGCGATTGTGTTTTATAATTAGTGTGTTTGAGTTGTTCTTAGTGTTGTTTAAATAAAGTGGAACTTTTGGTATTTTTTATCGGCAGTTTTTATTGTCACGAACCCGAAGCTCGTAACAATATTTATAATATACTATACTGGTGAAATAATGGGTATATCTGTACCAACTTTGTACAGGGTTATTAACCAATACAAAATATCGCATAGAGTGGCGTCTCCTCCTCCACCAGCCTATTAATATGCGATTATAAATAATATGATTTTAACATTTGAAATAAAAGGTTTTGCATCTATGAGTCACGTGGTTTTTTTTGTTTACCGTTTTTTAACTACCTAAACCTTTAGAGTATAGCTTCTACGCGTGACGTCATCCGCATGCTTGTTCCCATAGCGATGCTAAGAAGCCTATAGCCTTCCTCAAGAATTCAGCTATCAAATGCAAAAACAATTTTTCAAATCCAGTCGGATTTAAAAAATATATATTTTGTATATTTTGGCTAATGTGACCAAAACTACAAACGTAGTATAAGTACACGGAAGTTTTATAAAAATGTGGCTGTTTCAGTACCTAAATATCTATATTTTAAACATGTTATATTGAATGTATGTGTATTTGGTATATTTAATTTGTCAATGCATCGGAAATATATGTAGAAACGTTACTTACGATAATCCAAATCATAATACACGGTCACGTCCGCAGTCAAACTGATAGTCCGTAGAGAAGATAATAAAACAAAGGCAATGAAAGATTTCATTTTAAGTGAATAAATAAACAACTAATCAATCTGTTAAAAATGAAGTAATATTTTTTAAAGTAGGTATAAATGACACTTAATTAAAATGATTAATAAACGTGCAACTGTAGGTAAGTACAAAATAAACTGAAATAAGTAACAACGTCGGTTCGTCGTCGCTTTTATAATCGCATTTTTCAGTACCTAACTTCCTCCTCAGATAATGTACAGCACAGTTAATGCTAAGCGCTAAGGATTAATTAATATTACCTGCTAACCCTTAGTTGATAAGTTATTGTTGTACTAATCATTGGACCAATGTTGTCAAATTAAATAAATAAAATTATTATTATGTCGTTTATTCATTAAATTGTCTTATTTTATTATATTTTTAAATATTAGTATAAAAACAAAAAAAAAACATAAAAAAATATAAAAAAATAGTGATCCACCGGTGTCGGGAGCAGGGTCCAAGCTACCGGTGGTTAGGGCTCCAGAGATATGTAGAAACCTCCTCAATTGCGAGCCGTATCGAGGAGTACTGCCTTCTGAATCAGGCCCTTGATCCAACCTCTCCTTATTATTATTATTTTTATAATGATGTTCAATTGTATTTATTATTGACTAGCTTCTGGCTGCGACTTCGGCTGCGTGAAACTTCTTGTTCCCCCGACGACCCACCTGCCCGCGCTGTCACATCGTTTACGCTCAGCGTTCTTTCTGACTTTTATCTTTTTGCTAGGCTCCTAAAGGTCATAGCGTAATGTTACATACTTATAAGCATATTCTCTATGTTATTAGCAGACAGGAGGACGCTGCTGCATGTGCATTAGATTTTCTTTTGTTCTCTGAACTATCCAACTTTGTAATAGGGGTTAAAGTATCAAATTGCCGTTTTATTGTAATAGGTACTTCGAATTGACATAGAAACTTCATGGTTTGAGATTTTTGAGTGAAACTTTTTTCACGTGGTACCTATGAAGTTCTTCTTTTAAAAAATGTGCAACATTCGACTATCGACTTTCAGTTGTTTTTTTTATTCAGCTTAGACAAGAAAGATGGATTCTTCGAAAAGTCGAGTTATTTTTGAATACGAGTTCCGACGCGGAACTAACGCGGCAGAAATAGCTCGCAATATTAATGTTGCGTTTGGAGAGGGGACTGCTAATGAACGCACCGTGCGATTTTGGTTTAAACACTTTCGTGACGGAAACTTTGATTTGAAGAACGAACCACGTGGAAGACCGCCCACACAGGTGAATAACAATGAATTGAAAGAGATGGTGGAAGCCGATCTGAGCCAAACTACCGGAATTAGCGGCATGGTTTAACGTTACCTTACCTCATACGTTACCTCATTTGCGTCAAATCAATAAAATAAAAAATATGAGAAATGGGTGCCTCATGATTTGCTGATCTGCAGAAAGAAACGCGTGTTGAAACTTGTGTTGCCTTGTTGAATCGATACAGAAATGAAGGAATATTGGATCGAATTGTCACATGTGATGAAAAGTGGATTCTATACGATAACCGTAAGCGAAAAATGCAATGGCTGACCCCAGGTCAAACGCCGCAACAGTGTCCTAAAGCAAAGCTTACCAATAAAAAGGTAATGGTAACTGTTTGGTGGTCTCAGCATGGTGTTATTCACTAAAGCTTTCTCAAATTTGGTCAAACAATAACGGCAGATGTCTACTGTGCCGAACTCCGAACAATGATAGCAAAACTAGCAGTGAAACAGCCCCGACTCATGAATCGATCTTACCCATTATTGCTCCATGATAACGCGAGACCTCATACAGCACGAGAAACCGTTTTAACTCTACAGGAACTGCAATTAGAAACCATTCGTCACCCGTATATATATTCGTATTTGCTAGACCTTGCTCCAACGGACTACCATTTTTTTCGTGATTTGGACAATTTTCTACGTGATAAAAAGTTTTTTTCTCAGGAGGCAGTACAAAATGCTTTCATACAGTTTCTCGAATATAGATCACGAGAGTTCTATAGCAAAGGCATAAATTACCTTCCTGTTACATGGCAGCAATGTATAGCTAATAATGGTAATTAATTTGATTAAATAAATATGTTAAATTAAAAAAAAACGAATTTCAATTTTTCAGTACAAATCGGCAATTTCACACTTTAACCCCTAAGGTATCGAATTAATGTTATTTTGACCTACATTGTAATAGTGCCTATCGACTGTTGGAGTATGGCGTCATGTAAAATTATTTTGTGGTTATCCCTATCCGCAACCGAAAAGTCCCCGTTAATTAGAAATCATGAATTTTGCAATATCCAAATTAGGTAATACAAGCGTTAAGGAAACTGCAAAACAAAAATAGATTCGTGCCGACTGCAAAAACATAAAAGTTTTCAGTCAATGTGGTACTATCCACTTTTGGTACAGTAAAAGTTAATATTTATGTTTAATCCCCGAACGAGGATATCAGTATATCGATAACCATTATGTTAAGCGTGACCTGCGTGACATGGAATCGTCGCTACTTACAAATTTCAATACAAAAAAAAATATCATTGCTTTACTGAGTGAATCGAGATCTAGCGCTATGGCTCCAAATCTTCTGCTGATCATAAAACCAAGATTCTCCAGCTTTTATTTTTGATTCTGATTCGATCAACCGAATTGTAGGAACCCCACGAGCCGATACACAACGTCATCATCAGCTTTACATTTCAGCGAGCATGACAGATCATCCTGCCAGACATAGACAGTGACTTTATATCAAGTCAAACAGTAATGCCTGCATCGTCATCATCGTACTTCTGCCCTGATCACAATTTATTTCGGGTCGACGCAACATGTCTTTTTCTTCCATACCTACTTCTCTATTAGTTATCATCTTGGTAGTCACTTCCTTTCTAGCCATATCATCTTTCACACAGTCCATCCATTGGTCTTCCCCTACTCTCGTAGCCATCCACATTCATACTCAAACCTTTCATACAATTTCTTCTTTTCTCCGCATCAGATACACAATATTCCAGTCAGCGATGCCACTTAAAGACTTCCTCTTATGTACTCATTCCTTATTCTATCCATTCGTGTAGCACCACACATCCCCCTTTGCTTTATAATATCACAGTAATGGCTGCATGAATCTTGCATTTAGATAATATTATTAAAGACGTAATATTGTTCAAATTCATAAACCGACAAGTAAACAAGTATCGGTCATGTTACATGTAACGGGGAAAACTATAAATAACTGGGATAGTTAGCGCAACACGCGCGAACAAGTTACTCGGATCGAGATATTTAATGCGAATATTGTTTTGATCGCATTATAGGCTCCTGTCCCACCGTCGACAGGAAGCGACTATTCCCCGAAGGGTCGGCAGAACTGTACCTATAGTACGCCCACATTTCACTAGTTATGTTCAAACCCCCATGTTATAGCAGGGCTACGAGAAATTTCTAATAAAAAAATCTAATAATAGACCAGCGAGGCAGTCGGCACACGGTGTAAGTTCCTAATGAGAAAATGTTGAAAACAATAAGAAGGTACTTACACATTCATTTGATAGTTGTTGCCCATCCCGATCACCACGGCATGCTAGTTCATCACAGTAAGGGGTTACACTTGTTCGCCTCGGCATTATTCGGCACATCCAGTTGGCAAAATCGAATAAAATATATTTATTCGGGAAATGCCGCTCGGCTTAGATCGTATTGTGCCGAGCCCACCCGAACATGATTCAGCAAGAGCTACCCTTGCTGAATCATGTACCTACTTAATTAATATTTTTGTGTTTTCTTGTACGGGACGATGTGGTCACTAAGCGGCAAAGCCCATTCATGTAATGCTTAAGTAGACAAAAGTTCAAAAGTGTAAGTATGTAAGATTCAACAATATTAGCAGGTCAAAGCTGTGTTATTATTGTAGTCAGTCGGTTCGGTCTGGCGAGTCATATTACATGCACACACTAGGAAATAATATTCTCAAAGGGTCACCGATATCGACATCAAAAAGGTGGACTATATTATTGTAGTCATAACAGTTCCTCAACACAGTTGCATAAATATACATTTTAATAATAGTTAAGGGAAATTTAATTGTGCTTTGCCACGTTAGGTAAATAACAGAAGTACGTTCCTGTTTCAAATAAGGAAAATAATAACATTGTATCATTTTGTGTAACGCATTTAATTGTAGCTGGCATTTGGGATATGCGCAGTAATATAATTATTAATTGTGTGTATACCTGACCTAATATCATTTATAGATATATTACAAGCTTATTTCGGCGCGTGGCCCAAACCGGAACTAACACCGCCATTTTATATTTCATAAAACTTTTACGCAAATGTTAATCAACAGCGCCCACAGTGAACGTCATTCGAGCGCCAGGAGATTCTTGTATATCTCAAACACAGTAAAGTGATCTTTGTTTTCGATACAATGAGGTTGCTTTTGGGTTGCTGCCAGTGGCGTGCGTTTCATAAAGACAGAAAGACACTGCCTACCCTACCTAACCCAGTATAATCTTGTTCTGATATCTATTATTATTTTATCTACGAGTACGTCGAGTACCTATTTTGTAAAAATAAACAAAAAAATCATTAACAGTCGCTCCAAGCACGCTCGTTCAGTATTGTAGAATTGCGCGGCACTAGCGCCGCTTACGCTGAGTGCTTTGGGAAAAACGCAAACTATTCGGGTCTAAATGTTTATATGTGTGCTCTCGTGGTCATGCGTATTGAATGGGTGTGCGTTCCTATAAATACGTGGCACACAATGTCACAATAACGCACACAACCGTACAGAATAGACAGTGTCTTTTTTACAACACGACAAATTACGAAATTATCCGATGTTTTACAAACCGAAATTAGCTATATAACTATTTTAAAAAGTAGCATTGTTTCATGTATATTGCATCATAACTTACACTATTTCTTTTTTGTCGTATTATTTTTTGCACTGTCTCCGAGTTTGTGACATAATCGCCATATTGTATGTTTGATTCGTTTTGATTTGTTTTGTGAGCCATATTATTTGGTATTTAAGAGTTTAACGTCGATAATCAATCACCACCAGAACGGGTGTTGTGTCTGGCGGGCAATTGCCCAACGATTGATGTTGGGAAATTGTATCTATGCTAATTGCGCGGTAAACTCTGCTTGCGAGATGCAGGATTTGCGTGACGTCAGTATGACGCGTTGTTCGCATGTGGCGTTGTAGATACCGCTACATCACTCCCCTCCGGAGACCGGAGGTCGATAGTGGACTGAGTCTTGTATCTTGCGATGCTTGCCAGGCCAGCTGAGGTTCCAGTGAGTCGGAACCGGTTGCCGCATAGTTCACGGTGAGTCGGAACTGTCTGCGGAGTTGTCCCCAGTGAGTCGGGGTGGCGCTGCGTTATATTCCAGTGCGTCGGATGTACAGTGCCGGGTTGAGGCTGGCTGCTGCGTCGACCAGGAGAGGGTGCTCTGCTTGTTGACCGGCCGAAAGTGCAGTGTGCTGTGCCGAGGTTGCTGATGAGGCTGAGGGTGATGACCAGGTATGCGCGGACGCTGCATGCTGGTGGTCAGGATACCCGTTGAAGCCGTGGATGCTGGCTGGCTGGGTGACTCACCGCTAAAGCTTGCGGGAGTGATGATGATGACGTCACGCTGAAGTGTTTGCACGAAGGCTGGGCTGACGTTCATGTTCGGGGTCACCAGTATAGAGGTATGAGGAACAGGGTGTAAAGTTCACTCATACTCTATAGAAAAGGGAGGATCCTCCGACCAGAACGGGTGTTGTGTCTGGCGGGCAATTGCCCAACGATTGATGTTGGGAAATTGTATCTATGCTAATTGCGCGGTAAACTCTGCTTGCGAGATGCAGGATTTGCGTGACGTCAGTATGACGCGTTGTTCGCATGTGGCGTTATAGATACCGCTAGTGTGAAAAAAAATTAAAAAAATAAAATTGTCTTTGCAGTCGGGGGACCTCTTAGATTAAAAAGTGTTCCACAGAATGGTCCCCCGACTGCATTGACAATTTTATTTATCTGTTTAGTCAGGGAATACAACTTGTTTTTTACTTTTTAGTTCGTTTTTTGGCAGGGCAGTCGTGTTTTTATTATTATTATTTTTAATTATTTATTTTTATTTTATACATTATAGTGACAAGCTTTATTCACGCTAGGTGGCTTTAATTTAAGCACTAAAGGTGGTGGTGGTGGTGGTTTAGTCTCACGGCGAGGCGAGGCGTAGATAGGATGGACGAGGACAAGGACGGCTCCCGTCGCGTCGTCGTCTTGTCGGTTTTTTTTTCACTTCAAATAAATATAGTATGGACTATGAAAGCTTAGGTACATAATTTTTCCCATTAATTTGCAATAAATGGTGTTGCGTTAATCTTAACCAATATGTTTGTTACTCGTGTGACGGTGTGATGATGAAAGAATTCTAAAACTCAATCATCTACGAAACCATTCACTCATTTAGACATCCTCAGTCTTATTAAAGTCTGATTAAATCGTTTGCACAGCCAAAGATGAAATGTTTGTTTTGCACGTACACCGTACCTACCTAAGTAAAACTGGAGCCCATAAATTATATATATTTGGAATATGCTCATCAAGGCCTTCAATTTGATACCCATATTGTAATAATTGAACAATTTTTTTTTTCACTTTTCAAAATGGAGCCATACTGCCGCCATATTGAATTTTTTCAAAAAAATATATTATATAGCCAGTGTCACTCTGGATGATGTAAGGATTCTAACGATACTCCATACATCCAAATCTGTTCAGGCATTTAAAAGTTATGGTGGAATAAAGAAACTCACATACATACATACAAACATACATCAACCCTGAATACATTCACTCCTTTTTGGGCAGTCGTGTAAAAATGGATAATATTCACCGTGAAAGTTGTTCAGGTGGTGTGTGTATAGAGAAAATAAAAAAATGATGCGTTTTCAAAACTATCATTCGGTGATAAAAAACAAGTGATTGTAAAAGGTCGTTGTACACCGGATTTGCAATTAGTACAAACTAAAGGTAAAGTCAATCGTAAATTCAATACAAAACAATATGATTCATATTATTGGCTCACAAGTTGCGTACACAGCAATAGGTCGTTCTGTTTCCCTTGTCTACTATTTTCAAACAATAAAACGGTCTAGAACGATACCAGTTACATCGATATTCATAACTTTCCTACTGCAGCTAAAAACATGACCAATCTGAAAAACACCTAGAAGCTTCCCTTAAATATCACACCTTTGGAAAAACTCGTATTGAGACGCGTTTAAATTCTCAGATACAAATCGACATTGATTACATCATTATTTAATCGACAAGACGACGAACCAAAACCAACATGCAGTAAGTATTTTTGGCTTTTAAAATTTTTTGCCTACCCTTTCTATAAACTCTGTGCACGCCACTGGTTGCTGCCACTAACAAGTCTGTCAATATCACAGTGACCTTTATTCTCGTTACTATAAGGTTGCTAATAGGTTGCTGCTGTCAGAAGTAAAATAACTGTGAACGGAATGTCAGCATGGTTCCAGAGAGTGGCGTCACCACAGATATAGTATACGATAGATAGGTGATATGGTAATTAGGGCGAGCCTAAACACAAATTACACGAGTGTGCGTGTGATGTGCAAGTGTACGAGACACACAGTGATGTGCAAGTGTACGAGACACACAGTGATGTGCAAGTGTACGAGACACACAGTGATGTGCAAGTGTACGAGACACACAGTGATGTGCAAGTGTACGAGACACACAGTGATGTGCAAGTGTACGAGACACACAGTGATGTGCAAGTGTACGAGACACACAGTGATGTGCAAGTGTACGAGACACACAGTGATGTGCAAGTGTACGAGACACACAGTGATGCGCAAGTGTACGAGACACACAGTGATGCGCAAGTGTACGAGACACACAGTGATGTGCAAGAGTACGAGACACACAGTGATGTGCAAGTGTACGAGACACACAGTGATGCACAAGTGTACGAGACACACAGTGATGTGCAAGTGTACGAGACACACAGTGATGTGCAAGTGTACGAGACACACAGTGATGTGCAAGTGTACGAGACACACAGTGATGTGCAAGTGTACGAGACACACAGTGAGGTGCAAGTGTACGAGACACACAGTGATGTGCAAGTGTACGAGACACACAGTGATGTGCAAGTGTACGAGACACACAGTGATGTGCAAGTGTACGAGACACACAGTGATGTGCAAGTGTACGAGACACACAGTGATGCGCAAGTGTACGAGACACACAGTGATGTGCAAGTGTACGAGACACACAGTGATGTGCAAGAGTACGAGACACACAGTGATGTGCAAGTGTACGAGACACACAGTGATGTGCAAGTGTACGAGACACACAGTGATGTGCAAGTGTACGAGACACACAGTGATGCACAAGTGTACGAGACACACAGTGATGTGCAAGTGTACGAGACACACAGTGATGTGCAAGTGTACGAGACACACAGTGATGTGCAAGTGTACGAGACACACAGTGATGTGCAAGTGTACAAGACACACAGTGATGTGCAAGTGCACGAGACACACAGTGATGTGCAAGTGTACGAGACACACAGTGAGGTGCAAGTGTACGAGACACACAGTGATGTGCAAGTGTACGAGACACAGTGATATGCAAGTGTACGAGACACACAGTGATGTGCAAGTGTACGAGACACACAGTGATGTGCAAGTGTACGAGACACACAGTGATGTGCAAGTGTACGAGACACACAGTGAGGTGCAAGTGTACGAGACACACAGTGATGTGCAAGTGTACGAGACACACAGTGATGTGTAAGTGTACGAGACACACAGTGATGTGCAAGTGTACGAGACTCACAGTTATGTGCAAGTGTACGAGACACACAGTGATGTGCAAGTGTACGAGACTCACAGTGATGTGCAAGTGTAGGAGACACACAGTGATGTGCAAGTGTACGAGACACACAGTGATGTGCAAGTGTACGAGACACACAGTGATGTGCAGTGTTACAGTGTCTTTGGGTCTCCATATTTGAAGCTGATAAAGTGAATACCTGTCTTAATTTTTAAAGGAACAAAAATAAAACTACAAGCAAAATGTGCTGAATTTTTATTTTCCTTCAAAGAGAACTATTTTATTATAAAAATGTCGTAAGCAGTCCTTGGAAGTATTTTGTAAGTGCTTCATATTTTATTCTAATAATCAAATATTGGCGCCGATTCCCTTGTTCACAAACTAAACTAAATTTAAGTTCAGTGCATCTTCTTTTCTGTTTCATTCAGAAAAGGACAGAAGATAAATATTAGTTTAGTCCTGTCACCATCGCTCCTCCGAAAATAAATGTAAAGACACCAAATTTGTCACAAGAATCGTTGATATGTGCAGCTATCAGTAGCCACTGATAATTTTATTTAACTAGCGTCGTAAGAAAAGCTTTCACTAACTATCTAATCAACCCACTTTTACAATTAAAACTTAAAAAATGACCTAGTAATGTTTTATTTTCTAAACCAGTCACCTTCGCAAGCGATGCGTCGAACCTTAGAACCAAAAACGAAATATCCTCAGATCGTAATATATTAAACTCTGCCTTGCCCAACTATGTAGTGTTCACTTTCCAGTCCACCCAGGTGCCGCTGACTGTCAGTATTGTACACAGAGCGACTGCTGAGCGCTGCCTGACTTAGCAACTGACTACTGGCGAATACCGATGTCCTATCTAATCCAATGTCAGCACCGTGTATGCTACGTCGTAGCACAGTGCGAGCTACGCCGTAGCATAGTGTGTATTAGCCTTTCATTTCAATAAGGATTTAACACCCCAATTATTTCGGCATATGGCGATTCTTCGTCACGTCTTGGTGGTTGACTGTCTCCATGCACGAAGCTGAGATCCGCATATACAACTTCATTTGCGGTGGCCTGGAAAATATATAAATTGACACTATCAACATGTCTTTAAAAGTCCTCTATTCCTGTCATCCTTAATATTAGGGGTTAAAGTATGAAATTGCCGATTAGTACTGAAACATTGAAATTAGTTTTTTTTTTAAATTTAACATATTTATTTAATCAAATAGTTATGTCCTTTTTTCATGCGTCATGTTTGCCGCAAATAAATGCATTTTCTTTCTTTTCTTTCTTCTTCTTTTCTTTTCTTTCTTTCTAGTTACCATTATTATCTATACATTGCTGCCATCTAATAGGAAGGTCATTTATGCCTTTGCGATAGAACTCTCGTGATCTAGATTCGACAAACTGTGTGAAAGCATTTAGTATTGCCTCCTGAGAAGAAAACTTTTTATCACGTAGAAAATTGTCCAAATCACGAAAAAAACGGTAGTCCGTTGGAGCAAGGTCTGGCGAATACGGAGGGTGACGAATGGTTTCTAATTGCAGTTCCTGTAGAGTTAAAACGGTTTCTCGTGCTGTATGAGGTCTCGCGTTATCATGGAACAATAATGGTGAAGATCGATTCATGAGTCAGGGCTGTTTCACTGCTAGTTTTGCTATTATTGTTCGGAGTTCGGCACAGTAGACATCTGCCGTTATTGCTTGACCAGATCGGAGAAAGCTATAGTGAATAACACCATGCTGAGACCACCAAACAGTTACCATTACCTTTTTATTGGTAAGCTTTGCTTTAGGACACTGTTGCGGCGTTTGACCTGGGGTCAGCCATTGCATTTTTCACTTACGGCTTTCGTAAAGAATCCACTTTTCATCACATGTCACAATTCGATCAAATATTCCTTCATTTCGATATCGATTCAACAAGGCAACACAAGTTTCAACACGCGTTTCTTTCTGCAGATCAGTCAAATCATGAGGCACCCATTTCTCATATTTTTTTATTTTATTGATTTGACGCAAATGAGTCCATATTGTTGGTAAGGTAACGTTAAACCATGCCGCTAATTCCTGGGTAGTTTGACTCGGATCGGCTTCCACCATCTCTTTCAATTCATTGTTATTCACCTGTGTGGGCGGTCTTCCACGTGGTTCGTTCTTCAAATCAAAGTTTCCATCACGAAAGCGTTTAAACCAAAATCACACGGTGCGTTCATTAGCAGTCCCCTCTCCAAACGCAACATTGATATTGCGAGCTGTTTCTGCCGCGTTAGGGCGTGGACCCATGTCTACGATGCGGCGCCGTTTGCCGTGCAACGGTACGGCACCGCCGCCGGCAGATGGCGCGGCGCCGTACTGTGCCACGGCGTCGTGTACCGGCACGTGCTCACTATTGTGTTGTCATCACCACATATTTTCAGCGCTTCATATTTCCTCTTAAAATTATCTCCATCATGGTTCATTATAGAAAGGTATGGACTTACCCAATATTTTCTTTGATTTTGTTTTTTCTTCATTCGTCGTCGTCTTAACAGCAACAGGAGCAGGATACGTCTTTCGCGGTCCATATCAAGCCAAAACTGTAATTGGTATACGTGCTGAGCGGGTACGTGCCGGTACACGATGCCGTGGTGCGGCACAGCGCCGCGCCATCCGCCGGCGGCGGTGCCGTACCGTCGCACGGCAAACGGCACCGCACCGTAGACATGGGTCCACGCCCTTAGTTCCGCGTCGGAACTCGTATTAAAAAATAACTCGAATTTTCGAAGTATCCATCTTTCTTGTCTAAGCTGAATAAAAAAAACAACTGAAAGTCGATAATCGATTGTTGCACATTTTTTAAAAGAAGAATTCTTATGAACCATGTGAAAAAAGTTTCACTCAAAAATCTCAAACCATGAAGGTTCTATGTCAATTCGAAGTACCTATTACAATAAACCGGCAATTTCATACTTTAACCCCAATTACATAACGACTATTTATTTAAATCTTGGTTCCAGTCAATAGTACTCGTACAAGGGAACTGTGTGGATTAACGATCTCCAGCCGACGTAAAGTACTTGTACTCTAAGAGATGAGACTGCGACCAGGGCCCGTATTCCCGTGATTTAAAACGTTCAAAATCTAGTCGCAGTCTCATCTCGGCGACAAACAAATGTAAAAATGTAGGGAAATTAGACGAAGGTATTTTTGACAGATTGAGACTGAGATCAGACTGTGAACGTTCTTAAAATTACGAGAATTACCCCTCTGATTTTGAATATTTTAAATTACGAGAATTGGCTTTCAAGAGTCTGTCTCCTGAATAGACAGAGGCTCTAGACGGTGGCGCGCCGGCCAGTAGGTGACGACCTGTGCAGCACTCCAGCACCCCGGTACTATCGTTGAAGGACACCGCGTGTGTAGTCAGAGTCTGACAGACCCCTCCGCCCACCCCAGGGCGGCAGACCAACAATTGCAAACTGTCTTGGTGGTATTACACTTGTAATAAACAAAGGTTGTCGTTTAATTCAAGACTTACGTAAGTATTCAATTCTATTGTTTCTACTGTGCGCGAATTGTGGTGACAGTATTTTTTTACCCCTATATAAATCACCAATACTGTAACACACATCACCATGACGAATGTTATCACGTACACTATCCCAGCGTTCTGGAAGAGCACCGGTTGGACGATCCTTTCTGAAAAAACAAACTTTTTAAAGTAGGTACAACCGAATGAAATATTTAATTCTTACTAAGATATTGGGTTGTCAACCGAAAGTCTGACAACCAGCCTGACCAAGGGGTATTGTATTACCCACTCTGTTGGGGACTGGTGTTCAGCTGCATCCGGTTAGACTAGTAGCCCATCCCAACATAGTTGAGTTGGTTGTGGAAAGGCTAGGGAGATGATGATATTGAGGTCGCCAGTCAAGAGAGGCGGCCTTATTTAACGTATGCTTCGGGAAAACAAGTAACATATCAAAAGATAACCTGTGCTTTAGGACTAGTAACCAACCACACGTAGTCAGCAAGCAAAGTTTATTTTTATTTTTATAAATGGCATCTTGCAGTTCAACCTATGAGGTGGTCGTCTGTTTAACCGGGCTTGCCTGTGGGTGCCTCAATAAATTAAGGCCTCCAGCTAGTGCTTAAAAAACTTAAAAACTTAGCGACTACACGCTAAGGACACCCCCTGTAAAGTACGGACCTTAGTTTAGGGCGTCACAGGGACAGGGCAGCAAGGGACAGCCTGGATCGGAATTATTTAGGGGCAAATTTAAAACTACAAGCTCAGCGGTGCGCGCTGGCTCGAGCAAGGGTCGGGGCGGACATGGTATGGGGCGTCGTGACGGGCCACGACAGGGAGGACGGAAGGACGGCTGTCAGGATCAGCAAGCAATGTGAATGCTGCTCTTTCTTATAGGCTTGACATTAACATATACACACGAATGGGGAAACAGAACAAAGAGATAGATATACACTGTACAGGCAGCTGACTTACAACAAAGTTATGAGTGTATAGTCATGTATTTTATGTGACTTGAATAAGTGTATCTTAATCGTGACAAGTTCATCGTCATCAGGTCCAGCCTGTTCCCAACTGTGCTGGGGTCGGGGTAGTGTAACAAGGTATTAAATAATAACAATAAATACAATGGAGAGGGTATCGACAGACTTACCTTCTAACACATTATTTAACAAGTCCACTTCAATTACACAGTACCGGTTTTTTAAACAAATGTTGTTATCTGTAAAAATATTAAAACATTAAATAAATACTCTGCATAGAAGTTTTATAAAGGCACCGTTCCATGGCTAAGTTTCGATTTGTTCAATGCGAAATAGAAATGAAAATATCTGGCTTGCTTTCTATAAGAGAGAGAGAGAGAGAGAAAGAGACAGACAGACAGAGAAACATGCGACGCCGCACAGCTTACAATAGCTTACTATAGCAAAAAGTGTCGTGACAACTTTTCGTAAGAATTTTTTCCGTCTAGCCCCCTTTCACAACGCGCGATAAGGAACTTCGTTCCAAAAATAATGTTGAATATGTTATAAAAGAAGGTCGTTCGTGAAAAAATTATAATGTAGCATTCGCCAATGCTGCATAACGTATTAAGGTTCAAGGTTGATTGGGAACATTTGTCAGTCTCGGGTAGCTAGACCTGCTGGCGTCTGTACCTACATGACGTGTCATTTGTCTCGTCCGGTAATCCTGTGACAGCTTTCCCTTTAACTATTTGTTTTCTGGTACAAAGTCCAGCTGTTGAAGATAATTCAAGATCAATAGCTATTTCACTGAAGTTTAAATTACGAAGGATCATGTAATACTTTTCTTGTTTATTTTTTAAATACATTTTTAATGTTTCCTTGTGCATGTTGACTCCTGTAAAGAAGAAAGCATTGTTTATTAGAATATGGTTTATTGTTAAATGATAAATGATTTTATTTTTGTAAGTAGGTTTGTACAAACACTTTTACACGTCAGTCATATTTTAAAACTAGATGAGGTCGGCGTTTCCTATCTGACTAGTCTGAGAAGAAAGGCCAAAACAAACTCAGAGGTACCAGTCTCTTTTAAAGTCCAGACATAATATTGGTCAGATCATATGAAGACCATGTAGGTCGATGTCTGAGATGGTCTTTTGAGGAAAGAACCACACAGATTGAGAGGACCTGTCCAGTCAGTGCACGTATTTGTCAGAAATCGTGCAGCTCAACTCAAAACTTAAGGAGCTCAACGATTCGACGAACAATACCAAAGAAAGGACATTTGGGTAGGCCACATTAATTACTCAAACGCCAGACCATGACAAAAAATAAGAGAACAGAGAGAAAAATAATATAAAGAAAATGACCCACATAGTCTTCACATTCACGTTGTTTCTACAGATTCTTCACATTCTTCATTGTTACTACAGATAACTAAACATCTGCAGGGTCAAATTAAATTAGCTAGCGAAACTTCATAGATGTTATGGGTATCGATATCTAAACACGATAAAACAAAAATAAAAAAAAGATTTCATTATTTTTTGTTTGCGGTCAACGACCGTTGGTAGTGTTGTACTTGAAGTATTATTTCAGAAAATAAGTTTCTATTTGTTTTGTCGTGTTACCTATCAGGTCTGTAAAGTTTACACAACAAAAACTGACGTTTAAACTTAAAATTCAAGTAACTACACACCAGCGGCCGTCGATCCCAAAAATTAAATTCATCAAATGAATTTATTGGATGAATTTTTTTTTTTTAAATAAATATTTGTTTTATTTATTTATTTTATCGTGGATTTGTTTTACATAACGGAGCAGTTTTCTAAATAACTAGCGGTTTTTTAAAACAGCGGGTTCGACAATTCGTCTGCGACATAAATACGTTGCCAGAAATCACAAGCTTACCTGATAGATAGGTTAAATACACATTTGTGGTCACATTCAGTAATTCGTTCCTTAAATATATCTGCATAGATAAGACATCATCCAAGTGATAACCAAATATGAAGCACGCACTCGGTACAGGCTTAAACACAGGTGTACCGGTTGGTCCATCTGAAAACAAAAAACAATGTACATATTGTATATTAAGAAAATAGATTCAATGTTAAAAATGTGATCGCAGTTTGACAAAACTGCGTCTACTTTTAAAAATGATGCGTAAGCTGTTATGCGTAAATGATAAATGATTTATTTTTTGTAAGTAGGTTAGTAAAGACGCCAGCAGGCCAAGCTACCTGAAACTGTCAAATTTTCCCAAACAACCTTGAACCTCAAGCTTTAGCGATAAAGTTGAAAATCTATTAAACAAATTTGACAGATTGTAGTAGCTTCATGTGCTGACGTCTGTACAATGTTATTTTTTTTTAAACTAGATGAGTTCGGCGTTTCCTATCTGACTAGAAAGAAATGAAAGAAAATACATTTATTTGCGCAAACATGACGCATACAAAAGAACATAAACACACAAAAAAAAAGTAACAAGTACTACCTACTACTTCTACTCTGAGATGAAAGTAACAAGTACTACCTACTACTTCTACTCTGAGATGAAAGTAACAAGTACTACCTACAACTTCTACTCTGAGATGAAAGTAACAAGTACTACCTACTACTTCTACTCTGAGATGAAAGTAACAAGTACTACCTACTACTTCTACTCTGAGATGAAAGTAACAAGTACTACCTACTACTTCTACTCTGAGATGAAAGTAACAAGTACTACCTACTACTTCTACTCTGAGATGAAAGTAACAAGTACTACCTACTACTTCTACTCTGAGATGAAAGTAACAAGTACTACCTACAACTTCTACTCTGAGATGAAAGTAACAAGTACTACCTACAACTTCTACTCTGAGATGAAAGTAACAAGTACTACCTACTACTTCTACTCTGAGATGAAAGTAACAAGTACTACCTACAACTTCTACTCTGAGATGAAAGTAACAAGTACTACCTACAACTTCTACTCTGAGATGAAAGTAACAAGTACTACCTACTACTTCTACTCTGAGATGAAAGTAACAAGTACTACCTACAACTTCTACTCTGAGATGAAAGTAACAAGTACTACCTACTACTTCTACTCTGAGATGAAAGTAACAAGTACTACCTACTACTTCTACTCTGAGATGAAAGTAACAAGTACTACCTACAACTTCTACTCTGAGATGAAAGTAACAAGTACTACCTACAACTTCTACTCTGAGATGAAAGTAACAAGTACTACCTACTACTTCTACTCTGAGATGAAAGTAACAAGTACTACCTACTACTTCTACTCTGAGATGAAAGTAACAAGTACTACCTACTACTTCTACTCTGAGATGAAAGTAACAAGTACTACCTACTACTTCTACTCTGAGATGAAAGGCTGAAACAAACTTAGAGGTCAGTCTCTTTTAAAGTCCAGACATAATCTTGGTCAGATCTCATGAAGTATAATAATAATCGCTCGCATTGAAAGGAGGTTCCTCTCTCTAGAGCCCTGATCACCGGTAGCTTGGACCCTGTTCCCGATACCGGTGGGCTACTATTATTTAAAATGTTTTTATACTTTTTATATTCTAAAATTAAAAAATATAATTTATATGTAATTAAAATGAATTAAAGGAAAAATAATAAGTTTATTCAACAATTGTTTACAATGATACACAAATATATTATTATAGGCTATAATTTCTTGTTACAAACGAATTAGACATCGGTAGCCGAATTAGGCGAAAGCCTGTATTTCGGCTATCAGCGCCCAAACCCTCAAATAATAAACACTTAAAAATAGCCATCAAGTAGAGATGTTAACATTTTGTTGATTAAAATATATATGTATATAAATATTGAAAAAGTGATCATAAATAACCTAATAATTGGATGCAATAAAATAATACGATCATTAAAGGAAATTTTATATTTGGAACTTGCCCAAATTAAAAAATTAAATTAAATAAAAATAAAAATAAAAATAAAAAATTAAATTAAGATAAAAACTGAACAACGTATGTATGTGTGTGTATCCTCTATTTGTGCGATATCGTGAGTCTCTTCGTAATTAAGTCTTTGTAAGTATTTTGTTACCTTTTAACACCAATCTACACGAATACCATGTAGATTGGTGTTTGAAATGGTCTTTTGAGGAAAGAACCACACAGATTGAGTTGACCTATCCAATCATGTACGTAAATAATGTTATGCGTAAATATAATTAGGATACAAAAAAGTATGCCATGCTATATTACCCCTTATTTTGTTAACGAATAGGCCAAAAATACAGATGTGTAGGTACTTACAAAATTCATAACCATTATATACGTACACGTTCGCGTCCGTTGCTACACCAACAGTTAGTATTGAAACGAAACAAATGATCGTGTGCATATTCACGGTTAGACACACTAATTTATTTTAATAATAAGGAAAAGCTACAGTTTTTTAAACATAATTGATATCTTTTTATGATTTTATTAAAACACATTAAATAAACTCTTCACTTATATAATAAATGATACACCAGCCGAGCTATTCTATACAAACCTCACCGTGAAAACTTAGATAAAGTGAGCTGTCAATAGTGTCAATCCCTAGCATGTGGACTGACAGCTCACTTCACCTAAGGCTTAATTTACATTGCCGCGGAACGGAATGGAAACGATTTTTTCTACAAAGCATAATGAACTTTATGTCAATTGTTTAACGTACAAACTATGTAGATACGAGCCAAAAAACAGGTAGCGCGTCTTCAGGAGAATTCTCGTACATTGTCGAGAATTCCCGTAGCTAGCAGCTCGTATCTAATTTATACTTTACACCATTGACATAAAGTTCATTATCCTTATGTAACATTTCGTTACAAAAATTCGCTTCCCGTCTGTTCTGCCGCAGTGTAAATTGAGCCTAAGTTTTCACGATGAGAATTTTACAGAATACATCGGCAGGTACGTGCATCTGTTAGTTCAAACTAGACAGGAATAATAAAATTGATTCGATGTCGGTTTAGTATACGGTATTATTAAAGACAATAACATGAGGTATATTATTAGCTACTGTAATTTTCTCTTAATATTAGTGACATCATAATGAACGCTATGCGATAGCGATAAAAAAGAAGGCATATTATGCACCCTAGTTGCGTAACACACCATCAATCTCAATCAGAATCATTTTGTAGGATCCATTGCTTCATATGTTCCAAAAATGTGTCTGCTCAACAACGTAATAACGCTATGAATGTTGTTGAACTGCCAAAATGAAACCCTTTGGTTGCACCCTAATTCCGTAACACATAGCCATTACGAAATTCACAATTTTTATGTACCTTTATTTATTATAGCAATCGACAATGTAAAATACAAAAGAATAAGAACATCTGTAATTAATATTTAATATTATGTACAGGGTCAAATTAAATTAGCTAGCGAAACTTCACAGATGTGATTGGTATCGATATTTAAAAACGATAAAACAAATTTTCTCAACTCATTGTTGAAGTTACAACGCGGTCGTTGACCCCTTAAAAATGACATCATTTTTTTATCTTGGTACCTTTACGGCAGTTGACTTATTTAGTTCACTTTTTTGTACGAAGTAGACAAAGACATCTACCGTATTTTGGAAAAAAAAAATAACGTATTTTTTTTTTCCAAAATACGGTAGATGTCTTTAAGTAATTACAATAATGAACAGTAATTACAATAAGTAAATAAATTAGAATTTTAATTAAATTGACCTCAATAATGGCAATCCAAAAGTGTTTTCGCTTGTTGTTTTCCTGTTCGAGCTCCGACCTCATTGCACCAATCTATTCACTAATAAGGACAACACTCATATAATTCGCGTTTGCTACTGTTAAGTCACTCTAAATTCTACACCGTGTTCTTAACGTTATCCACAAACTTTGGCAAACGCTTCTATAGCTTTTACAAATCAAATCTAACAAAAGAAGTAGTACTTAAAAAGGCTTTGCTACAAAGATATTTTTAATTTAATTTAATGAAATTTAATTGCTATGATGCCGCTTATACCCTGTCCATTCGATTAACCGTTTTTTGACAGCTGTCTTAGAACGTACATAATCCAGATTACGTAAAAGTTAACTTTAAAGTGCGTAATAAAATAAATATATAAACTGCCTAATCTTATTGAATTATCTTATTTATGGCTTCTTACAGACATTATAATACCGTATGTGTATCAATGTATTGTGTCTTGCTGCAATCACTAGTTCCATCTGTCAAAAAAACGGTTTACCTAATGGACAGGGTATAGTGCAATTAAAATGATAAATCTCGTATACGTCAGCAAAAGTGATAGCTTGGTGTTGTCTATGAATTTCTGAACATTTTCTTTTGAGTAATCTCGTTTAATTGAGAACCAGTAATTTAATGTGCATGTTCATCTAACTGGACATCTAAAAGTTGTGTCGTTTGATCGGATACCACCAGCTCTAAGACTTCTCCTTTTGATCCTCGTACATTGTAAATTATGTTATACTAGCAGCGCCCCCGGTTTCACTCGCATAAGTTTCGATTCCGTGAGAATATCGAAAAAAAAAGTATCCTATATGTTAATCTTGGTTATAAACCATCTGTGCGCCAAATTTAATCCAAATCCGTTCAGTAGTTTTTGCGTGAAAGAGTAACAAACATCTATCCATCCATCCTTCCATACAAACTTTCACGTTTATAATATTAGTTGGATATATGCATGTCCTGAAGAACTTCTTGTTGGAACTTTAATTTCAAACTAGCGGGCCGGCACTCGTCGTCCTGCCCGAGAAAACAGCGCCACCTACCGGGTCCAATTGTGTATACAAACCTTGTCCTGACAATAACAAACTCAAAGAAAAAATAATTATCCAGTTTGGTGCAGTCGATCGGAAGTTATGCGCGTACATACATTTATTATTACAAAAAGATTAATATTGAAATCACCGCATAGAATAAGTTTTTTGTTTTCTCAAGACAAGACTTTAAGAGAATATTCAGGTTATTGAAAAATATCTCAAGTTTACTTTTTATGTGCCTACTAAGTACCAAGTACATACATAGTTGGATAGTTCAGAGACCAAAAAACCTAATGCACATGCAGCAGCGTCCCCCGTCTGCTAATAACTACATCCTGCGATCACTCCTTGTAGAGAGATCCTCAATAACTTTCTCACATTGAGAATATGTTCGGCTATGAACGTTTAAAAAAAAATAATAATTAATAGTGTGTAATGACTAATCAATCTATGTACTCGTATACTTAATATCCTCCAGTACAAAACGACATAAGTCGAGTTATGCCCTTTTGTTTATATCTAAAGCACCATTGCAATCTACGTGTTCTGTTACATAAATATCAAAAGGACATATCTATAGCTGCAACCTAACATATTTTTTTTTGTAATATATCAAAGGCATAACTCGGCTGCGTGTAAAGGCACATCTATCGATATCAGATAAATTTCACTGCTTAATAGACATTATTACAAGAAATTCTAAAAGACAATCGAACTAATTGGCAAAACAGTTAATTTAATTACAAAAAGACACAGACCATGTAGTTCCAAAGTTTTTTTAAACACAGTAAGAAATAAATGCAGATAATCCATTTGGTAAGCATGTTTGAAAGGGCACAACTGCATTTGTTGCGTTTGCTTCAGTTATTGTCACTGTATCGCTATTTGTGGATTGCCGCGTGGTTTAGGAATAAGTAGTTTCATTCCTTAATTTGTAATTTTCTAGTTTATTTGTAACCAGTAAATTAGTGACCAGCATACGAGCATGCCATCAAAGCTCTCAAGTGCAAGAAATCACCAGGTAAAGATGGTATAACAGCCGAAATACTAAAAACCCTAGGTCCACGGGGCACAAAAGTTATCACCGAAATATGCAACACAATTTGGAAATCCGGAAGATGGCCAAAAGACTGGACAGAATCGGTGTTCATACCCCTACACAAGAAAGGCTTTTCCAAAGACTGTGGAAATTACAGGACGATAGAGCTATATCTCATGCGAGTAAGATCTTCCTTCATGTTATCAATGACGTTTTAAGTACTTTTAAAGCCGAGAGATACCCGAAGAACAGCAGTGCGATTCTGTAATCATATCACCGTGAAAGCTTTCACCTAATGAAGTGAGCGTGGAGTGAGCTGTCATTCCAACTAATGTTAGGGATTGATACAATTGACAGCTCACTCTAAGCTACCTCACCTAAGTTTTCACGGTAAGATTTATACAGAATCGATCGGCTGGAAGCTTTTGTTAAGGGCAAGTTAATGATACAATTCTAAAAATGTTTTCACTGGTAGAAAGCTCATTATGTGTCAGTGCTATAGGCTATAAATTATGTTTACTTCATGCATTTTAGCTGAGCTATCACAACTTTTGTCTAGCAAGTCGGAAAGAAATTCCTCTTAAAACAGAATTATTTGCATGCGCTGCCTAAAGAGTTGTGTATAACTAAAATTAATGTATGACAATCTGGTCCGCTTTAAATAATTCCAGAAAAAAGTCCGCGACACCATATTTAATATCACTTTTATGTTTTAAAAAAGTATTTTTTTTACAAGCTTACGTTTGGATGAAAATATAAATTTTAAATAATTGAATCCTCATCAAAATAAATTAATTTATGATCACATGGACATTATAGAGATAAGATTTGCCCTTTACAGTATGTCAAATTATAAAGAGGTATTTGTTTGTATGTAGGGGGTAATCTCTGGAACTACCGGGCTGGTTTGAAAAAATATTTTTGCATTTGATAGCCTAATTCTTGAGTAAGGCGTAAATAAAGAAGAAAGGAAAAGTATGTAACATCACGCTATGACCCTTAGGAGCCTAGCAAATAGATAAACGTCAGAAAAAACGCTGAGCATAAACGATGTGACCGCGCGGGCAGTACTGTGGTGTCAATTATCTGAGGAGGAAATTACGTACTGAAAAATGGGATTATAGAAGCGAGCACGAACCGATGTTATTACACAGTTCAGTTTGTTTTGTACTTACAGTTGCACGTTTATTAATCATTTTAATTGTCTTTTATACTATTGCAAAATATTACATTATTTTTAATAGAGTGATTAGTTGTTTATTTAGGTATTCATTTAAAATGCAATCTATAATTGCCGTCGTTTTATTATTTTCTCTACGGACTGTCAGTTTCGCTGCGGACGTGACTGTTTATAATGATGAGAGATATTGTAAGTAACTTTTCCATGTTTCCGATGCATTGACAAATTAAGTGTATCAAATACTTACACATACATACAATATAACATGTTTTCACGCCTCTAAGCTGGCTAACATGTTTGTGAGATTGATAATTGGGAACGCACCCACGATACATTGGACTACCTTGTTGGTCTCGCGGTCACAAGCGCGGCTACAGACCTGGAGGTCCTGGGTACGATTCCTGGGTACGATTCCTGGTTGGGGAAGTGTAATTGAGTTCTTTCCTAAGATATTTCTGAGTGGCAGCCCGCAGAGTCTGTACTGAGTGGCAGCCCGCAGAGTCTGTACTGAGTGTCAGCCCGCCGAGTCTGTACTGAGTGGCAGCCCGCAGAGTCTGTACTGAGTGGCAGCCCGCAGAGTCTGTACTGAGTGGCAGCCCGCCGAGTCTGTACTGAGTGGCAGCCCGCAGAGTCTGTACTGAGTGGCAGCCCGCCGAGTCTGTACTGAGTGGCAGCCCGCAGAGTCTGTACTGAGTGGCAGCCCGCCGAGTCTGTACTGAGTGGCAGCCCGCAGAGTCTGTACTGAGTGGCAGCCCGCAGAGTCTGTACTGAGTGGCAGCCCGCCGAGTCTGTACTGAGTGGCAGCCCGCAGAGTCTGTACTGAGTGGCAGCCCGCAGAGTCTGTACTGAGTGGCAGCCCGCCGAGTCTGTACTGAGTGGCAGCCCGCAGAGTCTGTACTGAGTGGCAGCCCGCCGAGTCTGTACTGAGTGGCAGCCCGCAGAGTCTGTACTGAGTGGCAGCCCGCCGAGTCTGTACTGAGTGGCAGCCCGCAGAGTCTGTACTGAGTGGCAGCCCGCAGAGTCTGTACTGAGTGGCAGCCCGCAGAGTCTGTACTGAGTGGCAGCCCGCAGAGTCTGTACTGAGTGGCAGCCCGCAGAGTCTGTACTGAGTGGCAGCCCGCAGAGTCTGTACTGAGTGGCAGCCCGCAGAGTCTGTACTGAGTGGCAGCCCGCAGAGTCTGTACTGAGTGGCAGCCCGCAGAGTCTGTACTGAGTGGCAGCCCGCAGAGTCTGTACTGAGTGGCAGCCCGCAGAGTCTGTACTGAGTGGCAGCTCGCAGAGTCTGTACTGAGTGGCAGCCCGCAGAGTCTGTACTGAGTGGCAGCCCGCAGAGTCTGTACTGAGTGGCAGCCCGCAGAGTCTGTACTGAGTGGCAGCCCGCAGAGTCTGTACTGAGTGGCAGCCCGCAGAGTCTGTACTGAGTGGCAGCCCGCAGAGTCTGTACTGAGTGGCAGCCCGCAGAGTATGTACTGAGTGGCAGCCCGCAGAGTCTGTACTGAGTGGCAGCCCGCAGAGTCTGTACTGAGTGGCAGCCCGCAGAGTCTGTACTGAGTGGCAGCCCGCAGAGTCTGTACTGAGTGGCAGCCCGCAGAGTCTGTACTGAGTGGCAGCCCGCAGAGTCTGTACTGAGTGGCAGCCCGCAGAGTCTGTACTGAGTTGCAGCCCGCAGAGTTTGTACTGAGTGGCAGCCCGCAGAGTCTGTACTGGTGTCCGGTTGTTGGGAATAGGTTCGCTTGCGAAATGTGGCTGTTCTAGGTATGAGAAGATACTAATTTACTAATGTAGATACCGCGAGGCTAGTCTATTTCAGTTAGTTTCATAGTATCATGTCTTACGGTATTTTACTATGGGGACGGGCTGCAGATATTGAGTCTATTTTTATTCTACAGAAAAGAGCCATCAGAGCAATATATGGCCTCCGCAGGCGCGATTCTCTAAGGGAACTGTTTAAAGATATTAATATCATGACGGTACCTTGTCAATATATCTATGAAAACATCATGTACGTAAGGAAAAGTTTATTAACGTTTATTAATTAAAGTAAAGTTTATTAATTAGTTCAACCAGGTTTCAGACTGGCTAAAGTAGACTCTTCCTTCATGGGGTACTGTTTAAAATGTTACAATAAAATACCTCCTCACATACTCCAACTCAATGAAACGAAATTCAAATATTGCATAAAACGCACACTATGCAGCCAAGCATATTATAAGTTGCGGGATTACATCGCTGACAAAAATGCTTGGCTAAACGCTGGTCCTGCTCTACAAGACGCATAAATAAATTGATTAGAATTTGAAAATACACACGCCTACCCTACCTACATACTGTTGGAGCTGCTGAAGATTTTAAAATACTATTTTTGCATTATATACATAATATTCAATCTCCTAGTATTGTATAATTGCATAGCAGATATGTGAGTACTATGTACATACTATAAAGCTACCATGTTCTGGGTACGTCTTTCATTGGCTTGAATGTGCCTTCGCGGCTGAGAGTATGTCATGCTCACTCTAATGTCTCACTTATGGTGGCGCATGTGTTGGATCATTTAGCTCCCTTCAAAATGGTTGAGCTGAATGGTGTGGGGTGGGATGGGGTCTTAACTCATGTACTGAATCCATGGTTACAGTTTGCGCGTCGATGTCCCTGCCACCCTGTATACCACCAAATGCCACTACACTGATACACTGACTGATAGATTCTTACAGATTATTCCTGATGAACGGCTATCACTAAAATAACAATAGTAAGGAATCGAACAATGTGGTAGTGCGAACATGCCATGTTTGCAAAGCAGTCGTCGGACCACGAAGCTACCTTTGTTGAAAGTTGTCTAAAATAACTGTTCTTATATAACGTGTCCCGGAATTAACGCACACCACCAACCGCCCAATTAGAATGTTATGTTATAAAACATAATAGATACACTGATTTATTATTGTTAGGTTTAAAACATTGTCGCAACACGTTAAGGGTCCAGCACGAAGTCGAAGTACTTCATCCAATTTTGTTTGTTTTTACTGCACTGGGGAAGTGTGACAGTAATTTAATTATGTTGGTGTCTCACTATAGTAGTACGGTGTAACTACACACACACACACACCCACACACACACTACACACACACTTCACACGTACACTTCGGGTTAATTATGACCAAACTGTTTCCTCTTACAGAGCTGGATTCTGTCTCTAATGCATGCAATGCAATTTTAGTACATTCATATTTGAACAAGTCGCCTAAGATTCTCGTTGTTTTAGTTTACTCAGAACCTGGTGCTGAACCAAGGCCTATAGCAGTATCTCAGTCGCCATGGAAGTACAGTTATCACTTGGGTGGTTGGTACTATATGAATATTTATTTCAAGAATAAATCGCCGAGTGTGACTGCGATCAATGTAACTTATGGAACAGGTAAGCTTCAAGTTTCTAACTTTCTTCCTAAGGTTAGACGGAACTTTCTCTGTCCGTGAGCCTTGTAACAGACGAGTAAGAAATATGGAAACATACATGCAGCGTAGCGTAGGTAATGAAGAAATCAAGAGTGAAGATTTCTAAAAGTGTCGCGGACGAGGATATTGTACGTGCGTGCTGCCTTGACTACACAGACGACTCGCGGATGACTCGCGTCGCGCGCCCGCGCTCCCCTGCCCCGCGCCCACCTGCTTCAACCCCCGCACCCTACAAGCTCCTTGAACGCACACCACCCTTAAAAAAAAAATCAAATCAAGACAAATTATCTCTCAATTATCTTTTTTATCTCTCTTAAGGTGGATGCTCCAAGAAAGCCCGCTAAATTCAAATTTCCTTACGTTTTTTGCAATTTGCTGATCGTAAGTTGTACGTTGATTAAAATATGATTCGCGGCCGTAACAAATATGTATTTAGAGAAATATAATCATTAAAGTCATCAACACAACTCTCTAAGATCAAGTAATCCTACTGAATGAGTATTTCATGAAATCTTGACATTTTAGGATTATGCCCTTCTGGCTGCCAACCCTGAATGTGGTGTGTTTGCGGATGTCTGGATTAAAATTATGCGTATATGTCTGGTGTTCTGTGAGAGAATGTATGCAAGGGAGTCCACTGTTCCATGTTAGTTCTAAGTTATAATAGGGGTTAAAGTATGAAATTGCCGTTTTATTGTAATAGGTACTTCGAATTGACATAGAACCTTCATGGTTTGAGATTTTTGAGTGAAACTTTTTTCACATGGTACCTATGAAGTTCTTCTTTTAAAAAATGTGCAACATTCGATTATCGACTTTCAGTTGTTTTTTTTATTCAGCTTAGACAAGAAAGATGGATACTTCGAAAATTCGAGTTATTTTTGAATACGAGACGCGGAACTAACGCGGCAGAAACAGCTCGCGTGTGGATAGGGGATTGCTAATGAACGCACAGTGTGATTTTGGTTTAAACGCTTTCGTGATGGAAACTTTGATTTGAAGAACGAGCCACGTGGAAGACCGCCCACACAGGTGGAAGCCGATCTGAGCCATACTACCCAGGAATTAGCGGCAGGGTTTAACGTTACCTTACCAACAATATTGACTCATTTGCGTCAAATCAATAAAATAAAAACATATGAGAAATGGGTGCCTCATGATTTGATTGATCTGCAGAAAGAAACGCGTGTTGAAACTTGTGTTGCCTTGTTGAATCGATACAGAAATGAAGGAATATTGGATCGAATTGTGACATGTGATGAAAAGTGGATTCTTTACGATAACCGTAAGCGAAAAATGCAATGGCTGACCCCAGGTCAAACGCCGCAACAGTGTCCTAAAGCAAAGCTTACCAATAAAAAGGTAATGGTAACTGTTTGGTGGTCTCAGCATGGTGTTATTCACTATAGCTTTCTCCAATCTGTCAAGCAATAACGGCAGATGTCTACTGTGCTGAACTCCGAACAATGATAGCAGAACTAGCAGTGAAACAGTCCCGACTCATGAATCGATCTTCACCATTATTGCTCCATGATAAAGCGAGACCTCATACAGCACGAGAAACCGTTTTAACTCTACAGGAACTGCAATTAGAAACCATTCGTCACCCTCCGTATTTGCTAGACCTTGCTCCAACGGACTACCAATTTTTTCGTGATTTGGACAATTTTCTACGTGATAAAAAGTTTTCTTTTCAGGAGGCAGTACAAAATGCTTTCACACAGTTTGTCGAATCTAGATCACGAGATTTCTATCGCAGAGGCATAAATTACCTTCCTATTACGTGGCAGTAATGTATAGATAATAATGGTAATTAATTTGATTAAATAAATATGTTAAATAAAAAAAAAACTAATTTCAATTTTTCAGTACAAATCGGCAATTTCATACTTTAACCCCTAATATTATTGTCAACTTAACTATTGTCCTCTATGTTAATTAATGTAACTGGTGTTGTACCGTTTTAATTAATTATAAATAAACAAGTTGTATTACTGATTCTAATGATTATAATTCTGTAAATACATATTTGTTACGGCCGCGAATCATATTTTAATCAACGTACAACTTAGTACTGACCAGCAAATTGCAAAAAACGTAAGAAAATTTGAATTTCGCGGGCTGCCTTGGAGCATCCACCTTAAAATTCGTAAACAAAAGGGTACAAATAACATATTGGCATAACTAGGTTTTTTTTTTTTGAGTATCAAAAAAAAAAAAACTTAGTTAAGACACAAAACCTAGTTAAACCTAGTTAAAAAAAGTAGTTAGACATATATATATGTTCGCACGGTTAACATCCCCCAAGTGCGTCTGCACTCATCTTCTGTCGGGATTCGAGCGAGGCGTGCGGCTGACCGACTCAACATACCAGTATTACAAATATCAACGTGCTTAAAAAAATTAAAACTTAGCTCAGCGCAGGAAACACGATTTCTGACCGACTTCGTCAGTCTTCTCAAAGGCACCAGGAGTTTATCTATTCTTGTTTCTGAACTGAACTTTACTTACTAAGCAACCACAAGACAAATTCTATAAGAAAAAAAAAACTTTTTTTTCCTCGTTTTTTTAAAAACGTTGCCCCGCACTAGGAATTTCTCCTGTATCGTGGGTGCGTTTACAAACATTTGAACTCACATACACAAACAGCCAGACCCGGAACAACTAGGCCATACAAATATGTGTCCCGTGCGGGAATCGAACCCGCGACACGCAGCCAAGCAGTCAATCGCTTAACCACTGCGCCAAAATGTCGTAAAAAAAAAAAAATTACGCTTTGTGTAACTGTAGCATGTTACCCTTTGAAGCTTCTTACGGTAAATTGCCACATAACAACAAAATACATATCATTTCTTTTTATTCTGGCTCTCTGAAGAATTTCTTACGTTTGCAGGCTGATGAAAGCAGTTTCCGACGCCTGCACTAGAGTACTATCCACTGGTTTTTGATCAATTCTGTACTATTATTTCAGGATGAAAAGTGTAATTTTGCTTTTATAATATGTTTCAGAATTCAGAACTTACCCGGCCAAGAATTATACAGTATCGTCTGGTCCGAGAATAGGTGAAGAATATTATGATGCTTCTTTCGGTAGATATTTAAAGCCCACTGATATTAATGTAGACTTATATTCATCAAATATCTTGTGTGCGTCACTCTTAGTTGCTGAAGGGAGGGTGGTCACGACAATACCGAACGAGAAGAAGGCACAATGTAAGAGAATGTTATACTGTTACAATAATAAGAGCTTTTAACTGTTCTTGCCACGCTTCTCAGTAAATTGTCATCAGTCAATTAATCATTATAGCTGTCATAAGGAAAAGCTAATATTTATGCAACAGAGGAGGGTAACTATTTATTGGTGTTATTGGTTCCAGATTATGATATTTCATCGGAATACGACTATGCGCTAGTGGTGGATCTTAGAAACCAATGTGACGGTGAGCCTCTCTATACCTATGTTTTATTAGGTTAAGCGATGGACGTACTTTAAGGGAATGTTTCATATTGCACTTTTGTATGGAACAGCATTTTTCATATCAGACTTGGTCCCTTAGTTTTCATGAGTACTTCACTCCTTTTGACCCCTTTTCTCCAAGTATGACCCTCGTTTAACCTAACACACTAAATATTGCCCGGAATGCCATATCTATCATCTGAATATCTTCTTTATTCAGTTGTTCCTGCTATTCAGATATATATATATATATATATATATACATATATATATATATCGTTCGATTACGCTATTTGTCCCATGGAGAAAGTTGTTCAGTTTGATGGTCTGTACCACATCCTTAAATTTGGCTGGTCTTTAAAAAATCAGCCTGTATATATATATATATATATGTATATATAATCGTGTAACATTTAGCCTCACGCCAGGGGCCGGTTGTTACACGAAAACCAAATGTAATATGTATAAGTCTTTTTATTAAGAGCAATGATAGTTTCTTATCATAATTTTAAGAAAAACATTATTATGTCTACAATGACTAACTAAAAAATTAACCGACTTCAAAAAAAAAGCAGAGTACTACTGTACTAAAAACCAAACCACAAAACACTTCTGCAATAAGAAGTAAAAATTCAAAAGTAAAAATAAAGCACTACTGTACTAAAAAGCAGAAAATAAACTGAACTAGATATTTAATCCAAAAGAATGCTCAGAAAAGTATTATAATGGATGTCTAATTTTTTACACTATATTCGTTTTTCAAATCAATGCTAGCTATTAACTTAAATAAATAAAATACTATTATAATTATGGGCTAAGTACCTACTCATCTGTTTGAAGTCGGAACCAAGCCACGTAAAGAGGATTGATAGAATGCGTGCGTACCGCGAAACTCTAACGCCGAGGTCGCCGCGGAATGTGAAAAGAAAGAAAGAAAGAAAGAAAGAAAGAAAATGCATTTATTTGCGGCAAACATGACGCATGAAAAAAGGACTTAGCACACAAAAAAACAAGTTGGGGGTAAACATGCGTCACATTCACGCAAAACGGCCATCGCTCAGCATAATGCTAAGACCCTATACGAGACAGAGCCCAAGCGCTGGTTTTCAGCGGCAGCCGGCGTTGACGTGATGACGTTAACCAGTGCAGCATGCAATTATACATAAATAAATAAAAACAACAATCAAAACAAGAAAATAAAATAAACTATTCAACATATGATTCGACACAAAACAAAAAAACAAAAATCAAAACATGACCCATAATAAAAATAAACATACATAAAAGAACGTGAAACGTGGAGGAACTAACCCAAACGGGCAGACACGTGCGGGCAGACGACATTGGCGGTCATCTCAAATGTAATTAAATTTTTGATGCGCAAAATTTTTGTAACAGATTTAATTCATTTTGGTCAGATTCACACGGGATTACACATAACATGGTTTTTGTAAAATATTAAAAGTATTTAGCTTCACTAGAATTTATTTTTTCGTCGTTAATTTTATCTTGTCTATTTGTTTGTTTTGTGTTGTTTTTATTTGTTCTTTTATTTTGTCTTGTCTTGTCTTTCTTTTATAATTAAGGAAGTGTTGTAGTTTTTGTTGCTTCTTATTATTTTTGGGCTTGGCACCGACTTTAAACAGATGAGTAGGTACTTAGCCCATAGTTATAATAGTATTTTATTTATTTAAGTTAATAGCTAGCATTGATTTGAAAAACGAATATAGTGTAAAAAATTAGACATCCATTATAATACTTTTCTGAGCATTCTTTTGGATTAAATATCTAGTTCAGTTTATTTTCTGCTTTTTAGTACAGTAGTGCTTTATTTTTACTTTTGATTTTTTACTTCTTATTGCAGAAGTGTTTTGTGGTTTGGTTTTTAGTACAGTAGTACTCTGCTTTTTTTTGAAGTCGGTTAATTTTTTTTCTTAAAAAGTTTTTTTATTTTTCCATTTTTTGTGTAATTAGAATTTTTGCCTTTGTTAAGAATCACTATGGGCAGACCAACTAAAGGGTCCGCCCGCGTGAGGGCAAACAGAATTAAAGAATCTAATACTGCAAATAAAGAACGATTAACTAAGTGTCTCAAACGGAGCGCTATGTCCCGTTCCTAAGAATCAGAGTTAGCTCGTCACGCTAGGTTATCTCAGATGAGAAATTACAGGCGTTCTTAATTATCACAAGAGTCGCCAAATGATAGGAGCTGTCGACTCTATCGTATTCAAGAACGATTGAGTGACGAGTCGTCTGAACAGCGTGAACATCGACTCGGTGTTATACGAGAACGGTTGAGCAATGAGACTCCCGATCAACGTGATCACCGATTCGGTGTTATACGAGAACGGTTGAGCAATGAGACTCCCGATCAACGTGATCACCGACTCGGTGTTATACGAGAACGGTTGAGCAATGAGACTGCCGATCAACGTGATCACCGACTCGGTGTTATACGAGAACGGTTGAGCAATGAGACTCCCGATCAACGTGATCACCGACTCGGTGTTATACGAGACCGGTTGAGCAATGAGGCTCCCGATCAACGTGATCACCGACTCGGTGTTATAGGAGATCGGTTGAGTAACGAGACTCCCGAACAACGTGAGCACCGACTCGACGTTATCCATCAACGACGAAGAACTGAACCTGCCGATCAACGAATCCGAAGACTGACGGCAATGAGAGAGCGTAACTGTGAATCAATGCGAATTGAAAATGAGAGACATAGACGTAATCGCTTGGAGAGACAGAGGGATGTATGTCGTAGAAATCGCTTTATTGGATTCTTTTCAATCGGCCATCAATGTTTTTGCAGATGTAGCATGTAGCATCTGTAAAAAAATATTGTACCCTATGCAAAGGTGCAATCTAGAAACTGCGTGTAGTCGTAGTAGTCGTAGTCGAGATTTACTACCCAATGAATTGATAGAAATGCATAAAATTGTTACATGTTCTAGATGCTTAACCAATCTGAGAATTTATTTATTTCACTTTAAGAAGTATTTATTAGTTTTTAGACTAGATGCTGATAATTCTGGCTGCAGCATCAGGCCAGACTTATGTCAGCATTGTATTGAACTTAAAATTTAGTCCTGTTTAAAATGAGTCCAAACACGACTGTGCTGTAATTTCAAGGTTTGTACTTTTTCTGATGCTCCTGGCTTCAGCATCAGGTCTCTATGTACTTCGGTGTTCCTCATTAACAGTACTTTATCCACACATCGAACCCTTTTCAATGAGCCTAAACACGATATATCTGCTGTTAGTTGTCGAGGAGTTAGGTACTCTGCAGACTATCCTGACTGCAGCATCAGGCCATGACTTGATGATCATGAGACCAAATGTGGCAAATGCCCTATCAAACATCAAAACAATTTACTAAAACAGTCCTTGCCTGTTCGAATAACTTTTTACTGATAAGGAGTTGTACCTTCCATCATCAGCCCAGCTACTTGAGATGGTGACAACCATACGCAAATACACAAGATACTTCATAAAATAAGCGAAAAACAATAAGTAAGCCTATAAAATTTGAGGGTTGCCCTCGATTTCTCTAAGATCCCATCATCAGATCCTAATTTGGTGACAGTGGGTCCACCTCAGAACTATCTACTTTCGAACAAAAAAATAATTTTGAAAATCCGTCGACAATTGGCGGAGTATTCGATGAACAAACATACAAAAAAAAAAAAAACATAGAAACATCCGAACAGTACCTCCTCCTTTTTGTGAAGTCGGTAAAAATGTCACGATAGCAGTTAGTTTGCTCAATAAAACAAAAACATAGTAACTTCCAACTTTTCAAAAAAACATAATTTTATACATATTTTAGTCTTAATCCTCGTAAAAATACAATTTAGGTAACTTCCGTATATTAACTTCCGACCTTGAAGAAAATAATAAATTTCTATATTAAACCTCTATATTTCTCTGCAACATCTGACCAATAAGTCCAAGATTTCTGTAAATGTTTACCTTGTGGTACGGTCAACCTCGCGTCACGTCAAAAGTAAGACTAAACTATGATCACTTACAGCTCTATGGACGTGCAGTTGGCTGTACTACTAGAAGAATCATTTCAGAACGAGGTGTTTTCCGTTAAATTGTAATAACGTTACTTTTGTTTTTCAGAAAATGCTGAGCAACGTCAAAACCTGTTATTATACGTCATGATACCATCCGTAATAGGGACGTCTGCTGTAATATTGGTTATTCATTTGTTAAGGAAAATAAAATATTGTCATCAGAGTTCGACACCAGCAGACACAATGGAATTGAATACTTACGTAAGTCTTAATTTTTATATAATCAAGTACAATTTTATTCTGCTATGAAACTAATGACAAAGAGTCATGTGCCTAGTGTAGCGGGTGTTATGGTGCAGCTTTTGTGAAGTCTATGTTCAGCAGTGGACTGCGATAGGCTGAGTTGATTGATTGAATAATGTGACCGGTAGTTAACCGGCTCTCAGTCTCTTCAAAGTCGTATCTCGTGCAGAGATAAAACAGAAAAACGTAAAAACAATGGGTGTAAAAACTATATTATGAGCTTTATGCGAAGGGTCATGCAATTATTTAACACGACGTATTGTTTTTATCCAGGCCACCCCAAATGAAGTTGTATATGCGGACCTCGGCTTGGTGCATGGAGACAGTCAACTACCAAGCCGTGACGAAGAATCGCCATATGCCCAAATAACTGGGGTGTTAAAACCGACTGATGGAAATGTAAATAATAAATAAGTGTTATTAGTTTTGTTGACATCCTTTTCTTTTCATATAACTAGCTAAACTATGGCTTCTAAAACACCCTCCGGCTGACTATGTGGAGTCTGCAGAAGAGCTCCCAGTAGACCACCAACTGCTATGACCCACAAGGAAATCTCTCAACCGACTTCCAAGCCAGGTGTAGCTACAATTTTCTTAGATGGGAGTACTCTGGTGAGCCGCAGTGCGTCTGTGGAGCCCCATCACAGACTGCCTCACTCCTGTCCTGCTCTGTGTGAACTAACTTCTGCACTATGAAGGACCTGTGCGAGCTCTCTGCTAATGCTGTCGATGTGATCAAGTTCTCGTCGAAGTCAAAGTCAAAATTGTGTATTTGTGCTAATGAAACCATTATACGGCACTTTTGAAGATCTTTACAATAAATAAGAATTGTATCTAGTTGCCTTTTCAAAAAGTAGTTGTCGTTACTATAGTCATATAAAAAAATATCGTTAAACAAAATGTTGTTAACACGCATTAATTAGATAATGTAACAAACCATTTTATAGATTGCCCATCGACAAAAATAACGATCGTTCACCAGACATGTTTTTTTTTAAATCATTCCTTAATTAATTATTTTTGTACAGGATGAAACTGAAACTTGCGCAAAATCGAAATAGGTTTAGCAACTGTTACATAGGTAACCATTATAAATTGGCATTTCTCAAATCTAAATTCTTGAAAAAAATCGTGTAATTATCGTCTTATATAATGCAAACTAAGTTATTACCTTGAAGTAAACACAAACTACCGTGGTTTCAGAAAAAAAAAAAAAAAATAACGTTAGTTGTCTGTCACGTTCAGGGACCAAAAATATGGAATCAATTAATAACTTGATAATAATAAATAATTGAATAACGATTTTTAATACGCTTATCCTACACGCTATCTCACGCTATCCGCGGCCGTGTCAGTGATAGAACTTTCCATTTTCTTTGAGACGCCATTTTCTTGCTCACCCCAACAAAATTACAGGATATAATCCTTTGTGGAACGTGTGGTCCTCAAAAAAAGGTTGTTCGTAAAGAGGTGCAGACGAAAATTCTACGACTCTTCTGTATCTACGAGTAGGGATATCTTTCGTTACATTATCATCATTCTCCGTATTGTTGAATCTTTCTTGTTTTACCTCTTCTGTGATGTCACAGTTGCAAAGTTGTCAGAGTTGCATTACCAACCTTATTTGTGATTGTAGATGTAGTTTGAGTTGGTCGTTTATTGTTATCACTATCTGTTGTATTACAAGCATTATTCATTATTTTTATTTATTAGCTCAGTATAAAACTTAATATAAATACATTCGGTTCATGATTTAGATCTACTACTTCTATCTACTTTCTGCCTTCCTATCATGCTCCTGCTGCCTTTAACCCAATTAGTTGAGGTTGGCGCAGCGCGTCTACTTTCATAAACCTTAATCAGCCGTCATTCGTCTCGTCTCACTAGCTCGTCATTGACATGAGTATTCACTCCTTTTCTATCTTTATTATATTTCACACAACCCATCCATCGTTTCTTTCGTCTACCTTTATTCTATAAGCACATAGCATCGCTGGGAACACATTGGAGGAACTCAACGAGCCGATACACGACGTCTTCAACTGCAATACATTTCAGTGAGCATGACAGACTCCTACTGCCAGACAATAGATCAGCAGGCCAACTCCCGCAATGGAAAACTTTTAAAATCTTGTCGCAGCCTCATGTAAGCGACACTACTTATAGTAAAAACTTGACAAACATGTAGGGAAATAAGAGATATGCTGACAGATTGGTACTCAGACTGGAATGCCAACGTCCTCAGGTCAAACTTGATTATCCATAAATCTCATTTAGAAAATATATATTTTTGTAATAATACCTAATAGCACTGGACCAGCACTGCTGTTCAAGTACCTAATATGAGTAAGTAGGGGTCGACACCACTGGACCAGCACTGCTGTTCAAGTACCTAATATGAGTAAGTAGGGGTCGACACCACTGGACCAGCACTGCTGTTCAAGTACCTAATATGAGTAAGTAGGGGTCGACACCACTGGACCAGCACTGCTGTTCAAGTACCTAATATGAGTAAGTAGGGGTCGACACCACTGGACCAGCACTGCTGTTCAAGTACCTAATATGAGTAAGTAGGGGTCGACACCACTGGACCAGCACTGCTGTTCAAGTACCTAATATGAGTAAGTAGGGGTCGACACCACTGGACCAGCACTGCTGTTCAAGTACCTAATATGAGTAAGTAGGGGTCGACACCACTGGACCAGCACTGCTGTTCAAGTACCTAATATGAGTAAGTAGGGGCCGACACCACTGGACCAGCACTGCTGTTCAAGTACCTAATATGAGTAAGTAGGGGTCGACACCACTGGACCAGCACTGCTGTTCAAGTACCTAATATGAGTAAGTAGGAGTCGACACCACTGGACCAGCACTGCTGTTCAAGTACCTAATATGAGTAAGTAGGGGTCGACACCACTGGACCAGCACTGCTGTTCAAGTACCTAATATGAGTAAGTAGGGGTCGACACCACTGGACCAGCACTGCTGTTCAAGTACCTAATATGAGTAAGTAGGGGTCGACACCACTGGACCAGCACTGCTGTTCAAGTACCTAATATGAGTAAGTAGGGGTCGACACCACTGGACCAGCACTGCTGTTCAAGTACCTAATATGAGTAAGTAGGGGTCGACACCACTGGACCAGCACTGCTGTTCAAGTACCTAATATGAGTAAGTAGGGGTCGACACCACTGGACCAGCACTGCTGTTCAAGTACCTAATATGAGTAAGGAAGTAATGTACGACACGGTTGGCGCAGTGGTTAAGCGATTGACTGCTGCGCTGCGTGTCGCGGGTTCGATTCCCGCACGGAACAAATATTTGTATGACCTAGAAGTAGTTGTTCCGGGTCTGGCTGTTTGTGTATGTGAGTTTAAATGTTTGTAAACGCACCCACGATACAGGAGAAACTCCTAGCGGGCAACGTTTATTTAATAAAAAAATAAAAAATGTAGTGAGGATAAAAATAATCGTAAACATTGGTTATAATTAGAGTTGATTTCATGTAATTAGGTACGTTGGTTATACCAAAATGTTTATCAAAATATTGTTTTGATCGCATTTAGGGGATAACCACGATGTTTTCCTAGTCGTGTGATAAAACAAATTAAGTGGTATCGGAAAATGACAAAACAAAATACGTAGGTACCTAACAAGCCACCACCATCGAACACCTTATTAAATTATTTGAATTGTTTTGTGTTATGGCAAGAAAACCTGCTTACGACAAACACTGAAGCTACTTCAATCAATCTGCCTTTTCACGAGACTTAAGACTAGTTGTCAGACTTTCGACCGTAGCGACTGTTAAAGATGACATCCTTGCGAGGCACGGAGGGGTCTCTATATTTAATGGCTGGGAACCCATTCACGGACCGACCTGGGAAAGCGTAGCTTAACCCTCGATTAGCCCGTGAAGCTGTTTATATTTAGCCACGAGCCCTACAAATACTGATGTAGTGAAGCTAATCATTATTTAAAACGTTAAGTAGTAGTAAACACATTTGACTGGCACCTTAGTGGGTTCGCACCACGAAGAAAAATGGGAACAAAAGCACTTCGTACTTAGTCTTTTTCAGTTCTACACGAAATATAAAACTCACTTCGAACCGAATAAAAATATCCTTTGATCATTCTAACCTTTTCGAGCAACGCTATTATTACAGTGCGAGCTACGCCGTAGTACACTGCGAGCTACGCCGTAGCACACTGCGAGCTACGCCGTAGCACACTGCGAGCTACGCCGTAGCACACCGCGAGCTACGCCGTAGCACACTGCGAGCTACGCCGTAGCACACTGCGAACTACGCCGAAGCACAGTGCAAGCTACGCAGTTACATTTATGCAAAATTAAATTAACTTCGACGAGAACTCAGTCACATCGACGCACAGGTCCTTCATAGTGCGGGAGTTAGTGCACACAGAGCACGACAGCAGTGAGGAAGTTTGTGATGTGGCTGCACAGTCGCACTGTGGCTCACCTACATAAGTAAGATGTACCGACAGCGGCCCATTGGCAGGTCATGGCAGTTGTTGGTCTGCTGGGTCTCTTCTACAGACTCAACATAGTCAGTTGGTGTTTTAAATACGACAGTTTCCATTTTTATACTAATAATATCAGAAAGAAAAACTTTGAACAATTAAGACTTATTTATTTTTCGTCTTCCATCAGCAGGTTTTAGCACCCCAATTATTTTAGCATACGGCGATTTTTCCTGAAGCCTGGGTGGTTGACTGTGCCGTGCATTAAGCTGAGCTCCGCATATATAACTTTATTTGCGGTGGCCTGAAAAAAAAACAACATCAAAATATTTTAAATTTCACATAAACCAACATGGGCACTTATGAAACGTCAGAAGCTTTCTTATGGCGAAGAGCCGCTAAGAAACTCCACGATTACTCTTTTAAAACAATTCGCTTTTACAATGTTTTCAAATTACAGTAGGTATGGGAGGACAGCGTAGGCTTGTCAACAAGTACCAGGTATTTGACAAAATAAAAAATAGTCTACAGATCTAAAGTCTACAAGGCCTACAAAGTCTTCATATTTACAAAATATAAAATAATCTATCAAATGGATAAATAAAATATAGGTTTTTACCTATTAAAACCAAGTGATGTGATTGTCATTACAACCACTAATAAAGAGTTGAAATTAGAATTGTCTGTATATAATGTCAAATAATAAAAGAGATTATGTCAAAGAAGTAAGTAAAAAATAAACATCGTAATTGAGAGTAGTTAATAAATATTTACGTAGTTATGCCGGTAATGATGTGCCAGGGAAGCCACATGTGCAGAAGGAATCATTGCCAAACTACCTGGCCTTCAACGTAGTCTTTAATCTTATAATATGCTTTTTTGATACGGACACGTTTGATGAGGGTTTTGAACTTTCCATCGCTAAGCTCTGTAACCGGCATTGGCAACTTGTTATAAAAGCGGATGCTGTTTATAAGAAATGACTTGCTAGTTTTAGTTAATATTAGGCTCACTGTATCACACTCACTGTATTGTACCGTCTAGTAATCGTATTATACTTAAAAAAAGTAATCGATTTATCATTTAAAACGGTCGATTTTTTCAATAAAGTCTAACCAGAATTACAAAATCGTAATAAACAGAAAATGTTTTGATAATGCACTCAATTGATTCAATTCCAAATATGGTCGTCAATGTCATAAATGCATGTCATGTACTGAAGCGTTTTTAACGATTTAGTACCACTGTAATCTAGAGATCATAAGTAACAAATCAACATGCGTTTCATTAGTAGACGCCACAATTTTTGCTAATCGCCGAAAAAAAAAAACTTTCTCCATTATAAGCAACTGTGTTGAGGAACTGTTATGACCACAATAATATTCCTTTTCGATTTCGATATCGGTGACCCTTTGGAACTATTATTTCCTAGCGTGATATGAATGAATATGACTCGCCAGACCGAACCGATCGACTACAATAACAAAACAGCTTTGAACTGCATAATATTGTTGAATCTCAGGTACTCAAACTTTTGAACTTTTCTTATTTATTTGACTAAAGGGCTTTGTCGCTGTCAAATAATAAGTAAACAATTAAAAAAAAATAATACTACGTTATAGCTAGTTTTAAGTAGGAAGTTCTCAGTAGCAGAGTAACCCCCCCCCCCCCCCCCCCGTTACATGGGGCTTGAACATAACTAGTGAAATGTGGGAGTACAATAGGTACAGCTCTGCCTAACCTTGTTACATAACAGTACTGACAGACACCTTTTTTTTTTTTTTTGTCTTGGTGGGAAATCATCAAATGACTCCTCCCGCTCTGGGCGGAGCAGAAGGGAGTGTCAGACTTTTACTGACTAAAACCCACCCGTGTTCCTTCAGTTGCCTGTGCCAGGGGCCACGGTATCTCTTTCGAACAACCCGCAGCCCCGGCGGCATCGGCCCTAGCGGACCCCGTCAGTTCGTGCTGACAGCTCTTTGAGGCGCGCGTGGAACACAACGCGCCGTCGACCCGGGCCTGGTCCTTACCGGGCGGCGAGCTGCCCATAGCTCGCCGCCCGCAGGCCTGCGCCTACCGTGGCCGGGAGCCGGCTGTTGACTCCCGTCCAGGGCGTCTCCTGCGGCGGCTAGGCGCGCGAGGGTGCAGCGATTGCCTCTCCCTCACGCGCTCCACCTCCTCCTTCGCGAGCATTACTGCTTCGCAGAAGGAGGTGACGGCCTCCCATTCACTCTCGCTCCGTACCATGGCCTGTATGAGGGCCGGACGCGAGAGGTCGCCGCCGCCGATCGCCGCCACGAGGAACTGACAGACACCTGACACGTCGATGGTGGGACAGGGGTCTATAATACGATAAAAACAATATTCTCATTAAATATTTCGATCTGACTAACTTGTTTGCGTGTGATTCGTTATCTGCGAGTATCCCAGTTATTTATAGTTTTACCCGTTACATGTAACATGACCAATACTTGTTTGCTCGTCGGTTTCTGAATTTGAATAATATTACGTCTTTAAAAATATTGTCAAAATGTAAGATTAATGCAGCCATTACTGTGATATTATAAAGCAAAGAGCGAAGTGTGGTGCTACACGAATGGATAGAATAAGGAATGAGTACATAAGAGGAAGTCTGAAAGTGGCATCGCTGACTGGAATGTTGTGTATGTGATGCGGAGAAAAGAAAAAATTGTGTAAAGGTTTGAGTATGAATGTGGATGGCTGCGCGAGTAGGGGAAGACCAATGGATGGACTGTGTGAAAGATGATATGGCTAGAAAGGAAGTGACTACCAAGATGATAACTAATAGAGAAGTAGGTATGGAAGAAAAAGACTTGTTGCGTCGACCCGAAATAAATTGTGGTCAGGGCAGAAGTACGATGATGACGATGCAGGCATTAGTTTGACCTGATCTATAGTCACTGTCTATGTCTGGCAGGAGGATCTGTCATGCTCGCTGAAATGTAAAGCTGATGATGACGTTGTGTATCGGCTCGTGGAGTTCCTACAATTCGGTTGATCGAATCAGAATAAAAAATAAAAGCTGGAGAACCTTGGTTCTATGATCAGCAGAAGATTTGGAGCTATGGCTCCAATTAATCATAAAATTGATTAGATCTATTTTATTTTTATCTATCGCTAGATCTCGATTCACTCAGTAAAGCAATGGTAACACTGGTCACTCTTAACTTATGTTAAGAGTGACCAGTGTTACCATTAATCCTAATAATACTGTTACGTCCAATAATAATTCTTCAACAGACTTAGAAATATCGACCAACAAAAATTCAGCAATTGATACTAGTAAGTATTATCTTTCCAGTCATCCTTACTGACTGACTCATCTTATTCTGGTGGTCTGCACGAGCTGTCCTCGTATAGTTTGTCTTACTGTTACAAACAGATACAAATGTATTTCTGCAGTATATTGCTTGTGTCGTATAACGTTACGAGTACCTATCCCTTTTAATTTTATAATTAAAGGCTTTAGGACATTCCGTACGCTACAACGTACGACCGTACTTTCACGTGATCGCAATAACCAGTAACCTTGTAGTTATTACTGTAATGTCAGGCTGTGTGACGTCATCGCAGAGCAGACACCTGTGAACAAGCGCTGATCACCACACTTGCTCACTGCCTATTGGCAACATCTGACCAATAAGTCCATGTTTTCTGTAAATATTACCTTGTGGTACAGTCAACCGCGCGTCACTTCAAAAGTAACACTGAACCACAGTATACTGAACTATGAAAATTTACAGCTCTATGGACGTGCAGTTGACTGTACTATTAGAAGAATGATCTCAGAACAAGGTGTTTTCCGTTAAATTGAAATAACGTTACTTTTGTTTTTCAGAAGATGCTGAGCAACCTCAAAACCTGTTATTATACGTCATGATACCATCCGTAATAGGGACGTCTGCTGTAATATTGGTCACTTATTTGTTATGGGAAAAAAAATATTGTCATCGGAATTCGCGGAGGACAGAAGGAATAGTATTAAATACTGTCGTAAGTCTTAATGTTTGTTTATTCAACTACAATACTGGTATTAAACGAATGACAAAGAGTCATGTGCCTGGTGTAGCGGGCGTCGCGCGTCGTGGCGCAGCTTGGAAGAGGCCAATGTCCAGCAGCGGACTGCGATAGGCTGAGTCCACTGATTCGTATTTGAAATGTTCGTAGGGAGATAGTTCGGGAATTAATAATCCCATGCCTCTGAGGTTGCATGCCTATATCTCCATCAAGTACACATGTTTTTTTGCAACGCTTGTGATCAAATAAAAACAGAATCATACATTCGATTTGTGTTTAATGTATTAAAACTCATCGTCGCCATTTGTGCGAGTATGTACAACGAGTGACGTCATAAAAAGCCTAACATTCATACATTAACATATGACAGCATTGACGGGTTTGTCCATAATATAAATACACGCAGTAAACATGAAATTGTGATTCCCAAATTCAGATTAACTAAAACTAAGTCATTTCTTTAATGCAATATCCGCTTTTATAACAAGTTGCCAAAGTCGGTTTTATGGATGGGATATTACCTCATTAAGATTTGTTACGGTGGTAATGACAATCATGTCATTTGGTTTAAATAGTTTTTTATTATTTTATTTATCTATTAAATAAATTATTTTATATTTTGTGAATGTGAGAACGTTGTAGGCCTTGTAGAATGGCCATTTGTAGACCATTTTCTATTTTGTTAGTAATTCTTGACAGGCCTACACTGTCCTCCCATACCTGTTGATACTGTAATTTGAAAACATCGTAAAAGCCAATTATTTTTAAAAGAGTAGGTATCCTTAGAGTTTCTTAATGACTTTTTTTCATAGGAATTGACCAAGTGGATCCGTACACCTAGCTTCTAACGTTTCATAAGTGCCCATGTAGGTTTATGTGAATAATATATTTACATTTTTTGATTTTCAGCCACACGAGCCATTCTACCTGAACATGCTCTTCCGAAGAGAGTGTGCTCAGGAGATCGCTGAAATATATCAACACCAATATGAAGAAATTGGTCCGCGAATTTCTGAAGGTGGCTGAGATGTACAATTACAACAGCAGGATGGATGTGGTCAAATAGAATAATTATGTAGTATGGAATGCGTGGACGCAACTCTCAGGTTCCATACATCGCCTCATCCAACACGGAACAGAAACTTGAGGATGTCGATGACGTTAGGGATTACTTACGGCATGGCTGACATGACTCAATCGTTGTAGGAGTGTTTCTTCGGTCACTTATGTTAGCAGAATTTAGTCAGGCGGCCACAAGGTCACAGATTACTAACAGATAAATCACTCCATACAAAATTTTCAATACCTACTTTTTTTTTGAACTTTTAAAGGGGAACAATTCCGTCATACATGATTTTTGCGTAACCTCAACCGTTTACGCAGCATACACAACGGAAGCCCTCAAAAGGAATAATTGTTTCCCATTTTTGCAACATTTTTCTAGGATGCTCCGCTCCTATTGGTCGTAGCGTGATGTTATATAGCCTATAGCCTTTTGACCTTTCTATTCTTATCTCAGACGCATAGTCGAAATAATTACGTACCTACCAATAAAATACAAAACACGAAATATGAAAGTTTAAACAATTTACCTATTTAAAAAACGATACAAACAAATTAGATACTCACATTTCTGTATCAGCAGGTAAACTGAAAAAAGATAAGTTTTAATATCTTCTCTTGCTGGATCTACATCCATCAACTGCACATAATACACCAGAATTAGTCATATCACAAGAATTTGAAACGAAGTACGTCAGGTCGACCGAAATATATGCGTACGTACGCGCCTCGCGGCTGTCGGCAACCCACTGAGAAATAGGTCGCGGGCGACCCGGCGGCCGGTAGATAGTTAGCGCGCGTATGTACAGTAAGTGATTTATCTGTTAGTAATCTGTGACAAGGTGAGCACCTTTACCGCCGCTTAACAGCGACGGGGCGTTTCGTTACACGGCGACCGACCGGGCCGAAATATTCGCCGTCCATCTGGAGCGTCAATTCACGCTGAACCCGACGGATGCCCATGAACATGTCGCAACAGTCGAGCGACACCTTGGAGAGTACTTCAAGACGCCGGAAGCTCCTGATGAAGACCCAATCTTTGTCTCCCGGGCTAAGTACTAGGGGCAATAAGGCGAACCAAGCCTATGAAAGCACCCGGTGCGGACGGGATGTCGATCGCCGCACTCCGCCATGCCACCTAGAACGGAAGAGCATATTGAACCCGGAAAGCTACCGGACCATCACACCTCTTCCCACCATCTTCAAGGTGTTCCAAACGCTCATGTTGCGCTACCTGGCACCACACCTGAGGCCACGCCCGGAACAGTTCGGGTTTCGGGCTGAGCACAGCTCGACGCTCCAGCTGTCTCGACATGGAAAAGGCACTCGACCGGGTCTGGCACGGCCTGCTTTATAAACTGTCACACACCACAACGCCACACTTGATACAAGCGGTCTCCTCCTTCCTACAGGATAGGTACATCAAGGTCTCGGTGGAGAATGAGCTCTCCAGCGCGCGCCCCATCACCGCAGGCGTGCCGCAGGGAAGCTGTGTCTCCCCTGCGTTGTACTCTGTGTACACCGACGACGTACCCGCCACGCACACCGCGAAACTCGCGCTGTACGCTGATGATGGCGCGTACATCACCACTTTATTGTCGGCCGATCACGTGGCCATCAAAATATAGCGCGCACTGGACGACCTCCCCGACTGGCTCAGCAAGTGGGGACTGTCGATAAACGCAGGCGATTATCGTCACGGCCCACGGCCGTATACACCCACCGAGCCTTGAGCTCATGGGGACCGAGGTCAAGTGGACCAAGACCGCCAAGTACCTGGGGCTCACACTCGACAGTCGGCTCACCATGGGCCCGCACGTCTGCAACACCGTCGCGCGGGTAAAGGTAAACTCGACACGTACTTTGCCCGGGGCTCTCGTCACGTCAATTTGGGTCGCGTGGAAAGGTCCACGCGACTCAAACTGGGGATCTACAAGACTTACGTGCGACCACAGCTTACCCACTCCGCCCGGCTTGGCGCGCCCTCACGGCCGAGACACACAAGATACACATCATAGACATTGCACCATGGCACGTGCCACCGCCCGACTACAAGCAATTCCCACGCGAACTCATCGCAGACGTCGCGCAACCACCGGACTACACGCCTGAGTAGGTCGCCCTCACTCTACACGCTCTACACTCGCCAGTCGCCACACGACGCCGTGTGTTTGATGTAAAAGATTCTGTAGAAATAAGTACCTAGCTCTTATGCACTATATTTTTTTGTTTGTCCTTTAGTGCTTCACTTTGTGTTTAAGGGCTGATTTTTCCAACGCCAGATAGCTTTTATTCGAGGAATAAAATTGACGTTTGACAATTTTTGTATGAAACAACTGTCAAAATTTCAAAATTATTATTCCTCGAATAAAGTTATCAGAAGGCCAGTTCTTGTAATTTATAACGTTCAAAATCTAGCCGCAGTCACATCTCGGTGACAAACAAATGTCAAAAACTTGTCAAAATGTAGGGAAATCAGAAGTATTTTTCAGAGTGAGACTGAGATCAGACTGTGAACGTTCTTAAAATAACGAGAATTGCCCCTCAGATAATTGAAAAATCAGCCCTAAGGGCTCGGGCGTCATATCAGACGTCCGAGGCGCGCGCTCAGAACGCCGCGTTTCGGGTGCACGTCGAGCGGGCGTTGGATTACCCTACAGACGGCAGCGCTAGTTGTAATTCGTTGCATAAAAATTCATACAATTTTATAGAGCGTCCGAAACGCAGCGTTCTGAGCGCGCGCCTCGGACGTCTGTTATGACTACTCCCTAAGTAATAATAACATTCATAAATGTATGTGTATTCTCTTTCCTAAACATTTAATCAAATTATAACTTTTATTTTTTTATTTAAATCCAACATATTTGCATTTAAACTTATATTTAAACTTATATTCATAAGAAAAACTTTAACTAAAAATAAGGGGTAAGTACTGATGTTATTATGGTCATGGGGTTTAATATTATCTGTTGAAAAATATTCTTCTTCTCACAGAGCACCAGACATATACCTACGCATAATTTTAATTCATTCATCCACAAACACAAGGGTTGGCAGCCAGAAGGGTATTCATCACCTTTAGAGTACGACAGACTGGTGATTCGGCTCTGGCTACAGGTTTGGCTAGCAGTTGCGCAAACAGTTTGTGCCGGCGGCTCTGATGGTGTCCGATGTAATTGTCTGGCCCTTAATAGTCGGCAGAATAGACCATGGAGCTCTGGGCAGTCGATACGTCCCCGTAAGGTTTACAGGCTATCGTGCGTTGATCAAGACCTCTTCTCATCTCCAATAAATTCCAACGTGCCTAAAAGATAGTTAGTAGGGTACATACCTTTTCCAGCATCACTGCATGGGTCGCGTTATAGGGGTGCCAGACACAGGCACTGGTCTGGCCTTTTTTTTTTTTTTTTTTTTTTTTTTGTGGATGGGAAATCATCAAATGACTCCTCCCGCTCTGGGTGGAGCAGAAGGGAGTGTCAGACTCTTACTGACTAAAACCCACCCGTGTTCCTTCCTTAGCCCTTTATGTACCAGGGCAGCGGTAACCCTTTCGGACGATCCCGCTACCCCGGCAGGCTTCGGCCCTGTCGGGCCCCGTCATCTATGCTGACATCTCTTTGAGGCGCACGTGGAACACTTACGCGCCGTCCGGCACGGGCCTGGTGCTGATCGGACGGAGAGCTACCCATTGCTCTCCGCCCGCAGGCCCGCGCCTACGGTGGCCGGGAGTGGTCACGCGGCTCCCGACGCCCGGAGCGTCTCCCTCGGCGGCTGAGGCGTGAGGATTTCTCCCTCGCCCATCCCGCCACCTCCTTCGCTAGCATGACTGCTTCGCAGAAGGAGGTGACCGCCTCCCACTCCCTCTCGCCCCGGACCATGGCTTGCACCAGGGCCGGGCGCGAGAGGTCGCCGCCGCTGCCGATCGCCTCTACGAGGACACGGCGGTGCTCTGCCCAAGCGGGGCAGACCTCCACCGTATGCTCCACCGTGTCCTCTGGGCGATCCTCGCAGTGGTGACACCCGGGCGTCTCCTCCCGCCTGATTATGTGCAGGAACCTCCCGAAACATCCGTGTCCGGAGAGGACCTGCGTCAGGCGGTAGGTGAGAGCGCCGTGACGCCTCTCTAGCCACTCCTCAAAGAGGGGTCTTACCGCCGCTATCGTGGCGTGCCCTGCGCTGGGTTGCGATAGTCGCGCCTTCCATTCCACCATGAGACCGCGCCGGAGGTCCGTCCGCTCCGCAGCGATTTGCCGCGGGTGCAGAGTTTCCCCCCGACGTAGTGCCTCCGCGCGCCAGTCATACAGGCGCGCGAGGACTATCGCCTCCAGATCCCATGGTGGCAGTCCGGCAAGGAGGCTTGCTGCCTCGCGCGAGATCGTGCGGTAGGTACCCCCGGATTAGCCTTACGGCTACCACCTTTTGGGGCGCGTTCAGGTAGTGTGCGGCTCGAAGCCGCAGTGAACGCGCCCATACCGGGGCCCCATATAGGGCCATGGACCGCACGACCACTGGTCTGGCCTCAAGTTTGCTTCGAACCAGAGTGGCGTACAACAGTCTAACAACATTTGGATTGCGAAAGTCACGCGCATTTCGCAAAACAAATTCCAAGCGCCTGAAAGATTTCTTCGCAAGGGTAGAAACGTGATCTCGAAAAGTCAGTCAGCGGTCGAAAGGCACTTGCAAATTCATTAATCCACTTTTGACGTTCAAAAGTGCCTTTTATGTGCCTATTTATAATAAATCTTTGACTGACTTTCGAAATGATTCAGATTGTGCTTGATAGTGTGTTACGCGATTAGGGTGCTGGCCTGTCCAGCGAGACTGCGATACTTTGCCTTAAGCACATATTCGGATATTATGTAGATAGAAAGACGCCGCTATACCTGTCTCTTAGACCTAAGCAGGACCTTTGACATGATTTTTTATGATGTCCTGTGGAAGAAGTCACGTGAAGCCAATGTGCCAGTTACTTAGGTTTTGTTTTTGAGTATTGGTACAATAAAGCAGATTAACTACCTCGTTGGTCTCATGGTTGCGAGTACGTAGTAGTGGGGACGCGGCTTTACAATAATTGGAAATCGTATAGGCGCGTCGCAAACAATAGCAAAAGGCTTTGAGGCCGCACGGCCCGTAGTGGGGACGCACCGTAATACTCTTGAGTTAAAACAAAACCCTTTTTTTTAGAGTCGCTAAGCTGCTTAAAAGGCTAGTATTCAAAACTACTCTGGGCTGGACAAGCCTTGGCAAAAAGATTCAGTCTTATCACAACACGAGCGACAAATTGTAATTATTTTTTTTATAGTCACTTTAACTGTGGGAGATTACCGTCTGAGTACTATTGGTCTGCGGGTCGCACAGGCGAAACATTCGCACTAATCGTGTCGTAAGATAATCCTTCTTAAAACTATTATTGGCAACACTGCATATAAGTTGGCTCTACTGGCAACCTGATTCTACTTAGAGGTGTGCCGTGCTAAGTCCACCCAGTACGAGGATCGAAAAAACCCTAGCTCAAATATCTGTTCCGAGTACGTATCTTCGTACGTACTCGGAACAGATATTTGAGCTAGGGTATTTTTCTCGTCTCTCATCTATTTTAGTAAATACTTCTATTTTCTAAAATAGATGAGAGACGCACAGGGGGCCTACCACCAGCTCTTATAGCAGGCCAGAAGTAGAACTGCACTGCTGTTTTGTTCTATGACTAAGGACAAAAAAGCAGTGCAGTTCAACTTCTGCGCTGCTATAAGAGCTGGTGGTAAGCTCCCAGAACCGGGAAGTATGGCAGAAGCAAGGGGAGGCCTATACCCAGCAGTGGGTGATTTCGGGCTGAAATGATGATGATGATGATAATTTACTAAAATTTTGCTAAACTCGCGTTCGGTGGGACATAATTGTATGCTCCTTTCTTCCGTACCTATATATCGTATAGAAGGACCATCCGACACATGCATTTGGTGCATAATTTTGTGTAAATATTTAACTACACTCCGATAAAATAATATTCATTTTTGTACACAACACCAATATTGTGAACTATCGACTTACCAAGTCCAAGACCAACCGTATAACCCATTTTTTCAAAATGATTATTTTTGCATAGTTGTATTTATTAAATAGATCGGCTGCACTCTGTTAGACTGGAAGCTGACCCAAACATAGTTGGGAAAAAGGCAGATATATATAATACATATATGCAAGATGATGATGAATAGACTGGAACAGGTGAATGTTCAATACTCGTACCTCATACGCTATGATATGAACGTACTTTGCAAAATACTTCAATGCACAATGGATCGTAGGTATCATTTTAGTAAAGTAATCTTACGGTAATAATTGATAATAAATTAATAACATTTCTTTAAATATTGTTAATATTTAAATAATTTTTATTAATTATTTATTATTAATCATACCCCGTATCGGGGATATATTAAATCAGGATAGTTTTGCCCAGCCGGGTATTTTGGGTACGAAAATTATTTGGAGTTTGAGGGTTGACATTTAAAAGCGTTGTTAACACCATAAATGGTACAAATAATAGTCGCTATTGATAAATTTCACGCTTTGAACGAAAATACTCACCTACTTTTACTTTTCGCGTCCTACAAGGTGCGGCCCAGTCCAAGAAATAGCTAGTACCCATACCTGTTCTAGTAAATACGTCTCACCAATACTTTAGTATATTCTACTCCAATCATCTCCAATGCCAATTGCCATTTGCCAAAATTGCCAATGCTATGCTAGCTATGCTACCATCAATGGCGGACAAAAGCGTGATAAATTTTCATCATCAAATTCATAAAATTAAGTGAAAATTCATTTAAAAAACAATATAATAGTGTTTAATTATATAATTTAGGACATAGACTGGCTATGAGAATATGTAATGTGTGTTCTAAGTGTGTAATAGGGTGTTAAAATAGATGGACATTAGTGGCTTGGCAAAATGACGCAGTTTTTGCCTCCCAACTTATTAGCATTATTTGCGGCTAGGGATCCTATCCCATACTTGCCACCTGCCGCAAAGCTTCCTCATGAGAAGAAACAAAAGGGCTACGATGGGGTCGGAGCCTTCCTCAACATTTTTGAGGTTAGTTGTACATAAATGATTTTTACGTTTGCGGTATTTTCATTTTGCATACTTAATTAGCATGCGAAATATTTTTTCATGTGTAAAACTGCTGTTTTACTTTTAACTTTGTCATTGGTAAAAGAGAAAAGCCTTGAAGAAGATCTTTAAATGTCATTTTAGGCTTCTAATAAAATTTGATTGTGACATGCCATTTTTAACAATAAATTACTTTCTAGTCAGCAGTAGTCTAGTTAAAAGGTATTATATTAATTTTCAACTATTTAAACATATTACTGAAATTGTGCATTGTGCTCAGAAAATCCAGTGATATAAAGGACTATTTATTCACTCTAATTCACTTACCGAATAGCATCCCAGAGTGGGGATACTTCAAAGGTCTGGCACACCCTAGTAGTTTTGCTACCATCTTACTGACTGGCTGTCATTTCAAACTCGAAACTCAAAGCATTTATATCAATGAAACCATTTGCAGACACTTTTGAATTGTCAAAGAGTCAGTTAATTAGTCAGGAAGTTGCAGTTAGTTGCCTATTCCAAAACTAAGATCTTATGGAGAAGAACGGGCAAGAAATTTCTTATCTTGTTAATTCTCTAACTCATAACAATCATCATCTGCTTAGCCTGTTTCCCAACTGTGTCGGGGTCGGCTTCCAGTCTAACTGGATAACAATCATAATCATAAATCTTTATTTATCGCAACATCATAATATTACAGGCACTGATTAATAAAATGCACAAACTTAAATAGAGAATGGTGTGTTAGGTACGTGGTTCTGAGTTACAGATCACCGTGCTTTCTTAGATAGGACATATTAATTCATGCCAATATAATACATTTTCATTAATAGAAAAGGGCATACTTACAATAAATATCATATATCAATCAACTCAGCCTATCGCAGTCCACTGCTGGACATAGGCCTCTCCCCGGCTGCACCACAACACCCTGTCCTCTTCCTGTGCCTTCCGCATCCAGTCTGTCCCAGCCACGTTCTTTAGGTGGTCTGTCTATCTAGCTGGGGGGCGTCCTACACTACGCTTGCCGATATGGGGTCTTCACTCCAGGACTCGTCTGCTCCACCGACCATCGGTCTTTTGACAAACATGGCCAGCCCACTGCTAATTCAGTTTGCTTGCTCTGCAAGCTACGTCGGTAACTCAGGTTCTTCTCTGGATAATTCATTCCTGATAATAATATCATATACGTGTTTTTTTGATATCCCATAACTCTAGGGGGTCATTGTACTCATCATTATAAACAACTTTTTACTATGGGACCAAACCTGAAAACGCGAAAACAAAATCAGCTGTTCCCTAGAGGTCCGCCTTCAGGCGTCCAGTGTGTATTTTTATTCACTGAGGGTCCGTATATTGACGAGGAGTAAATAATATAGCACTATAATTGGTGTATATAGCATATATTTATACAACTGCAAATTACATAGGCTCACACCAAACAAAAAAAAACAATCCTACTAAGGTAAAATGCGGTAACGAAACCATAGCGAGATCTAATTCGACGCCAACGCCATCTATCGAGCGGTGGGTCAAATCTAAATACTTATCGAGCTATTATTGATTTCGCCATGATTTCGCTGCCTTTGCGAACATAGTGAGTGATGATCTTTGTCCATTTCCCGGGTACATTCGCGCGACATCTCCAGCCCACCCCCGCTTCAGCCTGGCTGTTTTTTCTCCAACTATAATAGAGCAATAGAAAATGTACTTTAATGAAAATACGTTATTTTACTATGCTAATGACAATCGCACCGTTGGATTCTCAAGTCTCAGCGCTAAGCAAAGCATTGAAAATACTGTGCGCGAAAAAAAATTGTACGCCGAAAAAAGCGCCCCCGAAAAAAAAAAGGGACCGGGAAAAAAAGCGCCGCGGGAAAAAACCTCCTGCGCATACCTCGGCTAACACTAGATGTTAAGTAAAATTGTTACTAACCCTATGGACTCTGGATATATTTTTTATTATCATTATTAAACAACAATCCATCATCTTTTCCATAGCATCCCTCAGAAACTCCACCTCCCACGCGAGTGGAGACGAGAGAGGAACGCATGGAGAGGAGACGCAGAGAGAGGGCGGAACAGACAGCGTACAAGTTGGAACAGGAGATTGCGCTGTGGGACCCCACGACCAATGCGAGGGCTACCATGGACCCCTTCAAGACACTGTTTGTGGCTAGGATTGTGAGTATTTATATTAATAACTAGCTTCGGCCCGCGGCTTCGCCCGCATGTGGACAAAAAGTAGCTTATGTTACTCCTTAAAACATTAGCTATCTGCCAGTGAATTGGGGTCCTGGGTTCAAATACTAGTTGGAGAGTTTTATTGGCGTTTTTCATTAGGAATTTCTTAGTAACAGCCTGGAGTTTGGAAGTTGGCGGTGTGTTACCACCTTGCCACGGAAAGCACGGTAAGCCGTTGATCTTGGGCCTGGGGGCCTACTCGGAAGTGCAAAGTGCGAATGTTCGGATCGGACCGACACATGGCCGAACCGAATATTATTGAAAAATGCGAAAAAAGTTCGGATCTGCTCAGTTGGGTCGGGACCATAGTCAATATTCGAAAGAGTGTAGGAGTGTAGTTCGGAACCGACCGAACCAAATAGTAACTTCGTAGCAGGAAACGGCCGATACTACTTCGGAGTAGACTCCCTGATCTCTCCGGTCGTGTCGAATTGCCGTCCCATCGGACTATGAGAGTGAGGGAAGAGAGAGTGCTCCTGTGTCTGTGCACACACTTGTGCACTATAGTATCTCCCACTCTGAAGGCTAGTCTCCGTTGAGATTGACCGCCGTGGCCGAAATACGGTCTGGAGGACTTTATAAAGGGGCATGCATACCTATATCTGCCCTATAGTATTGAATTTGAAAATGCTTATTTAAGTTCTCCCTAAATATTCCTTGTTTGCAGAATTATGACACGTCAGAATCTAAGTTAAGGAGAGAGTTCGAAGGGTACGGGGCAATTAAAAAAGTAAGTTGTTTTTATTTGTAAATACACAGTTCATCGCACCTCATTGTAGAGAATATAGGTTTGTCAGAGTTCTACTGAAAGGTTGAAAATCAAAAGGAGTGCTGGAACATGTTGCATGTTCGACGACACGGTTGGCGCAGTGGCTGAGCGGTCGACTGCTGCGCTGCGTGTCGTGGGTTCGATTCCCGCACGGAACAAATATTTGTATTGCCTACAGGAAGTTGTTCCAGGTCTGGCTGCTTGTGTATGTGAGTTTAAATGTTTGTAAACTCACCCACGATACAGGAGTAATTCCTAGTGTGGGGCAACGTTGCATGCAGTTTGTGTGCATCACATTGCTGCAACAATGTTGCATATCTTCTGTTCAGCGTTTGGTAAGGCTTCCTGCTCCGGAGCCGAACCGGCGCATGATTGGGTATAGGAAAGAATATTGCGCATGCGCCGGAACTGCTTGTACAGTCACCGAAAGAGATAAATAACCAGGGTCGTCGGATATAGTTGAAGTTTAGCAAGAAACCGATGGATGTTTTCAAATAAAATTTAATTTGATAAATGAACTGTTTGTTTTCTATTAACTAAATTAAATTTTATTCCAAAACATTCATCGGTTTCTTACTAAACTTGAACTATATCCGACGACCCTGGTTACTTATCGCCTTTGGTGACCGTACATCGCATTGATCCCAAGTTAATAAAGCAACGACCACAGTTCAGTAAAGCATTGCCAACTGTACAGACCCTTCCATTGTAATGTTTTTTTCACATTCTGAGATATTCTACAAAAAAATAAAAATAAAACACCGGTGGAAAGGAAGGATTTTCATAACTGCCGTCTTTTTTGGAACACCGCTTTGCGAGGTAACCTGAGCTTACTCAATAAAAATTCACTAATATCGCCCCCTCTGTCTCCCCCACAGATATGCATGATATTTAACAAGGACAGCAACAAACCGCGCGGCTACGCTTTCATCGAGTATGAACATGAACGGGACATGCATTGTAAGTGTTGTTGTGATTGGTAGCGCGCGCAGGCGATGATGTTGGTAGTGTGGGGCTGTGCGGTCTGTCAAGGGTGAGGGTAAAGTAGGAAGGGTAAGACGTTAAGTGTGCTAGGGTACGGTTTAAAGTACAGTAACAAGTAAAGTGATCAAGGGTAAAACTTAAAATGTGCAAAGGTAAGGATTAAAGTGCGGTAACAACTAAATTAATAAAAGGTAAGACGTAAAGTGAGCTAGGGTACGGGTTAAAGTGTGGTAACAAATAAATGAATAAACGGTAAGATGTAAAATGAGCTAGAGTACGGGTTAGAGTGTGGTAACAAGTAAATTAATAAACGGTAATATGTAAAGTGAGCCAGAGTACAGGTTAAAGTGTGGTAACAAGTAAATTAATAAACGGTAATATGTAAAGTGAGCTAGAGTACGAGTTAAAGTGCAGTAACAAGTAAATTAATAAACGGTAAGATGTAAAGTGAGCTAGAGTACGGGTTAAAGTGCAGTAACAAGTAAATTAATAAACGGTAAGATGTAAAGTGAGCTAGACTACGGGTTAAAGTGGGGTAACAAGTTAAGCAATAAAAGGTAAGACGTAAAGTGTGCAGGAGTACGGGTTACAGTGGAGTAACAAATAAAGGATGAGAGGTAAAGTGACAGGGTAACTAGTAAAGTGTGTAGGGGTAAGGGTTAAAGTAGGGTAAGGGAAGGGGTAAAGTAACATAGGGTAAACACTGATGAAGATATCATTGATATGTAGATGCAGTGTTTAGGTTTGTAAATAATGCAGTATTAGTACAGGTGTAGGCATGTTATGTTTGTCATTTAAAGTATTTAAGTCCATTGAGATAGCGGAAGCCACTGTTGTATTAATTTAGGCATATTTTACCAAGTGAAAGAGTAAAGATTTTTTCTATATTGTTTTAAAATGCATGCAGGTTAAATAGTTTATTTTGGGAGCTCTTAAAAAAAAACAGTATCGTATCCACAAATTAAACCACGCTACCAACACGTCAGTCTGTTCATAATTATATTTTTTTACTATCACCATTATAACAGCGCAGTAGAGAAATACAAAAATGAAATTTGTTTTTTTTTTAATTTCTCTATATATTTTTCTACTATAAAAAAAAAACTACCATCATTTTTTCACGTTATAATGGTGATACTCTGCGCAATAATTCGATATTCGCGCAGAGAGATGAGACATTCTCGGAGGAGATCGTCTCAAGATTTTGGCTTTAAAACATTTCAATAAGCATAATAGTGTTATTAGCCTATAATGTTCCCACTGCTGGGACGCAGGCCTCCTCTCTGTGAGAAGAAGCTTCAGTACTGTTAAATTTTACCTATGATGCGATTTTTTTTGTATGAAATATTATTTGTTTTCAGCGATTTTGAAGAATGAATCAACTAGATTCATTTTTCAATTTTTTTTCGTTAATTTTGATATTAAAAGGCATACTGTTGTCACTGCCAGACCAAAATAGACTTTAGTATTTTTAATAGTGATTTTGCAATGCAAAATATCCTCAATTTTTATATTCGACTAACTTAAAAGTTACTACTACTTTCACTACCAAGGTGCAAAAAAAAGGAAAAAAATAAATGCCATCTTTTATTTCATAAATGACGTCTGTCAATTTTTTTTTGCTTCATAGAATGTCGGCAGACACCTGTCAAACTCAAAGGATATTTTTAAAGCTAAGGCAAAGGTCATTCACTTGTCTTCCTATCACGTCAGCTGTCTCCTCCGAGAATGTACGTTATAAAGGCGCGTTCACACTTGCGGTATACATAAAACTTTTTGTACATGATTAACGAGTAATTTTTCTTTCCGGACCAGACTTGCCGTAGACCTACAATTCGAGCTAACTGCCATAGGTTTGTATGTGGTAAGATGCCAACATACATACAAAAAATAAATAGGCAACAGTGGCCCATTGTGTACACGGATGGGCCATTGTGGTGACGGGCGAGAATTGGCCGAGTCGCTAAGTTATTTTTATTTATAAAAATCATCCGCCCAATCGTAGTTTTCGATGTTTTTAGTTCTGTTTTTAATTTTTTGAATGGCCGTGGAAAGAACGTAGTTTTTAATTGAGATAAGTGTCTAGTTTTATAATGTTTTTGCGCAACGGATAACGTAAGTAAGGCGCACCAGGTAACTACGTTCGCTGTAAAACGGATAAAAACCGCGGGGTTTCGTAAGTAAAAAAAAGTGGTAAATTTTCAAACGGTAGGTATTAATGGTGGGTATGATTTTTGATATTATAGTTTTTCAATAATCTTGGTCACTCGGCAAGGTCGGTAGGTATACTAAAAGTAGGTATACAAAACCTTTTTATTATTATTATTGTTTATTCACTTTGACCGGGCATTTATTGTGAATGCCCGGTGAAAGTTGGTAACTCTTGGACGGTATCGGTCTACTGTGGACTGGTCAAAACGCGGAAAAGTGAATATCTTTTGCAGGTTGTATTATTTATAACACAAAACAACGTTATTGTATTCGTGTCTAAAAAAAGATCTATAAATTCAATAAAAATATCAGGAAAAGTTATTAAAAAATACATTATACAGCGTGTATTGGAAAGGTGTGGTCATATTTCAGGGTGCGGTACAGATCATCAAACTGAACAACTTTCTCCATGGGACCAACATCGTAATCGTGAAAAATTATCAACTGCCTCATACAAAACTTCAATACGTGCTCGGCCCATATGTATGGGACGGCTGATTATTTTTTCGCGATTACGATGTTGGTCCCATGGAGAAAGTTGTTCAGTTTGATGCTCGTACCACATTCTGAAAGATGAGCACACCTTCCAGATACGTTCTGTATTGTACTTTGTTTGGACACAGACAATAAAATATTTAAGTTGCGATGGTCTTAACCTGGACAAACACCACCCCTCATGATATAGGTAATAAATCCATACTTATAACCGCCCATATACACTAATAAAACCTCGTTTGTGCACACCCATAACGGCCAATGTTGATAACGACTGGTAATTCTACAGAATACACACAAACACCGATTTTTTTTAAAGTCTCATTCAGCGTTACGTAAATTTTGAATAATGTTATAAATAAATTGTTTGAAGCGTTGCGGGTGCGCATAAAAGAGAATACAGGCCCAGAGACAGATGCACGCGGTTTGTGATAAAAAAATGTGGTTGTCATCTTTTTGGGATCATTTCTGAACGAAAACTGAAAAAATATCGAATGTATTTCTAAAGTTAGGTATTTTTTTCTAAAAAATAAAGAGTTCTTATGTTTTGAAGATAGGGCTCTGTTAAGCCAAAAGGCGAAAAAAGATACACAAATTAAATAAATTGTGAAAAGCAATTTCATAAATAGATAACCATATTACCAACAATTATTTTAAATTTCTCAAAATAATGTAAATATTTTGTTACTCATGGTTTTAATTATGTTGAATTTTTCTATAATGCAAGTTTCGTTTCAAAATCAACTAGAATTTTTAATCAAAAGCTGGTCATATAAAACACAACTGACTGGCCGAAATCAATATACAATAACTATTAGTATCATATTTACCTAAACAATACAGGAAAATAAATAAATTAACAATTAATAAAAAAAAAAATATTTATAAAATAAATAAATAATTATTATTTATTTTATAATTATTAATAATTAATTAGTTAATTTTCAGTCAGCACATGATTTTAAAAAATTTTCATCGGTTATAAAAATAAATATATGTATTAGTTGTTCCATACATTTTGACCGCGTAGGTCAAAGTCAAATCATTTATTTCAAATGGGCACATAAAAGGCACTTTTGAACGGAATTGTAAAACAGCTGTTTTTTTTTTATAACTGACAAGAAATATTTACGCTAGCGAGACTAGAATCATGTGCTGAATTTATGGTTACAGTTTGCACAATGGTTTAAAAAAAATCCTTTAGAAAGGATAAAGTTTCTGCCAACCTCCCATGGGAAATAGGTGCGAGTAAGTTCAAGTACGTATACAGAAGATTTTCCTCACAAAAAAAATAAATAAAAACAGTTATAAGGAATAACAAAAAAAAAAAACAACACAACTCATTCAAACCGCGTGTGTCTGTCATTTACGGCCGCACCCACAACCCTCGCTCGCTTACAGCTGCGTACAAACACGCGGACGGCAAGAAGATCGACGGCAAGCGAGTGCTCGTCGACGTTGAGCGAGCTCGCACGGTCAAGGGGTGGCTGCCGAGGAGACTGGGTGAGCAACCAACCTTTATTTATTTTACTTTGACAGTGACTTCGCCCTCGGGGCCCGTGGCTAAGTGATAACAGCAGCACGGGTCGGTCGATCAGGTGAAGCTACGCTGGCCGCGGTTGGGTATCTTTACATACCAAGACCCCTCTGTGCCTCGGAAAGTACGTCAAACCGTTGTTGTCGTGGATCTTTGACAGTCGTTACGGGTCGTCAGAAGCCCGAAAGTCTGACAACCAGTCTTACCAACCCGCCAGTAACTGGGTTGTGGAGGCTGCACCCGGTTAGACTGAAAGCCGACCCCGATATTGGGAAAATTGGCTATACAGACTTTTTTAGGCACACTGTTAAAAATTTGTTTTACTGTGGCCTCTCATCATGCCAAAATAAAAAAAGTTAAAGTGCACCTAGAAAGTTAATTGGTACGGAACCCTTGGTATCATTTGAACAGTAAAGAGCGTTAAAAGCAGAATAAAGAATACACTATTATCTCAATTACTCAATTTATTATTTTCCATGATAATTATATTGTAACCTATTTGTAATTAACTGTGATACATTCTCAGGCGGAGGGCTCGGTGGCACTCGACGAGGCGGCGCCGATGTCAACATCAAGCATTCAGGGCGAGAGGACAACGAGAGGGAGAGGGAGCGATACCGTCTGGAGCAGAGGGAGCGAGACGACCGGCCCAGACACGACGCGCGCGCCGACCGACCGCGTGAGTACTGGGTTATATTGTTTGTACTGCTGGGACTCACTCAAACAAACACAAGCAAAAAATTAAAAAAACAAGCTCAGACAGAGAGGAGGCGTCTTCTCTGCGTGAGCATGTTTTTTTAATTTTCTAACAAAAAGGCGGCCCCAACCTGTATAACCAACGCCATTGTCCACATATTGTAAATACAATTTATAAAACTAATGCGATATGCGCTTACAATTCGATAGGTATAATAAAATTATATAATGACTGTGTTAATGATATGCAAATAAAAAAACAAGAAATGATGTAAATAATAAAATGAATGATCACAGCGGCCGGAGCAGCAGGCGGGCGGCGCAGGACTCGCTCGCGCTCGCGGCGGCGCTCGGCCTCGCGCACGCGGCGCCGCGAGCGCGAGCGCGACCGCGACGCGAGGGAACGCGAGCCGGACGACGCCGAGCGGTGAGTCCCGCACTCGGTAGTGAACTCAGACAAAACGACACCCATGATGAAAGATCGGAAAATTTTCGCGGTCGCCATCTTGGATTTTCATTTTTATCTCACTATTGGCTTAAGCACCCCCGAAAACCGACAAAACTGTCATGTTGTTTTTTTTCTATACAATTTCTGTCACATTTTGACAAATGGTTACGATGCGCATTACATAAGTGCTCCCCGCAGCGCGGCCGGGCGCCGGCGCCGCTCGCGCTCGCGCTCGGAGCGGCGGCGCGAGCGGCGCGAGCGCGGCGAGCGCGGTGAGCGCGGCGAGCGCGGTGAGCGCGGCGAGCGCGACAAGGAGCGCGACCGCGACCGCGACAAGAAGCGCTCGCGCCGCGACAAAGAGCGCAAGGAGCCCAAGGTCAAGCCCGAGGACATCAAGATCAAGGAGGAGCCCATGGACGGTGAGTTCGGTAAATATCGCCCCTTTGTTGTTCCTAACACTGTATTACTCACCGACACTTTGCACCTCGACCGCTGCCGGACAGAAGCGAGAATCAAGCTTGCAGACGTCAAGGAGTTTGTTGATGGTGAGTGTTTTTATTTAGTATGTAGCTGTAGTCTAAGGTCGAATGTCGCTTGCATGTCGTAGAGCCACAAGGTCTGTTTGTCTACGGTCGGTTCACAGTTATTTTAAATAACGCCAACCTTATTGTGACGAGAATAAAGATCACTTTGCTTTTGACGGACTTGTCAGTGGCTGCAACCCAAAAGCAACCTTATTATAACAAAGATCATATATATGACAGTTGCATATTTTAACAAAGGTAAGTTCGTGCTTGTCACTCGCACTGCGTGCCGTCTCTCTCTGACGCTCGATGCTCATATGAACGCCAGGTACTGTATACACGGTCAAATTAAATTAGCTAGTAAAATCCACACACATCTTGAGAATCGATATCTGAACACAATAAAACAAAATAAATTATATTTTAACGTACTTAAAGTAACAACACTACAAGCGGTCGTTGACCCGCCGAAAATAAAATCAATTTTTTTTTGTTTGTATTTTGTCGTGTTTAGATTTAGGTATCTATAACCATCGCGACTGCAGAATTTAGCTAGCTAATTGAATTTGACCCTGTGTTAATATATACTTTGGTACCCAACTTTGAATGGTACTTTGACTGGAGACAAGTTGAAACGTATTTAAGAAGGTATTTATGTAAAATATTGGTTTAAAACCCATAATTCTCAATTCAGAAACCTAAAGGATGATTTCCACTAAACGGCTCCCATCGTATCGGATCCGAACAGATGCGGCGACAGCCGATCGCGTCCGGCAGGATGTCGACGCATACGATCGGCTCCGTACCGTCGCTTGCGAACGTATCCGTTTCTGCGCCTAGTCAAATAGTTTCATTTCTACCGTGTTGACGTGTTCTAATGCCGAAAGGATTCGATCGGATACGACGACAGGCGAACGGAGCCGATCGCGCGTCGTAGCATACTGTCGGGTACGATCGTGTCGCGGGAGACGCCCGCGGGCGAGCTGCTGTGCGCGGCTTGCTATTATAGACTTTAAATACTGTGTACACGATTTTATATCGTTTAAAGATTGTAAAATCCTTTCCGATCCGAGACGATGCGAGCCGTTTGGTGGAAATCACCCTTTAAAACTAAGCATGTCTTTGTGACATTTAATGTAATAAACTAATGGTGACATTCCTCCGCTCCGCAGACTACCCAGAGTTCAGCATGGCCCCTCTGGAGGTGCAGATCAAGCAGGAGCCCAATGAGGACGAGAATAAATACAACCCGGAGGACACCAACGGGGAAGACTATAACTATTAGATATTGTGTGTGTGCGAGCGAGACAAGAGACATGTTGTGGAGAGATGCGGACAAGTACACATGCAGCCACGTGCTGTGGAGCTGTCCCGCGCGGGATGCGGGACGCGCCACTTGGAACACTTCCAGCATCCCGCGCGGGATCGCTTCAATGTGGCTACAGCTGTATGTCAACGCTATGTTGAGGACAATGTTGCCAACTATCAAAGTTCCCCTTAGAGAATATAACACTTCAGAAGGCATACCATAATCAGTCTATAATGTTCCCACTGCTGGGACACAGGCCTGCTGTGTGAGAGGGAGTGGGCTGTAATACATAACGTAGGCCCAGTGTTTGTCGCAGCTCTGTCTAAGGTAAAAGTTTATGAAGTGACAACTTCTTTGCACTCTTTCTGAACAGTGACGTCACGCTCGGGTCGGTGGCGCAGACTCGGGTATACTCGGCTCCCGTCGGTCGATGATGCTGAGTCGGGTATACTCGGCTCATATCACTGACCTATATTAAACAAGTACGCTGGACTTACTTTCGATGACAAAACGAAGACATTTGATTTTCATCATTTTGGCGCTGATAGTAACGTGAGCGTCCGTGGAACTAATATTTTTGATAGCGAGTTTTACAAATTGCGCGTACTCCCAACGGCCCAACGGCCATTTGCAACATTGTGTCAATTTTAGTTCCTGAGACACAAAAACAACTGTCATTTCGTATATAGTTTGACCAAAACCGCTGCACCGCGCCTTCAGTATGTGCGCGGCTCCCGGGGGGCACTCCTAAGGCGCGGTGCAGCAGTTTCGGTCAAACTATAGTAAATTAGTTCAGCGTACTTGTACCACGTCGTCCCTCTTGTATCATCAGCCGCATCTCTCTAGCTTGTCGAGCTCTTAGATATGAGCCACGTAATGCGACATGTCAGTTGCTGTATTGAACTAATGTTAACTTGCTCCTCCGCTGTGTTGTGTACTGACTCCACTTGTCGTGTGATGCGCACGCGTCGACTCTAGGGTAAGCTACGAAATAAAATATCACTATAAATGACGTTTGTTTTATTTGGTCCATTTATCAGCATCTTCCTCCTGCCCGCATGTCTGGTTGGCCAACATCTCTACTTCTCCCATACTTCTCTATCAGTCGTCATCTCTGTAGTCGCCCCCTTGCTAACCATATCATCATTCACGCAGTCCGTCCATCGTTTCTTTGGTCTTCCCCTGCTCTTATAGCCATCCACATTCATACTCAAAACTTTCCTCACATTTTCCTCATTCCTCTTGATCCATTTATACATGATTTTAGACCACCCGGGGTAAATTGACAGTTCAAAAATATTCAATGCGTTATGTACGTTGTTGAGCAGACACATTTTTCGAACTTATGAAGCAATGGATCAGCAATAGCCTTCATAATGATTCAGATTGAGATCGATAGTGGTACTACTGAGATGACGGCTCATAGAGATCTATGGAAGATATACTGCGAGCTCGGAGCTACGACACTAATCTGCATTCGCGATTTATTTGCAAAAAATGTAAACAAATATGAGTTTACGGAAAAATAACTTTAATTCCTACACAATAAAGTTCAGTTTACACTACAATTTCAACCATTTTATAACTTCTTCAATAGTGCTAGTCACTCTGAAATCAACCTAATTAGCATAAAAATACAGTTGATATTTGTTGTAACTTGAAATAACATCAATTTGAAACAAATTTGAACAGACTACGAGTTGGTACAACATGTGTCTTGGTGACAAATTGCGACTAATTAGCGACAAAATATGGTAGAAAACACATCTTCGCTAGGTGCCCTAGTTTTAGAGATATAAACGTGGCCCTGCTGGGGAGACTCCAGATCGGCCACCTATAAACCTTTATATCTTTTGAACCAGTGACCGACAAATTCTGATATTTAGCGACAAATTTCGACTAATTAGCGACAAATTTTTTGTGTTATCAAAATTAAAATCTGATGGTGGCCCTGCCAGAGTCAGTGACACTCAAGCGCACTTACTGCAGGTGATCGTAGGTTGCGTCCTAATATGGATAGCTTGGAATCCCTTTGTCGAGTTACTCGCAAATATCTCAAAAACAAAAGGAGTGTACAGGGTCAAACTAAATTAGCTAGCGAAACTCGGCAGACGTGATGGGTATTATTGAGTATCGATATCTAAATTTATGATAAAACAAGTAATTTGATGTTTTTTTTTGTGGGTTCATCGACCGCAGTTAGTGTAGTCACTTGAAATATCAGTTTAAAGAAATCTGTTTTTACTTTTATTTTAACTTCACAGACGTGACGAGTTTCGATATCTAAACACGATAAAACAAAAGAAAACAGCTCAACTCAAACTTCAAGTAATAAAACTACCAGTGGTCGTTGATCCCCAAAAAACAACATAGAATTAATTGTTTCTTCAATTTAGATATCGACACCCATCAGGTTTACGGAGTTTCCCTAGCTAATTTAATTTGACCCTGTATAAGGATCGTAGCAGGCCGCGTTGTGTAGTATCGGCCTACCCCCATAGGAAAGGAAGTGAATTCTCCCCTAGATACATGCAACCGGTGTATCGAACTGAACACCGAAAGGGAAATAAAAACAAATAATTAATAACAAAGTGTATGTATTTATTATGAACATCACAGGCATGTTACATTACATAGCTATAAGTACATGTATTCAACATGTTTCAAATTGGTGTTATTTCAAGTTGAACTAATATCAACTATTTCAATGACAATTAAGTTGATTTCAGAGTGACTAGCAGTATAGAAAAAGTTATAAAAATGTTTGAAGTTGTAGCGCAAACTGAACTTTATTGTGTAGGAATTAAAGTTATTTTTCCATAAACTCGTATTTGTTTACATTTTTGGCAAATAAATCGCGAATTCAGTTTTGGAAAAAACGTTAAAAAAAACCTCTGATTTTGCATCGGTGCCAAAATACACAGTGACCTTTATTATTGTTGTATTAAGGTTGCAGTTGGTTTGCTTCCACTGACAGGCCTGTCAAAATCATAGTGGTCTTTATTCTCATTCCAATAAGGTTGCTACCACTCAGTCGGGGGTTGCGGAAGGATCGTACATTCCCGCGACCCCCGGCGTAGGTGTGAGATGGAACACCGGGGTGGGTTTTAGTCAGTAAGGGTCTGACAGACCCCGGCGCCCGCCCCAGGGCGGACATCCATGAGGATATTCCAACCCGAAAAAAAAAAGGATTGCTACCACTGACAGGTCTGGCAAAATCATAGTGGTCTTTATTGAGTAAATGACATGACTTATTTTCGTCACAATAAGCTTGCTGCTCTCAGAGGTAAAATAATTGAACAAACTGTAATTTCACAAATGTTTACCAACAATCCTCCTGTCAATCACAGTGATCTTTATTGTCGTTGCAATAAGGTTGCTATTGAGTTGCTGCCATTGCCAAGTCTGCCAAAATCACATTGATTTTTATTATCGTTGCAGTAAGGTTGCTATTCGATTGCTGCTGTCAGAGGTAAAATACCTGAACGGACTGTACGGATCATTTTATTACAAGCTATTTATAATACAGGCAAGATTTAAAGGCACAATAGTAATATTATTTAGAACAAGGAACGACAAGTATTTTAATAAAGATGGAAAGAGACGGCAGCAGTTTAAGATATGATGGACAATGGCGCCGATTCCCTTGTTCACAAACTAAAGTAAATTTAAGTGCAGTGCATCTTTTTCTTTTGGTTTAGTCTTGTCAAATTAGTCAGCGCCTGACGTAAATTGACGTATTTTGCCATGGCCATGTTTTTAATCACGTCTAAACTGTCTATGGAGTATCTTAATTTGACAGGACTAATATTTATCTTGTCCTTTTCTTAATAAAATAGAAAGAAAAATATGCACTGAACTTAAATTTAGTTTAGTTTGTGAACAAGGGAATCGGCGCCATTGTCAGAAGTTGACTATAATTACATTTATAATTACAAACTGTATTACATAATCAGCCTATAACATTCCCACTGTTAGAACGGACCCTGACAGGCGCTTTACTTTGTGTAAATAATTTCATCACCGGTGAAGGAGAACATCGTGAGGAAACCGGCATGTCCTAGAACGAATAATTCGAAGACATGTGACATCTACCATCCCGCACTGGGCCCAATCACTCTCACAGAGAGGAGGCCTGTGTCCCAGCAGTGGGAACATTAAAGGCTCATTATGCATGGATATTTGATCGTACCTCAAAAATTACTGGTTATATTTTACGTATACAAATGTGCCATCAAGTAAAATTAAGCAAATTATGCGCCACTAAGTAAAATATAAGCCTTTGAAGCATTATTATATTTCAAAAACAAAACTGTCTTTGAATAAAAACAATAGTTTAATGTCTTTTTTTAAACCTAGAAAGAGGTTTTTTTTATACTAAAAATAAAATATAAAAACACAACATTTTTATTAAATTTATTACAAAATTAATTCTAACTTGATATTATGCTGAAACAGTCGAGCAAGTTATTGTATTTTGAATTTTATTCCTCGGAGTTAGACTATTATCCAAGCTTAGTTTTTGTTAAGTGGTAATTGTATTCATTATACCGGCTGATTTTTTAAAGACCAGCCAAATTTAAGGATGTGGTACAGACCATCAAACTGAACAACTTTCTCCATGGGACCAACATCGTAATCGCGAATAAAAATTCAGCCGTCCCATACATTTAGGTCGAGTAGGTATTGAAGTTTTCTATGGGACAGTTGATAAAATTTTCGCGATTACGCTATTTGTCCCATGGAGAAAGTTGTTCAGTTTGATGGTCTGTACCACATCCTTAAATTTGGCTGGTCTTTAAAAAATCAGCCTGTATACCCTGCCCATTAGGTAAATCGTTTTTTGACAGATGGAACTAGTCCCATCTGTCAAACAACGATTGTGTATTGCTGCAATCACCACATTGATTGATACACGTACGGTATTATAATGTCTGCAAGAAGCCATTAATAAGATAATTCATCATTTCATCACGTTCATCATCAATCATCATCATCATCGTCACGTGTGGGGATCACGTCCCACACAAAACGATCTCATTTTTACCATTACTTTATTTTTATTTTTTTTACTTCCGAATTTGTAACCATCTAAATTATTAATTTTATATAGATTTATTCCATTAAACAACGTTGATAATAATGTATACAAGTTAACTAGGTATTTCATTTGGGAGACAACACGTAGCACTGCTCAATTTTTTTAATTTTTATTATCTATATCTAGGGAGGCAAACTGTTTCTCCTTAATACAGGTTGCACAGCTACCTAGCTAGGAGAACAGTTATAGTTCACCCCTACAAATATTTGTTATTATAAGTTCTAAAAAAAAAAATCAATAAGATAAGGCAGTTTATATATTTATTTTATTACTCATTTTAAAGTTGACTTTTACGTAATGTGGAATATGTACGTTCTATGGCAGCTGTCAAAAAACGGTTAACCTAATGGTCAGGGTATAACAACGTTCACTATGGACACAAACCCCGAAATCGCAAAAAAATCTACTGTTTCATACATTATATTGTTTTTAAAAAATTTACAAAATGTAGGGAACCGTTGATTTTTTATGTCGACTATGATATGAAAATATTACAGACATACATAATCAAAAGAACATTGGACTGCTGTGAGATTTTACTTATTTTTATTTGAACACGTTGTTCCTATTATTTTGAAGCTGTGTTTCACTTAAATATGAAAGAACACAAATATTATGGCTAAGCGTGGTATTCAATGCTCGTGGCTTCTCTGTATGAGAAGATGGCTCCGCCCTGCAGTGGGACAGTTACAAGCTGGTATTAACCTATTATTAAGCCTTTTTGTTATTAATAATTAAGTAATCATTATTAATGATTACTGGTTGCGGTATGTATCGTATTACCTAATATTATTGGTACCCAGTAACTGGGTTGTGGAGGTCAGATAGGCAGTCGCTCCATGTAAAATATTGGTATTCAGCTGCATCCGGTTAGACTGGAAGCTGACCCAAACATAGTTGGGAAAAGGCAGGCAGACGATGATGAATTATTAATTATTATGTAATAATTATTAATCTCATGTGATTCGACAACCTTCATTGTTTTCTGGTGTGCCTAATTTTAGCTTTTCTTGTGCAGTGTCGGCCGTCTGAAAATATAAATATATTTTTAAATTACATAAAATTCCCATAAATGTTTTTAATTGAAATAAAATAAGAGGGTTATTAGTTAGTACGCATCTGTAATGTCTGGTATAGCAGCTCTTGCTAACGCCTTCTATTGGCAAGGAGTCGACAACGCGTGGCACCCTCTAGTGTTGAATAGACGGCGCGGGACGGGTGAGCAGGGAGGAGGGAGGTGAGGTGAGGTTAGGGAGGTTAGGTGAGGTGAGGGAGGTAAGGTGAGGTGAGGGAGGGGAGGTGAGCTGAGGTGAGGGAGGTTAGGTGAGGTGAGGTGAGGGAGGGGAGGTGAGGGACGTAAGGTGAGGTGAGGGAGGGGAGGTGAGGGAGGGGAGGTGAGGGAGGGGAGGTGAGGGAGGTAAGGGGAGGTGAGCTGAGGTGAGGGAGGTTAGGTGAGGTGAGGTGAGGGAGGGGAGGTGAGGGAGGGGAGGTGAGGGAGGTAAGGGGAGGTGAGCTGAGGTGAGGGAGGTTAGGTGAGGTGAGGTGAGGGAGGGGAGGTGAGGGAGGTAAGGGGAGGTGAGCTGAGGTGAGGGAGGTTAGGTGAGGTGAGGTGAGGGAGGGGAGGTGAGGGAGGGGAGGTGAGGGAGGTAAGGGGAGGTGAGCTGAGGTGAGGGAGGTTAGGTGAGGTGAGGTGAGGGAGGGGAGGTGAGGGAGGTAAGGTGAGGTGAGGGAGGGGAGGTGAGCTGAGGTGAGGGAGGTTAGGTGAGGTGAGGTGAGGGAGGGGAGGTGAGGGAGGTAAGGTGAGGTGAGGGAGGGGAGGTGAGCTGAGGTGAGGGAGGTAAGGTGAGGAATGGCACGACAGTAGGTATGCCAGACTCCATATAAAAATAATCAATCCCCATTATGTATGACCCACTCCCTTCCTCTCACAGAGAGGAGGCCTGCGTCCCAACAGTGAGAACGTTATGAGCTGACAATGTTAAAAGCTAGATTGAGTTATACCCACAATGCTAGAATCCTTGGTGTCTAGGTAAGGAATAGAGGGCTGTCTTCCGAAGAACCTCTTGAAGCCGAAGCGGGTTGTTGAGCGAGGCGGCGTGGCGGGCTGTGTTGGAACTGCAGTCTGGAAAGGACAGTTTATATTGTATTGTAATTAATTTCAAACTAGATTTCAGTTTAGATTATTTTTTAAAGCTAAAATGATAACATATCATCCCGCCTGTAATCCGCAAAGGGTTAAGCAGAGTTGTACCAGCACCCTCACAGTTCACCAGTTATGTTTAAGTCCCATGTAATAGAGGGCCAGCCTACTGTCACGAACCGGACAAAAATCCAGATTGCAGGCTCAATCCAGACAAAAATCCAGGTTACTGAGGAATTCCTCGTGGAAAAACTCTGTAACACTTCGCCCGACCTGGTGGTTCGATCACCAGGCCGGGCGAAGTGTGCGAAGGACCTCATGCTCAGCACAAGCACTTGTCACCAAAGGTGTATGTAAACACTTTTATGCGTAAATAATATTTTAAAAACTAGATGAGGACGGTTATGAGGAAAATGCCATGAGGAAAGTTTTGAGTATGAATGTGGATGGCTATAAGAGTAGGGGAAGACTAAGGAAATGATGGATGGACTGTCTGAATGATGATATAGAAAGGCGCTGACTACTGAGATGACGACTGATAGGAAAGTGTGGAAGGAGAAGACTTGGACTCCAAATACATTGGACAGGAGAATAATGAATGATGTTGAGGTCGGTTTTGTAGCCACTTACCTGTTCTATAACCTCCGGCTGCTCAACGACGCCATTCGCTTGTGGACACGAGCCGCGAGTGTGCGCGGCGCACGGGCCGTGGGGGGGAGCTGTAACATTGTATCTGATATCGGGACGTTGTATATATGCTAGTTGCGCGGTAAACTCTGCTTACGCGATGCAGGATTTTGTGTGACGTCAGTATCATGCGTAGTTCGCATGTGGCGGTGTAGATGCCGCTACACTACTGTCCTGGGACCCTATTACGAAGTATTAATGCCAACATGCTTCAAAGGCGAAAAAGGGATGGTGAAATCTGTCATGTATAGCCGTCCCTCTCTTACGGCACTCAACCGTCATAATACGACACCTGGAGGAAGGTAGTCGCGTCGTCAGGGATGGGACAAGGCAGGCAGATGACCTACTATTGTTATAGTTGCAGCTGTTTGCGGCTGGGTTGACGTGGCAGGACGCTGCGTTACTGCTGGGCTGCTCTCGAGACAAGCTGCCGGTCTTCAGGTAGAGCTTGAGTTCCTCAGCGCGTTCCATGTATCTGAGAAGAGAGGGTTTGTAGTTAGATGGCTTCAAAAACAAATTAACGACTGCAAAATATTATCAATCAATCAACTCAGCCTATCGCAGTCCACAGTAAACTGTCTCTATATGACGTCACGGTCACCCATCCATTAAAATAATCTTTTTTACTATTGTAAATTTCTATTGTATATGTGTATCCTTTGTTGGAGATCCTCAATAAATAAATAAACTGTATGTGACGTCACGGTCACCCATCCATTTCTATGCCTCACCTGCTCAACTTGGCCGCCAGCGCCGCTCGCCGCAGCGAGTCTGTCTCGCAGCCCACACACGGCACGAGGTACAGTAAACTGTATGTGACGTCACGGTCACCCATCCATTTCTATGCCTCACCTGTTAAACTTGGCCGCCAGCGCCGCTCGCCGCAGCGAGTCTGTCTCGCAGCCCACACACGGCACGAGGTACAGTAAACTGTATGTGACGTCACGGTCACCCATCCATTTCTATGCCTCACCTGCTCAACTTGGCCGCCAGCGCCGCTCGCCGCAGCGAGTCTGTCTCGCAGCCCACACACGGCACGAGGTACAGTAAACTGTCTCTGTACGATGTGAACGCTTCCTCTAAGTTTCCAGCTGAATCTAATTCTATGGCTTTCTTGATTAAAGTCACCGCCTGTAAACAAATAAACTAAAATGATTAAGAATTTAAAAAGTGCGCGTACAGGGACGTACACGTACGTGGTAAGAGTATAAGTAAAGTTTCAATAAAAACATAGAATAAGAGATATTTAGTGTGAGAGACAGAGAGAGATATCTTTCTTCTCTATCGTGTAACGAAATGTGCCATAAAGTGAGTTTCACTTAAAAATAAAACACTTCAGCACGTTTTCTTTCGTTTTTTTAGTTGACTTTTCTGACCTCTCTCTGACTGACTAATTCCCAAATTTTTTCTTCAGCCCCGGATTGTTTGCTACACGTCCCTAATTGTTGATTTATGGTGCCTAATTGTGTGTTCCGCGCCCCTAATTGTTTATTACATGTCCCTTATTTATTAATTATACATGCCTAATTATAAATATATTCAAGGTCCCTATCCATCAACCCTACCTTCTCATAGTTCTCCTTAGAAGGCATGTGCTGTAGGTCGAGGTAGTCGTTGTTGAAGAAGTCGTCGTAAGTTATCCTGTTGTTGGGGTCGTGTTGCAGCAGGCGCAGCAGCAGCTCGCGACAGCCGGGGGATATTGACGAGTTGGCGGGGATCTGGGAAGGAAAGAAAATAAGGAATTATTATAAGAATGAACAATAACACAATTTGTCGGCAATGGACAACATTATTTTTTTACAATAAAAAAAAGAGGTAAAAATCTGATTTAAAGAAATTAAATAAACTTTAATCGTATGAAAAATTGTATAAGTTGCTGAACACGGGGTCAGTTAAGCAAATTCACAAAGATGGTACTGTTACGAGCTTCGGGTTCGTGACAATAAAAACTGCCGATAAAAATTACCAAAAGTTACAATTTATTTAAACAACACTAAGAACAACTCAAACACACTAATTATAAAACACAATCGCTCTTAAGTCGCACTCGAAGATCGCTTTCGATGTATTCGCTTCTATCGCAGAACCAAGTCTGATTAGTCGCGGCTAGTCCCGGCCTTATATAGTGCCGCAGATAATTCATCTTCTATTGTAGAAACAGCTAGAATGTTCGAGTACATACCGGCCCCGACTGACCAGATGTCGATAGTTCTAGTAAGTTCAGCCAATCGATAATAGATGGCGCTAGTGAAGAACTAATAAGTTCTTCTACTAGAAACTAGATGGAGCTAGTGGTAACTAATGTCACCATCATCAGGCATTAATTGTGGCGCGCAACACTGCCCCCTCCTAAGACATGCTCGTCCCGAGCATTATCGGCTCCATAATAACGCGCCAATCGATCCACATGGACGATCTTAGGAGTACCTCTTGCACCTTTCTGTATCCGGTAGGTTACGTCATTGATCTTTGTCACAATCCGGTACGGTCCATCCCATTTAGCTTGAAGCTTAGGAGATTTCCCTTTGCTGCGGACTGGATTGTGCAACCACACTAGTGAACCTTCGTCGAACCCTTTACTGTTCATTTTGCGGTCATAACGGGTTTTCATCTTTTCAGACATTTGCTGGCCCGATTGTCTGACGTGCTCATAAATGTCATTCATTTTGTTCCGCAAGTGATTCGCATAATCGGTTATACTGCGTGGGGCATCAGGTGGTATTCCGGTGATCAGGTCTGCAGGCAGCCGTAATTCTCTTCCAAAGTTTGCGAAAGCTGGTGTCACCGATGTACTTTCGTGAACAGCGCTTCGATATGACAACAAAAACGGTTGTATGTGCTTGTCCCAATCTCGTTGCCGATTTTCCACAACTTTTGCTAGGTACCGTTCCAGTGTCTGATTAAATCGTTCCACCATTCCATCCGATTGTGGGTGGTAAGAAGTTGTTCTTGTTTTATGAGTACCCATAACTCGACAAGTTTCCTGGAATATTTGGGACTCAAAATTCCTTCCTTGATCACTGTGAATCTCTAAAGGTACTCCAAACCGACAGAAAACTTCATAAACTAATTTATCTGCAACTGTCGAAGCTTCTTGATTTGGAATGGCGAATACTTCCGGCCACTTAGTGAAGTAATCCATCACAACCATGAAATACTTGTTACCACTTTCACTTTCCGGAAACGGCCCCGCAACGTCAAGGGCTATCCTCTCCCATGGTGCGCCAACATTGTACAATTTTAATGCACCTCTACTACGAGTCTGAGGTCCCTTTACAGCTGCACAACTTGTACATTTGCGACACCAGTCCTCGACATCGTCCCGACAGTGGACCCAGTAAAACCGTTCTCGTATCTTCAGTAGAGTCCGTTTTACTCCCAGATGACCTCCTGAACAACCATTATGGTACAGCTGTAGAACATCCGGTACTTGAGCTTTAGGGACAACCATTTGCAAATGACAGCTGTCTCCCCGAGCATTTTCCCATTTACGGCACAGGACTCCATCCTGAATCACCAAGCTGTCCCATTGGGCCCAATAGCTTTTTGTGATCGAACTCATTGCTGAGACGTCGGTCCACCTGGGCTTAGGAGCTCTGGCCTTCATCCACTCGAGAATAGGCTTGATGTCCGAATCTTCCTGCTGTGCACGTTGTAGCCTTTCCTTCCACTCGTTGCTGAGGTCTGTCTTGAGCATCCTCACAGGAACGACTTCTATACTTTCTTGCCTAGTACCAACTAGTGTACCTTTTTCCATAACCTGTTCCTGATCACAAAGGTTCGGCACACGTACCCCTGACATGTCGGTGGCTCTGACCAAAGTTCGTCTCACTTTCCATGGACGGTCATTGTCTACCCTTCCTGTAGTTCGCTTGGGGCAACTGGATCGAAGGTGGCCCCTTTCCCCACAGCCGTAGCACCTAGGGCTGTATCTTTTATTGCAGTCGCGAACTCTAGCCGCTGCAACCTCCCTGACGCGATGGGAACGATGATCCTGCCGCACAGCTTCCACCTCCAGTGCATGGGCCAAGGCGTCTTTAAGCGTCCCGTGGTGCCCGAGCCTCACAGCAGCTCTAACTTCAAGGTCACGGATGCCGTCGATGAATGCCTGCACCAGGTTCCCATCAATGAGCGCAGGTACGGACTGGTAAGCTTTACGCACCAGCTTCTCCACTTCAAGGGCCCACTGCTGCAGGTTTTCATTACTGCGTTGCACGCGATCCTTGAGCTGCGCACGAAACACGTGTTCCAGGTGAGCGTCGCCATACCGAGCCTCCAATGCCTCAAGGAGCTGCTCGTAAGTCACTTCCTTACCGAGAGCTTCCAGAACAGTTAAGGCCTGGTCGCGCAGGCCTAGGGTCAGGGCAGTCAGGGCCTGACTGTTATTCCAACCGTTCGCCTTCATGACAGCCGCAAACTGGATTTTGTAGGCTGACCAGGAAGAAGTTCCGTCGAACGGTGGCACTTTGAATCCACGTAGCGAAGGTGTTGTAGCTACGGGAGCTGTGATTCCATCTCCAAGTTTAAGGTAATCCAGCGTTTTCTTTACGTCAGCCATCACGGTTTTTTTTTACGTCAGCCACCACGTTGTCAACCCGATTATACACTTGATCGATCCGGATTTCAGCTTCCGACAGGCGGTTGTCATGTTGAGCAACCTTATCCTTCACCTCCTTCATGTCTTTCCCGAAGGTAGCGTGAAGGTCCTTCATAAGGAGCATCTGCTCTTCCTGGCGGCGCGCTTGCTCCTCCTTATCACGTTGGAGCTGTTCTTCCAACCGACGAGCCTGTTCCTCTTGTCGGCGAGCCTGTTCCTCCTTGTCCCGCTGGAGCTGTTCTTCCAACCGACGAGCCTGTTCCTCTTGTCGGCGGGACTGCTCCTGCAGCATCATCATCAGGGCAGCAAAGTCTGGTGCTGCTGATGCTGGAGCTGCTGCGGACGGTTCGGCCTCCGAGGTTGGTAGCTGGCCCTCCGACATCTGCGGCATAGTTCCACCAAAACGACTCTGGTCCGTCTCCTGTTGGCGTTGACTCCGGGTACGGATACCCTCCGTGTCGTCTTTAGGTAAAATCGGCATGATTTTAATCCCACTTCTGACACCAATTGTTACGAGCTTCGGGTTCGTGACAATAAAAACTGCCGATAAAAATTACCAAAAGTTACAATTTATTTAAACAACACTAAGAACAACTCAAACACACTAATTATAAAACACAATCGCTCTTAAGTCGCACTCGAAGATCGCTTTCGATGTATTCGCTTCTATCGCAGAACCAAGTCTGATTAGTCGCGGCTAGTCCCGGCCTTATATAGTGCCGCAGATAATTCCAGAATCTTCTATTGTAGAAACATCTAGAATGTTCGAGTACATACCGGCCCCGACTGACCAGATGTCGATAGTTCTAGTAAGTTCAGCCAATCGATAATAGATGGCGCTAGTGAAGAACTAATAAGTTCTTCTACTAGAAACTAGATGGCGCTAGTGGTAACTAATGTCACCATCATCAGGCATTAATTGTGGCGCGCAACAGTACAGTAAAAAATAGCCCTTTTCTGCTTATTTGGAAATCAACTTAATTGACACACAGCCAATGTTGATATTTGTTTAATATGAACAAAGTGAATAGTGCACTCACCTCAATCCCCGACCCGTGCTCGAGCCAGCCCGCGCCGCTGAGCCTGTAGTTTTAAATTCGTCCCTAAATAATTCCGATCCAGCCTGGCCCTTGCTGCCCTCCCCCAGCGACGCCCCAAGCCGAGCTCCGTCCCCCACAGCGGGTGCCCTTAGCGTGTAGTCGCTGAGTTCTAAGTTTTTTAAGCCCTGGCTGGAGGCCTTAATTTATTGAGGCACCCACAGGCAAGCCCGGTTTAGCAGACGACAACCTCATAGGTTGAACTGCGAGATGCAATACATAAAAAAAAAAAACTCACCTCAATGGGTGCTTGCCGCTGTATCTTGTCGACCAGCTCCTTGAAGGTGTTGGACGAGTATGGAGCGCGCCCGAACAGGCACTCGTACATTATTACACCTGTATAGATAACATTATTGGTTGAAACTAAGTAAGTAAATACAAGGTGGCAGGGACATCGACGCGCAAACTGAAACCAAAAAAAAAATGCTATTTCATAGAAAAGTGTAATACCTACGCGGTTGAAATGTATGTAATTTGTAGTGTTGTTCAGAGAGTGTGTATTTCTACTGCCGCCATAACAACAAATAATAAAACTAAAATGGAGTAAAAAAAAAAAAAACCGGCGTCTTTTGCCTTTTGGTAGGGAACCCTTCGTGTGCGAGTCCGACTCGCACTTGGCCGGTTTATTTATAAATAATTAATACTCACCAACGCTCCACAGATCAACTCTAGCGTCATACTGTCCGGTGATCATCTCAGGCGCCATGTACAGCGGAGAGCCGCGCACAGACCGGCCTGCCTCCGAAGTCATATGTTGTGCGAAACTGAAACATATCGGTTAGTATGGTATGGGCATGTGATACGGAGGAATGAGGAAAATGTCGAGAGGAGAGTTTTGAGTATGAATGTCGGTGACTATAAGAGTAGAGGAAGACCAAAGAAACGATGGACGGACTGCGTGAATGATAATATGGTTAGAAAGGGGGTGACTACCGAGATGACGACTGATAGAATAGAAATAATATATAGAATTTTTCTTTATTAAAGTAACCAAGACTCGACAAGATTGTTAGTAAAAATTTACGACTATATTAGTAAGCACAGACACTAACCAAAAACAAGGAAAACAATATAAATAAAAACGGTTGCGACATCCCATGAGAGACGGCACAACAGTGACCCACATACACACAGTCCAGGCCACTCGCAACCATGCTTGACACTGTTGGAGCCACCCCACACCCTGCGCACCAGGGAAGCGCACCTTTTACGCATTGTTGCGTAAAAGCAATCTACATGCGCATCTGCGAACATCCCTGACGCACTACAGGAACGGGGCAGCCCACCAGTATCCTAAATGCCTTTAGAGAAGTAGGGAAGAAAAATACATGTTGCGCAGATAAATGCAGAAGAATGATGATGGTGATCTAGTGAACGGTTTGACAGCTTTTGACTAACACCTAGAGAAACTATCGCTCAACAGCTGGAGTCAGATTCAGAAGGCGGTCGTCGTGGACACGGGACGCATTGATAAGAAGTGCCACAGCGGTGTTAACACAGGCACCCACACTTCGATAGTAATGTTTAAGTCACATGTGTAATGGGGGGTGAGCCTATTGTCATACATTAAGTACAGACAGCTGTGCTGCTGGGGAGTTTGTTGCGGCACTTCTTCTTCCCAGCTATAGCACTAGGAAGTGGTGAAGGGCGGGCGTTTCTGGGGGACTGTCTTTTGTAATTTTGACGTTCGAAAAGTGCTGATTCTCAGCCTAATTTGAATAAATGACTTTTGATTTTGATTTACAACTTCTAAAGATCAAAATCCAAAGGCTAGGTCGTTAGGGTGAGAATCAGTACTTTTCGAACGTCAAAATTACATAAGACAGTCCCCCAAAACGCACAACTTTGGGATATTACTAAGAAATTCCTGATGGAGAACCTCAATTGGCCGCAAGCACGACTGCTGAGCATCGATTAGATTTCCATATCGGATTTTGGACCCAATCTGGGAATCGAATCGAAGCTCAGCAGTTGAAGCTCAATTCAGATGAGATGTAGTCAAACGAGAGCCTAACAACTATAAACATATAATAGATAACTACTCACCCAAAGTCAGCAACTTTCAGCATATATTTGCCGTCCGATCCTTTGTGCAATAGCAGATTGTGAGGTTTTAGGTCCATGTGTACTACACCTGGAAACAAAACACATCAAAGGACATCATCACCTGCTGCCTTTTCCTAACTATGTCGGGGTCAGCTTCCAGTCTAACCGGAAGCAGCTAAGTACCAGTATTTTACATGGAGCGACTGCCTATCTGACCTCCACAGCCCAGTTACTGGTAATACGATACCCCTTGATAAGACTGGTTGTCAGACTTTCACGTCTTCTGACGACCCGTAACGACTGTCAAAGATCCACGAATGACAGCCGGGCCCAACGACTTTCAAAGGACATGAAATTAGTTAAATGCGTTATTAACTTACCCTTTTCTCTAAGAAACTTTAACGCTGAAGCCAGTTGTTGAAGAAAATATCGAACCTGTAAACATTATAACTTTAATTATTATTTTAAACTAGCTTCTGTCCGCGACTTCGTCCGCGTGAAATAACTTGTTCCCCCGCCCCACCGCGTCGCATCGCATCGCCCGCCCGCGCTATTCGTTTCCGTTTCGTTTCGTTGCATTTCGTTTTCGCTGAGCGTTCTTTCTGATTTTTTTTTTCTTTTTGCTCGGTTCCTAAGGGTCGTAGCGTGATTTTATATAGCCTTCCTTAAGAATTGGGCTATCAAGTGCAAAAAGAACTTGATTTTTGGTGTGAAAATTTGCTGTTTGCGGTAGTGCGCAATGTAACACGCAAAACATTTTGCTGATGGCTGCATGCAACCGTATAGGGGTCGTGGGGGTATTTAAAGTTGTGTTCAAACATTAAGAACTTGTTTTCGTAAAAAAAACCTCAGTAAAAGTTTGAATTTTGACCTTCAATATCTCCGTAACCAGAAGGTTCCCAGGTATGGTCCCGTACAAAAAAATGATTACAATGGCGGGGAGTACAAGTGACTCTCGACTTCGTTAAGTGTCTTTTTACACCCGTTATAAATAAATAATAATAATATGATAGTCACCTGTTTCTCCGGAACTCGTCCGTATCTTTTAATGTATTTGGACAAGTCGCCGCCGCAGCAGTACTCCATTATAATGTAGATATTCCTGAAAATAAATCATTGTCATTTATGTTAGCATAACTACAGCTCCGATGGCCGCTGGAGCAGACGAGTGCGGGACTCGAGACCGCGTATCGTCAAACGTAGTGTGAGAGCCCCTCACATCTAGCTGAGGGGCTCTCACACTACGTTTGACGACCTAAAGAAGGTGGCTGGGACAGACTGGATGCGGAAGGCGGAGGACAGGGTGTTGTGGCGCAGCCTGGGAGAGGCCTATGTCCAGCAGTGGACCGCGATAGGCTGAGTTGAAGTAAAGCTCTGATGCTATGGCTAGAAAGGGAGGTGACTACCGAGATGATGACTCATTGAGAAGTATGGAAGATAAAGACATGTTGTGCCGACCCAAATAAATAGGGATAGGGCCAGTAGAATGATGATGCTGATGAAGTAGGGCTTTTTGTGAAGCAGCTCATCCAGGAAAGAAGGTACACTAAAATTTATTTTGATAAATATTTTTCTTATAAATTTTTAGAAGGAAGGAAGACTTATCTAATACGCTAATGATAAGTTTGATTAGGTAATTGATTAGATATAGCAAAATAATTCTATATATCTCAAGTTTGACGTTACATCTACACTTATAATAGGATTCATTCAACTCTTTAACAGATAAACAAGTATGATAATTAATATAATATTTTCTATTACATGAATGTGTTTTTACAATAATGATTTTTTTTTTTCGACAAGGGGTAGAATAATCACCCTATAATGTTCCCACTGCTGGGATACAGGCTCCACTCTGTAAGAGCGAGTGGGCCCAGTGCAGGCTGGTAGATGTCACATATCTTCGAATTTTTGGTTCTAGGACATGACAGTTTACTCACGATGTCCTCCTTCACAGTTTTGAGAGCAGGGGTAGTAAAATTATTTAATTTCTATTTTTAATTTTTCTATTTATTTAGTTTAATTTTATGTTTTTATGTGTATTATTGCTTCTGACATTGTATGCCTAATAATTGTATGAGTCTATGTTACATGATTGGTGAATAAATAATTGTATGAGTCTATGTTACATGATTGGTGAATAAATAATTGTATGAGTCTATGTTACATGATTGGTGAATAAATAATAAATAAAATTATTTACTCAAAGTAAAGCACCTGTCTGGGTTCGAACCTACGACTTACAACTCGTAAAGGAATGGGTAATGTTTTTCAATTACTAGTCATTTTCAACAGTTTAATTAACAATTTGACCAAAAATATATAGTTACTTAGTTATTTTTAATTTATCTTTTTAACAAGCAAGTATATGCTTTTGTGGTGGTACTCACTTTTCATCCCAGGTAAAATTCTTCATATGTACAATATGAGGGTGCGTCAAAGTCTTCAGCAGGCGGATTTCCGTGATCAAGTTGTCTACGGCTGAGCCGGAGTACTTCACTCGGGATTTGTCCACACATTTTATAGCCACGATGGAGCGCGCTCCAACCTGTGGAATAATACATCACGACAATCAGTTTATGGAGTATGTAAGGATCGTAGCAGGTGGCATTCTGTGGTTTCTGCCTAGATTTTTGCTGTTTTTATGGTATAAAGATGTAGTTTATGTATTTTGTATACGAGCTGTGCCCACGTGACTTTGTTCCCGTGCATGTTGGAAAAGACATTTTACAACACAAAAAAAAAGAAAACTCGAAAATTAAATACATGGATATAAGTCTGTATTATATGTCTATAATGTTTCCCACAGCTGGGATTTGGTGTCTTTTCTATGACAAGGAATGGGCTGTAACCGTGCAGGCCCAGCAGTATGGGATGGTGGGATTTTTTCAGGTAGGTACTGCTAATAAAATGCACAATCTTAAATTGAGAAAGGTGTAGGCATAATTTATGAATGAGTAGGTGGAAAATGACCCCGAGTGCAGGCTGCTACTGAGAAATTCCTGACAGGAAAACCCAAAAACATATTCGAATGTAGTTAATTCTGGTAGTCATTTAACCAGTGCCTTTTTACCTAAAATATCACTTAAAAATTCATATAAGCGTACTATTTGTTCGCGTTTTATTAGTATTTGCCTCTGAAAGATAATATAAAATAAATAAAACTGTAATATTTACATAGAAACAAAGAAGATTATAAAGTTATATTTTTTACCTTTGTGTGTGCCTTGTAGACAGTGGAGTAGCTCCCAGAGCCTAGTTTTTCAGTCACCACATACCCGTCTATTTTAGGGAAAGCCATTTCTTAGAATAATAATTAATATTATCGACGAGTTTTCCTCATCTTTTCAAATAATTTCCCCTGAGTTTTGATAACGAAAACGTCATAAATGTCATTTTGATTGACAATTGACAGACAATTTAGTGGTACCAATTTTTTGTGCTATTGATGTTATGGTAGTTTTTTGGCTAATTCTACCATTTTTTTCTACGTATAATATTTTGATGTAGCCGGTGATTATTTCATTTCTAACTTCTTAGTTATTCTATAAGTAAGAGAATAATGACGCGTGATTTCCAGAATTTATTCAATTATATTTGAGTATAATCCAAGCGAAAGACAAAAATCAGGGTAGTTTAGATAATAGTGTGTCTGATTTTCGCAAGAGGGCGCAATGACCAAAAAAGGTAATGAACCAGTCTTAAAACAAATTATTACATACCTAACTCTCGCGTTTTATCCCATGGGGTAGGTAGACACTAGGGAACGTGAACAAAACAAATAACAGGTAGCGGCAAATGTTTTGCTTGTCATGAAACGTAGGTACCTATCTCATTAAATTCCTTCCAGCTTCTAAAACATGCTATAAAAGCCATAACATTGCATGTCTATTACAGGCGTCCTGTTTGTCGTATAGAACAATTTATCTTGTCAAAGACTAATTACGAAGCGATCCTGCACAGAATATAAAGTAAGGTCCGAATCGATTGACGCAACTCCACAACTTCTTTTAAGGATTTACCAGAATGCAAACTGTCTTAATAAGTGGAAAGCTTCCAAACAAGTTGATGGCTATGAGACAAAGTTTAATTGTTTCTCGTGCCTCTATTAGATAGAGATATGGCAGTATTGTCTTATACAGGGTCAAATTAAATTAGCTAGCGAAACTGTGCAAACATTGACAGTGATATATAGTAATGTCTAAACACGATAGAATTAAAGTAAACTAGATTTGATGGGTATTTTTGGGGAGTGGACGACCGTTAGTAGTGTTGTTACTTGAAGTAGGAGTTGTGAAAATCTGTTTTCTTTTGTTTAATGTAAAAAAACTGATATTTCAAGTACTACACAAGCAGGCCTCGCAGAACGAATGGCCGATGGGGCCGAATGGCAACCACGTACCGGAAGACGTAGCGTTGGGAGGCCTCCTACAAGGTGGACCGACTACCTTGTTAAGGCCGCAGGAACCCGTTGGATGCGAGAAGCACAGAACCGGTCGAAGTGGAGGTGCTTGGGGGAGGCTTATGTCCAGCAGTGGACGTCCTTCCGCTGAAATGATGATGATGATGACACAAGCCGAGGTTCATGAGGCCACAAAAAAGAATGATTAAAAAAAAATCTTTTTTTATTTAATTAAATTAATTTAATTTAACCCTGTAGATTATCATCGCAGTTTGTGGTGTATTTGTATCTCACGGGATACGAACTCATGTTGTGTGCGTAATTTACGATTTCATTTCGATTTGAGGTGCAATAACGGTTGAATATATGAGCCCATAAATTGTAAATTATGCTTTTTTGATTGCCGTATCTTTGCTGCACATTGTGCGTTGATTAAAATTTAAAAAGCAGAATTTACTACCGGTAGGTCGTTACGCGTTGTATGGAATGATCTGTGTATTTTATTAAAGAAAAAGCCTTTTTATTCGTCTGATATGGTAGGCACAAAGTTGATTAGTATAGTTATGTTCAGGAAACATCCGCCGCTAAAAGCGGCATACGAATATTTACAATATTAGGTACCTACACGTGGGTATAAAACCTGAGATTTATATAGTTATTTAATACTGTTTCAGGTACTTAGGTAGTTATTAAAAACAACTTAATGCAGCCTATAATGACCCCACTGCTGGGACACAGGCAACAGGAGGAAGTGGGCTACAAACTGCTACGCGGGCTCAGTGCGGGTTGGTAATGTCACATGACATCTCTTGAAATTTTTGGTTCTAGGAGATGCCGGTTTCCTCACGATGTTTTCAATCACTGTTTTGAGAGCAGTGGTGATGAAATGATTTACACAAAGTAACGCGCCTGCCTAGGTTCGTACCCACGACCTACAACTCGTAATTTGGCGCCATTACCACTGAGCCACCACTGCGCTGATAAATGATATATTTTCTGTAAGTAGGTTTGTACAAACACTTTTACATGTCAATCATATTTTTTTAAACTTGATGAGGTCGGCGTTTCCTATCTGAGTAGGTACTCTGAGATGAAAGGCCGAAATAAACTCGGAGGTCACACTGAACATTCATTTTAAAACAATATGTAAGCTGAGTCTGCACAAAATTATATTTGAAATATATAAATCAAGGGAGGTAACCAGCAGTAAACGGATCGCATCGTTTTGAAAGCTTAACGATGCGATCCGTTCATAGCTGCAAATATAGCAAATTTGGTCCACAGTAGGTTCATTGAGGGGCTTGTGGCTAAGTAATAACAGTCGCACGGGTCGATCGATCAGGTTAAGCTACGCTTGCCGCGGTTGGTCTGTGGATGGGTGACCATCTTTACATACCGAGACACCTCCGTGCCTCAGAAAGCACGTTAAGCCGTTGGTCCCGGCTGACATTCTTGAATTTTGACAGTCGCTACGAGTCAGAAGCCCGAAAGTCTGATAACCAGTCATATCAAGGTGAATCGTGTTACCCAGTAACTGGGTTGTGGAGGTCAGGTAGTCAGTCGCTCCATGTAAAATACTGGTAATCAGCTGCATCCGGTTAGACTGGAAGCCGACCCCAACATAGTTGGGAAAAGGCTAGGTAGCTTGAACGATGCGATCCGTTTACAGCTGTTTGAATTGGCAGTTAATTTGGTCTATATTAGGTTCATTATGGTACTATGAATCAACTTTGTCATACCCATGGCCAATCTTTTCTCGAATTCCTCGTACCGTAAGTGAATAAACGCCTTTTTTCCGATTCTTTGCGTGATTTTCCAGCACCGTGAGCGGTTGCCATACATTAATCTTGCACGCACAAACAAGCACAGTCGGGGGGCACTGTAGGCTTTAAGAATACTCATAGAAAGGTATAGCTACCTTCCTACAGGCATTCCTTATTGTTTTTGTTGTATTTTGTAAGTTTTAATGATCCACAAGGCCAATTCCCGGCCAATTTTAAACGGTGGCGTAAAAGGAACAATTATTTGGCTAAGTAATACATTCTGTATCTGTGTAACAAGAACGTAGAACTGTTGTCCGTTTTATATTAACGGGACCCTTACGTTGTTATGATGCAAGTGAGACAACTGCCAGTAAGAACATAATAAAGGCTTCTAACACCCGTTTCACTAAAACCAGGCAAGACCTAAATGAATGCCTAATTTTAAGCACGCAGTTGGAATTCCAATTTTCGACACTGAGCCGAGCGTTGAAAATCTAATGCAGCGCTTTTTGGCCTAGTGTTAGTGAAAACAAGCATAAAGTACATATGTAATAAAAAATATCCAGCATTTTTATTTACCTAACAGTGAGCAGTCGCACCCAACGTGGAGCTGTGGTCGCCGAGTGGTAAAGGCGAGTTACGAGTTGTAGATCGTAGGATCGAATCCAGTCAGGTGCTTTACTTTATATATTTAAAAATCGTGAGGAAACCGGCATGTCCTAGAACCAAAAATTGGAAGACATGTGACATAGCTACCAACCCGCACTGGGCCGGCATGGTGGATTACAGCCAACTAAGGGCGCCCGCGCTAAGTAATTTATAATTTTAACTAACAGGGCTATTCTCATGCCTGGGTGACAATTTTTTTATTTGTTTAAGTATTTGGGGTTGAAGCCGTGGTGGTGCAGTGGTAACCGGCGTGACTTACGAGGTGTAATGTCGTGAGTTCGAACCCAGACAAGCGCTTTACTTTGTGTCAATTATTTCATCAACACTGCTCTCAAAACGGTAAAGGAAAACATCGTAAGGAAAGCGGCATGTCTATAACCAAAAATTGGAAAACATGTGACATCTACCCACCCGCACTGGGCCCGCGTGGGTACGGCCCAATCTCTCTCACAGAGAGGAGGCATGTGTCCCAGCAGTGGGAACTTTATAGGCTGATTGTGTTGTCGTTAGATTATAAGGCAGATAATCTAATTTACAATAAAAAAAAAACGAAAATATGTAATAATGTTCTGCAGTAAACATTCCGAGCCAAAAAGTTTCGAGTATGTATATAACACAAGGACCTACAGATTTCCCTTCTACACACAAATCTTCGAATATTCCGCTGCAGGAATATTCCGCTTTTCTTATATTATTTATGACATTGGTTCGTTTTAGGGTTCTGTACGCAAAGGGTGCCAACTACCCTTTGCGCAATTGTGGCGTGCCAACTATGGGCACGCCACAATTGCGGCGATAAGTCCCCTCTTTGAGGAGTGGCTAGAGAGGCGCCACGGCGCCCTCACCTTCCGCCTGACGTAGGTCCTCACCGGACACGGTTGTTTCGGGAGGTTCCTGTTCAGGATAAAGCGGGAGGAAACGCCAGGGTGTCACCACTGTGGGGATCGCCCGGAGGACACGGTGGAGCATACGGTGGAGGTCTGCCCGGCTTGGGCGGGACCCCGCCGTGTCCTCTTGGCGGCGATCGGCGGCGGCGACCTCTTGCGTCCGGCCCTCATACAGGCCATGGTCCGGAGCGAGAGTGAATGGGAGGCCGTCACCTCCTTCTGCGAAGCAGTTATGCTCGCGAAGGAGGAGGCGGAGCGTGCGAGGGAGAGGCAATCGCTGCACCCTCGCGCGCCTAGCCGCCGCAGGAGACGCCCTGGACGGGAGTCAACAGCCGACTCTCGGCCACCGTAGGCGCGGGCTTGCGGGCGGCGAGCTATGGGCAGCTCGCCGCCCGGTAAGGACCAGGCCCGGGTCGACGGCGCGTTGTGTTCCACGCGCGCCCCAAAGAGCTGTCAGCACGAACTGACGGGGTCCGCTAGGGCCGATGCCGCCGGGGCTGCGGGTTGTTCGAAAGAGATACCGTGGCCCCTGGCACAGGCAACTGAAGGAACACGGGTGGGTTTTAGTCAGTAAAAGTCTGACACTCCCTTCTGCTCCGCCCAGAGCGGGAGGAGTCATTTGATGATTTCCCACCCAGAAAAAAAAAAAAAAAAAAAAAAGCGTGCCAACTAGTAAGGCTCCGCTATTCGCCCGTCTGTCACAGGGCTGTATTTTTTTAACCCTAATAGGTAGATACTTGAAATTTTCACAGAGATACTTTAAATTTTTTTTACTACTATGGCCGCTATAAGAACAAGTAATAAAAATAAACAAAATTAATGAGTCCTTACACACTTAGTAGTGTAATGCAAAATGCTGAAAAAAAGAATGTGTACTTAGTGTATAAAAATAAGTATTGTAATAATAATAGTCCTCCAGACCATATTTCGACCATGGTCGCGAATTTTAACGGAGACTAGCCTTTGGCGCACAAGATATTATAGTGCACAAGTGTGTGCGTAGACACAGGTACCGCGCCTGCGGCCTGTACCTGATCTCTGTCCGGCCGTGTCAGATTACGTGCCGCCCCATTGGTCTATGATAGATATTGTACGGTGGTACGGAACCCTTCGTGTGCGAGTCCGACTCGCACTTTTTTTGCTTTATGTATATCCAAGCTTTTGTTCCCTACATGAATGCCTCGCGGAATAGTTTGACAAATTGTCTGTGCCCGTCGAAATAGACGCGGGAAGCGGTATGAGAGAGCTAGATCTATTTTACTCTCGGACACATGAAAGGCTACCGCTTGAATTTTATTCTATTTTATTTTTAAATAACACTCTGAGGGGAGGTTTATTTGTAAGTTTCTTTGGTATTAAAATAAATCTTATTTTAAACCGACTTAAAAAAATATATATATATTCGGCGAGGATAACCTCCTATTTTTAACCGACTTAAAAAAAAGAAGGAGGTTCTCAATTCGGATGTTTATATTTTTAAAAAAATAAATAAACATTAGAACTTGAATTTGATATTTTATTTATGGTAAATAACGTCAATAAAACTATACAGTATACACCATCGGCTACAGCACCCACGAAAACCACGAAAAGGACACCCAAGACGAAAAATTAGAAAATTTTTTCAGCTGCCATCTTGGATTTTAATTTTGGCCTCACTATCGGCTTCAGCACCCTTTAAAACCATAAAAACTATCTCTCTCTCTCTCTCTTTGTCTCTTTCTATTACATACATAATAAAAGTCGCATGGAGGGGGACGTCGCAAAACGCTTTTTCGTTACGTGACGATTTCTACCAGTTTACTCCTACCGCAAGCTCCGTAAAAGAACTTCGTTCCAAAAAACACTATATTTTCTTAGATATTGCTAGGTATTTAAGTTCTGTGTTATTTTGTACCCGGTAGCGAGTATTCGGTTTTGTAAATACAAAGCAAGTGCTGCCGGGGTAAATAATAATCGAGACTATTCTATTCCTTACCTATACACCGTTAAATATTGATCGTACATTTTAATCCTTAAAAGGGGTCATTGTACTCATCATTATGAACAACTTTAACTACGGGACCAACCCTGAAATCGTGAAAAAAAAATCAGTTCATCCATACATTATGTCGAGTTATGCGAACATAAATCTATGGATCAACTGATTTTTTTTCACTATTACAGTCATCACCAACATCTGCCTAGCTCCCAACTATGTTGGAGTTGGCTTCCAGTCTAACCGGATGCAGCTGAGTACCAGTATTTTACATGGAGTGACTGCCTATCTGACCTCCACAACCCACTTATTGAGTTATTACTCCTTGGTACGACTGGTTGTCAGAATTTCGGACTTCTGACGACCCGTAACGACCGTCAAAAATCCAAGAATGACAGCCGGGACCAACGGCTTAAGGTGCTTTTCGAGGCATAGAGGGGTCTCGTTATGTAAAGATGTTCACCTATCCACGGACAGACCGTGGCAAGCGTAGCTTAACCTGATCAATCGAACCATGCGGCTGTTATTTCTTAGCCACAAGCCCCTACATACAGTACTGAGCCAAAAAAACTTTCTTTCTTGCCACAAAAAGTACAAGTTATCTCAAGCAAGTACAAGCTCGTTAGCTCCTGTCGTCCGCAGCACAGTTGGCTGTTTTCAAACTTGATGTCTGAGAAATTTATTAGCCGAGTCTGCGTTTGTTTTCAAGCGATGGCGCCTTATGTCCACTGCACATGGTGTCTGGTTAATACAGTACTCTCGCGTTTATACATATATGGCTCTTCAAATTTTAGAAAAGAGGCCTTGTGTTTATGCCACACGATAGAATTGGAAACTTACGACTGGAGCCGAGTATTCGCGATTCAGGGCCGAGTATTCCCGATTCAGGGCCATGTATACGCGATGCAGCATCGAGTATTCGCGATTCATTACCGAGTATTCGCGATTCATTACCGAGTATTCGCGATTCATTACCGAGTATTCGCGATTCATTACCGAGTATTCGCGATTCATTACCGAGTATTCGCGATTCATTACCGAGTATTCGCGATTCATTACCGAGTATTCGCGATTCATTCCCGAGTGTTCGCGATTCAGCACCGAGTATTCCCGATTCAGGGCCATGTATACGCGATGCAGGGTCACCCACGGACTGGAGACGAGTATACTCAATTCAGCGACAGTCTCGTTCACTGCTCAGAAAGATTTTGGATAAACAGGCGTGATTATTTTATGTGGACGTGCCTTGTTTTTTTTTTTCAACCAAACATCAACTGTGTCGCTGAAACTCTTAGGCTTCAACTTTCGTTGATGGAATACTAACTAGTTTGACGAAATTCAGGATTTATACGAGTTTCAGCGTTGAAAGTTTAAACAGCTTCATATTGAGACCGAGTTTTATCTGCAGAGCTTTGGGTAATGTAGCATAGCAAAACAAACATTACTAAATGAATAACCTATTGTCATCATCATGCCAGCTGTCGCTGAAAACCTGCGTTGGGGCTCTGTTTCGTATAGGGTCTTAGCATTATGATGAGCAATGCTGGGGTCGTTTTGCGTGGATGTGACGCTTATTTTCCCCCCACTTGTTATTTTTTTGTGTTTGTGTTCTTTTATGCGTCATGTTTACCGCAAATAAATGTATTTTCTTTCTTTCTTTATCATCATCTGCCTGCCTTTTCCTGACTATGTTGGGGTCGTTGTCTAACCGGATGCAGCTGAGTACCAGTATTTTACATGGAGCGACTAGGCAGTCGCGCCATGTAAAATACTAGGAGTAGGAGGGGAGTTGGAGGAGGTCAGATAGGTATCTGACCTCCTCAACCCAGTTACTGGGTAATACGATACTGGTGGTCAGACTTTTAGGCTTCAGACTACACTTAACGACTGTCAAAGATCAACGAATGACAGCTGGGACTAACGGCCTAACGTGCTTTCCGAGGCACGGAGGGGTTTCGATATGTAATAGATGGTCACCCATCCACTAGTCAATCGCGGCAAGCGTAGCTTTACCTTCGGTCGACCTGTGCGGATGTTATTATTAAGGCGCGGTAAACGCATCGCGGCAACAAATAATGTTCAAAACCGCTTTGCGTTTCATATAAGTTGAATGGAATGATTACAAAAAAATGCACGGCTCAGTGGAATAATTGTTAGGTATTTCTTTAGTTAATTGAATTCCTTTGATATCATTACATTAAATATGATAGTTTATTTTGAGAATTATGCGACGAAAAATATTTTTTGAGCTCTGTTCTATGATTGTTTTATCGTGATAATATTTTATTTTTATGAATTATTTTTAAATAGGTCTTTTCTTTGAATATTTGACAATACACTATTTTTTTCTAGTTTGTGGGCAGTACCAATACCTACGCCCACATACAAGTACATTAAACATACTATCGATCACAAAACGAAGACATTTGATTTTCGCCATTTTGGCGCTGATGAACAACGTCAGCGTCTGTGAAACTAATATTTTTGATATTGAGTTTTACAAAATACGCATACTTTCATGACAAAAATGATCTAAATATCTCGTAGTAATTAAACACAAAACACACAAAAAGTCTTATTCCACGATTTAGACCTAAATCATCAAACACGTACCCCGGATATACTACCGACGACCAAATAGTCGTCGAGTGTTGTTTATATTATTGTTGCAAATGTCACGGTGTGTCAATTTTAGTTCCTGAGACGCTCGAGCGGGGCGCTTTGAATTGGCACAAAAAACAACTGCCATTTCGTATAGTACAAGCCCACTGTACTTGTTTATTAGGGGTCAGTGCCTACGCCTAACTGTGCGACGAAAACGTTTTACTGTCTCCTACGTTTGGGCAATGCTTTAAGCCACGAGCCCCCCTGCTATGCTACCTACTAAGACTTTCGTAATAATCGAAACAATTTAGAATTAATCACACAGCTAGGCCCTGGAGTGTAGTTCTCTCGCAGTAATAGAGAATACAACACGTAAAGTTTCGGACGCCAAAGCTCGTATGGTTGAGCCCCACTCGATGCATTATTGGTGTAAAACCCACTTTTATTATCCGACTACCGCGGCTAGTGTTTTTAACCGACAAAAAAAACGAAGGAGGTTCTCAAGTCGACGCGTATATATATGTATATAGTAGGTGCCGTTTAAATTTAAGGCAATTTAGTGATCTTTGTTTATTGATTGTTTGGCGCCGACTCACAATTACTTAGGTATACTTACATTAGTATAAGAACTTAGTTATTAAGGTAACAAAGGTTTATTATTTTTTGCTTTTCAGTTTTTTCGGAGGTTTAATTTTTTTGTTAAAAAGGACCATGACCTACAACTCGTAAGTCTCGAGCGTTACTACTGGGCCACCACTGTTCTGCCCGCTTTTCTATCGGAAATTATCCTGCGGGAACGTAATACCGCGGTCCGAGTTACATACGAATGAATTAAACACATCCCATTTTGTTAACATTGCCCAACCTGGGACTTGAACCAAGGACCTCGTGCTCATGACCAATGAGAGGCATTTGAATCTTAACTAGTATTATAAATGCGAAAGTAAGTTTGTTTGTTTGTTTTTACTCCTTCACGCTAAAACGGCTGAACGAATTTGAATTAAATTTGGCACAGAGATAGACCATGACCTGGGTTAGGACATAGGCTACTTTTTATACTGGGTTGCAGACGAAATCGCGGGCAACAGCTAGTATAATATATAGTCAGAACAGCGTCAATAATGGAAAGCTCCAACAGCATTCTAAAAACATTATTAGACAAAGTGGACAGTCCCTTTATAAGGCACTGGGTACGGAGGCACGCGCCATTGTGTTGGGCCACGTCTTTTTGGATCATGTTTACTTGTATGTGTAGTCCGAAATAAAGAATATAATTATTATATACTAGCGGACCCGGCAGACATCGTCCTGCCCGGAAAACTAGCGCCACCTACCAGGTCCAATTGTATTTTCAACCATCCAGGAACCCATTGAAATATACACACAAAACTTTTATCCAAAGCGGTCCAGCCGTTTAGGAGGAGTTAGGTGACAAAAACACGTACAGAAGAATCATGTATATTAAGATTATTTGTATCTAATAATAATAATTCATTGATAATAATGTCCCAACAATACATAGACGATAGAAATTGCTACTGGAACTATCGTATTAGTTAAATAGTTTACTGGACTTTGATACATACCTTCTATTATATTACATAGTACCCGAGTAAAGTTCCCGCCAAAGATCCGCAGTACCTATTGTTATAAGGACAGAGAGAATACGACCTCTGCGGAATACCCGGCCACTTTGCCAAAGAAAATTCACGAAAACATAAGTTGTAAATTATATGTCTTGGAAAACTTTAATCCTTGAAGTCTTTTTAGCCAATTAACAGCATAAACTAAATTAAAATTAATTCAGTTTTATCTGCACTGTGTCCAAGCCCGCCAAAATATATTGTCCTTTATCATTTAGCTACCATTGAACGCTAAAATCAACTCTATTTCTTTGAAATACATTACAAAATAGCACGAAGAAAATTATACGGAATTTGCAAACTATCCTTTTTATTTTGCGGTCACGGACATTTCAAATCGACTCTACTGCTCGGAGATAAGAGGGTTGGCTGGTAAATATATGATAGAATAAATTGGTACAGTGTTCAGGATGCTGCATTGTTCAACATACGATATTCAGTATGTATAGTGAGGGCTTCGCGGCCAGTCGTGAACGCGATCAAAACAACGCGCTTTGTTTTTAATCTGTGCGCTAATAAGTTCCATTCAACATATTTAATCTGTGCCGTTTATTTATAATCTGTGATTGATTTCCCGCGCTTTTTAATGGTAGTTTTTTTTGTCGTTTTTAGTATTTAATTAGTGGCAATTATAATTTGGTATGCAACGAAAATTATACGGAAATTATCGATAAACATTCTAATTTATTGAAATGTCACAGTACAACTAATTTAAATTACTAAAAGTTATGAGAGTTTCGTACTTCAGTTAAATTAATGCAGAGAGATATAAAATTAATTTATACAGAGCAGATAAGAAATGAACTTTACTTCACTTTAAAAAGTTACTGCATTCATTATTTTTAAACCTATTGACTTGCAAAATACTAATTAGGTTTCTACTTCACTTTTAACCTAAAAGATGCATTGTGCTTTTTATGTGATCGTCTTAATAGAAGTCGCTCTATGTAAAAAAGCATGTCCCAAAATGTATTAAATGAAAATGTAAAATTTCTTTAAATTTCGGGTTTAAGTATTCAAATAATCAAATTAATGCACTTATCTGTAAGTCATCATCTGCCTACCCTTTTCCCAACTATGTCGGGGTCTGCTTCCAGTCTAACCAGACGCAGCTGAATATCAGTACTTTACATGGAGCGACTGTCTATCTGACCTCCACAACCCAGTTACTGGGTAATACGACACCCCTTGTCAGATTTTCGGGCTTCTGACGACCCGTATTAACTGTCAAAGATCCACCAATGACAGCCGGGACCAACGGCTTAACGTGCTTTCCAAGGCACGGAGGGGTCTTGGTATGTAATGATTATCCCATCCACGGACCAACCGCGGCAAGCGTAGCCGATCGACCCGTGCGGCTGTTATTACCTAGCCACAAGCCCATCGCACTCATTTGTAAGTGACACTACAAATTGGTATCCACAGGGCATATTATGGCATATGCTGGGATATCTAAAACACGATAAAACAAAGACATTTGATAAAGTTTTCTAGGGTCAATGACCACTGGTGGTGTAGTTACTTGAAGTAGTTGTGGAAATCAGTATTTATGTTTTATTGTGTATACTTAGATATCGACACGTCTGTGAATTTTACACAGAAAAGAAAACTGTTTGTGATACTGATATTTCAGTAACTAAACCCTGTCCATTACATACAAACACACACGAATATCAATTAATGTATTGTGTGTTGCTGCAATCACTAGTTCCATCTGTCACAAAACGCTATACCTAATGGACAGGGTATACAGTCATTGAACCCAAAAAAAAAACAACGAATAATTTTTTTTCATTTTGTCGTGTTCAGATATGGACACTCATCACGTCTGCGGAGTTTCGCTAGCTAATTTAATTTTACCCGGTATAATGTTATAACAGTTTAAAAGGGCTTGTGGTTAAGTAATAACAGCCGCACGGTTCGGTCGATCAGGTTAAGCTACGCTTGCCACGGTTGGTCCGTGGATGGGTGACCATCTTTGCATACCAAGACCTCTTCGTGCCTCGGAAAGCACGTTAAGCCGTTGGTCCCGGCTGTCATTCGTGGATCTTTGACAGTCCTTACGGGTGACTACCCGCAGAAGCCTGAAATTCTGAGAACCAGTCTTACCAAGGGGTATCGTATTACCCAGTAGCTGGTTTGTGGAGATCAGATAGTCAGTCGCTCCATATAAAATACTGGTATTCAGCTGCATCCAGTTAGACTGGAAGCCGACCCCAACATAGTTGGGAAAATGCAGGCTGACGAAGACTTTCGAATCATCACATCCGTTTGGAACATACCGTACGTTTTCAGCATTTTAGCCACAGCTAAGTAAATACTTAGTAAGAATGGACGTAGAATACAACGCAGCTGGGAAAAGCAGCCTTTTCTGCTTTCCACTGTTTTTAATTTGTAAATTCCTGTTTGCTAATGGCCCATCCTCCATCCTAAGTACATTTTCACAAAACACAGTTAAGCAATGGAAATTAACGTTCTGGCAACATTTAGAATTATTATGTTTGAAAAGGGACTGTTAATACAAATCAACCGTTTTTGTTTTGTAAATACCGTTTTGTTTTTCTAATAAATTTGTATTATTTTCCAACAGAACGGTCACAAAGGGTGGCCTAGTGGTAACGTTCGCGAATTACGAGTTGTAGGTCGTAGGTTCGAAGCCAGACAGGTGCTTCACTTTCTATAAATAATTTCATCACCACTGCTCTCAAAACGGTGAAGGAAAACATCGTGAGGAAACCGGCATGTCCTGGAACCAAAAATTCGAAGACATGTGACATCTACCAACCCGCACTGGGCCCGCGTGGTGGATTATGGCCCACAAAGACACACTTACCTACAAATTTAAAACTAAAGAAAATTTGAATTTCGCGAGCAACTCTAACCTCCCCATTAGGAAATAAGCCAATTTTATCCAATTTCAAAAGTAAAAATTAAAGTAAAGAATATACGAATAAACTAAATATAAAAATTTTTTTAGTTAGAGCAACCCACAATCTCCTTGAGTACAATCACAAAGTTTTAATAAAATATGCAAGAGACCAGTACGATAATGTAGATGTGGAGTATCTTTTTGAAACGAAAGCACAACTTTACTTTATATTTTACTTCCTTACTTGTTAGCTCGCTGGAAATTTTGTTCAAAAAAGGATTTTTAAGTCTGACGCAATAGTTTTGATACTTGCACTAAACCTATTTGAATTTGTTTAAAGTGTTGTGTTTTTGGAACGAAGTTCTTTAACGCGGCTTGCAGTAGGAGTAAACTGGTAGAAATTGTCACGGAACGAAAAAGCGTTTTGCCTCCTCCATGCGACTTTCTCTCTCTATAAGTAGAGAGAGAGATAGTTTTCATGGTTTTCGAGGGTGCTAAAGCCGATAGTCAAAGTGAAATTATGCAAGATGGCGACAACACTAAAACTTAAAACTTATTACTCTAAAAACTTATACTAAATAAAAAGAGACTCCTCATCAATTAGCATTTTTTTAAATAGGTTAAAGTTGTATTTGGCCAACCAACAACAATGAACGACTACCACTGTATGTACGATAGATCGAACAACAACTATGTTTAATATGATAGTATTTTATTTTCGTTTAGTTTCTCATATTTAAGTGAACTATGTATGTTCTTTTTTGAGAAATAAAAATTCTTTAAACCGAAATAGCTCTGCTTAAAAACGCGTATTTTCATTTGAGCCGGTAACTGTCACTGATTCACAATAAAATTATTAATCCAGTAATTCGCTATGTGAATCTAATACAAAAAACAGATTATTATCCTATCCACTTGATAAGTGCTTGGAAATGGGCTTTAAAACATAAAAATTAAAAATTTTAAGATTAAAATAGCAAGAACAAATTCAAATCAGGAGTTAGCTGTAGTGTTGCCACAGGAAAAATCTTATTAATATTAGATTAACACTTTCTCTCTTTCTACTGTATAGGAATGTGTGTGCGAGTAAAGAACTTCATTCCTGTTGGGGGTCCTCCCCCCCCATCGCACACGCACACGAGACGAGAGTTTTTGATGAGAAAGATTTGAAAGAAATTTTTCATTCTCGCACATGATAACATACTTTAAGCTTAGTTCGTTTAACTTTCAGAGACGTAAGAAAGAAAAATAAAGATTTTTTGACGCGCATACCAGCGCGTCAAAAAAAAAACACGCGGCGATTTTTTGTTTTGTCGCTCTGGTATGCGCTCTGTTGGATTCTCAATGCTCGGCTCAACACCGACAGCTGAACTTGAAAATCCAATTCGCGATGAAATCCTGCCGCGATATTTTTACACCCGTGGGAACGTGGTCTAACATGCTCTGACAATAACCACACACGAAACCACAAACGAAATCCTTCAAACTTGCTTGTCATTTTGTTAATGTAGTAGTAAAGTTGCCATAGACCCGGATGGTGGGGAATTGGGGTATTGTGGCCGAATTTGGAGGGGAAACTCGTGAATAGGATAGTTGAAATATCTTATCTTATATCTGCAAGTTTGTACTTAGCTACTGTCTACAGCAGCAATATCGATAGCGAGAATCTTCTTCTCCTTCGTGTCGCTGCACGACTGTATTTTAAATGCTGTTTTTCCAAAACTTTGCCACTTCCACGGCGTTGTCGGTGGCAGCGAAGAGGTCACTTTGACTGCATGTTTTGGGACACAGAGGGCAGGATAGGAGGTGGAGCATGGTTTGTGACATAGCTCCACAATCACACTCTACCGCCGGTCCGTCAAGGTAGGTAGGCTTTACCAGGTTAGCGAGAGTTAGAAAACCCTACGATACTAACTTCTGCCCACGACTTCGTCCGCGTGAAATTTCTTGCTGTCCCGGCCTACCTCATCGCATCGCATCGCCTGCCCGTGCTGTTATTTCGTTTTCGCTTACCGCACTTTCTGACTTTCTTTTGTTTTGGTCGACTCCTAATGGTCCTAGCCTATAGCCCTTCTCAAGAATTGGGCTATCAAATGCATTACATACATTTATTTAAAATCTGACTGGTAGTTCCACAGATTAGAGTGTTCAAACAACCAAACGAACAAACAAACTCTATTAGTACAGATGGGCTTCTAATTCTCGCGATCGCTGCAATTAACAGGGACAAATGAACGAAATAATCTCTACTTTAAATTCTGGATTGCAGTATGTCATTGATATATAAGAACTAATCATTTGGTATTAATAATAATATAGGAGAAAAATGCTATTTTGTTTATGATGCTTTTAATTAATTAAAGGAAAAAAAAAGTTTTTAATTTAATTTTACTCGCATAGTCATAAGTATTTTAGCTATGTTGGAAAATTATTAGTTAATTTATATCACAATTAGGGCTGATTTTTCCAACGCCAGACAATCCGAGGAATAGTTTTGAGTGTTTGACAGTTTTTCCATATACAGACGTCAATTTTATTCTGCGTATAATAATTATCTGTCGATTGAAAAATCAGCCGTAAATTGTTTAATAATTTCCTGAAAAATATTGAATTATTTTAATTTCCTAATTCTTCAATTGTTTCAACAATTGAATTTGAATAAAAAAAAAAATTACGCTATTATTTTGCTTCGTGGACAATGAAAGTGTAAATAAAAGTGAATCAGTGTAAATTATATGAATCACTAGACAGTATGAAATGTTGAATGTGACAAACAGTGTATAAAATGTACGGTGTAGTAGCTGGACAGAAAGAGAGTGGCAAGGAGAGAGCCCAACGACGAGATAGAGAACAGGTGAGTCACTTTTAGGGTTCCGTACCTCAAAAGGAAAAACGGAAAACTTATAAGATCACTTCGTTGTCGGTCGTCTGTCCGCGACCCTTTTTCTCAAGAAGGCGTGGAGTTATCAAGTGGAAATTTATATCAAATACTCAAGGCTACAATCCCTTGAAGCAGTGAAAAAATGAAACTTCTAAGTCAACGCAATTAAAAGATACAGAAGCTTATGTTCCGTTTTTGCCACATATTTTGACACTTGCAAGGGAATCAAAACCTATAGAGTACTTCCCGTTAACCGAGAATAATAAAATTTGGCAAGAAGCAATGTCATGTAGCACAAGTAAAGGAAAAAATCCGAAAACCGTAAATTTTTAGTCAAATTACAAAATAAAACCCGTGATAAACCATACATATCTGCAAATTTAGACGGAGCCCTCGGTGCGCGAGCCTGACTCGCACTTGACCGTTATTTTTATTATTTACTTAAGTAATTAAGTTCCTGTATTGTCGAAAGAGCTATTTGGTGTTCACACAAAAATATTTATCTTTCCACAACACTGCTATAAAGGTATGAGGAATAGGTTGTACAAATTTCTCAGAAAAGAGAAGATCCTCCGACCGGACGGCAATCGTGTCTGGTGGGCAACTACTGCCCGACTATTTATGACAGGACGTTGTATATATGCTAGTTGCGCGGTAAACTCTGCTTGCGCGATGCAGGGTTTTCCATGACGTCAGTATCATGCGTAGTTCGCATGTGGCGGTATAGATGCTCTAGACTGCCATTATTAATTTTTACACGTACACATACATAAACTCACGACTTTTTCACATGGGGGTGTGCAGGAACTACAAAACGCAACCAGCTACGATCCTTATCCTTTTGCTTCGTTTACGTTCATACATCTGCTAGCTTGTAGGTAGTAATAGCTTTTTAAGCTTTATAGCATATAAGAGTGATATAAATGATTTGAGTAGCTACTCAGAACACTAACTGAACAGACAGCTGTGCTGCTGGGGCGTTTGTTGTGCCACTTCTTCTTCCCAGCGATAGCACTAGGAAGTGGTGAAGGGCGGGCGTTTTTGGGGGACTGTCTTTTGTAATTTTGACGTTCGAAAAGTGCTGTTTCTCAGCGTAATTTGAATAAATGACTTTTGATTTTAACAATATTGTTTAAAAAAAAACCTGTTGGTAAACGTCCATTAAACTTTACCCTAACTCGGAAACTATGTAGTTGGAAATTTCGATGTGAACCCTACACCCGCTTAATTTACTTTACTGGACGGGCAAAAACACATCGGAAGTAGGGACAACTGTCAAATCGCGGTGTCATTCATTCTTAGGTTGAGCCCCAAACTAAACTTACTTATGTCCGTAGGTGATACAAAGAAGTTATCGCCAGTAACTAAACTATGGATTTTGTGCTTGGGAAGTAGACCTCCTGAACCCTATGCACAGCAGTCACGTTTGAACCCACTAGATCACTAGATCAAGGAGGCAGTCAGTCGCTGTATGTATTTTTTATAATGACTATGAGTGTAAAGTATCAAAACTTATGATCGCGCTATACCCACGCGTGGCTCGGCTTAACATCGCTGTCAGCATCGCAATAAATTAAGTAAAACACACGATGCTCCTTTAAACAAATTTCAACAATGCATTTTAAATCCAGGGTCAAATTAAATTAGCTAGTGAAACTCCGTAGTCGTGAAGGGCATTCATATCTAAACATGATAAAATAAAAAATAAAAGTAATTGTCTTTTTTTGGTGGGTCAACGACCGTTGGTAGTGTTGTTACTTGAAGTATGAGATGAGAAAATCGGTTTTCTTTTGTTTTATCGTGTTGATATATCGATATCTCCCCACCCATCACGTCTGTGAAGTTTACACACAAATAATTAATTTTTTTTTAAGTAATAATTTAAGTGACTACATTAATTGCGGTCAATGATCCTATAAAAAATCATCAATATTTTTTTTTTGTTTTAACACGTTTAAATTTCGATACCAATCACGTCTGCGGAGTTTTGCTAGCTAATCTAATTTGACCCTGTATAGTTGATAATTTAAAGAACCTGCATTACCTAATAACCATTTCTAAGTAGCAGTCTGGAGTCCGAATTTGAGCCCGGTTCAAATCAGATCAAAATACTTTGTCTATACTAAAAAAAAAGCTGAAGGGTATGTTTGCGCTACTCTCTGGAACTAGTCAGATTTGAAAAATTCTTTTTTACATTAGATAGCCCAATTCTTGAGGAAGCCTATTTTTTATCACGCTAGGATCCTTAGAAAATATAATAGACCCTTCAAAAATTCGAAGACATGTGACATCTACCAACCCGCGCTGGGCCCGCGTGTTGGATTATGGCCCACTCGAGGGAGTGGGCGGTGGGTACACAGGCTTCTTCTCTGTGAGAGGTCTCAGAGAGGAGGCCTGTGTACCCTCAGTGGCAACATTACACACTGATTATGCACACAAGAGGACACAGCATTCTTTTCTGAAATCCAGGCATATTTCCACTGCGTTTAGCACCCATATCAGCATGAAACGGTTAATAAATTTACAAGCTATTGTTCCTTATTTATAGCTTGCACACGTGCTCTGTACCCAAGCAAGCTGTAAGCTGTAAACGTGAAATATGTAGTAAGATATTTTATCTACACACTGCGGATATTTGAGGCAATAGCCCCACGGACAGCGGCAATAAACGTAAGTTAGTGGCAGCTCTTTGTGAAGCAGCTTGTCCGGGGAAGTACTACCTCCATGCATATTTGTGCCGCCAAGCGTTGCTGTGTTCCGGTCTGGAAGGTAAAGAAAGAATATATGTATATTTTCAGTAAACATGACGCAGAGAATTGCCAAACTTAAGTGACAGTGGGCAGGGCACATTGCTCGCAGAACAGATGGCCGATGGGGCCGAAAGGTTCTAGAGTGGCGACCGCGTACCGGAAGACGTAGCGTTGGCAGGCCTTTTTTTTTTTTTTTGGTCTCGGGGGGAAAATCCTCATGGACATCCTCCGCCCTGGGGAAGGCAGAGGGGCATGCCGGACTCTTACCGGCTAAAAACCACCCCGGTGTTCCATCTCACACCTACGCCGGGGGTCGCGGGAACGTACGATCCTTCCGCAACCCCCGACTGGTGCCGGCCCGCAACCGCGGGCCTCCTCGGGTCAGGGGGGGGAGTGAGGTGTTAGACTCCCCCCGCGACGTCTAAGAGGGGCGCGCGTGGAACACTACGCGCCGCCACCTCGGGTCCTGATGTGTGGGGGGCAACGGACGTCCCCGAGTCCGTCGCCCCTGGACCCATTTAGGGGGGCTGGAAGAGGGCGTTGTCCGCCCTCCGCCGACGCCCGGTGCGCCTGCTGCGGGCCGGGTGAGTGGACGAGATCTCCCTCTCCCTTTCCGCAGCCTCCTTCTGCGAGACGACTGTTTCGCAGAAGGAAACCACCGCGTCCCAGGACTCTTCGCTGCCGACCATCGACTCGACCACGGCCGGCAGCGACAGGTCACTGCCTACTTCTGAGGTGAGGGCACGGCGTAGCTCCTCCCAGGCGGCACATTCTGCCAGCGTATGCCGCGCCGTGTCCTCCCGGCAGTCGACGCAGTGGTGACACCGGGCGTCCGGCTCCCTGTTAATGCGACACAGGTACTTCCCGAAGCAACCATGCCCCGAGAGCACCTGCGTCACCCGAAACGACAGGGAGCCGTGCCTCCTCCCGAGCCAGCGCTCGAGCACCGGCCGGACCGCCTCGATGGTGACGAGGCCAGCGGTAGGGCGTGTAAGCCTGTCCCGCCATTCCGCCACCAGGACCTCGCGAAGCTGAGACCGACGCAGCTCCATGTGTCGCTGCATCGGTCGCTCACCTCGCGCCCTCGCTTCCTCGCGCCACCGATACAATGACGCGAGTACTTTCGCCTCGAGGTCCCAGGGCGGGGATCCAGCCAGTACACAGGCCGCCTCGTAGGAGATCGTGCGATATCCCCTTATGACTCTGACGGCCATCGCTCTCTGCGGTTTCCGCAATATTGCGATACTGCCGGCCGTCAGGTCAGAGGCCCACACCGGGGCCCCATACAGGGCCATCGATCGCACGATCCCCACATAGAGCCGCCTACAGGCGGCGCTCGGGCCCCCCAGATTGGGAAGCAGCGTTGATAGCGCCCCAGCCGCGCCCAACAACTTGTGCGCCAGCCGCCGGAAATGGGGTCCAAAGTCCCACCGGCTGTCTAGCACCAATCCCAGGTACTTCATGGTAGAGCGTTGGCAGGCCTCCCACAAGGTGGACCGACGACCTTGTTAAAGCCGCACGAACCCGTTGGATGCGAGAAGCACGGAACCGGTCGAAGTGGAGGTGCTTGGGGGAGGCCTATGTCCAGCAGTGGACGTCTTTCGGCTGAAATGATGATGATGCCACAGAGAAAGAACACAAACACAAAAAAAAAAATAAGTTGGGGAAAAATATCCGTGCAAAACGACCATCGCTCAGCATAATGCTACGACCCTACGCAAGACAGAGCCTCAGCGCTGGTTTTCAGCAGATGACGTCAACCGGTGTAGCATGGTCTGTACTGTAAAGGTTGTTCGCTAAAGTCAACCTTAGATAATGCAGGCTGGCTATAATTTAGCGCGGGTTCCATTTGAACAGTCAAGCCAGTTTAGAACGGAGGGTTAAATATTTTATTAAGTTTTTTTGTTTAGGAAAATACAGTGCTAGTTTAGTCGGCAATATGTAACGACGTTCAGTCAAAATAAACGTGAAGGAATCGTAACGTTGTTTGATTTATTGTAAGGGCTAATCAACCCTTCATACCATTAAATTTGACCACACCTTTCAAGTACACCATGTAGTTATCGGACTAATTATAAGTTACATAACATACATACATACATAATCAGTCTATAATATTCCCACTCCTGGGACACAGGAGTCATTGGACACAGGCCTCCTCTCTGTGAGAGGGAGTGGGCCGTAATCCACCACGCGGGCCCAGTGCAGTGCAGGGTTGGCAGATGTCATATTTCTTAAATTTTTTGGTTCTAGGACATGCCGGTTTCCTCACGATGTTTTGAGAGCTGTGGTGATGAAATAATTTACACAAAGTAAAGCGGCAGTCTGGGTTCAAACCTACGACCTACACCTCGTAAGTCGCGGAAATTACCACTGGGCCACCAGTCTACAATTATAAGTTACCCGGAACTAATCCAAACACAATGAAACAGATCATGAAGTCTCCTGAAATGTTAAGTAGGAACATGTCAGAATTTGTACATTTTTAATGGTCGGGCTTCACCCCTGCTTATAACTTCGGTCCCCGGGGTGAAGTTCAGCGAGTTCGCGAACTCGGGCGGTCGCGATATTATTAACATAATGTTTTATTTTCAACAAACGTCAGAAAGGAGATTTGTTGTGCTTCAATTGAGTCATAGGGTATTTGACGTAAATTTTAGGGTCCCATGCGTTAAGGGTACTTTTAATAAGCATGTACCGTCTGTAACTAACTAGTCAAACTTAAACTCAAAGCATTTATTTCAAATAAATCAATTACAGGCACTTTTGAATTGTCAAGGGGTCGGTCAGTCAGAAAGATGAAGCTAGTTGCCCATTCCAATAGGTACCTATGGAGAAGAACGGGCAAGGAACTCCATGGATACTCTTTTAAATCAAAATAATATTATTAAAATTTGACGGCACGGTTGGCGCAGTGGTTAAGCGATTGACTGTTGCGCTGCGTGTCGCGGGTTCGATTCCCGCACGGAAAAAATATTTTTATGACCTACAAGTAGTTGTTCCGGGTCTGGCTGTTTGTGTATGTGAGTTTAAATGTTTGTAAACGCACCCACGATACAGGAGAAATTCCTAGTGTGAGGCAACGTTTATTAAAAAAAAAAAATGGTTTAAATATTGGTTACATCATTCATGTTTAAATTATGCATGTGAGAACGATGCAGAACGTTACTCTCACTCCCTCAGTGGGTGATAAACCACCGAGCGGGCAAAGTGCTGGTATGGTAGGTGTCAGATGTCTTCGAATTTTTTGGTTCTAGGATATGCCGGTTTCCGCCGATGTTTTCCTTCACCGTTATGAGAGCAGTGATGATGAAATTGAATACACAAATCAAAGTGCTTCCATGGGTTCGAACTCACGACCTGCAACTCGATAACACTGGGCCACCACTGTGTACGCCGAGTGTATGTCGTTACTTCGATAAGTGTGCGACGTGTCATTATGTGGACTGGTAGTTCGTGTGTTTTGTTTACATCCTTAAGACGTTCTCGTAGCATAAGGTCCAGTTGAAAACCAGCGTCAAGCACTAGTTGCCTGGCATGTATGCTGAACTGGGCCTATATAGCACAGCCGTGAGGCACACAATATTGTTATTCTGCGCTTTTTACCGTTATTTTTGTGTCTATACTATGTAGCATAAACTGGGTAAATGTTTTTTTTTCTTTGTAAACTCAAACTCAAACTCAAATAATTTATTTCAATTAAACTATTTACAGGCACTTTTGAATTGTCAAAATTAAATAGTCGGTCAGTTAGTCAGAAACTTGAAGCTAGTTGCCTATTCCAAAACGTAGATCTTCATGGAGAAGAACGGGCAAGAAACTCCAAGGACACTCTTTTAAATCAAGATATTATTACAAAATCTTGGGTACATTATTCTTATTGCTTCTATATGTGAGAACAATGTAAAAAAGAAACAATTTAAAATATAACATTAAAAATAAGCCCTGGCAGTTAAGAGATGACCAGTCTCAACCGACGGCGCCCGTTCACGAACATGACGCGTGGATCAGCACCACCCAGCTCAACTTTTTTGTTGGGAACCGAATGATCCAACACACGCGCCACCACCAGTGAGACATTTAAGTGAGCATTACATATTCTCAACTGCCATGCTCTTTCAAGTCAACATCAAAATATCATAAAAAACGGATCCATGGTTCTTACATTTACAAAATTTAAAAAATGCTTTTAAATTATACGAAACTAAATAGTTGACAAAAGCGTAATCTCTAGCGTAGCATACCGTCGTTTCTACAAATAAATAAAATATTCTAACCTACACAACTGTAGGTAGTACAACTAGTACAGTACATACTTCAGAATTCTACAAACCAAAAACGTATTTTAATATCACCCCCAGACACGTCTCCTCGAACTGTGAGAACGTGTGTCGATTTAACGCGTCATTTGGGTGGCACACGTGTTGGGCCAACTTTCTGGCACGCAGCCAACGTTGGCGCTAGGTGGCTATCATTATGGTAATCTGCTCACGGCTAATCTTTTGAGGGTAGGTCTGGATTTGACTATATGGGCGGTAAAAATGGAATAAGATATTTTTTATTAATGATTTCACGCCTGGTTTGCCCAAAGAGTAAAAAGGTACAAAAGTATACACGTTCAAATTAAATTAGCTAGCGAAACTTCACTACCTGCGATCGTTGACCCGATAGTTATTGATACCTATCACGTCTGAAGTTTCGCTAGCTAATTTAATTTGACCTTGTTTCTACACCCACATTTCACAATTTAATATAAATAGTGAAATGTGGGTATATAAGTCCCATGCAATAGGGGCGAGCTTACTGCCAAGAACCGCGCACTAATCCAGGCTACGGGCTTCTAATGAGAGCACTTTGCTCCACCTGGGAATCGAACCCAGAACCCAATGCGCAACAGTAGCGCTCGTAACTACTAAACTAATAAGATAGCACAGTTCCACTGCTACAGGAATCTTTTGACCCTTCAATGACAACGATGAATAATTTTCCCCCTGTAAAAGGGCGGAAAATTATTTTGCGAAATGGAAATAAATGAAGGTTAAACTGCGAAACGACTGAGTACGACAAAAACTCCAACAAAAAGGGTATAAACAGGACATCACAGACAGGCAAATAAAAAATCCGGAGTCACACGTCATGTGCTAATGCACACGACGTGTGATAGCGGATTTTTCACGTGTCATAAATCGAACGTGGACGAGGAGTTAAGGAGATACGAGCGAACAGATAAACATGCATATTGTAGCGAAAATAAAAAATCACTTCCACTGCATTGAATAAATACGTATAATTAAAAAAAAATACTGGTGCTGGTTGCTGAACGCCAGCGATGTGGTATAATGTCGCGCGGGACTCGAAGAACAGGGATACTCTGCAGCTAGGTTTATGAATGCAACAACTTGCGACTCGCAAACCTGTTAGATGATCCGGTATCCGGGAAAAAAGGGCAAAGTGCTCTTTTTGACTGGTTCTACACCTACGACAAATAAAATAAGGTGCCAGACCAGAGAAAAAGGGGAAAGGTTCGCTGAGATGAGATGTAGATGTCAAAATTACGAATTCCGTTTGAAAAACATTAAAGACCAGTCATTATTTGGATAAAAAGGTTTTAACTTAAGAGTTTTAACCACAGAGGAAACTCTGTAATATATAGCCTGTTGAAATCATATTCATAACCCTCCTTTGGCTTTGCCATAGTCGGCTAAAGACAAAATGGCGGCGCTCAAAAGATGCTAGTACAACTATAAATTAGTGTCTAAAGTAGGGACCATAGATTAAACGTATGTCCAAAGATATTATCTGTACGGCCAATACCATAACTTATAGATGGATTACGTCGCATAATCTATGGTTGACGTTAATATCTATTGCTATTGGTGTTTATGTCTATGTATATTAGAGTTGGCATCTGAAGACCAATTCTCGTAGAGTAGCAGACTGTACTACGGGCATAGACTAAACTACGCCGTAGCAGACTGTACTACGGGTGTAGAGTAAGCTACACCGTAGCAGACTGTACTACGGGCGTAGAGTAAGCTGCACCGTAGCAGATTGTACTACGGGTATAGAGTAAGCTACGCCGTAGCAGACTGTACCACGGGCGTAGAGTAAGCTACTCCGTCGCAGACTACCACGGGCGTAGAGTAAGCTACGCCGTAGCAGACTACTGCGCGCGTAGAGTACGCTACGCCGTAGCAGACTGTGCTACGGGTATAGAATAAGCTACGGCGTAGCAGATTGTCCTACGGGCATAGAGTAAGCTACGCTGGCAGTATTTCTTCCGGGTTGTGATTTAATATGAATCACGAGAAAGAGTATTCGTTAGCTATGACATCAATGACAAATCACGATTCAGGAATAATGAATCATGGATGAAGGTATGTGTGAAGGCTATATTATGACTATGCGCACACTTGAGTATCATACAATGAAACAGTCATCTTACAGCCCTTTAACATTTATTTTACCTCTGACAGCAGCAACCGGAAAACAACCATAATACAACGACAGTAAGATCATTGTGTTTTTGACAGACTTGGCACTGCATTGAATTGCAGCAACTCAGTAGCAAACTTATTGCAACGACAATAAAGATCAATATGATTTGACAGTGATGCAAAATCAGAGGTAATGTAACTGTGAACGGATTGCAGTGTAGAATAGATGTGTAAACTCACCAACGTTAACTGTACCCAGTTAAAAGTTAACCCAAAATTATAGATACGTCTATAGACCAGTAACTGTGTCTATGAATCACTGTGGTCTGCGTTTTATAGCCTCCATCAGTGGCTCGAAGTAAATGGCCGATTTAAATGGTATAGTAATAATTGGACAAGAATAATGTTATGGTGTACTATTGGCTATGGGGAAAGGAATCTTAGGACAAGATTCACAGATCGCACTTTTACTTTACTTAGCAAACATTGTGTGCAAAAGAATAAGACTGAGAAAGAAGGAAAATTCGTTTATTTGGGGCAAGCTTGACGCAGAAAAAGAACACAAAAAAGAACAAGTTGGGGGCAAATATGCGTCACATTCACGCAAAACGTAACGCTACGTCATCGCTCAGCGTAATGCTACGACCCTATGCGAGACGGAGCCCCAGCGCTGGTTTTCAGCGATAGCAGAGCGGTGATGAATTCGGTTATCAAAAAATAAATCAGCCGTTTTACAGAAAAGTGCTATAATAACTTTATCAATTTTTTTATTTTAATAATCAACGAAAACTTGCAACGCCCCCTACGTTGAAAGTGTTCGTCGATTATTGATCAGAATCATGTACTGACCTTGGTAACAGCCGGTCGATTCTGTAAAAATCTCACCGTGAAAACTCAAGTGAAGTGAGCTTGATGTGAGTTGTCAGTAGTGTCAATCCCTAGCATTATTAGGAATGACAGCTCACTCCACGCTCACTTCACCTAAGTTTTCACGGTGAGATGGTTACAGAATCGCACTACAGGTTGCGCGTCGATGTCCCTGCCACCCTGTACATTAATGGTCGGTGCAGCATGTCATCTTGCCTCAGTAGTCACCTCCTTTCTAGCTATTTCTCACCATAGTATAACATTTATGCTAAATAATGTACGAGTAATATGAAACGAACCTATTGCCTCTAACCGAGAGCTTGCAGTGCCTCTGTGTTGCTACATAAAACTTTCTTCTAAACAAACATAAAAAAACACTTTGGCTGACCTGGGAATCGAACCTAGGACGAGTTGACTGCCTCGTCCTCCGTCGTGCCGCCGTCGTTTTACTGACACTTTTCACTAACACCGTAGTCTAAGTGAAAAGTGTCAGTAAAGACTATCGACTTAGATGTATTGAAGCACTAAAAAATCGAATGTGCTGTTGGATTTTCAACTCTCACATCTGAACCGAGCGTTGAAAATTCAGCAGTGCATCTTTACTAGACAATACATGTAGGTGTCGCGTTGTTTTAGTAAAACGGCCAAAAGTGTTTTTAGGGTTCCGTACCTCAAAAGGAAAAACGGAACCCTTATAAGATCACTTCGTTGTCCGTCTGTCAAGACCCTTTTTCTCAGAAACGCGCGGAGTTATCAAGTTGAAATTAATATCAAACAGTCAAGGCTGCAATCCCTTGAAGCAGTGAAAAAATCAAACTTCTAAGTCAACGCAATCAAAAGATACGAGCGTTTATGTTCCGTTTATGCCGCATATTTTGACACTCCTAAGGGATTTAAAACCTTTAGGGTACTTTCCGTTGACCTAGAATAATGAAATTTGGCAAGAAGCAATGTCATGTAGCACAAGTGAAGGAAAAATCCGAACTCCGTAAATTTGTAGTTACATACCTACAACGGAACCCTCGGTGCGCGAGTCCGACTCGCATTTGTACAAAACTTTCGGTGCGCGAGCCGGACTCGCGCCCTCGCACTTGACCAGTTTTTTTTTGTTTATAGCATTGGTTGTTTTTACGGTAGCCATGCAGCTTTACGAAGGCATACAATTCGGCTTTAACACCCTGTGAGCCGTAAATAAACGTTAACAAAGCGCCACACAGCACAACTGGCGCTATCCCAATAACAAACGACCAATAAAAATGTATTAAAAGGATATTAACTGCAAGTAACAGTTTTTTTATACCATGCCATGACGCATGTAGACGTCAAATGATGGTGTTTGTGACGTATGTGCGCATGAGTGCGTTTTATTGGTGAATAGCTGATCCGACAGACGTTTTCCTGCCCAAATTTCAATAATTTTATACAAAAGTCCTATAGAATAACGAAAACCGCATCCAAATTGGATCAGTAGTTTTTGAGAAAATCGCGGACATAGATACATACGGTTCGAATACAGAACCCCCTTGTTTGAAGTCGGTTAAAAAAGGATATTAAGTTATCGATTTTTTTTTTTTATTTACAATTTTTCTTTCCATAAATGTCATCGGTTCTACGGCTAATATGGCACGCCCATTGCCACTTCAGCTTGCTTATTCTATGAGCTATGACGATGACTTTGGTTCTCTACCGGTCTGCCGGTTTGGTGATCACCTCGTTGCAGATTCGATCCTTCAGAGAGACTTCAAGCATAGCCCGTTCCAAAGCCTCCTGGACTCGGAATTTATGAACCAGCTGATATATGAGAATTGGGTTAATCTTCATAAGATTTATCAAACACTAGTTTCTGTCCGCGACTTCGTCCGCGTGAAATTTTTTGATTCCCCGACCTAACCCACCACCCCCAACCTACCTCGTCCTATATATTTATCTTGACGTCACAAGACACCTCCAGCTCTTAATACAGCACCGCTATTGCACATAAGTGGCACTTAACGCGCAGATTGAGACGTAAATATTAGAGCAGCCGGGAGTTGTGGCGCCAGAGACATCTAGCGGCGGCCGGGGGAACTATTCTGTTAATGATGTTAGTTTCGCTAACTTGTTAGTTTAGTGGTTACAAGCGTGATTGCTGTGCGGTCCTTCGGGCTTCGATTCCCAGATTGGGCTGCATAATCAGCCGATAATGTTCTCACTGCTGGGACACAGGCCTCCTCTCTGTGAGAGGGAATGGGCCGTAATCCACCACGCGTGCCCAGTGCGGGTTGGTAGATGTCACATGTCTTGGAATTTTTGGTCCTAGGACATATCGGTTTCCTCACGATATTTTCCTTCGCCGTTTTGAGAGCAATGGTGAAGAAATAATTTACACAAAGTAAAGCGCGTTCCTGGATTCGAAGCCACAACCTACAACTCATTAAGTCGTGGCTTTTACCACTGAGATACCACTGCTCGCTTGGGCCGAGTGGACTATAATCCATCACGCGGGCTCGTTTGTCACATATAGTCCCCATGGTTGGTTGTAGGACATGACAGTTACCTAAAGATAGTGTTGATTAAATAATTGCACAAAGGGTTTACCTGTCTAGGTTCCAACCGACGACCTACGAACTCGTAAGCAAGTTGGGACTGTTACATCTGGGTCCCCTGCTCTCTTTGCTCTATCTGCATCATCATCATGATTCAGCCTGAAGCCGTCCACTGCTTGACACAGGCTTGAACGTCGCAAGAAGCAACAGGAGCCTGCATTCCATTTTTGTTATTATTTTATTTTATATAAGGATTACCAACGAGATACATTACGATTATCTTTAACCATTATATGTATAACTTGTATTATTATACATTATCCTGTAATGCACACTCTTTTCTCTCAATTACAGGTAACCACAGCTTACACATTATCGAGTACACATGCTCTGAATGCATAGTTAAATTATAAATATATTAAAAAAAAAACAACAACAATAACGTGCTAATAAGAGATTTACATGCTTTAAAAGATTAAAAATTACATTTATAAAATACAATAAAACAAAACATTTTTTTTTAAATATAATAGAAAAGCATACGTAGTTTAAAGTTAAATTAAAAATGATAAATTAACTAGTTATTAGAATGATAGATCAAATGTCCTCCAACCGAAAGTGCTTGTATAGTTTACGTTTAAAAGTTTTAAGGCTGTCATGATTTATATCTATTTCAGCTTTGCGGCATATACCATTGTACAATTTGGTAACCCTCGTAAAGGGCGAGTTGTCACCTAAATTGGTTTTGTGCAAAGATTGTAGGTATGTGACCGTGGTAACCTGCGAGGAACATTAAAATATATTTTGGATAGTAATAGTTCAGTGTTTAGCTTAGATGTCACTAATTTGTAAAGGAAACAAAGATCTAGAACCTTTCTACGATTGGCGAGGCTTTGGAGTTTGAAGTGCTGAAAACGCTCTTTATAGGAATTAAATTGAATCGCATTTTTGCTTTGTAAGAATAGTTGATACAAGAATCTCTTTTGAACTCGTTCAATACGTTCCTTGTGAACGTTATAGTGGGGTGATCATACCTGTGAACAGTATTCCAAATTACTGCGAATCAACGTCTCATAATTTTGGTTTTAGAGTTGTTAAATGGCTTTGAGGTCCTTAATACAAAACCTAGCATTTTGTTTGCGTTTGATATTATTTTATCTATATGGCCATTGTAGGTAATTTTGCTATCTATCAAGATTCCCAGGTCCCGGATAGTATTAACTTCGTTGAGTGTCTCGCCCAAAATAGAGTATTTTGTAATTAAAACATTTTTATTGCGTATTAAAATATTATTTAGATACATCAGACATCGAAGCACAAATTGTAACCTTGAATTCAGAATAGAATGCTCTTCATTATGTACACCATATAAATACAATGCCATGCCATGTGAATTCAGCATTATATGATTCAAGACGTCGGCGTCGAAATTTTTTTTATTATAAAAAATAAATCAGCCTTGTCATAGAAAAGTACGATCCCTACGCGGTTAAAATGTATGAAACAGCGAATTTTTTCTTAATAACCTACGAAAAATTTCATCACAGGGAGGCTCAGAATCATGTACTGAATCCATAGTAACAGGTTCCGCGTTGATTTCCCCGCCACCCTGTATTATACAGAGTTAGAGTCAACTAGCCTCGTGATTTTTTTTCTTGTTACAGAATGACAGAGAAGAGAAGGAATCAAAGAAGAGAGGCATCACGGAGAAGTTTATGGAGTACGTCAAGAGAAGGCTGAACCCCCAAACAGGTCAGCTTAGAAATAAGGACGGTATTCATCTAATCTTTCTTAGGTATCTATTTTGCCCGTCACTGTTATATTAACGCCCGGTTTTTTTAATCAACATAATTAAACTAGCTGATAAAGGACATCATTCATTTCGTACCGAAAAATTAAAGTCAACAAAAAAAAGTACTGCTGTCTTATGGACAATGACCTCTTGAGCATTTTTTACACGGCACTTTAATTTTTGCGTACAAAATGTTCGACACTTGAATCAATATATTTTGTTTCACTTATACATACATGGGCACTTATGAAACGTCAGAAGCTAGGTGCACGGTTCCAATTGGTCGTTTCCTATGGAGAAGAGCAGGCAAGAAACTCCACGGTTAATGAATGATGTCCTTTGCAACTTATTTATGTGTTATTATTACCTCCTTATTAACTTTTATTTTCTGCTGAAATTGACTGATTGAAATGTGAATCTGAAAGCTTGTTAGCTAATTTTTACGTTGGTTATTGGTGAGCGCCAAACTAAACCTTTTACCAGGGCTCTAATACTCATGCGAAACAGAAACCCGACATTTAGAAAATCTTTATTTTTTCTGAATGAAAGAAACGCGAATGTTTCACGTAATTCAACTCAGAAGCTAATTTACCGTCTTTTGTATCAGACATAACGGAAATTAAAGCAAAAGATTCCTTATGCTTTGAATTCATTTAACAGGATTTTACAAAAGTAATTCGCTCCCGTATTCCCGCATTTTGTAATACACACACCGATTTTGAAACAAAGAAAGTTCCACCCTCTATACGCTTTGCACCCAAACCACTGTTTTGTAAACAACGCCATCTATGCAAAGTAAAAAGTACTACGTCGAACCTTACCCGTTACGCCATCTGTTGGGAATTAAGAGAACTAAACAGCTGGGAGGACCTTTTGGAATTGTTGTCCGCGTACAGTTACTTACAAAAGCGTGGCTAGAGGGCGTTCCATTACTATACATTGTATTATTTGAAGAAAACACGATTCAAAGTCAAAGTCAAATCATTTATTTCAAATAGCCACATAAAAGGCACTTATGAACGTCAAAAATAAAATTAAAATAAAATTGATTCTAGTCGGCCCTTCCAAAAGGTAGTTTTCGTATGGAAAAGAATGGGCAAGAAACTCCCCCGTTACTCTTTTAAAATGTTTTACAATATTTTGCATACATTAATTATATAATTATATGTGAAGACGATGTACCTAAAAATAAAATTACTATATCACAATAGGTAAAAGAATTAAAATGGATTAATGAATCCATGACATATAATATAAATTAACTATGTGATAGATAAATGGTGCTCACATATTTACAAACATTCCAAAAGTAGACGATTTTCATAAATTAATAAGGAGTAATAAGTCCGGGTGTGACTTTAAGTAATTACAGAATATAAATCAATGTCAAAGAAAAAAAACAAAGAATAAATTATACAATTACATTAGCAACCAGTTTGATGTCTAGTTGTCTAGACTCAAGCGAATGTCCTATGGAGCAGGACCAGCATGTTTCCTAGCATTCTTATCTTGGATATAATCCTCTAATTTGTAATATCCTTGCTTACAAAGTGTAATTTTAATATAAGTTTTAAATTTTCTTTCATTTAATTGCAATATTTCACAAGGTATTTTGTTGTAACATTTAACACAGTACCCCATAAAAGATGTATGTACTTTAGATAATCTGAAAAAAGGTTGATCTAATTTATCTTTATTTCTAGTATTAAAATGATGTCTATCACTTATTTTATTAAAAATATATTGATTTTTTCTTACATACATATTATATTTTCATAAATGAATTGGCAAGGTGCCGTCATAATATTAACCCTTTTAAAGAGTTCCCTAAGAAATTCGCGGCGACGTAGATTGTAAATGGCTCTGACAGCTCTCTTTTGCAAAATAAAAATGGATTCAATGTCAGCAGCCCGACCCCACAGTAAAATGCCATATGATATAATACTGTGGAAGTAACTAAAATAGTCCAAACGCGCGGTTTCTTCATCTGTTAATTGTCTTATCTTTCTAACAGCATATGCGGCCGAGCTTAGCCGCCCCGCAATAGATGTTATATGAGGTCCCCATTGTAATTTCTCGTCTAGCGTGATTCCTAGGAAAACTGTCTGATTAACAAATTCTAATTTTTGGCCATTCAATATGATGTCACATTCGCTACTTCTAACATTAGGTAATTTAAATCTAATGCATTTGGTTTTTTTTTCATTAAGTACTAAATTATTTACCGTAAACCAATCTTGGACCTGAAGAATAGAGTTATTCACGTCGTCAAGATTTTGTGACCGTCGGTCTATTTTAAAGATCAATGATGTGTCATCTGCAAATAACACCATCTTCGGTTGATTTTGATTAGATGATTTGAATGCGAAGGGGATTACAGTACTTAGGAATACAGTGGGTTACCGCGAAACTAATCAATCTAACTTGAATTCTTGCTCGTATTCTTGTTTTTAGTGAATAGTTTCTACTATATGTACGTCTTACTGCTAGGGGAAAGCCTGTTCTCATTCAGAGAAGGCACGAGAGGTCAGTCAGCGCACTATGGAGTGGGCTATGCTCGGAGTTTCTTGGAAGGATAAAGTCAGAAATGAAGTTATCTGGAAAAGAATTGGAGTGCATATTAACTTGCAGAGTAAGCAAGCTGAAGTGACAGTGGGCTGGCTATGTTTTAAATCTTAAATAATTGTTTAATTAAGTAGTTATCAAGTTCAAATTATTTTATATCCTATTAAGTATTTATATTTACGGTTTATCAAAGGACCGATAGCCAGTGGGTCAGACGAGGCCTGGAGCGGAGGCCGCGTATCGACAAGTAAAGTATGGGACGTCCCCCAGCTAGATGGACCGACGACCTTAAGGTAGCTGGGACAGACTGGATGTGGAAGGCGGACGACAGGGTATTGTGGTTGAGTCTTGGAGAGGCTTATGTCCAGCAGTGGACTGCGATAGGCTGAATTGATTTTGATTGATTGACGAGTATTTATCCCTACACTTGCTTATTTCATGCTACCAAATTCTAATCAAGTCCAGAGAACCTAGACAGGAGGCAATCGCTTTTAACGAATTCCAACAGGCCCCAGATACAAACTCAAATTAAATTTGCTAGCCAAACTCCGCAGACGAGATGGGTATCAATATTTAAACATTGTAAAATAAAAATTAAATTAAACTAAATTTTTCAGTCCGCGTATCACTGGTCAGTTTCCCTTAGTCGTCAGTTTCGGTGATTAGTCAGTTTCACAGATTCGTCAGTTTTGCCGATTAGATAGTTGCGTTAACACAACAGTTTCTTGGGGTTATCGATGTGTATCGACACATCACGTCTGCGGAGTTTCACTAGCTAATTTAAATGACCCTATATTTTTGACATCTCCATCATTATTATCGCTGAAAAAGTGTCACTTTATCTGGGCCCTCAGGCTTACAGGTTTGTCTCCTTGCGCCCAGCAACGAATCGTTTAATCACAAAGCCATAGCGACAAACAAAACATCAACAATTATAAGAGCCGTACAATTTATTTATGCATAAAACAAAATGCGTGCGGCCATTTTGTCAGCCGCCATTTGCAATAAACTGTGAGTAATGTTGACAGCTTGCAAAGCGTTTTTATTATCAGAATGTTAACATTCACAGCGACGGTTAACATTTTACATTCACGTTAAAGTATTTTATTTTTGTGATAAAATGTGGGTTTGCAGCTACAAGGAATTTGCATGATTTGATTTTAATTTCTGCCTCATTTTTGCCATCAGCAACCTGGTAAAGTTGGTTGGTTGTAGGTTTTAAAGGTTTTCGAAGAAAACCATGGACAAAAGTGTAGCGGTATCTACAACGCCACATGCGAACTACGCGTCATACTGACGTCACGCAAAATCCTGCATCTCGCAAGCAGAGTTTACCGCGTAACTACCACATACAACGGCCCGACGTGAATCATCACGACGACGACGTGGAACATCGGGCAGTTCCCCCCAAACACGACACCATCGGAGGATCTTCTCTTTTCTATGGAGTATGAGTGAACTTTACACCCTGTTCCTCATACCTCTATAGATGAAATTCTGATACACAAAATGCAACACAAAAAAAAAAAAACTACCTGACCAGTCCCATCTCTTCTTCTCCTCCGTGTCGCTGCACGACTGTATTTTAAATGCAGTTTTTCCGAAACCTTGCCACTTCCACGGCGTTGTTGGTGGCAGCGCAGAGGTCACTTTGACTGCATGTTTTAGGACACAGAGGGCAGGATAGGAGGTGGAGCATAGTTTGTGACATAGCTCCATAATCACATCCTACTGACGTTCCGTCAAGGTAGCCCCACTTTACCGCAGCCGGTCGATTCTGTAAAAAACTCACCGTGAAAACTCAAGTGCAGTGAGCTTGATGTGAGTTGTCAGTAGTGTCAATCCCTAGCATTATTTGGAATGACAGTTCACTCCACGCTCACTTCACATAAGTTTTCACGGTGAGATGGTTACAGAATCGCACAGCTGGTTGGACTTACATCTTCCCACTTGTGTCCGGAGACGACCAGTCCCATAGTATAGTATGTTACCCTTTAAAATAGTTACTCATAATGGAAATGTGTGCGTGAAGAATAGTAACGTCTGCACATAACACACATCCGCCATTCACAGCTTGTTTGTACACTTGGTAAACTCAAGTAAAACGCGCGTCGCTTTATGTGACAATAATACTATAATAGGTATGTAAGGAAAACTATAATAGGCTTGGGGGAGGCCTATGTCCAGCAGTGGACGTCTTTCGGCTGAAATGATGGTGGTGATGAGATGAGGTATGGAAGAATAGTGTAGGCCTGTCAACAAGCCAGCCTATAATGTTCCCACTGCTGGGTCACAGGCCTCTCTGTGAGAAGGAGTGGGCCACAATCCACCACACGGGCCGAGAGGCAGGTAGATGTCACATGTCTTTGAATTTTTGGTTGTAAGATATGCCGTCAAGATGTTTTCCTTCACCGTTTTGAGAGCAATGGAGATGAAATTATTTACACAAAGTAAAGCGCCTGGCTGGGTTCGAACCCACGACCTGCAACTCGTAAGTCGGGGCCGTAACATTGTTTTAATTTGATTAATTTTGTATTTTGTGTTTCACGAACTGTGTCCAAATAAACTTTTTTTTCATTCTTTCTTTCTTTACCACTGAGCCATCACAGCTCCTCCGGAGTACTACAGTTAGTCGGTAATTATACAAGCTGTTGTTTTGCATCCTCGTCAAATTTCAGGAGGCTGTTATGAAAGACATAGATAATCAAATAAAATCACGATCCCTGGTAAATAATGAATACATACTTGATTTTTTAGTTATTTAAGTTTGACAGTATTTAAGAATACACCACTTTCAAAGAACAGAATCGAGTTATGGTATCTTATAAGCAGCCGCGTTTTTATGTGTCTGTACAAGGGCAGTTACAGTGCGGTCTCACACAGGCCGCGTTTTAAAATGCGTGTCCCACACATGCCGATATCCGAAAAAAAAAAAAAAAAACCTACTTATTTTATTATTGATTCGTGTCGAGAATCAGTAGCATAGTTACCTCTTTGAATTTGACAAGGATGCAAAACGACACCTTGTATTAGTCAACATGAGTTGTAAATAAGTAACGTTTCTACCTACACCGTTAAACAATGGTTTAACGGTTCAAGTACATAATAATACCTTTTCATAATTAAAACTTACTGAACTATTATTAATGGTCTTGGGACGTGACGCACGGTATTGTGCGTTAAACTTTGTACATAACATTACGCTTGTATTACTCGAAGGGAACAGATGTATAGCGAGTATTAGAAGTGTGTGGTTATGTACAGGCGCCAGCACATAAAGCTTCAACATTATCGCTAAAGCATTAAGGTTAAAGGTTCATTGGGAAAATTTGACAGTTTCGGGTAGTTTGATCTGCTGGTGTCTGTACAAACCATTAAACTGAACAGCTGTCTCCATGGCAGTTTGTTTATTCACTTGCTTCTGCCCGCGACATGTCCGCGTTTTTCTTGTTCGTTTGGACGTGGCACGCAATGGCACGTCGGCACTATAACTTGGTTCTCGCTTAGCGTCCTTTAAAGAAAGAAAAATACATTCAACAACACACACGAAACACGTGAAAACAAAAATATAATTAATTCTAATAATAAAAACAAAATATATCCATAATCACGAGCACAAAGCAGAACTAGTCGACGGCTGCGCGTCATGACTGTGACAAGAAGGCTTCCACTCAGCATGATGCTGTGCTTTCAGACTTTTTTCTTTTTGTTCGTCTCCTAAGGGTCTTAGCGTGATGTTCAATAATCTATATCCTTCCTTAGGCATTGGGCTATCAAATGCAAAAAAAAAAAAAATCCGACTAGGTAAGTACAGAGAGTAGCCCTTATACATAGTATAAACTTGTGTGTTTATGTTCTACTGTCAAAAATTTTCTTTTATTATGTATTTTATTTGTTAGCTTAGTTGTTCATTTTATTGTGTATGCTGTGGTCTCCTGTAATTGAAGGAGTACACCTGCCAAATACTTTGCCGTCCATTAACTATATGTAATGTTTAGTGTGTATCTTTTGTTAGAGATCCTAAAATAAATAAATAACTTACAATTTTTTTAGCTTTATTATAAGATACTTTTTCCAGTGCAGCAGTGTGACAGTAATAGGCAATCTTTAATAATAATAGGCCAGTCTATTCTATCGTAACAAAGTTAATAACCTAAGTCACCAAGTAAATGAGGCGTGTAGTTAAGTAGCGAGTGCGCCGGACAGACGGACGAATTGCTTTTATGTAGAGAAAGTGGACATTAGCGCCATATTGTTTTTGTGTGCGATTTCACAGAAATTCTTCAATATTTTTTCAGAAGAATCTCTTAGGTAAGAAAGTACTTTAATACAGGCCGTAAAAAGACCCATCACATAGCCGTCAACCACGCATTCTGTACAGTCACGAGCACCAATATGTCAACACTTGGCAACTTTCAATTGCGTTTTTTTCGTGAAATAACGAATGCAACGTTGGAATACGACACATTACATAAACCTATGGGTTCGAAAATGCTATGTTCGTAACAACATAAAATTTCATTTAAAAAAAATCGCTTTTGAAAAAAGCCGAGTGTATACATACTTTTGTTCGTGACTGTACATCAAAGTAAGTAACATTGCACAAAAATAATAACCGGGAACCGGTTTTTATTGTTGGTCTGAAACTGTTTGCGGTAATGCGCAATGTAACACACGCAAGAGATTGTGCTCATGCATGGGTGCATGCAACGGTACAAGGCAGGGCGGCAGCAGGGCGGTGCACGGTATTTAAAATTGAGTTATAACGTTAAAACTGTGTTATTTATTACTGGCATTGCCCGTGACATCACAGCGGGCCCTATCAGAATACCAGCGCTGCGACATTTATTTTTTTAAATGTCGCAGCATCATGCTGAGATAGGAGCCTTTTGGCCTCGTATAGGACTTTCTGTTTCATTTTTCCTTTTGTTACTTTTTTTTTATTTGATTTGGTTTATTTTTAACTGCGTTTAGTTTAGTTTATGATCCTGTACGAGTCGCAATAAATACTTTTTCTTTCTTTCTTTCTCTTTCAAAACCGACAGTACAAGTTAAAATGTTGTCCTACAATATTTGTAATAAAAAATTATTACAATGGCGGGGAGTACAAGTGACCCCTTTTTTTTTTTTGGGTGGGAAATCATCAAATGACCCCTCCCAGTCTGGGTGGAGCAGAAGGGAGTATCAGATTTTTACTGACTAAAACCCACCCGTGTTCCTTCAGTTGCCTGTGCCGGGGGCCACGGTATCTCTTTCGAACAACCCGCAGACCCGGCGGCATCGGCCCTAGCGGACCCCGTCAGTACGTGCTGACATCTCGATCATCGATCTCTTTGAGGCGCGCGTGGAACACAACGCGCCATCGACCCGGGCCTGGTTCTTACCGGGCGGCGAGCTGCCCATAGCTCGCCGCCCGCAAGCCCGCGCCTACGGTGGCCGGGAGTCGGCTGTTGATTCCCGTCCAGGGCGTCTCCTGCGGCGGCTAGGCGCGCGAAGGTGCAGAGATTGCCTCTCCCTCACGCGCTCCGCCTCCTTCTTCGCAAGCATTACTGCTTCGCAGAAGGAGGTGACGGCCTCCCATTCACTCTCGCTCCGTACCATGGCCTGGACGAGGGCCGGACGCGAGAGGTCGCCGCCGCCGATCGCCGCCACGAGGACACGGCGGGGCTCCGCCCAAGCCGGGCAGACCTCCACCGTATGCTCCACCGTGTCCTCCGGGCGATCCCCACAGTGGTGACACCCTGGTGTTTCCTTACGCTTTATCCTAAACAGGAACCTCCCGAAACAACCGTGTCCGGTGAGGACCTGCGTCAGGCGGAAGGTGAGGGCGCCGTGGCGCCTCTCTAGCCACTCCTCAAAGAGGGGACTTATCGCCGCAATTGTGGCGTGCCCAGCGCTAAGTTGCGACAATCGCACTCTCCATGCCGCTATGAGATCCCGCCGGAGCTCTGTCCGCTGTGCCGTGATTTCTCGCGGCAGCGGAGTAACGCCCCGGCGTTCTGCCTCCTCTCGCCACTCCCATATGTGGGCAAGGACTTTGGCCTCCAGATCCCATGGCGGCAATCCGGCAAGGAGGCTCGCCGCCTCAGCGGAGACCGTGCGGTATCCTCGGATCAGCCGGACAGCCATGACCCTTTGGGACGCGTTCAACCGGCGGGCAGGTCGCCGCCTCAGTGAACGCGCCCATAGTACAAGTGACCCTCGGCTTCGTTGAGTGTCTTTTTACACACGTTATAATTGAGAATTTATTATCGTCTAGTTCCCGGGACGAGCTGGACAAAACAAACTACCAGCCCTGGATCGAAAGACCTGAAGGGTAATACAACACTATCAGTAGCAATGGGTTTAATTTTGACAGTTAAGCAACATTCATTGCGTTATTAACGTTGTTGAGCAGACACATTTTTCGAATATATGCAGCAATAATAATAATAATAAGTAAGTTATGATGACGAACAATTCCCGGAGATTTATTGTGAAAGACGGCACGGTTGACATCTGTCGGGCGTGCCACCGGCCGGGAGAATCAATCAGGCATATTATCTCAGGGTGTTCTCGTCTAGCTTACGGAGAGTACTTGCATAGACACAACCTAGTAGCCAGGATAATCCATCAGCAACTTGCTCTGAAATACAGCCTTGTGGAATCTGAGGTGCCGTACTACAGGTATGTGCCCGACCCAGTTCTCGAAAATGGAAATATCACATTGTACTGGGATCGATCCATCATCACTGACAGGACTATTGTTGCCAATAAGCCTGATATAGTGGTGGTGGATCGATCAGAGCGGCGCGCAATGATTGTTGACATAACCGTCCCGCATGATGAGAACCTCGTGAAAGCCGAGAAAGATAAACAAATCAAGTATCTTGACTTGGCTCGCGAGGTTGTCGACATGTGGGATGTGGACTCAGCGACCATTGTACCGATAGTCGTGACAGCCAATGGCTTAATAGCCAAGAGCCTCGACCGACACCTAAGGAGGCTCTCCTTGGGCAGCTGGATCAAGGGCTTGATTCAGAAAGCGGTACTTCTGGACACGGCTCGCATTGTCAGAAGGTTCCTCTCTCTGGAGCCCTGACCGCCGGTAGCTTGGACCCTGTTCCCGATACCGGTGGGCTACTATATTTTATATTTCTAAATGTTTTTATACTTTTTATATTCTAATATTTAAAAATACAATTTATATGATTATATTAAAATAAAGGAGATAATAATAATAAAATCTTTATTGAAATAAATGAGTGTGACAAAAACCTATAAAGCCTCTGAAACCCAAACTAGGTAAAAACCTGTATGTCAGATTTCAGCGCCTTCTCCCAATTCATACATTATAATTTTTATACCAACTAATATTTTAAAATGAAACACGATAATTTTGAGCATGCAGAAATTACAATAGACAAAGTAATTTAGGGTATTGAAAATTTAGTGTTGAAGTAGTGTGTAAATGTAGAGTGGGGGTGTGTGTGGGGGGGGGGGTGAGGGTGTTTACTTTACCCGGTAAAATATTTTTCCGTTTCTTCGTACTTAAGAGTTAAAAGCAATGGAGTAGCAATAAGCTTCAAAATTATTTAAATTGAGATTAATAGTGTGTTAGTGTGTTACACAATTAGGGTGCTGGAAGTCATGGGGAGAGGACTTTGCCCAGCAGTGGGATGATGCAGGCTAACAGTGACAGTACGGTTTAGTAGTCACAAGCTTAGCGCAAGTGCTGACCGTAGGGTATCAGTTTGGTCAGTAAGAGTCTGACACTCCCTTCCGCTCCACCCAGAGCGGGAGGGGTCATTTGATGATTTCCCATCCTCAAAAAAAAAAAAAAAAAGGGTATCAGTTTCGATTCCCATTTCGGTCATTCGATGTGTTATTCGATTTTTCTTTTAGTTTCTGGAAGTAGCAGTCGCCAAATTCGTGCTCGGTTTAAGTCAAAGTGAAATCATTTATTTCAAGTAGGCACATAAAAGGCACTTTTGAATGTCAATAATTTAAGAATTGATTCTAGTCAACCCTCCCAAAAGGTCTTTTCGTATGGAGAAGAATGGGCAAGAAACTCCACCGTTACTCTTTTAAAATGTTTTACAATATTTTGTATACATTATTAATATAAATCAATAGTAATAGGCTCGTCCCTCATTCAATCATCACTACATATTATAAAACAAAGTCCCCCCGCTGCGTCTGTCTGTCTGTCTGACTGCGATAAACTCAAAAACTACCAAACAGATTTTCATACAGTTTTTACCAATGGACGAAGTGATGTATGAGGAAGGTTTAAGTGAATATATATATTCATGAATTTTTTGTGCAAATTAGCTGAAATATGACAATGATTGCTGAAGATGTCGGAAAAAATCATGCCAACTGGGAGTTTTAATGGCGTGCGCCGCGTAAATCAAAAGTAAAAATCCCAGTAGTACAAACGCCACCACATCAAGCTACTACAATCTGTCAAATTCCTTTAATAGATTTTCAACTTTATCGCTAAAGCATTAGGTTCAAGGTTGATTGGGAAAATTTGACAGCTTCGGGTAGCTTGATGTGCTGGAGTCTGTACGTTCCGGTGCGATATTTCCCGACATCTCAGACCCGGACGAATCCACGAGCAGAAGCTAGTGAGAAAAAGAAAGAAAAAACGTTTATTTGCGTTAAACGTGACGCAGAAAGAGAACACATACACAAAAAAAAAAAACTAAGGAAATATCGCTGCACACTTTTCACTTCTGCCCACTCTTTCAGGGGAATACAGGCCTGATATCATGTTTAGATTTAGTTAGGTACTAGTAAGCTCTCAGTAACAACTAAAGCTCGCAACAGACTAGCCCTCAGGCCCCGGCTGAGCTGTACGTCAATCCGGCGTCACCACAGATTTATGGAACGTTCGCCCGCAACGAATGGGTTGTGTGTGTTGCAGTGACGCGTTGCCGTAACGTTAGAGGTAGATATGTTGGAGGCTTTAGGTCTACTGATGATAGAAAACATAACAGGACATCACTCCTGTTTTCCTGCGACTATATTTGAACTAGCTGTTGCTCGCGATTTATTTATTTATATATACTTTATTGTACACCAGAAAATACATATTTTTTTATTATTTATTTATTTATTTCAGGCGACGCAGTTGTTAAATACCTTAACGTAAACATACATATTTTTACTGTAAAATAGTACTTCACTAGCTAGTTCTGGTGCTGCTCAGAGGTACTTGTCCGCGGAAGCGACGGAACACCACGTCCTGCGGCCAGAAGTGTTCGTCCATGACTACGAGCAGATAACAATTCGGTACACGCACCACAAACGCCTTGAAGTTGACGTTGCGGTGCGACTCCAGTAACTGGACCCTCGACGTGTACTTCGTTTTCTGGCGCCCGTACTCCACGATGTCCTCCGCCTTAGTGGTATGTGGTGTGTGTGGTGGTAATACAAGACATACAATGGGATGCCTTATCGCTTTCGGCGATCTCTTCCTGGCAACCTTGGAATGGACAGTGACTGCGACTTCGTCTGCGTGTATTTTGTATTTCATAATTTTTACAAATATTCAGAATGAAAGGTACCGTATGTCCTTCTCTAGCTCCCAGGCTACCTATCTGTCTCATAGCAATCGGTTTAGTGGTTTAGGTGTAAAAGGTAGCAGACAGGCAGACAGAGTTACTTTCGCATTTAACTAGCTTCCGGCCGCGACTTCGCCTGCGCGGTATGTCGAAAAAAGTAGCCTATATACCTTCTCAGGGTCCTAATAGCAAATTTCATCAAAATCGGTTTAGCCGTGAAAGCGTAAAAAACAATATCATATTTGCATTGATGATATTAGTTTATACCTATTAGCATGGATATAAGTAGATAGTAGAGGGGCTTGTGGCAAGTAATAACAGCCACATGCGCAAAATTACAGAATTAGGTTGGTCAGGTCGGTCGATCAGCAGTGCGATTCTGTAACCATTTCACCGTGAAAACTTAGGTGAAGTGAGCGTGGAGTGAGCTGCCATTCCAACTAATGCTAGGGATTGACACTATTGACAGCTCACTCTAAGCTCACTTCACCTAACTTTTCACGGTGAGATTTTTACAGAATCGATCGGCAGGTTAAGCTACGCTTGCCGTGGTTGGTCTGTGGATAGGTGACCATCTTTACATACCAAGATACTCCGTGCCGCGGAAAGCACGTTAAGCCGTTGGTCCCGGCTATCATTCGTAGATCTTTGACAGTCGATACGGGTCGTCAGAAGCTCGAAAGTCTGATCTTACCAAGAGCTATCGTTTATTACCCAGTAACTGGGTTGTGGAGGTTAGATAGGCAGTCACTTCTGTAAAATATTGGTATTCGGCTGCATTCGGTTAGACTGTAAGCTGACCCCAACATGGTTGGAAAAAGGCACATGATGATTTGTGTGTTCCAATGAATGTATATAAATTATTACAGAGCTTACAGTCAGACGTATTATATTTAAATTTCATACCACCATTTTGTTTAATTAAAACTTCAATAAAATTCCCTTTTGTAACGATATCATAAAAGTTACTGTTCGTTATTAAAACTCTCTGTGTTCATTTATATTTCACGTTAAATTAGTTTTTAGCTTATTTCAGTTCTGTTAACACCGTAGTAACCTCTGCTAACACCTCTGGTTACAGGCGTTATATTTTGTTACATTATGTAACAAAACATCTTTCTACATAATCTACTCTGAATCACTCGCCCGCATTATTCGCCCGCCATCATTCTCGATGGCTCACTCTATAAATCTGTGGTTTAGCGCGGCACGTCCCCGCCGCGTCACGACCATGGCGCGTCAGTCGCGATACAGCGGCTGAGCTAACTGTGACAGCTAAATTAAAATAGTGTTGTATTTTAAATATTATTTAACGATAAGGTCACCTGCCTGCTTTTTCTCAACTACACACATCAACACCGTCTAGGGATATTTTGTATAAAGTTCTTTAACTCAAAAAATACTGGCCAGTTTTAAATTCTTTGGAAGAAAGCTTATTTTGTAAACCTTTTTGAACGATTCTAAATTTGAATTTGAAAAAATAAATTATAAACAAAAGATTTACGCGGCATAATGGTAGCGAAGTCCGAAGGCTTCATTTACCTACAGTAGTTTTTGGCTATTTTTTTGTGTCAAATTTAAGTTTTACAACAAGTTATCGGTTAATTTCGAATTAATGTTATTGTGTGCATAATGCAGCGGCGCCATTTAACGAGAGAGGAAATGTTAAGGGCAGTAGGCATGCTCCAAGCTGGGGCTACTCAACGGAGTATTGCTGAGGAGATTGGAACAAGACAAATTGTGATATCAAGGTTATGGTCACGTTATCGTGCTACTGGTGATGTGGTTGAAAGACACCCAGGCGGGAAGCGCATAACCACTCAACGACAAGAGCGATTTTTGCAAGTTGCCGCGAGAAGACAACCAAATGTTACGGCCATGCAGTTGGTTCAGAGGCTCCAGTCAGAGCACCAGTTGCTTGTGAGTGATCAAACTGTAAGGAGAAGACTGCATGAAGCTAACCTTCATGCGCGCAGACCGCTTCGTACTCCAGCACTACGCCGAGGAAATCGTGGACGACGACTAGAGTGGGCTCGTGAACATTTGCTCTGGGAAGATAACCAGTAGTCTGTAGTGCTCTTTACCGATGAGTCCCGGTTCGGTTTCCATCCCGATACACGTAGAGTACGTGTTTGGCGAGTTCCTAGTCGTAAGAGCCGTCTGCAACATCCTCAGGAAGTCAATTCATACCACGGCGGGACAATTATGATTTGGGCGGGAATTCGTGTTGGTGGAAGAACAGACCTCGTTTGGATCAGAAACACCATGACGGCTGAAAAATACCGTAACGAGGTGCTAGTACCAATAATCTACCCCTATCGACTACAAATGGGCTAAGAATTCACGCTTATGCACGATAACGCCCGTCCGCACACAGCGAGAGTGGTGACGAGCTGGTTGCAGGAGCACGACGTATTGGTCTTAGGCTGGCCCGCTCAATCGCCTGACCTAAAACCCCATAGAACACGCGTGGGACATGCTCCAAAGAAGGGCTTTGAGGAATTTCCCTGCAAACATTGCGACGGAAGAGCAACTTTTTTTGCATCTTAACCGGACCTGGGACAATATACCGCAGCAAGACTTGGATAACTTAATCCAAAGCATGAAAAACCGTTGCAGGACCGTTATTAACGTCATGGGGTGTTTTACTGACTACTGATTTTTCACATAACTGTTAAAAACAGATTAATTTTTTCTTATTTTTCACTTTTTCTTGAGAAACACATTGATTGTTAGTTTTACCATTATTTCCCGTTTTTTCTTTATTTGAATAAAAATTTGATTACGCAAAAAAAATAGTTTTCTTTTATTCTGGAGTATAGTCTGATAAATGGGCCTTATAAAAATATATGCATGCTGTATGTTATTTTTAATAAATTTTGAGTAAATTGAGTAAATCCAAAATATCCCTAGACAGTGTTGATGTGTGTATGTTGGGGGCGGCTTCTAGTCTAATTGGACGCACCTGAATACCAGTATTTTACATGGAGCGATTGCCTATCTGACCTCCACAACCCAATTACTGGCTAATACTATAACCCTTGGTAAGACTGGCTATCAGACTTTTCTGACGACCCGTAATGACTGTCAAAGATTCACGAATGACAGCTGGGTCCGACGGCTGAACGGCCAAAAAAGCAGTGTTGTAAGGAAAGAAATCAAAATATTTCATCACACTAATATTATAAAGGCGAAAGTTTGTGAGTGTGTGTGTGTGTGTGTGTGTTTGTGTGTTTGTTACTTCTTCACGCTCAAACGGGTGGACCAATTTTGATGGAATTTGGCACACAAATATTTTATAACCAGGATTAACACATAACCACTTCATTATAGTTGTGTATGTATTTATTATTTTGAGTATGATATAATTATTATCATTCTAGTGATATTTATTTTAGAAGTATGTATGTATTTTTTATTAGTATGTATGTTAGTATATTCTCGTAATTTTTGTTTAGTTTTTGAAGTAAATTGTTTTTGATTTCATGTATTATTTTTTGTCTCCTTTACTCTTTTACACGCTGTCTACATCTCTGTATCTATTGTCCTATCGCAGAGAGATTTCTTATGAAATAAGCATCGCCTCTGTACCTGCTTTTTCTGTTCTGTTTTTTTCTTGTCTGTTTATATATGTGCGTACATAAATGGTTAAATAAATAAAAAATAGGATACTTTTTATCCCAATATTCCCACGGGATCGAAACTTATGCGGGTGAAATCGCGGGGCGCAGCTAGTTTCACATACCTACTCGTACATGGGCAGTTATGAAACGTCAGAAGCTAGGTGCACGGTTCCAATTTATTGGTCATTTCCTATGGAGAAGCGCCGGGAGCATTGAAAGACAGTGTAGGCCTGGGACAAGTACCCAACAATATTGAAAATGGTCAGTAAATCAAACCATATATGAGTCTACAAGGCAAAGAGTGTTCAACTACTTCATTCTTACCCGACTGTGGCGAAGCCGAAAAGCCATGTTTGAAACAGAAAAGTTAGATCGAGGTTGTGGTTTACTTACTTTGTTTAAGTTTTAAAGTTAATAATAAAGTTTGCGGGGTTTAAAGGAGGTGAGAACAGAGTTCTGAAGTTTAAACTTATAAATATACTAAGTTGGATTAGTAAGTTAATCCTTCTCCTGAAGGAGAATGCGGTCAGGTAGTCCGTCATACTCTTATCTTCATACGTTTTACAAACTAAGAAAAAAACTCACGTATCGGCAAGCGTAGTATGGATCGCTCCCCAGCTAGATGGACCGACTACCGACTACCTGAAGAAAGTGGCTGGGACAGACTGGATGCGGAAGGCAGGCGAACGTCAGGGCGTTGTGACGCAGCCTGGGAGAGGTCTATGTTTAGCAGTGGACTGCGATAGGCTGAGTTGATATAATGGAGTCTGGTGTCTCCCTAACGTCGCGTGCCAAGCCATTAGGTTATAAAACAGCTGGCTTCTCGGCGGTGTTTTAATTTTACTTCTTTTCTGATTCTACATAATTAAATACATATTTCAGCTCATTAATTAAGGCGCTCCATCCACTGCACCGCGCCCCGTCACGTAGCGCGGGAAACGGAGGCCAATTCCACGCGCGTAAGCGCGTTTTTGTTGAATTTGTATGTAAAAAATCACGCGCGGGGGCTCGTTATCTGCGTCCCGTCGCGTGGTGCGTTGTAGTGGGTGTTGCGCCTAAGATTCTAAAACTGAAGTGTCCATCGGAATTATCGCTGACTGTGTGACCGTCTTGTCAACGAAGTTTTAGCAATCTCATCTTACAAATGAACGAATTGGCAATGCAACCTGTTATTGTCACAAACTTGCCGTTGCAACTGCCAAATGTTTAATTAAAATGCTGATAAAATGATATTTATTTCTGTGAGTAGAAAACTTGGCTGTAGATACATAACACATAATTAGCCTATAATGTTCCCACTGCTGGGACACAGCTGTCCGTTGAGAGGATCCAGCACGCGGGCCCAGTGCGGGTTGATAGATGTCACATGTCGAATTTTTGGTTCTAGGACATGTCGGTGGAGCAACCAGTCTTACCAAGGGGTACCAAGGTAGTTAGATAGGAAATGTCGACTGCATCTAAAGTCCATCTCACAAAGGAAGTTCCGCGACAATAAGTGGATTTAATTATTATTTTATAGTTAGCAACATTCCTAGGAGGAGCTTGTGGCTAAGTAATAACAGCCGAACGGGGCGATCGATCAGGTTAAGCTACGCTAGCAGCGGTTGGTCCGTGGATGGGTGACCATCTTTACATATCAAGACCCCTCCGTGCCTCGGAAAGCACGTTAAGCCGCTTGTCCCGGCTGTCAATCGTGGATCTTTAGCAGTCTTTACGGGTCGTCAGAAGCAGTCTTACCAAGAGCTATCGTATTACCCAGTAACTGGGTTGTGGAGGTCAGATAGGCAGTCACTTCATGTAAAACACTGGTATTCAGCTGCATCCTGTTGGACTGAAAACCGACCCCGAAATAGTTGACCCCAACAGATGATGAGGACAGTCAGTTTCCTCACGATGTTTTCCTTCACCGTTTTGAGAGAGCAGTGGTGATGAAATTATTTACACAAAGCAAAGCGGCTGTAAGAGTTCGAACCAACGACCTACAATTCGTAAATCGGGGCTTTTACCACTGAGCCACCACTGTAATATCTTTCTTATAACGGAGGAGAATTATTATGAAAGTATTCATCCATATTGTTTGTATGTATAGCTCACGAGCTGTTGTATAAACTACTTCATATCTCGCCGAGTTCTTACATAAACTGTGATGGTATCATCTCTGGGATGCATCTGTCTTAAAAGTTTCATAGCACTTGTTGCAAACTGCTGTATCTTCAGGAGAATAACCGTTCTAGAATAACGGTACCTATAACTGTACTAGTTGTTACTCGCGGCTTCGTCCGCGTGGTAGTCAGAAATTGACAAGTACTTCTATCTGAACAGACAACTGTGCTGCTGCAATTTGTTGCGCCACTTCTTCCCAGCTAAAGCACTAGGAAGTGGTGAAGGGCAGGCGTTTTTGGGGTCAGGCTTATGTAATTTTTACGTGAAAAAAGGGCTGATTCTCAGCCTAGTTTGAATAAATGACTAACTTTGATTATCCTACGGGAACGAACTAGCGGAATAAGAAGTACCCTATGTCCCGAGGGTAATTACCCAGCAGGGTAATTGCGTAGGTAATACAGGCTCTACTAGTACAAACATCTAGCTGCTGCTATTAACTAATTGCAACTTGAAAAATGTGAAAAACAATTGATACATTTTTGAATGACAAATCAATTTATGATTATTTATATACAATGATTTTCCTTGCGATTTTAGTTTTCAAATTTCATTGTATTTTTGACTAATTATTAACTTATCATTGACATTGTTTACCACTGAATTACCTTACAAATTGAATGATTTATATTTTTATTGACTATTTTAATAATTTGATACTCGTTAAATATTTGATTTTTTAAGATTATTTCATAATTAATTGTACTAAAAAAAATGTTTGCATGCCTCACGGTAGAATGTACTGGATCCTTGTCTCACTTAACACCATACTTTTTGTACCTACATTCATAGCAAATAAATTATTTCATTCATTCATTCATTCTAGTTATTTAACCACGAGCCCCTTAAGCTCTGCTACTACAAACATCTAGTTATTTAGCCACGAGGCCCTCAAGCTCTACTACTAAAAACATCTAGTTATTTATCCACGAGCCCCTCAAGCTATACTACTCCCAACATCAAGTTATTTAGCCACGAGCCCCTCAAGCTCTACTACTACTAACATCAAGTTACTTAGCCACAAGCACCTCAACCACTACTATTACTACGTTATTTAGCCACGAGCCCCTAAAGCTCTATTACTCCCAACAACAAGGTATTTAGCCACGAGCCCCTCAAGCTATACTACTATTAACATCTAGTTACTTAGCCACAAGCCCCTCGTGTTCTACTACTACTATTACTACGTTGTTTAGCCTCGAGCCCCTCACAAAACCCACGTAATTATATTATCTTGAAAAAAAGGCGCCAAAATTGTACAATACAATAAAATTATGTTTCAAAATGGCCATCATTCTTACAAAGATTAATAGTCCACCGAGAGAGGACTTAGACGGCATGGTTGGCGCAGTGGTTAAGCGATTGACTGCTGCGCTGCGTGTCGCAGGTTCGATTCCCGCACGGAACAAATATTTGTATGGCCTACAAGTAGTTGTTCCGGGTCTGGCTGTTTGTGTATGTGAGTTTAAATGTTTGTAAACGCACCCACGATACAGGAGAAACTCCTAGTGTGGGGCAACGTATTTAAAAAATAAATAAAAAGAGGGAAAAATAATTGAAAGGATCATATACTAGGGGTTGTTGAGGATAGGAAATACATTGTAGGGTATAATATCTTGACAGACAGACTGCGGACTCAGGTTGGCCGGAGCAAGGAAAACCTGTCCAGGTGGAGATTCAAAGACGACTCCACCTTGGAGTGTAAATGTGGTGCTGTTCTACAAAGAAAGTAAGAAAATGTATTTATTTGCGGCAAACATGACGCATTACAAAGAACATAAAGACACAAAAAAAATATATATAACAAGTTGGGGGTAGACAGAGCCCCAGCTGCACTGGTTAACGTCATCACGTCAACGCCGGCTGCCGCTGAAAACCAGCGCTTGGGCTCTGTCTCCTGTAGGGTCTTAGCATTATGCTGAGCGATGGCCGTTTTGCGTGAATGTGACGCATGTTTACCCCCAACTTGTTTTTTTTTGTGTGTTTATGTCCTTTTTTCATGCGTCATGTTTGCAGCAAATAAATTCATTTTCTTTCTTTCTTTCTTTCTTTCTTTCTTTCTTTTCTTTCTTTTCTTTCTTTTCTTTCTTTTCTTTCTTTTCTTTCTTTTCTTTCTTTTCTTTCTTTTCTTTCTTTTCTTTTCTTTCTTTTCTTTCTTTTCTTTCTTTTCTTTCTTTTCTTTCTTTTCTTTCTTTTCTTTCTTTTCTTTCTTTTCTTTCTTTTCTTTCTTTTCTTTCTTTTCTTTCTTTTCTTTCTTTTCTTTCTTTTCTTTCTTTTCTTTCTTTTCTTTCAAACGATGGGACACTTAATATCGTGTCGTGCGTGTCCTGTCAGCTGCACGTTACGGGAACTGATGGACGCTGGTCATGGCGCCAAACAAGTAGCCGAATTCTGGGCCGAGAAATTTAGATTGCTGTCGACACGCTATGAAGAAGAATTTTTACTTTGAATATAAAATATAAATTTAGTTTAAGCTTGAATGTTATAAATATAATTATATGTATTTACATTATAATTATAAGCTAACATTATAAATAATAATACATATGTACATGTGAAAAAATAAGCAAAAGAATCATAGGGCATCAAAAAATTCGTCCGCATCGCTGTCAACAGGAACAGTGCCCAAAAGGCTGGCAGCATTGCCACGTTGTATGGTGATGCTAATTCTTTGGCCAAGAAACAGGCCAGCCCTCTGGTCACGTGAAGAGTCGACTAACCGCTTGGCGATATCTCACATCAACCTGCGGACGAATTTTTTGATGAAAATTAGAAAATAGTAGAAAATTGTCCAACTCACGAAAAAAATGGTAGTCCGTTGGAGCAAGGTCTGGCGAATACGGAGGGTGACGAATGGTTCTTAATTGCAGTTCCTGTAGAGTTAAAACGGTTGTATGAGGTCTCGCGTTATCATGGAGCAATAATGGTGAAGATCGATTCATGAGTCGGGGCTGTTTCACTGCTAGTTTTGCTATCATTGTTCGCAGTTTGGCACAGTAGACATCTGCCGTTATTGCTTGACCAGATCGGAGAAAGCTATAGTGAATAACACCATGCTGAGACCAGCAAACAGTTACCATTACCTTTTTACTGGTAATCTTTGCTTTTCCATCACGAAAGCGTTTAAACCAAAATCGCACGGTGCGTTCATTAGCAGTCCCCTCTCCAAACGCAACATTGATATTGCGAGCTGTTTCTGCCGCGTTAGTTCCGCGTCGGAACTCGTTTTCAAAAATAACACGAATTTTCGAAGTATCCATCTTTCTTGTCTAAGCTGAATAAAAAAAAAAACTGAAAGTCGATAATCGAGTGTTGCACATTTTTTAAAAGAAGAATTTCATAGGTACCATGAGAAAAAAGTTTCACTCAAAAATCTCAAACCATGAAGGTTCTATGCCAATTCGAAGTACCTATTACAATAAAACGGCAATTTCATACTTTAACCCCTATTATATATGTGTACATAATATTAGGGGTTAAAGTGTGAAATTGCCTTGTTGAATCGATACAGAAATGAAGGAATATTGGATCGAATTGTGACATGTGATGAAAAGTGGATTCTTTACGATAACCGTAAGCGAAAAATGCAATGGCTGACCCCATGTCAAACGCCGCAACAGAGACCTAAAGCTAAGCTTACCAATAAAAAGGTAACGGTAACTGTTTGGTGGTCTTAGCATGGTGTTATTCACTATAGCTTTCTCCGATCTGGTCAAGCAATACCGGCAGATGTCTACTGTGCCGAACTCCGAACAATCATAGCAAAACTAGCAGTGAAACAGCCCCGACTCATGAGTCGATCTTCACCATTATTGCTCCATGATAACGTGTGACCTCATACAGCACGAGAAATCGTTTTAACTCTACAGGAACTGCAATTAGAAACCATTCGTCACCCTTCGTATTCGCCAGACCTTGCTCCAACGGACTACCATTTTTTTCGTGATTTGGACAATTTTATAAAAAGTTTTCTTCTCAGGAGGTAGTACAAAATGCTTTCACACAGTTTGTCGAATCTAGATCACGAGAGTTCTATCGCAAAGGCATAAATGACGTTCCTATTAGATGGCAGCAATGTATAGATAATAATGGTAATTATTTTGATTCAATAAATATGTTAAATTAAAAAAAAAACGAATTTCAATTTTTCAGTACAAATCGGCAATTTCATACTTTAACCCCTAATATACAGGCTGATTTTTTAAAGATCAGCCAAATTTAAGGATGTGGTACAGACCATCAAACTGAACAACTTTCTCCATGGGACAAATAGCGTAATCGCGAAAATTTTATCAACTGTCCCATAGAAAACTTCAATACCTACTCGACCTAAATGTATCGGACGGCTGAATTTTTATTCGCGATTACGATGTTGGTCCCATGGAGAAAGTTGTTCAGTTTGATGGTCTCTACCACATCATTAAATTTGGCTGGTCTTTAAAAAATCAGCCTGTATATGTACTCGTATATTTTAGTTTTCAAATGTACATTTCCGAAAATTATACATTATTGGAATGGGCATAGTTAGTAACAATTACGTTTAGTAAGCTCGTTCTGTTCGCATTGTTTTACATAATGGGCCCTTGTTCACTGTTCACTGTTATTTATTAGGAGCCGATACAAAGGGAATTATTTGTGACATTGGGTTTCTATAATAATGGAATATAATTTAGAAATAGTTGTGACACTATTGTGGGCTGCCTCGGCGGTCTACTGGACGATTGAGTTTGTGAAAATTTCAACTGAAAAAAAAAACGGGTTGCACTCCGGGAGTGCCGGCAGAAGTGTTAACTTGAATATTAACGTCGTGCATTTTTGATATTTTGGAATGCGGTCTACTCTCCCTCCGTACTCTTACGAATTTTTGATCAGGTCACGTGGTCTGACGCGAGCTTCGTCTTACGAATTTTCGATCAGGTCACGTGTCCTGACGCGAGTTAAACATTTTTTACCAATCACAAAAAAGTCTCCCTGTCTTACAAATTTTCGATCAGGTCACGTGTCCTGACGCGAGCTCCGTCTTACGAATTTTCGATCAGGTCACGTGTCCTGACGCGAGCTCCGTCTTACGAATTTTCGATCAGGTCACGTGTCCTGACGCGAGATTAACATTTTTTACCCATCACAAAAAAACTGCACAACGCCGCTAAAGAAGTTTTCACTTCAAAAAATGTTTATTTTGCACAAACAAACCGCACATCTATATTTCTATACTAATATTATAAAGAGGTAAAATTTGTTTTTATGTATGTAGGGGGTAGTCTCCGGAACTACTAGTCAGATTGAAAAAAAATCTTATTGCATTTGACAGCCCAATTCTTGAGGAAGGTTGTAGGCTTTTTTTTTTTGAAGATGGGAAATCATCAAATGACCCCTCCCGCTCTGAGTGGAGCGGAAGGGAGTGTCAGACTCTTACTGACTAAAACCCACCGTGTTCCTTCCTTAGCCCTTTATGTTCCAGGGCAGCGGTAACCCTTTCGGACGATCCCGCTACCCCGGCAGGCTTCGGCCCTGTCGGGCCCCGTCATTCATGCTGACATCTCTTTGAGGCGCGCGTGGAACACATACGCACCGTACGGCACTGGCCTGGTCCTGATCGGACGGTGAGCTACGACCCTTAGGAGTTGAGCAAAATGAAACGACCCTTAGGAGTTGAGCAAAATGAAAAAAAAGTCGGAAGGAACACTAAGCTAAAACGAAGTACTAGCACGGGCTAGCGATGCGATACGATGCGATGCGATGGGACGCAATTTCACGCGGACGAAATCTCGTGCAGAAGCTAGTTACAAATAAAAAAACACAAAACGTACACATACAACGTATTCAAAAGCCTCGCACTCAAACATATAAAAAAGCTTTTTCTTTTATAAATTTATAAATCCAGATAGGTATGAGTAATGTATCTGTGTTACTAACTACTTTTAAGTACTTTAAACTGTAATCTGTGGCGAACGTAGTGGGTAGCATAATTATTGTTTTAAATGTTATATTTAAGATTTTATGACTGTTTCTTATGTTGCTACTGTTTGTTTTTCCTTAAATAAATGAAAAAATTGTCAATTTTGTCCATTGCTTAATGTCAGGGCCAGGGACAGACAACTGTGGTTTATGGTTCATGAGATACAACCCGCTGACAGACATAGACGGACGGACAGTAAAGTTAGTACTAGGATTCCGTTGGCACCGAACCCTTAAACACGTACCACATACTTCCATTTCATATCTTAAATCTAGAACAAATTTTTGTATAGTAGGCACTATAATTCTACCCCTACCACTCTCCCTACCCCATTTTCTAACACAAGCACGATGTTATGAAACGGTTTCTTACACTTTCTCAATCCGCGCCCCTTTCAGCGTCAGTTGGTATAACATTTTAATTATAACTCATTATATTTCAAAATTTTAAGCGAGTTGATGCGGACACGTTCAACCATTCGGGTAAGGTTACGTTGATAAGCGGAGCGAGAAGCGGTTAAGACCTTCATCATCATCATCATTTCAGCCGAAAGACGTCCACTGCTGGACAAAGGCCTCCCCCAAGCACCTCAACTTCGACCGGTTCTGTGCTTCTCGCATCCAACGGGTTCCTGCGGCCTTCACAAGGTCATCGGTCCACCTTGTGGGAAGCCTGCCAACGCTACGTCTTCCGGTACGCGGTCGCCACTCCAGAACCTTTCGGCCCCATCGGCCATCTGTTCTGCGAGCAATGTGCCCTGCCCACTGCCACTTAAGTTTGGCAAATGTTCGGGCTGTGTCGGTTACCTTAGTTCTCCTGCGGATCTCTTCATTTCTGATTAGGCCTTCATCATCATTGTCCAATTATCGCTGCAGCACCCGGTCCATTACTTTCCGCATTACAGCGGATTGCCGCAGTCTTCAAGATGGCAATAAACGTTTGAGAGTGAAAAGGAATAAACTAGGTTACGAGCAACGCGACATGAACTGTATTGTTTTGACTGCCCGGTTGGTCTCGTGGTCGCAAGCGCGACTGCTGTGCACGGGGTCCTGGGTTCGATTCCCAGGTCGGGGAAAGTCTCACTTGGTTTTTCCATTAAGAAGGTCTCAGCACCAGCGCGGAGCTTGGTAGTTGGTGGTGTGAAGCCGCCGTGCCTCGGATAGCACGTGTCGCCGTTGGTCCTGCGCCTGATCTCTCCCCGCGAGTGTCGGGTTGCCGTGCCATCGGACTATGAGAGTAAAGGAACAGAGAGTGCTCCTGTGTTTACGCACACACTTGTGCACTATAATATCTCCTGCGTACCTGGCTAATCTCCGTTGAGATTGGCCACTGTGACCGAAATCGGTCGGGGGGATTATTATTGTTTTAGTTTTTAACCGACGAAAAAAAACGGAGGAGGTTCTCAACTCGACGAGAGTAAGCCGATTTTGATAATTCTTTTTTTATTGGAAAGGGTATAACCCAAAATTGGTCTCATATAAATTTGGAAAAAAAATTCCAACCCTAAGGGTGGGAAAATAGGGGTGATTTATTGTTCACTCACAGATTTGAATGCTGAGTTGTGTATACCGTTTAAATTTAAGGCAATTTATTGATCTTTGTTTATTGATTGTTTGGCGCCGACTCAAAATTACTTAGGTATACTTACATTAGTTTAAGAACTTAGTTATAAACCCTTTTCAAAGCATATTGTCAGGGTATGTACACGGGGAGCCTGTGGGTCAGCTTTACCAAAAGATCGCTGGAGGTCCTGCGCATCCAATATAATAATGTTTTCAGAATGCTGTTGGGACTGCCCCGTTTTTGTAGCGCATCTGAGATGTTTGCGCTCAATCGAACCGACGACTTTTATGCGGTCATGCGAAAAAAAATCTCGTCCTTAATAGCCAGAATGCGGGACAGTGACAACAGTATTCTGAGGACAGTGGTGGATAGCATCTACTCTCCTATTCTGAGACGTATTGTGGGGGTGATGAACGAGTGAACTACTTTCCCTTCGCTTGTGCGTCGTCCACATGAAGCGATCTCGAATAAACGAGTACTTATTAAATAATATGGCACTAACATTAATTATAAACAATTTACTAACACAGTGGATCTTACGTTGTCCGAAATAAAGAATTTATTATTATTATATTAAGGTTAAATGAAAAAGGTTTATTAATTTTTGCTTTTCAGTTTTTTCGGCGGTTTAATTTTTTTTGTTAAAAAGTTTTTATTACCTTATCAAGCATTTGCTTGTTTATGTACATTCGCAGAGCTGTGGTGGCCCTGTGGTAACGACTGCGACTTACGAGTTGCAGGTCATAGGTTCGAACCCAGACAGGCGCTTTAGGTACTTTGTGTGAATGATTAATTTTGGTATCGTTTTCATTGTCTGCGTAGGTGTTGAAGCCGATAGTGAGGTCAAAATGAAAATTCAAGGTGGCGGCTGCAAAAATGTACATACAAATAATTCTTGATGGGTGTCGTTTTCATGATTTTCGATGGTACTGAAGCCAAAAGTGAGGTCAAAATAAAAATCCAAGATGGCGGCTGCGAATATTATCAAATTTTCACAACCGCCATTTTGGATTTTCATTTTGAACTTCGTCCCTGCTCCTCGACGTTTTATATTATAATATATATATTATAGGTAATAATATATAATAATTTATTTATATCAGACAACTGTAGTCCATATTTTTAAACTCATACATTTAAATTACTTATAAACTATTTAAAATTATAAACAGATAAAAACACAAAAAATAAAATTGTGACTAATTAAATTAAAATATTCATAAATAATAATAATTAAAATTGTCAAAAGATTATAAAAATGTCAATTGCAATATGTTGTGTGATTCCAATTTACTATTTACAGAATTAACAATTTCATTTCATTTCGCCCGCCTAAGTGAAGTCTGTCACCGCCCTTAACAGTCCATAGGTATAAAACGAGAATTTTAACTGAAAGAAAACTTAGTGTGGGCTTTTAAAACCAGTGATGAAACAAGTTTTAATTAAGTTAACAAGTCAGAACTGTACTAGTTTACGTCTGTGACTTGCCTTGGAGAAGTAAGTTTTTAGCATAGTACCTATAACATTTTTTCACTAACTTAAAAAAAATAATCCCTTCGGCCTTGTGGAATCAAGCGCGGTTGAAAGTTAAGTCCGGTGTTCGATTCTCAGGTCGAGCAAAGTGCTGTTGGGTTTTCATAGTAGGAATTTCTCAGCAGCAGCCCGGAGCTTAGATTCGTGCCTGGTTGACAGCAATAGGCTTGCCCCCTATGACATGGATTTTTAAGAAAAAAATAATGTTAAGTACTTCAATATGACTGACGAAATGTGAATGTACTTATTTACCTCTGCTTCCATCCATCCATCCATCTTCACAAACTTTCGCATTTATAATATTAGTACGAAGTAGGATATATACTCGTATATATATGTATAGTAGGATAGGCTAACATTTAAAATAATGATATGTACATGTGAAAAATTAATTAAAATAATCATAGGTCATCAAAAAATTCGTCCGCATCGCTGTCCACAGGAACAGTGCCCAAATGGCTGACAGCATTGCCACGTTGTATGGCGATGCTAATTCTTTGGCAACCAAACAGGCCAGCCCCTCTGGTCACGTGAAGAGTCGACAACTACTAATATTAGTAGGATAGGAAGTAGGATATTAGTAGAATTATTCTTTCTTTCTTTCTTTCTGTGCGAGAGGAAAAGAAGAAATCTTAACATTTATTGCTTTTCAAATCTATATTTAGCTTCAATACCTTTCAAGTTATGAATGGCAAAGAAGTCTGCTTACATAACTGTCGAGTTACTTCGCTCTGAGCCAGCACGCGTGGAGGCGAGTTTGCTCGATACCTCGTTAGCTAGGAATACTTGTATACACTAGATAGGGAAGACGCAGAAAATTTACTATGGCTTTAGTTTACTGGACCATAAAATAACGCCTGTCTTCCTTATGAGAGGCAAGCAGATACATACAGGGTTGTCTTAAATTAGCTAGCTAAACTCCGCAGACGCGATAGGTATTGATATCTAAACATGATAAAACATACGAAAACAGTCGTCAGAAAAAAAAACTTTACACTAAAATAAGATAAAAATGAATGGGGGTCGCCCTTTAATTGTTATCTTTATTATATTTTAATTATTTGTAATACACACTTTTCACGAAAATTTCATCTATCTACCTATTACCGTTCATGAGATACAGCCCGCTGACAGACAGACGGACGGACGGACAGACACCGGAGGCGCAATAAGTTTTTAGAGAATAAGTTAAATATTTCTCTTTATTAATTAAACTTTACTTCCTCACATATCTTTTTTCTCCAAGTGAATTCAGACATGCTTACTTAGGATTAATTAAACTTCTCACAGAGCTAGGGCATAAAATGTGGACATAGTTCATAGTGCTACATAATTTTTTTTTTGGATACGGGATCCATACAAAGTTACTCATTGTCCTTTGTATGAGGTTGATTTGGATTTTTCCATCATAGGTTTCGTTTTCATGGTTTTCCAGGGTTGTGATAGTGGCGTTAAAATTTAAATCCAAAATGGTGGCTGCGAAAATTTTAAAAAATTTCGTCATGGGTATCGTTTTCTATGTCACTGATAAAGAAAATGGCTCCTAAGTGAAAAAAAATATCTAATTTTATTATCAAGGAACTTCGTTCCTGACGGCGGTCCCCCGATCGCACACGTTTTTTATAACGAAATGGGACTTCTGCATTTATCTATCCTATGTTTGGAGTTAAAATGTTAAGGTGCACAGAACTGTAATTTGATTTGCTACTGAAAAATATTGAAGAGAGAAATGTAGATTTTAATATTTATAATGTGAGTTGAAATGTATGTTATCGCTTTGCTTGAATATGTTGACCTAGTAGTAGCAGTGGTACTGGCAAATATTACATATAGTGTGCCTGACTGTTGAATCATCATTATGACTCTCCAGTCCTTATGACCTTATGTCCCTCCAGTCCTCCACAGAGGCGCACAAATTAATTAGCATTCGGAAACATTGTTGGAGCTGCTGAACATTGGAAAAAAACTATCTTTGCATTGTATAAATTCAATTGCTTAGTATTGTATAATTGCATAGCACACGTGTGAGCACTATGTACTTTCTATAAAGCTACCATTTACTGGGTACGTCTTTCATTGACTTGAATGTGCCCTGGCGGCTGTGAGTATGTCATGCTCACTCTAATGTCTCGCTGGTGGTGGCGTGTGTGTTAGATCATTAAGTTCACTCCAAAATGGTTGAGCTGAATGATGCTGATCCATACGTCATGTTCGTGAACGGGCGCCGTCAGTAGGGACTGGTCATCTCTTAGCTGCCACGGCTTATTTTAATTTTTAATTTCTGAATTGTTTTTATGTTTTCTATAACGGACGCTTTTAACGTGCACGTGTTTCTACATCGTTCTCACATGGTTAATTTCAACACGAATGATGTAATCAAATATTTTGTAACAATTTTATGATTTAAAAGAGTGTCCGTGGAGTTTCTTGCTCGTTCTTCTCCATAGGTACCTACGCTTTGGAATGGGCAACTAGCTTCATCTTTCTGACTGACTGACCCTTTGACAATTCAAAAGTGCCTGTAATTGGTTTAGTTGAATTAAATGATTTGAGTTTGAGTTATGCCAGTGTATTCTTGGTCGGTGCAACATGTCATCTACTTCATTATTTGCTTTTATTGTATCTTTGCAATGCCTTAAAATATATGAACCAAGGGTTGGGACTTGTGTCCTTAATACAAGTTATCCTGATAACTTAGCAAGGGTGCAAGTTACGACAACTTCTAGTGCTATAATATTCACAATTAAGACATAAGTATGTAACGTTAAATAGCTGTATTGTTGATACGAATAAATACTATTATTATATCGTTATTATGTCGTTCCATACTTCTCTATCAGCCGACAACTCAATAGTTACCTCCTTTCTAGCTATATCACACACAGTCTATTTGAAGTTTAGAGTTATTTATACATACATTCATATACGGGCTGATTTTTTAAAGACCAGCCAAATTTAAGGATGTGGTACAGACCATCAAACTAAACAACTTTCTCCATGGGACCAACATCGTAATCGCGAATAAAAATTCAGCCGTCCCATACATTTAGGTCGAGTAGGTATTGAAGTTTTCTATGGGACAGTTGATAAAATTTTCGCGATTACGCTATTTGTCCCATGGAGAAAGTTGTTCAGTTTGATGGTCTGTACCACATCCTTAAATTTGGCTGGTCTTTAAAAAATCAGCCTGTATAAACTCCTGCCTTCTTTCCCATGGGGGTAGGCAGACACCACAGGACGCCACCTGCTACGACCCTTACATACTCCTTTCACCTCGTTTACGTTCATACATCTGAGGGGCAATTCTCGTAGTTTTAAGCACGTTCACAGTCTGATCTCAGATGAGAGATGACTGACTGTGAGATGAGATTACGACTAGATTATGAACGTTTTTAATTACGTGAATTGGCCTGCTGCTCATGCACGCACGCTGGTTGCGAGTGCTATGCACCCGACCTTTCTGAAGAACATCACCAATTAATGAATCTGCCTGCCTTTTCCCAACTATTTATGTTGGGGTCCGCTTCCAGTCTAACCGGATGCAGCTGAATATCAGTATTTTACATGAAGCGACTGCCAAAAATCTACGTATGACAACCGGGACCAACGGCTTAACGTCCTTTCCGAGGCACGGAGGGGTCTCGATATATTATGGACCGTCACCCATCCACGAATCGACCGCGGCAAGCGTTGCTTAACCTTTGATCGACACATCTGCCTTGTGAAAAAACTACCTATATAAATTTAAAAAAAAAAAAAACCTTTTGTTAGTCGCCTTACATTCATCCTGTCAGAGTTATTTAGTTACACAATTATCTAGTTCTACTAAACGACGACAACTTTTTCTTAATTAAATGTCAACTAAAAATACCTGCCACCTGATAAAATACCTGCCGTTGATAATAAATAGCGCTACTTGAATTTTTAGTAATAGTAGCTATTTCGAAAAGCTGCTACACAAGATAAAGTGGAATATTTTCTATCCACAGTGAATTTAGGTGACTTTGAAATATTTTAATTACAAAGTACGACATCACACCCGTTTTATCAAAAGGGTATGCCATAGGAGCACGTATCACTGCACATCATCATAATTATTATCCACAGTCTGACTTCACCCACTGCTGGGCAGAGGCCTCTCTTTTCTTGTGTCACTCACCACGCTCCTGTGCCAGCCTCATACAGGTTCTACCCGCGATGGCAACAATCTCGTCAGCCCATATCGCCGCCGGACGACCGACCGACCGGATGATTTTTTGGGCTCCCTACCGCCCTTCTCCACCAGTCATCACTGCGCCTTGCCAGAGGGGCCATTCTCGTAATTTTAAGAACGTTCACAGTCTGAGGGGCAATTCTCGTAATTTTAAATACGTTCACAGTCTGATCTCAGTCTCAATCTTTCAAAAAGTCCTCTAATTTCTCTACATTTTGACAGGTTTTTGACATTTGTTTATCGCCGAGATGAGTCTGCGACTAGATTTTGAACTTTTTAAATTACGAGAATTGGCCTTCTGATCTCAGTCTCAATCGTCAAAAATTCCTCTAATTGCCCCACATTTTGACAAGTTTCTGACATTTGTTTGATTGTCGAGATGAGACTGCGACTAGATTTTGAACGTTTTAAATTACGAGAATTGGCGTTCAGGTGTCCTACAACTCCATTTGAGTTCCATAATACGCTTTTCAATATCGAAGACCTTCGTAAGTCTTCGTATCTCAACGTTTGGAACTCGGTCTATAAGCCGGATGTCAAGCATGAGCACACCCACATTTCGCCAGTAACGTTTTAAGTCCACAGGGGGCGAGCCTGTTGCCATCTGCCGGGCACACATCCAGCGTCCGAGCTGCTGCTGAGGATTTCCACATGAAAAAATCCAATAAAATTTTGCCTGATCCGGAAATCGAACCCAACACCTCATGTTCAGCGGTAACGCTAGCGACCACGAGACGAGGTAGTCATTGAGGCAGAATTCCTCATTGAATATTACTTTTCTCATCATCGTGCTCCTGCAGGACATAGCTGATCAACATCACTGTCATTTTCTCATCATCGTGCTCCTGCAGGACATAGCTGATCAACATCACTGTAATTTTTAACACCTGTATCTATTTCTGTACCTATGATCCACAATAAACATGATTGATTGATTGATTGCCTTATCAACGTGTCTCTTTCTTCCACACTTCTCTATCAGTCGTCATGTCGGTAGTCACCCCCTTTCTAAGCATAACATCATTTCACACAGTCCATCCATCATTTCTTTGGTCTTCCCCTACTCTTATAGCCATCCACATTCATACTCGAAACTGTCCTCTCGACATTTTCCTCATTCCTACGTATCACATACCCATACCATGACGACCGATTTCCACACAACTTCAGTGTCGCTTTCAGATGTCCTCTTATGTACTTATTTCTTATTATATCCATTCGTGTAACACTACACATCCCTCTTAGCATTCTCATCTCAGCTGCATGCCTTTCATTCGTCCTTTTAAAAATTAATTTTCTGAACTCTAAATACCGTATTGAATGGCATCCATTGTGTTTTATTTGCTTAAATGAGCGAATTTCCTTTTAAATCCCTTTGAAAACCAAACGTTTTAGAAATAAATTATAATGAAAATGGGTTTAATGAAGTGCGACCATCTGGCTCTCCATCTTAAAGCTTATACTCCAAGTGCGTTTGTCCACCCCATCCGTCACCGGAACGTCACCGAGAACGAAATGACGGCGCAAAAGTTGCAATACATACAATCATTATGGCTACGTGTTCAACACACGTCCGTCACTCGAGCGCCGTCATCCTGGCCGTTGAAGTTTCGAATAGTTCGGCGCGACCGCCAGATCTTGGCCGGAGGTTGTGACGTGCCGGCAATATAAAACAGCTCTCTAATTGCGTAATACACTTTTAATCACAATCTGAATTATTTTGAAGTATATTGCTAATCCATTGCTGCATATTTTCAGAAAAAATTGCTCTGCAACGTAAATTACACAAATAATTATGTTAAACTGTCAAAATGAAAGCCATTGCTACTGATAGTTTGTTACGAAAGTATATCCCGACGGTTTATTCTTGTCCACTCTCTGCCGTTGCACCAGCGCCGTTTGCTCGGATTTTGTTTTGTCTATGATAATTAAATAACATACTGAACCGCCGAGTTCGGTTGCGGTGGACAAAGAAAACAAAAAATGTTTATTCTGCAAAAACAAAACGCACATTGCTAATAAAAAAGACAGCTATAAACGATCGCCGTCACATTCGGTTCGAATAATCTCGTTTCTTGGTGACGTCTTAGTGACGGCTGCGGTGGATAAACGCCCTTAAGTTTGAAATATCAATAAATACTTACCTAATTGAATTTTACTGGTTCACTTGCTTTGCAAATGACTTTGCGTTGATGTTTTGTAATCGTTTTTGATTTTATAACACTTTGCCTTGTATTTAGAGGGCTCGTAGGTCAATCGATCAAGGTTAAGCAATGCTTACCGAGTTCGGTTCGCAATCGAATTTCATACCAAGACTTCCCTATGTGCCTCAGAAAGCATGTTAAGCCGTCTCAGCTGTCATTTGTAGATCCTTGTGAGTCGTTACGTTTAGTCAGGAGCCCGAAAGTCTGACAACCAGTTTTGCCAAGGGGTTTCGAATTACCTAGTAACCTGATTGTGCAGGTCCGATAGGCAGTCAGTGCGTCTAAAATACTGGTATTCAGCTGCATCCGGTTAGACTGGAAGCCGACCGCGACATAGTTGGGAGAAGGACTACTTACCTCTTTATTTTATTGTTAAATTAATTGAATAACATTTTCGCTGTATTTTTATTTATACATTGTAAAAAATCATTTAACTGTTAAACATAAACCATCAAGGAGTATGTTATTTGGCTCGTAAGGGATGCAATATAATTATGATGTTGATGAGACATACTTATCACAGCTCAAGATTGTCAATTACAAAATATTCGAACCTTCCTCGCCTCGCGCCGCCTATACAAGTACATAGACAGTACATAGCCTACGTACCCGTGACGTCACTGCACCGATAATATTGGAATAGTTCGACAGCTGGAATTACTGGCGATGGCGGTTTGTGGGGCCATGAAACAGGCGATTAAACTGCTATTGTATATATGTTGCTTAAAGGTAAGTAATGATTAACGTCTATTTAACCATAATTATATTTTTGAGGCTTCAACGTCTCTTAACTTTAAGCATAGTTTATAAATAAATCCCATAAAGAAGAAGGAAAAGAAATGTATGACTTTGTAAGCCTCCAATTTTCATTTATGCAGTGAATAATAGAATGGTTTTTTTATGGCAAGGTAGCTGCACCTGATGGTAAGTGGTTACCACCATCTTTGGGTATTGGCAATACTAGAGGCATCGCAGATGAGATAAAGTTGAAATGTCTCATGTGCCTGTAACTACACCGGCACACATACCCTTCAGACCGGAACACAGTATCGCTTGGTGACAGACATATGTGTGGTGGTAGTACTTCCCCGGACGAGCTCTTACAAAAAGAGCGCTACTAGTTTGATCAGCCTATATTGCTCTCACTGCTGGGACATAGGCTTCCTCTCAGAGGGAGGCAGTGGGCTGTAGTCTACCACGCGGGCCCAGTACGGGTTGGTGGATGTCACATGTCTTAAAATTTTTGGTTCTAGGACAAGCCGGTTTCCTCACGGTGTTTTCCTTCACCGTTTTGAAATCAGTGGTGATGTTATAATTTACACAAATTTAAGCGCCTCTCTGGGTTTGAACCTGCGACCTGCAGCTCGTAAGTCGCGCCCGTTACCACTGGGCCAACACTGCTCTCCTAGGGCTCTCTTATTTTGCAAAGCTATGTTGCACAATGTTTCATTGTTTTCCCCGCTACTGTTTATTTACTAGCCGACTCAGTAAACGTTGTTTTACCATATAGATTATTTCTTGCTGCCCGACGCTACTTCGTTCGCGTGGTGTCCTACCCCCTACCCTACCCCTACCCTACTCCTACCCTACTCCTACACTACTCCTACTCCTACCCTACTTCAGCAGACGAGCTGACGTCATCCCACCCGAAAAAGCAGCGCCACCTACCGGGTCCAATTATGTATACAAACCTTGTCCTGACAATAACGAACACAAAAAAAAAAGAATTATCCAATTTGGTCCAGTCGATCGGAAGTTATGGGCGTACATACATTTCAGTAGTTCATTTTTATTTATATAGATTTATTTATAGTTAATTAAAACGGTACAACGCGAATTACATTCATTAACATAGAGACAATAATTACGTTGATAATCTATACATATAATAAAACAGTAACGAAAGAAAAACTGTACATTGAGAATTTTCGAGAAAAAATAAGTGGCTTTTGTTAGAAAAACGTAACTGATGACAAAAAGTGAATTTTTAGAATTTTTGTCTGGTTGTCTGTGTGTATGGTACGGCTTCACGCCAAAACTACTAGATAGATTGAATTGAAATTCAGCAAAAATGTTCTTTGTAAACCAAGGAAGGCTTTAGGCTACATATTATCACGCCGTATGTTATGGGAGGTAAGCAATATTGATTTTAAAAGATTTTTGTTCGTAATTGAATGCACCAAATGACATGTTATTTATTTAGTTAATAATAATTTAACTCTGGGAACATAATAATCACGCTATTTTTATAAAGGAGCGGGGCAGTAATATTATAAATTGCAAGGGAACAGTTATTTCAACAATATGTCAACGGGGAATTTAGCGGTAAGGTCAGGCGACCGTTTACCACACTGAATGGTGCGAGTTCAAATCCTACAATTTTTTTTTTTAAATTGTAAAATTCTTTTTTTAGTTTTTGCATTTTTATGTGCATTAAGAACGATACTGTTATGAATTCTAAGAACTTTACATGTCCTATCTAATCGTATGGAGAGTTTCACAACAATATTACTAAACAGATTGATTGGTGGTACAACAAGCTACACTATCATGAAGTCAAGTCAAACTTTTGGTTCTAAGTTATATCTTACCAAGCACATTTGTTGTAGGTAATTGATTCAAGAGCTATGAGTACCGTCGTCAATGACCATGTCTCTAAGTTTACCTCAGAGCAAAAGCAAATTTTCGACACCATCCTTGAAAGCGTTGGGCTCGGACAAGGTAAAATGTTTTTCTTGGGTGCTCCTGGTGGAACAGGGAAAACATTTGTCACCACTGGCATTCTCGCAGAGGTCAGGAGGCAAGGCAAGATTGCCATTGCAGCATCTCATTGTAGCATCGTCAGGAATCGCCGCAACACTGCTTCCTGGTGGCAAAACAGCGCACGCAATGTTTAAGATTCCCATAGATTTAGAGAGTAATGAAACACCTGTTTGTGGAGTGTCACGCAACAGTGACAAAGGGCGCGTGCTTAAAGATTGCTCTTTAATCGTGTGGGATGAATGCACTATGGTGAACAGAAAAGCAGTAGAGGCGGTAAACAAGACTTGGCAGGATATCCGCAGGAACCAGCAAATGATGGGTGGCGTTACAGTTCTGTTTAGCGTCGATTTCCGACAAACGCTGCCTGTGGTAACGCGAGGAACTAGGGCAGATGAAGTGAATGCTTCGTTGAAATGCTCTTTCTTATGGCAACATATTCATAGTTTGCGCTTAACGATGAATATGAGAACACAGCTTGGCGGGAATGTACACGCCCAAGAATTTTCTGATGTTCTCTTAAAATTGGGTGAGGGAACGCTACCAGTAGACGGTGGCCAGGTGGTTCAACCTGAGATACTTGGGAGAGTGGTGTCCACCTTAGAAGATTTGATTCGCCTGGTGTACGGGGACATCAATAGGATACCGCACCAAGATAATTCTTGGGTGTGAGAACGAGCCATTTTAACACCCAGAAATGACCAAGCTTCAGCGATCAATGAATGCATTTTCGCGGAAATTGAGGGAAATGAAGTGATCTACACTTCAATAAACACTGTTGTCGACCAAGATGACGCCACATATTACCCCGTAGAATTTCTCAATTCCCTCAGTGCAAGTGGACTACCAGCGCACACCATTAAGCTAAAGGTCGGTGTCCCAATTATGCTTTTTCGGAATCTCACTCCGCCGAAACTGTGCAATGGGGAAATATCATTGAGGCGGAAATTCTAACGGGTTGTGGTGTCGGCGAGACAGTGTTTATACCACGTATACAACTGATTCCCCACAATTACCCCTTTCAATTCAAGCGTGTGCAGTTTCCTGTCAGCGTGTGCTTCGCCATGACAATAAATAAGTCGCAGCGGCAGACACTGAAGGTTGCGGGTATCGACCTCAGGATGAGCTGCTTCTCACACGGACAACTGTACGTCGCTTGCTCCCGCGTCACCCGTCCTGACTCGCTGTACATATTGAATTAGACCGAGAGAAAAACAACGAACGTTGTTTACACAGAAGTGTTACAATAAATTATAACAGTTCTGTTATTCGACGTCTCCTAAATTTCCTTATTAACCTGACGTCTCTTACCAGTAAATTAACTACATAACTTTCAAATTTTGAGTTTACTAAGCCAAATAGTTTTTGAGGGATCTAAGCTATAGTATAGTATGGGACGCATCTTTTGAGTGTTTCTGTAAATCAACAAACTATCACTAACTAATATTAAAATTAAAATAGAATTAAAAAAAATTTATGCGATACGTGGGCAAAGCCACGGGTACAGCTATAGTTTATAAAGATATTTTTTTAAAGTTATTTGCAATATTATTGTTAATTCAGTGTACCCTTGGGATCCACTGCGGAATTACGGTAAGAAAATTTTTTTGTTGTATAGGTATTAAGTCTGGGCAACATATAGGCTATAATTTATTTTGGAAAATCGAACACCTGATGCAGAACCGCAACAGACCAGCTAAAGTATAAGAGATATAAAAATGGTGCCATAGCAAAAAATAATCCACGTGAAGAACATTTTCTGCTGAGTGAATAAATTTGACAATCTGGAACACCTGTTGTGGAACTCCAAAGCCCAGCAACACTAACATATATAGGAATGACGTCTTAGCAAAAGTTGTTTAGTCTGATGGGCATTTCCTGTTGACTTACAAAAATGAAAGATCTGGAACGTCTTGAATCGTCTCGCGCATCACGCTGTTTACCCGTCCCCGGGCTCTTAGAATTCGACATCAGACGTTTCAGAACTTCGATTTTGACGACCCCGTTGTCGCTGGCATAAGCAACAGGATCCGCGTATGAAGTCGCGGGCAGAAGCTAGTAATATAATAGAATTTAAAACTAACATGGAACAGTGGACTCCCTTGCATACTTTCTCTCACAGAACACCAGACATATACCCATAATTTTAATCCATTCATCCACAAACACATCACATTCAGGGTTGGCAGCCAGAAGGGCATTCAACACCTAGTACGACAGACTGGGGACTCGGCTCTGGCTACAGTTTTGGCTGGCAGTTGCACAAACAGATTGTGCCGGCAGCTCTGACGGTGTCCGATGTATTTGTCGGGCTCAAACGGGTTAGTTACTCGTATGTCATCTGTCCAGCGCTTACGGAACAGTATATACCTATCACTTATTTCGTGGCCACACTGACAGCCAGCGTGCAATCGATCACATAATCCCGCGGAAGCCGCATTTGAAGTCTTTGAGTTAGTTCGACTTATTTGAATGTTATGCGATTTTGGAAGCCGCGACTTTCAAAGTGTCTGCTTTGTTTGAGGTTGTAGTTTCTTGTAAGGGTTTAAGATTAAGCTAAGATTGGTTTGTTGGTCAAGTTTGTAAGCAGCTAACAACATTGAAAAAGAAAGATGGATGGACTGTGTCCATGATGATTTGGTTAGAAAGGGGGTGAGCACACTGAGAAGACGGCTGATAGAGAAGGGATCATCATCATCTGCCAAGCCTTTTTCCAACTATGTTGGCGTCGGCTTCCAGTCTAACCAGATGCAGCTGAATACGTGTGACTGCCTATCTGACCTCCACAACCCAGTTATTGGGTAATACGATACCTGTTGATAAGACTGGTTGTCAGACTTTCGGGCTTCTGACGACCCGTAACGACTGTCAAAGATCCACGCTTGATATCCGGGCATCAAAAAATTCGTCCGCATCGCTGTCAACAGGAACAGTGCCCAAAAGGTTGGCAGCATTGCCACGTTGTATTTCGATGATAATTCTTTGGCCAAGAAACAGGCCAGCCCTCTGGTCACGTGAAGAGTCGACTAACCGCTTGGCGATATCTCGAAAAACCAAGTGGGCACTCGGACCCCATGGCCCTAGTGTTTCAACCCCAAACGGCTCGAACATATAACTCCCAATCAGGTTGGAATATTTTCGCCGTTTGAGGTTTTCTGCACCAGCAGCCGCTCCAGCACAGCCCACCGTGCTAGGAAGATGGGATGGCCGAAGGGTGTCGACACATGTTGGATCCCACACCAAAGGCCTGCCTCACTTCCAGGGCATTATGGTCATTCCGTCTGGTATTATTATTATGTTTTTTATTTTTTATTATTATTGTGCATGTTCAGTTTTAGAATTTATATTAAATTTAATTAATTATGATGTATGTAATGTAAATTAATTTATCAAACACAATATAAATTGTTCCTGATATAAAAAAGATTAAAAAAATAAATTTAAAAAATCAACGAGTCGGTTTTAATAGTGTTTAAAAAAATCCACCATAACTCATGTCTTACCTCACATAATCCCCGTCGGAAACCTCGTGCTAGTCACCGGCCATTTTCATCACCACATTATGTTCATTTCCGCTATTACGAATATCACACTTCGTCCTCCGAGGGGATTAGGTAGGGGTGGCACGTGACTGCAGAAAACATTCGAAGATTTTTGAAAAAGAAAATTGTGAGTGTCTCCTACTAGTTTTTTGTCCTGGTTCAGATGCATCGATGTTTCAAATGTTTGTTGAAATAATGATCTGACTCGAAACTTAATATTATGTAATTTATGAGAGCAGTGTCATATGATACTCTTTGGAAAGGCTGGTTGGCAGACTTTCGGGGTTCTAACGACCTGTAACGACTATTTTTTATTTTTTATTTACTAAGCAAGGCACGCCAACGATATATTTACAAGGATAGTAACAATATGTAATCACGAGTCTTCAATTCTGTGTAAATACATCACTTAAAAGCATGCACAACATTTACATTAAAAGGTTACCAATTCATTAAATTATTAGAATATTAGCAAAACATAAAATTAATACATAAAATAAAGTAAAAAATAATACATGTAGTCACATTGCACTAATACAATACAACCATACAAAATCATAATACAATAATTGCACATAAGGTAAGAAAACTGGTAAGTAATTAAAAGACGAAAAAAATAATATTCTTATAGAACAAAATTAAAAAGAAAAAATAATAACAAATATCGTAAGTCTAATTAAACTAAATTCAAATGAAATTTAATTAAATGATTGACAAATAGATGACATTATTGAATTAAAAAATATCAAATTTCTTCTACTATCAAAGTTCTACGACTGACAGCCGGGACCAACGGCTTAACGTGCTTTCCGAGGCACGGAGTGGTCTCAGTATGTAAAGATGGTCACCCATCCACAAACCAACCTCGGCAAACGAATCTTTAAGCCTGATCGATTGACCTGTGCGGCTGCTATTACATAACTACGATCTATCCTAACTACAAAATAAAATATGACGTCGATCACTTGACTTTATTTTTGTAAAAACATCTGTTTTTGAAAACCTCTGTAATTTCACAAAGTTTTGTCAGCTGTACCAACCCTACGTACCCCGCGGCCGCCGCGCCGCTCCGCGTTCGTCAGCGCGTTCAATTTCCGCTAACATTTTAATAATTCGTTAAACCGTAACCGTACCGTACCGGCCGTCCGGATATTACGCCACTAATGTTTACCGGACCGCCGGTTTAGCCCATTAGCTAAATTGTTTAGCGACTAAAATTAATTTAAATGACTAAATTATGTGTGTGAGTGTTGAAAATTGGTTTAACTTTAAAACGCATAATATGAGGCACTTATTCCCCGATGGGGTGGGCAGAGGAGTATAGTAGGTAGTCTAACCGGATGCGGCTGAGTACCAGTATTTTACATGGAGTGACTACCTATCTGATCTCTTGGTATGTAAAGACGGTCACCCATCCTAGGACCGACCGCGGGAAGCAAACTCAAACAATTTATTTCAACTAAACCATTTACAGGCACTTTTGAATTGTCAAAATTAAATAGTCGGTCAGTTAGTCAGAAAGTTGAAGCTAGTTGCCCATTCCAAAACGTAGATCTCTATGGAGAAGAACGGGCAAGAACCTCCACGGACACTCTTTTAAATCAAGATATTATTACAAAATCCTGGGTACATTATTCTTATTGCTTCTATATGTGAGAACAATGTAAAAAAGAAACAATTTAAAATATAAAATTAAAAATAAGCGCTGGCAGTTAAGAGATGACCAGTCTCAACCGACGGCGCCCGTTCACGAACATGACGTAGCGTAGCTTAGCTTAACCTGATCGATCGCCTCGTGCAGCTGTTATTATTTAGCCACAAGCTCCTCCTAGGAATATTGCTAATTTAATAATAATAATGAAATCCACGTATTGTCGCGGAACTTCTTTTGTGAGATGGACTTTAGATGCAGTCGACATTTCCTATCTAACTACCTCTGAGAATAAATGGCGGATCAAACTCAGAGGTCTCTTTTAAAATCAACACACGTCCACATGTATGTGGCTAGTTAGGTTTGAGTTCGTTACTACTGGGTCAACTAACTGCCTAGCCTTCATCAGCAATAATCAACATACCAACCAACTATTTTTTAAGGACGTTGGGCTTTAACTCGTTGGAGGTAAGAAGAGGTTTTGATCAGCTCATGGTAGCCTGTAAGACCTTACGGGGGCGTATGGACTTCCCAGGGCTCCATGCCCTTTTCTGCAGACTATTTGTGCCCGACAAATACATCGGAGCCGGTACAATCTGTTTGCACAACAGCTATCTAAAACTGTAGCCAAAGTCGAATCCCCAGTCTATCGTACTCTAAAGGTGCTGAATGCCCTTCTGACTGCCAACCCTGAATGTGACATATTTGTGGATGAATGGAGTAAAATGATGCGTATATGTCTGGTGTTCTGTGAGAGAAAATATGCAAGGGAGTCCACTGGTCCATGTTAGTTTTAAATTATATTATAATATTGTCAACGTAATTATTGTCTCTATGTTAAGAATTGTAATTACCATTTTAATTAACTTTAAATAAATCATCATCATGTTTTACAAAATAAATATATTATATTTTAAGCCGAAAATTGTCGCCTGCTGGACATAGGCCCTGAAGCGTCGCCACATGAACCAGCACCTTAATTGCGTAACACACGATCAATCGAAATCTGAATCATTTTGAGGCAAATTGCTAATCCATTGCTTCATAAGTTCGAAAAAGGTTACCTTCATAAATTTGTCTGCTCAACACGTAAATAACGCAATGAATGTTGTTGAACTATCAAAATGAAACCGATTCTGATTGATTGTGAGTTACGCAATTAGGGTGCAGTCCTATGATAAATGATTTTATTTCTGCAAGTAGTTTTTACCAAAACTTTTATACATCAATCATATTTTTTTAACTAGATGAGGTTGGCGTTTCCTATCTGACTAGTCTGAGAAGAAAGGCCCAAACAAACTCAGAGGTCTCTTTTAAAGTCTACACATAATCTTGGCCAGATCGTGTGAAGACATATAGATTGGGGTTTGAAATGGTCTTGTAGCGGTATCTACAACGCCACAGGCGAACCACGCGTCATACTGACGTCACCCAAAATCTTGCATCGCGCAAGCAGAGTTTACCGCACAATTAGTTTTAAAAACGTTGCCCCACACTAGGAATTTCTCCTGTATCGTGGGTGCGTTTACAAACATTTAAACTCACATACACAAACAGCCAGACCCGGAACAACTACTTGTAGGTCATACAAATATTTGTTCCGTGCGGGAATCGAACCCGCGACACGCAGCGGAGCAGTCAATCGCTTAACCACTGCGCCAACCGTGCCGTCGAATATATACAACAGCCCGACATGATTCGTCGGGCAGTTGAAGAAAAAACCACACAGATTGAGTGGACCTGTCCGGTCAGTGCACGCATTTGTCAGTAATCGTGCAGCTCAACTCAGAACTTAAGGACCTCAAAGACTTTGCTTTTCGCATACAGCAGGTTGCTTTACCTTATAAAACAATAATTCCAGCCTATTACATATTGTGCCACTGCTGGGCAAAGGAAGCAGCGGAGAAACTCAAACAGGAATCTGATACCACCCCCACCACACAACTACCAACGCAACTGTCTCTGTCAGGAAATCCGGCCGATGCCCGCTGCAAACTATGGCAGGATATTCTTCCCCCTCCTATTTACTACCTACCACCAAAGGAGCATCTTTCTGGGTGTAACCATCCGTGGAAGTCTCTGAACCGTCTCCGGACACAAGTGGGAAGATATAAGTCCAATCTGGTAAAGTGGAGCTACCTTGATGGAGCGGCGGTAGGGTGTGATTGTGGAGCTATGTCACAAACCATGCTCCACCTCCTATCCTGCCCTCTGTGTCCCAAAACATGCAGTCAAAGTGACCTCTGCGCTGCCACCGACGACGCTGGAAGTGGCAAAGTCAAAGTCAAAGTCGAAGTCAAATCATTTATTTCAAATAGGCACATAAAAGGCACTTTTGAACGTCAAAAATAAAATTAAAATAAAATTGATTCTAGTCGCCCCTTCCAAAAGGCAGTTTTCGTATGGAGAAGAATGGGCAAGAAACTCCACCGTTACTCTTTAAAATGTTTTACAATATATTGCATACATTATTTATATAATTATATGTGAAGACGATGCACCCAAAAATAAAATTACTATACCACAATAGGTAAAAGAATTATAATGGATAAATGAAACCATGACATATAGATCAACTATGTGATAGATACATGGTGCTCACATATTCACAAACATTCCAAACGTAGACAATTTTCATAAATAAATAAGGAGTAATAAGTCCGGGTGTGACCCCAAGTAATTACAGAATGTAAATCAATGTCAAAGAAAAAAAAAAAAAGAATAAATTATACAATTACATTAGCAACCAGTTTGATTTTGTCTAGACTCTAGAGATTGTCTTATGGAGCAAGACCAGCATGTTTCCAAGCATTCTTATCTTGGATATAATCCTCACATTTGTAATATCCTTGCTTACAAAGTATAATTTTAATATAAGATTTAAATTTTCTTTCATTTAATTGCAATATTTCACAAGGTATTTTGTTATAACATTTAACACAGTACCCCATAAAAGATGTATGTACTTTAGTTAATCTGAAAAAAGGTTGATCTAATTTATCTTTATTTCTAGTATTAAAATTATGTCTATCACTTATTTTATTAAAAAAATGTTGATTTTTTCTTACATACATAATATTTTCATAAATGAACTGGCAAGGTACCGTCATAATATTAACCCTTTTAAATAGTTCCCTAAGAGATTCGCGGCGACGTAGATTGTAAATGGCTCTGACAGCTCTCTTTTGCAAAATAAAAATGGATTCAATGTCAGCAGCCCGACCCCACAGTAAAATGTCTTATCTTTCTAACAGCATATGCGGCCGAGCTTAGCCGCCCCGCAATAGATGTTATATGAGGTCCCTATTGTAATTTCTCGTCTAGTGTGATTCCTAGGAAAACTGTCTGATTAACAAATTCTAATTTTTGGCCATTCAATATGATGTCACATTCGCTACTTCTAACATTAGGTAATTTAAATCTAATGCATTTTGTTTTTTTTTTTCATTAAGTACTAAATTATTTACCGTAAACCAATCTTGGACCTGAAGGATAGAGTTATTCACGTCTCACGTCAAAGTTTTGGGAAAACCAGATTTAAAATACTGTCGTGCAGCGACACGGAGAAGCATTGATCACTACGCTTGCTCAAGACGGGATGGCGATTTCAGACATATGTATGTGTATTAACTTTATAAGTCCAGGTCACCGATGTCAGTAATGTCGCCTTACCTATATCAAATTCAATTGGAACTCAGGTATAACTAAATCATATAAACGACTTCCACAGTCAACTTTAGTTTATTTACATCTATACTGAAGATCGACCCTAAATAGGGTTGATACTTAAGAGATCTGTAGCGGTATCTACAACGCCACATGCGAACAACGCGTCATACTGACGTCACGCAAATCCTGCATTTCGCAAGCAGAGTTTACCGCGTAACTGGCATACGTACAACTTCCCAACATAAATCGTCGGGCAGTTGCCCGCCAGACACAACACCCATCTGGTCGGAGGATCCTCCCTTTTCTATGGAGTATGAGTGAACTTTACACCCTGTTCCTCATACACCTATAGATCTGAAGGCCAATTCCCGTAGTTTAAAAACGTTCAAAATCAAGTCGCAATCTCATCTCAGCGACAATCAATGTCAAAAAATTGACAAAAATGTAGGGAAATTAGAGAAGGCCAATGTCTCGTAATTTAAAATGTTCAAAATCTAGTCGCAGGCTCATCTCGGCGACAAACAAATGTCAAAAACTTGTCCAAAATTAAGAAAATTTGAGATATTTTTTACAGATTGAGACTGAGATCAGACTGAGAAGGTTCTTAAAATTACGAGAATTGTCCCTCTGATCGAAGTCTCAATAAGTTTTTAGAGAATAAGTTAAATATTATAAATATCTTTTTTATCCAAGTGAATTCAGACATGCTTTCTTAGGATTAATTAAAATACTCCCTGAGGACATAAAAGACATAGTTCATAATGAATGAAAGAAAGAAAATACATGTAGGATGAGTGTTTTAATGTTAATCTATGGTGAATGGAATGCAACGCATTAGAGAGAGAAGGAATGACAGTGAGAGAGAGAGAGAGAGGTGAAAAATAGCGGATTAGCCCTTGAAGAGAACGTTTGTAATTTTTTGGAGAGTAAAGACGATAAGATTGAATATATTATATTTAAGAGGATTTCCATGTTATTGTCACTAACGATATAATAAACCACCAGTAATTGTTTTCAAAGCATTTTACTTGCCCCACAATCCTCATTCTACATACATTTATTTAGCACAGGCTAAAAGACACACAATACACCAAAGGGGCAATTCTCGTAATTTTAAGATCGTTCACAGTCTGATCTCAGTCTCGATCTGTCAAAAATACCTCTGATTTCCCTACATCTTTGACAAGTTTTTGACATTGATTGTCGCTGAGATGAGATTGCGACTAGATTTTGAACGTTTTTAATTACGGGAATTGGCCTTCAGATACATACATCAGATAAAAACAAAAAAATAAAGATCAAATAAAAAGTATAAAGTCCGATGTAAGAAATTAGCTATATGATTTATGTTATATTATTATGATTTAAAAGAGTGTCCATGGAGTTTCTTGCCCGTTCTTCTCCATAGGTACCTACGCTTTGGAATGGGCAACTAGCTTCATCTTTTTGACTGACCGACCTTGACAATTCAAAAGTGCCTGTAATTGGTTTATTTGAAATAAATAGTTTGAGTTTGAGTTTGAGCAGGAAAGTGTGCCTTACGGCTGCACCAAAAAGGGCCAGTTACACAAAAATGCCAGACAAATAGTGCCTGACGCTGGTTTTCAACTGAACCTGATGTGTGACGTGGCGATTGTAAACCAGTATTATACTGCAAGACATCTACAGTATTTGTTTTTTTTTTTGGGTACTGGGGCCCATGCAACGTTACCCATTTTCCTTTAAGAATAAAACGATATTTTTGTCATCGACACGCTAAGAAGATCGTTTGACAACCCTAGCCAAAGGCAACAGTAAACGCTCTGTCCCAGGAGGGTCCAACATAAAGATTATCTATGGCTTATACTTTACAGCCATTTTTTTAGGGAAACAGTTCACGCGGGCATTCCCTGGAGAAGTATTGAGAGTTTAATATATTAGATAAGTTTGTTACTTGTTTCTTAGAGGGAATGATCTTTTTCATTTTTTTTATTAGCCGTTAATGTGCCACTGCTGGGCAAAGGCCTCCTTACTCTCTTTCTACCAAATGATAAATGATTTTATTTTGTAAGTAGGTTTGTACAAACACTTTTACACGTCAATCATATTTTACTGACTAGTCTGAGAAGAAAGGCCGAAACAAACTCAGAGGTCACAGTCTCTTTTAAAGTCCAGACATAATCTTGGTCAGATCATGTTAAGACCATGCAGATCGATATCTGATTCTGATTCATTCATTCAATTCCAGACAACGCACAACCTTAACCGCTTAAAAAAACTATTTTTAATTTTTTTGTCTGTCTGTTTGTTCGTCTGAAATGGATTGACTAATTTTGACGGAACTTTCACTTTCACTGGCAGATAACTAATGTTATAAAGAGTAACTTGCGTTACTTTTATTTGAAATAAAAAAAAAAGTTAAAAAGAGAAAAAAAATCTTCCTTTTCAATGGAGTAGTGGTACCTACACTTTCTCTTAGGGACACATTATTGATACCCGACGTCCACGCGAATGAAGTCACGGGCACAGCTAGTCCTACTAATACTAGAAACGCGAAAGTTTGTGAGGATGGATGGATGGATGTTTGTTACTCTTTCACGGAAATACTACTGAATGGATTTGGATGAAATTTGGCACACAGACAGCTTATAACCAGGATTAACTTACTTTTTATTCTGATATTCCCACGGGATCGAAACTTATGCGGGTAAAACTGCGGGGCGCAGCTAGGATAAAATAAATCCCAACTTGCACAAACCCAAAGTAACTAAAATACACTAAAAACCTTAATTTCAAAAGCACTATTCGTTTCCTAACCATGTTAAACGCCTACATTCACAAAATCTCAGCCATTGAAAATATTTGGACCCTCCATCAATAAAAACATGTCTATATATTATACGTATACATACAGCTGTCTATCTGTAGTCGAGTACATTATTTACTAAGCAGGGAAGTGGCAGTAGTATAAGTTGTCGGAGAGACGAGTTGCTGCATTTCTGTAAAACCTTTAGAGATATGAGGAACAGGGTGTACAGTTCACTCATCCTTTATAGAAAAGGATCCGCTGATGGGTGCCGTGTCTGGTGGGCAACAACCCGATGGTTGCCGCCGGGTGTTGGTCGGTAAGGTCGGCAAGAACTCTGATGTTGCGATGTAAGATACATCTGTGTGGTTCTTTCCTCAAAAGACCATCTCAGACATCGATCTACATAGTCTTCATATGATCTGACCAAGATCATAAATATACAATACTCAAAACTCAAAGAATTGAGTATTGAGTATTGAGTATTGAGTAAGATTATGTCTGGACTTTAAAAGAGACTGTGACCTCTGAGTTTGTTTTGGCCTTTCTTCTCAGACTAGTCAGATAGGAAACGTCGACACCATTTAGTTTTAAAATATGATTGACGTGTAAAAGTGTTTGTACAAACCTACTTACAAAATAAAATCATATAACATCATTTGTAAATGTCACATGTTTGTTATCGACATAGCTCACAGAATAAGCAAGCTGAAGTGGTAATGGGCCGGCCATATTAGCCGTAGAACCGATGACCGTTGGGGTAGACGTGTTCTTGAGTGGAGACCGCGAATCGGTAAACGTAAGGTAGGACGCCCTCAGGCTAGGTGGAGCGACGATCTTCGCAGGATGGCTGATAGCAGCTGGATGAGGGTTGCCGAAAATCGAGTTGAATGGCGTGCAATAGGAGAGGCCTATGTCCAGCAGTGGAGTGCTGTAGGTTGATGATGATGATGAAATGTGACCACAAACTGTTTATACAGGCTGATTTTTTAAAGACCAGCCAAATTTAAGGATGTGGTACAGACCATCAAACTGAACAACTTTCTCCATGGGATAAATAGCGTAATCGCGAAAATTTTATCAACTGTCCCATAGAAAACTTCAATACCTACTCGACCTAAATGTATGGGACGGCTGAATTTTTATTCGCGATTACGATGTTGGTCCCATGGAGAAAGTTGTTCAGTTTGATGGTCTGTACCACATCCTTAAATATAACTGGTCTTTAAAAAATCAGCCTGTATGTACTTCGTACCTTGGAGAGTCCATCAGTTTTACAAAAAATTGAACTTAGCGGCCCATCTGAGGCACAGGTCGCGTTGCACAGCTTTGGTCCTAGGATGACAACGCATCTGCAAAGCCTCTATCACAGATGTCCTTAGATGGCGGTGACCACACTGTCAGATGGGCCACCTGCTTGATTACCATAAAGACATATACGACTTTGGTATCAATGATACTCCTTATACATAGCACAATTAGCCTATAAGTTCCCACTGCTGGGACACAGGCTCCTCTCTGTGAGAGGGACCACCACGCGGGCCCAGTGTGGGTTGGTAGATGTCACATGTCTTCGAATTTTTTGTTCTAAGGCATGCCGGTTTCCTCACGATGTTTTACGTCACCGTTGTGAGAGCAGTGGTGATGACATAATTTACACAAAATAAAACGCCTGTCTGGATTCGAACCCACTGCTCTACATATATGTAATTTTGTGATGCCAATTGATTTACTGCGAGCATGTCTGTTGTGTGAACACATTACCCAGTTTATTTTGTAAACATGGAGGTAGGAAAAGATGGAGGAGGATTTAAAATAAAAATGGTGTAATAAACCTGACTGCCTCGTTGTATGGGTTTCTGGGTTTTCACGAAGCCGGGCAAGGTGTCCTATTGTATTTCTCCATTAGCACACTTAGAATAGAATATTTTATAAACAAAGTGCTCCAGACCTTATTTCGGCCACGGCGGCCAATCTCAACGGAGACTAGCCTTCAGAGTGGGAGATACTATAGTGCAGAAGTGTGTCGCAGACACAGGTGCACTCCCTCTTCCCTCACTCTCATAGTCCGATGGGACGGCAATCCGACACGACCGGAGAGAGATCAGGGACCAACGGCTTAACGTGCTTTTTGAGACACGCGGGTATCACATCGCCAACTTCCGAACTCCAGGACGTTACTAAGAAATTCTTAATAAAAAAAAACTCAATGACACTTTGCTCGACCCTGGAATCGAACCCAGGACCCCACGCTCAGCAGTCGCGCTTGCGACCACGAGACCAACTTCTATACTACAGTCGCGCTTGCGACCACGAGACCAACTTCTATACTACAGTCGCGCTTGCGACCACGAGACCAACTTCTATACTACAGTCGCGCTTGCGACCACGAGACCAACTTCTATGCTACAGTCGCGCTTGCGACCACGAGACCAACTTCTATACTACAGTCGCGCTTGCGACCACGAGACCATCTTCTATACTACAGTCGCGCTTGCGACCACGAGACCAACTTCTATACTACAGTCGCGCTTGCGACCACGAGACCAACTTCTATACTACAGTCGCGCTTGCGACCACGAGACCAACTTCTATACTACAGTCGCGCTTGCGACCACGAGACCAACTTCTATACTACAGTCGCGCTTGCGACCACGAGACCAACTTCTGTACTACAGTCGCGCTTGCGACCACGAGACCAACTTCTATACTACAGTCGCGCTTGCGACCACGAGACCAACTTCTATACTACAGTCGCGCTTGCGACCACGAGACCAACTTCTATACTACAGTCGCGCTTGCGACCACGAGACCAACTTCTATACTACAGTCGCGCTTGCGACCACGAGACCAACTTCTATACTACAGTCGCGCTTGCGACCACGAGACCAACTTCTATACTACAGTCGCGCTTGCGACCACGAGACCAACTTCTATACTACAGTCGCGCTTGCGACCACGAGACCAACTTCTATACTACAGTCACGCTTGCGACCACGAGACCAACTTCTATACTACAGTCGCGCTTGCGACCACGAGACCAACTTCTATACTACAGTCGCGCTTGCGACCACGAGACCAACTTCTATACTACAGTCGCGCTTGTGACCACGAGACCAACTTCTATACTACAGTCGCGCTTGCGACCACGAGACCAACTTCTATACTACAGTCGCGCTAAAACATGGTACAATAGTGGTTTTAATAATAATGGTCTTAAGATGCAGACTAGAGTCCTGAAGGCGATAACGGTGATGTATAACGGTGATGCTTTTACAACGGAAAAATTCATTAATGAATTGTGGGTGTACTACACACTTCAGACCCCTTTGGAGATTTCAAGCGTATTTAGTATGATTACATTAACGATATAATGTTTTGAAGTATATTTACTCTAGCAATTCGTAGCTCTGCATCATTCACAAATTCGGGACTCCATCGCAAAGGATTCTTTTCAATTCGCCTCTGCCTCTAATGTGAGGGATAGAATATTCACAATATATTATACACAGACACTATTATTGTATACGTCTTTCTTATTAAAAAGATTACGTAATAGTGTGTAGTATGGTGGAAGAAGGAAACCTCACGATATTTTCACCATATTTTCCTATCTATCGTGGCCACAAAAATAACGTAGAGGCGACTGATGTGCAGACAAAAAGGCGACTGCCGTGAAGACTAAAAATGTCATCACGATCCTTTCGACGATACAGTGACGATAAACAGTCGACATAATGGGAAGAGCTAGAGACGACAGTCGTCCAACGATAAATGAATCGTCATGACATAGTGGGGAACGCGCCCTTATTGTGCATACACACGACCGATACGCGTCGACGAAAGAGGCAGCTGCAACTGTCGAGGCGTCAGCGTCGGCGTTTAGGACCCGCCTTCGGAAATCCGTCACACAGACAGACGTCGCTCTAAAGTCAAAGTCAAATCATTTATTTCAAATAGGCACATAAAAGGCACTTTTGAACGTCAAAAATAAAATTCTAGTCGCCCCTTCCAAAAGTTAGTTTTCATATGGAGAAGAATGGGCAAGAAACCCCACCGTTACTCTTTTAAAATGTTTTACAATATTTTGCATACATTATTTATATAATTATATGTGAAGACGATGCACCTAAAAATAAAATTACTATACCACAATAGGTAAAAGAATTAAAATGGATAAATGAAACCATGACATATAGATTATCTATGTGATAGATACATGGTGCTCACATATTCACAAACATTCCAAAAGTAGACGATTTTCATAAATAAATAAGGAGTAATAAGTCCGGGTGTGACCCCAAGTAATTACAGAATGTAAATCAATGTCAAAGGAAAAAAAAAAAGAATAAATTATACAATTACATTAGCAACCAGTTTGATTTTGTCTAGGACGAACTTCTTCTAAAACTCAATGTGCCTTATTTAACGGTCTCATACGGTATTTATGTGAGGTCAACAGCTTATGTAAATAATCCTATAAACCTGGCTACAGAACTGAAATAAGCTAAAAACTAATTTAGCGTGAAATATAAATGAACACAGAGAGTTTTAATAACGAACAGTAACTTTTATGATATCGTTACAAAAGGGAATTTTATTGAAGTTTTAATTAAACAAAATGGTGGTATGAAATTTAAATATAATACGTCTGACAGTAAGCTCTGTAATAATTTATATACATTCGTTGGAACACACAAATCATCATGTGCCTAGCCATTTACCAACTATGTTGGGGTCGGCTTCCAGTCTAACGGAATGCAGCCTAATACCAGTATTTTACATGAAGCGACTGCCTACCTGACCTTCTCAACCCAGTTACTGGGTAATACGATAGCTCTTGGTAAGACTGCTTCTGACGACCCGTAACGACTGCTAAAGACCCACGATTGACCGCCGGTACAAGCGGCTTAACGTGCTTTCCGAGGCACGGAGGGGTCTTGATATGTAAAGATGGTCACCCATCCAGACCTACCACTGCAAGCGTAGCTTAGCCTGATCGATCGACCCGCGCGACTGTTATAACTTAGACACACAAATACAGGGTTAAATTAAATTAGCTAGCGAAACTCTGCAGTTACGATGGGTATTGATATCTAAACATGATAAAATAAAGACATTGATTGTCGCTGAGATGAGATTGCGACTAGATTTTGAACGTTTTTAATGACGGGAATTGGCCTTCAGGCAAATTATGGTACGTGTGTATGTATAATGTTTGGGTTGTGGGTGTGTGGTGTGTGTGTAATGTGTGTTTGGTAAATGTAGTGTATGTATTTGTGTGGTCTGTATGTGTATATGCGTGTTTTTTTTAAACATTACACGAAAACATCAATACAAAGAGACGTGGCCATACACATTTGTGTATGAAAACACTATGTTTTTGTTTTCCAAGCTGCATGGAAAACATTCCCCGTGTAGGTGAAGAGGGGAAGGGTTTGTTTGTTCATTTTCAACCGCCACGTGCACCGCGTACATCTAGAATTTAGCATTTTGAAAGGTAATTCCAACTGACACAGGTTTTGAGGTTATATCGTCTTGTGAATAGTTGACACTAATCTAAAAATATTTTAATACGCAAGAGACAACTTGTGTATGAAAACAAATGATTCAGTGTAAGGTTTTTTTGTGTAATGTTTCGAAGAAACAGGAGTCACGACTTTAGTGTGCGTGTTAGTTCCATTGTGCTTTGTTTGATTTGGTGTCAGGTCAAGGTCTTTATATTAATTATTCCGAGTCATCATAACCAGTGTTTTTCAGCATTTCTTTTACGATTTTTTTTTTGCAACCGAATGATATTACTGAATGATTGAACTATTCAAGTTAAAATTGTGTAAAAATTATGCGTCAATTCTGTACTTATACCTACTGTTATATTGTGTGTTTTTTTTAAATATATTATTGTTTTTGCGCTTAATATTGTGCACGTGGCTTGTTTTAATTTGATTGAACAGTGTAACGATTGTAGATAGACCAATTATAGAGGTATGAGGAACAGGGTGGAAAGTTCACTCATCCTGCATAGAAAAGGGAAGATCCTCCGACCAGACAGGTGTTGTGTCTGGCGGGCAACTGCCCAACGATTGATGTTGGGAAATTGTATCTCTGCTAATTGCGCGGTAAACTCTGCTTGCGAGATGCAGGATTTGCGTGACGTCAGTATGACGCGTTGTTCGCATGTGGCGTTGTAGATACCGCTACAAAATAAATAAATAAATTAATATTGTGTTCAATGACACAATTATACAGACATCCCGTATATTTGTGGTGTGCAATCAAACCAGCACTCGACAGCTTCGTGCGTGATCATTAGCGTGATTACCGACACAAATATTAGCAGTTAGTCGTGTTTGTACAACGATGAAATTAACACACGTACGATAGCTCTATGATATATTTCGTTAGAATTTTGAAGGGTAATTCCCGTAGTTAAAAACGTTCAAAATCCACTCGCAATTTCGTCTCGGCGACAATCAATGTCAAAAATTTAGGGAAATTAAAGGTATTTTTGACAGATTGAGACTAAGATCAGACTTTGAACGTTCTGAAAATTGCCCCTCAGAAGTAAAAGCCCAAGTAGGCACGGTTTAGATATTTCAGAGTTGGTTTCAAATACCCATCTGACTAGTCTGAGTAGAAAGGCCGAAAAAAACTCAGAGGTCACAGTCTCTTTTAAAGTCCAGACATAGTCTTGGTCAGATCATGTGAAGGACATGTGGATTGATGTCTGAAATGGTCTTTTTAGGAAAGAACTACATAGATTGAGATTGTGAGATTGATTGAGATTGAGTGAACCTGTCCAGTCAGTGCACACATTGGTCAGTAATCGTGCAGCTCAACTAAGAACTCAAAGAGCTCAAGCTCAATATTATATTTACATCTGTGTATGTGCGAGTATGTACAGTCTAGTTGTAGTTAGTAAAAAATATAATGTATACACTAGTATATGTATATTCAGCTGCATCTAGTCAGACTAGAGGCCAACCAAGACATGCTTGTTAAGATTCTCTACATTCCCATTTTAAAACAAGACAGATAAAGATGATATTTATTATCCTTCTCATAAATACAAAGAGACATAAAATGTATCTCTTAGAACGTGCTACGCCGTAGGCACGTCGTAGCGCCGCCTACAAGAGTGCTACGGCGTAGCTGTTTTATTTTGTGAATTGTGTTCTAGTTTAGTTTTGTTTGTAGAATTATTTAGGAACGTTTAAATTGTATTGGAAATAGGAATTTACGTTGAGTTTAGTTTTATTTAAATTGAATGTTTTAAAACAACAAGATTTTTTTTTTTGTATTTTATTTTGTATGACGAAATTTAATTACTAACTTTAACACCAACACTGTACCAATACCTATTACAAATAAATGATTATGATTATGAAACCAAGTGCAAGTCGTACTTGTGCTTTATTTATTTAGACAACTTTGCTTCACAATATGTCATAAATAACAAAAAAAATATCAAATCAAATGCTAGAATGCAGGTATAAAAATAAGGTCGTATAAAAATACTTTGATAAAAACCAATAAATTATTCTTTAATACTGTTCCTTTTTATTATTTGCCTTAGTAGAGGCTATATTAACACTCAGCTGTGAAAATTTCAATTTGTTACCTACTTCGGATTATAAGATATAGATCTTTAAATAATGAGACAGCCCTGTGGCAGGCTGACGAAAGATGGATTTGATTGACTTTGATGCTGACTGTACTTTTGCAAAAAAATCGTAGAAAGTTTACAATTGTAGCGCAAGTCAAACTTTATGTATGGATGTCAAAGTTGTTTTTCCAAAAACACATGATTGTTTACAATGTTAAGAAACTAAATAACTTGCGAACCCAGATTACATAGTTCTCTTAAATCCACATTACCAATTCACATTGTCAACACAAGTTACAATAACAACCAAAATGCCGCATTAAAGCGAAACTAAAACAACAACATTGCGAAACTATTTCGTCAAAAGTTACGAAATTCGCTCCAACAAAACTCGTAGGCGGTTTTAAACGAAAATTACGTAGGAGTGCTACGCCGTAGCACACTCGTAGCGTGGAGCTACGCCGTAGTGCAGTAAGTACTTATATGCGTTACTAGTGGGTTAAGAGTGAATGCGGAATTTGTACTAACGTTAGTAATTATGTTTATTAATGAAACATTTATTCCAGTTTCAGAACCTTTGGATAAGCTTTGGTTAACTCTTTTTCTTAGCGTGTCGACAGCAATCTAAATGTTCTTGGCCCAGAATTCGGCTACTTGTTTGGCGCCATCACCAGCGTCCATCAGTTCCTGTAACGTGCAGCTGACAGGACACGCACGACACCATATTAAGTGTCCCATCGTTTTTGCAACAGCAACACATGTACACTCCAAGGTGGAGTCGTCTAGAATCTCCACCTGAATTGGTTTTCCTTGCTTCGGCTAACTTGGCTCCGGAGTCTGTTTAAAGACTTCCAGGTTACCCAAGGTAACTTATGCCCAGGTGGGAGGTCTTCAGCGGGTGGAACGAATGTTAGCTTATGGTGAACTTATTTGACTTAATCTTTGTCCGACACCAGGACTATTTCAGAACTTTAAAAGAGACTGACCTCTACGTTTGTTTTGATTTTTCTTCTCAGATGAGCTCGGCGTTTCCTATCTGTCTACAGATAGGAAACGCCGAGCTCATCTAGTTTTAAAACATAATTTATTTTTGTGTTAACCTGTGTTTTTTTAACCAATTTACAGAAATAAATATCATTTAATTACCTTTATATAAGCTTTTGTTAACTTATTTGGTTGGCCATATAAATTTTGATCTATTGATTATCATGACAATTTATCCGAAAGCTGTGAAATTGGACCTTATTTAGCGGCCACCAATTGCTAAACAAGGGGTTCTGAGTTCAATTCGACTGGCGACAGGACTGTGCTCATGGATGTATGGCATCCCGTCCCATACTGCATCAAAGTCAAACTTTGTTTTTTATAGACTACACTTGTCATATTCACTCATACAAAAGTTCTTTTTGTGAACAAAACCCAGGTTTCGCAGATTTAAAAAAAAATCGAAATAACCTGAAAACTAGGAACTTTATTTTGTTTGACATGTCATACACGAACGGCCATTATTGCTCTAAAAAAATGATAGTGGTTTAAATAAAAATTATATCCTAGTTATTTATAATTAATGTAGAATCGGCAAAATATATTTTTTTTACAAGTTTTTTGAAAGACGTGATCATGACACTTTCAAAATTCAAGTTTATATTAATCATATCATTTGAAACGGAACGTCATGTAGAGGGAATAAAACAATATCAACACTTTTTTACTTTAAATTAAAATCACTGTTCAAAAATCAAATCCTCGACGCATAATGTCGTAAAAAATTATGAAAATACTTACTATAATATTTTGATCTTGATGCATGAGACTTTTTGGTACGACTTTAGTCATTGTCCTTTGGGTTTACAATACACCTCTGGCTACCCCTTCGGTGACTACAGGCTTAGTGTATAATGTTGTCAATGCCGCTGGATTATCTTGATTATGTAAATGCCAGCGTGGATGTAGTGATAATAATTATATATTATGAGATAATCCGATGAAGCCGCGAGCGATAATTCGTGAAATCATGGTCACTGTAAAGTTATCATCATGGTAATCTGTCCTTTACTATATGTAAGTACATTTTATGAACACATTATTTATTTACCATTTATGTACACACATATATAAACAGACAATGAAAAACAGAACAGAAAAAATAGGTACAGAGGTGATGATCATGGTGATTATCATGTTTTTATGTGTAAAAGATGATACTTATTTATTTATTTATAACTAGCTTCTGCCCGCGACATCATCCGCGTGAAATTGCGTCCCATCCCATCGCTCGCCCGTGCTAATATTTCGTTTTCCCTTAGCGTTTTTTCTGAATTATTTTTCTTTTGCTCGGCTTCTAAAGGTCGTAGCGTGATGTTAGATAGCCTATATACCTTCCTCAAGAATTGGGCTATCAAATGCGATAGGATTTTTTTTTAATCTGGCTGGTTTTTCCAAAGATTACCGCCTACATACATATAGACAAAAGCTTACCTCTTATATTAGTATAGGTATTTATAAGCGCACCAACAGCACTGCCACTGCCAATTCAAATTAACATCCAATATTGGTATTTCAGTAACCATGCAAATAATTGTTAACAGTAAACATGTTTTTAAGAACTTTCGCATTGTAATCTGAGTTGCAATCTGTCAAAAAAACTATCAATTTTCCTATATTTTTGACAAGTTTTTGACATTGATGAGTTTGCGACTTGAATTTGAAAATTTTTTAAGTACGAGAAATGGCCTTCGGTATGCATGACATTGACAAATGAATATTAGAGACAAAGGAGAGAAAAATAAAGAGTGTCTACATAACCTTTTTTTTGTTTTCGGGGTGAAACCTTCGAAAGGCACCCGACCTCCGGGGAGAGGGTAAAACTAAAAAAAACCTCACTAAAGCCACCCCGGTAATATAATGTCACCATCCGCGCATAGGGGTGGTCCCGGTTCCTCTTAAAAGACCAACTCTGGAACCATCCCTGCGCAACGCCTGTAAGGCACATCCCTGGGGAGACTGTAAAGGGGCCTCTCCTGAGCCTCGCTATGCACGGCAGCACGTGACCACTGTGCCACCGTCTTCCCTGGGGTCACTTGGTAGGCAGACAGAGTCCCCACTCTATGCGCCCGCGACCCCAAAGGTCCACCTACCTTAATTGGTAAGCGGGTTTTGGCGTATTAGGCGCCAAGGCCTCCCAGCGCCACCTTCTCCGAGCAGATCAGCTCTCTCCCGATCCCGCTCGGCGGCCTCCTTCTTGATCATAACGGTCTCACAGAAGGAGGCTACTTCTGTCCAATTCTCTGTCTCTGCCAGCATAGCCCTCACTACTGCCGGCAGAGAGTGTCTACATAACCTAATAAGCTATAATGTTCCTACTGCCACCACAGGTCTCCTCTCGGTTGTGTGTTGGTGGTTTGTGTCAGTGCGGGTTGGCGGATGTCACATGTCTTCATCGGTTTTAGGACAGGTAAAACGTCATCGGAAATCAGATAAGAAGTATTTCTAAATAAAGTACTGGTATTCAGCTGCATCTGGTTAGACTCGAGCCGACCCGACACAAGAGAGAAGACGGACAGATGTTGATGTAATTCGAAATTGATAGCTATAAAAGTAGAGGAATATCAAAGACATGATGGATAGACTGTGTAACAGATCATATGGCTAGAAATGGGGTGACAACCGAGACGACGGCTGATAGAGAAGTATGGAAGAAGAAGACAAATGTTAATAAATTGGGCAAGAGTGTCCATGGTACGCAAAATACGCGCATTGTCGTGGAGTTGCGGACACCAGCCCGTATTACCTATTACCTAAGAGTGTCCATGGAGTTTCTTGCCCGTTCTTCTCCATAGGTACCTACTACGCTTTGGAATGGGCAACTAGCTTCATCTTTTTGACTGACCGATCTTGACAATTCAAAAGTGCCTGTAATTGGTTTATTTGAAATAAATAGTTTGAGTTTGAGCATAATGATAACGGAGTCAGGAAAAAAATAAGATGCAAGAAAAAATGAACCTTAATGTTCTTACTATATATATATATATATGTTGCTTGTAATAACAGACGCACGGGTCGATCGACGGCTAAGCAACGCTTGCCGCGGTTGGTTCGTGGATGGGTGACCATCTTTACATATCAAGACCCCTCCCTGCCTCGGAAGGCACATTAAGATGTTAGTCTCGGCTGTCATTCGTGGATCTTTGACAGTCGTTACGGGTCGTCAGAAGCTCGAAAGTCTGACAGCCAGTGATACCAAGGGGTATCGTATTATCCAGTAACTAATTAGGTTGTGGAGGTCAGATAGGCAGTCGTTTCATGTAAAATACTGGTATTCAGCTGCATCCGGTTAGACTGGAAGCTGACCCCAACATAATTGGGAAAAGGCAGGCAGGCGATGATATCCTTACTATATTATATATTATGTTCATTATTTGAGTATACATTAGGTAGGCTGGCTCATATCAATCTTATTTATATGAAGTAAACAGTAATATGAACTCTGTGGGACATATAGCGGATATGAACGTGAATGATAGATGGATGGGGGACAGGGGGGGCGAATATATGGGGGTGACGGATAAATAATATGTGGGCTTCGGACGGAGGGATGAAAATAAAAGACGGTGATACATTATTTGTCTTGGAGCTCGTGGTAGATTATTGAAGTGAAAACTTCTTTAGCTGCGTTGTGCACTTTTTTTGTGATAGGTAAAAAAATGTTAAACTCGCGTCAGGACACGTGACCTGATCGAAAATTCGTAAAATCAAATCATTTATTCGCATAGAATGTAGGTGTTTAACAAAAGTTGGTAAAAAATATATATATATTGGCCCGTGCACTTTCTGCCTGAGTATTGGCATGCAAAAATTTAACAAATTAAGTTTCAAATTTAAATACTAAGGAACACCAAATAGATTTAATAATTTCAAAGATAAGTTTAAAATTTAAATACAGTTGGAACACTAATGTTACTAATAAAATAATTAATATAATAATTTCAAAAATTAAATTTTAAACTTCAATACATTATTAAGGAAAACTAATAAAATAATTAATATAATAATTTCAAATTAAAATGTCAATAATAGCTACTTAATGTCAATAATACTTCATGTCAATAATACAGTGTTCATGGTGTAACTGCAATGTCACAGCAGAGGGTCATTCAAAAAATCACTTATTGTATAGTAACATTTCTGAGTCAAATATGCCTTGAGTTTGTTTTTAAATTGTTGAAGGGTGTCATTTTTTATGTTGTCCGGTAGTTTATTAAATATAATTGGACCTATGCAAATAACACTTTTTCTAAGTAGTGCAGTTTTATGGCTGCTGACAGTTAAAAGATTTTTGTATTGACTTCTAACGGACGGACGTAGGACGGATCTCACGTCAGTACACGCGACCTGATCGAACATTCGGAAGTCGGAGCTCGCGTCAGGACACGTGACCTGATCAAAAATTCGTAAGATGGAGGGAGAGTAAAAATGAATATTGTACATATGTACATAAATGATAGTACTTTTATACTGATAATTAAAGCAATTCGTGCATAATTATTCCCTAACCATTCCAAAATATCAAAAATGCACAACGTTAATATTCAAGTTTTCACTTCTGCCGGCACTCCCGGAGTGCAACCCGTTTTTTTATTAAGCACGCAGATTCATGTAAATGGCGTAATTTAGAAATCATTATATAAATATCACGCCTGTGTGCGCCGAAAGGGAATGCAGAGGTGTCCTACCACCACTGATATTTATTTGCCAGAAACATGGTGTTTACAAAGGTGTTCATAACATTGCATAGTGCTACATGTCTCACCGTTCACCGTTCCTAGTCCACGATTTTTTATCAGTTTTGTCACAAGTCTCATGTAGAGCAAGCCAAGCTCTAACACACACAGGCACAAAATCAAATACTGCTACTGCGGAAATCTTAGTGAGAAAGTCACATACATAGAGAATTGTATAGATTAGCTATCATCAGGTATACATTAGAGCAGTGTTTTTCAACGTGTGAGTCCTGACCCCCTGGATGTCACCAAACCTCCAAAAGGGGGTCGCCGTTTCTTTAAAATATTAGGAGGTTCCAAGCTTCAGTGGTTGATTGTGGGATTTCTGTTTTTTTTACCATTAGGTACCCAAAGGGACAGACTTTTTTTTTTTTTTTTTTTTTTTTTTTTTTTCTGGGTGGGAAATCATCAAATGACTCCTCCCGCTCTGGGCGGAGCAGAAGGGAGTGTCAGACTTTTACTGACTAAAACCCACCCGTGTTCCTTCAGTTGCCTGTGCCAGGGGCCACGGTATCTCTTTCGAACAACCCGCAGCCCCGGCAAAGGGACAGACTTGAGGTCCACGTTAGAAACAGCAGAGGGAAGGGGGTCGCGAAATATTTTTCCATACAAAGGGAGCCACGCCATGAAAAAGGTTGAAAACAGTGCCTTAGAGCAGTTGTGGCTCTGTAGTAACGGCAGGGACTTACGAGTTGCAGGTCGTAGTTTCGAACCCAGACAGGCACTTTACTTTGTGTAAATGATTTCATCAGGAAACCGGCATGTCCTAGAACAAAAAATTCGAAGACATGTGACATCTACCAACCCGCACTGGGCCTGCGTGGTGGATTACGGCCCACTCCCTCTCACAGAGAGGAGGCCTGTGTCCCAGCAGTGGGAACGTTATAGATTGATTATGCTATGTAGGTCTGTCTGTCTGTCTGTTACCCTTTCACGCCTTTGATGAAATTTGGTACTTAGGTAGACCATGACCCTTTTTTTTTTTGGTTGGCAGGTCGTTAAATAACTTCTTCCACTCTGGGCGGATAAGATTAGATTAGATTTATTTATTTGTTTAAACATTGTATACATACAAAAGCATGCAAGATATTACGTCGTTTGAGTCCAGTCATGTTTAGACGTAAGTATCGGCGTACAAATATTTCCATAACATTGGAAATATAATTAATAATAAGAAAAAAAAAATACCTAGAATAAGCATTTAAACGATTTATAATTATGAAACTTTAGAAACCAAAAATTATTTTTATGTTATAATTTTAAAATTCAAAATAACCCAAAAACTATAATGTCAAACAAATACAAAAATAATGTCAAAGTTACAAAATATAACGTCAAAATTAAAAGATTTATGTCAAATTTACAAGATTGATGTAAATCAAATACAAAAATAATGTCAAAGTTACAAAATATATATACTTATGTCAAAATTAAAAGATATATCAAAACAAGATTGATGTCAGAATTATAACCACTGGGTTAGTAAGACCATGATCCTCGTTAGGACATTGAATATTTTTTATCCCGGTATTATCTTCCCGTGGAATAATTTGTGACCTCCTAGCGGGCGGAGTCGCGGGAAAAAGCTAGTTCTGTAATAAGGCGAGCCAGCTTGGCCCACTGTGTAAACGATTTCAGGTAAAATGCCCATCATGGGTGAGGTTCCATAAATTCCGATTATCTATGGCATTCTCTCTAATGGCTGACAAAGGCCGGCCTTATATCTTCATATTGGGCTCACCGTATTATCGGCAATGATAGTGGAATGGGACGTATTGGGTTTGGTTCCCGGCAGAGTTAAGATTGGTAACTGTATAATGATTTGTGCGGTGGGTACTTTATATCATCATCTGCCTGGCCTGATCAGGGTTGGCTTCCAGTCTAACCGGATGCAGCTGAAAATCAGTGTTTTACAGGATGCGACTGCCTATCTGACCTCCACAGCCCAGTAGCTGGGTAACACGATACTCCTTGGCAAGACTTTTTTTTTTTTTTTTTGAGGATGGGAATCATCAAATGCCCCTTCCCGCTCTGGGTGTAGCGGAAGGGAGTGTCAGACTCTTACTGACTAAAACCCACCCGTGTTTATTCCTTAGCCCTTTATGTTCCAGGGCAGCGGTAACCCTTTCGGACGATCCCGCTTCCCCGGCAGGCTTCTGCCCTCTCGGGCCCCGTCATCTATACTGACATCTCTTTGAGGCACGCGTGGAACACATACGCGTCGTCCGGCACGGGCCTGGTCCTGATCGGACGGTGAGCTACCCATTGCTCTCCGCCCGCAGGCCCGTGCCTACGGTGGCCGGGAGTCGTCACGCGGCTCCCGACGCCCGGAGCGTCTCCCGCGGCGGCTGAGGCGTGAGGATCTCTCCCTCGCCCATCCCGCCACCTCCTTCGCTAGCATGACTGCTTCGCAGAAGGAGGTGACCGCCTCCCACTCCCTCTCGCCCCGGACCATGGCTTGAACCAGGGCCGGACGCGAGGGGTCGCCGCCGCTGCCGATCGCCTCTACGAGGACATGGCAGTGCTCCGCCCAGGCGGGGCAGACCTCCACCGTATGCTCCACCGTGTCCTCTGGGCGATCCTCGCAGTGATTCCTTGGCAAGACTAGTTGTCAGACTTTCGAGCTACTAACTACTCGCAACGACTGTCAAAGATCTATGAATGACAGCTGGGACCAACGGCTTAAAGTGCTTTCCAAAGCACGGAGGGGTCTCGATATGTAATGGCAGGTCACCCATCCACTGACTAACCTCGGCAAGCGTTGCTTAACCTTGCAGATCGACCCGTGTGGCTATTATTTGTTAACCACGAGCCCCTCGAGCCCCTCGAGCCCCTCGAGCCCCTCGAGCCCCTCGAGCCCCTCGAGCCCCTCGAGCCCCTCAGATACTCAGCTTATCGCAGTCCAAGATTACTACAAAACGTATTACTTTAATAGGATTAAAGGTCTTCTCACATTTATACGGCAAATGTCTGGTTGAGCTCTAATAGTAGATTTGCGCCTATGCGGGTCGACTTTCGTATCAAAAAGTCTTAACTAGGTCATCAATTTTAAAGGATTATTGACCTTTTGTCAATCATAATTGAGTTGACTTCACTGTACGGCATTTTGTAAAAGAAAAATTGGTATTTCTAGCTCTTATAATCATGTTTGAAAGTTTTGATATTTAAATTATGAACTCTTTCTTTAAAGAAATAGAGTCGTCATTTAAGTTAATAAATATTTGATTTAAGCCATTATGAAAGCTAGCACATATCTGCTAATTTTACCAAAAAGAAATTGGACTGTATTGATATGGAGTAAAGTTTAAAATTGTACGATGAAAATATGGAGGGAGTTCGAAATATGAAATGGCAAGACGCAAGCGCGCGCGAAGCGCAGTGTTGCCGTCTGCAAAAAAATGTTTTCCCTATGAAATGATTATTTTTAACTTTCTTTCCTTTGATTAGTAAAAAATATCATCGCGCCTGATATCACAGAAGGGACAATGGACTATGGACAGAGGACCATAGTACACCCACACTCGCCATTTATATTAAGACTCAGGTGTTTTAAATTGTAAATACAAATCCAAACTCTGGTCTACCATTTAGCATTTTTTGATGTAAAATCCAATAACACTTTGTCCGACCTGCGAATCGAACCTAGGACCCTGCTTAAGTTCAAATCAGAGAGGCAATTCTCGTAATTTTAAGAACGTTTACAGTCTGATCTCAGTCTCAATCTGTCAAAAATACGTCTAATTTCCCTACATTTTGACGGCACGGTTGGCGCAGTGGTTAAGCGATTGACTGCTGCGTGTCGCGTCACATGTCGCCGTGTCGCGGGTTGGATTCCCGCACGGAACAAGTATTTGTATGGCCTACAAGTAGTTCTTCCGGGTCTGGCTGTCTGTGTATATGTGAGTTTCATCACCGGTTTGGGAGCAGTCATCACCACTGCTCTCAAACCGGCTAAAGAAAACATCGTGCGGAAACCGGCATGTCCTAGAACTAAAAATTCGAAGAAATTACACCCGCACTGGGCCCTGGGCATTCGAAGACATGTGACCTCTACCAACCTGGACTGCCTAGGTACTCCCTCTCACAGAGAGGAGGTCGCAGCAGGGGAAACACGCACCTGACTGTTACACCCTGGAGAAAATATAAATATCTTAATATGCCTGTAATTACAACCACCACAACACTGCTTGGAGCACTCCAAAAGTATGACGGTAGTACTTTCCCGAATAAACTCCTCCACAAACACCCCAACTACCATTAAACCTCCCAATTTTCCTTACTCTAGCAACCCTCACCACTGACCAGCTCAAAAACTCCAGTATTGTCCCGCGCGCTCACCGGAGCGGTCGTGTCGATGCTCTCTCTGCTACACTCGCGCAGAACCACCTGTTCCTTATTCCTCGGTATTTATTTGTTTTTCCATTGTTATTCCTTTGTTTATTGTGTGATTATTTTTATTCAAGGTAAGGATGGGTTTAAGTTGGTTGTAATGGCGTTGTTATAAATAGTTGTGGGTTATTGATTGTAGTTTGTGTAGTGTCGTTAGTTTATTAATAACTTTGAGTGATATTTTAATTGATTGAGTTAAGTATTTGAATTTATGAACAGAAGTATAATTAACTGGTTTCTGTCCGCGACTTCGTCCGCGTGAAATTTAGTGTTTTAACATTAAATATACAGGTTGACTTGTAATTTGACGTATTCCTTCCAGGACGTGATAGTATGACCTGTTGCAACAATTAAGCACCCCATAAAACCTAGACGAATATACATGGAATTCAAGAAAACCCATTTTTATGTATTTTTTAATATTTTCCAGAAATCGTCACTAAATATCACATTCTCTAAACTTTCTAATTGAATCGCCTTCATAGCTATTTCATTAGATACGTAATACCTTAACAAACCTTTTGATGTTACTAAATTTACTAAAACATCAAACAGTTAACAGCTATAGGAAGAAGTTTACTAACCAAATTCAAAAAATCATCTACATATCTAATTATTAATTATCTATATTCTTACACCAGAGGTGCAATTCCCGTAATTTTAAGAACGTTCACAGTCTGATCTCAGTCTCGATCTGTCAAAAATACCTCTAATTTCCCTACATCTTTGACAAATTTTTGACATTGATTGTCGCTGAGATGAGATTGCAACTAGATTTGGAACGTTTTTAATTGCGGGATTTATAAATTTTTAGTATGTCAAATACAAATAGTTTGTATGTAGTTGTAGTTGTAGTTTACTACTACTGGTATTGAGAAATTATATTTTACTGGCTGCGCCCCGCGGTTTCACCCGCATAAGTTTCGATCCCCTAGAAATATCAGGATAAAAAGTATCCTATATGTTAATCCTGGTTATAAACCGTCTGAGTGCCAAATTTCATTCAAATCCGTTCAGTAGTTTTTGCGTGAAAGAGTAACAAACATCCATCCATCCATCAATAAAAACTTTCACGTTTATAATATAATAGGATTACCGTAAATTGGTTGTAAAAAAAATACTTTTACACGTCAAAAGTAATATAATAATAATATTTTTAAGCTAGATGAGGTGGGAGGTGGTTCCTATCCGACTACTCTGAGAAGAAACGAAACAAACTCAGAGGTCCCAGTCTCTTTACACGCCAAACATTAGATAGAATATACTTTATGGTATGTACATCATAAAATTACAGACTTAAATATAGACATTTTACAAAGGGTGACACAACGGGCGGTCTTATCGCTAAGAGCGATCTTTTAAAGACAACCTTTGGTTGGATTAAGGCAGTAGGAGACAATAGGGAAGGTAGTCTGTGGTGTACCATTTACAAATTATAAACAGTAAATACATACATGATACCTAACATATTATACTATATCTATAGAACTATACAATCGTGAAACAATCGCAAAGAGAGAGATAATGTGTGTTACGTTATCTTGGTCAGATCATGTGAAGAACATTGAGATTATTTTCAAACTAATTAAAAGAATCATGGCATCTACCAGTTGTAGTTCAAATTATTGAATACTGCGTCGGAAATTCTATTTAGATTACTACCTACAAAAGCATTCCGTCAAATCTATGTTATCAAATAAATATAACCTTATAATGCCATAAGAGTTTCATTTGCCCACTTTGAGTACGGGACAATAAAAAACTAATTATTTATTCACATTCAACTTTCACAATTCACAACATACATTAATAATAGTGCAGTGTGGGTATTGCTATACAGGGTGGCAGGGACATCGACGCAAAACCTGTTACCATGGATCCCGCACACAATTCTAGTCACAATTCGTTGAAGTTTTTCGTCGGTTATTAAACAAAAAAACACTTAGCTTTTCCATACATTTTGACCGCATAGGTATTGCTCTTGTCTATGAAACAGCCTTTTTCTTTCATCACCTGTCCTGCCTTTGCCCAACTATGTTGGGGTCGGCTTCCAGTCTAACCCGATGCGGCTGAGTGCCAGTATTTTACATGAAGCGACTGCCTATATGACCTCTACAACCAGAATCATCATATCAGAATCATGTATGTATTGAATTGGTGGTTACAGTCTGCGCGTCGATGTCCCTGCCACCCTGTACACCTCTGCCAACCCAGCGGGGAGCCCGGACGTGATGTTATTCAACTTTGTCGCACAGTTCGTAAAAGCTTGAAATATAAAACAAAAGACTACACAGACTGGACGAGTCCTGAGCTAAAGACTGAACAATTACACAAAAGGAGTTTTAAATAACTAACAGTTTAACTAAGAGGATAGTTTTAATATTCTCTTTGAAACTTTTTCTCTGTTGGTTCGAGCTATATAACTAGTTAGCTAGAGAGTTTAACGTAACGTTTTGTAATTTTAATTTGAAACGACGCTTTTTTTGGTTTGACGATAGTTAGCGCCATTTTTGACGAATACGCGTGCGTCAAGTGGACGTGAAACAACCCACCCTTATAGCTATTGTGTTAATGGTAGCTCAGTGGTATCGGCTCCAACTTATGAGTTGTAGGTCGTGAGTTCGAACCCAGGCACTTTACTTTGTGTAAATAAGTTCATCACCACTGCTCTCAAAACGGTGAAGGAGAACATCAATGTGAGGAAACCGGCATATCCTACAACCAAAAATTTGACTGACGTCTACCAACTCGCACTGGGTCCGTGTGGTGGATTACGGCCCATTTCCTCTCACAGAGAGGAGGCCTGTGTCCCAGCAGCGGGAACGTTATAGGTTGATTATGCTATACTGTGTTAATGACACAATGAATACTCCGTTAGTCTTGTGGTCGCAAGCGCGACTCCTAAGCGTGGGGTCCAGGGTTCATTGGGAAATTGTCAATAACAGCCTGGATCCGAATTTCGTAGGTAGGAAAACATCGTGAGGAAACTGGCATGTCCTCGAACCAACCAATAGGCTATTTTCCTATAAAAATGTAACTAGTCCGTCAGTTAGATTATCAAAAAATATTGAACCCGTATTTTTTCTTTTATCAATTATATAAAAAATGATGAAGATATCGCCCGTTAAAGTTCCGCGTGACGTCACTTGCTTGCGATAAATTTTTGACGCGCTTTATCTTTCACATTTTTTGTTTGATTGACAAAAGAAAAAATACGTGTCCATTATTTTTCGATAATCTAACTGACGGACTAAATATAATTATTATTTTTTTACCCAGGCAACTACCCTATTCGAAGACATGTGACATCGATTTCAAAATCTATGTGCGATATCATTAGTCGCGTACTATAGAGTAAACAATTGTACATGTGTCTTCATCTAACTAGCTTTTCCACAACTATATTGGAGTCGGCTTCCAGTATAATCGGCTGCAGTTGAATATCAGTATTTTACATGGAGCGACTACCATCTGACCTCCGCACCCCAGTCGTTGTTGTCAACGTTGACTGGTGTCAAACTTTCGGGTTTTTGACAACCCGTAACGAACATCAAAGATCTACGAATGACAGCCGGGACCCACGACTTTATGTGCTTTCCGAAGCACGGAGGGCTCTCGGTACATCAAATACGTAGGGTTTCGTAGAGAATAATCTTCCATTTTCCTCCTTGCAGCCACATTACAGTACGATTCCGGTATAAAATCGGTACGGAGTCGCATTTCTCTGTATAATAAATCCCGAGATTTTATGTCTACCATGAATCTCGGGTGAAGCTGTGAACAGCACATCAATATTTTATATATTCTTGAATATCTGAAGGGGTGAGCCGTATTCAACGTAACATTGTGGTATATTGTATTGTTCACGTAGGCAATCAGTTTAATTAAAGAATCAATTGTGGCTTCCTTTTAAAAAATACATTTAAAAAAAAAACAAGATTGCACTTCGGGAGTGCCAGCAGAAGTGAAAACTTGAATATTAACGTTGTGCATTTTTGGGATTTTGGAATGCGGTCTACTCTCCCTCCGTCTTACGGATTTTCGATCAGGTCACGTGTCCTGACGCGAGCTCCGTCTTACGAATTTTTGATCAGTTCACGTGTCCTGACGCGAATTAATTTTTTTTTACCGTTCACAAAAAACTCTCCCTCCGTCTTACGAATTTTCGATCAGGTCACGTGTCCTGACGTTCCCTCCGTCTTACGAATGTTCGATCAGGTCACGTGTCCTGACGCGAGCTTAACATTTTTTACCCATCACAAAAAAAGTGCACAACGCCGCTAAAGAAGTTTTCATTTCAAAAATAGCGGCCATGTGCGAGTCAGACACTAAGGGTTCCCGTACCACTATTTAACACTACGTCATCTGCCTGCCTTTTGGTTAGGGTAGGAAACGCAAACAACATCAGAGAAACGGATGGACCCCGAATAATTTGCCATAAGGGCCGGAGAATCATGATTAATCCATCTCCGTTAAACCCTGATAAAACGTATCGACATACACTTTTAGGAACACTTCACTGGAATTCTCTCACGAAATGTCAAAGGTCTGTTGTACAGTCACGAGCACCAATATGTCAACACTTGGCAAATTTCAATTGCGATTTTTTCGTAAAATAACGAATGCAATGTTGAAACACGACATATAACATAAGCTAATGGGTTCGAAAATGATATGTTCGTAACAACATAAAGTTTAATTAAAAAATAAAGGAGTAAATCGCTTCTGAATAAAGCCGAGTGTAAACATACTTTTGCTCGTGACTGTACTCACCGGGTTTCAATGCGGACGTAATTCCGTCCGATCCAATATAGCAACGACTTTTAAACCTTTACAGCTTTGTGCCGTGTCCATTGAGTTCAGAGAGAATAGAGTCGCGTGTGATCGGGGCAAGTTTCAGGAATATTCAGAAAAAGAAAGTTGTAAGTATTCTCTCTGAGTTTGTTTTGGTCTTTCTTCTCAAACTAGTCAGATAGAAAACGCTGACCTCATCTGGTTTTTAAAATATGATTGTTGTGTTAAAGTGTTTGTACAAACCTACTTGCAGAAATAAAATCGCTTATCATTCGTTTAATATGGGCAGAGAAATAAGTTACAATGTAAATGGTCCGGATTTTGTTACGATATGAATGGCCTATTTTGTTACGATATGAATGGTCTATTTTGTTACGATATGAATGGCCTATTTTGTTACGATATGAATGGCATATTTTGTTACGATATGAATGGTCTATTTTGTTACGATATGAATGGCCTATTTTGTTACGATATGAATGGCCTATTTTGTTACGATATGAATGGTCTATTTTGTTACGATATGAATGGCCTATTTTGTTACGATATGAATGGCCTATTTTGTTACGATATGAATGGCCTATTTTGTTACGATATGAATGGTCTATTTTGTTACGATATGAATGGCCTATTTTGTTACGATATGAATGGCCTATTTTGTTACGATATGAATGGCCTATTTTTGTTTGCTTCCGAATATGTAGCAATTTACGTACTTTTTTGGTAGTACAATTTCTTACAACATCCACGCCTCAACGCCGCCGCTATGGCGTTCTAAGCCTGTATTCCTGAATTGTGTCCGAAATTAGGACCACCAATCTATCAACCTGCCTGCGTTTTCTTAACTATGTTGGAGTCGGCTTCCAGTCTAACCGGATGCAGTTGAATACCAGTGTTTTACTTGGAGCGACTGTCTATCTGACCACAAACCAGTGACTGCGTAACACGAAAGCTACGGTAATATGATAACTCTGCAGCCTACCTCAGTATCTTAGGAGGGTTTATAAATCATGCACACACACAAAATGCTCGAGAAACACTTACCACACAACGAGTATAATGCTTTTAAAAACATTGCGAGGAGGCCTATCTCCGGCGGTACCCTTTTTTTTTTTTTTTTTTTTTTTTTTCTGGGTGGGAAATCATCAAATGACTCCTCCCGCTCTGGGCGGAGCAGAAGGGAGTGTCAGACTTTTACTGACTAAAACCCACCCGTGTTCCTTCAGTTGCCTGTGCCAGGGGCCACGGTATCTCTTTCGAACAACCCGCAGCCCCGGCGGCATCGGCCCTAGCGGACCCCGTCAGTTCGTGCTGACAGCTCTTTGAGGCGCGCGGCGGTACCCTGAGATAGACTTCCTTACGTGTATTGTATAAGAATCATTTATTTACATTCTGCATTTGGAACATGTAACATCACACCTGTAATACTCAAAGGGATAAGCTGAGATGTACCTATAGTACACCCACATTTCGCCAGTTATGTTTAAGTCCCATGTAACAGGGGGCAGGCCTATTGCTATAGGCACAGATCCGAACTCCAGGCTACTACTGAAGACTCCTGCCTGGGCCTGCCAGGGTCGCGGGTTGTGCGAAAGAGATACCGTGGACCCTAGCACAGGTAACCGAAGGAAAAGGGTGGGTTTTAGTCAGTAAAAGTCTGACACGCCTTTCCGCTCAGCCCAGAGCGGGAGAGGTCATTTGATGATTTCCCATCCAAAAAAAAAAAAACAAAAGGCTACTACTGAAAACTTCCAGATGCATAAACTCAATAACAGTTTGTCCGATCCGGGAATCGAACCCAGGACCTCTTGCTCAGCTTCGCAACGAGGTAGTAGCAATTTCTTTCAAATTCTGTTAAAATACATAACATTGTACCTATATCTGGAAGGAAGACTAATGGTCAAGCCAAAGGCGATTAGGGATCCAAGCTGAGGAACCTCCTCACAACGAGAGCCAGGTCTAACATTTTGCATCTGACTTCTGACCAAGCTGTTTATTCCTGCTAATATTATAAACGCGAAAGTTTGTCAGGATGGATGGATGGATGTTTGTTATTCTTTCACGCAAAAACTACTGAACGGATTTGGATGAAATTTGGCACACAGATGGTTTATAACCAGGATTAACATATAGGATACTTTTTATCCCGATATTCCCACGGGATCGAACTTATACGGGTGAAACCGCGGGGCGCAGCTAGTGAGATAATAAAAATTAAAAAAAATTAAAAATCCCCGACACAAAATAATGCTAAAAATAGTATGAATGTGAAAAGCCTAAAACAATTTAAAAAAAACTATTGAAAAAATAGCCACAAATATAACAAAAAAGGTATACACGTGAAACCCTATAGAAAGAAAAAAATAACCTTGAAATTATGACCCTATGTAAGTACGTATGAAATGTTTTGATTAAATGTTGTCCCGTCGGGGGACCGCTCTAATTATTAGCCTAACGTTCTGTTAAACTTTAAAATAGTAGCGCAGACACGTCAAACTTATAACACCCCGTCGTTTTTGCGTCGGGGGTTAACAACCTATTAAAATCAAATACCTAATAGTGCCCGTTTTGTCAACTGACGACTATCGGCACAGTAACGGTGGGTCCATATTCCATATGCTGGTAACCCTATGAGCGAGATAGAGATACTTCTTTCTCTTTCTGTTTTCGGTAATACACACACAAGACAATGTATTTAAATAATGCTACACTTTATCTCTTTCAGCAGTACTCGTATTATCAAAGCTACATACACATAAATACTCCAAATGTCGTTTAAATATTCCCAACAGTACGTTTCACAGAATTCTCTGGAAAACTATTTAATATTATACCAAAATGGCGACTACCTAGTTCTGAAATAATAACCGGCGCTTTCCCAAACTTGTGGTCAGCTTCCAGTCTAACCAGATGCGGCTATCCCTCAGGACATTATTACTGGGTAATACTAACTACAATTCTATTTTTTTTTTAAACCGGTCAAGTGCGAGTCAGACTCGCGCTCCGAGGGTTCTATACAAATTTGTAGGTATGAACTACAAATTAACGGTTTTCGGATTTTTTCCTTTACTACATGACATTGCTTCTTGCCAAATTTCATGATTCTAGGTCAACGGAAAGTACCCTATAGGTTTTGATTCTCTTGCGAGTGTCAAAATATGCCGCATAAATGGAACATGAACGCTCGTATCTTTTGATTGCGTTGACTTACAAGTTTAATTTTTCACTTCTGGTGAATGCTTCAAGGGATTGCAGCCCTGAGTATTTGATATTAATTTCAACTTGATAACTTCACGCGTTACTGAGAAAAAAAAGTCTTGACAGACAGACAGGCGGACAACGAAGAGATCTTACGAGGGTTCCGTTTTTCCTATTGAGGTACGGTACCCTTTCAACCAAGCATAAATCGTGACGGCTCCTGAGAAATGACTCGGTCCTCAAAATTATTGCCCGAATATGATCACTAAGCCAACGAAGCAGCCATTCACTCAATTTTTCTCAACAACCAGCGACCCCAACAAAAACATGACCCACCGCCACTACAAACTTCCAAACAATTTTAATAACAAAACTATCGATGCCCACACAGCCCCTCACTATGACCGCTGGCATTTTTCCTGTTGCCATAAAGTTTGCCGGCACATTTGAGTGCAATAAAATTAAAATAATGATCGTTGCCCCGCTGCGCGCTGCACTGGCTGAGATCAGACTGTTTGTAACCGTAGCGAATCGGTTTTGTTATTTTTATTGTTTGTTGGCAACTGTCTTATGCATTTAAAGTTTAAAAAAACTATTTAACTTTACACAAGGGAGACCGATTACGAGTTGTAGGTTTCGAACCCTCTCAAAACGGTGAAGGAAAACATCGTGAGGAAACCGGTATGTCCTAGAACCAAAACTTCGGACACATGTGACATCTATCAATCCGCAGTGGGCCCGCGTGGTGGGTTACAGCAAATTGGGGGAAAAGGTTAGGCTGGTAATAATGAATCAGCCGTAAAGTTCCCACTGCTGGGAAACAGGCCTCCTCTCTGTGAGAGGGAGTGGCTGATAATCCACCACGCGGGCCCAATGCGGGTTGATAGATATCACATGTCTTCGAAGTTTTGGTTCTATGACATGCCGGTTTCCTCACGATGTTTTCCTTCACCGTTTTGAAAGCAGTGCTAGTGAAATTATTTACACAAAGTAATACGTCTGCCTGAGTTCGAACCCACGACCTACAACCCGTAAGTTGGGGCTGGCAGCACTGTGCCACGACTGGGCGGACTTAATGCTGTGGGTATTTTCTACCAGTCCCAACATTTTAAGTCAGCTGTTGTACAAACAATAATCTGATAGAGGCTTGTCTGCCGAAGACGACCTCATATGTTGCAGGCCGGCTATATTTTAGCGCGGTTGACATTCGAACGTTCAAGCTAGTGTCATATGTTTTAATTAAGATTTTGGTTTAGAATAGAGATTTTTAATTTAGACAGACATGTTCTTACAATATAATATAAAAGGAGTCATAGTTGTTTGATTCCTCCCGTTACCTCAGAGAGCTCTTCTAGCTCTCTACAGTACTTACCTAAGCAGACTGAATGTCAGGCAAATTGATGGATAGACTTATTTGTCGTATCTGATCGTTCGCTCAATAACTGTCATGTCGGTATAATAGTACCTACAATATTCGGCCATTACTTTGACACATCGGACATTTTCTTTAAGTCGATATGTCAAATTCAAAGTAAAATCATTTATTTCAAATAGGGCACTAAGGCAATTTTGAACGTAAAAATTTACAAAAAAATAGAATTGATTCTAGTCGCCCCTTCTAAAAGGTAGTTTCGTATGGAGAAGACTGGGCAAGAAACTCCACCGTTACTCTTTTAAAATAATTGTTATGTTTAACTTATTTGTCGTTTGTTGTGTATGCCTGCTTCCTTGGTCTCTCAAAGGCATTTGACCTTGTGTCATACGATGTCCTTTGGGAATAAGCTCGAGGGAGCGAGGGTACCACCTGAGTTAACTGGTTTGTTCCAGTACTTGTACTCCAACCAGCTAAACCAAGTTCGCTGAGGAGACGTTCTGTCTAAAGCATACAGGTCGGAGTGTGGGGGGGTTAACCTCACCTAAGCTCTTAAGCCTGTATGTGAATGAGTTGATCGTTGAGCTCAGCAGCAGACCAGTTGGGTACAAAATAGATGGCGCTAGCGTCAACAATTTAAGCTACGCTGACGACATGGTGCTGCTGGGTCCAACGGCTGGCTCGATCAGGGAGATGTTGAGCGTCTGTGAAAGGTATGCGGCAACCCACGGCCTGTTGTATAATGAGATAAAGAGTGAATACCTGATCTTTGTTGCTCCCGGGAAACATTTAAATTACGAGCCCTATGAGGGTCACCCAATTTAAATACTTGGGTCACTATGTCACCGATTTGGTCACCGAGGACCTCAGGGATCAGGTAGACATTGAACGTGAACGCAGGGCACTAGCAGCCAGATGCAACATGTTGGCTCACAGATTCGCTCGCTGTAATAACAACTTGAAAACAACTCTGTTTAAAGCGTACTGTCAAGTTCTACACGTGTAGTTTGTGGGTCAACTGCACGCGAAGGGCACTAGATGCCCTGCTAGCCAGACCCGGAACAACTACTTGTAGGTCATACAAATATTTGTTCAGTGCGGGAATCGAACCCGCGACACGCAGCGTAGCAGTCAATCGCTTTACCACTGCGCCAAGCGTGCCGTCAGATTGCCCCGACTCTGCAGCGCGTCTGGCATGTTTGCTGTAGCGCGAACCGATGACTTCTTTGCCATTCGGAGGAAAATGACCGCATCCTTAATAAGCAGAATGAGGGCTAGAACCAACAGCATACTGAAAACTCTAGCCGAAAAACACGATGCACCAATACTTAGACACGCTGTCCAGTTGAAGACTAGTCTCCGTTGAGATTGGCCACCATGGCTGAAATACGGTCTGGAGGACTATTATTTTAATACATGGGGATTGGCAGAAGGATGTTACTATGGTATGAGCCAGCGGTTTCTTTGACAGACATAATAATAATATACATTTGAATTCACAGCTTTGTGGTAAGTTTTGTATGATAAGAATTTCCCAACTATGTTGTGGTCGGCTTCCAGTCGAAACAGATGCAGCTGAGTATTAATATTTTAGAATTTCTAATGCATAATGTAAATTCTAGTTGTTAGTGTAGTTGGTTTTGTGGTCACAAGTTCAACTACTCAGTCCTGAATTCGATTCTTGGGTTAGGCAAAGTATTTTTGAGTGCAGTTGTCCATCAGGAATTTTGTTCAATAATAGCTAGAAGTTGTTCTCATCTGCCCGGTTAGTAGCTACAGGGTCGCTCCATATTACATGTGTTAGATGGTTGGTTCAGTATATACTAGAAGTATATGTACCTATATATTACCCAAATAACAAGCTTTGGATATCAGAATGGTTACTATGGAGTTAGTTGTTTACTGTGTATGAAGGTTATTTTTGAATATGGTTTGTAGGGAAAGGGTTTTATGAAGTAAAGCACAGATAGACAAGTCTAAACATTTATTTAAATTTCGGCTTATCAGTAATTAGTCAGAAAACTAGTCGTCCGTTCGTAAAACTAGGTCATCATGGAGAAGAAGGACAAGAAACTCCATGGAAACAGTATTAAAGTATCTTATCAATACATTTCTTACGTTGTCATAAATTATCGTTTTTTAAAAGTTGAGACTGTTGTTTTTTTGTAAACACAATATCTAGTCAAATTAGGTACTTCTACGTTGGTCCCAAGCTTCTTAAATGTGACAGATGCCATTATCTAACAAACAGTATTCTAATATTGTAATTATATCAAAATGAAATATCTAACACATGCTTAAGCAGCCTATAATGTTCCCACTGCTGGGACACAAGGCTCCTCTCTGTGAGAGGGAGTGGGTCGAAATCCACCACTCCCACGCAAACTCAAACTCACATCATGTTTAGGTATCTATACCACATGTCTGCGGAATTTCACTAGCTAATTTAATTTGACCCTGTATTGTCGTACTTGGGAATGCAAAGTAAAGACCTCACCTGTTAAATACACTGCATTATGAACCTACAAGCGGTGCAATAACACCCATTTTACCAGCTGCATTTCTCCTTCTACGATATCAAGTGAAGACTACATAATATTTTATCGTTTATTTATAAATCTAACATGGCCGCCTCTCGGTCGTTGGATATTAAATAAAAAAGCACTTCGCTACAAATGCATCGAGTTTATAACTTATTTTCATATGGTGCCAGGGGTGGCGCGCGGGGAATTAGATTGTAAAGTGGTCTGTGGTTTTCCGAACCTCTTTTAGATTAGATAGAATGATGCAACATTAAAATCGACACCTACACAAAAGTACTCCAAGAGGCGGTTGTTTCAAACTTTTGGTTAACGTAAGTACGTACTTCAAATATTAACGAGTACGTAATCGTAATCATTTGACGTAAATCAAGGCCATAATTCTGTAATTGTAATTTGAAACAGCGCTTTTTTGGTTTGACAAAATAGTTAGCGCCATTTTCAAACCTTCATGGGCACTTATGAAACGTCAGAAGCTAGTTGCATGGTTCTAATTGGTCGTTTCCTACGGAGAAGAGCCGGCAAGAAACTCCACGGTTACTCTTTAAAAAAAATAAATGGCTTGTACACTGTTTTCAAATAACAATGTTAACAGCTATGAGAGGACAGTGTAGGCCTGTCACCAAGTACCAGGTACTTAACAAAATAGTAAATGGTCTACAAATCTCCAGTCTACAAGGGCTACAACGTTCTCACATTCACAAAATATAAAATAATCTATATTATATCCTACTAATATTAAAAACGTGAAAGTTTGTATGGATGGGTGGATGGATGGATGTTTGTTACTCTTTCACGCTAAAACTACTGAACGGATTTAGATGAAATTTGATACAAAGATAGTTTATAACTAGAATTAACACATAGAATACTTTTTATCCCGATACTACGAAACTTATGCGGGTGAAACCGCGGGGCGCAACTAGTAAGATAATAAAAATAACAACCTATTAAAACCAAATGCCTCATGGTGCCCGTTTTTCTTTATCAAGAAATCTTTATACAGCTAATGCATTTCCAAGAGGCTTTCTTTACACATTTCCCTCCATTATTTTTACACTTTACACAATCACGATTTAAAATCACACAATTTTACCCAATTTACCTAAATAAGCGACCGACAACCCTACTCTCTCTACGTCCGCTCACAGACCGAAAAAAAGAAAAAACTTTTTAATGTGACAATTTTACCTCGAAATGAAAGATAAAAGATGTATTTATAAAAAGATATCTGATCAAAAACTTTGACCGTCCCTAAAGATAAGGGTTTTAAACGGAGGGTACTGTATTATTTTGTTTGTAAGTAATGTTTCATGTTTTGGAAAAGTTTTTGGTCGATCAGAGTACTTATCTACAGATATTCGAATTGTTTTATGTAGGTACCCGTTATTTGTAGAAAAATTGGGACAAGAGTTCGATACTTTTAATATAAGAACTTTTATTTGGGTAAGCAAATGTCTGACAACCAGTCTTACCAAGTTAGTGTTACCCATTAACTGTGTTGTGGAGGTCAAATAGTAAATCGCTCCATGTAAAATACTGGTATTCAGATGCATCCGGTTAAACAGGAATTTGAAGTAACTGACATACTTTAGGCTGACTGTTGGTCTACCGCTACTGCCGAGCATGAGGTCCTGCACCCTAATTTCGTAACACACGATCAATCGGAATCGGTTTCATTTTGACAGTTCAACAACATTCATTGCGTTATTTACGTGTTGAGCAGACAAATTTCTCGAACTCATGAAGCAATGGATTTGGAATTTGCTTCAAAATGATTCAGATTCCGATCGATCGTGTGTTACGTAATTAGGGTGCTGGGTTCGATTCGGGAATCGAACCCAGCACCCTAACTGGGCGACGACTTTGCCTGACCCGGGGGTCAGGCAAAGTCTATTGGGTTTTTCTATAAGGAATTCCTCAGCAGCAACCAAGAGGTTAGATTCGTTCCCGCTTGATGGCAATGGCTTGGCCCCTATTACATCGGACTTAAACATAACTGGCGACATGTGGCTCTACATAGGTAAACCTCTGGCTAACCTATCGGGGTTGATGTTGTCATGTTATAGGTACATATATCCAAATAGTAATAAGTTTATTTATTTTCTCTCAATGGTTTGTAGTACTCAACAGTTTGTAGTACTCAACAGTTTGTAGTACTCAACAGTTTGTAGTACTCAACAGTTTGTAGTACTCAACAGTTTGTAGTACTCAACAGTTTGTAGTACTCAACAGTTTGTAGTACTCAACAGTTTGTAGTACTCAACAGTTTGTAGTACTCAACAGTTTGTAGTACTCAACAGTTTGTAGTACTCAACAGTTTTGACAACATAAATTCATATTGTGAGAGCTGGTGCCTGAAGTAGGTTTTAGAAAAAAATACCTGTATTACAGATCACCAGGCCTCACTTAGTGGCATCATACAAATAAACAGGTAGTTAACATGTATTACTACTAAACACTTAAAAAAAAATTAGAAGAGAGACAATAAAATTAGACAATAAAAGCAGTCAAGGAGTGTATGGTGAGTGTGTAGGTAAGTGGTGGTTACTGGGAGGGGGAATGGTGGTGGATGTGTAAATGCAGAATGTAAATAAATAATTCTTAAACAATACACGTAAGAAAGCCTACATCCGGCAACCGCCGGAGCATTATACTGTTTATATGGTAAGTGTTTCTTGCGCATTTCGTGTGTTATTTTTTTTTTTAAACGGCGAAATAAAACAGTATTAGGAAATAGGCATGTCTTAAAAACAAAAATTCGAAGACATGTGACATCTACCAACCCGCACTGGGCCCGCGTGGTGGATTATGGCCCACTCCCTCTCACAGAGAGGAGGTCTGTGTCCCAGCAGTGGGAACATGGTAGGCTGATTATTTATATTTTATAAACCCTCGTAAGATATTGAGATAGGTTGTAAAGTTATTGTGTTTTAACCATACCGTATCGTGTTACCCAGTAACTGGGTTGTGGAGGTCAGATAGGTTCCATGTAAGATACGTGACGACTTCTACCAGTTTACTCCTACCAAGCTACGCCAGCCGCGTTCCTCATCTTCTCCGTGTCACTGGCACGACTGAATTTTATATCTTGTTGGCCCAAAACTTTACCACTTCCACGGCGTCATCGATGGCAGCGCAGAGATCACTTTGACTGCATGTTTTGGGACACAAGGCAGGATAGAAGGTGGAGCATGGTTTGGGACATAGCTTCACAATCACACCCTACTGCCGTTTCGTCAGGTTAGCCCCACTTTACCAGGTCGGACTTATATCTTCCCATTTGTTTCCGGAGACGGTTCAGAGACTTCCAAGTGGATCACGGAAGGCTACACCCTGCAGGGAGACGCTCCTTTGGTGGTAGATAATAAGTAGGAGGGGAAAGACTATCCTGCAGCAGTTTGCAGCGGGCGTCGGCCGGGCTTCCTGATACAGACGCTGTCCGTTTCAGAGGTAGGGCTATTTTAAAATTCATAGAAGCAACTCACAATTTGGAATTTTGCCTAGGCTGGCGAGCTGTCACACGGAACTAATTACCTTCTGGACAAACTAGCAGCCTGCCCGGAATTTGGGAGTTTTGTCCGGAATTAAGATTAACCCTATTACATAACAAATTAGTAATCCTGTCATTGTCAAATTCTTAGTAACTGCTTGGAATTAAATAGCCTAGCCTTTTCTCTTCTTTATGGGGAGTTTGTAGCGCCACTTCTTCCCACCGAAAGCACTAGGAAGTGGTAAAGGGCCGGCGTTTTGGGGGACTATCTGAACGAGAATTGGGGATATGCCGGAAGAATAAACTGGATACTCAATACAAGCAAATTATAATTTTAAATTGGTGTTAACAACATGAGGTTTCAGAGGCAAGTGAAGTATCAAAGAGACGGACACTTAATGATAACAATTAATAAGGACAATTAAAGCTAGTTAGACGAATTGCTACTATGTGATATTGATCTAGCGTTTCGACTTGAATAGGGCCCCTTGAGAGCGACTGGTGTCCAGCAGTAAACTGACGCAGGCTGACGATGATAATCCAACATTTCCCCGCGCGTTGAAACCAACGGTTTCAACCAGATTCCGAAGACACAGGCAATGGGCTGATTCTGTTGAATGCCCGCCGAATGACAACTATCATTACAAGCCTGACCCTAATGCGACAGTGTAGTTATCAACTTAAAATGAACTTATTTAACCTTACATACCTAACAACAAATATTATAACTTTTTACCTTACATAACTAACTACATTTAATAAATAACTCTTGCGAATTCACTCAAAGAGCATGAAAAAATATCCAGTCTCTCATGGACTTCGTTCACCACATGGATGGTTCGGGTTGAGGGGTGCTTTTGCCAGTAGATTGGTTCTGGCCACGGGCACGTTTAGCAGTTCCGGGCATCGCCGCCTCCACACGTACCGGTCCGGCACTCTACGTTCCAGTTGTCGCAGCACTCCCGGGTTATGTGCTACGCAAACGCAGTAGCTTCACTAAATACGCATTCATTTGAAAGAAAGAAAAATACATTTATTTGCGGCAAACATGACGCATAAAAAAGAACATAAACACACAAAAAAAAAATAACAAGTTGGGGGTAAACCTGCGTCACATTCACGCAAAACGGCCATCGCTCAGCATAATGCTAAGACCCTACAGGAGACAGAGCCCCAGTTCTGGTTTTCTGCAGCATTTGTAATTTTGCGTTCGAAAAGTGCTGATTCTTCGCCTATTTGAATAAATGACTTTCGATTTGGATTTGATTTGATTCCCAACTATGTTGCAATTGCCTTCCAGTCTAACCAGATGAAAACTCTCAAACTCAAAGCATGTTTCTAATAAACCAATTACAGGCACTTTTGAACTGTCAAGGGATCGGTCAGTCAGAAAGATGAAGCTAGTTGCCCATTCCAAAGCGTAGGTACCTATGGAGAAGAACGGGCAAGAAACTCCACGCACACTCTTTTAAATCATTTTTTTTTTTTACATAATATTGATTACATCATTGATGTTGAAATAATATATGTAAGAACTGTGTATGTCTTTTGTGTAGGTCACGTGACCGTCGAAATTTGGAATTTTAAATTATGACCGAAATTAAGTCACCATTTAATTAACACTGATTGCGTGGACATAGAAATGGGGTTGTCATTGTCAAGGTGTCGTCTTGCATCCTCGTCAAATTCAAGGAGGTAACTATGCTACTGATTCTCGACACGAATCAATAATAAAAAACTCGGTTTTTTTTTTCTAATTTTCGGAAATCGGCATGTGTGGGACACGCATTTTAAAACGCGGCCTGTGTGAGGCGGCACTGTAACTGCCCTTTAACACACATAAAAACGCGGCCGCTTATACGATACTACAATGCGATTCTGTTCTTTGAAAGTGGTGTATTCTGAAATACTGTCAAACTTAATTATCTAAAAAAACAAGTATTCATTATTTACCAGGGATCGTAATTTTATTTGATTATTTATGTCTTTTATAACAGCCTCCTGAAATTTGTCGAGGATGCAAAACAACAGCTTGTATAGTTAGATACAATAACAACAGATTTAGATGAAATTTGGCACACAGATAGTTTATAACCAGGATTAACACTTAGAATAATTTTAAACCCGATCTTCCCACGGTATCGAATCTTATGCGGGTAAAACCGTGGGGCGCAGTTAGTACTGGTATAAAAATGCCTGTATATCGTACATTCACAGTTATTTGTATTCACAAACAGTTTGCACTACACTCTTTATATTTATTCACTAGTCCAACCCGCAGTTTCACTCACTTTTTATTTATATTTAAATAACAAACAAAACGAGAAGGTTTGCAGTAAATAAATACAGGAAGCTTTCGCGTGGAACGAATGAATTTTATACTAAAAAAATACTGTTCCCAGTTCCTTCTCTCGTAGTCAATATATGCCTGCTTTTTTCCAACTATTTATTTACTAGTTGCGCCCCGCGGTTTCACCCGCATAAGTTTCGATCCCGTGGGAATATCGGGACAAAAAGTATCCTATGTCCTGCAGGCCAATTCTCGTAATTTAAAATGATCAAATCTAGTCGCACTCTCATTTCGGCGACAAACAAATGTCAAAGACTTGTCAAAATGTAGGGAAAATTGACGTATTTTTGACAGATTGAGACTGAGATGAGATTGTGAACGTTCTTCAATTTCTGGTAAATTTCCCGTCAGGTTATAAACTATCTGTGTGCCTTCCGTCCAACTCCGTTCAGTAGTTTTGGCGTGAAAGAGTAACAAACATCCATCCATCCATCCTCACAAACTTGCGCGTTTATAATATTAGTAGGAAGGAGGATTTTACCATTTATGTACTCACATTATATAAACAGACAAGAAAAAAACAGGACAGAAAAATACGTACAAAGGTGATGCTTCAAAAAAATATCTAGTTTAATAATGTATGGTTAAACAGTCGTTAATCATTACTAAACTTTAAGCAACGTATATAAATAAACTCCTCAGTTTTTGACGAAAAACTTGACTGTATTGCCAAATGTTCAAAGAAAAGACTTATTCTAAAGTATTTAAAAAAAAATTAAATGATATCGTGATAAAACAATCGTAAGATAGAGCCCAAAAAAATATATTTCGTCACATAATTCTCATAATTTTGAGCGTAAACTATCATATTTTATGTAATGATAATTAAAGGAATGTTTGATGTTATTTATTTTATAAGCTAACATTTAAAATAATAATATGTACAAGTGAAAAAATAAGCAAAATAATCATTGGGCATCAAAATAATCATTGGGCATCAAAATAATCATAGGGCATCAAAATAATCATAGGGCATGAAAAAATTCGCCCCCATCGCTGTCAACAGGAACAGTGCCCACAAGGCTGACAGCATTGCCACTTTGTATGGCGTTGCTAATTCTTTGGCCAAGAAACAGGCCAGCCCTCTGGTCACGGGAAGAGTCGACTAACCGCTTGGCGATATCTCGAAAAACCAAGTGGGCAATCAATATATTAAAGGAATTCAATCAACTAAAGAAATGCCTAAAAAATATTCCACTGAGCCGTGCATCTAAGTTTTAATTTAGTTAACACTACAAAATTACTTCTATTTTGGTGGTCATTCGATTCATCTAACATCAAACGCATCGGTGTTTTGCACCTTATTTGTTGCTTATTTGTTGCTTATTTGTTGCTCTATTGTCAATTCAACCTAAAAAAACTTCATACCTTCATCATCATCAACCTACAGCAGTCCACTGCTGGACATAGGCCTCTCCTATTGCACGCCATTCAACTCGATTTCCGGCAACTCTCATCCAGCTGCTACCAGCCATCCTGCGAAGATCACGTCTACCTCAACGGTCATCGGTTCTACTAACATAGCCGGCCCATTGCCACTTCAGCTTGCTTATTCTGTGAGCTATGGCGACAGCTTTGGTTCTCTGCAGAACATCTTACCACACCTCAAAAGATTATTTCTCTGACTTAACACGTCTTCATAAATTATGGAGGCTATCTCGTCTTCGTTTCTCAGCTCTTCGACTTTGAAAGTCCACTTGAAGTCGGTCCTCACTATGAATGAAACATGAAGTCTTCCGTTGATTCCTAACGATGACATTTGCATGGACAATAGATGCAGACGTTACCGTTTGAAGTTGTACGAGTAGATCATTTTATGGCTCTGTAGTGAAATCGACGGAACTGTAAATAACACTGACCTATATAATACAAGTACGTTGGACTAAATACGAAATGACAGTTGTTTTTTGTGCCGATTCAAAGCGCCCTAATCGAGCGTCTCAGGAACTAAAATTGACACATTGCCGTAAATGACCGTCGTTTTGTTGTGGCACGTCTCATAAGATTTATGTAGATATAAATCGTGAAATAAGACTTTTTTGTGTATTTCGTGTTTACTACGAGATATTTGGAACATTTTTATCCTGAAAGTATGCGCATCTTGTAAAACTCGCTATCAAAAATATTAGTTCCATGGACGCTCACGTTGCTGTCAGCGCCAAAATGGCCAAAATCAAATGTCTTCATTTTGTTATCGATAGTATGAAAAAATGAACGAATAAAAAAGTCCAGCGCACTTCTTTATTATAGGTCGGTGGTAAAATATGATGTTGTGGTTATTATTCAACCCTTTTTTTAAATTGAAAACTTCTTTAGGAGCGTTGAGCGATTTTTGGTAGGTGAAAATAATATGAGTTCGCGTCATCACACATCACAGCTAGGTGATCGCTATTATTTCATAGTTAGAAGTTTTCATTTCTAATTTTTTTTTGTTTTCATTTTCTCCATAACTGCCTATTTTTTTAATTTCTTCAAATACGTTTTCAATAACCCACATTTCGCCAGTTATGTTTAAGGCCCATTGTATTAAGGGTGATCCTATTGTAGCGGTATCTACATCGCCACATGCGAACAATGCGTCATACTGACGTCACGCAAAATCCTGCATCTCGCAAGCAGAGTTTACCGCGCATCTAGCATATAGTATACAACGGCCTGAGATGAATTATCGGGCAGTTGACCGCCAGACACAACACCCTTCTGGTCGGAGGTTCCTCCCTTTTCTATGGAGGATGAGTGAACTTTACACCCTGTTCCTCATACCTCTACACTATTAACAAAACTCAGGTACAAATAAACTCAGGACTACTTATTAAGAAATCCCTCATGGGATAAATAAATCCAGACCTTAGCATGCTTTCCTTACGGAATAACTCAACCTCAAATCTTTCATTTCAAATAAACCAATTACACGCACTTTTGAATTGTCAAGGGATCGGTCAGTCAGAAAGATGAAGCTAGTTGCCCATTCCAAAGCGTAGATATACCTATGGAGAAAACGGGCAAGAAACTCCACGGACACTCTTTTAAATCATAATATTGGATACATCATTCATGTTGAAATTATACATGTGAGGACGATGTAGAAAGACGTGCACGTTAAAAGCGTCCGTAATAAAAGAAATTAAAACAATTAGACGTATTGTTGACAGATTAAGACTGAGGTCAGACTGTGAAATACCCTCTGATTCTTTCACAGTCTGATCTCAGTCTTCAATAGGCTATTTTCCTAAAAAAATCTAGTAAGTCCATCAGTTAGATTATTAAAAAATATTGAACCCGTATTTTTCCTTTTGTCAATTATATAAAAAATGATGAAGATATTGCCCGTTAAAGTTCCGCGTGACGTCACTTGATTGCGTCACTTTTGCAAGCAAGTGACGTCACGACCCCCCTCCCCCACTCCCAAATTTTGACGCGCTTTATCTTTGTCATTTTTTGTTTGATTGACAAAATAAAAAATACGTGTCCATTATTTTTCGATAATCTAACTGACGGACTAAATATAATAATTATTTTTTTACCCAGGCAACTACCCTATTCCCGTAATTTTAAGAAAAAATAAGGGAATTACCCCTCTGGTTCTTAGCCTAATTTGTATAAATGACTTTTGATTCTGATTTTTTCTGATTTATTGTGTGTTACGGAATTAGGGTGCAGTTCTTTAACAAAAAACTACATACATCACACAATGCTAAAAACGTTCATAATTTTACCTGACTGCCCCAGAAGGAAGAGGAGGGTGTAATGTTTTATGTCCTTCACCTTTTTTTTTTTTTTTTTTTTTCAGGATGGGAAATCATCAAATGACCCCTCCCGCTCTGAGTGGAGCAGAAGGGAGTGTCAGACTCTTACTGGCTAAAACCCACCCGTGTTCCTTCCTTAGCCCTTTATGTACCAGGGCAGCGGTAACCCTTTCGGACGATCCCGCTACCCCGGCAGGCTATGTCCTTCACCTACAGCAAACATAAACTATATGTGACACAGTGAGGTAGGTGAGGTAGGCTCGGCGCTCGTAACGAGTGATAGTAAAAACAGACGGGCACTGAATTGTACATGAGTAGAATACGAATTTAATGTTAGTAAAGACTGCTCAGACACTGGAGCAGTAATGACTCGTGGTAACTTACGGGTCGTGGGCCGTGTGTTCGAATCCAGGCAGGCACTTGCTGAAAAAGGCATCATGCTGGGATAGGAGCCTTTTGGCCTCGTATAGGACTTTCAGTTTCATTTTTTTTTTGTTACTTTTTCTTTAATATAATTCGGTTTTTTATTTTCTTTCACTTTACTTTGTGTTAATTATTTCACCACAACTGCTCTCAAAACGGTGAAGGGAAACATCGAGAGGAAATAGGCATGTCCTAGAACCAAAAATTCGAAGACATGTGATATCTATCAACCCACTCTGGGCCCGCGTGATGGTCCCTCTCACAGAGAGGAGATCTGTGTCCCAGCAGTGGGAACATTAAAGGCTGATCATGCTGTATAATTGAATTACAATCTTGCGCTAGCAGAGCACAATAAATTACTAACTTTGTGTAGTGTTTGGGTCACAAAGATACAGGCTGTGCCTAGTTTGGGACCGCTGATCTGTCTGAGTTTTCTGTTAGTTAGAATTTCATATCGTTAGACTTCTATAGATTATTTATATTATAGAATTGTTGCGAATAATGTTTACAATTATGACTTTTTAATTTTGTTCGTGGAGATTAATTTCTAACATTAAATAATATTATGTTATGATGATTGTATTGTGGAAAATGTTTTATAGCTTTGACATTTTATTTCTACTTACTAATTGATTCTAAGTATTTTGCATGCAATTGATACACGATGTTGTATATAGCTAAACATGTGGACTATATTATATTACCAAACTGTAACACCTTTATACCATGTTTAAGGCAAATAAAGACTTATCTTATCTATGTGTTAGAGCTATTTGTAAGTTCAAGACATTGAATTTGAATTTATATGTGAACGACGTAAAATCGTTAAAAAGTCTCCGACCTGAGAATCGATAACTAGGACCTCGTGCTCATCCGTAGCGCCTACTACCACTAGACTAAGGAGGCTGTAAAAGTCCAGTGTCTGAGCATAAACAGCCAATAATGTTCCGACTGCTGGGACACAGGCCTTCTCTCTGTGAGAGGGAGTGGGCTGCAAACCACCACGCGGGCCCAGTGCGGGTTGGTAGATGTCACATGTCGCGCCTGTCTGGCTTCGAACCTACGACTTCCAAGTAGCAGCCGCTACCACTGGGCCATCACTTCTCTTCTTTATATTATATTTCATAACGACTGTCTTATGTCATTTTGACGTTCAAAAAGTGCTGATTCTCTGCCTAGTTCAATATTTATTTACATTACATAAGCTAACATTTAAAATAATGATAAGTATGTACATGTGAAAAAATAAGCAAAATAATCATAGGGCATCAAAAAATTCGTCCGCATCGCTGTCAACAGGAACTGTGCCCAAAAGGCTGGCAGCATTGCCACGTTGTATGGCGATGCTAATTTTTTGGCCAAGAAACAGGCCAGCCCTCTGGTCACGTGAAGAGTCGACTAACCGCTTGGCGATATCTCGAAAAACCAAGTGGGCACACGGACCCCATGGCCCAACCCCAAACGGCTCGAACATATAAGTCCCAATCAGGTTGGAATATTTTCGCCGTTTGAATAAATAACTTTTGATTTATATTTCGTAACAGTATTTTGTTTTAAAAGAGTGTCCGTGGAGTTTCTTGCCCGTTTTTCTCTTTGTAAGTATGATACGAAATCACCCCGCTAAGCTGCTATTTAAAATCCAAGGTCAAATTAAATTTGATAGCAAAACTCCGTAGAAGTGATGGGTAACGCTATCCAAGAGCGATAAAACCGAAGAAAACAGATTTTCTCAACTCAAACTTTAAATAAGAACAGTGCCAGCAGTCGTTGAGTCTTAAAAATAACATCAAATCAGTTTTAGTTTTATGTATTTTATATCGATACTCATGACGTCTGCCGAGTTTCGCTAGCTAATTTAATTTAACCCTGTATACTAATTAAAAAACCCCAATCATTTTTTTTTTTTTAATCGTACCCTGCCGTCGCTCTCAACCACAAGACCAACGGCGCAGTCATTCCATCTCAATGATGAATATGCAATGATCTCCAGTTTTTCATCGCTCGCCACGTGTCCCCGAGGACGGAACTTATTACATCTGTCGTGTATATATATAATTCAGTGAAGGTGTCGCACTCTATCTGATGAACTATTGATGTTGAGCGAGCGAAAATATACAAGTTTTTTTATTAAAATGATATTTCATCACGTTCGAGGTTCTCCAGAGGGATTTCGATTCGTGGTAGTTTTAATATCATTTCATAATTTTTACTTACCACAAATAGAGCGACGCGCGCTTTACTTGTGGTAAGTAAGCAAGTGTACAGACACGCTGCGAATGGGTGCGTGAAGACGAGCAGCCTCAGCACATAACACACACACACACACCCACACACCCCCACACACACACACTTCCAACTTCACCATTGTCTCTGGCGGTACCGAGAGCTCCTTCGCTTACACACACATTCACAGCGTGTCTGTACACTTGGTTACAACAAGTTAAGCGCGCGTCGCTTGGTGAGATAAAAATACTATACCTACCTAACCTATGATAAGTGACAGAGACTACTCTCTACGAATACCTAAGCCTATCTCCAGCAGTGGACTGCGATAGGCTGAGCTGATGAAATAATAGGGTAATCATAAGTTTCATGCTACGGAACCCTCAGCGCCGATTTCTTTTTTCAACTCATTGGAACTACTAAGTAAACTATCAAACCACTTGAAAAAAGCGAGCCTAGGGTGAAACTAAGGCAGTTTGGTAGGCAAACTTTTAGCGTTAACGATCAACTAAGTTTTAGACTTTTTTGTTATTAGAACAGCTTAGCAAATAAAATTAGGAGAGTTGATTGTCTATGACCTAGAGTTTTTACCTTGACTTATGTACTGAGTTTTACACTAAGATAAATATTAGGGGTTAAAGTATGAAATTGCCGATTTGTACTGAAAAATTGAAATTCGTTTTTTTTTTTAATTTAACATATTTATTTAATCATAATAATTACCATTATTATCTATACATTGCTGCCATCTAATAGGACATCTAATAGGTCATTGATGCCTTTGCGATAGAACTCTCGTGATCTAGATTCGACAAACTGTTTGAAAGCATTCGGAACTGCCTCCTGAGAAGAAAACTTTTTATCACGTAGAAAATTGTCCAAATCACGAAAAAAATGGTAGTCCGTTGGAGCAAGGTCTGGCGAATACGAAGGGTGACGAATGGTTTCTAATTGCAGTTCCTGTAGAGTTCAAACGGTTTCTCGTGCTGTATGAGGTCTCGCGTTATCATAGAGCAATAATGGTGAAGATCGATTCATGAGTCGGGGCTGTTTCACTGCTGGTTTTGCTATCATTGTTCGGAGTTCAACACAGTAGACATCTGCCGTTATTGCTTGACCAGATCGGAGAAAGCTATAGTGAATAAAACCATGCTGAGACCACCAAACAGTTACCATTACCTTTTTATTGGTAAGCTTTGCTTTTCCATCACGAAAGCGTTTAAACCAAAATCGCACGGTGCGTTCATTAGCAGTCCCCTCTCCAAACGCAACATTGATATTGCTAGCTGTTTCTGCCGCGTTAGTTCCGCGTCGGAACTCGTATTCAAAATTAACTCGAATTTTCGAAGTATCCATCTTCTTGTCTAAGCTGAATAAAAAAAAACAACTGAAAGTCGATAATTGGATGTTGCACATGTTTTAAAAGAAGAACTTCATAGGTACCATGTGAAAAAAGTTTCACTAAAAAATCTCAAACCATGAAGGTTCTATGTCAATTCGAAGTACCTATTACAATGAAACGGCAATTTCATACTTTAACCCCTATTATTTATTTATGGCAATAGACTTATTACATCGAAAGGGGCTTGTGGCTACGTAACAGCTTTGAACATTTGTTTTAACTATTTTGCATGCTTTAGTCTTAAGCAAAACATGTATGATCTCATCCTTAACTCATGTAACACCTTTGTATACCATGCTTTATGCAAATAAATCAAAAAGTAATAACATCCGCACGGGTCGATCGATGAGGTTAAGCTACGCTTGTCGCGGTTGGTCCGTGGATGGCTGATCATTTTCACATACCGAGACTGCTCCGTGCCTCTGAAAGTACGTTAAGCCGTTGGTCCCGGCTGTCATTCTTTGACAGTCGTTACGGGTCGTCAGAAGTCCGAAAGTCTGACAACCAGTCTTACCAAGGGGTATCGTATTCACCAGTAACTGGGTTGTGGAAGTCAGATAGGCAGTCGCTCCATGTAACATACTGGTATTCAGCTGCATCCGGTTAGACTGGAAGCCGAGCCCACCATAGTTGTGAAAACGACAGATGATGAAATATTGTTGTTGATCGTCATATCTGCCTACCGTGCATTAACCGCAGACCCTGCGCCTGATCTCTCTCCTGTCATGTTTGATTGCCTTCCCATCAAACTATGAGAATGAAAGAAGAGGGAATGCACCTGAGTCTACGCACACAATTGCGCACTATATCTCCCGCACTGATTGCTAGTCTCCGCTTGTGATTGGTCGCCATGGCCGAAATTCGGTCTGTAGGGAAAGCCCTACAGACCGAATTAGGTAGATAAAGATCTACCTACACGCTATAAACAGCTGCATCATCTATTTTAACGTCGCGTCGCGTCGCGTCCGTCCTACCGCTGAATAATTGATAGAAGCCGAGTGGTCATATCAATAATATCTGCAGATACACGACAGAAATATGAAAGAGATATAACATCACGGTTTTACTCCACGAAGGGGTAGATAGAGTGTAGAGTAGGCTTATTATACAGTTCAGTCACGAGTATAAGTATATATACACTTGGCTTTATTCAAAAGCGATTTACTCCTTTATTTTTTAATGAAATTTTATGTTGCTACGAACATAGTATTTTCGAACCCATAGGTTTTTGTAATGTATCGTATTTCATTGTTGTTTTCGTGATTTCACCCAAAAATCGCTATTGAAAGTTTCCAAGTGTTGACATATTAATGCTCGTGACTGTACATCCACATTAATTTCATCTGAATTCAGAGTTGTTTGAGTCCAAAGTCAAATAATTTATTTTTCAAATAGGCACATGAAAGGCACTTTTGATTGTCAAAATGTATAATAAAATAGAATTGATTCTAGTCGCCCCTTCCAAAAGGTAGTTTTCGTATGGAGAAGAATGGGCAAGAAACTCCACCTTTTGTTCCTCTTATAAAAATGTTTTGTATTATTTGCAATATTTTGTGTACATTAATTATATGTGAAGACGCACCTAGAATAAAATTACTCCAAAACAAAAGGTAAAAAGAATTAATTTAAATTTGACGACACGGTTAGCGCAGTGGCTGAGCGATCGACTGCTGCGCTGCGTGTCGCGGGTTCGATTCCCGCACGGAACAAATATTTGTATTACCTACAGATAGTTGGTCTGGGTCTAGCAGTTTGTGTATGTGAGTTTAAATGTTTCTAAACGCACCCACGATACAGGAGTGATTCCTAGTGTGGGGCAACGTTTTTTTTTTTTAAATAATAATAATAAATAAAGCAATGACAGGTAAATCAATTATGTGATAGATACATGGTGATTACATATTTACAAATATTGTAAAATCAAATGATTTTCCTAAAATTTTAACAAGTAATAATCTAGAATTCCCATGAGTCTCATGTAATAAGTTACACCATCTGCCTGCCTTTCCCCAACTATGTTGGGGTCAGCTTCCAGTCTAACCGGATGTGGCTGAGTCCCAGTATTTTACATGGAGCGACTGCCTATCTTATTTTACATGGCACTCCACCCACAACCCAGTTACTGGGTTATGTGATACCCCTTGGGAAGACTGGTTGTCAGACTTTCGGGCTTCTGATGACCTCTAACGACAGTCAATGCCACGAATGACAGCAGGGTCAACGGCTTAACGTGCTTTCCGAGGCACGGAGCGGTCTTGGTATGTGAAAATGATCACCCATCCACGGACCAACCGGGCAAGCGTAGCTTAACCTCATCGATCGACCCATGTGGCTGTTATTACTCAGCCACAAGCCCCTCTCCATGTAATAAGTATATTGCCATAAATAAATATTTATCTTAGTATAAAACTTTATGGTAAAAACTCTCGGCCATAGACAATCAACTCTCCTAATTTTATTTGCTAACTAAGCTGTTCTTTTTTTTTACTAGTCTGCGCTGTCCTACTCCTGGGCAAAGCCCTCCCCCCAATCCTTCCATCTGTCGCGAACCCGCGCGTCCTTCTTCCAGTTTTGACGGAACCTATCCAGCTCATCCCGCCATCTCCTACGTGGTCTGCCACGACCCCGCCTCGCTGTCTCAGGGCGCCAATTCTGTGCTATTTGGGCCCACAGTTTGTCCGGCATGCGGCAGACATGTCCTGCCCAGTCCCATTTAAGTTGGGAAGCTTTTTAAGCCACGTCAGCTATTTTTGTTTTAGAGCGCAGTATTATTGCAACATAGACTTAAAGATAAAGAGGTTAAACGTAGTTTCAGAAAAGATATAAGAATTACAACAATATACTAGTTCAGGATGCTCTAGAAAATAACTGCTCCCTAAAAATAGCAAAACAGGGTTTTTCGAATCACAAGTCATGGATCACATATTTAAAAAATGGCCACGGCAAGAAGCATATGAATAAATCAAAAGTTTTTTTTTTTTTTTTTTAAACGTTGCTCACACTAGGAATTTCTAAACTCGCATACACAAACAACCAAACCCGGAACAACTACTTGTAGGCCATACAAATATTTGTTCCGTGCGGGAATCGAACCCGCGACACGCAGCGCAGCAGTCAATCGCTTAACCACTGCGCCAACCGTGCCATCAAATTAGATATATGTACAACATTTTATAAATCCCTCTACTCCGACGGCACCCAACCACCCTCAACACCCGATTACTTCTGCCCTGACAGTATTCCACCAATAACCGGATATGGGGTTCATGTAGCCCTTTCTAATCGATCATGTGGCGAAGATGGCCTTAGCACAGAAACACTGAAAATAGGCGAACCTATTCTCCTCCCATACATCACCCTGCTCTTTAACAGCATTCTGCATTCAGGTAGCTTTCCTAAAGATTTTTGTCACTCTAATATTATTCTGCTCCACAAAAAGGGCGATGAATCCGATATTAATAATTACAAGCCCAGTTTAATATCACATATCTACAAAATTGTTCATAAAAATAATTGAAAATCGCATATCTGGCGAACTAGATAAACACCAACCCCCTAAGCAAGCAGGCTTCCGACCTGGCTTTTCTAAGAAAGATCATCTGCATGCAGTCAATCAACTCATAGAAAAACACCAGGAATATAAAATCCCGTTATACCTCGGCTTTGTCGATTATTCCAAAGCTTTCGACAGCATTTCAAACACATCCATCCATTTTTGACGCCTTAAGCAACCAAGACACTGATTCCAGCTATATAAATCTGTTACGCAACATTTACAAAAATAGTACAGCCGCAATAAAACTTGAAACCACCGGTCCAAAATTTAAAATAAAGAAAGGAGTCAAACAGGGCGACCTGCTATCTCCTAAACTGTTCACCAGTAAATACCCTTGAAGAAATCTTTAGGAAGTTGGCAGCCGAATGGAGGGAAAGATGCATTGTCCTTGGCGAAGCGAGACTGACAAATCTACGTTTCGTCGACGACATTGTTCACTTCTCATCCTCAGCTACTGAACTTGAACGGATGCTCCAAGAACTTAGCAATGCAAGCCTTGAGGTTGGACTGAAGATGAATATGTCGAAGACTAAAGTTATGTGCAACGAAACATCTAGAAGCATAAAAGTAGACGGGGAGATAATACAACATGTCCAGGAATACCTTTACTTGGGCCAAGTAGACTCTTTCCAGGCGAGACAAGATAAAGAAATCACAAGACGAACGGAAAACGCCTGGAAGAGCTACTGGTCCATGAAGGATCCTTTTAAGGGTGAGTTGCCTATGGCACTGAATCGCAGGCTCATGGACATGTGTATTCTTCCCGTCTTAACCCATGGTGCACAAACTTGGTCTTTGACTAACACCCAGAAGTCCAAACTAGGCGTTAAACTAACGGATCGTGCTCGAAGCTGTTCTAATAAAAAAAAAACAAAAGCTTAGTTGATCGTTAAAGCTAAAAGTTTGCCTTATTTTCACCCTAGGCTAGCTGTTTTCAAGTGCTTTGATAGTTTACTTAGTAGTTCCAACGATTTGAAAAAAGAAATCGACGCTGAGGGTTCCGTAGCATCAAACTTATTATTAAGTACCCTATTATTTCATAAACTCAGCCTATCGCAGTCCACTGCTGGACATAGGCCTCTCCCAAGCTGCGCCACAACACCCTGTCCTCCGTCTTCCGCATCCAGTCCTTCCCAGCCACTGCCGCCTTCTTTAAGTCGTCCATCCATCTAGCTGAAGGGCGTCCCACACTACGCTTGCCGACACGTGGTCTCCACTCCAGAACTCGTCTGCTCCAGCGGCCATCGGTTCTTCGGCAAACAGGGCTATGCACCTTAAAAAGATTACTGGCAAAATGTGGGTGAATGTACCTACAATACACAGTATATAACTCTGCCTCTTTCGGGGAATACAGGCCGTGTTGGTTCATTGGTCGCAAGCGGTACTGCTGAGAATGAGGTCCTGGATTCGATTGCCAGGTCGGGACAACTCGCCCGCTATTACATGGGACTTAAACATAACTGACGTAATGTAAGCGTACTCTATACCTCTACCCATCATTTCGGGCAATACAGGCACGATGTATGTTATGTGAAACTAAGAGTAGCTTAGACTGAAATAGCTCAGACTATTTTAGAGCCTGGATCGATTGCTTCACAAGGTTATGAGCTGAGTTAGCAGCATTCGTTTGTGAATTAAATCATTTATTTTGAGATAAAATATCCATAGGTAAATTTAAGACTTATAGTTGAAGTACAAATACAACTCTATCGAGACCGTTCTGTCCTTGGAATGTTCTTCATGACCCTAAGGGATAGGCAGGAAGGTAAATTCATCCACATTTCGCCAGGTATGTTTCAGTCATATATCAGTATAACTGTTGGGATAGACCTCCTCTCGGTGAGAGAGAGTAGTCCACCACGCGGGCCCAGTGCGGGTTGGTAGATGTCACATGTCTTCGATTTTTTTTTTTGGTTCTAGGACATGTCGGTTTCCTTACGATGTTTTCCTATAGTATCCATACGACAGGCTTCGTTAATTCGTCAAGAAAAAACCGGAAATCTGACTTGCCTCGGGAATTAAACTCAGGATCCTACGCTCAGCAGTTGCGCTTGTGAACTATAGACCAAAGACTTTTACAAACTTTATAAAATACTCAGTTATATCGAATGGGGTAGGTAGGTAAGCCTCCACAAACTTGACTCATAAAAGATAGAAACGGCAGTCAAATCCGACAAAACGCAGCTAAATCCCAATCCGGTCCGCCGATGTCCGGCCGGACATCCATGTCCGGCGTCCGGTGTCCGGTGTCCGGCAGCCGTCCGGAACACGAGAACGAAGCTATTCGAAACGCTATCTCTAATTGATTTCGAGTTATAGGTCCGAATTGATTTTAGAATATTAATTTTGTAATTTTGATTTGGTATGCAGTTTGAGGGTAGTTTTAATTAATTATTACGAACTTGTAATATCAGCCATGTTTAAAATGTTCAAACGGATGTATTGCATAATCAGGCTTAATGTTTCTACTGCTGGGACACAGGCCTCCCGTCTGTGCCTTTTCCCAACTTTGTTGGGGTCGGCTTCTAGTCTAACCGTTCGTCAGAATCGTTGAGCTCTTTAAGTTTTGAGTTGAGCTGCACAATTTCTGACAAATGCGTGCACTTGCACATGTCCTCTCAATCTGTGTGGTTCTTTCCTCAAAAGACCATCTCAGACATCGATCTACATGGTCTTCATATGATCTGACCAAGATTATGTCTGGACTTTAAAAGAGACTCTGACCTCTGAGTTTGTTTCGGCCTTTCTTCTCAGACTAGTCAGATAGGAAACGCCGACCTCATCTAGTTTTAAAATATGATTGACGTGTAAAAGTGTCTGTACAAACCTACTTACAAAAATAAAATCATTTATCATTTAACCGGACGCAGCTGAATACCAGTATTTTACATAGAGCGACCGCCCATCTGACCTCCACAACTCAGTTACTGGGGAAATACAATACCCCTTAGTAAGATAACCCATAACGGCTGCCCAAGATCCACGAATCACAGTCACGACCAACGGTATTATAAACTATAGCTGACCGAGCGAATTTTTCGCGTACCGCCATATTTTTTTTTTCTTTTAATTTTCTTCTATACAAACCTTGTCCTGACGATAACAAACACAAAAAAAAAAGAATTATCCAATTTGGTGCAGTCGATCGGAAGTTATGCGCGTACATACATTTCGGTGATTCATTTTTATTTATATATACACATATAGATACATGTAGATAGGTGGCGGAGAAGGGGGGGACTTGAGAAATGAAATATTGGCTCCGCAAACGTTATTAGATCGTCACACCACCTTCGCCGTGGTCTACCTCGACGGCGATGTCCTCCCTCAGGCGTCCAGTGAGTGACGATCTTTGCCCATCTGTCCGGGTGTATCCGGGTGTAAAAAAACAACTGAAAGTCGATAATCGAATATTTCACATTTTTTAAAAGAAGAAATTCATAGGTACCATGTGAAAAAGTTTCACTCAAAAATCTCAAACCATGAAGGTTCTATGTCAACTCGAAGTACCTATTACAATAAAACGGCAATTTCATACTTTAACCCCTATTAATATCATAGTAAAGACTAAACTTTATTACCATTTTGAAAATGGAACAAAAACCATCCCTCCAATAAAATAAACATCGTTGCCTAGCGTTTAAAACGAAAAAAGTAAGAGAAAAAAAAAACAAAATGGCGCGACCAAACTGTTGCTCGTACAGAAAAATTGGAAACTAGGTAACGTTCCTGCGTGCGACGGCTATTTTTTTAAACGATTTTTAAAAGAATGAGGTTTTCAATTCGACGTACTGTTTTTTTTTTACTTTTCCTTTCCTAGTAGTTTTCTATTACTAGTTACCGTAGTAAATTACTGTGGATTTGGCATAACGAGCATAATTCCAATGTATTTTAGGATACAGAGCACAGAATCGCTGCGCTGGCGTATAGTCCGGCCGCCAAGAGAATGCGATCGGTTGACACCTGTCAGTTTGATACAGACGAATTGATCTTTATTAGCTACTAGAATTTTCACACTAACAGGTATCAGGAACGCATCCTCTCGACGGCCGCACTGTAATAAAATTCGTGGCCCAAAGAAAAAGCGCAGAACTTCTGGGGGTCAACTCTCTACAATAGGTGTGTTAAAGTATTATGGTAGCCAATGGAATAGCTATGCAAGCCACTCAATTAGAGAATTTAGAGTTATGTGATATTTAGTGACGAATCCTGGGAAATTTTCAACAAAACATGAAAATCGGTTTTTTTTTGGATTCCATGAACTTTCGCCTAGGCTTTATGGGGTGCTTAATTGTTGCAAATGGGTCACATTATCACGCCCTGGAAGGAACACGTCGAGTTCCCCTGTCAAACCTGGTAAACTCTACTTGCTCAATGCAGGATTTTGCGTGACGTCAGTATGACACGCAGGTCGGATGTGGCGTTGTAGATATCGCTACATAATCATCATGTCAGCTGAAAGAATCTCTCTCCAAGCTTTATCCGAAAGACTCAAAGGAAATTTATTCTAATTTTTGTTTTTTTTTTTTTTGTGGATTTGGTTTACGATTTCATAATTTTTCTTCGTCCCTTTCCAGGCTCTTTCCTCAGTGTTTTCAGTGTGTAAATTCCAGTCATTCAGTGAACATAGTGTACCCAGTGTCCAAGGCGTTAAAGTTTACTTCAGGGGAAAACAGGCGTACAGCTGGCAGACCTAATGGGTGAGTGATTATTCATATATTCTTTTTAATTACTGGTCTAAAGGTGGTTACGATTTGTTGGTTTTTGTGTGAAAGAAAAGGAAACATAAATATTAAAAGTAGAAACTTTAACTTGAAAATTATGCACTTTAAGTACAATAAACTTAAATCTAGTATCCTAGGCGTCAAATTGACAGATCATATTCGCAACACCACACTGCGCTCCAAAACACAGATTACTGACGTTGCTTGAGAAAGCCACTGGCCACGTCTGCCGTCTGCCCAATGAGCTGTAGGCCAAAAAAACCACCACGTGGAGCACCGACACAGCTAGAAGGCGTCGCGGCATACCTCGTAGAAGATGGCGGGACGAGCTGGACAAAACAAACGACCAATGGTCTACTTTGCCCTGGATCGAAAGAGCTGGAAGTCATGGGGAGAGGCCATTGCTCAGCAGTGGGATGATACAGGCTAACAGTTACTTAATCAAACTTAACAAGGATTGTTTGCGTGGTAAAAATCGACAAAATGTAAATATGAAAAGCGTACGGGTGTACGTCGCTGTTTTTTTCTTCGAGCTTGGCTTGACGCACTACAACGTAGATTTTCATTGATGACGATTGACAATAAGCCGATATCGCACGAACGGCGGGATTTTATCGCGCACTGAATTTTCAACTCTCGTTGTTGAGCCGAGCGTTGAGAATCAAAAGACCGCGTTAAAAAAACAAACTGTTGGATTTTTAACTCTCGGGGCTAAGCAGTGTGTTGAATATGCAGTGAGCAAAAAATTAAAAAAAATCGCCGCTGGAGAAAATAGCCCGTGTGAACCTGAGCTAAAGGTACAATTCTGAAGGCGTAACGTACGTTAATACGTTACGCACGTTACGTAATTACAGAGAGTTAAGTACATAGAAACCAGTCGTGTCGTTGTGTTCTGTCGTTGCGATAGCTGTGCCGCACGCCGCTGCGGTTTCAGAATTGTACCTAAATGTGCACACGAGGGGTAGCGGGATCGTCCGAAAGGGTTACCGCTGCCCTGGTACATAAAGGGCTAAGGAAGGAGCACGGGTGGGTTTTAGTCAGTAAGAGTCTGACACTCCCTTCCGCTCCACCCAGAGCGGGAGGGGTCATTTGATGATTTCCGAAAAAAAAAAAAAAATTCACACGAGCGACACGCGTCGACGACAGAGGCATCTGCAAGCGCTGACGCGTGTTGGCAACAGCCGCCTACATTTATTTTATGTTAACTGGCATCTCGCAGTTCAACATGGAGGCATCCACAGGCAAGCCGCTTAAGCAAAGAACCGGGCTTGCCTGTGGATGCCTCAATAAATTATGTCCTCTAACCAGAGCTTAAGAAACTTAAAAACTAAACGACTACACGCTTAGGGCACCCCCGGTGGGATACGGACCTCGGCTTAGGGTGTCGCGTGGGAGAGGGCAGCAAGGGACAGGCTGGATCGGATTTAAAACTACAGGCTCAGTGACGCGGGCTGGCTCGAGCAAGGGTTGGGGCGGGCCAGCCGCCTACAACATGCCGCTCGTGTATTTACACGAGCGACGCGTGTCCGCGTCTTTTGCCATTGCCTCTGTCATCGACGTGTGTCGTTCGTGGTATGCACACTAAATGTGATTTGAATAATACGAACAATTTAGTTGCCAGTCGACTTGCTAAAAATACATTTACCAGACTATAAGAAAACAATATTAATCTCAATCTGAAAAAGTAAGTAATTAATTCGAATGATCATCGTCATTAATAGCATCCTACCCACTTCTAAGCACATTCCTTCTTCATAACAAAACTAAATAAATATGAATGGAACTTTGTTCCTGCCCATCCATTAAGTCTCCGGCGTGACGGATCAAGTATTCATTAATTAATCATTCAGAGAAAGGAAATAACAAATGGATGTTAATTATATGTCATAAGCTTTTAGCGATGTGGCGAAATTATGGCGAATAATGTATCGTGTTATATAAAAGGTATATTTCGACGGCACGGTTGGCGCAGTGGTTAAGCGATAGACTGCTGCGCTGCGTGTCGCGGGTTCGATTCCCGCACGGAACAAATATTTATATGGCCTACATGTAGTTGTTCCGGGTCTGGCTGTTTGTGTATGTGAGTTCAAATGTTTGTAAGCGCACCCACGACACAGGAGAAATTTCTAGTGTGGGGCAACCGTTTAAAAAATAATATAAAATGTAGCGCATTAAGAGAAACATGGAAATATGTATAGGATAATTCTAGAGCCTATGACTTTCAACTGAATACAGTTTATTTTTTAATTTTTGTTAGTCTAACTTGTGTCCCACTGCTGGGACATACGGCTACTCTCTTCGAGAGTGGGAGTGGTCGGTACTCCACCAGGCGGGCCCAGTGCGGGTTGGTAGATGTACAGTCAACAAATGATTCTCACTAAACTTCAACTATATCCGACAACCCTGTATACTTATCTCTTTTGTTGACTATACACGACTGTACTTCTTTTTGGATCTAGGACATGCCGGTTTCTTCACGATGTTTTCCCTCACCGTTTTGAGAGCAGTGGAGATGAAATTATTTACACAAAGTAAAGTGCCTGTCTGCTGCGACTCGTAAATCAGGGTTGTTACCACTGGACCACGTCTGCATCTCTCTCGGTCGTGTCGGGTTGCCGTGCCATCGGACTATGAGAGTAACGGAACAGAGAGTGCTCCTGTGTTTACGCACACACTTGTGCGCTGTAATATCTCCTACGGACCTGGCTATTCTCTGTTGAGATTGGCCACCGTGACCGAAATCGGTCGGGAGGCTTAAATTTATTAGGTATACCTAAAAATGATTTTTTTTTCAATTAAGCCATGCACGGAAACGCTCAAAATACTTATTATATTTAATTGAAAATGGAAATCTTGGTACAAAACTTAGCAAAAGTCTGTACTTACACACTTATTTTATTTGTATTTAACAAACACAACGGAACTTCACAAAAACTGTAGTTTTTACGAAAAGTTGAACTGAAACCGAGAAACACTCGGTGCTAAGAAATAAGTTGGAAAATAAAAACACAATTTCAAGCTGCTTTTGTTTAAAATTAAGGTTTTAAATGAAACAGAATTTCGTCGTCATCAACCAGAGGGGCAAATCTCGTAATTTTAAGAACGTTCACAGTCAGAGGGGCAATTCTTGTAATTTTAAGAACGTTTACAGTCAGAGGGGCAATTCTCGTAATTTTAAGAACGTTCACAGTCAGAGGGGCAATTCTTGTAATTTTAAGAACGTTCACAGTCAGAGGGGCAATTCTCGTAATTTTAAGAACGATCACAGTCAGAGGGGCAAATCTCGTAATTTTAAGAACGTTCACAGTCAGAGGGGCAATTCTTGTAATTTTAAGAACGTTCACAGTCAGAGGGGCAATTCTCGTAATTTTAAGAACGTTCACAGTCAGAGGGGCAAATCTCGTAATTTTAAGAACGTTCACAGTCAGAGGGGCAATTCTTGTAATTTTAAGAACGTTTACAGTCAGAGGGGCAATTCTCGTAATTTTAAGAACGTTCACAGTCAGAGGGGCAAATCTCGTAATTTTAAAAACGTTCACAGTCAGGGGGGCAATTCTTGTAATTTTAAGAACGTTCACAGTCAGAGGGGCAATTCTCGTAATTTTAAGAACGTTCACAGTCACAGGGGCAAATCTCGTAATTTTAAGAACGTTCACAGTCAGAGGGGCAATTCTCGTAATTTTAAGAACGTTCACAGTCTGATCTGTCTCAATCTGTCAAAAATACGGCAAATTTCCCTACATTTTGACAAGTTTTTGACATTTATTTGTCGCCGAGATGAGACTGCGACTAGATTTTGAACGTTTTAAATTACGAGAATTGGCCTTCTGATCTCGGGCTCAATCTGTCAAAAATACCTCTAATTTGCATACATTTTTCAAAAATGTAGGGAACAAAAATGATTTTTGTCAAGTTTTTGACATTGATTGTCGCTGAGATGAAATTGCGACTAGATTTTGAAAGTTTTAAAATAAAAATATAATATCCTATACTAACTAAAACTATTAAAAAACTAAAATATGGCGTCGAAATATTCCTTCACGTTGCTGTCGACTGGTATTTTTTTTTTTAATGAACCCAAGAAACTGGCGGCATTGCGGCAATGCTTAGCCTCTGGCCAAGATAAAAGCCAGCCCTTGGGTCGCGGGAAGTGTCAACCAGCCGTTTAGAGAGTTCATTGAACAAGCAGTAAGCTCTCGGACCCCACGGCCCGAGGGTTTCAACCCCAAACCGCTCGAAAATATAATTTCCGATAAGGTTCGCAGCAGCAGCGCCGCTCCGTGCGGGAATCAAGCCCGCGACACGCAACGCAGCAGTTGATCGCTCAGCCACTGCGCCAACCGTGCCGTCAAATCACAATCTGAATCATTTTTGCTAATCCATTGCTTCATATGTTCGAATTTGTCTGCTCAACAACGTAAATAACCCACTAAACGTTGTTGAACTGTCAAAATGAAAGCTACTGTTAGTGTGTTAGGTACACAGTTACTCCGCAGCTCTATCCATCAACATATAGTATTTTTACCTTACGAAGTGACGCGCGCTCTACTTGTGGTTGCCAAGTTTACAAACACACTGTGAATGTGTGCTGAAGAGAGATCAAATTTGATTAATAGAACCTTAACCATATCGTATCGTAACTTCCAGTACTATCCTCCAGTACTATCCTCCAGTACTATCTTCCAGTTCTATCTTCCAGTTCTATCTTCCAGTTCTATCTTCCAGTACTATCTTCGAGAACTATCCTCCGGTACTATCTTCCAGTACTATCGCCCAATACGGGCCTCTGGATAGAAAAATCTATTTGTTGATAACCCAACCAATGCCAGTCGAGTGTCCGTCGGAGCGCTGCAGTTAAAAAGTTAGTTTGTATTCCCTTTCAGAGAGTGAATAGCTGATGTGGTGTGATGGGGGGAAGGGAAGGGGGGAGTAGTTTCAAAGGGGGCACGGGAAATTGGTACATGAACGAAAAGTTACAAGGAGCATACTAGGGAAAGAATCCTGAATTGTGGGTTGGTGATCGCAAGCTCTACTGCTGAGTAGGAAGTCCTGCGGGGTAGTTGCGTACCTAACACACTAACAGTAGCTTTCATTTTGACAGTTCAACAACGTTTATTGGGTTATTTACGTTGTTGAGCAGACACATTTTTCGAACATATAAAACAATGGATTAGCAATATCCTTCAAAATGATTCTGATTGAGATTGTTGGTGTGTTACGCAATTAGAGTGTTGGGTTCGATTACCGATTCCCGGGTCAGGCAAAGTGTTTATTCTTTTTATCACTTTATCGATAAATATAATGATTATTTACATTATATAAGGTAACATTTAAAATAACAATACATATGTACAGTCACGAGCAAAAGTATGTATACACTCGGCTTTATTCAAAAGCGATTTACTCCTTTATTTTTTAATGAAATTTTATGTTGTTACGAACATAGCATTTACAACCCATATGTTTATGTAATGTGTCGTATTTCAACGTTGCATTCGTTATTTCTCGAAAAAATCGCAATTGAAAGTGGCCAAGTGTTGACATATTGGTGCTCGTGACTGTACATGTGAAAAAATAACAAAAACAAAAAATAATCATAGGTCATCAAAAAATTCGTCCGCATCGCTGTCAACAGGAACAGTGCCCAAAAGGCTGGCAGCATTGCCACGTTGTATGGCGATGCTAATTCTTTGGCCAAAAAACAGGCCAGCCTTCTGGTCACGTGAAGAGTCGACTAACCGCTTGGCGATATCTCGAAAACCAAGTGGGCACTCGGATCCCATGGCCCTAGTGTTTAAACCCAAAGTGTTATTGAATTTTTCCATCAGGAATTTCTCAGGAGCAGCCCGGAGGCCGGAATTCCCCATACCAACAGGCTCGCCTGCTATTTCATGGTACTTAAACATAACTGACGACATGTGGGTGTACTACAGGTACAGCTATGCCTAACCCCTCAGGGATTACATTCGTGATGTTACGTGTGTGTGTGTCATTAAAAATATTTGTTAATACATGATTATTGGCTGAGATTTCAGTGTAAATGATGATATGGTTAGAAAGGGGGTGAGTACCGAGAAGACGACTGATAGAGAAGTGTGGAAGAAGAAGACATGTTGCGTCGACCAGGAATAAATTGGCATAAGGGAAGGAAAATTATGATTTTAGCTGCGGCTAGCTTCAACCTATATCACAGATAATAAAACAAAAACAACCATAATTGTACTTACCTACCCATAAAGGACGATGCCGATATGGAAAGAGAACGGAGGGTGTTGACTGTCCGATGCAATATGCTGGCTCGCAGGTTTGCGCGTTGTACTACAGAGGTGAAATCAACTCTATTTAAGTCTCTTTGCCAGTCGGTGTACACGTGCACTCTATGGGTTCAGTATACGCAAAGGGCATACAACGCCCTCAGAGTTCAGTACAATAACACCTTCAGGATGTTGTTGGGGCTGCCACGTTACTGCAGCGCCTCCGGGATGTTTGCTGAAACACGTGTGGATGGTTTCAACACCATCCTACGAAAACGGATGGCGGACATAATGCGCAGAGTGCGTGGGAGCGCCATCAGCATTCTGAAGGTCATCAGTGATAAGCCGTGTTGCGACATCATGGCTCACTGGGGACATGTTCATGTGCATGTGCCCGGAGAGTCAGGTGAGTGCGGACGGTACATGAACTGGGCCCGTATTCCCGTGATTTAAAACGTTCAAAATCTAGTCGCAGTCTCATCTCGGCGACAAACAAATGTCAAAAACTTGTCAAAATGTAGGGAAATTAGACGTATTTTTGACAGATTGAGACTGAGATCAGACTGTGAACGTTCTTAAAATTACGAGAATTACCCCTCTGATTGTGTGTGCATTATTAGTGCACTAACAATATAGGTCAAATATGTTTTTTTTTTTTTTTTACTAAGTCGTGTGTAATACTAACAAAACTATGGATCTTGTGGGTCTGAAATAAAATATATATATTTTTTTTATAAACCCCACATAAATTTAAAAAAAATCAAACAAAAAATCCATAAACACCAACAACGCATCATAGACAAAGATATTTTACCTGCTGTGTCTATGTCCAGATATTGTGCTCGTGTCCCAAGAGAAAGAAGAGAGAGACTTCACTTTTTTAAGCGTGTCTCTTAATTTCCCTTGATTTTACAGTCTTTTTTTCAATTATCTCGTTTTTTCTATGCCTTCCGTGAAATTACATTATTTTTTCGAACTTTTCTAATATTCTATATTTCTTTTCTATATCATCCCTATTCAGGTGTCAATGTTGGAACGAAGTTCTTTTACGGAGCTTGCGGTAAGAGTAAAATGGGAAAATCGTCACGTAACGTCACCCATGTGCGGGAGTGTCATGGTTTCCGAGGATGCTAAAGCCGATATTGTGGTCAAAATGAAAATCCAAGATGATTGACTGCAAAAATTTTCGTCATTTTGAAATTTCTGCAGCCGCCATTTTGGATTTTTATGTTGAACTTCGTTCCTGCCGGGGGTGCTAAGAGCCCATACGTATTTTTATTTAATGAACTCAAAGCCTGAGGCAGAATTAACATAAAAAGTCGTAAAAATATCAACAACAGTAATTTATTCACGTTGTAATATCAATATTGGCCTCCATTTTAAATAAAACGTATTCGTTTGGTAGCAGTTACGTGTATTTATGTACAGCAAGCATTCCTGCAGTGTTTGTTATTTAAATAAACGGTCGCGAGCGGAAAAAGCGGGCGTTTTTAGCAAACATTCAATTACAGTTTCATAGGAATTGAATCTAAAACCAGGGGGCCTATTTCGTAGTACAAAGTGCGAATGTTCGGATCGGACCGACACATGGCCGAACCGAATATTATTTAAAAATGCGAAAAAAGTTCGGATCGGCTCAGTTGGGTCGGGACCATAGTCAATATTCGAAAGAGTATAGGAGTGTAGGATCGGAACCAACCGAACCAAATAGTAACTTCGTAGCAGGAAACGGCCGAACATTCGGCCGATACTACTTCGGAGTAGACCCCCTAACGTTTAGAAGCCAGTGTAGCTCTATTTCATGCTGCCTACCCTTTCCCAACTATTGGGGTCGGCTTCCAGTCTACCCGGATGCAGCTGAATGCCAGTATTTTACATTGAGCGACTGCCTATCTGACCTCCACAACCCAGTTTCTAGGTAAAACGATACCCCTTGGACTGATTGCCAGACTTTTGGTCTTCTGACTACAACACTAACCAACGACGATGAACTTCAATCATTGTCAATTTCAGGTCTCCTCTTAAATTTTAAGGGCGCATTCCAAGAGGCAGTATTTCAATGGAGGATTATTTGTGAGTTTTCATAACCCTCACAAAATAAATGCGAACTCATTGGGCACATGTCTCTTGGGGGAAAAAGTTTAAATTGTGGGCAGAAATGAAAACGTTGAAAATGGACGGGAGTACCTACTGTATTTTTGTTTGTGAACAAAAAAGGGAGTTTTTTTACTTCACTGTGCTTTTGTATGTTTAATGCATATTATATGGGGGTTGAACGCGGACTAAACACATTAAAAAAAACGGGTTGCACTCCGGGAGTGCCCGCAGAAGTGAAAACTTGAATATTAACGTTGTGCATTTTTGATATTTTGGAATGCAGTCTAACTCTCCCTCCGTCTTAGGAATTATTCGATCAGCTCACGTGTCCTGACGCGAGCTCCGTCTTACGAATTTTCGATCAGGTCACGTGTCCTGACGCGAGCTCCATCTTACGAATTTTCGATCAGGTCACGTGTCCTGACGCGAGTTTAACATTTTTAACCCATCACAAAAAAACTTCTTTAGCGGCGTTGTGCACTTTTTTTGTGATGGGTAAAAAATCCGTCCCATCGGACTATGAGAGTGAGGGAAGCGGGAGTGCACCTGTGTCTGCGTACATTTGTGCACCACAATATCTCCCGCGCCGAAGGCTGGTCTCCGTTGAGATTGGTCGCCGTGGCCGAAATAAGGTCTGGAGTACTTTATGGAAAGTGTTGACAAAGCCGCCTCTAGTGGCGAACGCCGAGGTGAACTCTGTGGTGCCTACCGAGGCACGGAGCAACGCGGAAGCTAAACTACCTTAATTTAACTAGTGATAGAGACTAGTACTAGTGTTCTTGTGGTGATAGAGATAAAATATGGCGCCCGACCACGCCTGGAACGTGTTAGTTAATGAAACTAACGGTTCGGATAGAATGCGTTAGCGAGTTTCTTACTCGATGTGCCAAATTAACTTAGATGCGAAATCATCTAAATTAATTTGGCACATCGAGTAAACGGCTTTGTCTCACGTCGTCAAAACTATACGGACAATTTTCTGGAGGTTTTCATTATTTTAAAACAAAACAGGAAACAATTCTTTATTGGCATACAAACATATGGACAAAGTGAGGCCCTGAGTCCTGCTGTAGGTAAAACACCTAGCTGTTTTGTTTGCTTTTTTTTTTCTTTAGCTCCATAAAAAAAGAAAACGGAAAATGGTTCTTAAAGAACTTTACTCACATTTGAAGCATCCTAAATTACGTACGTCGCCAGGCCTGGGCCAGGTCCCGCTAAATGACAAACGACATCGCGGCAGGCCCAGACGGAGATGGCGGGATGAGCTGGACTCCTTTAATAAATATTGGTCGACTCGGCGGCTCTGGACAGAGAGAGGTGGAAGGAGAGTAGGGAGGCCTTTGCCCAGCAGTGGGACACTAATGGCTAGTAATTATAATAATCTGGGCATTTCTTTTTTCGGCCGCAAGTCGTAGCGTTGGATGGCCCACAAGGTGGAGTGATGACCTTGTGAAGGCTGCAGGAATCCGCTAGATGCGGGAAGCACAGAACTAGTCGAAGTGGAGGTGCTTGAAGGAGGCCTATGTCCAGCAGTGGAGTTTTTCGGCTTAAAAAGTGACTACACAGTACCTACTCAGGTCCAGTTGAAAACCAGCGTCAGGCACTAGTCTAGTTGTCTTTGCTGAACTGGGCCTTTTTGGTGCAGCCGTGAGGCACACTTTCCTGCTAATTTCTTACATCGAGCTTTACACTTTTTCTTTGATCTTTATTTTTTTGTTTTTATCTGATGTATGTATCTGGTTTATTGTGTGTCGTTTAGTCTGTGACGTAGGTGCGGTTCGGGAACTGAAAACAATATTGATAAACTGTTCCTCCGAGCCGCACGTTACGAAATTTTGTTTCAGTGCGGTTAGTGGAAGTGCTCAAGTGCGGTTCGCGGAAGTGCTGTTGAAATCAGTGCTCTAAGTGGAATACCTCCTAAATAAATGTATTTTCTTTTTTTCTTCGTCATTCTATTCAGTGTTTTGTTTCGACTGCTCGTAAAACGACATTTGAGCTCATCATTTTGAAGGCGCCTTCTAAATCGCCTCGTCAGTAAGCATTTACGATTCTGGCAATGACTATAGTACTTATAAAAGTACATAGAATATAAGTACCATTTACAGTAGCCAAGAGTCATGGCTACCTTCACAGCACAGTTTAAAAACACTTTCGGACATTTCGATGCCAAATAAAAGCGCAATAAATAAACAATAATCTTCTCTGTTCATTTAAATGGCGGCCATTTTAAATAATGTATGGTAAGACGTTTGGCGGCGCCATCACATGTCTACTGTGAAATAATGTGGGATTTTAATTAAATGTTTATTTATTTATCCTTTTTTTTATGTCATCATCATCAACATTTCAGTCGAAAGACGTCCACTGCTGGACATAGGCCTCCCCGAAGCACCTCCACTTCGACCAGTTCTGTACTTCTCGGCTTCTGCGGCCTTCACAAGGTCGTCCATCCACCTTGTGGGAGGCCTTCCAACGCTACGTCTTCCGGTACGCGGTCGTCACTCCAGAACCTTTCGGCCCCATCGGCCATCTGTTCTGCGAGCAATGTGCCCTGCCTACTGCCACTTCAGTTTGGCAATTCTTCGGACTATGTCGGTTACCTTGGTTCTCCTGCGGATCTCTTCATTTCTGATTCGATCACGCAGGGAAACTCCAAGCATAGCCCTCTCCGTTGCCCTTTGGGTGACTTTAAGCCTTCTAATAAGGCCCATTGTGAGCGACCACGTTTCAGTGCCATAGGTCATCACTGGCAACACGCACTGGTCAAAGACGGAAGTCTTGAGACACTGCGGTATGTGGGACGAGAAGATATTGTGTAGCTTCCCGAAAGCTGCCCAGCCGAGTCGGTGTTTATGTAGATAGTTATAAAGGCGGAGACTGACTTGCAAAGTTTGTTTCTAATGTGTCATTCGAGGTAAGCCTGGTTACAAAACGGCGATACACGACCGAGCGGCTCAGCTCGCTGCACTGACTACTGTAACGCGTTACAGAAACTCAATACATTACAAACGAACGTTGCAAGTCAGGCTCTGCCTAAAGTAGGGGGAGACCAAAGAAACGATGGATGGACTGTGTGAAAGATGACTTTTCTAGAAAGGGGGTCCTACTAGAAAGAAAGAAAGAAAAAACGTTTATTTGCGGTTAACATGACGGAATAAAGAACATAAAACACAAAACAAAATAAGAATGGGTTGGGAGCAACACGCGTCACATCCACGCAAAACGGCTACCGCTCAGCATTATGCTGCGACCCTATGCAAGACAGAGCCTCAGCGCTGGTTTTCAGTGACAGCCGGCGTCGACGTAATGGCGTCGTCCGGTCTACTGAGATGACGACTAATACCTAGAGAATAGGGTAGTTGCCTGGGTAAAAAAATAATAATTATATTTAGTCCGTCAGTTAGATTATTGAAAAATAATGGACACGTATTTTTTCTTTTGTCAATCAAACAAAAAATTACAAAGATAAAGCGCGTCAAAATTTCGGAGTGGGGGGTCGTGATGTCACTTGCTTGCAAAAGTGTCGCAAGCAAGTGACGTCACGCGGAACTTTAACGGGCGATAGCTTCATCATTTTTTATATAATTGACAAAAGAAAAAATACGGGTTCAATATTTTTTGATAATCTAACTGACGGACTAATTAGATTTTTTTATGAAAATAGCCTATTATGGAGGAGGACATGGTGCGCTGGCCCCAAATAAGTTAGGATAAGGCAAGAGAATGATGATGGTGGAAGGAATTAGCCAACCGTTTCCCCTTGCTTCGCACGGGTGCAATATTATAAATGTGAAAGTTTGTATGGATGGCTGGATGGATGGATGTTTGTTACTCTTTCACGCAAAAACTACTGTACGGTTTTGGATGAAATTTGGCACACAGATGGTTTATAACCAGGATTAACATATAGGATACTTTTTATCCCGATATTCCCACGGGATCTAAACTTATGCGGGTGAAACTTCGGGGCGCAACTAGTAATGTAATAAATTAGCAATGAGTATATCGTAAAAACTAAATTAAAACTTAGGTAAATAAAAGTAAAATAGCATATTAGCAGTTCTATTTGCAGACAATAAGTAGGTCTTCTGTCTGTACATAGTCGATAGTTAGTAAATAGTTAAGTATATTTTTTTACAGCTATAGTAATTTAGTTTATAGATACTTAGTTTTCTATTTAATCTATTGAACAGGAATGGGCCTAAGAATGTCAATACATCAACATTTCTAGCGAAATATCTGGTGTTTCTGGTGTACTATACATATAATACCTCTGCTCACCCCTTTTTTTTTTTTTTTTTTTTTTCAGGATGGGAAATCATCAAATGACTCCTCCCGCTCTGGGTGGAGCAGAAGGGAGTGTCAGACTCTTACTGACTAAAACCCACCCGTGTTCCTTCCTTAGCCCTTTACATACCAGGGCAGCGGTAACCCTTTCGGACAATCCCGCTACCCCGGCAGGCTTCGGCCCTGTCGGGCCCCGTCAACTACGCTGACATCTCTTTGAGGCGCGCGTGGAACACATACACGCCGTCCGGCACGGGCCTGGTCCTGATCGGACGGAGAGCTACCCATTGCTCTCCGCCCGCAGGCCCGCGCCTACGGTGGCCGGGAGTCGTCACGCGGCTCCCGACGCCCGGAGCGTCTCCCTCGGCGGCTGAGGCGTGAGGATCTTTCCCTCGCCCATCCCGCCACCTCCTTCGCTAGCATGACTGCTTCGCAGAAGGAGGTGACCGCCTCCCACTCCCTCTCGCCCCGGACCATGGCTTGCACCAGGGCTGGGCGCGAGAGGTCGCCGCCGCTGCCGATCGCCTCTACGAGGACACGGCGGTGCTCTGCCCAAGCGGGGCAGACCTCCACCGTATGCTCCACCGTGTCCTCTGGGCGATCCTCGCAGTGGTGACACCCGGGCGTCTCCTCCCGCCTGATGATGTGCAGGAACCTCCCGAAACATCCGTGTCCGGAGAGGACCTGCGTCAGGCGGTAGGTGAGAGCGCCGTGACGCCTCTCTAGCCACTCCTCAAAGAGGGGTCTTACCGCCGCAATCGTGGCGTGCCCTGCGCTGGGTTGCGATAGTCGCGCCTTCCATTCCACCATGAGACCGCGCCGGAGGTCCGTCCGCTCCGCAGCGATTTGCCGCGGGTGCAGAGTTTCCCCCCGACGTAGTGCCTCCGCGCGCCAGTCATACAGGCGCGCGAGGACTATCGCCTCCAGATCCCATGGTGGCAGTCCGGCAAGGAGGCTTGCTGCCTCGCCCGAGATCGTGCGGTATCCCCGGATAAGCCTTATGGCTACCACCTTTTGGGGCGCGTTCAGGTAGTGTGCGGCTCGAAGCCGCAGTGAACGCGCCCATACCGGGGCCCCATAAAGGGCCATGGACCGCACGACCCCCGCGTAAAGCCTCCGGCAGGAGGCGTTTGGCCCCCTAAGGTTGGGCAGGAGCCGCTTTAAGGCGGCCCCGGCCCGTTCCAGTTTGGGGGCCAAACGTCGGAAATGCTCGACGAAGTTCCACCGGCTGTCGAGGACGAGACCCAGGTATCTCATCGTTGTCTCGACGCCGATATGAACCCCTCCTACCATCAGTTGGGATCCCGAAGGTGGCCCGTACCGGGGCCCATGAAAGGACATGGCCTCGGACTTGTGCAATGCCACCTCGAGACCCAACTGCCGGATCCTTTCCACGACTATCGCAACCCCGCGTGTCATCGCGTCGGCCGCCGCCTGATGCGACCTCCCCTGCGCCAGGACCAGCGTGTCGTCAGCGTAGCAAACTACGCTGACGCCATCAGGGAGGTCGGCCCGCAGCACCCAGTCGTAACCGATGTCCCACAGGAGCGGCCCCAGAACCGATCCCTGTGGGACACCGCACGACATCTCTCGCCGGTTCCAATTCCCGTCGCGACCGGGGTAGATGACGGCTCTGTCCGTCAAATACGCCCCGACTATTCGACGGAGGTAAGTCGGCACCCGGTGATACCGGAGTGCCTCCCCTATGCAGCTCCAGGGCAGGGTGTTGAACGCGTTGGCGATGTCGAGTGACACCGCCACGACCACCCCACCCCGGGACACCGCGTCCCCCGTCGTGAGGGCTCTCACGCGCATGATGGCGTCCACCGTCTGCTCACCCCTTTGGGGACTAAAAGCTATCACAGTTAAACAACACGAACCGACTGGAAATCTAAATGATTGTAATGTTCACACCATTAGTATTTAATAATACACTCGAATCCAAGGACAATCGATCGAAACTAATGTAAGGAACGATTCAAAGCGGTACATACATATGTTCAAGGACTACACCTGCCTAAAGCTAGTTTCCCAGAAGAGCGGTGACCGCTACATGCGGCCGTAATCTTACGATAGGTATCTAACATAATTAACCCAAGAGCTCATACACCCCAATTAGCGCATGGAGTTAAAAGCATAACTCCAACTCGTAAGTTGAGGCCTTTACCTCTGGGCCACCTCTGCTCTCTATTGACAATTATGTTTATGAGTTATAGGCAAGTCCATCTGCTTTTGTTACTAAATAACATTCAACCAATTAAACTCACAAATTCGCCTTACAGCCAATTTTCTAACCTTACTATAAGTAACTGAAACTTCACGAAACTTTCAAAACAATCTCCTTTATTGAATGGAAGCCAAAATGTTCCAGCTCTAACAATGAGCTCCATTGTGAACCTATTTTATTGGACGGAGAATTAACCGCCTGGAGTTGGCGACGGTGTATAAAGATTGTTTTATGCTTTACTCCGCCGTTCCGATCCAGCCTTTCCCTTGCTGCCCTCTCCCAGCGACGCCCTACGCCGAGGTCCGTAGCCCACAGTGGGTGCGCTTAGCGTGTAGTCGCTTAGTTTTCTAGTTTTTTTAAGCCCTGGTTAGAGACCTTAATTTATGCAGCCACAGACAAGCCCGGTTAAGCAGTCGACAACCTCATAAGTCGAAATGCGAAATGCCATTAAAAAAATATATAAAACAGTACTCCACCGTTTGAGGGGCTCGTGGCTAAATAATAACAGCCGCACGGGAATGAAGCTTCCCTTCCCGCGGTCGGTACGTGGATGGGATAACAAAACTTTCCTGGGCACTTTAATTTTCGGGTATAATATTTATTTATTTATTTATTTATTGACACACCAACGACTTATTCACTAAATCATTACATTAAATATATTCTATATCATCAGCTTTGCGGTGAATTTGTCACTTATAGGTGTGCACAGCACTTGTATAATCAATAATAGAAATTAAAATGGAAATATATGATCATAACAAAATTAAAATTTACAAAGTTTACATTGAATTTAAAATGACAAGTAGTTAAATTAAAATACAGTATAATTAAAAAATTAATAGAAAAAAAAAACATAAATTAAATTGGAATAGTAAAATAATTATAAGTTGAAGCTATAAAAATACAAATAAATTAGTTAAATTGGAATATTATAACCGTTATAAATTGACTATAAAAATGTTCGACTCTTGAATGATGTCCTTTGCATTTTGAGTTTACGCGAATGTTTATGCGAAATTTCGATGTTTTATATATTATGCGAAATATACGTTACCCTAACTATTAGGCAATGCCTAACCCTTCAGAGACTACCCACGCGAAGTTGTGTTGTTAAAAGTTTTCTCAACAATTTTCTAAAAATTGAGAGTGCGCCAAGAAGTAGGTTCTATCACAATAAGGTTCTATTGTGCAGTATTTATTGTGAAGCTATTTATTGGACGGCAAATTAACCGTTCGAGGGACGTGGGCCGACCGGACGGGGTCGTACGGTGACCATGCGGCGGAGAGTTGGAAGATTTTAAAAGACTTCAGTTGAGACGTTATTTATGTTTGGACAAAACATGTTCAATTATCGAAGCGAAAAAAAAAACAAAAAAATTTAAACAATAAAAAATCTTGCATGCAGGAGTAAAAAATACTGCAGTAAAAGTTAGTATTGATAGATAAAATTAATATTTTAAGTTTAGGTGCCTGTTTGTCACGCCTCAACACTCTAGTATACTGTATGCGAATCTTTTTGTGACCTCAAATAATTACTAATTTGGGGTACAGGCATCTTCTGGGCACGCTCGTTCCATCATAGACCTCATCCATCGGTTTCCATCAGGCGTGGCCGGGGTCAAGAGCAGGCACATTAAGCTAAAAAAAAAATAGCTTAAATACTTCAAAATAGCGGCCATTTAGTAGCTTAACTACTTCAAAATAACTTGCCATTTAGTAGCTTAACTACTTCAAAATAGCAGCCATTTAGTAGCTTAACTACATCAAAATAGCGGCCATTTAGTAGCTTAACTACTTCAAAATAGCTTGCCATTTCGTAGCTTAAATACTTCAAAATAGCTTGCCATTTAGTAGCTTAACTACCAACTGTGATTAAAGGTCAGAAAGTAAAAAGAGGCTCATTCAATTTCTTTATAAATTGCTTCATTAGAAGCCCAATAAGTTTTCAGAGGTTCATTAATTTAAAAAAGCGTACACACTGTAAGGTTAATTAGTTTTTAGAGGGTCAGTTAAATATTTAGTAATCAAAATATCCCGCATTGCACCACCACACCGTCACCCTACATTTGGCAAGACGCCTGTCAGAAACGCTCTCAGCAAGCAATGGTTACGTTCAAATGACTTTATTTCGCGACTTCCAAACAACTTCAGACTTCAAAATACGTACAAAACCAGAAAGAACCAGACTTTATAGAGCGTACACCATTCTGTATGCTACGTGGGTTAAGTGAAATGTGACTAAGGAATGACGTCAGTTACGTACGTAAAGGTATATGGAGGGGCCCGTGGCTAAATATTAACAGCCGCACAGGTCGATCGATAAGGTTAAGCTACGCTTGCCGCGGTTGGTCTGTGGATGGGTGACCATCTTTACATACCGAGACCCCTCCGTGCCTCGGAAAGCACGTTAAGCTATTGGTCCCGCCTGGCATTCGTGGAAGTTTGTCAGTCGTTACGGGTAGTCTGAAGCCCGAAAGTCTGGCAACCAGTCTTACCAAGGGGTATCATAATACCCAGTAAGGGTTGTGGAGGTCAGATAGGCAATCATTCCATGAAAAATATTGGTACTCAGGTGCATCCGGTTAGACTGGAAGCCGACCCCAACGTTGGGAAAAGGTTAGGCAGATGTTGATGGTAATCTGAAATAAATAAATTAAACATAACGGAGCGGTAACAGCATGCTGGCCGCGCTCGCGGTAGACTTAATTGCTCCATCATCTCCCACTGTTGTGACTAACAAGCTCGTCATCTCTTTTGTAATTTGTTAATTTAAAAATGATTATGTTTTATTATTTTGTATGACTTATGGTGATTAAATTGAAATGGTGGTTTTGTGTATGAAATGTGACTGTATGAGTGTATTTTTTTTCTATTATGAGTCAGTGATACTCGAATTAAATTGATTTTATTTTATAACTGGTCAAATGTCTGTACTCACCACCCTGCCTACCAAGTGGTGGGCAGGGTGGTGAGTAGTTTTGGTGTGAAAGGCCAAGCCTCCTGAACGGATTTGAATGCAATTTGGCACACAGGTATTTTATAACCAAGATTTACACATAGGATACTTTTTATCCCGATATTCCCACGGGATCGAAACTTATGCGGATGAAACCGCGGGGCGCAGCTAGTATTAAATAGTAGATAGTTAGTAAACTAATAATACTAGTGACCTAGCGTGGTATTTTTGATGTATCGATTGAACTCATTAGCGCCACGAAGGTAGCGGAGAGCGACGCGGAAGTGATGATCGATATGAAATCGGATGGTTAATTATTCACTCAAGGATATAGATACACGAAGAGAACATGAATTTAAGTATAAATGTGTAAATGAGACGTCTTTGTAACTATTACACCGATATATTACAGAGGAAGACAGGCTTATTTTTATGATTATCTTCTTTATTTCATTTAAATAGTTATAAATTACATTTTTAAATATTTTTATAAACAAAAAGATAAAAAAAAAACAATTAAAAATATAAAAAATAGTAGCCCACCGGTATCGGGAACAGGGTCCAAGCTACCGGTGGTCAGGGCTTCAGAGAGTGGTACCTCCTGACAATGCGAGCCGTGTCCAGAAGTACCGCTTCAAGCAAAATAATCAAGCAATCAAGCCCTTGATCCAGCTGCCCCACGAGAGCCTCCTCAGGTGTTGGTCGAGGCTCTTGGCTATTAAGCCATTGGCTGTCACGACTCTCGGCACAATGATTGCTGAGTCCACATCCCACATGTCGACAAGCTCGTGAGCCAAGTCAAGATACTTGATTTGTTTATCTTTCTCAGTTTTTACTATCATTGATGTAATTTATTATTTTATATTTATTTATTTATTTAAATGCCTTAAAACTATCATTACAGGTTACTTAACCGAATGAGATAGCCAAGTCACACACACAAAATTAAAAATAAGTCACAAACTACATCTCAAGATCATAAAGATCATTGTTTGTCACAAAGTGTGAACAATAGTACTTTTGCGAATTCACCCCAGTGACATGTAAATATATATCAATTTCGACCTGAATACTCGTATAATTAATGGTGCGAATGGCTCGAGTCAGAGTCGAGAGAGTTATTGTCTATTTACACCTTTTGGAGAACCGTAGAAAAAATAATCATGTCTAAAATATAGGTAGGATAGGCTTTTTCTTTTTTTTTTTTGTGGATGGGAAATCATCAAATGACTCCTCCCGCTCTGGGTGGAGCAGAAGGGAGTGTCAGACTCTTACTGACTAAACCCCACCCGTGTTCCTTCCTTAGGCCTTTATGTACCAGGGCAGCGGTAACCCTATCGGACGATCCCGCTACCCCGGCAGGCTTCGGCCCTGTCGGGCCCCGTCAACTACGCTGACATCTCTCTGAGGCGCACGTGGAACACATACGCGCCGTCCGGCACGGGCCTGGTCCTGATCGGACGGAGAGCTACCCATTGCTCGCCGCCCGCAGGCCCGCGCTCCGCCCGCAGGCCCGCGCTAGGATAGGCTCCTACCTATATTTTAGACATGTTATTTTGTTTAATTGTATACAAATTATAGAATGTATCTATTCTAATAATAATGCTAAACAGTTTGTTTGTTTGAAACCACCAGCCAGATTGGAATAATTCTTTTTGCATTTGATAGCCCAATTCTTGAGCAAGGCTATATCACTGCGAGGATCGCCCAGAGGACACGGTGGAGCATACGGTGGAGGTCTGCCCCGCCTGGGCGGAGCACTGCCATGTCCTCGTAGAGGCGATCGGCAGCGGCGGCGACCCCTCGCGTCCGGCCCTGGTTCAAGCCGTGGTCCGGGGCGAGAGGGAGTGGGAGGCGGTCACCTCCTTCTGCGAAGCAGTCATGCTAGCGAAGGAGGTGGCGGGATGGGCGAGGGAGAGATCTTAACGCCTCAGCCGCCGCGGGAGACGCTCCGGGCGTCGGGAGCCGTGTGACGACTCCGGCCACCGTAGGCGCGGGCCTGCGGGTGGAGAGCAATGTGTAGCTCACCGTCCGATCAGGACCAGGCCCGTGCCGGACGGCGCGTATGTGTTCCACGCGCGCCTCAAAGAGATGTGATGATGATGTGTGATGATGTGAGATGTGTGTGATGTGTGTGTGTCTTGTTTTTGTTGTGTGTTTATGTCCTGTTTTCATGCGTCTTGTTTGCCGCAAATAAATGCATTTTCTTTCTTTCTTCTATGTCAGCATGACTGACGGGTCCCGACAGGGCCGAAGCCTGCCGGGGTAGCGGGATCGTCCGAAAGGGTTACCGCTGCCCTGGTACATAAAGGGCTAAGGAAGGAACACGGGTGGGTTTTAGTCAGTAAGAGTCTGACACTCCCTTCCGCTCCACCCGATCGGGAGGGGTCATTTGATGATTTCCCATCCACAAAAAAAAAAAGGCTATAGGCTATTTAACATCACGCTACGACCCTTAGGAGCCGAGCGAAAACGAAGTAATATCGATGCGATGCGATGCGACGGGGTGGGACGTGGGAGAATGAAATCTTACGCGGATAAAATCGCGGGCAGAACTTATATACTAACACAATGTGGAGATGACAATCCTACTTAATATTATGAACGTGAAAGTTTGTATGGATGGATGGCTGGATGGATGGATATTTGTTACTCTTTCACTCAAAAACTACTGAACGGATTTGGATGAAATTTGGTACACAAGTGGTTTATAACCAGGATTAATATATAAGATACTTTTTAACCCGATATTCCCACGGGATCGAAACTTATGCGGGTAAAACCGCGGGGCGCAGCTATACGACAATAAATATAAACACTGACAATACTGCATACAATTTTGAAACTATCAAATAAATTCTAACATCGAAATGAAATAAGTGATTTTTTCTAACAAACTAAATAGTAGTGAGGGACGCACTATGGATTTTGCCGAGCTTTGACTAGTCTATAGATATATTTGATAGAATTTTTATATGCAAACTGGAAACGTTATGAGATATACGAAATGTATTATTATTTATTTACCATTTATGTACACACATGTATAAACAGACAAGAAAAACAGAACAGAAAAAACAGGTACAGAGGTGATGCTTATTTCACAAGAAATCTCTTTCAGCATACCTGAGATAGGAGAATAGATACAGAGATGTAGACAGCGTGTGAAATAGTAAGGGAGACCAAAAAAATAATACATACAATCAAAAACAATTCACTTAAAAAACTAAACTAAAATTACGAGAATATACTAACATACATACAAATAAACATACATACATACTTCTAAAATAAATATCACTAGAATGATAATAATTAAGAAAATTATTGTCGTATTGTCGTCTCCATATATAGGTAATTATTAACATCACACCAATGTATAGCTACATTCTATGCAAATAAACATGTTTTATTATTTTCCAATGTTTGCCATTTTTGAAGGACGTCACCAAAATGGTCAGTTTCCATTCCCTCCTCCCCGCTGCCTGCCTGGCCGCACATACCACAACTGGCATAGGAAGCAATCAGGCGATTGCTTCCGCCACACCCCTCCGCTACCGAGCTCACCCCCGCCGTCGTCTGCGACAGTCTAGGGTTGTTATCGTGGATTCAGTTCAGTGGGACCACTCCTTACGACGTGATAAGGGAAGGTCAATCGTTATGACAACCACTATCTATCTAGCCTTTCTACAACATTAGGGCACGGCAGGGTTATTGCTCGCAGAATAGCCGAAAGGTTCTGGAGTGGCTACCGCGTACCGGAAGACGTAGCGTTGGAAGGCCTCCAACACGGTAGACCGATGAACTGGTCAAAGCATAGGAAGCCGCTGGATGCGAGAAGTACAGGCGAGAGAGAAGCACAGGCGAGAGAGATGCACAGGCGAGAGAGGTGCACAGGCGAGAGAGAAGCACAGGCAAGAGAGAAACACAGGCGAGAGAGATGCACAGGCGAGAGAGAAGCACAGGCGAGAGAGTTACACAGGCGAGAGAGAAGCACAGGCGAGAGAGATGCACAGGCGAGAGAGAAGCACAGGCGAGAGAGATGCACAGGCGAGAGAGATGCACTGGCGAGAGAGAAGCACAGGCGAGAGAGATGCACAGGCGAGAGAGAAACACAGGCGAGAGAGATGCACAGGCGAGAGAGAAGCACAGGCGAGAGAGATGCACAGGCGAGAGAGAAACACAGGCGAGAGAGATGCACAGGCGAGAGAGAAGCACAGGCGAGAGAGTTACACAGGCGAGAGAGAAGCACAGGCGAGAGAGATGCACAGGCGAGAGAGATGCACAGGCGAGAGAGATGCACAGGCGAGAGAGAAACACAGGCGAGAGAGATGCACAGGCGAGAGAGAAGCACAGGCGAGAGAGATGCACAGGCGAGAGAGAAACACAGGCGAGAGAGATGCACAGGCGAGAGAGATGCACAGGCGAGAGAGATGCACAGGCGAGAGAGAAGCACAGGCGAGAGAGATGCACAGGCGAGAGAGAAACACAGGCGAGAGAGATGCACAGGCGAGAGAGAAGCACAGGCGAGAGAGTTACACAGGCGAGAGAGAAGCACAGGCGAGAGAGATGCACAGGCGAGATAGAAGCACAGGCGAGAGAGATGCACAGGCGAGAGAGAAGCACAGGCGAGAGAGATGCACAGGCGAGAGAGAAACACAGGCGAGAGAGATGCACAGGCGAGAGAGATGCACAGGCGAGAGAGAAACACAGGCGAGAGAGATGCACAGGCGAGAGAGAAACACAGGCGAGAGAGATGCACAGGCGAGAGAGAAGCACAGGCGAGAGAGTTACATAGGCGAGAGAGAAGCACAGGCGAGAGAGATGCACAGGCGAGAGAGATGCACAGGCGAGAGAGAAACACAGGCGAGAGAGATGCACAGGCGAGAGAGAAGCACAGGCGAGAGAGTTACACAGGCGAGAGAGAAGCACAGGCGAGAGAGATGCACAGGCGAGATAGAAGCACAGGCGAGAGAGATGCACAGGCGAGAGAGAAGCACAGGCGAGAGAGATGCACAGGCGAGAGAGAAACACAGGCGAGAGAGATGCACAGGCGAGAGAGATGCACAGGCGAGAGAGAAACACAGGCGAGAGAGATGCACAGGCGAGAGAGAAACACAGGCGAGAGAGATGCACAGGCGAGAGAGAAGCACAGGCGAGAGAGTTACATAGGCGAGAGAGAAGCACAGGCGAGAGAGATGCACAGGCGAGAGAGTAGCACAGGCGAGAGAGAAGCACAGGCGAGAGAGATGCACAGGCGAGAGAGAAGCACAGGCGAGAGAGATGCACAGGCGAGAGAGAAGCACAGGCGAGAGAGTTACACAGGCGAGAGAGCAGCACAGGCGAGAGAGATGCACAGGCGAGAGAGAAGCACAGGTGAGAGAGATGCACAGGCGAGAGAGATGCACAGGCGAGAGAGAAGCACAGGCGAGAGAGATGCACAGGCGAGAGAGAAGCACAGGTGAGAGAGATGCACAGGCGAGAGAGAAACACAGGCGAGAGAAATGCACAGGCGAGAGAGAAGCACAGGCGAGAGAGTTACACAGGCGAGAGAGAAGCACAGGCGAGAGAGATGCACAGGCGAAAGAGAAGCACAGGCGAGAGAGATGCACAGGCGAGAGAGATGCACAAGCGAGAGAGAAGCACAGGCGAGAGAGATGCACAGGCGACAGAGATGCACAGGCGAGAGAGTTACACAGGCGAGAGAGAAGCACAGGCGAGAGAGATGCACAGGCGAGAGAGATGCACAGGCGAGAGAGAAGCACACGCGAGAGAGATGCACAGGCGAGAGAGAAACACAGGCGAGAGAGATGCACAGGCGAGAGAGATGCACAGGCGAGAGAGAAACACAGGCGAGAGAAATGCACAGGCGAGAGAGAAGCACAGGCGAGAGAGATGCACAGGCGAGAGAGAAGCATAGTCGAGAGAGATGCACAGGCGAGAGAGAAACACAGGCGAGAGAGAAACACAGGCGAGAGAGATGCACAGGCGAGAGAGAAACACAGGCGAGAGAGATGCACAGGCGAGAGAGAAGCACAGGCGGGAGAGATGCACAGGCGAGAGAGAAGCACAGGCGAGAGAGATGCACAGGCGAGAGAGAAACACAGGCGAGAGAGATGCACAGGCGAGAGAGAAGCACAGGCGAGAGAGATGCACAGGCGAGAGAGATGTAGAGGCGAGAGAGATGTAGAGGCGAGAGAGATGCACAGGCGAGAGAGATGCACAGGCGAGAGAGATGCACAGGCGAGAGAGATGTAGAGGCGAGAGTGATGCACAGGCGAGAGAGATGCACAGGCGAGAGAGATGCATAGGCGAGAGAGATGCACAGGCGAGAGAGAAGCACAGGCGAGAGAGATGCACAGGCGAGAGAGAAGCACAGGCGAGAGAGATGCATAGGCGAGAGAGATGCACAGGCGAGAGAGAAGCACAGGCGAGAGAGATGCACAGGCGAGAGAGAAGCACAGGCGAGAGAGATGTAGAGGCGATGCTTGGGGTCTTGGCGCCTATGTTATGCATTGGACGTCTTTATTTATTTATTTAACCATTTATGTACACACATATATAAAAAGAGAGAATAGAAAAATAGGTACAGTCACGAGCAAAAGTATGTATACACTCGGCGTTATTCAAAAGCGATTTACTCCTTTATTTCTTAATGAAAATTCATGTTGTTACGAACATAGAATTTTCGAACCCATATGTTTATGTAATGTGTCGTATTTTAACGTTGCATTCGTAATTTCGCGAAAAAATTGCAATTGAAAGTTGCCAAGCGTTGACATATTGTTGCTCGTGACTGTACAGAGGTGATGCTTATTTCATAATCTCTTCCAGCATACCTGCGATAGGACAAAATATAGAGAGATGTAGACAGCGTGTGAAAGAGTAAAGGAGACAAAAAAAACATAAAATCATAATATTGTATTATGATTTTGTGTATTTTTTCATTAAATAAAACTACACAAATATTATGAGAATATTGTCTTTTGGCTGAAAGGATGAGTTTGTTTTTATTCTAACCCGAAAAACTCAAATCAAAACTCAAATCTTTTATTTCAACCAAACCAATTACAGTGAGACTTTTGAATTGTCAAAGGGTCGGTCAGTCAGAAAGATGAAGCTAGTTGCCCATTCCAAAGCGTAGGTACCTATGGAGAAGAACGGGCAAGAAACTCCACGGACACTCTTTTAAATCATAAAATTGTTACAAAATATTTGATTACATCACTCGTGTTGAAATTAACCATGTGAGAACGATGTAGAAAGACGTGCACGTTAAAAGCGTCCGTTATAGAAAACATAAAAACAATTCAGAAATTAAAAATTAAATAAGCCGTCGCAGCTAAGAGATGACCAGTCCCTACTGACGGCGACCATACATGAACATGACGTATGGATCAGCACCATTCAGCTCAACCATCCTCCGAGAAAGGGTTGTAACATAATGTACATACTCACAGTTATCTTCATTCATTCCTCCAGGTCAGAACAAGCATTCTGTTACCGTTAGACGCTGATCTGATTATTTCTTACGACACGTTTTATCCACAATTAGTACACAGACACAGCTCCATTTTTAAGATGACACTACGATGATTTAGTGACATCCAAGGGTTGGTAATTTCGCCCACATTGATGGATATCATTTTTCCTATAAACACTATACTTCTAATACAAAATAACTATAGATTTTATCGTATTTTATTAATAATATATTTTATAATGACAGCTTCGACAACGACGTTTAATACGTCGCCATGGCAACCTTTCTTTCAAATTCTTACCTGCCTGTATCTTTTTAGCTAATTAGATATGCATACTTAATATATTTAATTACTGGCCATCTTCATAACTCAAATTCGTATTTTCTGCATGATGTTATTCTACGAGCTGACATTATAGATCCACGCAATACAAGGATCAGTTCGGGTTTCGCCTCTAAAGCGGATACAATAAAGAGCCTGATACTTCAGGGCTACCTATCGCGGGAATACCCAGCGTACCTCTCCGCTCCGGTACCTGTCGGACGCTGCCTACGCCTCCGTCCTCCGTCCTCCGTGAAGGGCTCCTGTGACTATTGGGCCGCGCCTCATCCGAGGGCCGCCTCACCTGGCGGGCTGACAGCGTCTCTGTCGTGCCTCTCTCTCTTGCTGCCGAGCTGCGTCCTGCCTTGCTGCGTGGACCCTCCAACGGGTGTCCTCCGCCTGCACTTCATCTATACCTGTACCTGCGCCGGCTCCTGCTGCCGTGCTGCAGCCTGCCCTGCTGCGTGGGCCCTCCTACGGGTGTCCTCCGTGCCGCACACGCACCAGCGACCTGCCCTCATCTGTACCTGCATCTGTCGCCGGCACCTGCCTCGCGTCTACCTCCCTCCATCTGGATCTCCACCTCAGCCTCCTCAGCCCACCTATCACGCATCGTCATCCACACACCCCACCTCCACATACTACACACCACTCTTAGTCCATCTCCATCTTAAAGATATAAATATATCTTTAATTGTTTTATGACCTCCCTTTCTTTATTTTAATTTTAACTTTAAATGTATAAGTTCAGTTTTACTTGTCGCTTCACGACAGGGTCACTTAACTCAGCATTACGAAATACTGTTACAACGGGTCTAACTCTGAAATAGCGAATAAAAACCAACAGTTCCATATACATTATTTTTTCGATTACTGTTAACATGAATGTATGGGATAGCAGATTTCAGTTGTCACCAGGACTTGCGCTTGTGACAGCGTAAATTCCGTAGTTCGTCCGGATTGAGTAGCTTGGTTAAGTTATTACACAGATCTTCGCTTTGCTTTACTTTTGGGTATCAACAAATTTACATTTGTGTCGGACAGTGGTTTAAAAAAAAAAAAAAAAAAAACAAAAAAAAAAAAAAAATCATAGTAAAGTCAGAAATGAGAGACAAAAACAAGAAGAAAAAAAATAAAAAATAATACATTCCACATTGGTCACAACATTATTAGTCATCATTAATTATGTTAATTTAACTTAATATTAGTTCAAAATTTCATATAAATTCAATTCAAGAAATGTATGTCAATAAAATTATTTAAAATGCAATGTCATAATAGAACATACTTATATCATTTAAAGTCATTAAAATAGAATCACATATTAGTTCGAACTACTTTTATCTTTGAGAAAGTCTTCAAAGTACTAAGTCTTTAAAGGACTATGAGAGTGAGGGAAGAGCACTCTGCAACTGTGGGTGCGCAAACACTAGTGCACTATAATATCTCCCGCATCCGCTAAGATTAGCCGCCTTGGAGTACTGCTATTATTACACTTGCATCTGCCCGCAGATAATGTTTGTTTTCCTCCGCCCTGTCGCATCGCATCGCCTGCTATTACTTCGTTTTCGTTTAGCGTCCTAAGGGTCATAGCGTGATGTTAAATAGCCTATAGCCTTCCTCAAGAATTGGTCTATCAAAGGTAAAAATATTTTTTCAAATCCGACTGGTAGTTCTAGAGATTAGCGCGTTCAAACAAACTCTTCAGCTTTATTATTGGTATAGATAGGTAGATAGATGACAGGCCAAATGTAGGTGTCTCTCGCTTAATACATACACGGGAATTAACGTGTGATATTACAGTTGCGCGCCACAATTAATGCCTGATACATGGTGACATTAGTTATCACTAGCGCCATCTATTATGAAATAGCTGAACTAATAGAGTCACTAGCGCCATCTATTATCTAGTAGAAATTTCGATGCTAGAACTTACTAGAACTATCGACATCTGGTCAGTCGGAGCCGGTATGTACTCGAACATTCTAGTTGTTTCTACAATAGAAGGTTCTGGAACTATATGCGGCACTATATAAGGCCGGGACTAGCCGCGACCAATCAGACTTGGTTCGGCGATAGAAGCGAATACATCGAAAGCGATCTTCAAGTGCGACTTAAGAGCGATTGTGTTTTATAATTAGTGTGTTTGAGTTGTTATTAGTGTTGTTTAGATAAAGTGTAACTTTTGGTAATTTTTATCGGCAGTTTTTATTGTCACGAACGTGAAGCTCGTAACAATACCTACGTTTGATGCTAGTAGGTATCTTTTTCAAACCCAGTTTCATACTCCACTAAGGCGTTTGCCGGTAAAGTCTGGCTACAAGTTTTAACAGACACTTCTCGCGATAAGATGACGGACATTTCCTCGGATACGTACACTGCGAAGCAATTTGTAGTATCTCACATTATATGTAGAACTATTTGGCTTTCAAATGCATTTGTTTTACAGATAGAATCTAAAAAGACGTATAACTAAGACTAATGGTTTTAAAAATATATAATACTAGCTGACCCGGCAATCGTTGTTTTGCCATATAAATTATTTCTAGCTGCCCGGTTCGCGTGGTGTCCTACCCCCTACCCTACCCCTACCCTACTACTACACTACTCCTACCCTACTCCTACCCTACTCCTACCCTACTCCTACCCTACTTCTACCCTAGTCCTACCCTACTCCTACCCTACTCCCAACCTACTCCTACACTACTCCTACCCTACTCCTATAAGTAAAACGCTGATTGATTGATAGAATCTAGCGGACCCGGCAGACGTCATCCCACCCGAAAAAGCAGCGCCACCGACCGGGTCCAAGTATACAAACCTTGTCCTGACAATAACGAACACAAAAAAAAAAAAAATTTGGTGCAGTCGTTCGAAAGTTGTGGGCGTACATACATTTCAAAGATCCATTCTTATTTATTTGGATTGTTTCCAATCGCCAATCATCTTCTGTTGTGTTCCTTAGTAGAAGTCATCATCAGCACCATCCTCCTGCCCTCATGTCTGGTCGGCGCAGCATCTCTTCTTCTCCCACACTTCTCTATCAGTCATCTCAGTAATCACCCCCTCTCCCTCTCTAGACATCATCTGTCACACAGTCTTCCCCTACTCTTATAACCATCCACATTCTTACTCAAAACTTTCCTCACGATATTCCTAATCCTTTTGGAAATCCCATCATCTGTTTAGCCTTTTCCCAACTATGTTGGGGTCGGCTTCCAGTCTAACCGGATGCAGTGGAATACCAATATTTCTCATGGAGGCGACTGCCTATCTGACCTCCACAACCCAGTAACTGGGTGGCATTATACAAGAACACTACTACTGGCTGGGTGGCATATGAAGACAAGTTGTCAGACTTTTTCGCTTCTGACTACCCATAACGACTGATCTTTGAATGACAGCCGGGACCAACGGCTTAACGTGCTTTCAGAGTCGCGAAGGGGTCTCGATATGTTTGCAATGTATGGTCACCCATTCACGGACCAACCTCGGCAAGCCTTTTTTATTTATCGTGGGGAATCCTCATGGATACCCTCTGTCTGGAAAGAACGGAGGGTTATGTCGGACTCCTACCGACTAAAACCCCAGTGTTCATTCTAGTACCATGAGTCAGGGGCCCGGGAGATACTTGTACATTCACCGCAACCCCGACTGGTATCAGCCCGCCATGCCTAGCGGGCCCCATCACCAAGTGCGGCCGATCCCATGACCGCACGTCCTTCTTCTGCTCGAGCGACGACACGACCTCAATTCCGCCGCCCGCAGGCCCCTTCTTATGGTGGCCGGAGATCATTAACCGCCCTTCGACGCCCGGCTGCTCTTCTGTTGCGGGTGGAATGAGAGGTATGCTCTCTCTCCCTATCCGCCGCCTCCTTTGCATGCATCACCTCCTCGCAAAAAGAGGCCACAGCATCACACGCGTTTTGGCTTCCGACCATGGACTGAATCACGACTGGAAATGAGAGATCACCCGCATCCATCCCTGGCTGTCATTACTTAGCCACGAGCCCCTCGACTTATAGACGTGACGAATAAAAAATAACTCACATTTCAAACTAAATCATAAAATTGCAGTGAAAAGTATAAAAGGCTTTCCATGCAAAACTCACAAAGAATAGCTTTTCTTTGAGCTTTGAGTAAGAACGACTTAAAACGTTCTCCGACATGGCCGGGGATAAAAACGACTAAAACGTTGAGCTAAACTGACAATCTGCCTAGATTTATATCTTAGATCTTACTTACATTACTCATTTCTAGGTGATAGATTTTCTAGGTGATTCGTATCTTATCTTATCGGTACAATTTAAACTATATGAATAGCTCATGCAGACGTTCGTTAGACGTACTGTCAGGAAAAGTTTATTTAAAATAATTACAGAAAAAAGATTTGATTTTTTTTATGTTTGTTTATAATGGATAAACTAAAAACAAACTTAACGGATTTAAAAAATTCTTTCATCTATATAAAGCTACATTATTAGCAAGTAACATGTGCTACATTGTTTTTGCATATTGTTGTGTCGTACGAGTTCTATGCGAACGAAATCGCGGGCAGAAACTAGTACTATATACTTTACTAGCGACTCGCCCCTGCTTTGCACAGTTTTAACAACTTGACAAAACATCGAGATCTTCTTATTATAATATGTAAGTTTAATATAAATTTATTACACACTAGCGACTTCGTCCGCGTGTAGCAACCTTCTTAAATTTTTTTTCCGTAAGAACCTTCTACGAAGTATTAGAAAACTTAAAAAAAAAAGATGGATGAAATTGGTAAAGTCGTTCTCAAGTTATGACGTGACCAAGGGAAATAGGGATTCATTTTTATATATACAATGTGTAACTGAATTAATGCACATTATGTATTGTACACAAAGTAGTTTGTTCAGAATCGTTCCCTGAATCGATTTCTGTAATTATTAATATAGGTAATATTTTATCCCATAAATAATTAAAACCACGTAAATTACTGTCACACACTGTTACGTGTCACACTTCCGCTGTACAGTCAAAACAAACCAAAATGGATGAAATACCCACTGAGCTAGACTCTTATACGAGTGCGACTGTGTGTATGCGTAGATTTATATAAGTAATGTGACCATAATTTTCTCCCACAATCAGTATAAGTAATTTATTAAAAAAACAATGTTTTTTACATAATAATAAAAATTCAGTGTATGTATTATGATTATAACATAATATTCTAATTGGGGTATCTGGTGGTTAATTCCGGGACATGTTGTATATATAGACAAGATAGATATAAACCTTCCGGCATAAATTATCTATAACGGTGAAATGAAAATCTATCTCTTTACATAGATTCTAGCAGAGCGAGAATGAGTATTCTTGTTCGAGGATAGAGAGCCACACTATTAATTATAAAAGCGAAAGTAACTCTGTCTGTCTGTCGCCTTAACAGCTGAACAGATTTCAATTAAATTTGGTACACGAATAGCCATGACCTGGTTTAGGACAATGGATACTCTTTAGTCCGGTAGTAAGTTCCCGTGGGATATCTTTCGACCACTACGTGGTAATCACGGTGGGTCAGGGCTCGTGGTCGTGGTCCAAAGGTTTCCTTTAAAAGATAGCTTTTAGCGATAAGACTGCCCATTGTGCCCCTTGTAAAATATCTACATTTATATCCTAACGTGAAAGTTTGTATGGATGGATGGATGAATGTTTGTTACTCTTTCATGCAAAAACTACTGAACGGATTTGGATGAAATTTGGCACACAGATGGTTTATAACCAGGATTAACATATAGGATACTTTTTATCCCGATATTCCCACGGGATCGAAACTTATGCGGGTGAAACCGTGGAGCGCAGCTAGTTTTGTAATATTTATTTATGGTGTAAATAATGTATTATGATTTAATAGAGTGTCCATGGAGTTTCTTGCCCGTTCTTCTCCATAGGTACCTACTACGGAATGGGGCACTTTGGAATGGGCAACTAGCTTCATCTTTTTGACTGACCGACCTTGACAATTCAAAAGTGCCTGTAATTGGTTTATTTGAAATAAATAGTTTGAGTTTGAGTTGAGTTTGAAAGAATATTCTATTCTATTCCTCGTGGTTTTACCTCAAATAAACGTGTTTTCTTTTCATTCTTTAGGCCACGAGAGCAAAGCCACGGGGAAAACCAATATTATGTGTATACTAACACATAGTGTACACATAATATTGTACCCTCTAACTGAGTTGGTTAAATAGTTTCAGTTAACTGTTGGGTCACAACTAACTATGGGGTCTGCGTGTGTTGGTATTTCATTTAGTGTTTCCGGGGTCATCTGGGACCCCTAATAATTAAAAGTGTTCATTTTATTTAAAAACATGCTGAGCCCGAAATTCGCCACCAGTGTTACCCAGTGGTATCATGATACTCAGTAACTGGGTTGAGTAGGTCGCTTGGGCAGTCGCTCCATGTAAAATACTTATTAATACTTATTATAATAATTCAGCTGGATCCGGTTAGACATCGGAGCGCAAACTGTAACCATGAATTCAGCACATGATTCTAGACCCGTCACTTACCACTCCAGTGGTACCATCTGCACATGGCACCGTTACCTCTCAAAAGACTAATCCGGAGCCCCCTCCTTGCAACGCCTATTAGGGTAAATCTCTGGGGAGCGTAGAAATTTTTCGTCGGTTATCAAAATTAAATCTATTGTTTCATAGAAAAGTGCAATACTCCTTTCTTTCAGAATTTTGACGACACGGTTGGCGCAGTGGCTGAGCGATCGACTGCTGCGCTGCGTGTCGCGGGTTCGATTCCCGCACGGAACAAATATTTGTATTGCCTACAGGTAGTTGTTCCGGGTCTGGCTGTTTGTGTATGTGAGTTTAAATATTTGTAAACGCACCCACGATACAGGAGTAATTCCTAGTGTGGGGAAAAGTTTTAATAAAAAATAAAAAAAAGAATCGTGTACTGAACCCATGGTAACAGGCTGCGCGTCAATGTCTCTGCCACCCTGTATACGCTTTATGACTATTCTATGCTCTGTGAATTTAATGATGACAACATAAGACTATAATTTTCCCATTGCTGGGACACAGGCCTTCTCTCTGTGAGAAAGAGTGGGCCGTAATCCACCATACGGACCCCGTGCTGATTGGTAGATGTCATATATCTATGGTATGTATGTTTTCGATTCCCTTGCGAGTCTCAAAATATTAGGCATATACGGAACATGAACGCCCGTATCTTTTGATTGCGTTGACTTAGAAATTTGTTTTTTTTTTACTGCTTCAAGGGGTTGCAGCCTTGAGTATTTGATATTAATTTCAACTTTACAACTTCACGCGTTTCTGGGTTACACACGGACAACGAAGTGATCTTATAAGGGTTCCGTTTTTCCTTTTGAGCTACGGAACCCTAAAAACGTAAGAAAATTTGAATTTCGCGGACTACCCTGACTGTTTCACCTTAAGTACATACTTGTGTAGTTACAAACTGTCAAACTTGTGTAGTTACAAACTGTCAAAAACTTGTGTAGTAAAACATTACTGTCTACAATATAACGTTAGTATGTGCGTGTTTACTGACTATAATGCCGGCGTCACACACTGTAGTGTCTTGATACTGGAACTGAAACTCTTCGGCTGTAAAATAAGACAATTTATCGTTAGTAGGACGAGTATTATGACGCGATACGAATGTTTTAATCGTCAATATGATATACTAGCTACGCCCCGCGGTTTCACGCGCATAAGTTTCGATCTCGTGGGAATATCGAGATAAAAAGTACCCTATGTATTAATCCTGGTTATAAACTATCTGTATGCCAAATTTTATCCAAATCCGTTTAGTAGTTTTTGCGTGAAAGAGTAACATCCATCCATTTATCCATCCTCACAAACTTTCGCACTTATAATATTAGTAGGATACGGATTACAGTAGGACATACAGTCCTTTTACTTCTGGCAGCAACAACCCAATAACAACCTTCATGAACAGAAAATAAAAATACAAGGTTTTGCCCTTGTGAACAGCGCTTAGAGGACTCCTGCGATAACATTGATTGATGTTTGATACTGTACGGAAGTGTATCAAATTGTTGTGAATAGCTGTGCTGGTCAGACTGGATGCCGACCCCAACAACATAGTTGTGACAAGGCAGGAAGATGATGAGTATGTATGATCTAACTTTGACTTTGTTTTACGAACTTTGGACACTCGTGGTCGTGGTGTAACAACTAGAAACATTGCACGAGGTATGTGACAGATACACCCCAAAACTTACTAGTTAAATACACGTCTCTAAAGATTAATCAAACCAGCAGGGTGCTGGTTTTTCATCTTTCATATCATTTTGAAGGATATTACTAATATATTGTATAGAAGCAAGTTTTTGTAACTGAACAGAGAGCTGTGCTGCTGGCGAGTTTGTTGCGCCACTTCTGCTTCCCAGCGATAGCACTAGGACCTGGTGAAGGGCGGGCGTGCCGGGGGACTGTCTTATGTAATTTTGACATTCGAAAAGTGCTGATTCTCAGCCTAATTTGAATAAATGGCTTTGGATTTTATTTATTTTGATTGCTTCGTATGTTCGAAAAATTGGTCTGCTCATCAAGGTTAATAACGCAATGAATGTTGTTGAATTGTCAAAACGAAATCCATTACTACTATTAATGGGTTACGCAATTACCCCGCAGATAGATATTTAAAGCTATTTATCGCCACATCTACCATTAAAGCTATTTGAAATGATAACAACTAATATAAATATTAACTTAGGCTCGCCGCACGCTCACAAGACTACAGACACACATTACCGTGTGTAAACAACTTTCTGTCACGTCACAGTGAAGTTACAGAAGCACCACTTTGTTCATTACTCTCTTTGTGGAGGAGCTCGTCCGGGGAAGTACTACCATCACCTGCCCGCCTTTTCTCAACTATGTTGGGGTCGGCTTCCTATCTAACTGGATGCAGCTGAATACCAGTATTTTACATGGAGCGACTGCCTATCTGACCTCCCCAACCAAGTTACTCGGTAATACGATACCCCTTGATAAGACTGGTTGTCAGACTTCCGGGTTTCTGACGACCCGTGGCGACTGTCAAAGATTTAGGAATGACAGCCGGGACCAACGGCTTAACGTGTTTTCCGAGACACGGAGGGGTCTCGGTATGTAAAGATGGTCACTCATCCACAGGCCAACCGCGGCAAGCGTAGCTTAACCTGATCGATCGGCCTGTGCGGCTGTTATTATTTAGCCAAGTCAAGCGGGACTAGTGGACACATTGTGGGCTAAGACCACCACAGCATTGGGTAGCGGGATCGTCCGAAAGGGTTACCGCTGCCCTGGTACGTAAAGGGCTAAGGAAGGAACACGGGTGGGTTTTAGTCAGTAAGAGTCTGACACTCCCTTCTGCTCCACCCAGAGCGGGAGGAGTCATTTGATGATTTCCCATCCACAAAAAAAAAAAAAAAAGACCACCACAGCATGGATTTCTGAAATCCTACAACGGCATCGCGGAAAACCCAGGCGTATATGGCGGGACGAACTGGACGGGTATAGGCGAGATTGGTCCGCTAGTAATAATAATTATAGTTTTAGTTAAGCTAGGATATCATTTTTTTTTTTTTATTAATTAATTAGGTATTCATTGTTATTTATTTACATATTAAAATCATAAAATGATAAATTTTGTTTGTAATTTTTGTTCCTTGGTGATAAATAAATAATAATGCATATCTATAAACCTTCTAACTTCCCTCCAGTGTGTTAGTACGTAAATATAATTAAGTACATACTCTAAGGAACATGTCGCCACATTATGTCTGTCAACTTCGGAACATGTTCACGACGCTCATTTGATGTAAAAGGGAACTTCCTTGTGTGCTTAGGTGTAAGAGGTCGTTCGGCTATCAAAATTGTGATTTTAAAGTGAAGGCTATCAAAATTGTGATTTTAAAGTGAAGGCTATCAAAATTGTGATTTTAAATTGAAGGCTATTAAAATTGTGATTTTAAATTGAAGGCTATCAAAATTGTGATTTTAAAGTGAAGGCTATCAAAATTGTGATTTTAAAGTGAAGGCTATCAAAATTGTGATTTCAAAGTGAAGGTAATCTGTGGTAACTACCTCGTTAGCCTAACGACTTCTCAACATGAAAAAGAAAATTGGTTTATTATTTTAACGAGTGGACCTTTAGAAACTAGTGATTGGAGCCTCCTTTTAAGCAGATAAGCCTGTGTTAGGAGACTCCGCTCTTCCATACCTTAATGAGTAAGGTTTGGGTATATACTTGTTGTATGCAAATCTAAAGGGAATAATAATACAAAAAAAAGAGATAATTAAAGCTAAACATGCAGCACGCAGGCAGGCATGCGAGTGTGTGAGTGAGAGTGAGTGGGGGTGTGTGTGTGAATGTAAATGCGAGGGTGTGTAAATGTGTTCACAAATGAATCAGAGTGAGCATAATTGCATAAGGTTATGAATGGTGCAGGCGTTAGGCAGGTGTAGCGTTATATTTTAGCCTAGTAGCGCCTCCGTTTCATCATAGGGATTTTATCCAATGAGTTACATTTTTTTTTAATTCATTTTGTTTCTTATACCTTATATACATTTTTTTTTTTTTTTTTTTTTTTTTTTTTTTCTGGGTGGGAAATCATCAAATGACTCCTCCCGCTCTGGGCGGAGCAGAAGGGAGTGTCAGACTTTTACTGACTAAAACCCACCCGTGTTCCTTCAGTTGCCTGTGCCAGGGGCCACGGTATCTCTTTCGAACAACCCGCAGCCCCGGCGGCATCGGCCCTAGCGGACCCCGTCAGTTCGTGCTGACAGCTCTTTGAGGCGCGCGTGGAACACAACGCGCCGTCGACCCGGGCCTGGTCCTTACCGGGCGGCGAGCTGCCCATAGCTCGCCGCCCGCAAGCCCGCGCCTACGGTGGCCGGGAGTCGGCTGTTGACTCCCGTCCAGGGCGTCTCCTGCGGCGGCTAGGAGCGCGAGGGTGCAGCGATTGCCTCTCCCTCGCACGCTCCGCCTCCTCCTTCGCGAGCATAACTGCTTCGCAGAAGGAGGTGACGGCCTCCCATTCACTCTCGCTCCGGACCATGGCCTGTATGAGGGCCGGACGCGAGAGGTCGCCGCCGCCGATCGCCGCCAAGAGGACACGGCGGGGTCCCGCCCAAGCCGGGCAGACCTCCACCGTATGCTCCACCGTGTCCTCCGGGCGATCCCCACAGTGGTGACACCCTGGCGTTTCCTCCCGCTTTATCCTGAACAGGAACCTCCCGAAACAACCGTGTCCGGTGAGGACCTGCGTCAGGCGGAAGGTGAGGGCGCCGTGGCGCCTCTCTAGCCACTCCTCAAAGAGGGGACTTATCGCCGCAATTGTGGCGTGCCCAGCGCTGGGTTGCGACAATCGCACTCTCCATGCCGCCATGAGATCCCGCCGGAGCTCTGTCCGCTGTGCCGCGATTTCTCGCGGCAGCGGAGCAACGCCCCGGCGTTTTGCCTCCTCTCGCCACTCCCATATGTGGGCGAGGACTTTGGCCTCCTGATCCCATGGCGGCAATCCGGCAAGGAGGCTCGCCGCCTCAGCGGAGACCGTGCGGTATCCACGAATGAGCCGGACAGCCATGACCCTTTGGGACGCGATCAACCGGCGGGCTGGTCGCCGCCTCAAAGATCGCGCCCATATCGGTGCCCCGTAAAGGGCCATGGCCCGCACGACCCCCGCATAGAGCCTCCGGCAGGAGGCGTTTGGTCCCATTAGATTGGGAAGGAGCCGCCTCAAGGCAGCCCCGGCCCGCTCCAGTCTGGGAGCCAAACGTCGGAAGTGCTCCACGAAATTCCACCGGCTGTCGAGGACGAGTCCCAGGTACTTCATCGTCAGCTCGACGCCGATGTGAACCCCTCCCGCCGTTATTTGTGAACCCGACGGTGGCGCGTCCCGAGGACCATGAAAACACATGGCCTCAGATTTGTGCAATGCCACCTCGAGTCCCAATTGCCGGATCCTCTCGACAATTGTCGCAACCCCGCGTGTCGCTGCTTCGGCCGCCGCCTGGTGCGACCTCCCCTGCGCCAGGACCAGCGTGTCGTCAGCGTAGCAAACTACGCTGACGCCATCAGGGAGGTCGGCGCGCAGCACCCAGTCGTACCCGATATCCCACAGATGCGGCCCTAGGACCGATCCCTGTGGGACACCGCACGACATCTCTCGCCGGTTCCACTCTCCCCGGTGACCGGGGTAGATGACGGCCCTGTCCGTCAAATAGGCCTCGACAATGCGACGGAGGTAGGTCGGCATCCGGTGATACCCGAGTGCCTCCCTGATGCAACTCCAGGGCAGGGTATTGAAGGCATTATACCTTATATACATGAGGTCTTCATGAGGTCTTTATATCTTATATACATGAGGTCCTGGGTTTTATCCCCCGGTGGGGTAAAGTCTTGTTGTGCTTTTCTAAGAGGGTTTTCTCAGTGGCAGACCGGGGTCTAGATTTATGCTCATAATTAGCCTGTAGTTCCCAGTGCTGGCTCCAATGTGGCCATAATCCACCACGCGGGCCCAGTGCAGGCTCGTAGATGTCACATGTCTTAAAGTTTTTGGTTATAGGACATGCCTGTTTCCCCACAATGTCCTCCTTCACCGTTTTGAGAGCAGTGGTAATGAAATTAAACACACAAAGTAAAGTGCCTGGGTTCGAACTCACGACCTACAACTCCTAAGTTGATGCTGAAGCCACTGCTCTACAAGAAAGAAAATACATGTAAATAAATGTATTTCCTTTCTTTCTTTCAACTGTCTACGTCTGGTTGTGTGCTCAGCTGCTGGCAATAGTCTCGCTCCCTAATACATGAGACTTATACATAACTACAGACATTCTGAGCACTAAGGAACTTCAAGTATCTATCTATATAAAAATGGATCCCTATGTCCCTTGGCCACGAGAACGACTCTACCGATTTCATCCATCTTTTTTTTAAGTTTTCTAATAACTTGTAGAAGGTTCTTACGGAAAAATAAATTCAGAATGTTGCTTCACGCGGGCGAAGTCGCGGGTTGAAGCTAGTTTAAAAAATTCATTACGTAACTTTTTAATTGATAAAGCATACTCATCAAGCAGAAATCTCGGATCGTCTGATCCGAGATTTCTTGAATTATTGATTGAATTGTTGAACATGTATTAATTTGAGTGTAGCTATATTGATATATTGACATTTATAACAACTAAATTAGACATGTAAAATAATTTTAAATCTAATGCCACTAAATAATTATTGTATGCCTATTAGGTAGGACATATTGGAACTTTAATGTATTGTTAAGACCTGTAACTAACTTATGTATGACTAAATTATGATCTGTAACAATAAAGATATTTTGAATTTTGAATTTTACTTTACAGCCCACTCCCTCTCGAAGAGAGGAGGCCTGTGTCCCAGCAGTGGGAACATTATGTGCTGATTATGTTATGTTATGTATACATAACTGGCGAGATGTACTGTACCTACACCTGCACCCCTGCCTTATGTATGCAATATTGTTTTAGGTTCTTAAGGGAATTACTCAAACGAGAGCGGTGTATTTCAACTACACCCTTTTGTAACAATATTTATTTATTTAAAACAGTGTCTGTATAGTTTCTTGCCCGTTATTCTCCATAGGTACCTTAGTCGCTTTGGAATAGGTAACGTCAAAGCATTTATTTCAAGTAGGCACATAAAAGGCGCTTTTGGACATGAAATCTTACAGTAAAATAGAATTGATTCTAGTCGCCCTTTCCAAAAGGTAGTTTTCGTATGGAGCACAACAGTGGTTTACAATATTTTGTAATATTTTGATTAAATGAAGAATTGAATTTTGAGTTGAATTTTTGATTCATATGTGAAGGCGATACACATAGAATAAAATTAATAAACAACAATAGGTAAAAGAATTAAAAATGAAGACATGACAGATAAATTAATTATGTGATACTCGTAGATGTGAAGGCGAGTCCCTAGCGCCATCTAGTTGGATTAATTGAAGATCTTATTTTGTCATTGTGTGGACACTGGACGAGAGTGGCATGGCCACGGTGGTGTCACTCTAGCGGAACGTCAAGAACGTCAAGCAGCCATCTGTCTCGTGCAGTTTTGGAAACGAACGATGGCGTAGACTAGCGGACACGACGAATCGTTTACGTCCTGAAGCTTAATCTATTTTCATCCGAGTTTAATTGTGATACATTTGTAATTTAAATTGAGAGTCCTGAAGGCCAATTCCCGTAATTTAAAACTTTCAAAATCTAGTCCCAGTCTCATCTCGGCGACAAACAAATGTCAAAAACTTGTCAAAATGTAGGGAAATTAGAGCTATTTTTGACAGATTGAGACTGAGATCTTCGGAGTAATTCTCGTAATTTTAAGAACGTTCACAGTCTGATCTCAGTCTCAATCTGTCAAAAATACGTCTAATTTCCCTACATTTTTTACAAGTTTTTAACATTGATTGTCGCTGAGATGAGATTGCGACTAGATTTTGAATGTTTTTATTTACGGGAATTGGCCTCAATGTCTGTGTGGTACAGGTATATATCTATGTGATTCAGGGGGGTATCACATCTCCGCCGCGAAACCATAGCAGCGAAATGGCACTAGTTCCGCCATGACTTGTTCGTTGTACGACAAGCGAAACTGCCTGTTCTAACGTACAGATTTGAATATGATTATATTTCTCTTTCCCGCGTGATTTCGCTGATCTGCTCGGATGCCGGATACACCGTCGCGCTCAGCCCGCTATTTTGTTGCGGCGCCGCGTTTGTCTCGCACGAATCTGTAGCAGTCGACAAATTTGTAAAATCAAACTTATTTTTTTTGTAAATTAGAGGTTGATTTTACGGAAAAACTAATCTAAGAGGTCCGAAGTAGACCTTACTGTATCTACTAAGTAGACCTTACTGTATCTACTAAGTCGAAAGCGACGACATTTAGCTTGAATTGCTATATTTCATCTGACTCTCATGATGTTCCGCTACATGAATCGCCATATAATGTAAATGTTTCTTAGCGGAATTCGCAAAGCGGTTCCCCACCATTATTTTCGCTGCGGAAGTGTGCTAAGTCCATTAAACTTAGTGAAGTTTCAATTTACCTGGAGTTTTTTGTCCAAAGTGGCAAAGGTCTATTAAATATTTTAATTATATTTCTATATCCAAGAGTTTTATATACTAAACCTAAAATCTCGCTCTGCAACAAAAGCAGTGGATTTCAATATAATTCCTCGGTTCCAAGCAATCCGCAGCGGCTTCAGTGGTGCAGCGCTGAATTATATGCAGCGCTATCTGTGCAGCGGTGCAGCCGCTTTAGTGGGGTCGTGTAAGTTATATGCGATAGCGGGGAAATTACAGATCGTTTCTAATTATATTATACTAGCATCTGCACGTGACTTCATTCGCGTGTTTGTTGTAATTAAATCGAGATTTCTTTATTATATTTAAGCATTTTATCAATGTATTGTATGCACAATCCTTCCGGAATAAATGACTAAAATTATGGTGAAAACTGCATCAAAACCCATTGTGTAGTTTAGAAGAGTTAAGCGGTCACATGGACAGACAAGAAAAGCTACTTCAGTAAGGGCAAATTTTTCAATCGACAGATAATTTTTATTCGTGGAATAAAATTGACGTCTGACAGATTTTGTATGGAAGAACTGTCAAAAATTCAAAATTATTCCTCGGTTAAAATTATCTTGCGTTGGAAAAATCAGCCTTATGTATAAATCTACTTACATCGGTACAAAAAAAAACCACAGATAGTACAGACCACAGCAGGTCAAGCTACCCGAAATTGTAAAATTTTCTCAATCAACCTTAATGTTTTAGCGATAAAGTTGAAAATCTATTAAAGAAATTTGACAGATTGTAGTAGCTTGATGTGCAGGTGTCTTTACAATCGGTTATTTTTATATATTCTTAAGCGCCAATACAATCATCTCGTATATGTTTTTTTGAACACCCAAAGTTCCGAACTCGCTCCCCGCCCCCGCTACAGCTCACAACTCGCGGTCCCGCCACAATATCCGCGGCCGCGCCTCGTCCGCACACAGTTTAGCGTCGATATTGCCGCGAACGCAACTGTCGTCGTATTTTAATGTTCTCCTTTCTTCTCTATGGTTTGCTGACTGAGCGTGAAGGATGAAGTATTGAATTGTACGGCTTTTGGCGGGAGTTGAACTGTCATATTGAAATAATAGACAAAACCCCGGGCAAGAGTGAGTCGGACTCGTGCAATAAGGGTGGTACGGAAACAACACCGAAATTATTATAATTTACCTTCATTTTAGTTTCGATGAGGCGATATTTAAAACGAAGGAGCAATTGCCCATCTTACCATATTTTTGTAATGTACCTACCTATATTTATTTTATTCCTTATTTTGAATGTTGCTTTTTATTTATATCTAATCGTATGCTGCACTGGTTGACGACCTCACGTCAACGCCGGCTGTCGCTGAAAACCAGCGCTGGGGCTCTTCGTATAGGGTCTTAGCATTATGCTGAGCGATGGCCGTTTTGCGTGAATGTGACCCATGTTTTTCTCCAACTTGCTATTTTTTATGCGTCATATTTACCGCAAATAAACGCATTTTCTTTTCTTTCTTTCTTTCAAGAGCGAGTCAGACTCTCGCACTGATGTTGATACGGAAATAACACAAAAATTAATATAATTTACCTATATTTTAGTTGCAATGAGATGATATTTAAAAATGAAGGAGTACTTTCGTATTCTGTAAAAAAAAACAACTGACTACCTATAAAAATATAGCTTTAAGTACAACTACAGATCGGAACTAACGCCATCTTGTTTTGTCAATATAATTTCTGTAACAGCTGTGGGCCAAAACACCACCACATGGAGCCCGGACACAGCTAGATGGTGTCGCGGCAGACCATGTAGAAGATGGCGGGATGAGCTGGACTAAGCAAACGACCAGTGGTCCACTTTAGCCATGATGATGCAGACTAACAATAACAATTTTACAAAAATAAATCAATAAATGTTTACCAAAGATGTTTACTAAGAACGTTCCTCTATCAACGTCATTCAGGAGCCAAAAGATCCTTACAGCACTCTACACACTTGTGACATACAGATAGACGGACAGACAGACAGACAGACAGACGGACAGACAGACGTATAGACTGACGGACAGACAGAAAGACGGACAGACAGACTGACGGAAAGACAGAAAGACGAACAGACAGACAGACGGACAGACAGACAGACGGACAGACTGACAGACAGACAGAAAGACGGACAGACAGACGGTTTGTGTTTGGTAACACGGTTTCATTGCCATCGTCAGAAAAAATGAAAAAAAATTGCCTGGCAAATAAATTCACAGCCAATAAGAAAGTCTTGTAAATCTTAATTCTATCTAGGCACCAAACTGATCTAATCTCAGTAACCACAAATCTGACGTGTTGAACATAAAACTCTTTTACGATGCGACCTCTCTCTATCTTAGAACATTCCACTAGAATGCACCGAAGAAATGATGTAGTCCAAGGCATAAGCGGCAGCGAGAGCGGGCTGGAAAGACATGTTTATTATTGGAACGAAGTTTGCGGAAGAAGTCCTGTTACAGTTAGCCTACATCACCCCACTGCTGGGCAAAGGCCTCTCCGCATAACTTCCAGGTCTTTCGATCCAGAGGTAAAGTGGACCACTGGTCGTTTGTTTTGTCCAGCTCGTCCCGCTATCTTCTACGGGGTCTGCCGCGACGCCTTCTAGCTGTGTCAGGACTCCACGTGGTGGTTATTTTGGCCCACAGCTTATTGGGTATACGGCAGACGTCCGGTCCCACTTCAGCTTAGCGGATTTTTGAGCGACGTCAATAATCTGTGTCTTAATAGCGCAGTGTGGTGCGAATATGGTCTGTCAATTTGACGCCTAGAATACTGCGCTCCGTTGCACGTTGGCAAACCTTGAGTTTGGTCTTTTGAATGTTTGTGAAAGACGGGAGTAAACTGGCAGAAATCGTCATGTAACGAAAGAACGTTATGACCCCTCCATGCGACTTTCTCTCTCAGTAAGGTGAAAATGAAAATCCAAGATAGCAGCTGAATTTTTTTTTGTCGTTTTCATGGTGTTCGAGGGTGCTGAAACTAATAGTAAGGTCAAAATGAAATTCCAAGGCAGCTGCGAAACATTCAAAATTTTTTATTCAAAGGTTCAGATTAAATTAGCTGACGAAACTCCGCAGATTTGATGGGTATCGATAACTGAACATGATCAAATAAAAATGAATTGAAAGTGAAAAGATTTGATTTCTGTTTTATTTGATCATGTTCAGTTATCGATACCCATAAAAATAAAATTAGAATGTGCTTAAAAAAATTAGAATTTGCCCCAAAGGCTTAAAGATATATTTTTCAGTAAAAATAAGGCGGTAATAGTTCTCCAGACCGTACTTCGTCCATAACGGCCAATCTCAACGGAGACTAGCCTTCGGCGCGGGAGATACTATAGTGCACAAGTGGGCACGCAGACACCAGGTGCACTCTCTCTTTCCTCAATCTCATAGTCCGATGATGACAAACGAGGACAGACATCTTCCTACCATTTTCCACCAATGTTGGGGTTGGCTTCCAGTCTAACCGGATGCAACTGAATACCAGTATTTTACATGAAGCGACTACCTATCTGACCTTCACAACACCGTTAAACTGGTTGTCAGACTTTCGGGCCTCTGACGACCCCGACTGCCAATGATCCACGATTGACAGCTGGGACTAACGGCTTAACGTGCTTTCCGAGGCACAGAGGGATATGTAAAGATGGTCACCCATCCGCAGACCAACTGCGGCAAGCGTAGCTTAACCTGATCGACAGACCCGCGCGGCTGTTATTACTTAGCCACAAGCCCCGAGGACAGACGAAGACGGTAATATTAGGGGGGTGCGAAACCCTTAGTACGCGAGCCCGACTCGTACTTGGCGTTCTTGGCATAGTACACCACAAAATTTCACGACTCCAGCCGCCAAATCCAATAATTCTAAAAAGTATTAAATAGATTTATGTGTGAGATTATTCACACGAGTTTCTTACCCGACTTGTCATCGTAAAAGAGAGTTATGCGCGAGTGTGCGCGAGATAGCCGCGCATGTTTATATTCTTTCGAAGTTAAGTATAGTATCGAATAGGTATAAAAATATCTGTCTTATGAGATTTTAGCAGAGCACCAGTAGTAACGGCTCCGAGTTACTTAAAAGCCAATTCCCGTAATTAAAAACGTTCAAAATCTACTCACAATCTCATCTCAGCGACAATCAATGTCAAAAATGTAGGGAAATTAAACGTATTTTTGACAGATTGAGACTGAGATCAGAAGGCCAATTCTCGTAATTTAAAACATTCATAATCTAGTCGCAGTCTCATCTCGGCGACAAACAAATGTCAAAAACTTGTCTAAATGTAGGGAAATTAGAGGTATTTTTGATTGAGACTGAGATCAGACTGTGAACATTCTTAAAATTACGAGAATTGCCCCTCTGTTGTTGGTCAAGGGTTCAAGCAGGCAGGCACTTTACTTTGTGTAAATACTTTCATCACCACTGCTCTCAAAACGGGGAAGGAACACAACACAAGTTCTGTGCTATTTGGGCCGACTGTTTCTCCGGCATGCTGCAGATATGTCCTGCGTCCTGCCCAGTCCCATTTACGTTGTCCAGCATTTACTTTACTGCTCTCAAAACGGTGAAGGAAAACATCGTGAGGAAACCGGCATGTCCTAGAACCAAAAATTCGAAGACATGACACACCAACCCGCACTGGGCCCGCGTGGTGGATTACTGCCCGGGCCTGTGTCTGGTATATATAAGTGGATGCTAAGGGATAAGAAACCAACTGACACATTCTTTCTGAACTATCATCATCATGTTTCTCTGCCTTTTTCCCAATTTATTTGGGGTTGATGGAACACATAATTATTTTTCTGAATGGTGAAATCATCTATCACGCCTAATGAAAAATCAAAATCAAAATATTTTATTTCACACTAGCTGTTCCGGCAAACGTTGTTTTGCCATATAAATTATTTCTAGCTGCCCAGCGCTACTTCGTTCGCGTGATGTCCTACCCCTACCCTACCCCTACCCTACTCCTACCCTACTCCTAACCTACTCCTACACTACTCCTACCCTACTCCAACCCTACTCCTACCCTACTCCTACCCTGCTCCTACCCTACTTCTACCCTACTCCTAACCTACTTTTACACTACTCCTAACCTACTCCTACACTACTCCTAACCTACTCCTATACTACTCCTACACTACTCCTATAAGTAAAACGCTGATTGATTGATAGAATCTAGCGGACCCGGCAGACGTCATCCCACCCGAAAAAGCAGCGCCACCGACCGGGTCCAAGTATACAAACCTTGTCCTGACAAAAACGAACACAAAAAAAAGAATTATCCAATTTGGTGCAGTCGTTCGAAAGTTATGGGCGTACATACATCTCGAAGATCCATTTTTATTTATATAGATAAACCTACATGGCCACTTATGAAACGTCAAAAGCTGCACGGTGCCAATTGGTCGTTTCTTATGGAGAAGAGCCGGCAAGAAACTCCACGGTTACTCTTTAAAAAATAATTGGCTTTTACAATATTTTCAAATTACAGTAGCTATGGGAGGATATCGTAGGCCTGTCAACAAGTACCAGATACTTGATAGAATAAAAAATGGTCTACAGATCTAAAGTCTATAAGGCCTACCAAGTCCTCACACTTACAAAATATAAAAGAATCTATCAGGAGAATAAATAAAAAATATAATGTAAAAAAACGTATAGGGTTGCCATTAGACCACTTAAAGCGATGGATGCGGTCTATGATGGAACGAACGTACCCAGAAGATACCTGTTCAATCTTGCTTTGAAGGCAGACGGGTTATATGTGGAAGGGAACACAGACGCTGGCAGAGAGTTCCACAGTTTAGCTGTGCGCATAATAAATGTGGAGAAGCGCCGAGTACTTTTTCTTCCATACTTCTCTATTAGTCTTCATCTCGGTAGTCACCCCCTTTATAACCTTTTAACATTCAATCCGAACCCTTAGTTTCACTAACTAACACGTTAGGGGCTTGGTCGGGCGCCATATTTTATCTCTATCACCACAAGAACATAGAATATCAGTTAGTCCGTTCATCAGTCGGTCCGTGAATGGGTGACCATACATTGCAAACATATCGAGACCCCTCCGCAACTCGGAAAGCACGTTAAGCCGTTGGTCCCGGCTGTCATTTGTAGATCTTTGAGAGTCGTTACGGGTTTTCAGAACCCCAACAGTTTGACAACCAGTTCTGCGAAGGGGTATTGCGCTACCCAGTAACTAGGTTGTGGATGTCGGATATGCAGTTGCTCCTTGTAACATGCTGGTATTCAGCTGCATCCGGTTAGACTGGAAGCCGACCACAACATAGTGATGATGGTGATGACAGATGATGATGGTATTTTAAAGATTCCTAAGTTTTTAGTATTTATCCTACTTCTTTGTCGTCATGATACGACAGTGTATTAAATGTTGACCCAAAACTTCGCCCCTGTCCCACTGCTGGGCAAACATATTCCGATGCTACTCCAAACTCAAAATCAAAGCATTTATTTCAATTAAACCAGTTACAGGCACTTTTGAATTGTCAAGGGGTCGATCAGTCAGAAAGATGCAGCTTCCATTCTAAAACGTAATAGTTTCCTATGGCGAAGAACGGGGAAGAAACTCCATGGACATTTATCAATCCATGTTCCACTGCTGTGACTCAGGCCTCCTCTCCGTGAGAGGGAGAGGACCGTTAGTATAATAATATCATCAGCGACGAATGCGTACCATCTGCGGTCGCTCGGATCTATAATGAGGCTTGCTTTTAGATGGGAGGTACGTGTCGTAGAGAGGAGGTCGTAAACTACATTTGTAGAATGGCTTCAAATTATGTTAAAATTACAAGAGATTTTTTTATGAATTTTAAGTATTATCTAGTTATTGGACTGCCTAGTTGATTGAAATTTTAAATTACAAATTTATCTATTAACTAGCTTCTGCCTGCTACTTCGTCTGCGTGAAAATTTGTTGTCCCCGTAGCAGCACATCGCATCGCCTGCCCGCGCTACTAGTACTTCCTTTTCGCTCAGCATTCTTACTGATTTTTTTTTCTCTTTGCTCTGCTCCTTAGGGTCTTAGCCTGATGTCAATACTTTACACGAAGCGACTGCCTATCTAACCAATACAACGTAGTCACTGTCACACGATACCTATTGGTAAGACTGGTTGTCAGACTTTCAGACTTCTGACGACCCGTAATGATTAGTATTTTGTACCGACCTTTTTTGTTTCAAGCGTTTATCAGTGGAGACTTGTAAATGGTGTTCAAATGCATATTGTTTAAGAACACTGTTTATATTAGCTGTAAGTTTCCCGAACACAATAAAATAAAATACATACCCCACTATACATATGTATAAAGTTATGGCGCGACCTCTGTTTCCTCAATTTCATTTTAATTGTTTGACTTACGGCCACTTCGCTGTCAAGAGCTCTTCAAGCTATATTAAAGCTGAAACTATGAAACAAGCGGAAATTATATCTGCTATATTAACGCTTTTACTCCTCGTTGGGGTAGGTAGAGATGTATAGGACACACACACATTACGCCAGTAATGTTTATGTATTAAGTGGTTGCAAGTGCAAATGATTAGGATGTTTAATTTGAGTCCCTAGTTCGAATCTTGGGTAGGACGAAGTGGAATTTACAATCACACTTTCTGCATGTGGCTAAGTACCTAATATTAACAGACGTGCAGGTCGATCGATCAGGAAAAAAAAAAAAAAAAAAAAAACATAATTCAGTCATTACAGTCCATACATTGTTAGTAATAATAAGTTAGTAGTAGCTACGCTTGCCGCGGTTGGTCCGTGGATGGGTGACCATCTTTACATATCAAGACCTTTCCTAAAGCACGTTAATCCCTGGTGTCAATCTTGAATCTTTGGCAGTCGTTACGGCTCGTCAGAAGCCCGACAGTCTGACAACCAGTCTTACCAAGAGGTATCGTATTACCCAGTAACTGGGTTATGGAGGTCAGATAGGCAGTCAGTCCATGTAAAATACTGGTATTTAGCTGCATCCGGTTAGACTGGAAGCTGACCCCAAAATAAAGGCTAGGCAGATCATGTTGATGTCTTTCTGCATGTGCATAATATTTGCAGGCGGGTGTTGCATACTGCATAGCAAGCTTAAAGTATAATTATGTACTGTATAATCCGTTCATGCATAATTCCGGAATGAAGAGGATTTCAATGCCACTTAAAAAAACCGGTCAAGTGCGAGTCGGACTCGCACACCGAGGGTTCCATACAAGTTTGTAGGTATAAAACAACGTCGTAACTAACTATAAAATTACGGTTTCCGGATTTTTCTCTTTACTTGTGCTACGTGACATTGCTTCTTGCCAAATTTCATGTTTCTAGGTCAACGGGAAGTACCCTATAGGTTTTGATTCCCTTGCGAGTGTCAAAATGCGCGGCATAAATGGAACATAAACGCCCGTATCTTTTGATTGCGTTGACTTAGAAATTTGAGTTTTTCACTGCTTCAAGGGATTACCGCCCTGATTGATAACCCCACACGTTCCTGAGAAAAAGGGTCTTGACAGACGGACAACGAAGTGTAAGGTTCCGTTTTTCCTTTTGAAGTTCAGAACCCTAATAAATACAATTAATTCAATTTAATATTTTATTCTCGATTCAAAAAAAAAATCTTAACTAAACCTACCTTATAATGTGGCGTTCAAAGATTTTTCATATTTCAGTTTGTATGTAATTTGATTGATTTCCGCCAAGCAATGATGAAAACGGTAAAGGAAAACATCGTGAGGAAACTGGCATGTCTTAAAAAAAAAATAACTTTACTCAGACCTTGATCCATATAATGTTAGTAATACACACTACTTATAAGCTATGTTAGTAACAAACGAAAAACAAGATTTAATTCATATATCTGCCACTCATAATTCATGTATCACCAGACGCACCGGGTATATGTACATGTACACGTACCCAATGCGCCATAATGGTGCAGCACAGCTTATCACTAATGACCTTCAGAATGTCATTGCCGGTCCCACGCACTCTGCGCATCATAGAAGCAGTCTTGTTACGCAGAATGGTACTGAAACCGTCAGTACGTGCTTCCGCAAACATTCCTGACGCGCTACAGTAACGCGGGAGCCCCAACAACATCCTGAAGGTATTATTATACTGAACCACAAATTCGAAGACATGTGACATCTACCAACCCGCACTGGGCCTACGTGTTGGATTACTTCCCACTCCCTCTCACAGAGAGGAGGCCTGTGTTCCAGCAGTGGGATCAGTATAGACTTATTATGTTATGTTAAAGTCATGATCGAGTTATCTTTATCTCTTGTCCGTTGTCTTTTCTTGTTGTTGTTGTTGTGGTTATAGAGGTATGAGGAACGGGGTGTAAAGTTCGCTCATCCTCCATAGAAAAGGGAGGAACCTCCGACCAGACGGGTATGGGGTCTGGCGGGCATTGCCCAACGACTGATGTCGGGAAGTTTGTATGTATGCTAATTGCGCAGTAAACTCTGCTTGCGAGATGCAGGATTTGCGTGACGTCAGTATGACGCGTTGTTCGCATGTGGCGTTGTAAATACCGCTACATGGTGTGTTGTAGTTAGTTCCTAACTACTACACCAACAGTTAACTGTAGCAGTTAGTTTGAACTGCCAGTTAAACTATAAGCAGCCATAGCAAGTCTCCTCATTACAACAGATTATCAAGAGGTACTCACTATACGCAAGTATCGTCATTATGGTAGTTAGCGATAGGGCTGGTACTTGTGTATACAGGGTGGTAGGGACATCGACGCGCAAACTGTAACCATGAATTTAGCACATTATTCCAGACACCTAATGTAGAAATTTTCCATCAGTTATAAAAAAAATATCTGCGCGGTCAAAAGGTATGGAACCGCAATATTTTTTTTTTTATTTCCTCTCACAGCAGGAGGCCTGTGTCCCAGCAGTGGTAACGATAGAGGCTAATTATGCTTATAACCTACGAATACATACAACCTAGGCGGTCCACAATCATATACTGAATCCACACAGGCAACTGAAGGAACACAGGTGGGTTTTAGTCAGTAAAAGTCTGACACCCTCATGATTGATTGATCATCATTCCTGATGACTTCCCAACCAAAAAAAAAATGGTAACAGGTGGCGCATCGATGTCCCTGCTACGCTGTAGCGGAAGACGCAATGGTTTAAAATGTTGTTAAAACTTGAAGTTTTTGAACTATTCAACTAAAACACCAACTCCAACAAATAAATACCGAACCAGTGCGTGTCAGACCACGCACATAATGGTTTCGTAGTAAGAATTAATTTATCCCAAAATCAAACTTAACATTGTAGCTGCTTCCTGCCAAATTTCATGATTCTAGGTCAATGGGAATTACCTTAAAGGTTTTGATAAAATTGCGAATATCAAAATGTGTCCCAGAAATGGCCGTATTTTTTGTTGCGTTGACTTAGAAGCTTCATTTTTTTAAAGCTCCAAGGTACTGTATTTGATATTAATTTAACTTGATACCTCTACGCACCCCAAGAAAACATGGTCTTGACAGACTTACAGACAAACGAACAACGAAGTGATTCTATAAGGGTCCGCTTAATCCTAAAAATAACAACTCGTTAATTTAAAAAAAAAAAGATACGTTATCATACAGTCGTTTTCAAGAAAAAAACACAAACAAATTAACGTTTATAATTCGTTTAAATCAGTGACAACCCTACAAACTAGCTTCAGAGAAAACTTTATCTGTCCATTCTGCTAATACGCTACGGACAGTGCTACGGCGTAGCACGTAGCGGCCATCATGCGCTACGAGCTACGCTAATACTTACGTCTTTCTGTTACATTATTTTGCACAAAATATAATATATTAGTATTTATTGTAATATAATAGTATTAAGTTGATATTTAGGCAACAAACGGAAATATTTTGGTTACTTTATTTATTCAAATCTTACCTACTACCATTACAGATCAGCGATCCAATGCGATAGCGGGGCCTTACATGCTAAATCCTTAATCTACATCCTGTTAAATTACATCCAACATTCTAAATCTTAACCTACATCCAAATAACATATTATATATGTCGGAGTTATTCGTTTATTCGGAACGCCAGCGCCATCTCGTGGCGCTAGACATAGTCTAGCCTGAGTTCGTGGTGGGGTACGAGAGCTACAGCTACAAGAACGGTGTGAGCAGAGCTCTCGGCATCATCGAGATATTGGACATCATACGGACAACATGTGTTAGAAACTGTCTCGCGTTCCGTATCGTTGAGTTATGTGAGTGTGTGATTCGCTAGTGTGACTAACTTGTTCGTAAATTATAATCTGGTTTGAACTGTAAACCGTTTTTCTAACGTGTTATAACCAACACTACCCATAGTACGCCCACAGTAATTAAATTATGCCTGATGTTAACGAGAGACAGACATACCTTCTCCGTCATATATAATGCTACTTTTGCGAATTCACTCAAGTTGCACCACAATACATCAACTCTCTCGTGAACCTCGTTCACCACACGTATGGCTCTAGTGAGTGATGGGTCAGATAGGCAGTCACACCATGTAAAATACTGGTATTCAGTTGCAATCCGGATACACTGGAAGCTGACCCCAACATATTTGGGGAAAGGCTAGGTAGATGACGATGGATTTGGTACCGACGTCGCCCAGGCAGACGATATTCAAGAAGAAGGGGGGTCTGAATTCATCTGTAAGTTTTTTTTTTACGGATGTTAGGTTTAAACTCCGACATATCTGCACAGATGGTTGCAGTTGCTTTTCTATGTATCATTTATGCCACTCAAAATAAAAACTCTGAAACTCAAAAAAAGTGTAAACTATTTTCTAACCATGTCGGTTTTACTTTTTTAAGCATTTAAGAACGCTTTAAAGTTAAGTGACAAATATCCTACTATCCTGCTCCTACTTAATATTATAAACGTGAAAGTTTGTATGGATGGATGGATGTTTAGGTAGCTTATATGTGTTGCGAGTAAAAAGACGAATAATGATCTGTGTGTTTTATTAATAAGCGCTGCTTATTAATAAAAATATATATATTTTTTTTTTTTTAATTAAAATAAAAAAATATACAGAACCAACGAAAAAAATCAAAATAAATCGGGTACATTAATAAACTTATAACTAACACAATTTGGTAATGTCGGTAGAATGTGCTGAGCTCCCTTCGTTGAGCGAGCGCGATGATACAGCCGGCACGCCACATTCCTTTAACCTTGGCTAGCTTAGTACGCCCGAACGCACGGTGGCGCACGGCGGTATGCGCTCCTCTAATTTGTATGTCTATTATTGTTTGTCGTAAGTATGAGCTGCTACAGATGTTTGTTACTCTTTCACGCAAAAACTACTGAACAGATTTGGATGAAATTTGGCACACAGGAGGTTTATAAATAGGATCAACATATAGGATACTTTTTACTCCGATATTCCCACGAGATCGAGACTTATGCGGGTGAAACCGCAGGGCGCAGCTAGTAATATTATAAACGTGAAAGTTTGTATGGATGGATGGATGGATGGATGTTTGTTACTCTTTCACGCAAAAACTACTGAACGGATTTGGATGAAATTTGGCACACAGATGGTTTATAACCAGGATTAACATATAGGATACTTTTTACCCCAATATTCCCACGGAATCGAAACTTATGCGGGTGAAACCACGGGGTGCAGCTAGTATGTTAATATAACTCATTTACAAACTCACTCTTGCAGTACTATAAGGCACTGATGGACATTTTGTCCGCGACAATACAACGTATGGAAATCTAAGCAAAACGCACACGAAGGGCAAAGAGACTGTTGGGATTTCCATACGTACTATCATTGAGGACAAATTGTCCATCGTCTGCTTACCACGTAAAAGTAAAAAAACGCTCTCTGAAATACCACTTAACATCAAAGGAAACGAACAGCACATTAGAAAGAAAGAAAGAAAAAGTATTTATTGCGACTCGCACAGGAAGATCATAAAACTAAACACAAACAAAAATAAAAAAACAAATTATATTTAAAAAAAAATAGGTACCAAAACCAAATTATATAAAAAATAATAAAAAATAAAGTAACAAAAATAAAAATTAAACAGAAAGTCCTGTACGAGGCCAAAAGGCTCCTATCTCAGCATGATGCTACGACATTTAAAAAATAAATGTCGCAGCGCTGGTATTCTGATAGGGCCCGACATTCACTACTTGTCATTCACAAAGTGACTTCAGTATACCACCCCTGGCCACATCTCTCACACACACGACCACTTGGACCCAACTTCAGTCCACTCTTAAGACACATAACATCACTCCTGTATTTCCCGATGACATAAAATATAAATCATTAAGTAAAAATCAACGTGGCAATGCTGCCAGCCTGTTGGGCACGTTTCCTATTGACAGCGATGCGGACGAATTTTTTGATGCCCTTTTATTATTTCCCTTCCTTTTTATTATATACTTGTACATACTTATTATTTAAAGACTGTTAGCTTTTTAAATTATGTAAATAAGGATACTAGCTGCACGCGGTTTCACCCACATAAGTATCGATCCCGTGGGAATATCGGGATAAAAAGTATCCTATGTGTTAATCCTGGTTATAAACCATATGTGTGCCAAATTTCATCCAAATCAGTTCAGTAGTTTTTGCGTGAAAGAGTAACAAACATCCATCCATCCATCCAGCCATACAAACTTTCGCATTTATAATATTAGTAGGATTAATATTGAAATACAAAGTAAAAAGTTAACAACACTGTCATAAATCCCTCTTACAGAACTTCTGACATGCCGACAAAATCTTCATCCATTCGTCCGCAAAAAGATCGTTTGTTGCATTCATACCACAAGCTACGTACACAACAATAAAACTAAAGCCAGCACATTTAAAATCACATTCCCACTACAATTTACTTCTCAATTAAAATCATGACACTCTAAACACCACTCCAGTACCGCAAGCTGGCTGCACACGAGGCGGGCTCCTATTTCTCGACAGCCTAATAACATAAAGTACGCGCGCGCCGACTGTGGCCATCCTTATTAATTTGCTCTAAGTGATGTACGTTTGTGAAGCACGCCGCGCCCGGGCGGCTAGTGATGTGGGTTGTGAAGTCCCGGGAATTTTAAGTGGGATGTTTGGATGGGTATTTGTGCTAATGGCTATAGGGGTAAAATGGACACGGCTGAACGCTGTTTTCGTAGTAGACAGCTATGAGTACATTAGTATTAGGAGGCTGTAAAAACCATATCTGATAAGCACATCGATGATCAATCAAACTGCCTGCCTTTTCTCAACTTTGTTGGGGTCGGTATTCAGTCTAACCGGATGCAGCTGAATACCAGTATTTTATATGGAGTGACTGCCTATCAGAACTCCACAACCCAGTTACTGGGTAACGTCAACTGCACTGTTGGCCTCGTGGTCGCAAGGAGACTGCTAAGCGTGGGGTCCTGAGTTTGATTTCCAGAGCCAGGCAAATGTTATCTGGTTAGGAATTTCTTAGTAATGCCGTGCCTCGGAAAAGCACGTTAAGCGGTTGGTCCTGCACCAGATCTCTCTCTGTCGACACGACCAGAGAGAGATCAGGTGCCGACCCATCCGACTATGAGAGTGAGAGAAGAGAAAGTGCATCTGTGATTACGCACTATACTATCTCCCACGCCGAAGGCTAATCTCCATTGAGATAGCCCGCCATGGCCGAAACACGGCCACGAAACAGGACTATTATTACAGGGTAACAACAGGATACCTCTTGGTAAAACTGGATGTCTGTTGTAACTAGGGTTGCCAACCCTACTATATAATATAGTATCCTATTGTATTAGAGGCCCGACTACTATATTTCTGAAAAAGTATATAGTAGGTGAAACTACTATATTAATAGGCATAAAACCCACTAAGCAATAATACCTATTTGTGAACGATTCTGGTATGTTGCTTTGAGTTGGACAGATTGTCAATTTTGCACCTTTCCTCTGAGTTTATATTTTGGAAATAGCTACTTAATGATTTGTATATTAGAAATAAATCAGAAGAACAAAATTCTAGACATTCTTCTTCCTGATGAAAATTTTTCTTCAAAAAGTACAGTTACAAAACGGCAATAAGTTTTGAGTGATGCAGATTTTACAAATATTAAAAAAAATAATATCAATTCCGGCAACATCCGCCTACGCCGTATGTTTTCTGTAATGAATGATAAATGGCGAGATGAGCGCAATAGGGCCAGTATAAAATTAATTAAAGCTGAGCTAATGGTATAAATTGTACTAATAGCTATGAAGGCTCAGAGTAGCAAAAAATATTCTTTAAAGAAATAAAGCATTTTAAAACCTACTATATTTTTTTTGAATTTTTTCGCTATCTACTATTTTTTTGGGTAATTATTTTAAAACTAATATTTTTGACTGAAAAAGAGTTGGCAACCCTAGTTGTAACCGAAGCGATTATAGCAGTATGTTGTTATTAGCAGATAAAAGAATGTTACTGTACAATATTGTTAATACTCTTGACGTAATGAATACCTTCGTAGTTGTTTACGAATAACCTAGGAAATTGAAATTATTGATAATTTCTTTGATTTTTCAACTAAATTATTATTTTTATTTGTGTTTAGCACTTGAATCATAACCGATTTGAATCGTTCTTCTTATTCTAAATGAATTTTCATAATCATATTAATACGTTATAATTTTTATTAAAGTAACATTAATTTTGCCCAAAGAACCAGTAGTTTTTTTCTGGTAAAAAGACAGATGTTCATCGTTGAACTCCTTAAATTTTACGTTGAGCTGCACGATAAGTGACAAATGTATGCACTGACTGGATAGATCCACTCAAATCTGTGTGGTTCTTTCCTCAAAAGATCATTTCGGACACCAATCTACATGGTCTTCAAATGATCTAACCAATAATTTGTCTGAACTTTAAAAGAGACTGATCTCTGAGTTTGTTTCGGCCTTTCTACTCAGACTAGTCAGATAGGAAATGCCGAACTCATCTAGTTTTTAAAATATGATTGACGCGTTAAAGTGTTTCTACAAACCTACTTACAGAAATATTAAATCACTAGCTGCGCCCCACGGTTTTACCCGCATAAGTTTCGATCCCGTGGGAAAATCGGGATAAAAATCCAATGTGTTAATCCTGGTTATAAACTATCTGTGTGCCAAATTTCATCCAAATCCGTGTAGTAGAAATAAAAAACAAAGAAGAAAGTTTATTTGGAAACAGTTCAACAAAATTATTAAAATAAAAAATAATCTTTCAGACAACAATAGTGTGCGCCTCACGGCTGCGCCAAAAAGGTTCATTGCAGCATTAATGCCAGACAGATGCTGTCTGACGCTGGTTTTCTAATAAACCTTTAGGGAAAAGTGACGGGGAGTACACACAGTTTCAATATACCTAATACATACTTATAAATAAATAAATAAACTAGTAATCACGTACATATCATTACAAACACAAATAAGAAAAAAACTAAACAACACAGCAGTTTTTGTGTGAAACAACATAGTATCCATCCATCCATCCAAACTTTCGCGTTTATTATATTATATTAGTAGGATTAGTAGGAAGTAGGATTTATCAAGGGGCGAGCCAATTGCCATAACCTGGGCACAAATTCAAACAGGCTGCTACTGAGAAACTCCTGATGAAAAACCTCCAATAACACTTTTCCCGACCTGGCAATCGAACCCAGGACCTCATTCTCAGCAGTACCGCTAGCGACCACTGGACCAACGAGCCATAACGTATTTTGAACAAACCTATTTCCTTACTTTTAATTTAGCCATATTTTAGTTTGTTAACAGTTTTAGTTAGGTTAGGATACTATGTGTTTATTATGTCGTTTATTTATTTAATTATCTTATATTATTCCATTTTTAAATATTTTTTAAAATATAAAAATTTAGTATTAAAAAAAACATAAAAAAATATAAAAAAATAGTGATCCACCGAATGTCGGGAGCAGGGTCCAAGCTACCGGTGGTTAGAGCTCCAGAGAGAGGAACCTCCTGACAATGCGAGCCGTGCCCAGAAGTACTGCTCTCTTAATCAAGCCCTTGATCCAGCAGCCCAACGAGAGCCTCTTTAGGTGTTGGTCGAGGCTCTTGGCTATTAACCCATTGGCTGTAACGACTATCGGCACAATGATTGCTGAGTCCACTTGCCACATGTCGACAACCTCGCGAGCCAAGTCAAGATACTTGATTTGTTTATCTTTCTCGGCTTTCACGAGGTTCTCATCATGCGGGACGGTTATGTCAACAATCATTGCGCGCCGTTCTGATAGATCCACCACCACTATGTCAGGCTTATTTGCAATAATATATTTTATATACTATATGTTTATTTATTATTAGCTCTGCCCCGCGGGTTCACCCGCATAAGTGTCGATTCCGTGGAAATATCGGGATAAAAACTATCCTATGTGTTATTCTGATATATAAGCTATATTACTGTAAAGTTTCATCAAAATTCGTTCCGTAGTTTTTGCGTGAAAGAGTAACAAACATCCATCCTCACAAACTTTCGCGTTTATAATATTAGTAGGATAGGATTAGAAGTTTGTCCAATATACGACACCGGCGCCGATTCCTCTTCTTTCTATTCCGATCTTTTTCTTTCTATTTTATTAAGAAAAACACAAAAGATAAATATTAGTTTAGTCCTGTCAAATTAAGATACTCCATAGACAGTTTAGACGTGATTAAAAACATGGCTACTAAAAATACGCCAACTTACGTCAGGCGCTGATTAATTTGACCGGACTAAACTAATATTTATCTTTTGTCGTTTTCTTAATGAAATAGAAAGAAAAAGATGCACTGAACTTAAATTTAGGGGAGTTTGTGAACAAGGGAATCGGCGCCACCATGTTACTAAAGAAATATCGAAGAGGTCTTAAGTATATTTATAATCTTTACACGAATAAAATAATTCACAGTCAGACAGAACAAGAAATACCACCCCCATTCCCTGCATACATAAGCCCCATCCACCCCATTCTATTCCGAACCATTACATCTTTGTGAAGCTAAAACAAAAGGCTCTCATCGTCTCCAACAAATTGTCTCCAACGGGTCATTAGCCGTCGATGCAATCCCGAGGAAGCGTCCCGGGGTGGCGTCCCGGGGTGGCGTCCCGGGGTGGTGTGTGGAACGTCCCTAGTGTGTGGCTGTGGTATTTTATTTAAATGTTAATAGAATAAGTGCAAGACTGGACAATATTGGACAATGCAATTAGAGTGTTGTTGGAATAATTTACAACGGATACGTACAGTCACGAGCACCAATATGTCAACACTTGGCAACTTTCAATTGCAATTTTTTCGTGAAATAACGAAAGCAACGTTGAAATACGACACATTACATAATATGGGTTCGAAAATGCTATGTTCGTAACAACATACATTTTCATTAAAAAATAAAGGAGTAAATCCGTTTTGAATAAAGCCGAGTGTATACATACTTTTGCTCGTGACTGTACCTAGCAAATGCAGTATTTTTTTATTAAATTACACCTAATTGAAAAAGCCATTAAGTCCACTTTTGTACATTTATTGTGCAGTATAAATACTTTAGTATTTATTTCTGTAAATTAAAATAACTAGTAACCAAATAACAACTAATACCTAATTAAAGTCGCGGGAAGTGTCAACCAGCCGTTTCGAAATTTCCTTAAAAACAAAGTATAAATAAATCAATAATTAATGAATTCGTTAATCAGAATCAGAGGGGCAATTCTCGTAAATTTAAGAACGTTCACAGTCTGATTGGCAATTCTCGTAATTTTAAGAACGTTCACAGTCTGATCTCAGTGTCAATCTGTCAACAGCATCTCTAATTTTCCTCCAATTTTGACAAGTTTTTGACATTTGTTTGTTGCCGAGAAGAGACTGCGACTAGATTTTGAACGGTTTAAATTACGAGAATTGGCCTCCTGGTCAAAGACAACCTACCTAAAAAGTATATCAATAATGTTTATCGCGTATACAGAAAACCAGCTCATAACAATCCCGGCCTACCCCATCCCTAATTTAACCATATTATATTCAACTCACGGAAACGAATCGCTGAAAAACATACGTCTTGATCTGGCCCTGTTTGTGCTTGCGCTGACACCGGAACGAATGCATAATGTAATATTGTACGCGTTCAGTGCGTAAGGAGATGTATGGGTTGTGTATTAAAGTAGGAATGCGCGTTGATTTGTAGAGGAAAGATTTATACAGGGGGAGTCACTTGAATACGAGAAGAACTTCTTGAAAACGCTGGAGTACTCATATATATACAGGCTGTCCGGTAATTAATGGATAACCTCTTAAGCGGTCATTGTACTTATCATTATGAACCACTTTTACAGCGGGAACAAACATTATGAACCACTTTTACAGCGGGAACAAACATGAAATCGCGAAACAAAACAGCTGTACCCTACATTTATGTTCGCTTATCTCGTCAAAATGTAGGAACCAGCTGATTCTTTTTTCGCGATTTCAGGTTTGGTCCCATAGTAATAGTTGTTCATAATGATAAGTACAATTACCCCTTAAGACGTTATCCATTGATTACCGGACACCCTGTATACAGAGACCTTATTGGTGATGTTCTTCAGAAAGGTCCGGTGCTCAGTACTCGCAACCGGCGTTCGTGTGTGACCAGGGGGTAAACTGGAAGGAGGACGCGCGGGTTTCGCGGCCCGCGAAAGAGAGAAGGAGTGGGGGGAGGGCTTTGCCCAGGAGTGGGACAGCGTAGACTAGTAAAAACAAAAGACTTTGTAGGACTAGTCCAACGTATAGGATCGAAAATACTATGTTCGTAGCAACATGAAATTTTATTAAAAAATAAAGGAGCAAATCGCTTATGAATAAAGCCAAGTGTAGGTATATATACTTATGCTCGTGATTGTACTCCTAACTCCTGAGGGGCAATTCTCATAATTTTAAGAACGTTCACAGTCTGATCTCAGTCTCAATCTGTCAAAAAATACTTCTAATTTCCTTACATTTTGAGAATTTTTTGACATTTGTTTATCGCCGAGATGAGACTGCGACTAGATTTTGAACGTTTTAAATTACGAGAACCGGCCTTCTGATGTGTGAACGTTAACGAGGAAAAAGGAGTATGTAGATTGCGCGCAAGCTAAGACTGGGCGCGTGTTTGAACCTGAAAACTACATCCCTGCCAGCACTTAATCACATTCGGCATAATGACGGCGAATATTTACTTTGGAAAACACGGAACACAGCACACTCTTGACACTTGATATAAACGTCGAGATGGCGGCAAACGATTATTTTTGATTTCGACAGCGCGCAGACTTAGTTTGCGCGAACTCTAAGGATCGTAGCAGATGGCGTTCTGGTCCCCTATGGGTAGGACACAAACGTCACTGGCAAACTCCTTTTGCACTATACAAACTCAAACTCAAAACATTTATTTCAAATAAGCCTAAATAATTTCAAACAGGCACTTTTGAAGTCAGCCAGTCAGAAAGATGAAGCTAGTTACCCATTCCAAAGCGTAGTAGGTACCTATGGAGAAGAACGGGCAAGAAACTCCACGGACACTCTTTTACATAACTTCTGACTTCTCCTTCAGGGAATATAAGCGTTATGTTAAGTTAACGCCTGCCAATTTACCTCCAACCTCACTAATCTAGTGCTAACAGAAATAGAAAGTGTCCCTCACTATACCAACACACTTGTCACTAGTTGAGCACAAAGACGGTAGGCGTGAGTGGAGAGTCGTCAGCCGTCACCCGCGGCGTGTGAGAGGTAGTGCCGGACTCACACGTCGGCGAACAATGGGCGGTCACGGAGCGAAAATGTTAAGATATTTTCCAACGAATTCATTTCCCATCTAGTGTTTTATCTGTTAATTATTTTTAGCCTATAATGTTTCCACTGCTGGGACACAGGCCTCCTCTCAGTGAGAGAGATTGGGCCGTAATGCACCACGCGGGCCCAGTGCGGTTTGGTAGATGGCACATGTCTTCGATTTTTTTGGTTCTAGGACATGCTTGTGTAAAATGGGCCTTTTGATAAATGAGTTTTATTATGTTAATGATTTTTTTACTAAGACTACAAACGAAGACTTAAAAAGCTTGCAAAAACAGGCCCTGGCCATGGTGATGAAACAATTTACATAAAGTAAAGCGCCTGTCTGGGTTCGAACCTACGACCCGTAAGACGCGGGCGTTACCACTGGGCAAACAAGCTTTTAATAGCATAATGTTCAAACTAGAATAGCCAAACACCCCACATTTGTGTTGTATGCCAAGTAAGGCCACATATTTACCTTTGACTCGCATTCAAAAACACCCGCTTTAACAAATGTCACTCTCGTCAAAATTCACATACATTTACATGTTCGCGCGCATAAAGACTGGTATTTAGATGCACCGAATTAGACCGGAAGCCGATCCCGACATAGTTGGATGAAGGCTAAGCTGATGGTGGCGGTTATTTACATGTTCGCGACACGACGTTCGCATGCGTCTGTATGCGACTTAACATTCAGTCCTCTTCGGACGAAAGTCTTGAAGAATTCTTAGTTTGTTGTTTTCTAGTAAAGAATGATAATTTGAGAGTCCCTTGGATATAGCCTGATCAAATCTCTGAGCAGTTATAAATCTACTATCAAATCTCTATTCGCTGTTGTAATTGACTAAAATAATCAATCAATCAAAATCAAAAGTCATTAATTATTCAAATCAGGCTGAAAATCAGCACTATTCGGGCGTCAAAATGATATAAGACAGTCCCCTGGCACGCCCGCCCTTCACCACTTCCTAGTGCTTTAGCTGGGAAGAAGAAGTGGCGCAACAAACTCCCCAGAAACAATGACTAGCAACAACCAATCATATAGTTTGACATGAGATTTAACTTCATCAGCGAACTGCCTCGTTGGTCCAGTAGTTGTGCAAGTGCTGCTGCAGAACGTGGGGTTCAATTTCCATTCGAGCAAAATGTTATTGGCGTTTTCAATCAGAAATTTCTCATGCCCGGAGTCTGTATTTGTGCCCGGTTAATAGCATTTAGGTTTAATCCTACTAATATTAAAAACGCGAAAGTTTGTGAGGATGGATGGATGGATGTTAATTACTCTTTTACGCAAAAACTACTGAACGGATTTGGATGAAATTTGGCACACAGATAGTTTATAACCAGGATTAACATATGGAATTTGAAACTTTTTATCTTGAACCCCCAACCCCCAACTTGGTTTTTTTTTGTGTGTTTATGTCCTTTTTTAATGTGTCATGTTTGCCGCAAATAAATGCATTTTCTTTCTTTCTTTGATATTTTTACGGGATCGAAACTTATGCGGGTAAAACCGCGGGGCGCTGCTATTATAAAATACGAGTATAACAAACAAATATTCGAGTAATATTTAAAAACGGACTATTCAGAAGAATCTACTTTATTTTATTTAGGAACTAGGTTCTGTCCGCAACTTCGTCTGCGTGAAATTTGTGTCACTTAACTCTGGACTGAGTATTCCAAGCAAGGAACTTATATCCAACATGGAATGTGCATTTTTTTTTTTTTTCCCACCCAGGACAAATGTTTGTGTAATGAGCACGATCATTTTGTTCTGTGTCTGGGTGTAATTTATCTATAATATTTATGTATTTAGAAATATATAAGTATGTTTATCAGTTGTCTAGTACCCATAACACAAGCTCTGCTTAGCTTGGGACTAGATGGCGTTGTGTGATAGTTGTGGAATATTTATATTTATATATTTATATTTCAATTTGACACCAATATATAAATAAACCTTATATATATGAAGCTAAGTTCTATTATAGACTGTCACTTGGTCAAAGAGAAATCCGGTCCGAGAGAGAAAGCGCTTCGAGAGCCCTGTGTCCCTTTTTAAAATGTTGCCAGCAGGATTATTCCCGAATTTAATAGGAATGGTAGGAAAAAATAATATTGTCATGTCTTATTAAAAAAACATTAATTTTCGTTCTGATATATTTCTAATATTTTTCAATTATCTGTTAGAATCAGAACATTTTTTTAGCAATAATTTGGACATTGTATTGAAATGTAATTAAAAAAGAAAAGATTATTAGTAGAATATATATAAGTTAGACTGGCAGCCCGTCAGCCATATGAATTTGTTGTAAATTATGGTGATTTGAATTTAACCGCAATTCGACGATAAAACAATAAATTTCTTTATTCGGACGTAATAAAGATGGTTAAAAAGTGTGCGATTCAAGGTTGAAAAAGCGAATCTTGTGCAGGATGCGGTGTTTCTTTCTTCAAATAAGTATATTTCAATTCTTGAAGTAGGGTGCCCATAATGAACGAAGTTATAAGCTTATTTACACAATGCAGCATATAAATAGGAGGTAGTCTTCAACGTAAGCATAATTACGCATGTCTGTTATAGGTATTTTATGTTTATACTAGGCTGATTTTAACATTTATTTCGGTAGGTAATATGTGTGTTGAGACTGTTCGGTAATACACGCCACGATAACTTTATAGGGAATGGTGTACCGAATTAATAGACGTGATCTTGGATGGGCCAAAACTTTCAACTTCCCATATTAATCGCTAATTTAGGTGCGTCACTTCGTATATCTATATATATAAAAATCAATTGCTGTTCGTTTGTCTCGCTAAAACTCGAGAACGGCTGGGCCGATTTAGCTGATTTTGGTTTTGAAATGTTTGTAGTCCAGGGAAGGTTTAAACGGTGAGAAAATATGAACTTTTAGACAGAAATTGCATAAAACTGTTTTATTTAGTAATGTGTGAACCTGACTGTAAATATCTACCAAATTAATATTTATAAATTCTCCATAATGCGTTTTACTTTAATCCATCCTTAAAGCATAATTATTATTATTTTATTAAATCAAATTATTGGTTAATATATTATATCCTATTATATTAGTATCTACCTACATCATATTGTTTGGTCACCCTTATGAAAGGGACACAGGGCTCTAGCGAAGCTATCTCGCTCGGACCGTGCATCGGCAGCCTGTGCGCATTCCAGGTTGGATATAAGTTCCTTGATTCCAAGCGATAGCGCTGTCGACAATTACTACACGAACTATTATTCAAACGTCCCCTTATCTCTAAAACTATCCTCTAGATCTTATAAGCGTATAAACCGCCTCTTACCGGCATAAACCGGTGTAAACCCGTATAAACCGGTGATATTTTATCCGACTACGGTTCGCTGCCACAATTTAAAATAAGAGATGAACTTAGTTGGTTGTAAGGAATTCTTTTAGGAAATCCTGTGACTTATTATTTCGAAGCAGTACTGTGAGTTATGGCTTTTAGTATTTCAATTTTTATTTAGCTTCTAGAGTCTACTTAGGGCTCAAAAGCCTGCCCAACTTAAATGGGACTGAGCAGCGAGGTAAATGCGTAACACACCATCAGCAGCAATAGATTCCATTTTGACAGTTCAACAACATTCATTTCGTTATTTCCGTTGTTGAGCAGACACATTTTTCGAACATATGAAGCAATGGATTAGCAATATCCTTCAAAATGATTCAGATTGAGTCTGATAGTGTGTTACGCGATTTGGGCGCTGGTCATGTTTGCCGAATGCTGGACCAACTGTGGGCCCAAATAGAACACAACTCTAGCCCTGAGACAGTGAGGCGGGATCCAGCAGACCATGTAGGAGCTGGCGGGACGAGCTGGATAGGTTCCGTCAAAACTGGAAGGAGGACGCGCGGGCTCGCGAAAGAGGGAAGGAGTGGGGGGAGGACTTTGCCCAGGAGTGGGACAGCGTAGACTAGTAAAAACAAAAGACTTTGTAGGACTAGTCCAGCAGGTACAGTCACGAGCACTAATATGTCAACACTTGGAAACTTTTAATAGCGATTTTGGCGTGACATAACGAAAACAACAATGAAATACGATATATTACAAAAACGTATAGGATCGAAAATACTATGTTCGTAGCAACATAAAATTTCATTAAAAAATAAAGGAGCAAATGGCTTTTGAATAAAGTGAAGTGTAGATATATATACTTATGCTTGTGATTGTACTCCTAACTCCTGAGGGGCAATTCTCGTAATTTTAAGAACGTTCACAGTCTGATCTCAGTCTCAATGTGTCAAAAATACCTCTAATTTCCCTACATTTTGACAAGTTTTTGACGTTTCTTTGTCGCTGAAATGAGACTGCGACTAGATTTTGAACGTTTTAAATTACGAGAATTGGCCTTCAGATATTAATTTCCGAAAGACTGAAGTTTAGCATACAACAAAATCCAGTGACAATTTGATTCTTTTTGACGAAAAGATTAGGGTTTATTTATAAACGTTTGCGAGACATTACCCCAGACGTAATAACAATAAAACTTATATTGTGTCTTGTTCAGTGTCCTTCAACCGATTAACTGTTTATTATTATCATCCAAAGGCTTTGGCTAAGTAATACGACGACACGGACGACACGGTTGGCGCAGTGGTCAAGTGATTGACTGCTGCGCTGCGTGTCGCGGGTTCGATTCCCGCACGGAACCAATATTTGTATGACCTACAAGTAGTTGTTCCGGGTCTGGATGTTTGTGAATGTGAGTTTAAATGTTTGTAAACGCACCCACGATACAGGAGAAATTCCGAATTTAGTGTGGGGCAACGTTTTAAAAAAAAAAAAAAAAAAGAAAGAAAGAATAACAGTCGCACGGGTCGATCGATCAGGTTAAGCTACGCTGGTCGCGGTTGATCCGTGGATAGGTGATCTTTAGATACCAAGACCCCTGCGTACCTTGAAAAGCACGTTAAGCTGTTGCCATTTGGTCCCGGCTGTCATTTGCGGATCTTTGACATTCGATCGTTACGAGTCGTCAGAAGCCCGAAAGTCTGAGAACCAGTCTTACCAAGGGGTATCGTATTACCTAGTAACTGGGTTGTGGAGGTCAGATAGGCAGTCGCTCCATGTAAAATACTGGTATTCAGCTGCATCCGGTTAGACTGGAAGCCGACCCCAACATAGTTGGTAAAAGACAGGCAGCTGATGATAATGATGCTGGGCAAAGGCCTCCCCTATTTTCTTCCAAACTTCCCTGTCTTGTGCAATCTCTGGCCATGTTGGCGATGCCAATGTTATTAGATCGTCACACCACCTTCATCGTGGTCTACCTCAAATCAAATCCATTTATTTGCCAGAATGTAGGTTTACAATGTCTGATCTTAAAACTATAATGGCCCCTTTACATTCTGCCATTACATATGGTGTGCTAATATTAAATTTTAAACTGCACGATGTTATTAATATAATTAGGTACATTGAAATAAATAAAATAAAAATAGACGGCAACAACAATAGAATCTCATTCTTAAGGATTTATAGAAACAAATTAATTAATAGATGTCAAAGTTATATGTCAGTTCAGGAGATAAAATTTAATAAAATGTCAGATTAAGAAATATAAATAATTGTAAATTGTAATCGATAATGTCATAACTATTATAATTTCAAAGTGTTGCTATAGTAAAATTCAAACATCAATCAATTACTATAAGGTATATACCAATTTTTTTTTTTTAATTCTAATTTCTTTAATACATTTAATTCCATTTTATAAGATAACACTAAAATAACAAAATAATATCCTAAATTAACTAAAACTATTTACAAACTAAAATATAGCGTCGAAAAATTCATCCACATCGCTGTCGACTGGTAATGTACCCAAGACACTGGCGGCATTGCCACGTTGTATGGCAATGCTTATCCTCTGGCCAATATTATTGATTAAAATGTTTCCTTGTCCGCGATCTGACATGTATTCATTAAGGTTATTTAAGCATTTTTTCCATTAACCATTTACCCTCGACGACGATGTACTCCCTCAGGCGTCCAGTGAGTGACGATCTTTGCCCATCTCTCCGGGTGCATTCGTGAGACGTGTCCGGCCCACTCCCGCTTCAGCTTGGCGGTTTCTTCTCATAAGTTAATAAACAATATATTATTAAGGCCCATTTTTCCACATCGTCGGACAAGCTAATCACAACGCAGCCCTCTGCTTGTCATGGTATGTTCCCGACGTTGATAAAGCGTAGTTTTTGGTTGCTTACGACAGGAAAAAGGTTGCGCCCCCGTCGGTTGCAAGAAAAATGGACTTAAAAGCCATTTATGGATACTCTAGGGTTACAATATATATGGCAGTGCAATATTTAGCAGTGTGGTGGATCATTTAGCCCCCTTCAAAGTGGTTGAGCTGAATGGAGCTGTTCCATGCGTCATGTTCATGAACGGGCGCCGTCAGTTGGGGCTGGACATCACTTAGCTGCCTCGACTTATTTTTAATTATTTTATTTTTGTATTGCTATGCGCTATTATTTTATTTTGTTAATATTTCCTGTCCTCTGGACGCTTTAAACGCGTACATCTTTTTTTTACATCGTTTCACATATAATTATAAATTCAATATGAATAATGTAACCATAAAACTGGAATTTATTAACTTTAACAATAAACATTATACAGGCTGATTTCTTAAAGACCAGCCAAATTTAAGAATGTGGTACAGACCATCAAACTGAACAACTTTCTCCCTGGGACCAACATCGTAATCGCGAATAAAAATTCAGCCGTCCCGTACATTTAGGTCGAGTAGGTATTGAAGTTTTCTATGAGAAAGTTCATAAAATTTTCGCGATTACGCTATTTGTCCCATGGAGAAAGTTGTTCAGTTTGATGGTCTGTACCACATCCTTAAATTTGGCTGGTTTTTAAAAAATCAGCCTGTATAATGTTTATTGTTGCACGTTGGATGGCAATGGCTAACCTAAAACTACAAATTATTAAAATAAAAATATAATATCCTATACTAACTAAAACTATTAAAAAACTAAAATAATGTAACAAATTTTTTATAAAAATATAATTTAAAAGAGTGTCCATGGAGTTTCTCTTTTTTTGGAATGAGCAACTATAGCTTCATATTTTCTGACTAACCGACTTCTTGACAATTCAAAAGTGCCTGTAAATGGTTTAATTGAAATAAATACTTTGAGTATGAGCAAAGTATTCTCAAGCGAGGTAAAGAAGCAATTTTTTGGTAACGGTAGTAGCGCATCGCGGCAAAATATAAGGTTCAAAACAGCGATGCGTTTGATGGTAGTTGAATCGAATGACCACCAAAATAAAAGTAATTTTGCAGTTTTAAATAATTTAAAAAATAAATGCACAGCGTCGCATCGTACAGACAGTCTTCAGCTCTTTATTATTAGTATCCACTCACCCTGTCGCAGTCCACTGCTGGACATAGGCCTCTCCCAGGCTGCGCCACAATACCCTGTCCTCCGCCTTCCGCATCCAGTCTGTCCCAGACGCCTTCTTTAGGTCGTCCGTCCATCTAGCTTATTATTAGCATAGAAGAGACTCGTATATTTAGATAGTAAAGCGACTTTGTTTAATACTATTCATAGATAATACATGTATTAACAAATATTCGCCGATACATTCGGCCATGTATCGGCGAATATTGAACCGTTCGCATGGCAGTGACGTGTGTCACGTGGACCCGACGCGGACGTCCTTGTGGCCGTGTCACGTCACGCGAACGAAACAGCGTGACACCTTTGTTTCAAACAGCCGTGTTTGTGAAACATACACGACCTCGTAACAAAAGATGTGTCAATGCTGGATTTGAGCAAGACTAGGTGTAATCAAAATCTATCTGTCAACCGCTGTTAGTGTTGTTACTTGACTTAATGCCTGTAAAGTTTACAAAAGAAAAAACAGCTATTTTAAACTGAAGGCCAATTCTCGTAATTTAACACCACAAGCCCCTTTGTATGATAATAATAAACAGTTAATCGGTTGAAAGACACTGAACGAGACTCAATATAAGTTTTATTGTTATCACGTCTGGGGTTTAGTGTCTCGCAAACGTTTATAAATAAATAAACCCTAAACTTTTCGTCAAAAAGAATCAAATTGTCACTTGATTTGGTTGTATGCTAAACTTCAGTCTTTCGGAAATGAATATCAATACTTAATACTCAAGATTGTTATTACTTTACCATAATGTGTACGTAGGTGGTATACATATAATTTTGATCATTATGGACCCTGTCGGGCACAGCAAAAAGGATAGAAGAGAGGAAGCCCTGTTCATATAATAAATATAATTAAAGTCAGGAGATTGCGAATTTAATCCTAACATTTCGCCTATCTATATGTATTGTTTTTTCCTGCTAAATATAGGTACCTAAATATTTTTGATTATTTTTATGTACCTGTAATTATATATTATAATTCTGTTTATTTATCTGAAGGCCAATTCTCGTAATTTAAAACGATCAAAATCTAGTCGCAGTCTCATCTCGGCGACAAACAAATGTCAAAAAACTGACAAAATGTAGGGAAATTAGAGGTATTTTTGACAGTTTGAGACTGAGATCAGACTGTGAACGTTCTTAAAATTACGAGAATTGCCCCTCTGTAATTTCAAGTGACTACAATAACTGCGGTCGATGACCCCACAAAAAAAAAACATCAAATTAAAAATTTTTTTGTTTCTTCATGTTTAGATATCGATACCCATCGCGTCTGCGGAGTTTAGCTAGCCTAGCCTTTCTGGCTTCTGACGATCCGTAACGACTGTCAAAGGACCACGAATAACAACCAAGACCAACGGCTTAACGTGCTTTCCGAGACACGCAGGGGTCTTGGTATGAAAAGATGCTCACCGATCCACGGATCAACCGCGGCAAGCGTAGCATAACCAGATCGACCGACCCATAGGGCTATTATTACTAAGCCACAAGCGCACGGATTCAGTACCTTATGTCAATCGAATCCATTTTTGACTTCACTTTTGAATGTCGCTTTGTCTGAGAGCAATGGTGCCCAGTGGTTACGGCGCGACTTACGAATTGCAGGTCCTGGGTTCGTACCAGGTAGGGGCTTAACTTTGTGTAAATGATTTCATCACCACTACTCTCAAAACGGTAAAGGAAAACATCGTAAGGAAACATGTGACATCTACCAACCCGCACTGGGCCCGCGTGGTGGATTACAGCCAACTCCCACTCTAAGAGAGGAGGTCTGAGTCCCAGCAGTGGGAACATTAAAGGCTGATTATGTAATCATTGTTATCGCTGCTACAATGTCACTTCGTCTAGGCTCACGTAGCTGAATATCAGTACTTTACATGGAGGGACACCATCTGATAATACCTATTCACAATCACATAGTACATGCTAGTGATGTCTTTCATCGCGGCCTTTAGAAGCGAGTTGACGTGAACAGCGTGAAACTTTTGTGTTTTGCAGTGACGTGTTGAAGGCCTGATCATAGAACATCACGCCTGTGTTACCTAAAGGGGCAGGTATACTAATGTAGCTGTAGCGTAGCAAGGCGGGGGATGGTACTTTTTGGAGTTAGCAAAACTTCTTTCCCAAAGTTTCTGCAACTTTCTTCAACTTGAAAAAAATTTTGCTAAAGCCAATTTGACCATTAATCTACGAATGGTCAAAAGTAATAGTAATGTTCCATTTATTTGTCAGAATATTGTTATAGAGTTGTTACATAGTGTACGGTATCTACAATGCCACATGCGAACAACGCGTTATACTGACGTCACGCAAATCCTGCATCTCGCAAGCAGAGTTTACCGCGCAATTAGCATATATACAAACTTCCCCACATCAGTCGTTGGGCAATTGCCCGCCCCCCTGTCTGGTCAGAGGATCCTCCCTTTTCTATGGAGGATGAGTGAACTTTACACCCTGTTCCTCATACCTCTAAATATAGTTTTAAAAGTTCATAATATTCTGCCGTTTCCGGCGTACCAATATATTTTCAGGGTTTTGGTTAGTTTGTTAGATATAACATTGAATTCAATAAATTAGGATGACATTCAAATTGCAAATTAGTCAAATATTAGGAATGGAAACGGCAAAAAGATTAAATTAAGTCAAAGGGATAATAAGAACAGAATATTATTATTTTCTAACATTTAAGTCAACTTGTCATTTCGTTCATAAAGTCGAGTAGTAGCATTTACATAAGAGATAATTGAATAATTTAGATTTAAATGTCCTAAAGTTAAGAGTTTTAAAACAATCTGGTAGTTTATTTTAAACTTTGTTCGCCATACAAAATACATTATTAGAAAATAGTTTATTATTTCGTCTAGGTACACGAAACATGTGAACTTTTCGGCTAGGTCTGGATACAATATCGATATGCAGATTACATTCATGCTTATTTTGGTACACAAAAATACAAATTTCAAATTATATTTATGTACTAGCAGCGCCCCGCGGTTTCACCCGCATAAGTTTTAATCCTATGGGAATATCGGGATAAAAAGTACCCTATTTGTTAATCCTGATTATAAACCATCTGTATGCTAAATTTCATCCAAATCGCCCTTGTAACCACTAGATTATCGAGGCAGTCTGTCTCAAACTTAGATGGATACGAAGTGGCCAACCAACCGAAATCTCTACTTAAATCATAGCGGTCAGTTGTCGGCGGCAGAGACACGATTGTAAGGGAAGATGAAATGCTTTCAAAAAAGAGTAGACTTATCTTTTGAGATATTCTTCTTTAAGGTGACGTGATATATTCAGCAACAATCTACCGGTATTCAGAAAGAAAATCACGCTATCGTTGCCAAGTTGCTTTTTATTTCAATTTTAATATTATTATCTCCTTTATTTGGCATTGTATATTATTATCTCCTTTATATGGCAGCAAGCTTTTATAAAAGATGCCCATTATAGATTACTTCAGGTTGTATCTGGGTATATACATTTTTTTTTTTTCTTTTTAAATGACCAGTTCGTGTCCACAGACTAAACAAACCTTATAACTAATTAAATAGTGTTGATGTATGATCATTAAAATAACTATCATTTAAACCGTCTTTGCAGAATGTACTGCTTTTTTTTTTTTTTTTCCTTTTTGTAAACAGGAGTCAAAGGTTTAAGCTGAAAACCAGCGCTTAGCAACCCACTAGGGAACCTAAGCATAATGCTGACGCTCGAACCTTTGCTTCCGGTATTATAGTTTTGTGTATGTACCAATACTACTTACTAACTGTAATACTGGAGAAATTAAACGTTAGAATAACGTTCTATTTATATTCTAAATATAGTATTTATATTCTATTCTATTTCAATGTAAACATATAAATTATATTTTTAAATATTAGAATATAAAAACATTTGAAAATATAAAAAATAGTAGCCCACCGGTATTGGGAACAGGGTCCAAGCTACCGGTGGTCAGGGCTCCAGAGAGACGAACCTCCTGACAATGCGAGCCGTGTCCAGTAGTACCGCTTTCTGAATCAAGCCTTTGATCCAGCTGCCCAACGAGAGCCTCCTTAGGTGTTGGTCGAGGCTCTTGGCTATTAAGCTATTGGCTGTCACGACTATCGGCACAATGATCGCTGAGTCCACATCCCACATGTCGACAAACTCGCGAGCCAAGTCAAGATACTTGATTTGTTTATCTTTCTCGCTTTCCCGAGGTTCTCATCATGCGGGACGGTTATGTCAACAATCATTGCGCGCCGCTCTGATCGATCCACCACCACTATATCAGGCTCATTGGCAACAATAGTTCTGTCAGTGATGATGGATCGGATGGACAATGTGATAATTCCATTTTCGAGAACTTGGTCGGGCACAAACCTGTAGTACGGCACCTCCGATTCCACAAGGTTGTATTTCAGAGCAAGTTGCTGATGGATTATCCTAGCTACAAGGTTGTGTCTATGCAAGTACTCTCCGTTAGCTAGACGAGAACACCCTGAGATAATATGCCTGATTGATTCCCCCGGCCGGTGGCATGCCCGACAGATGTCAACCGTGCCGTCTTTCACAATAAATCTCCGGTAATTGTTCGTCATTATATTATTATTTTTTCATTTCAATTACTGTTATTATTCTTATCTCCACAACCCAGTTACTGGGTAATACGATACCCCTTGGTAAGACTGGTTGTCACAATTTCGGGCTTCTAACTACCTGTAACGACTGTCAATCAAAGATCCACGAATGACAGCCGGGACCAACGGCTTCACGTGCTTTCCGAGACACGGAGGGGTCTCGGTATGTAAAGATGGTCACTCATCCACAGACCAATCGCGGCAAGCGTAGCTTAACCGGATCAGTCGACCTGTGCGGCTGTTATTATTTAGCCACGGGACCCTCAACATGATAGGCTGATTATGGAGACAAATCCAGGCTGCTATTGAGAAATTTATAATGGAAATGACTTTATTTATTGTCCAATAAATAATTTTATTCTACCCACGTTTGCTAATAACAGACGATTTATTTTAAATACAAACACGGCTCATAACTTACTGTTACTGATTTATATTATTATTTCGAGGCAGTTTCGGATTACCTAAGAATGAACGGATTCGGTATTTTGAATAACAATTTGTGTTTATTTACAATATCGAAAACGAATGAGGTTATTAGTGTCGAGGTATGAGGAACAGGGTGTAAAGTTCACTCATCCTCCATAGAAAAGGGAGGATCCTCCGACCAGGGGTTGTGTCTGGTGGGCGATGATTGATGTCGGGACGTTGTATACATATACAGGATCAAATGAAATAGGTGCGACAAATTAAAACATCTAATTCAACCTGCACCCTAATTGCGTAACACACGACCAATCGGAATCGGTTTCATTTTGACAGTTCAACAACATTCATTGCGTTCTTTACGTGTCGAGCAGACAAATTTTTCTAACTTATGAAGCAATGGATTAGCAATTTGTTACAAAATGATTAAGATTCCGATTGATCGTGTGTTAGGCAATTAGGGTGCTGCTTTATAGTAAAAGAGCATGTTATAAAAAAATACATTTTAATTCGAGTATCACTGACTCATAATAGAAATTGTACACTCATAGTCACATTACATACACAACACTACTAATTGAATTCAATCCATAACAATTTAATGTACTTAATCCAATTCAATTACAATAAATCATACACAATAAAACAATAAGAATAATGTATACTGCATGTCGATTATTATTTACAATTATTTACCAAATAGATTTCAAGACTTACCGCTGACCAAGTTTAAAAAAATACTTTTCAAACTATTAATATTTAAAAGATATTATACCATTAAGGACTTTCTAGAAGACAAATCAATAGAATCTGTAAGTTAGATTAGGTGACATCGCTGAGTGTGAATACATTTGCACGCCATGTTATGGCAGGATATGCTGAAACAAATTTACTGTAACACCTTATATACCATATTCTAGCAAATAAATATTTTGATTTGATTTGAATAATAAAAAATAATCATAATTAACATAAAAAATGAGGTTTGTTAGTCGCATCAGCCTGCCACATGTGTGTGTGTGTGTGTGTGTGTGTGCTGCAAAGGGATTTGCAACGTCGCCGCGTCGTCGCGCGCTCTTTATTTCGTAGGAACGTTAAAAATTTGGTAAACACCGCTAGGTCAACGCGTTGCCAACTTGCTTCATAGTTCGATGAATGGATTGCTTATCAGGTGCGCGCTAAAGTACTTTAATTTTCTTAACAGCCAGCATATTTTTGAAAAAAAAAATCTGGAACGACTATAATCGTGTCTGCTTGAAGGCAATAATATAGTTTGCATTATCTAAGGCGATAATTACACGTGCGTAGTGTCTTGATATACATTTTTTTATTTATTTTTTTATTAGGGAAAACAAACAATTGTACATTTTGCCTTACATCTAAGTATACAAATAAAAAAAAGTATACATTACACGGATAATCGGATATATTGCAACGGACGGGGATCGAACTACGACCCTTTCCTTGCTAACTCAATAACTAACTTTTCACCTTACCATATTATTTTCTTCAAGTTTTCTTTACAAAATATTTCTAAGTTCCATTAACTCCTTTTAAGCCAACAGTATCAAAGGCCTGCATTTGTATAAAAAGCAGCTATTTACAAAATAACTGGTATATTTTGAGCTGTGACGAAGTACAGAACCAAATATACAGATGAAATATAAAACCTAAGGAAATCCTACTAATATTATAAACGTGAAAGTTGGATGGATGGATGGATGGATGGATGTTTGTTACTCTTTCACGCCAAAACTACTAAATGGATTTAGATTAAATTTGGCACACAGATAGTTTATAACCAGGAATAATACATAGGATACTTTTATCCCGATATTCCCACGGGATCGAAACTTATGCGGGTGAAACCGCGCGGTGCTTCTAGTGCTAATATAAATATAAATACTATAAAATCGGGATAATTAATTGTTAAAGGCTTAGGAGTTCTAGGTCGAACCAGACGGGCACTCTACTTTGTGTATTTTATTTCATCGCCGTTTCGGCATGTCCTAGAACCAAAAATGATATATGTGATATCCACTAATCCGCACTGGACTCGCGTGGTGGATTATGACTACTACCTCTCACAGAGAGGAGGCCTGTGTCCCAGCAGTGGGAACATTATATACTTGTTGGAGTAGGTATGTCTATCTCTCGTTAACATCAGGCATATTTTAATTACTGTGGGCGTACTATGGGTAGTGTTGGTTATAGCACAATAGAAAAACGGTTTGCAGTTCAAATCAGATTACAATTTACGAACAAATTAGTCACACTAGCGAATCACACACTGTAGGTACGATACAGAACGCAGACAGTTTCTAAGCACATGTTGTTCGTATTGTTTCTTCTTTTATTTTTACGTTGTTCTCACATATAGAAGCAACAAGAATAATGTACGAGTACCCATGATTTTATAATATCTTGATTTAAAATAGTGTTCTTGGAGTTTCTTGCCCGTTCTTCTCCATAGAGATCTACGTTTTGGAATGGGCAACTAGCTTCAACTTTCTTTCTTTCTTCAATCTTTTTGGCGCAGCTGTGAGGCACACTTTCCTGCTAATTTCTTACATCGGACTTCACACTTTTTATTTATTCTTTTTCATCTTTACATACGAAGACCTCTCCGTGCCTCGGAAAGCACGGAAACGCGTTGGTCCCGGCTATCGTTCGTGAATCTTTGACAGTCGTTACAGGTTGTCAGAAGCCCGAAAGTCTGACGACCAGTTAAGACTGGTTGTCAGACTTTCGGGCAATACGAAACCCCTTGGTAAGCCAAGGGGTTTCGAATTGCCCAGCAACTGGGTTGTGGAGGTCAGATAGGCAGTCGCTCCATGTAAAATACTGGTATTCAGCTGCATCCGGTTAGACTGGAAACCGACTCTAACATAGTTGGGGAAAGGCAGGCAGATGATTCTTGCAAATAAATATTACTTCTATTAACATTACGCGTGTTCTTACCGAAGGGTTAGATTGAGGTGTACCTACCTATAGTATACCCTCATTTCGCCAGTTATAAAGTGCCAGCATATACTGGGCAGGCAAACTGGTTCTGTTAAAGAGGCCTTAGTTCCCGCAGTACCATTCATTCGCTCACAAAGTCGGTCTTTCATTCACTCTCATTCAGTCGTTCTTTCATTCAAGCTTGCTCGTTCACGGAAGTTCATTGTAGCATATTATGGGTATAAGACTAGCTATGTTGTGTGGCTTTGAGCGCGTTTTTAGTTTTTTCTTTGGAAGAAAAAAACGTTTTAGAGAGTTTTCTGCTTTTTTGTAGTGTCTAGTTGTTCTAGTGGTTGTAGGCGTGACTGCTGAGTGTGACGTCTTGGGTTCGTTCCCCAGGTTAGGCTGTGTGTTGGGTTTGTCTATAAGGAATTTCTTAGCCAGGTGGCTGGATTTGCCGGGGTGACCGGTTGATGGTAAAAAAATCTGTAAATACAGGGTTAATTTAAATTAGCTAGCAAAACTCTGCAGACGTTATGGGCATCGATATCTAAACATGATAAAGAAAGAAAGAAAAAGTATTTACTACAACTCGTACAGGAAGATCACAAACTAAACTAAACAACTAGGCATTAAGTCCGCCTTTGTACATTTTTGTGCGAAAAGTTTAAATAAATAAACTAAACACAGTCAAAAATAAAAAAAACAAATTATATAAAAAAAGTAACAAAAAGAAAAATGAAACAGAAAGTCCTATGCGAGGACAAAAGGCTCCTATCTCAGCATGATGCTGCGACATTTAAAAAATAAATGTCTCAGCGCTGGTATTCTGATAGGGCCCGCTGTGATGTCACGGGCAATTACAGTAATAAATAAATAATTAAGTAGATATAATTATGATAAAATAAAAATAAAAAAGATTTGATGGATTTTGTAAAAGTGATTCCGTTAGCCTATTTACAGAAAAACAATTTTTTTATGCATTTTACAAAAAAAATACAGCCCGTGACTGAAACAATTAAACATCGCCGTCTGAACCTTTCAAAGGTCATTCATTTGTCAGTGGAAACGAATACGGAGGAACTCGTGAGTGACTAATGTACTAAAGAGTACCTCCAGAGTGACTAGTAGGCTTGTGATTAATGACAGTGGCGTAGGTAGGGGTGTAGGCCGCATTTGTGTTAGAGTACAAAATGAATCAGTTATGTGAAAAATCAAGTTGGGTGGTAAAATCACTTATCAATTATTACGTCATTATTTATTTTTTGTTTTAACTTTATAGGTACCTAAGTTTTTTTTTCAGTTTTTGTCTATAATACCTCTTAGACACTGCGACATTTTTGTGACAAAAAGTTTATTGTGTTTTATTTAATTTTAAAGGGAATCATCAGGAACTGTCTTCAAAATAGGTAAATTATTAATTTAACTAGTGTTCTCCTTTGGCGAACCAGCTTTACTGGAGTTTTGCTTAAGAGCGTTCATCCCGCACGGGCAGGCACTACCAACGATCTAGTGCTTGGTTGAAAAAAAAATTGTAATTTAGTTTAAATTTAATAAAATAATCACCAAATACCACTATAAATACGACGTTGCCAGCCCGCGCAGTATTAAGGCTCTGCACTAATGACTAACATGAATTAATGTTCTATACATAAAAAGTTTCAGTTTTTGTAATTTTAAAATCTAGAGACAGAAAATTTCTTCGCTGGTCTCTCTCTGCTAAAATGTCAAGGATATCAACGAAAGAATGCTCTAGCTCTTGTTCTGGTTCTATATTCGTTCAGTATAAATCTAAACCCATCTTTAGAGTCGTCCTTTTCCTTCAAAATGCACGGCGCACGAAAAAAACGTTTTTTTTTTTAAATATTTGTTCCAAAATTTACTTATTTTTTCCTCGCATATGTCGTTTGAAACTCGTGAGCATTTGTCATTGCACTCCTGCATCAAAATCTAACCACTTTTTCTCCTTGTCCCCAGAGGAAGAATGCGAAGAATCAATCTTCCCGACGGGCGTGGTGCGTCACCGGCCGGAACCGCCTGGCACGCTCGCGCAGTCCACCCGGTTCACGGCACACGAGATCAAGCTCATGTACCGCGGGTTCAAACAAGTAAGCGGTTTTGTTACGTTCTGACCAAAGAAACGATGGATGGACGGTGTGAAAGATGATATGGCTAGAAAGGGGGTGACTACTATAAGGGCAGGAGGAATGACAAGTCGTACCTATTATAGTAATAATACAGGCGTCATCGAAAATCACCTTCTCCATAGCCTTAAATTACTAAACCTAAAAGAAATCATGTATATCGCCCTACAAAAAGCTGCAATATTAAATACAATGTTGCATTATCAGAAAGTTCATGCAAATAGATGAAAACGAAATAGGACCTCATCACAACACATCTTTAACATAACACACCACACGCTGCATTTACTCGACTTCGGTCCGTAAATGTAGCAAAAACCAGCCAATGAGCTGAGAAGAGAAAACACTCTAAAAAAGAATAATAATAAATACTTTATTTCAGACCATGGTGTCCATTTTGTTAGTAACAATGTTCTTATAGACTAGTGTTAGTAATACCTAAAACTATCCACAACACCAAACATATAAAAGATAGTAAACACAACAACAATCACTACTGCGCCATTCCATGACAAATGGTGCAGCAACAATTGATGTAATTACAGTCCAGCCGACTAGCGATCATGCTAAGGATGTTGTTGGCGCTGCCGCGTACTCTACGCACCAGGGATGCGCATCTTTTACACATTGTAACGTAAAAGCAGTCTACGCGATGTTCAGCAAGAAGAAATTTTCTGTCTCTAGATCCCTGATGCACTACAGAATCGCCGCAGCCCCATCGACATCCTGAACACATTATTAAATTGGACTCGGAGGGCACTGTAAGACTTTTGAGTATAGTCGGCCCACAGGCTGCACGTGTAGAATGATGTACAATAAGACCTAAGAAGTGTAAATTTGACTTCTGTCGAACAACGTGCAAGCCTGCACGCCACCATGCTCGCCCGCACTGGCAGCGCCTCCCGTTCCCTCTCGATGTCATCATTGTCCTTGAGATCAGAGGTCAGCATATATCCTAAGTACTTAAATTTAGTCACCCTACGCAAAGCTGTACCATTAAGCGTAATGTTGTGAATCACGTTACCTGTACTGTTTCCTCTGGCCTCTGGCTCTGGCAGATTGTGAAGACCCTGAATATCTCTGTTTGTTTCAGGAGTGTCCTTCAGGCGTGGTGGATGAAGAGGCTTTCAAGAACATCTTCTGTCAATTCTTCCCGCTCGGAGGTACGTGTTTATAACCAATTACTTCAAAAAAGGATTAAAAAATATGATTTTTGGCATTTTTAATCTCATATAGCAGCCAGGGGGTTACTGGTAGACTTTCATTGTAATGCTTAAGAGGTCATTTCCCATAAGACAGCATTACTTTTTTTCTGATTACGAAATGAATGATGTCCTTTGCTTTTTAATTCCATGAGCCTACATACTTTTTTCGGCTGGATGCGGAAGGCGGAGGACCTGTCTGTTGTGGCGTAGCCTGGGAAAGGCCTATGTCCAGCAGTGGACTGCGATAGGCTGAGTTGAAATAGTTTAATGGATGACACAGCAATCTATTCTCAGCTATCTTCAGCAATATATCTATTCATGTTATACATACATGTGGGATAAGCTCAATTTTTCATGAATGAAACTGCTGATTTCCTTTTAATTCTTGTATTTATTTTCTCGTCTTTTATCTAACATCTTTACAGTATTTTCTTTATTAACCTCGTTCCCCCTTCTGCTTCTTCTACATCTTAAACTTTTATCCACTATCTCTTTCACTCCTTGACTATTCCGTACATTCATCTCTGTCACTCGTCTAAGCTTCACATCTGTCATTCATCTTTACGTCACAATTCACTATCCTGTCATAACGTTCCGTTCCTACATACATACATAAACTCACCCCTTCTTCCTATGGGGGTAGGCAGACACTACAGAGCACCACCTGCTACGATCCTTACATACTCCTTCTGCACATAGGTACATCAGAAGGGTAATTCCCGTAATTTTAAGAACGTTCACAGTCTGATCTCAGTCTCAACGTGTCAAAAATACCTCTAATTTCCTTACATTTTTGACAAGTTTTTGACATTGATTGTCGCTGAGATGAGATTATAATTCAATTTGCATCTCAATTCCAATCAATAAAATTTTTCTCAATTTCTGAATTTATAATTCACTATGACCACTTAACGATTCCTTACTTCGAAACTACGTCAGTTCCTTAGTTAATCACGACATCTGCTATTAACGTATTCTCTATGAGACAATCGCGTGGTTTGAACTGTCAAAATACATGTTGTCCGTACGGTTGACACTTCACGATATAGACATGGTTTGCATGCTCAGACTAAGGAAAAGAAAGGACTCGACATAACGAACAGTAGTTATAGGAATGTGATGTATTTCAACGGCATAGTTACTGACATATCGGCATCTCTTTTTAACTTATGAGGGTAATCATATTTAAAAAAGGACAACAGTAGTTTTGTCATTACCAAAAACGGCAACATTATCTACAAAATATCTCGCTGCGGCCGGTCGCCATGTTTTGTCACAGCCAACAAGTTCAACAACAAGTACATCAGTTGTCATCGCGACTTGTTTGTTTCAGAGTTTTGAAGAAAATTTTGTGTTATTGGGCGAAAATTTTGCTTGTTTATAGTGTTCGAACTTGTTAAGACTGCATTTATTATGGGTAGGTGCAGTGTGTTAGGCTCCCGCATGCCGGAAGCCGCCATCTTTGTGCCAGACTCACATTTTAGTTAAGCACGTTTTTTTCGTAGGTATGTCATGTCTATGCTTTTCCTTAGTCTGAGTTTGCACGTGGTACGATTTCGCGGGGAATAATACAAGAATTGGGGCCCCGGGTCATAGACGCACGCCGGTTGTGAGTACGACACTCCTGACTTTTCTGAAGAATATCACCAATAAGTTCACTATATGTAGTACTAGCTACGCCCCGCGGTTTCACCCGCATAAGATGATATATATATTTACCCGCATATTTTGATTGTATTTTTAATTGTTTTAATGTAATTAGGATTGTATTTTTAATTGTAATTATGATGGTTTTTTATTACTTAATTGAATTTTTGCGTAGTAACATCGCATTGGCGTTATAGCTGTTAAGGTGTTATTTGGGAAATTTGGGAATAAATAAATAAGTTTCGATCCCGTGGACATATCGGGATAAATACTACTAACTACTCGGGATAAATAAATACTATATGTGAATCCTGGTTATAAACCATCTGTGTGCCAAATTTCATCCAAATCCGTTCAGTAGTTTTTGCGTGAAAGAGTAACAAACATCCATCCATACAAACTTTCACGTTTATTATATTAGTGGGATAGTTATTGGTGATGTTCACTATATGTGTATACACCCCAGGAGGCTAGGACGTCCCTTCCCGATGTTTCCACTCACATCTACCTTGTCAGTTGGCTTTTATTCATCGCCGACGTCATCTAGTTTAAAAAAATATGATTGACGTGTAAAAGTGTTTGTACAAACCTACTTACAGAAAATCATTTATCATTTTGAAAGATATTGCTAATCCATTGCTCCATATATTCGAAAAAATATGGATGCTCAGCAACGTTAGTAATGCAATGAATGTTGTTGAACTGTCAAAGTGAACCCATTGTTACTGATAGTTACGCAATTACCCCGCTGATTGTCATTGAAAGTATGTTACGCAATTAGGGTGCTGTTCAGTACTCATAATTATAATAAGTGAATGCTTTGTTTCAGACGCCACTCAATACGCGCACTACGTATTCAAGACGATCAAACACAAACAGAGCGGGAAGGTGAACTTTGAGGTAAGTGTGACACATGTATGACAAGCGTCCGGGCGTTAGTATGACACATCGAGCTTTAGAAAGAGACAGATATGACTGACAGAGACAACGAGAGACAAACACGAACTTGTTCTAAACTCGATGTGACATATTAGGGGTTAAAGTATGAAATTGCCGATTGGTACTGAAAAATAGAAATTTTTTTTTTTTAAATTTAACATATTTATTTAATCAAAATAATTACCAATATTATCTATACATTGCTGCCATCTAATAGGAAGGTCATTTATGCCTTTGCGATAGAACTCTCGTGATCTAGATTCGACAAACTGTGTAATAGCATTTTGTACTGCCTCCTGAGAAGAAAACTTTTTATCACGTAGAAAATTGTCCAAATCACGAAAAAAATGGTAGTCCGTTGGAGCAACGTCTGGCGAATACGGAGGTTGACGAATGGTTTCTAATTGCAGTTCCTGTAGAGTTAAAACGGTTTCTCGTGCTGTATGAGGTATCGCGTTATCATGGAGCAATAATGGTGAAGATCGATTCATGAGTCGGGGCTGTTTCACTGCTACTTTTGCTATCATTGTTCGCAGTTTGGCACAGTAGACATCTGCCGTTATTGCTTGACCAGATTCGAGAAAGCTATAGTGAATAACACCATGCTGAGACCACCAAACAGTTATTATTACCTTTTTATTGGTAAGCTTTGCTTTTCCATCACGGAAGCGTTTAAACCAAAATCGCACGCTGCGTTCATTAGCAGTCCCCTCTCCAAACGCAACATTAATATTGCGAGCTGTTTCTGCCGCGTTAGTTCCGCGTCGGAACTCGTATTCAAGAATAACTCGAATTTTCGAAGTATCCATCTTTCTTGTCTAAGCTGAATAAAAAAAACAACTGAAAGTGGATAATTGAATGTTGTGCATTTTTTAAAAGAAGAACTTCATAGGTACCATGTGAAAAAAGTTTCACTCAAAAATCTCAAACCATGAAGGTTCTATGTCAATTCGAAGTACCTATTACAATAAAACGGCAATTTCATACTTTAACCCCTATTATTATGTATTACGGTAGGACACGATGTTTCTAACAGTTTCTTATACCCTGTCCATTCGGTAAACCGTTTTTTGGCAGATGGAAGTAGTGATTGCAGCAACACACAACACATTGATTGATACACGTACGGTATTATAATGTCTGTAAGAAGCCATAAATAAGAAAATTCAATAAGATAAGGCAGTTTATATACAGGGTGGCAGGGACATCGACGCGCAAACTGTAACCATGAATTCAGCACATGAGTTTAGACCCCATAGCGTAGAAATTGTTCGTCGGTTATCAAAAAAAATCTTCTGTTTCATAGAAAAGTGCAATACCTACGCGGTCAAAACGAACAGAAATATTTTTTTTTTTTATAATGACGAAAAATTTCGACGCTATATGGGGTCTAAACTCATGTGCTGAATTCATGTTACAGTTTGCGCGTCGATGTCCCTGCCACTCTGTATTTATTTTATTACGCATTTTAAAGTTAACTTTTTCGTAATCTGGAAGATGTACGTTCTAAGACAGCTGTCAAAAAGCGGTTAACCTAATGGACAGGGTATACTCGTAGCAAGATATTGCCATAGTTCATCAGATTAGTTTCATTTCACGTCCTAGAGATTGCGAACAGGTTGCGATACTGTACAGTCACGAGCAAAAGTATGTATACACTCGGCTTTATTCAAAAGCGATTTACTCCTTTATTTTTGAATGTTGTTACGAACATAGCATTTGCGAACCCATAGGTTTTTGTAATGTGTCGTATTTCAACGTTGAATTCGTTATTTCACGAAAAAATCGCAATTGAATGTTGTTAAGTGTTGACATATTGGTGCTCGTGACTGCACAAGCGTAAAGGCGACTTCTAACAATGATGGTCTTATTAGCAGAAGAAACCAAGACTGAAATGAATTATGTAAACTGCAGACGGTCTGTCGAAAACAAAGCAAAGTTACTTTAAACTTATTTTTTTAAAGGAAATTATTACAATCAAAATTAGTTAAACTTATTCGATGCTAGAAAACGGAATAAGAAAAATATTCATTAAAATAATTAATAGCTAATGTTGAATCTCGCTGCGTCGGCGACTCGTGGCTGGTCGGACGTCATCGATGCAGTTTCTATGCGCTCGGCGTAAACTGAAGGAATTGCAAGGTCGGCGATATCCATTAGGTATCCGTACTTAACACCTATTACAGAAGTATTTTTTTATGTTATTGGATTCAAAACAAGTTTGTTTTTAACTTTTGCAACAAACACACACAGTTACAGTAGTCTAGAAAAGTTAGATCTACGCAAGTTAGTTTTGCAAAAATGATGTATGAAAACCATTATAAATTGAGCTACCCCTTTGAATTCTATTCCTAAGGCTTTGTAGTTCAAGATATAAAAGTCGGCCTATACTTTTAGTAAAAACAATGTAACCTGATATTTCTTTAACAAGGATCAGTTTAAACTGGTTTTCCGTGTAAAAGGCGGTTGAACGAATATATTTTAAACTTCATCTTGAAAACTTTCGGGTACTTTTGAAGTAAAGTTTAAAACCAGATGCTTTTAACTAAATTACTAGAAATTCCTTAAAAATTGTGTTCTGGCTCGTTGGTGGTCGCTATTGTGACTGCTGAGCGTGGGGTCCTAGGTTCGATTCTCAAGACGGGAAAAGGTTATTAGGTTTATCGATCAGGAATTTCTCAGGTCTAAAGTTTGGTCATGGCGGCCAATCTAGGCGCGGGAAATATTTAAGGGCACGAATATGTGCGCAGATACAGGTGCAATCTCTCTTCCCTCACTCTCATTGTCAGATGGGACGGCAATCCGACACGACCAGAGAGAGATCAAGCGCAGGACCAGCGGGTCAACGTGCTGTCCTTCTGCCGGGCCAAGGCCTTTTTCCTTTCCTAACTCTCTTTTTTGAGCGATCTCTGGCCATGTTGGCCCCGCAAACGTGATAAGATCGTCATACCGCCTTCGCCGTGGTCCACCTCGATGGCGATGGCCTCCATCAGGCGTTCAGTGAGTGACGATCTTTGCCCAACTCTCCGGGTCCTTTCGAGCGATGTGTCTGATCCACTGCCACTCCAGTCTGGCTGTTTTTCTCCAACATCCGCTACTTGAGTTATGGAGCGCAGCGTGGTGTTTCTGACCCGGTCTGTGCGCTTGACAACTATTATGCTGCGGTTCATTGCCCGTTGGCAAGTCTTGAGGTTGGACTTCTGTTGTTCAGTAAGTGACCAACTTTGTGCATCGTAGGCTAGGACGGACAGGATACACATGACGATGTCACAGTTTGATGTTAATATATTTAAAAAGCATATTATTTATTATTATTTTCTTGTTTTTTTATTTTTTTATTAGCTAATCCCACTGCTGGGCAATGGCCTCTCTACTCTCCTTCCACCTCTCTCTGTACATACAAAGCTGCCAAGGATCAATCTTTATGAAAGGAGTCCAGTTCATCCCGCCATCTCCGTCTGGGCCTGCCGCGATGTCGTTTGCCATTAAGCGGGACCCACTGGGCCAAAAATATAATGCTTTGCAGGCCATACAAATATTTGTCCCGTGCCGGAATCAAACCCCCGACACGCAGCGCAGCAATCGCTTAACCACTGCGCCAACCGTGCCGTCAATTCTACTTATAATAATACTTAATCGAAGTGTAGCCTGCGACTCGGCAAACCTATTGTACTCGTTACTTGATAGAAATAAGGAGTAATTTGAACAAAAGCCAGATCACGGCCATTTAAAACAATGATGGCGGACCTCGGGCGATAGAGAGGGACACACATGTACATGTTATACTATGCAAGAGAGAGAGGGAGATAATCAAATAGAATTATTGTTGGAGAATAATTCGATCGCTTTGTTTGTAATTTAAATTAATTATGTTTATACGAGTACGTAGAAATAATTTAACATAACCTCGTGTTGGTTATTTAAAAACCAGTCAAGTGCGAGTCGGATTCGCTCACCGAGGGTTCCGTACTTTATAAGTATGTAACTACAAATTTACGGTTTTCGGATTTTTTCCTTTACTTGTGCTACATGACATTGCTTCTGGCCAAATTTCATGATTCTAGGTTTGGGTTGATTGCGTTGACTTAGAAGTTTGATTTTTTTCACTGTTTCAAGGGATTGCAGCCTAGATATTAAGTTCAACTTGAAAACTCCACGCGTTCCTGAGAAAAAGGGTCTTGACAGACGGACAACGAAGTAATCCTGTGAGGGTTCCGTTTTTCCTTTTGAGATACAGAATCCTAAAGACACTATCTCTCTCCTTAAACACCATTTTTCTTGTTTTAGGTACCATGTATTTATTTATTGTACATATGTATATGGTAGGTACACCAGAGACTACCTGCAGTATTGTCTCTTCTCCCTTATCCATTCAAAGGTTGTCTTTAAAAGATCGCTTTTAGCGATATGACCACGGAGTACGTACTCCGTGAATAAGACCGCCCACTGTATATCCCCCCTTGTAAAATGTCTACATTTATATCTGTAATTTTTATATCATAATAAAGAGTATTCTATTTTTTTCCTCATTGAATTTGATTTTTCAGGAAATTATACGGTCTGAGATACAATTTTCTTGCTTAATAAATATTCAAATAGCAGGTCAGCCATTTTTCCTCAATATTTGTCTTCATGCATATTTTATAACTTTATTTATTTACTGCCAGACCCAATCTTGTTCTTTCGCGCCAATACCAATACCTCAAACTTTTTTTGTGTAGAGGCACAAGAAATTGTTTCTATTCAGCCTGAATGTAGAAAAGATTTTTTTTTGGAATTCTTTTTTTTTTCATACTGTTGTTGTCAACTGGGAAAGATGCAAAAAAGATTGTGTTTTTTTTTTATTTTTAGGGAAAATATTTGAAAAGATTTGTTACTTAATTTTTGGGTCGGACTTTCTTTTTCAAAATGGTAGGGTTTGTTTCATTCGTGCATCACAGTTCATTTCTTTTTTTTTTAATAAATTCGAAACGTTAGACAAAGGTATCATTTTATTCACACCAGTTTTTTTTTCTGTTAGTTTTAATGATGGGTTGGCAGCTTGGCGGCCTACCCAAATGTAAGGCGGTTCGATGTAAGGCGGCTCGGTGACGGTGACTCGGGTATACTCTGCTCCGGTCCGTCAGTGACGCTGAATCGGGTATACTCGGCTCATAGAAGTTTCGCGCGTTCATATTTTTTTTTTATAAATCTGTATCCTACTAATTATTTTTTATTTTTTATATGAAATGCAGCTACACCTCTGCTTGTATCATATTCATAAGGTATGGAAGCATGAACATACCACCAAATGAAATCAGTTGTTTTAGCGAATTCAATGAAATATTGTCCTTTCTTTGATATGTTCGTCGAATCGTTGAGCTCCTTAAGTTCTGAGTTGAGCTGCACGATTACATATGCGTACACTGACTGGACAGGTCCACTCAATCTGTGTGGTTCTTTCCTCAAAAAACCATTTCAGACACCAATTTACATGGTCCTCACATGATCTGACCAACATTATGTCTGGACTTCAGTAACCTTCAACCTTACCTGCTGAAGTTCCAATTTACTGGGAATTCAAAATGAAAATCTTTTATTTCACATAAACCTACATGGGCACTTATGAAACGTCAGAAGCTAGGTGGTACGGTTTCAATTGGTCGTTTCCTATGGAGAAGAGCTGGCAAGAAACTCCACGGTTACTCTTTTAGAAATTCCTTTCACAATATCCATTTTTCCAAAATCTCGGCTAATAGAAAGAAAAGAAAAGAAAGAAAAAGTATTTATTGCGACTCGCACAGAAAGATCATAAAACTAAACTAAACGCAGCAAAAAGCTAATAGCTGCTAATAGCTGGCAGTAACTAACATTGCACGAAAAATGTGACACTACGACGTGACTCGAAATCTCGATACAAATTGTAACGAGCATGGATTTAAGATAGCACACAACCTGGAGATAATCGGTACATTCTCTTTGACAAGAAAATTGGTTGGCTAGTAACTGGGGCTTGTGGGGCTCGTGGCTAAATGGTAACAGCCACACGGGTCGTTCGAAGTTTAAGCTAAGCTTGCCGCGGTCGGTTCGTGGATGGCTGACCATCCAATACATACCGAGATCCGCACCCCTGAATGCACGTTAGCAGGATTGGGCGGGGCACATCAGCCGCATGCATGATGACCGCTGGGCAAAAGTCTCCACACTATGGGTGCCTGAACATGGACGGCGCCGCCGAGGGCGGCCCAGAAAGATATGACGAAGTGGCTTGGACGCGAACTGCGAGGGCTGTCTAGAAAAAGACAAAAAAAAGTGGCGGGAATAGAGTTCCTGGAAAGACTTGAAGGAAAGAAAAAGAAAAGAAAGAATAGAAAGAAAAGAAAGAAAAGAAAGAAAAGAAAGAAAAGAAAGAAAAGAAAGAAAATAAAGAAAAGAAAGAAAAATCTTTTATGCTGCACAAACGAAACGCAAACCAAGGAGGCTTTTACCCAGCAGTGGGGCAGTATAAACGAATCTATGATACATTTTTTTTGGTGATTAACATCACGCTACGACCCTTGAGAACCGAGCAAAAAGAAAAAGTCAGAAAGAACGTTAAGTGAAAACGAAGTACTTAATAGCGCGCACGGGTGATGCAATGCGATGCGGTGCGAATTCGCGGGCAGGAGCTTGTAGATAACATAAGGGGCACTGACTTGCCGGGGTCGTGGGATCGTCCGAAAGGGTTACCGCTGCCCTGGAACATAAAGGGCTAAGGAAGGAACACGGGTGGGTTTTAGTCAGTAAGAGTCTGACACTCCTTTCCGCTCCACCCAGAGCGGGAGGGGTCATTGATGATTTCCCATCCACAAAAAAAAAAAAAAAAGTGGCACTGACTTCTCTAAAACCATTTTCATTTAGAATCCCAAGCAATTATTCCAACGATCTATATGCTAAATAATATTTGGTTAAAGCATATATAAATCGTCAAGTCCTCGCCCTGGGAATCGTTTGCATACATTCACATCCATCTATAGTCTGCACATATATGTGTGTACATAACGTGTAAATCACTGTCGACAAGACGAAATATAGCTTGGCTTATTTGAAGCCAACGAAGATCGAACGTTTAAAATGGCTTGCATTTTAAATTCACTCAAAATTATTTAGGTATACTTACATTAGTTTAAGAACTTAGTTAGGTATTATGGTTAAATAAAAAAGGTTTATTATTTTTTGCTTTTCAGTTTTTTCGGCGGATTAATTTATTTGTTAAAAAGTTTTTATTTTATCTTTTTTTGTGGCTATAATCTACTAATTGTTTGCCAAAGGGCAGGCATATGTGGCACTGAGTAGAGTAATAATACAAAACTCAGCATTCAAATTTGTGAGTGAACAATAAATCACCCCTATTTTCCCACCCTTAGGGTTGGAATTTTCCAAATTTATATGGGAGCAACTTTGGGGTATACCCTTTCTAATAAAAAAGAATTATCAAAATCGGACTACTCTGTAAAAAGTTATGCGTGGCAATACATAAAATATATATATATATATACGCGTCGACTTGAGAACGTACTCCGTTTTTTTTCGTCGATTAAAAATGGCTTGCATTTTAAATTCACGTTTTAAATACAAATATTTTTACCCTTTAGTTGTACCTAGTGGTCACAAGCTCTACTGCTGAGCACGAGGTCCACGGTTCGATTCCTGGATCATTTTCCTCTGCATAATTAGCCTATCCTAGCCCCAGCAGTGGGAATATTATAGGCTGATTATTTATTCATTTAATTTATTTTAAATAGAACGGCCGAAGCTAATTACACTATTTAAACATAATTTACTAGCTGCACCCCGCGGTTTCACCCGCATAAGTGTCCATCCCATGGGAATATCGGGATAAAAAGAATCTTATGTGTTAATCCTGGTTATAAACTATCTGTGTCCCAAATTTCATCCAAATCCGTTCAGTAGTTTTTGCGTGAAAGAGTAACAAACATCGGATGGATGTCATCCATCCATACAAACTTTCACGTTTATAATATTAGTAGTAATTTAACACAGTCATGCATTCTTCTCACAAAAATTCAAACATTCTGACAGTATCATCTTCCATTCATTCACAAACATATCAAGATCTGTGTTTGAGTTCAGTAGAGCGTTAATAGCGGCTAATGTCCGAGGAATAGGTGACTCGGAGTGTGCCACAGTACGGCAAGTTGGAACAGCCAGTAAGCGGTGTTTTCTGCCACGACAGTAATTGTCTGGCACAAATAGATTGCATTATGTTATGCTAATCAGCCAATAATGTTCCCACTGCTGGGATACAGGCCTCCTCTCTGTGAGAGAGAGCGGGCCATAACCCACCACACGGACCCAGTGCGGGTTGGTTGATAACACATGTCTTCGAATTTTTGGTTCTAGGACATGCCGGTTTCCTCACGAGGTTTTCCTTCACCGTTTTGAGAGCAGTAGTAATGAAATTATTTACACAAAGTAAAGCGCCTGCCTGGGTTTGAACCCACGACCTATCAACTCGTAAGTCGGCGACGTTACCACTAGGCCACAACTGCTTTAGGGTACACACTTGTGCACTATAGTATCTCTCGCGCCAAGTCTTAGTTGAGATTGACCGCCCTGGCCGAAATACGGTATGGATGTATCACAAGTTACCACACAATGTTGTTTGTCAACTTCTATCTATTAACACATAAAATCACACTTGTATTTCTTGAAGGGTTCGGCAGAGATTCACCTATAAGGCACCGTTCGCGACGTATATATGTATATATTTACGTATGTATCAATTGTAAGAGGTAGGAGACGTGCGGGGGTGCGCGCAGCCCGAGTCTTCAACGCGCGGACCCGGGTGGTGCCGAAATAGCTTTAGCGACCGCCGCACGTCTCTTGCGCTCCGTGTTTTTTGTTCATGTACCGCCACATTTTTTTTAAATAATATACTGTTGTTGCAATTCGGAGTTTCACTTGAAAACCAACAGAAGGGTTACAGCACCCACATTTTAAGTCCCAACCAACCACTAATCTGACTATTAATTCTACCATTTCATCAATTCCAGGAGTTCCTCGACATCCTATCCCGCGTGGCGCGCGGCTCGGTCCAAGAGAAGCTGTCCTGGGTGTTCACACTTTACGATGTGGACGGAGATGGCCGTATCTCCCGATCAGAGATGCTGGCTGTGGTGCAGGCTATATACGAACTGCTTGGGAGGGCTGCGGCACCGCCCGTGCACAGTACTGCCGCTAAGGATCATGTTGATCGGATATTTCATGTGAGTTTTGATTTTTGGCTCTAGGTGCTAAAATATTATTTAGCAGGCATGGTTCGGGATGTCGTTCAAGAACATTGGCCAGAGGCTAAGCATTGCCATACAACGTGGCAATGCCGCCAGTGTCTTGGGTACATTACCAGTCGACAGCGATGCGGATGAATTTTTCGACGCTATATTTTAGTTTGTAAATAGTTTTAGTTAATTTAGGATATAATTTTGTTATTTTAGTGTTATCTTGTAAATGAAAATATAAATACTTACGAAATGTTAGAACATCAATAAGTTGGGGAAGTTTTATATTAAATATATGTTCTGTATTGTCTGCTTACCCTAATGAGTTGAACTGCACGATTACTGATAAATGCTTGCACTGACAGGACTGGTCCATTACATCTGAATGGTTCTTTCCTCAAAAAACTATATATAATCTATATGGTCTTCACATGATCTGACCAAGATTATGTCAGGACTTTAAAAGAGACTTTGACCGTTGATTCTGTTTCACAATTTCTTCTCAGGGATATGAAATGTCGACTCCATGTAGGATATTATTAATTTTTTTTTTATAATATGACATTTAAAAGTGATTCCATTAACACATTTACAGATTTAAAAAAAAAAGTATAATTTCCTCGCTCACCTCTCCGTTTATAAGCACAGCTCGTTCAAAGAGTTAATGCTGCTGCTGCTTACTATTAACAAGCTATATATCTGTTTCCAGCTCATGGACACGAACTGCGACGGCGTGGTGACCCCGGACGAGCTGGCTCGCTGGTGCAGCCGCGACCCCGCGCTGCTGAACTCTTTGGATACCATGGACACGGTGTTGTGATCCACGGGTCGCAGCACCGAGCATAGGTATAAACACACCTCCTTACATACACTACGCCCCACACCCACCCACATCATCACACTCACGTTCAGATACTAATGATTTTAGATTTCGTCAAGTCTGGATTAGAAATGACGAAAATGTTGTGAGTAAAGATTTGAGTTTGAAGGTATGAGGAACAGAGTGTAAAGTTCACTCATCCTCCGAACAGACGTGTGTTGTGTCTGGTAGGCTAATTTCCAACGATGGATGTCGGACATTGTATAAATGCTAGTTGCGTGGTAAACTCTGCTTGCGCGATGCAGGATTTTGCGTGACCTCATTATGATGCGTAGTTCGCATGTGGCGCTGGTAGATGCCGTCACATACGGTTGTGGATGGGTATACGAGTGGGGGTAGACCAAAGAAACGTAAAAGGACAGTGTGAAAGATGATATGACCAGAAAGGGGTTGGCTACTGAGATGAGTTTATGTATGACAGAAGAAGACACGCTGCGCCGACCACTTATACATTTAAGAAGGCAAGAGGATATCGTTGTTTTAACAACCTTTACTAAAAACTCCTCAACTATTCCAGGTCGGACTCGGCGCGCGCATCCTGTTCCACGGCCGCAGACAACTGTTCTCCATCTCCCTCTGGCCTACCGACTACTCACTCTACGACCTTCACACCGCACACCCAACAGATAGACAAGGACAGAACTAGTATCGAGAGCTATGCCCCCCAACTGCAACATCAGAAAGACAAAAGTATGACTGAAAGCTTTGCTTCAGTTGAAACTCATGTTGATAGAGATAGAAGTATTGTGGAGAGTGAATGCGAGAGCGGGATAGATAGTGGGGCCGCTAGTTCGTCTACCAGTGGAGTGAAGAGTGTAGTCAGTAGTGGGATTGGAAGGAGTGAAGAGGATAAAGTGGTTGTTGAGAGGAAAATGGAGGAGAAGAAGAAGCAGCCGCCTCCTGTACCTGCTAGAGTTACTGCTTGTGTGAGTATATCACTAAATTATTTTCTATAACTTTCTAGTAAATAAAAATGTGAAATAAATAAAATAAACGTTAGAAATTAAGAGATTCGCAAGATAATCATGGTAACCAACATTGCCCTAAGAATTGGTGAGACCAGCCAATGGGGCCGAAAAGTTCTGAAGTGGAGTACTGGAAGACGAGGCATGAATATGACTTCTTCTAGGTAGACTTAAGTCATGGTAAAGGTCATGAGAATTCGCGAAATGCGGGAGGCAAAGGAACGGCTGTTGTGACCATGCTTGGGGCAGACTTATATCCAGCAGTGCATGTCTTCTGACTGAATGATGATAATGATGAACAGTCACGTTATAAGAGTAACTATAATCATTATCACCACCCTTGGAAATGGCATTAGTGATTGCAGATTATTATTTTATACATGAAATGCATACTGCCCTTCTCTATCTATATATAGGTATATATTTACATGGTCGTGATAGGAATCCACTGGATGCGAGAAGTATAAAAGTGATGGTGCTTGGGGAAGGCCTATGTCCAGCAGTGGACGTGTTTTAGCTGAAATGATGATGATAGTTTAGTATTTAGTAAGTACACATTTTATACTAAGTAACTGTGCTCGTCTTTTTCAGATAACTGAAGAAACAGTCCAACGCAAAGTGAAGCGCCGGCCACGAAGATCAAGCTCACCGCAGCTGCCACGGTGAACCACACCCTAACACATTGATATAAGGTTTATTATCCTTCGAACGCTGTGCTTATGATACTACGCATTCCAATATGTACCTTACGCTATTTTTAAGTCAGATGAAATTATTATATTTTAGAAAATATTCGAGAAATTAAAGAAACGATTAAATTAATCATTTTTGGAATCGAGTTAGTAGCCAACAATTTAATTATTTGAATTGAAAAAGTTTTATTTTATAGCACAAGACACTATCTACAAACTAAATAAGTTAGCAAGGTATGTCTATCCAAAATGAAGACTCTATCGGCCGATAATATCGGATGCGTTTTTGCGATATCTGTTTTCAGTACCTTTTGTGTTGGGACAGTCACGAAGATACACACTGCTGCGTTAATAACGACGCAATAGAAGTAGGACGCTTGCGTTTCTCCGTCCTGCGATATTCCGATATGAGTTTTTAGAACATTTTGTATTAGGACGCATACGATCTTACACACACCTGCGTTAATGACGTAGTAACGTGTAGTGCGGGCGGGAGGCTGTACTGTTGGTTACACGCACACGTTCGAAATATCGGAAAAACGCAGCTGTGTGGCAAGAAATCGGGACGCATTACCGCAATAACGCATCCGATATTATCGACCGATATAACGCGCCTGTTGGGGAGAGCCTTTAATTCTTCATAAAACATTACTTAAATCGTATTTGTTTGAGTTTGTGAAGAACAATTACTTAAACGTTGTTTTACAAGTAATTTAATTAAACAATAATTAATAATTTCATAATTAAGTATGCAGTAATAACGGGTGTAAAAAGACACTTAACGATGCCGAGAGTCACTTGTACCCCCACCATTTTTTTTTTGTACCGTACCTTACCTGGGAACCTTCTGGTTACGGAGATACTGAAGGTCAAAATTCTAATTTTTACTGACGTTTATTAAGGGAAACAAGTTGTTAATGTTATAACAGAACTTTAAATACCCCCACGACCCGTGTAGGGTCGCATGCTGCCATAAGCACAATATTTTGCGTGTGTAACATTGCGCACTACCGCAAATAGCTAAATTTCACACCAGAAATAAAATTTGTTTTCCAGCAATTATGTTTGCGCAATGTTACTTAGTTTGATGTTCAGAATGCGTAGTTGACGGCTATGTGATGGATCTTTTTGCACCCTGTATTATTTCACAAAGTAAGTATCTTTTTATCATAAATGTTAATTGATTAAAATCGTCTTGAGCATGACTATACCATCGTCAATGTACACGAAAAATTATTTAAACCTAATTATTAAGAACGATACATCTATCTAACTTTTATTCTCTAAGATAACATAATATTTTAACAAAAAACTTATGACATTATTAAAACTAAGTATTATTAATATTTAATTATAATAAGATGAGTGTATGGGCACTTGATGGTACCCTTTGTCTGAATCCATAAGTAGTTTATTTACTTAATCTATCCGTAGAATATTATTCATATTTTGGCTTCTAAATCTTAAATGGTTCTGGATTACTGGTTATAATGAAAGCCAAATATAACAAAAAAACAGGATAAAATGAGGGACACCATCTTTTGAGTGGGCCCACAATAGCTAAGAACAGTGGTGGCCCAGTGGCAAAGACCTCGACTTACGAGTTGTAGGTCGTGGGTTCGAACCCAGACAGGCGCAAATAATTGTAAATTGGTGTAAATAGTGTCATCACCACTGCTAAAAATGGTAAAGGAAAACATCGTGAGGAAGCCGGCATGTCCTAGAACCAAACATTCGAAGACATGTGACATCTACCAACCCGCACTGGGCCCGCGTGGTAGATTAGAGCCCACCCAGGCCTGTGTCCCAGCAGTGGGAACATTATGGGCTCATTATGAATAATAGCTATTATGACAATCAATATTTTACCAGCAAATGATTCGAATTCCTGATAGAATCGAATGGAATGGTTAAGATATAATTGAAGCGTTTGTTATAATCAGTAAAACAGATTACATATTCTATTAAAATGAAACGAAGAGCAATATTCAGTATTATAACTGTATCCTATAACAATACTATTTAATAGTTATATCGAATGTTCAAGCTCGATTAAGCTACGGTTTTTGATAGCCTATATAACTTACTCTGTGGAGAAATCTCATGTCAATGTATCCACATGTATTATTATCTTAATTGTTTGACAGTGGATTTACATATTAAACTCGATAAGGTCCACCGTCCACAACGCCACTCAAAAGTAACGTGTTACAAATTCAATTCACCAATGAGTAGCCAGCATGTCACAGCACTGGTATTTCAATGGACCCTTTGTACACAGCACGGTTTCTTTACAATAAAGGATGATTTCCACCAAACGGCTCGCATCGTTTCGGATTGGAACGGATTTTACAATCTTTAAACGATATTAAATCGTGTACACAGAATTTAAAGTCTATATTACCAAGTTACGTACAGCAACTTGACCGCGGGCGTCTTCCGCGACACGCGATCGTAACCGAAAGTACGAGTATGCTGCGACGCGCGATCGGCTCCGATCGCCTGGCGTCCTATCCGATCGAATCCTTTCGGCATTAGAACACGTCAACACGGTAGGAATGAAACGTATCGTATGTGTCGACATCCTGCCGAACGCAATCGGTTGTCGCCGCATCCGTTCGTATCCTTTCCGATCTGATGCGATGCGAGCCGTTTGGTGCGAATCATCCGTTAGGCGTATAAACCGCGCCGTAGAAAAAACGTGTCTGTTAACAAGCTGCCATAGTGATATATACAACACTGACAACCGTGTGTACACACGGCGAATAATTCGTAGTTTTTCACGGCAAGAAAAACGTATATACAAAGGGAGTTAGGCTTTCAGAAACCGAGTTTTAAAGAGTGCTAGGACCTTGTCACCCTACTATTAGATTCATACTCTTATCGATAATAAATTATTGGACCTCAAATAGTAAGTAAAAAATTATGTCTACACCAATGTTGATAGATAGGTATCTAAAGATAAGGCATCAGTTCTGCGGCTTAGAATTGGATGGGTTACCGAAGACCCACCTGAGTTTAAGCCGTAGATGCATTAATTAGAGTGCAATTTCGAAGGTGACTGCAGACAGCAAATTGCAGCAGCAATGCCGCCCAACTGCAATGACAGACCGCAATAACACTACTGATTTCTTTGATTGAAAAATTAGTTTCGTGAAACTAAGGAAGAGAAATCTGGTTGCCATCGTAGATGTTACATCAAAAACTGCAGCGGCACTGTCGCCTGCGTTTAGTGCCAACCGCAGCGCTGTTACCGTCTGCAGTCTGCCGTTGCCTTCAGCATTGTACCTATAGTGATCCATTGATTCAAGAGGTCCAAATCATATGACCATGTTTACTGTGACAGGGTTCCATGTTGGTAAGTGCATGCGTTTTAACTTTTGTCCTTATTACTACAGAGGTAACAGAATTTTCAATTTATCTTCCAATAGAGAACTAACTTTTTCTAAATAATTTGCACATCTACTTATACAACACACTTAGCTTGACACAAATCTATGCCATAATTTACTAAAGAAACTTAACAGTTTATTAAGTAAAAGAGGATTACTTGGAATACCACGTTATATAACTCCTGCCAGAAAAATTGCTGTAAGTATCCTCGTTTGAAAAGAGTGTAAATGCATCACCGAAAACCTTTATGTGATGCAGACCGGTAGAAAATAGAGCAGCCTAACATTAAAAGAATCATGACAGGATTTGTACAAAAAATAAAGATGTTTATAGAAGTCAGAATTATAATTCTTATACTCTTGGGTGCCTAAAGAGTATCTTCAGGCATTTACAATATTATTATAACCCCGCAATAAAAATATAATGTTTAAGGGAAATTGTTTAACGAAGAGCTCATTATTTCAGAACGAAACAGCGGCTGTCAGTGTAAACAGCAGTGGCAAAGATTTACATCGTTAGATTACCCTACCGCGTCAAAACATAGTCGCATTTCTGATTCGTTTTGACACCTTTGATACACAATGGCGCACTTGATTGTCATAGAAATGCTATTTAATAATGTGTAAGCTGACTCTTCTCAGTATGGACAATTTTTCTTGTGACTAAGTCAGTGAGGGCAAATCTAGCGATTTTAATCTTTGGGCAGCGGGGCTGGACTTAATGTCTAATACTGTATATTATTTTTTTTATAAATACAAAATGGGCAACGAAATGAAACGAAAAACTGCTATTTTCAATTTGAAACATTTTTATTATGTGCGGTTTTAAAAATATGATAAGTAAATCAATCTACTCTTGGTAATGTATTCTCAAAATTGGAAAATATTTTGAACCATTTATATGGATTCTTTTTTTTTGTACAAATGAATGTAAGGATCTCGCCATGATTCTTTGATTCTTCATTTTTCTTTGAGTTTAGAGAGACCCAACATGAGACAAAAATCATTTAAATTTTGTCTCTAAAATCGGCAACATTCAAGTGTTGCAACTTATAAATAGATATATTAACAAGCATAAAATATTCACATATTTACTACTATTGCTGACATATTATCTATTCTATGAAACAACACAAACTCTTCAAAATGCTAAATAATATTTACAATCGCTAGTTAATAAAGTTGTTCTTCCAAATCTAGTGCATTACATTAGCCTTTAGCTTATAGCTAGATTTACTTCTTGATATATTGTTAATTCTCTCGCACTCGCAGATTCTTCTATTTATAGCTGATGTGCGAAAGAGACCTCTATTTGGTGTGCGTGACCAATTATATTGTAAGGTGGAACGACCATTTCATTTGACCTGAAATTATCATCATCACCCAACCAGCCTTCACCCAACTATGTTGGGGTCATCTTTCTAACGGGATGCACCTAATCACCAGTATTTTACATGGAGCGACTTCCTATCTGACCTCCATAACACAGTTACTGGGTTACACAGGACTGGTTGTCAAACTTTTGGTATAACCTTTACATTGTGCATTTATTTCAACACCACTGCTCTTAAAACAGTGAATGTAAATATCGTGAGGAAAGCTGCAGGTCCTAGAAGCAAAAATTCGAAGACGTATCATGTGTTTGTCACATGTATGCCAATACGACCAAGCCGCACTGTGAACGCTTCGTGGATTATGCCACACTCCTCACAAAGAGCTAGAGCAGTCTCAGGCCTGAGTCCCAGCAGAGTGAACATTATAGGCTGATTATTTATGTTCTATCTACTGCATATTATGTTCATAATCATATTGGTCGTTCCACCCAAATCTTGTGGAACACAGTTAAGGCAATACTTCGTAGTTAAAAGTAGTTTAATATATTCTACGCTCGTTGACTACAGTTATATATTTTCTCTCTTGTTAATAATAAAGACCATTTTCATGAGCCTTACGTAACTAATAATTATAGTAGTTTTAAGACGTTATGCTCCACAGAATTGTACTTTCCTCAAAGCCTAAACTACACTGCTTTTTGTTCTATGACTAAGTGCAAAAAAGCAGTGCAGTTCAACTTCTGCCGTGCTATAAGAGCTGGTGGTAAGCCCTTGATCAAGTTTCTGGTTAGTACTGTCCGCAGAACACGGAGTCACCTCGGCGGCAGTAGCCAGAGGCGGCAACATCACCATTTTCAATACACCAAGCGTGTCAACCCGTGCACTGATCGGACAGGTCTACTCAATATGTGTGGTTCTTTCCTCAAAAGACCATTTCAGACATCAATCTGGACTATAAAAGAGACTGTGATCTCTGAGTTTGTTTCGGCCTTTCTTCTCAGAGTAGTCAGATAGGAAACGCCGACCTCATCTAGTTTTTAAAATATGATTGACTTGTAAAAGTGTTTGTACAAACCTACTTACAGAAATAAAATCATTTAACGTTTAGTTGCACTACGTCTCTGACGCGTAGAAACTGACGGCTTTGAATGGTGGTCGCGACAGAAATTGTGCGCTCGACGCCCTTGCATTACCATGACTTGATTAGTACTTGCAGCCATCTCTAGTTGCTGCCAGCGATTGCGTGCTCTGTGGTATAAATAGTCGACCACTGACGTCTAATAAACAAGTACGCTGGACTAAATATACTATTAGAAATAACAGTTGTTTTTTGTGCCGATTCGAAGCGCCCCACTCGAGCGCGCAGGAACTAAAATTGACACAAAGTTGCAAACGGTCGTCGTGTTGTTTTGGCACGTGTCTGATGATTTATGTAGATCTAAATCGTGGAATAAGGCTTTTTGTGTATTTTGTGTTTACTACGAGAAATATCTACTACAGATATCTACTATCTATATGTATATACTGTATACATAGCATTTTGTAAAACTAACTATGAAAAACATTAGTTCCACGGACGCTCACGTTGTTATCAGCGCCAAAATGGCGAAAATCAAATGTCTTCGTTTTGTCATCGATAGTATATGATGTCCAGTGTACTTGTATAATATAGGTCAGTGTAGTCGACAGATATGAGATTTGATAAAAGACTTCCAAAAACAAGTGAATGTCGCGATTGTTCTCAATAAGAGGAGGTGTGACAGTTCACACCTCCATAGATTTTCTTTCAAGATGTTATATTTATAAAGTGGAGCCAGTAACAATAATATAAAACGTTTCGATACATGCAGCTAATATTGGTAGCGATGAGAGACTATTAATGACGGAATTAAAAATCCTATACCGGAAAGCAGCCCGTGGATTGAACCTAGGACTCCACTACACTCCGACTCCACTTTTTTGGGAATGGCATCTCGCAATTCAACCTATGAGGTGGTCGTTTGTGGATGCTTCAATAAATTAAGGCCTCCAGCCAGGGCGGGCTTAAAATACTTAAAAACTAAGCGACTACACGCTAAGGGCACCCCCTGCGAGGGACGGACCTCGGCTTGGGGAGTCGCCAGTGGGAGAGGGCAGCAAGGGACAGGAATAAACTACAGGCTCAGCGGCGCGGGCTGGCTCGAGCAAGGGTCGGGGTGACTCTTAACATTCCTTCTAGCGCAGCCGGGTTGCGGTTACCGCCAAACCAATCAGTTGCATGTATCCAAACTAAGTTGTAATTTGTAAGAGTTTAATCTTCGACCAATCACGTCTTGTATATGTTTGTGTGTGTGACTTTCTGTCTGTGTACTAATACGCTGGTAATTATTGTAGTTCATATTGTTTTGTTTTCAAAAACATAATATTTTAACGATATTTGAGCTATTTTTAAATATTGTAACCGTTTATTTCATTTAAATAAAGTATGTTTTTGTTTTTGATGTTTAAGATTTTTTTTTATTCGTCTAAGTAGAGCATTGTCTTTGTCACTGTTACCTGTGTGACAGATTCTATAGAAAACTTCATTTGTGTCATATTTACGCCCGAGTATTGTACACTACACTACTGTACACTATTTTCTAATTGGATGCCTGTAATTTAACTATAATTTAGCTACCAGCAATACATTTCACGACAGAATACATTGTTTTATTTACTTCCCTAGAGCCTAAACTACTGAAAATCAGTTTCCAGTCTAATAAAAACTAATATAATAATATGTCGGAGTCATTCGTTTGACTATTCGGGACGCCAGCGCCATCTGGTGGTGCTCGACAGTCTAGCCTGAGTTCGTGCGAGTGGACGAGAGCCCTGCAGAGCGGTGTGGAGCGGGCTCTTGGACATTGGACATCGTACAGACAACATGTCCTCAGAAACTGTCTCGCGTTCCGTATATCTAGTTGTGTACAGACCTGCAGTGTGTGATTCACTAGTGTGATTAATTTGTTCGTAAAATTATAATCTGATTAGAACTGCAAACGGTATTTCTATTGCGCAATAACCACCACTACCCATAGTACGTCCACAGTAATTAAAATATGGCTGATGATAACGCGAGACACGTACCTTCTCCGTCACATATCATAGAAACATAACACATACTTGACAGAACATCACGCCTGAATGGCCGAAAGACAGAAAAGAATGAAAAAGTATTTATCGCAACTCGTACAGGAAGATCATAAAACTAAACTAAACAAAATTTTAAAAAAACAAATTAAATTAAAAAAAGTACCTAACAAAAAGAAAAATGAAACAGAAAGTCCTATACGAGGCCAAAAGGCTCCTATCTCAGCACGATGCTGCGACATTTAAAAAATAAATGTCGCAGCGCTGGTATTCTGATAGGGCCCGCTGTGATGTCACGGGCAATTACAGTAATAAATAAATAAATAATCTATTTAATTATTTATATATGTATATTATATCAAATAAAATAAATAATCCAAGCTAAAAAAAAGGATACACAAAGGTATATAGTACACATGCCAGCAAGTCAAGCTACTACAATTTGTCAAATTTCTTTAATAGATTTTCAACTTTATCGCTAAAGCATTAAGGTTAAAGGTTGATTGGGAAAATTTGACAGTTTCGGGTAGCTAGACCTGCTGGCGACGGTACAACAACATGTCGCCAGTTAAGTTAAGTCTCATGTAATAGGGGCCGAGCCTGAGCTCAAGCCCACTCCAGCCGACGTATTCTTTAAAGATCTTATCATCAGAATGATGTAGGTAATGACTAGAATGACAGCTCACTTCACCTAAGTTTTAACTGCTTTTAAGAAACTTATAGAAAACTCGACCTGCGACCACACGCTAGCAAATATAATCATCGATCTGCCTGCCTTTTCCCAGCTCTGTTGGGGTCGGCTTCCAGTCTAACCGGGTACAGCTGAATACCAGTATTTTACATGGAGCGACTGGCTAACTGACCTCCACAACCCACTTACCGGGTAATACCTAGTAAGACTGGTTGTCGGGCTTCTGACCCGTAACGACTGTCAAAGATCCACGAATGACAGCCGGGCCCAACGGCTTAAAACGTACTTTTCTGAGGCACGGAGGGGTCTCGGTATGTAAAGATGGGCACCCATCCACGGACCAACCGCGGCAAGCGTAGCTTAGCCTGATCAATCGACCCGCGTGACTGTTATTAATTAGCTACGGGCCCCGGCACGGGTCACCGCCTTGCAAATAATTGTATGAAAATGAATAATCTCGGTAGAATCAATACTTCGCGAAATAAAACTTGTTCATAAGCACACATAACAAACCGCAACTAATACTATTAAAATAATTAAAGTTTTTCCTAGATCTCACATTTTTTATCAAAAATGACTTCATTTCGTTGTGGATATCGAAGAGTGTGCTACATTGAAATCTGAGAACATTGCGTGGTTGCAACATTTTAAAGATAAATGATCATTATTCAGTAAGTTTTTTTTAAAGAGTTTTTTTTTTAAATATCATCTGGTTTAATTGGGTATATCCGGTACCGTTGCGCATGTGCTATTTGAATACACAGGAGTCACCCACATTAGAACAGAAACCCTCGGGGCACCCAGATCTTACACAGAGGTTCTTAACAGACAAGGAGATGTAATCAACTTCTGGAGGGACGTGGGCTGGTTGGAATAACCACCAATAGCCGCCATGGCTCACGTACTATAGTCCACCTGAAGGACTAAGTGCGGAAATCAAACCCTTTAACATAGAACATAGATTGAGTATCTCCTGGTGTTTTACAAATCACAGGAAGTCCCAGACAGTTCGAAAGACATTTCTTATATGTAGTAAAAAATATATTCAGAGTTTCATCCATATCCAATGAGTTGAGAGATCAGATAGGCAAATACTCCATGTAAAATGCTTGTATTCAGCTGCACCTGGTTAGACTCGAAGCTGACCGCAACATAGTTTGGAAAGAGCAATTAAAAACAAAATTATATCTTGTTTTTTAAATTGTTTCTTCATTATAATTATTTGACATTGTTCTTACATATAGAAGCAACAAGAATAATGCACCCGGGATTGTGTAATATCTTGATTTCAAAGACTGTCCTTGGATTTTCTTGCCCGTTCTTCTCCATAGAGATCTATGTTTTGGAATGGGCAACTAGCTTCAAGTGTCGTGACTAACTGGCCGACTGTTTGACAATTCAAAAGTGCCTGTAAATGGGTTAATTGAAATTCTTTGTGTTTGAGTTTGGGTCTGAGCTATGCAGATTATGATGGCAAACAAAAATGCAAATTATTTAATTAAATAATTGATAAAAAAATATACATGTATATATTTAATAATAATGATTGATAAAATTATTTAATAATTATTATTTATTATTGTTTAATAATAATTATTTAATGAAATAATTGATAAAATAAATGATTAAATCTTCACTATCTGCCTAGCCTTTTCCCAACTATCAAATCAAATCATTTAAAATCAAAAGTCATTTATTCAAATCAGCACCCTAATTGCGTAACACACAATCAATCAGAATCGGTTTCATCTTGACAGTTCAACAACATTCATTGCGTTATTTACCTACGTGTTGAGCAGACTTTATGAAGGTACCTAACCTTTTTCGAACTTATGAAGCAATGGATTAGCAGTATCCTTCAAAATTATTCAGATTGAGATTGATTGTGTGTTTCGCAATTAGGGTGCAGGCTGCGAATCAGCACTTATCGAACGTCAAAATGACATAAGACAGTCTCCCAAAACGCTCGCCCTTCACCCGTTATGTTAGAGCCGGCTTTCAGTTTGACCGGATGCAGCTGAGTACCAATATTTTAGATGGAGCGACTGCCTATCATCAAGAGGCTTCGTATTACCCAGTTACTGGGTTACTGGGTGGGTTCTTGGTAAGACTGGTTGTCAGACTTTCTGGCTTTTGACGACCCGTAACGACTGTCAAAGATCCTCGAATGACAGCCGGGACTAACAGCTTAACGTGCTTTCCGAGGCACGGAGGGGCCTTGGTATGTAAAGATGGTCACCCATCCGTGCAGCGGCCGCGGCAAGCGTAGCTTAACCTGATCGATCGACCCGTGCGGACAGCCACACAAGTAACAACAGCATTACTTAGCCACGAACCCCTCAAATAAAGAAGCTAATTAATAAAATCAACCAATTATATACAAGCCGTGGGGTTTCACATCGGCGAAAATGACGAACAACTTTCATTAGGAAAATCAGGAAGAATTTTCAAAAATTTCAAGGTTCTTAACCCATAGAGCACGCAAGTACTTAGGTTGTGCAGTGGTCAGTGAATTTGAGATTTTTATTATGTAGACAATTCAGCGTAACATCATAAAACAGTGGTGATATAAATACATAACTATTTATATTTACAGTTCGCGCCGCGTCTTATGTGGAGCGAAAACCGTGAACTTGTCAAACGAATTAGGTATTTATTTTATATAATAAATATATAGTCTAATGTCTTAACTGTTGTATGTCTGTGTATTATAATCAAACTTCTTTTTGGATAACTTACAGAAAACTGTGTTTAAAGTTACCAAATATAATTAACCGAATTACGTACTATAATTACCTATATTCAAATTTTATTTGTTTCAAATTGACGTTATTTCAAGTTAAACAAATATAAACTTTATTCAAATGGTAATTAAGTTGATTTCAGAGTGACTAGCACTATTGAAAAAGTTATAAAAATGTTTGAAGTTGTAGCGTAAACTGAACTTTATTGTGTAGGAATTAAAGTTATTTTTCCATAAACTCATATTTGTTTACATTTTTGGCGATTAAGTCGCAATTTTATTTTACGTAGTTTTATGGAAACCGGATCTCATAATTACAATGAATGTCGCTTGCGTGTCATAAAACGACAAGGTCTATCTATATGACAGTTAGATACTTTCAACCTTAGTGAAGTTCCAAGGAGCGCGGGGTCGTGGGTTCGATTCCCATGTTTCCATTAGGAATTTAGTTTGGAAGTTGGTGGTGTGATACCTCTGTGCCTCGGTGCGTACGTTAAGCCGTTTGTCCTGCGCCAGATCTCTCTCCGGTCGTGTCGGATTAAGTGGCATTAAATCGGACTATGAGAATGAGGGAACAGAGTGTGCAACTGTGTCTACGCACACATATCTCCTGTGCCGAAGGGTACGGCGCAGGAGATATTATGAACTAGTGCATGGTTTATAATACCTCCCGCGACGAAGGCTAGTCTCCGTTTAAATTGGCCGCCATACTGAAATACGGCCTGGGGGACTATTAACTACAAGTAACACACGCGTCGCTTCGTGAGATAAAAAAACTGTACAAAAATGACGTTGACCTTTATTGTTTTTAATGACCTTTCTAAATGTATTTAATTAATTTTATGACGGCACGGTTGGCGCAGTGGTTAAGCGATTGACTGCTGCGCTGGGTGTGGTGGGTTCGATTCCCGCACGGAACAAATATTTGTATGGCCTACAAGTCGTTGTTCCGGGTCTGGCTGTTTGTGTATGTGAGTTTAAATGTTTGTAAACGCACCCACGACACAGGAGAAATTCCTAGTGTGGGGCAATGTTTTTTTATAAAAATAAAAAATAAATTTTATTTTAATTGCAATTGTATAATGTTATTTTTTAATGTTTCAACACAATATACCTATATTGTTATGAAATAAATTACTTATGACTTACGACTGGGGGGCGCTGTTAATAAACATATGTAAAATATTGTTTTGAGAAAATTGTATTGAAAGAACAAAATGGCGACGTTAGTTCCCATTTTGGCCACGCGCCACTAAAACCTCGTAGCTATATGCTATACTTACAATGTTGTCCCTTATCAATATTGTCATTGATTTATTAAACCTGAAACGAAGTCGGTAATGAAAGCTAGTCTCGCAGCCGGCCGTCTGATTAGAAATGATTAGTAGTAACCACATTATGTACGGCGGGTGCTGATTAATTAAACCTAATCCGTCATGCGCGCTTACACACACACACATACACTCTCGCCTTTCACCCATGGGGGGAGGCAGAAAGCAAGAAACTACGAAACATGATCCTTACAAACTCCTTTTGCTTCGTCCACATACATTATTATCACGCTTGTAACTTATAAGGCGTCAGCAGATTCGATGAAAACATGCTCAATCTCCTCTATAAACATTTTTTCATTGATTTATTTATTCAGTAGTACACATACATTTTATACATTTAAGTTGGTGCCAACATAACACAACACACATAAAGACATGTAACATGTCGCCTTTGTTACCCTTAGGGTTAAGCAGAGAAGTAAAGTATAAACCCACATTTAGCCAGTTATATTTAAACTTCATACATTAAGGAGAGACCGTATTATCAGTAACCGGGTAGAACTAACTCCGGACTACTGATCACGTCGAGGTCACCAGTTTAGAAGTATGAGGAACAGGGTGTAAAGTTCACTCATACTCTATAGAAAAGGGAGGATCCTCCGACCAGACGGGTGTTGTGTCTGGTAGGCAATAGCCCCACGATTGATGTTGGAAGGTTCGTAGATATGCTAATTGCGCGGTAAACTCAGCTTGCGAGATGCAGGATTTTGTGTGACGTCAGTATGACGCGTTGCTCGCATGTGGCGTTGTAGATACCTCTACAAATTCGTACTGGAAAAACCCAAATATGATTTCAACGGCCTAGGAGTCGAACCCAAGATCTCACGCTCAGCAGAAGCGAATACGACCACTATACCAACGAGGAAGTCACACAGAAAAATGCTTGGCAAAAAAAAATTGGCGTCTGACCACGGACTATTACATTACATATTACACGGATTGATTATATATAGGCTAGGGTTCCAGAGACCAAAATTCCGTTTAATGTAATTAGCCTTGGCCATTTTATGTAAAACTATATAACTTCTGCTAACGACTTCATCTGCGTACGATTTCTTGCCCCCCCCCCCTCCCCACCCCCTCGCATCGCATCGCATCGCCTGATGAGCTATTACTTCGTTTACGTTCAGCCATTTTCTTACTTATTTTATTGTTGCTTCACTCCTAAGAATCCTAGCGTATTGTTAAACAGCTGTTAGCCTTCCTCATGGATTAGGCTATCAAATACAAAATGATTTCATCAAATCCGACTGGTAGTTCCAGAGATTAGCGCGTTCAAAAAAACAAAGAAACTGCAGATTTATTTATAGTATAGAATATATGAAGTCAAATTATTTATTTCAAATGGGCACAAACAAGGCACCCTTACGTCAACCGTCAAAATTTACAAAAAAATAGAATTGATTCTAGTCGCCCCTTCCAAAAGGTAGTTTCGTGTGGAGAAGAATGGGCAAGAAACTCCACCGTTACTCTTTCGTATGGCGAAGAATGGGCAAGAAACTCCACCGTGACTTTAGTTTCGTATGGAGAAGAATGGGCAAGAAACTCCACCGTGACTCTAGTTTCGTATGGAGAAGAATGGGCAAGAAACTCCACCGTAACTCTAGTTTCGTATGGAGAAGAATGGGCAAGAAACTCCACCGTGACTCTAGTTTCGTATGGAGAAGAATGGGCAAGAAACTCCACCGTTACTCTTTCGTATGGAGAAGAATGGGCAAGAAACTCCACCGTGACTTTAGTTTCGTATGGAGAAGAATGGGCAAGAAACTCCACCGTGACTCTAGTTTCGTATGGAGAAGAATGGGCAAGAAACTCCACCGTGACTCTAGTTTCGTATGGAGAAGAATGGGCAAGAAACTCCACCGTGACTCTAGTTTCGTATGGAGAAGAATGGGCAAGAAACTCCACCGCTAGTTACTCTTTTAAAATGTTTAACAATATTTTGTATACATTCATTATATGTATAATAATACTAGCTTCTGCCCGCGACTTTGTCCGCGTGAAATTTCGGCACATCGCGTCGCATTGCATCGCTCGCCCGTGCCGCTACTTCGTTTTAGCTTAGTGTTCTTTCTGACTTTCATTTTGATCCTAAGGACCGTAGCGTGATGTTATGTTACCTTCCTCAAGAAATGGGCTATCAAATACCATCTCATTTTTTTAAATCTGTCTGGCAGTTCCGGAGATTACCCCCTACATACATACAAACAAACAAACAAATTTTACCTCTTTATAATATTAGTATATGTAGATGTGAAGACAATACAAATAAAATCAGTCCCTTGACCCAGCCGCCTAACAAGAGCCTCTTGAGACTATTGGAAATTGAAATTATGGAATGCTTGATGAAACAAAGAATTTAAATGTAGCAGTTTTCCCCTTCGACACGACAAAGATCTCTCGCATTCTCCCCTCCTACTCCTATCGTATTCTCTGGCTTCTGGTGAGATGCCTATGTCCAGCAGTGAACTGCTTATGATGAGGATGATCAAGGTTAAGAATCAAGGGAGAAGGTTTCTCATTCTTTCCCTTTGAACCAAAGCTCTCCAATCCATCACAAATTAACGAAATTCGCAGCTGTTCGTCACGCTATTTCACGCACTCACACATAGTTATTATACTCTGTATAAATATAAGCGCAGGCGCACAAACAGCGCGCACTCGCCTAGCACAGATGTACCTAACCGTTGGTAAGTACCATAGATATACATACTATAAGCTTTAACTGTACTAAGTTTTTTTTGTTAGTGAATTTTCTTGAAAATCCACATTTATACGCTAAAAATCGGAAAATATCGGAAATAATGTCATTTGTATATATATATATACAAATGACAATGTTTCATTTTGTTTTTGGTATGCCAACAAATAAATCTGTTCTCTATAGAATATGGCCGACCCACATCCCTTAAAACCTCCTTAATTAAATATTAATTCAACTGGGTGGTTGCATAGCACACAACATAACAGTAGCAATGGCTTTCATTTTGACAGTTCAACAACATTCATTGCGTTATTTACGTTGTTGAGCAGACAAATTTTTAGAACATATGAAGCAATGAATTAGCAATGTCCGTCAAAATTATTCAGTTTGTGATGGAAAGTGTGTAGGTTAGGTTTATACAAAATATGGTCTACTATAATGTGACTGCTTCGTAAGTCTAGTGGTCGCAAACTGGACCGCTGTACGACGATTCCTGTGTTCAATCCCCAGATAAAGCATAATATTATTTGGAAGTTCCCCTCAAAAATTTCTAAGTAGCACCCCGGTGCGCATTAGCAACCCTGTGTGTGTAACGCTATCACCCCGTAGGACTTCAACATAACTGCCGAAATGTAGGTGTACAGTCACGAGCAAAAGTATGTATACACTCGGCTTTATTCAAAAGCGATTTACTCCTTTATTTTTTTATGAAATTTTATGTTCTTACGAACATAGCATTTCCGAACCCATAGGTTTATGTAATGTCGTATTTCAACGTAGCATTCGTTATTTCACGAAAAAATCGCAATTGAAAGTTGCCGACTGTTGACATATTGGTGCTCGTGACTGTACTATACTCCTACTAGAAGAATAGATTAGAAATTATTATTTATTGTTGCTACAAGTAGTTAACAGATGAAGCCGGTAAAAATTTGAAAAATTTGTGTATGAACCTCAATATTTCCCTTCTGTTCCAGCCTTGTGTCTTTTGTGTGGTTGGGTGGCGCCGCACGCGTGTCGCTCCGTCGACGTCCGCGACCCTCCCTCCGAAGACCTCGAGCCCTTCGTCGCCCATCATCATCATGAGGGCAACATCGCCGAACTACTCATACCACTCTTAGAACGAAGCCTGGCTCAGAGCGAAGCAAGGTCTAATGAGAGACAGCATAGAAGAAGCAAGGCAGGCAAAAAAGTCATTCAGGTTCTACCTTATAGAAGCTCTGAAGAGCATAAGCGTAAAGGCTGGAGGAAACTGAACTCCCATAAGAAGCAGGTTGTTGAAATTACTCCTCTACATGGTAAGAACAAAGCTAAACCTCTAGCGTACATCCTCTCTGCTGCAAAGCCAAGTCATGCGGAACATGCTGATACAAATGACGACGTTAGCTCTTCCAATACTTCAGAATTAGAACATGATAAGTCTACCAGTGAAGAACAGCAGTCTTCTGAGGAAAATAAGGACCATAGTGAAGATGTAAACGCTAATACGCTACGCGCAGGCGATGGTGACTCTCCCAGCGCTTCAAGCAATGTACAATCCAGTGAAGATGTTAATACTAAGGAATCTAAAGACGTAAGCGCGAGTGAAAAGGAAAGCGCTGACGCAACTGTCGAAAGCGATGTAACTGCTGAAAAATCTGAGGAAAGAAAAGTTGTAGTTGTTGAGGAAAGTGAAGAGGATGAGCCGCTTACTCTTAGATTTGCGAAACATACGCATCATGACCAGCACCACAAAAGTAAAGCTACTGTGGAAACTGCCACAGTAGAGGAAGAGGCTACAGCAGAGGACGCAGCAGTTACTGTCGAAGATGTTGAGGCGACAGCCGAAGATGTTACCGCTACTGCAGAAGACAGAGACGCAACTGCAGAAGAAGTTGGTGCTACTGTAGAGGATAAAGCTGTGACATCCGAAACAGGCGCAACAGTAGAAGCTGCAGATGCTACGGCAGAAAATAAAGCGGTGACAGAAGAAGATTTAGGAGCCTCTGTTGAGGATGTTGGAGTGACAGTTGAGGATAAAGCCGTTACCGTAGAAGATGTTGAAGTGACAGTAGAAGACAGGGCAGTTAGCGTAGAGGATGTCGAAGTTACAGTTGGAGATAAAGTAGCCACAGTTGAGGAAGAAGCAGCAACCGCAGAGGAGAACGCAACGTCAGAAGATAAAGCAGCTACTGTTGAAAACGATGCAGCAACTGTTGAAGATCAACTTGCAGTCGAAGACGACGCAACTGTCGAAAGAACTGCAACAGCTGAAGTGGATGCTACTGCCAAAAACGCAGATGTAACCGTCGAAGATAACGCCACAGTTGAAACAGCAGCGACAGTAGAAGATACTGAGACACTCTTAACACAATCACACGTACATACTCACCCACACCAAGTAGAAGATGTGTCAGATATAAATCATTTAATTGATACCATGGGGCGGGACGCACCCGTCGAAAACGAAGACTCCTCCGAACATGGCCGAAGCGGATACATAGAAAATGATATAGTTATTTCTAGAGGGCACCCCGAATCTGATTCGGCTGAGAAGAGTATTAGTAAACTCTTTAACGCTAGAGCGAGAGATATCATTGAGTTAATACAGTCCTCTGTTGAAGCCAGTACAGCTGCTCAGAGAGATTGTTTAGAGCCTACTGAAAAGCACCACGATCATAAGTCGTATAGACTATCATTCTTGTTTAATAAATAAATTGATGGATAATATAAAGGTGTATACGATAAGGAATAATAATACCAGCTGCATGTTCCCCATTGCAAATCAAAGGGCTCTTCTCATACAGAGACGGCACCACCACGCTTGCTCCAGACGGGTTGGTAATTTCAGACTTACGTTAACTATAAGTCAAGGTTTTCCTTCACCGAAGTCAGTAAGTCCAAGAAACCCACTCAGTAAGTACATATAAACTACAGAAGTCATGTTGGTACTTTCCCGGATTAAAAAAACGGTTTACGCTCTGGATTTTGATAACGGTATCTTAGTATAGAACTACCGCGAACTCTAAGAACAGATCATGCTGTAACCAGGAACTGATGCCGCTACTGAAGGCGCCGAACTCGTAGCCAAATTCCGGGCCGACTCAGCTTAGATTGCCTTCCACCCGCTACGAAGAAAATTCAGGAAGAAGGTAGCGGTGTCGCGACTTTCCAGGATGCTCTCCACGTATATTTGAGGATCTTTCTCCTAACACATGGGATTTTTAACATAACTGGCGGTCTATAGGACTAAGCAAGGCATATACCCCTTCTGGGATCATTTAATAAACACCTTTTTGTCATAGGAGTCACAGGCAGTCCGCTGTGCAGGGCCGACGAGTCAGCAGCTCATGTGCTTCTAAACTGGCCGATGGTCGACACCTACAGGGCAAACCCGGGTTCCTTGAGATGGTCAGTAACATCAAGGCATTGCTGGCCTTCCTGGAAGGAGCTGCGGTGGATCGAATAATCAATTTCCCGTACGCAAAATTTCCGTTCTGGTAATGGAATCGTTGTTTTTGTTTGTATAGCTTGTCATCATATTCCTTTTTTTTATTCTCCTGATGTGTACACCTTTTAAAAACGACATAAGCAAGCATAAAGTGACTTCGAGTATTGTAAGCTTAAAAAGCAGTATTTTTATTACAATTAAATTTTAAATGAGCATTAAAAAATGTAAAAAAAAATATCGTCACGCCACGAAGCAGTGATGTAATGAAATAGTTGATAGTATTACCAAAAGTACAGATTATGTTAAAATATATAGTGCGTCTGTAGTTCGAGGGGTTTTCTAAATAACTTGTCTATGGAAGGTGCGTACAAGCCCTTGGTTGATTTCTATAGTAACAAGTGGTCAACAATTTTAACCGTAGGACTTCAATCTGAGTATTTCTCAAGCTTTTTACAATGCACCTAATTAATTTACTGTACTTGCATTGCTAGAAATAAATTTTCTAGATTTCTATATATATTATTAAAAGGTTTTATTTAGTTTTTCGTTTGACGATTTCAGACCATTTTTCAAGTCGTCTGTATGGTTTCTTAATAAATATATTTTAAACGTTATTTTTTTGTTTTATTTTTCTAATCATTCCTGTTCAGGAAACAGCTACAGTTCCACATTACCTATGTAGTTATCAACCAAATATTTTGCTTACATAACATACATAGTCAGCCTAAAATATTCCCACTGCTGGGACATAGGCCTCCTCTCGTCGATAAAGCTGTAATCCACCACGCGGGCCCAGTGCGAGTTGGTAGATGTCACATGTCTTCAAATTTTTGGTTCTAGGACATGCCGGTTTTTTCACAATATTTTCCTTCGCCGTTTTGAGAGCAGTGGTGATGAAATAATTTACACGGAGTAAAGCACCTGACTGGGGTTTAACCTGTTCGTAATATTTTGCGTACCCTCCTCTAATTCCTTGTAAGGTATCGAGAAATCGATAAAGTTGAAAATCGACAATATCGGTATCTGAGAAATGATAATGTCGTGATTACCCAGTCACCAAGATTAGTAGTGAAGCTGACTGCCTATTGAAGGCACTTTTATTTGTATAGGCTAGTTTAACGAATTCTACAGCAATATTACTTACAGTTACGAGTACACGTGAAATGAATGCAAAGCGACAGCACGACAAAAACGCCTGGCAAAAATATGTTAGCAAAGTGTTATTGATCGGCATTCGGCATTGATCTAGCTAGGCGCATGAGACCGTGTGTGAAGAACAAGCAACATTTTTTTTTATTTATTTGGAAGATATACTAGCATTTACTATGATTATCATGCAATGTATCGAACTGCTAGAGGGCGGAGACCTGAAATTCAGGCCCTTAAAGCCTAGCTTAGGCACCAGTCTCCCACAGTAAACTAAACCAAATAATATATCATGTGTAACAATGTCTGTAATGTTTATTGTGGTGAGAAAAGAAATACTTATTATTATTATTTATATTGCACTGTTCATCTTTTTATCTACCCGCTTCCGTAGGTACTTCTTCTACTTTAACTGCTTATTTTAGTTTTATATCCCATCACGTAATATCATTTTAAACTTGTTAATTTTAGTTAATAAGATATCAAGTTTAATTTTATAGTATAGTGCTTGTGGCACACCTAATGTTTATGGGGGTGGTAACCTGTAAGAAATTGTTACACTAACCCTAGATTATGGTAGATAGCACTTTAAATATTTACAGTGTAAACAATTGTTGGTTGGCCAATAAAGGAAAAATAAAATTTAAAAAATACTGTTCGTCCAACTAGGTATCCCTTTCCGATAGGTATTTATAAAAGTGTGTTAGTTTAACGATGTGTTTAATTTCACGAGAGTTTATGCTTATTAATCAAACGCTAAGAAATAAACTACAATGTTAAGTTTGTTTTTGGGATAAATTCATTCCAACCATGGCCTTGTGCGTGGTCCGACACGTACTTGGCCGGTTTTTTTTAATATTTGAGATGAGAATCGAATACTGAGTACCCTCCTTCAATGTGTCCCTTTTTTGAACTCTGCTCGTCGTCTTTGTTTTAAATATAATTTGAGCCTGGTAGGTGGCCACGTTAATTGAGACATCAGTGGCATTTCTTAGGTCATCCAAGGTGCAGGTGGACGGGCACTTAGGACACTCCAGCAAGTGGGGCATGGTCTGATCAGAAGCGCCGCATTCGCACTGGGTGTTGGATGGGTAAGAAAAAACCTTTTAAAACTTCATATTCCTCTTGCCCTGCCTCCTACCGAAAGGAATGGCCCGCAATGGCAGACGATAGACGTGTGTGGAAACGAGAGATCTTTGCGCAGCAGTAGGACATAACGGGCTAAATAGATCCCCTTGCCGTTATCCCAGTTTATTTGGGGTTAACGCAGTATGTCACTTTATGACATCACTGGCAAAATGTGGGTGTACACATGGTAGCAGGGACATCCGAGCGAAACTGTAGCCATGAATTCTAAACCCCTAGGATAGAAAGTTTTTGTCGATTCTCATAAAAGAAATGCTCGCCGTTTCATAAAAAAGTGCAATATTGCGCCGTCAAAATGTATGGAACAGCTAATCTTAACCAACGAAAAATTTCAACGCAATATCAACATTGCGTTGAAATTTTCAGAATCATGTAGTGAATTCATGGTAACAGGTCGCTCGTCGATGTCCCTTTTTTTTTTTTTTTTTTTTTTTCTGGGTGGGAAATCATCAAATGACTCCTCCCGCTCTGGGCGGAGCAGAAGGGAGTGGCAGACTTTTACTGACTAAAACCCACCCGTGTTCCTTCAGTTGCCTGTGCCAGGGGCCACGGTATCTCTTTCGAACAACCCGCAACCCCGGCGGCTCGTCGATGTCCCTGCCACCCTGTATGACCCTGCGGCCTGCCTACCACTTCAGGAATTGGAGATTACAGGGGTCATGTTGTGTTACGTACCTTTATTACCATCTCGGAAGTCAGTGTGTCTAATCCATGATGGTATACAAGATGTAGTACCTACTCATGTTGCAGTAAGAAGTTAAAAAAAACAACAGTTTTCATATATTTTCACATAATTTATTAAAAATTATAACTAAAAATTCACAATATGTTTTGTTATATGCTACAGAGTTATACATTATATATTATTTTATTAAAATTTCAAGTTTTATGGCCTAATGTTTATTTCCTGTGTAGAAAAAGTACCATTTATGCACGATTTTGGCGTTTCATGGCACTCAGGCAGGCATAGAATTCTATTTGAAGTCATACAATACATTTATTCTTAAAATTAATACTTACAAATCTTATGATAAATGCTAATAAGCGTAATTGGAATCGTTAAGACTTTAGTATTAATATTTTTCGGAAAAAGAAATGGAGGCATAGACTATTGGTTTTTCGGTTAAGATCTCTTTGTAGAAGGCTGGTTATAGACAATTTTTTTTTTATGGAAAAGTTAGTTTTTTTAACAGAAATGAGGATTTAAAATTATTAATACTAAAGTACTTGTATTTTTATTTAAATAATTAAGTTTAAATACGTATTAGTTACTGCAAGGTTCTTAAAGCCTGTTAACACGGTCACACAATAACGTCTGCCAAAATATAGAGCGACAGCGCCATCATGAAAATGACAGATTTTCAAGATGGCCGTTAATATGATGAATCCGCTTTCCTATGTAACCTTAGCTCCATAAAGGCTTCAGAACGTGTAAGTAACTGTTCCAAGTATTAAAACATAATCATTTACTCATCTTAATAATAACCGAAACATACTTTTAAATAAAATAAATCTAAAAACATAATGAAAGTGTAAAATATTGCAAATTAGTAATCTTTTGAAAAAAAAAAAAACAAAAATTAAAATTTTGAAAAAGTTTCGAGGTTTCTTGTTAGATAAATTGTTACAAATTTTGACAAAATTAGTGATGTTACTGCACGCCACTAAATTTCGACTAAATTAGTAACAATGTAACAGATAAAATGGAACTAAATTAACTATACAAGGAACTTAAAATTAGTTTTTCAGGGCACTAAATATAAATTTAAAGCTTAAAACTTATATTTTACCTATAATATAAAATTGGGAACATATTAGGTATATAACAAATCAACATTCTACATGTTTTTGAATGCTACAATAATAATTTTATTAAAAAATCATGTTTTTCTTCACTGTAAAGTCAGCGGTGTCTAAAAAGGTGCATAGTTAGTAATAAGACCAGCCTATTATTGTTGCACTGCTGGGCAAATGCCTCGTCTCAGAGAAGGCACGAGCATTGATCACCACGCTTGCTCAAGACGGGTTGGGGATTTCAAACTTAAATTAACTATTCAGACGACACAGTTGGCGCAGTGGCTGAGCGATCGACTGCTGCGCTGCGTGTCGCGGGTTCAATTCCCGCACGGTACAAATATTTGTATTGCCTACAGGTAGTTGTTCCGGGTCTAGCTGTTTGTGCATGTGAGTTTAAATGTTTGTAAACGCACCCACGATACAGGAGAAATTCCTAGTGTGGTGCAACGTTTTTTTTTAAAAAAAAACAAATAAAAACTATGCCCAGATTTCCTCACGATGTTTTTTCCTTCATCGATGTCAGTAATGTCCAGGATAAACCCAGAGAATACATAGGTATTGAATAAGTCACATTGGTACTTACTTGCCCAAATTTGTACCGCCTGGGCTATGATATTAAAAGACCATGAAATGGTTTTTAAACCTATTACATAATACTGTTTAGAGCTGTGGTGGTCCAGTAAAAACGACCGCGATTAACGAGTTGTACGTCGTAGGTCCGACCACAGACAGGCGCTTTGTGTTAAATTATTTCATCACCACTGCTTTCAAAACGGGGAAGGAAAACATCGTGAGGAAACCGACATGTCCTAGAACCAAACATTCAAAGAAGTGTTATCTACCAACCCGCACCGCGCGTGGCGGATTACAGCCCACTCCCTCTCTCAGAGAGGAGGCCTGTGTCCCAGCAGTGGGAACATTATAGGCAGATTATACTGCATGTTTAAATGTTATATACCCAATAATTCTAGTAAAACGAACGCAAAGCTAACCGAAATAATCTAGAGAAAAATTCACAAAAAAATCTAGAAATATACGGAGAAATATAATTTCGTCTACATTACTTTTCAATAATATATGTATTGCAAATGTCAAACGCGCTAAAAACTAACGAAATTATACTAAATAAGAGGTGGGAGATAATTTTTTCTTACTAAGAACTAACTTTTTATGATTGGTTTTAGTTAAGAACTGACTTAGCACTAAATCTTTCTTTTTTATTTTAAAATCATCATTAGTTTGTCCTATTAGAAGCAGCTGAATATCAGTGTTACTTTGAAAACTGTGTTACCCAGTAACTGGGTTGTGGAGGACAGATAGGCAGTTGCTCCATGTAAAATACTGGTATTCAGCTGCATCCGGTCAGACTGGAAGCCGATCCTAACATAGTTGGGAAAAGGCAGGCAGATGGTGATGTCTAACACACACAAACTTACTTTAATTTTTTTTATTTTTGTCCAAGTCACAGTTATCCAAAAACCATCATAATTTTGTACTAATATCTTAACATTTTTTAAAGGATAATATGGCAACTTTTATGTACATAACTTAAAAATAAATTCAGATATACTTTGCATTTTATACTTCGAAAAAAAAAATAAAAACAAAAATTTTGAAAAACATTCATAGAGACAAACTTTTCGGATATTTCTCGCCGATATTATACAACGCTTTTATATGATGTTTGCACATCACTAGTTCTTATTTTAAAACCATTTGTGATAAATATACAGGGTCAATGTCCCCATCCAACGCGCAACCCGTTACAATGGATTCAGTACATGATTCTGAACCTGCATTGAAATTTTCGTCAATAATTAAAAAAAACAAAACAGCTGTTCCATACATTTTGCCCGCGTAGGTATTGCACTTTTCTATGAAACAGCTGATTTTCTTTGATAACCAATAAAATTGTTCTACGCTAGGCAGACTAGAATCTTGTGCTGAATTCCTGGTTACAGTCTGCGCGTCGATGTCCCTGCCACACTGTATAGCCAAAAGTAAATTGTAGGGCTCGCGCAATAGTTATTTTATTTCGAAAGATTTGGTTAAGTATTTTTATTACCAGTTCTTATGGTCATCGCAATGTTATTTGGCATTCCTGTCACTGCTGTACAGTTCGTTCATAGTTATGTTTCCCCTGACAGTGGCCTAACAGCAACCTTATTGTGACGAGAATAAAGATAACAATGATTTTGACATTTTTTCTTGTTTAATTTGTTAATTTTCTTACAAGGTTGGGTTCCTATGATAACCACGTCTTTTATAGGCTTGTAGGTAATTTTAGCTTGTTATCTGGTAGATTTGTCCTCATAGATAGTGTGTTATTGGGTCATTTTAGAGTATATTTCTCTCAATTTGATAATTTCAGACACTTGACAGATTTTTTATTCATTATCTTTCTTTATTTTTGTGTTGAAAGATTTGGGACACTTTAGATGGTTATTTAGGCACATTTTTAACACTTAGCTGGTTTTAAACGTCACTTTTAAGCTGTCGATTGACGATTTTAGATATTTCAGTTATTTTTCTAGACGCCGATGATCATGGCCGGTGTTCAGTCTCAGCGAGTCGAGGCTCGGATCACGCCTGGTCCCGGTGGCGCCGGTAGAGCGCGGCGTGGTCGGGGTCGCGCATGCGCGTGTAGCCGCGCGGCGCGCACAGGGCGGCGGCGCGCGCGTGGAAGGCGCGGTACCCGCCGCGCAGCACGTACAGCTCGGGGTGCGCCAGCGCGGGGTAGCGCGTGCGGTGCGCCGCGCGGTCCGCCGCGCGCAGCGAGCGGCAGCTGGGGAGTGGCCATTGCTAGTCAGCTGTTCTTATCGAGATTAGAGGAGGTGGAAAAACGAGGCTAAAACGATGGCTAAGTCTAGGGACGGCCTGTGCCAGAGGACGAGTAGATAACAATGTTCCTAACATCAAGGATTAAGTATTAGAATCGCAAAATAAATGCATTATGCAGCGCTAAGTTTATCATACGACCTAACTGCTCCGTTGGTAGCCTTAAACTGTCTTACACATCAAAAATAGTACTAATTTCTACCAAAATAAGAGTGCGAGTCCACTAAGGCTATTGGTTGATTGCTAACAGAGATGTTTCATTATAAACATGTCCTCAGGCCCTTTACATACAATACACGTTTTTCTTGCCGTGAAAAACTACGGTTTATTCGCCGCATGTAGTAAACACGGCGTTTTGGAAGTGAAAAATTCTTTAGCGGCGTTGTGCACTTTTTGTGATGGGTAAAAAATGTTAAACTCACGTCAGGACACGTGACCTGATCGAAAATTCGTAAGACGGAGCTCGCGTCAGGAGAAGTGACCTGATCGAAAATTCATAAGACGGAGGGAGAATAGACCGCATTCCAAAATATCAAAAATGCACAACGTTAATATTCAAGTCTTCACTTCTACCGACGCTCCCGGAGTGCAACCCATTTTCTTCAACGGCGAGGTTTGTACGCCATGCCGTGCCGTGCCACGAGCATGTTGTTATTCTCATCTATCTTCTCTTGCAAATATCATGGCCAGCTATTGGAGAAGCCTTTGTGGACAAACTTTCTTACTTTACGCTAATGATGAAGTGTATACTATGTTTAGTTAAACAATATATAAACTTAATATATAAACTTAAAGCAACATATGAAAAATACAAACTTTCATCAGTATGTTGCAAAATATTCAAAAACTTTTAAAAGGGTGTGCCAAAGAGCTAAAGCTCTTTATATAAGCAATAAAATAAAATCAGCTGATGATAAAATAAAAACTACCTGGCAAATAATGAAACAGGTAGGAAAAAACAGCGAAATAGTGAACTTAATTTAGAGACTGCACATGGCCCCATCAATTCAGATGTAGAAATAGCTCAGGAATTTGAAAACTTCTTTGCTAATATTCCCCTTAAAACTACTGAAGCTTTAAATTCTTCCCCCACGCTTTCTGCTGCCTTACTTAAAAGGAATGTAAAGGCATGCCCTTCGGAGCTTAGGTTTCAGCATACAAACCCCCAGCCTGTTCTAAGAGCTTTTAAAGATCTTAAAATTAAATCAACAGAAGATCTCTGGGGTATGTCTGTAAAAGTATGTAGATCTCTCATCGAAACCATTGCGCCCTATTTAACTTTCATATTTAACACCAGTTTTGACTAAGGAGTCTTTCCGGATCTTATGAAACATAGTAAAGTAGTACCATTGTTCAAATCCGGTGATAGTAAAGATCCCAACAATTATAGACCCGTGTCAATTCTGCCAGTTCTCAGTAAGGTGTTTGAAAAGTTGATGCTCAATCAAATGTTACGTCACTTTAATAAAAATTACATCTTTCATGAACACCAGTACGGCTTCACCAAAGGGCGTTGTACCACTGACGCCGGTGTTACCCTAATGAAGAACATTTTTAACGCCTGGGAAGAAGCACAAGATGCTATTGGAATCTTTTGCGATCTCTCTAAGGCGTTCGATTGCGTAAACCATGAAACACTTCTGATGAAACTCGAGCACTATGGGATTAGGAAAACAGCACTTGACTTGTTAAGATCATACCTGAAAGATAGAAAGGTTAAAGTCCAAGTAAATGGCGTAAACTCATTGGGTTCTGAAATGACAATGGGCGTTCCTCAAGGTTCGATATTGGGTCCATTCCTCTTTTTAGTTTATATTAATGATTTACCCCAATTACTTCAAAATCAACCGAAGATGGTGTTATTTGCAAATGACACATCATTGATCTTTAAAATAGACCGACGGTCACAAAATCTTGACGACGTGAACAACTCTATTCTTCAGGTCCAAGATTGGTTTACGGTTAATAATTTAGTACTTAATGAAAAAAAAAAACAAAATGCATTAGATTTAAATTACCTAATGTTAGAAGTAGCGAATGTGACATCGTATTGAATGGCCAAAAATTAGAATTTGTTAATCAGACAGTTTTCCTAGGAATCACGCTAGACGAGAAATTACAATGGGGACCTCATATAACATCTATTGCGGGGCGGCTAAGCTCGGCCGCATATGCTGTTAGAAAGATAAGACAATTAACAGACGAAGAAACCGCGCGCTTGGTCTATTTTAGTTACTTCCACAGTATTATGTCATATGGCATTTTACTGTGCTGTCAGAGCCATTTACAATCTACGTCGCCGCGAATCTCTTAGGGAACTATTTAAAAGGGTTAATATTATGACGGTACCTTGCCAATTCATTTATGAAAATATTATGTATGTAAGAAAAAATCAACATCTTTTTAATAAAATAAGTGATAGACATAATTTTAATACTAGAAATAAAGATAAATTAGATCAATCTTTTTTCAGATTATCTAAAGTTCATACATCTTTTATGGGGTACTGTGTTAAATGTTACAACAAAATACCTTGTGAAATATTGCAATTAAATGAAAGAAAATTTAAAACTTATATTAAAATTACACTTTGTAAGCAAGGATATTACAAATTAGAGGATTATATCCAAGATAAGAATGCTTGGAAACATGCTGGTCTTGCTCCATAGGACAATCTCTAGAGTCTAGACAAAATCAAACTGGTTGCTAATGTAATTGTATAATTTATTCTTTTTTTTTTATTTCTTTGACATTGATTTACATTCTGTAATTACTTGGGGTCACACCCGGACTTATAACTCCTTATTTATTTATGAAAATCGTCTACGTTTGGAATGTTTGTGAATATGTGAGCACCATGTATCTATCACATAGTTGATCTATATGTCATGGTTACATTTATCCATTTTAATTCTTTTACCTATTGTGGTATAGTAAGTTTATTTTTGGGTGCATCGTCTTCACATATAATTATATAAATAATGTATGCAATATATTGTAAAACATTTTAAAAGAGTAACGGTGGAGTTTCTTGCCCATTCTTCTCCATACGAAAACTACCTTTTGGAAGGGGCGACTAGAATCAATTTTATTTTAATTTTATTTTTGACGTTCAAAAGTGCCTTTTATGTGCCTATTTGAAATAAATGATTTGACTTTGACTTTGAATACTTACAGCTTAGGCCCCCTCTCCAGCGAGAATTCACAGTGGAACACGAGGATGGCGCGTCCCTCAGCGCTGGCCCGGCTGGGCTTGTTGACGAGCGCGTGTATCTGTGAGATGGTGTAGTAGTTGACTGCGTTCACTATGTGGCCGCCTTCGAACTCGTAGGGGTAGCGGCAGTCTATCACCTGGAGAAGTAAGGGATGGTTAAATAAATAAATGTCTCCAGTATGTAGATTATGTTGGTGTAGAAAAAAATCAGTTGATCCATACTTTATGACGAGTTATGCGAACATAAAGTATGGATCAACTGATTTTCTTTCACGATTTCAGGGTTGGTCCCGTAGTAAAAGTTGTTCATAATGATGAGTCAGTGACCCCTTTTAAGGATTAAAACGATCAAAATTTAACGGTGTATACTTTAACCAAGCTTGATGAAGATGTCAAAATGAAAACTAATTAATATTTTAATTAAGTACCTATATATTTTTTAAACCAGCGGCACTACCATTTTCCCACAAACTAATGCCTACTTCCAGTACTTAATATTTTTTTAAAGTTTATAATATCTCATCAAAATTGTGTCAAGAGGTTTTCAAGAAAATTATGGACATACATTTATGCGGCACATTGGCTTTAGAAAAAGTTCAGCTTTGTGGTGTGTTGTTTACCGACTCATAGTCGCTTACATAAACAAGGGTGCCTTCAAGCCTGACTGCTATACATACTCACTGCAATAAGACTTGACCAGACCTGGGTATCGAATCCGGGAAGAAAGAAACACTCAGAAGATACAAACACCCTTTTTCTTTGTTTGTTCTTTTTTATAATATTCTTCTGTAATCAAATTAGAATCTTACCATAAAATCGCTGATAACATTTTGATATTCGCCCCTGATGAGCGCCGCGAGCGTGTCACACGATATGCTCTTCAGGTCAGAGTGGTCGCCATTCGTCAGAGGCAACGCGTAGGGCACGGAGAAGTCTCCTATTAGGTCCGGCTCTACAATCGCTGGAAAGAGAGAGAAATATGCGTTAGACAGAGATAAACAGATGTTCTTCAGAGGATTATGTTGTGAGATGTCAGATAGGCAGTTGTTCCATGTTAAATACTGGTATTCAGCTGCATCCTTATTGCTAAAAGCAATTTCAACATTGGATAGAACGAATTTGTGCTGTCTATGGACATTAGTGGTACCAAAGGCAGCTAACGCTAAAATATCTCATGAGGTGTAATGTACACCCACATTTCGCCATAACCATAGTAACTAGTAGGGCTACTATTGCCATTTACATTCATACTGCCCAACCTGGGGATCGAACCCAAGACCGAACGCTCGGCTGTCGTACTTGCGAATTTAGCCTGATCTGGGAATCAAACCCAGAATGCTACACTCAGCAGTCGCGTTTACAACGACTGGACCACAAAGATCAACGTTCGACGGATCTTGCTGTGCTGTGCTGCTGTCACTATGACGCTAGCAGAATAGACGACAACGGCTGTTGCCAAAAAAAAAAAAAAAAAGACGACTGGACCAACAACATGGTCTATTGAACTATACAAAGATGGAAAAGATAGAAATACTTACATCTAGCCATAGCAGACATTATCAACGCATTGTTCTCAGAGAAAGCCCTCTGTAACACCGGTCGCTGTAATCTCTCCGCCTCAACAATCTCACAGTTCGATTTCCTCCGTTTATTCGCTACTTCATTCTCACTACGTTCCACTCTCTTCTTGTTTCTATGAGCAGGATTCTCTAGAATTGAGAACAGAGACACTCTCGCTCTACTCTCTGGGTTGTAACTTAGACTTCTATTCAACGGTCTCCGAAGAAAACTCTTTTCTGATATAACAGTGGATTTTATCTGTCCGGAAAGGAGGTCACTGAAGTTAGCAACTTTGGGAGAGTTTGATTCTTCAATTTCTAAGAACGGTTCGTCGAGCTCAGAGATGAAACCGCTTTCCATAGATGTGGTGGATTCCGTGGTGTATAGTCCAGTTTTTGGTAGCGGTGACTGACTCATCGAGCCGATACTGGAATCTGACTTCTCGTGCCTCAATTTTGTCGGTGTCTCGGAGAATTTCAGGGACTTCTTAGCCGCTTGCTTTTTAACCACTGGGGACGGGAACTCAAAATCTTCATCATCGAAGTTGAGCATCCGTGTAGTGGTGACTGTAGGCTTATTGAAACTTGTTGAAGCTTCATCTTCAGCCAACGGTGCTCCGAACATAAAATTCCTTGAAGTAACCTTTCTGGATGATGCTGTACGTCCTCTAGAGATGATGTCAGGACTGTCCGTGGAGATAATTTCATATTTAGTGCATTCATCGAAGTTGTCTGCCTCGAATTCTTGTTCCAAATCGTGGAGGGTCTCAAAATCGTCTATGTCTTGGGTATTTTCTTTCTCAGGGACGTAGAGGTCTTGTTTAGGTGATTTTTGGAGAGCGTGGGTGAAGTCCAACTGGAATAATAGAGAAAAAATAAAAAATAAATTTTTTATGGTGCTGATATGGATAAGAGAGATCTTTGCCCAATAAAATCAATAAGGTAGGTATCATTACAATGGATGACACATAATATTTACGCCTGTGTTCTCAAAAGGGGTATGCAGGAGTGTACAGTACCCACATTTCGCCAGATAAGTAGCAAGACAAACAATAAAAAATAAAAATAAATACATTTACTGGGTAAGATTCCAGACTGCTTATGTTAAAACCTAATAATCTCATTAAAACTTTGCTCAACCTGGTAATCGAACCCAGCACCCTACTTCCACAAGTCGTGCTTGCAACAACTAGACCAATCTATTGTGCCATATATTCAAAACACAAAAAAAAAATATCTTGATTTGCAACAAAAATATAAAAAAAACTTCATAATTAACAGTACCCACCTTAGTTGTCGACCAGTTCGTAACCTTTTCCCTCGTAGCCTCAAATCTCTCCCCGAACAGAAAGTCCCTTGCTTCGTCCTCGACATCCAACTTCACAAACGTATCACTTATAAAAGACCCTTCGTTCTCCTTATTTGACATCTTAAACCTATTCCGTTCCTCTATAACCTTCGTGATCCGTGACCGTTTCACCCTCGTTGATAACGGAGAAATTCTGTTCAAAGGTGAGTTTTGGTTCAAGTACGGGGAGGTTCTGTTCAGTAAGGGAGAGTTTATACTTTGTAAAGGTGATTTGAATGGCTTCGGTGAGTTTGTTAGCGGTGATTTCAGTCTCTCCACAGGAGAATTTGGCAGCTGTATTTCTCCTAGTATCCTTCGTTTGGTTGGTGTGTATATCGGGGACAGCGGTGACTTTGTGAAGTCTATAGCGTGCGGGTTCATCTTTGTTTTATAGTTGTTTGTTAACGAGTCCTCTTGTTTCCGTTTCGTTCCATTGTTGCCAGAGTTTATTTTGAAGTTTGCGGTTATTAAGCTGGAAAGAGAGAAAGGTTTTATGTTAGTTTTAGATTCAAGAGTACATAGATAATGATAAGTTTAGTTTATTCAAAAATTCTTTGTAACTCCAAAATTAATACCTTATTATATTAATTAAAGTTTGTTGGAATTCTATAGAAACGCGAAGAATTAAAGAAAATAAATTAATTTTGGCAAAAAATATAAGGCACACAATTTAGAAACACAAAAAAAAATAACAGTATTGTGTGCCTCAGGGCTGCGCCTAATAGAATAGAATATTCCTTATAAATAGGTGTACTATGAAAGCTAGGTATTGTGCACAGTAAATAGCAAGATTTTAACATTATAGTGGTTTAATTCCTCTGATAGAAACCATGTGACTTCATTTATAGCATAGGCACAAAATATCATAAAATTTCCTCAAGATGATGCAATAGAAGTGTTCATTGTAAAAGTTTATTTACCGTTCAACCAGGACTCCTTGCTCAGCAGTGGGCATTGGGACCACTAGCTATGCTCCATTCGGACTAAGGTTTATATCTCATTAGAACACCATGGTGGCGCAACCAAGGTCGCTCTACCAGCAAAATATACTCAGCTTTATGATGGGTATCTCACCAGGCGTCCAGTCGGTTGCGCATCCAACCATACATTTTTGGCAGTGCGACCATGGTTGCGCCGCCACTGGTGCTCTAGTGAGATAGGGCCCTTAGGTTAGTCATTTAAACATACCTTTTTTACAGTCCGTTCAACCGATTTTAACTTCTATTCCGTAGGCGTAAGAATGGCATTAAAAGCAAAAAAGTGGTTACAATACCAATTATTTACTGCAGCTGCTATTTGTCACGTCACCAACGCAATAGAAGTCAAAATTGGTTGAACGGACTGTAAAAAAGGTTTATTTAAATGTCTCACAGCTAACAGCTAAGAAGTTTGTATAAGGTCTCAAGTTGGTTAACTTGAGTAAAACAGTAGGGAATATGCAGAATCATCCTATACATAGTGCAGTCATAATCACAAGGTTTATAAATAGAAAACTATTTAATAAATAAGCTAGATAAACTACCCCTATTAAGACCAAACAGCTTTCTGTATGGTTTGATTTTATGAGCCTGACTTAATATTTACACCTAATTATATCTATGAATATATTATGAAAAGCCTGTGATGTCCCTCTGCAGGGCAAAGGCCTACCTAATGTCTTTCCACTTCTCTCTGTTCTCTGTTTAAAGGTCATGCAAAGATTTATAGTACCATTACTAACACATGGTAGGTAGTGAACAGCTGATCCAAATAACATTGTATGTAAAGCCTACAGCAAAAGGTGTAAAAACGAATCAATTAACCTTTTCAAGAATCAAGTTAACAGAACTAGATATTTGAACTTGTGATGAAATGATCTAAATTATTTTCTCAGGACTATGAACTAAATTCTACCCTAATCAGTAACCTACAGGTCATGTGAACATAGCTTACACCTTATTTCAATCCCATGCATGGAATAATAATTTTTTGTAAAAGAATTCCGCCGAAAATGTTAACAAAGACACATTGACATACCCCTTTGATTTTTTTTTTTTAATATAACCTATCTATAGTCGTAAATAAATCGAAGTAACTGGTTCTACGTACCGGTAAACCCTTCCTTGAGTCCTTGGGGCATTATTGTACACATAATTCGACGTAAAAAAAGCAACAAAAGAGTTTGACGAAAGTTTATTTTAACCTCCGTGGTCACGGTTTTAACACTTGATTCTCATGCGCAACTTACAGAACACGTTTTGTAGACACTTGTACACGATTACTTTTAGGTTTTCGACTAGTTTTTAATGAAAATAATAAATAAACAGGGTAGTTTTCGATGTTTTGTGAATCATCGCTTTCGGCGATTCGCGCGCTAAGGTTAGGTTTTAAATGTCAAATGTTGCGAGGTTTAGGTATTAGCAATTCTGCCAAAGGACGACTTTTTTTTTTGCTAGCTTTTTGGAAAATTGCGTATTCTGTTATTTTAAAAATGAGGTTATTAAATTACTTACTTAGAATTTATATTCCTAATCGTTTAAATATACACAAGTACAGAATAAATCAGATCTTAAACATTATAATCCTTTAAAAGTTATCACATATTTACATTAATCGGTTGCTTACATTGTTAAAAATACATAAAGGGGGGAGGAAAGAAGACTTCGATGCTTTAAGATGCATATTACACGTATTCATATTGAAATTGATTAAATAAATTAGTCGATCAATATTTATACAGTAGGGATGGGGGCCATTTATCAGTTTTTAATGAATAATAACGGATTTTTGTAATCATTTATTTTCGGAACCTACTTAACGACTCAGATTTTGAAGGGGTGTAGGCTGAGGTGGTAATTGACACATATTTAAAATGTTGCGTCACATAAAAAAATTAGTAAGATGAAGTATAGTATATCAAATTTGTTTTTTTTTTTTCACAAAAATGTCTGTAGCCTTGTTTAGGTTATGAAAAATTGTCGAGACATTAACAGTTTACTAAGTAATTTGTGTGAAGTGCTTTATACTGACAATGCAAGGGGCTATGTACCGATTATTGTTTTTTTTTTTTAATACATGGAATCCTCATTTACTTAATGTCATGTTCACAGTCTGATCTCAGTCTCAATCCGTCAAAAATATCTCTAATTTCCCTACTTAATTGACAAGTTTTTGACATTGATTGTCCCTGAGATGAGATTGCAAATAGATTTTGAAAGTTTTTAACTACGGGAATTGGCCTTCTGATCAACAGGAAAACTACCTAGTGACTAAAACCCTGATATACGTAACCACTTTTAGAATTTTAACACAAAAACTAAATAATCTTGCAAAACGAAAACCGTTAATGATGTCATTCATCCATTCATCTTTACTCGTGTAACAAAACAGTCATTCATTATTATTAGAAGCCTGCAGACATTTTTTTTTTTTGCAATTAATTATATAAGTATTTATGTAACCTTGCACTATTGTCGAATATAACAAAAATAAAAGATAAAAGAAATAATAACAACTGAAAATAACGATAAAGGAGACCGTTATGCGTTATCGTATCGGTTAATAACTGATATTAATTTTGAAAACAGAAACTGTTGAAAAAAGTCGTTATAAGTTTGACTATGTAACGCTTAAATGCAGTAATAATCCTACTACATAATATTATAAACGCGAAAGTTTGTGAGGATGGATGGATGGATGTTTGTTACTCTCATGCAAAAACTACTGAACGGATTTGGATGAAATTTGGCACACAGATTATTAGCATTTATTAGGATTAACACATAGGATACTTTTTATCCCGTTATTCCGACAGGATCGAAGCTTTATGCGGGTGAAACCGCGGGGCGCTGCTAGTAAACAATATAATGTATGCTGTAAATAATTTATGTATTTACATAGAATATAGTTAATGGTACAAGGTTACCCGAGCCGTTATTCTATTTTTGCACTGTATATCTCTCGTCTATGAGAAGGAAAACGTATGAAAATAACAATATTTCTAGGAATACAGTAATATTATTTCATAATAACTTATTATTTCCTGCTTTTATCGGGAACGAAAAACAAGTTTTGCTTATTATGTTCCGAAACGCGACTAAATTGGGTTACAAAAAGTTGTAGATAAGGTGACTTCACGGCACAATTTTAAACAATATTTGGGTTTCAAAACAAAGCAATCAGTCCATGTCGACTTAAGCCCTGGCTGGAGGCTTTAATCAATTGAAGCAAGTCCAGTTAAGCAGACGACAACCTAGGTTGAACTGAAAGATGCCAATCACAAAAAAAAAAAATCGACTATGCCTTAGTAAGGCTGGTGATCAGACTCGGGCTTCCAACGACTGCCTCCAACGACTGATCCACGAATGACATCCAGGACCAAGAACGGTTTAACTTACTATACGAGGCACGGAGGAGTCTGTGTGTAAAGATGGTCCACCCATCCACGGAGCGGCCTCGACAAGCGTAGCTTAACCGTGCGGCCGTCATTACTAAGCCACGAGCCACTCCTGTTCAATTACTTCAGATCCTCATCTGCTAACCTTTTCCCAACCATGTTGAAGTCTCACTGTCGGGGTCAGCTTCCAGTCTAACCGGCACCCTAATTGCGAAACACAATCAATCTCAATCTGAATCATTTTGAAGGATATTGCTAATCCATTGCTTCATAAGTTCGAAAAAGGTTACCTTCATAAAGTCTGCTCAACACGTAAATAACGCAATGAATGATGTTGAACTGTCAAAATGAAACTGATTCTGATTGACTGTGTTCTTGATTGACAACTAGGGTGGGGATACCGCTGAATACCAGTATTTCAGTTTTCAGTTCAATCATTTCAGATATTGGCGTAAAATTACAATGATCAGGCTCGTTACAACCTTTTGGGTAACATTATGTCATGTTTATTAAAATCGAGAGGAAAACGGAGAATAAAACCACGAGTAAATCCACTTCCGTGACTGACTCATGTACAGATGCCAGCACGTCAAGTTACTACCATCTGTCAAATTTCTTTAATAGATTTTCAATTTTATCGCTAAAGCTTTAAGGTTCAAGGTTGATTGGGAAAATTTGACAGTTTCGGGTAGCGTGACCTGTTGGCGTCTGTACAAAAATAATTATTTACAGGTTTATTCATCCTCCTACCATCCAATCTACCTAGCCTTTTCCCAACTATATTGGGGTCAGCTTCCAGTCTAACCAGCACCATGATTGCGTAACACATTATCGATCTCACTGAATCATTTCGAAGGGTATTGCTAAGCCATAGATTCGTACGTTCGAACAAAAAATCTGCTCATCAACGTAAGTAACGCAATGAATGTTGTTAAACTGTCAAAATGAAACCCATTGATAGTGCTTTACGCAATTACCCCGCAGATGCAGCTGAATACCAGTATTTTACTCTGTATCGTGATGTGCTGGCGTCTGTACCTAACCCACACGAATTCGTATAACACTACTTGCTATGTAAATATCAGTGACAGGAAGTTATTTTATTATAGCATCATCAATATAAACTAAGTGGAAAAAAAATCGTATTATGAACGATAACTAAAAAACTAACCAAACAAAGTTAATAAAATGTATGGGACCACCCTTGAGGTATACCTTATCCATTAAACCAAGAAATTTTGAAATCGATTCATAAAATTGCCGGAGATATCGCGTAACATACATACAAAACAAAAAAAAAAAACTGAAACGAATTGAGAACCTCTTCCTTTTTGAAGTCCGTTAATAAGTTGACAGAACTTTTTATAGGGCATAGTCTAACTACAAATACAAAGAGAACTGTTATCCTTTAGGTGTTTAGTTAGCCTCACGTGCCCAAATATCGATAAGAAACTGATATGAATATCCTTTGACCTAATTTCGTTATTTCTATAACGTTATTTTGTAAAAGCTTACTATTGAAGAACTCAATCATAGTAATAATCTATAAAGTTCACTAGGTCTCGAAAGCGAACTCATTTGTTTTTAAATATAAAATCATCGCGTATTCAAAACGAGACAACGTTCCAATTCCGTAGTGATGTTAAGTTTCGATAGAAATTAGATCGATATAATATCTTCATAGCGGTTTTTATGCCGGCCACGGACACAAACAGCCAGATTTATTTTTTATATTTTTATAGAGCCTCATTTTATTAATTGCGCAGAAACAAAGCGCATTCATTATTATTTTAAAACTAACAGACTTGGCCTAGTTTGATTATAGTGGTGATGTCAGAGCTCATGAGGCAGTTACTGGAGTTAGTCCGTTAATTAGGAGTAATGGCTTCTGACCTTACGTGATGAAAGGACTAAGAAGTTTGTGGGTATAAATCTTGAGTGATAAATATGTGTAGATGACAAAGACAAAAGCAAAATGAGGTGGCGTTCTACAGTTTCTGCATAGCCCCCTACGGGGACAAGGCGTGACTTTATGTCTGTATGTGTGTGTTTATGTGTGTATGAAAAATAAAATGGAAGACGGGATAGATCAGTATCATTTTAGTTTGATTGAAGTTAATGTTGCGTTTTCGTAGAAACGAGAAAGACAGTGAGAACCATTTCTGAGATATAATGTGGAAGTGTGAAGGTATCGAGAAATCATATAAAAGTTGAGAGATGTCATCGGTTGGAATAAAGTTCCTGTCGCTGTGTACAAAAAAGTGTCGCGTGACGGTCAAAATGTTAGTTGTTTTTCAGTGTAGCTCTGATCCGGCAAGTATGTGTGAAAGAAACTTCGATAAAAGAGGCAATAAATTAATAGATTATTATTAATTGTTAGCAAATTATTTCGATTTAACTCGGGATAACGTGACAATAATTAATAAATTACAGGAAGTGCATTAAAATTAATATTACTATCGCAATTAACCACATCACATGCGTAACGTGGCCGTTTATCAGTAAATGATACAACATTGTGGCCAAATAACCACATATTGTGTTTCCAGTTACAATATTAATCACACCAGGAAGATTATGACCCATATGTAATGAATTTACCGTTACTTTGTTAAAGGAAAATCAACAATAATAATTTTAAAAAATACAAAATGGAAACATTGGCTCCCAAAAATACCAATTCTTACTCTTCAGAAGCTACGAGCTATACGACAATAGTAAATGTCAAGGAAACTGAAAGCGTGAGCTATACGAGAAATGTATTGGTAAAAACGTCATGAGAGATAATTTCGTAACACACTAAACAGTAGCAATATCTTTCATTTTGACAGTTCAACAATATTAATTGCGTTATTTACGTTGTTCAGCAGACAATTTTTTCGAACATATAAAGCAATGGATTAAGCAATATCCTTCAAAATGATTCAGATTGTCATAGATAGTGTGTTACGCAATTAGGGTGCTGATTGTTGTTGTCCAAGCCAATGATCGAACTAGTACAGTCATGAGCAAAAGTATGTATACACTCAGCTTTATTCAAACGCGATTTACTCCTTTATATTTCAAATTTATTTCAGTTATTTCACGAAAAAATCGCAATTAAAAGTTGCCAAGTGTAGATACATATTGGTGCTCGTGACTGTACACGGAAAACACAGCAAAAAAAAAACATAATAAAATTCAGCATTTCGTGCATTTCGTCCCACAAAAGAATCTTTAAGCAGCTGATCAATTTTTTTCCTTCAATCCACAAATAAGCTAGTCGACCTAGTTAGACGAAAAAATCAGCAATTATTATTGCATCTCCTGCAAAATAATCTTTAAAAAGCAGCTGATCAGTTTTTTTTCTTCAGCCCAAAAAATAAGAACACGCCATTTCATGATTTCACACACAAAAACTTAATAAATATTGCAACGGCCCGTCTGGTCCTTTTTTCGCCCCTAAGGTCACGAACTCACGACCTTTCCGTTACAAGACCTTACCGTTAAGAAAAAAACTTCCCTTTTATAAAAATGCATCCATTGTTAAGCAGGGGTAGATACAGCTTGTATTTAAGGAGTTTATATGTGTTTAGTAGAGTATATAATGATGTATAAAGAAGTACCAAGTAAAGTCTGGTATTGCTCCCTTGGTATATAATAATGTAACTGTCAGATGGGACTGACAATGTCGCGAAATTTTTTGATGGGTTCAGTGCGGTTTCTTGTTACAATGTGGAGCTTGATTTTGAGAAAGAATAAGTAACAAGTCAATCTATATTTCATTGCTGTCACTACTATTAAAGACCAAGGCACTAGTTCCATTTTGTAACATTCGATTCAACTGCTTAATTTTATAATAAGTATCGTACCACAGCATGTTTCAGAGGTGCCTGCACTCTAATTTGTGTACCTAACGTACTATCAATCACAAACTGAATCATTTTGAAGGATATTGCTAACACATTGCTTCACATGTTCGAAAAAATTGTCTGCTCAACAACGTAAATAACGCAATGAATGTTTTGAACCGTCAAAATGAATTTCATTCCTACCGTTAGTGTGTCACGCAATTACCCCGCTTGCATGCATATTTTTGAGTTGCTAAAGTGTCTTTACAAAAAGTACTAACATAATCAAATAATTTGACAAATAAAGAAAGAAAGATAATGCATTTACTTGCGGCAAACATGACGCATGAAAAAAGGACATAAACACACAAAAAAAATAAAACCAGTTGGGGGTAAATATTTTGGATATTTTTGTTCTAGGTACATCTTTGCCTAACCCTCATCATATAGCGGGTATGCGAACCATTACGGTAAGCTGCCCCGTGACGGCGGCGAGGAAAATTGTGGAGGGCGGAAGGCTCCTGGTGGGCTGGGTGTCAGCGCAGGTCAAGCTGCTGGAGCCCAGACCTCTAAGGTGCTATCGATGCCTCGTGGGGCACCACGTGGGCGTCCAGTGCACCTTAGAGGACCGCAGCACTCTGTGCTTCCGCTGCGGCAAGCCCGGACATACGGCCGGCTCGTGCAACGCCGCGCCGCACTGCGTCGCATGTGCGGCTGCTGGCAAGCCGGCCGATCACCGGGCGGGGAGCAAGTCCTGCGCTCCACCCGCCGAAGCCAGGAGGAAGGGCAGGCCCTCCGCCGTCGTCGCCACCACCACCGTCGCCGCCACTGTCGCCGCCACCGCCACCGCCGCCGCCGCCGCCGCCACCACCGCCGCCGCCGCCGCCGCCGCCGCCGCCGCCACCACTGCCGATAGGGCCCGGGAGGGGGCTGAAATGGAGGAGTAATAACTCCTCCACTACGCCTTCTCCAGGCGAACATCAACCACTGTGCCTGCGCTCAGGACCTGTTGCTCCAGAGCATGGCGCAGTGGTCGATTAACATCGCCGTGGTCGCTGAGCCGTACTTTGTCCCGCCCAGGGATGACTGGGTGGAGGACCTGAACGGCTCAGTGGCCATAATTTCGTCGGCCGCCGCCGGTACCCCGTCCCTCGAAGGTGTCACGAGGGGACAGGGGTGCGTAGCAGCACGGTTCGGAGAGATTGTAGTAGTGGGAGTATACTTCTCTCCGAGCCGAACTCTCGCCGAGTTCCAGAACTCTTTAACAGAGTTGAGTGTCGTCGTCGCTAGAAACCATGCCTTCTCCGTGCTAGTGCTCGGGGACTTCAACGCCAAGAATTTGGCCTGGGGTTCCCGTTGCACGGATGTGCGGGGCAGGATGGTGGAGGACTGGGCTCTGGAAACAGGCCTGGTCGTCCTAAATCGGGGTTCTGTTCCTACGTGTGTGCGGATGCGGGGCGAGTCGGTGGTGGACATCTCGTTCGCCAGCCCCGCTCTGTCACAGCGTGTCATTGACTGGCGCGTCATGGAGGAGGTGGAGACCTACTCCGATCATCGGTATATCCGGTTTGAGGTCTCCACCCAGACCTCTAGCGCGCTGGTCCAACAGGCCCCGAGTGGTCCGCGGTGGGCGCTGAAGCAGCTGGACCGGGAGCTTCTCCTGGAAGCCTCGATCGTGCAGGCCTGGGTGTTTTCACCGGACAGGCCTGCTGATATTGACGATGAGGTGGAGTGGTTCCGGGAGGCCATGTCCGAGATTTGTGACGTGGCAATGCCCCGAGTCCGGCCAGGATGCGCCCGACGTCAGGTGTACTGGTGGTCGCAGGAGGTTGGGGCGCTACGCAAGGCGTGCGTCGACGCGCGACACCGGTACACCAGGCACCGCAGGCTCCGCATCCGCCCTCCGGATGCGGAAGCCACGGAGGTGGAGCTATACGAGGGGTACAGAGCGGCGAAGACCGCCCTCCAACAGGCTGTTCAGCGGGCTAAGGATATGGCCCGCGAGGAGATGCTGGAGACTCTGAACAGAGATCCATGGGGGCGCCCCTACAGAATGGTGCGGAATAAACTCCGCACATGGGCCCCCCCGCTGACGCAGAGTCTCCGCCCACAGCTGGTGGAGGAGGTGGTGAGCGCTCTGTTCCCTTCAAGGGGGGAGCATACTCCCCCGCCTATGGCTCCGCCACTTGCGGTGCCCGAAGCGGACCACGCGGACAACGACGACGACACCCCTGAAGTGACCGGGGTAGATCTGAGAGCGGCGGTAGGCAGGCTGAAGGCCAAAACTACCGCCCCGGGACCCGACGGCTTGCCGGGTAAAGCCTGGGTCCTGGCCTCGAGGGCTCTCGGGCCTCGACTGGAGGCGCTCTTAAGCGCATGCATGGAGAGAGGCCAGTTTCCACTCCGTTGGAAGACGGGGAAGCTGGTCCTCATTCAGAAGCCAGGGCGCCCTGCGGACTCTCCGTCCGCATATCGGCCCATAGTGCTGCTCGACGAGGTCGGCAAGCTCTTTGAGAGAGTGATTGCGGGCCGCCTCGTCGGGCACCTGGTGAGGACGGGGCCGGATCTTGCGGAGTGCCAGTTTGGCTTCCGCAAGGGGCGCTCGACGGTGGACGCCATCATGCGCGTGAGAGCCCTCACGACGGGGGACGCGGTGTCCCGGGGTGGGGTGGTCGTGGCGGTGTCACTCGACATCGCCAACGCGTTCAACACCCTGCCCTGGAGCTGCATAGGGGAGGCACTCCGGTATCACCGGGTGCCGACTTACCTCCGTCGAATAGTCGGGGCGTATTTGACGGACAGAGTCGTCATCTACCCCGGTCGCGACGGGAATTGGAACCGGCGAGAGATGTCGTGCGGTGTCCCGCAGGGATCGGTTCTGGGGCCGCTCCTGTGGGACATCGGTTACGACTGGGTGCTGCGGGCCGACCTCCCTGATGGCGTCAGCGTAGTTTGCTACGCTGACGACACGCTGGTCCTGGCGCAGGGGAGGTCGCATCAGGCGGCGGCCGACGCGATGACACGCGGGGTTGCGATAGTCGTGGAAAGGATCCGGCAGTTGGGTCTCGAGGTGGCATTGCACAAGTCCGAGGCCATGTCTTTTCATGGGCCCCGGTACGGGCCACCTTCGGGATCCCAACTGATGGTAGGAGGGGTTCACATCGGCGTCGAGAAGACGATGAGATACCTGGGTCTCGTCCTCGACAGCCGGTGGAACTTCGTCGAGCATTTCCGACGTTTGGCCCCCAAACTGGAACGGACCGGGGCCGCCTTAAAGCGGCTCCTGCCCAACCTGAGGGGGCCAAACGCCTCCTGCCGGAGGCTTTACGCGGGGGTCGTGCGGTCCATGGCACTATACGGGGCCCCGGTATGGGCGCGTTCACTGCGGCTTCGAGCCGCACACTACCTGAACGCGCCCCAAAAGGTGGTAGCCGTAAGGCTGATCCGGGGGTACCGCACGATCTCGCGCGAGGCAGCAAGCCTCCTTGCCGGACTGCCACCATGGGATCTGGAGGCGATAGTCCTCGCGCGCCTGTATGACTGGCGCGCGGAGGCACTACGTCGGGGGGAAACTCTGCACCCGCGGCAAATCGCTGCGGAGCGGACGGACCTCCGGCGCGGTCTCATGGTGGAATGGAAGGCGCGACTATCGCAACCCAGCGCAGGGCACGCCACGATAGCGGCGATAAGACCCCTCTTTGAGGAGTGGCTAGAGAGGCGTCACGGCGCTCTCACCTACCGCCTGACGCAGGTCCTCTCCGGACACGGATGTTTCGGGAGGTTCCTGCACATCATCAGGCGGGAGGAGACGCCCGGGTGTCACCACTGCGAGGATCGCCCAGAGGACACGGTGGAGCATACGGTGGAGGTCTGCCCCGCTTGGGCAGAGCACCGCCGTGTCCTCGTAGAGGCGATCGGCAGCGGCGGCGACCTCTCGCGTCCGGCCCTGGTGCAAGCCATGGTCCGGGGCGAGAGGGAGTGGGAGGCGGTCACCTCCTTCTGCGAAGCAGTCATGCTAGCGAAGGAGGTGGCGGGATGGGCGAGGGAGAGATCCTCACGCCTCAGCCGCCGAGGGAGACGCTCCGGGCGTCGGGAGCCGCGTGACGACTCCCGGCCACCGTAGGCGCGGGCCTGCGGGCGGAGAGCAATGGGTACCTCTCCGTCCGATCAGGACCAGGCCCGTGCCGGACGGCGCGTAAGTGTTCCACGTGCGCCTCAAAGAGATGTCAGCATAGATGACGGGGCCCGACAGGGCCGAAGCCTGCCGGGGTAGCGGGATCGTCCGAAAGGGTTACCGCTGCCCTGGTACATAAAGGGCTAAGGAAGGAACACGGGTGGGTTTTAGTCAGTAAGAGTCTGACACTCCCTTCTGCTCCACCCAGAGCGGGAGGAGTCATTTGATGATTTCCCATCCTGAAAAAAAAGAAAAAAAAAAAAAAAAAAACCCTCATCATCACGTTGATTATGTTATGTTGTTATTTTCGATTGAGTTTATTTTTAGTTGTTTTATAATAGACTAACATAACGCACACTTTCCCAACACTAGACTTAAGGAAAAAAATCTTCACTCATTCATTCAAAAACCTGTCACAAAACCAATAACCTATCGATAACGGCTAATTTGAACTGAAAGTAACCGCTACCCCAAAAATACCCGTTACCCGTTTCTCTTAAGGTTTAATTTTGAAGCTAAGGGCGCTAGACATAAATATTTATTCAAATCAGTGTTGGTTTGTATAGTTATGGTGCATAATGCATTCGGGGAGGGGTGTAGCTGGTTTTTATAACCGTTTCTTCTTTTTTTCTCGGTTTTACAAGACACTTGTCCTTAGTCTATGGATTCAAGAATGCATGTCGTTAAGGATGTTTGTATGAGCCGTTAAAAATAGTTGTCACGAGTTCAAGTGAATGGAACCGTCTTTTAGGGATTACTGGAGTCTTCGAAATGGGTTTCTGTAAAGAAGCTCAATTTTAAAGTCAAACTAGCCTTTTACGTAACTACTTAACAAAATAAAAGTATTCGGATTAATCCAGAATATCAGAAATTATCATCCTGGTAATTTTTTTTTTAATGTCCCTCTGCTTCGCAAAGGTCACCCTACTCTCTTTCTACCTCTCTCTGTCCAGAGCTGCCAAGGACCAATTTTTATCAAAGGAAAATTTACAAAATGTTAAAAAGCTTGGATCAAATCATTTGTTAGATAAGTTAGCCGGAACTTAGGTGGTGATAAAATTGCCCAAAAATATATAAGTACTAACGTCAAAATGTACAAGAAAATAGAATTGATTCTAGTCGCCCCTTCCAAAAGAAAGTTTCGTACGGAGAAAAATGGGCAAGAATGTCCATACTTACTCTGTTAAAATGTTTTTACAATATTTTGTGAATGACTGTGACAAACAAACAAGCTAATAATTTCCTCTGTACCTCCCAGCATTTTTACCTAATCCAGAAAACCGTTACAATTTGCAAAACAATACCTTCGTATCTAGACAATTATCTATCCATACAGGAAAAACTTGCAACGCAAAACAGTTGACAATTGTAGTTATTATAGGTACAATAGATAAAGGTAACTATTTGCTGCCAAACGGAAAAGTTTGTTTGTTCTGTGAACGCGCTAATCTCGAAACTACCAGTCGGATTTGCAAAATTATTTTTTAATTTGATAGTTCAATTCTTAAAGAAGCTCATAGGTTAGTAAAATCACGCTACGACTCTTAGGAGGCGAGCAAAAAGAAAAAGAAAACCGACAGAACGCTAAAGACGTAGTAGCGCGGCGGGCGATGTGATGCGATGAGGTAGGTAACGAACGAAGTCTCCGGCAGAAGCTATATAGGTAAAAAAACAGTAACTACTTGTTGTCAAGCAATATTGTTTACAAGGAAGTCTGAAAATCAGTTGGTATTGCAAACAGGATGTAGCAGTACCAGATATCCTTCCCCTAACCTTGATTCCACCCACATGTGTGGCACCATATATTTGCTATACACTATTGGCATATTGGATAAAAAAAATGACGTTCGGGAGTTCGGGAAATGAGAGCAATAGGTAAAGGAATGGTGCCACCAAACATTTGTTAAACTATTGGGCCAAAAAAATTGTCGCTTTGGTTTTTGGTGCAGTTGTCAAATATGACAGGAAACGAGAGCATAGCTGAAGTAATAATGTGTCGTGGAGAAATGTGGGTTTTCAAGGCAGTGGAGCGTGTGTTTTTAAATCTCTTAGTGAAGGGACGTTGAAGATTTGCCGAAGAATGTTTTCTGAAACTAGAGCCGTGCCAGTGGTTCTATTTCTGGTACATAGTATGAAGCTATGTGAATCAAAGATATTTATTTATTTATAATGACCTTTACAACTATCATAACAGGATTAACCTAATGCGATGGTACGATGGTGCGGTGCGGTGGTGCGATTTTTGTATTTAAATTGTATTTTATTGTATTTAATTTAATTTTCTTTGTATTAGTTTATTTTATAATTGGTCCGTGTTGGCTTTGATTCAATAAATAATAACAATAATATGGTGTGGTATTTATATACTTACATTATTAAATTAAACTAATAAGAAACTTCTATAACATACTACCTATCCTAAATTATATAAATCTCATGCATAACAACAACACAGAACAACTATTATACACATTTATTTAGAATACAAAAATTTGCCTATCACAACTTATGTGTAGCATAATATAAATAATCGTACCCTTGCGAGTTCACTCCTAGTACATGTAAATACGTCAATTTGTATGTGAATTTTATTGATAGTGTGTATTGCTCGGGTTAAAGGTGTTTTCGCCAGTAAGTTGAACCTCGCTGACGGTACCAGCAAGTTAAATAGTATATTATAAGGTACACTGTTAGCATAACCGTATGGATAAAAACCTCCTATGAAAGTAAAGAAAACAAAGAAACAATAGATGCAAGTTAGGAACGGAGCAAAACGAAGTAAATAGCGCGGGTGGGCGATGGGATACGATGCGACGCGGTGGGTGTTTGGTCGAAACTTCACGTGGACGAAGTCGCGAACAGAAGCTAGTAAATCAATAAGTTTGTTTCCTATCATATACTACCACATTTCGGTTTGATCCATCTGTTCAATTATAATTACCGACCGTTATGAAGTACCTAATGAACAGTTTCCCCATAATCACAACGCAGCTTGTTTTCCCTATTAATTAAACAAAATCTGGACAAAAACAGACAGATGGTTTGATATCATGGTGAATCATCAAACGATAGCTACCCCTTAGTTGAAATAATCGATAAAACCGTTATATCGTGGCAACGAGCGTACAACACTAGAGGGTTGAGTTGGTAAGTCGACTTTTTTTAAGTTTTTTTTTTTTGCTTACGTACTACATAGTCTCCTTGTCTTCTTCGTGTCACTGGCACGACACTATTTCAGATCATATTTCCAAAATTTCACTGCTTCAACACTATCTCCGGTGGAGGTCACTTTGACCGCATGTTTTGGGACACAGAGGGCAGGATAGGAGGTAGGGCATAGTTTGGGATATCCACACCCAGCTGCAGTTCCATCGAGGTCCCCCACACTGCCAGATTTTAAACTTAGTTTCCACAAGTTACTGTTATAAAAACAGCTTTGTAACAGTTCTCAAAATCAGTCAAAGTAACACCCGACATTTCTTTTTGCCCAAAAATCCGTTCCTTGACCTTTCAAGAAGTTTGCTTATCCATTTTACACAATTACTATTTGTCCCCGTGCATCCACGAGTTACGCACACATTCTATTTAACACCGTATAGTGCGCAAAATAAAGTTCATTTCAACTTAATATTTGTAAAGCCGTTAGCACGTGCCGTGGGGGAGTAATGCTATTGTCGTTCGAAATTCAATTGATTTAAAAAAAAAAATTATATAATGTGAAATCTTGGCGCGTGCTATGGAACAGCTGATAGCTGCAACGACCTTTATGCTCATACCTTCTTGGGGGTGCATCCAGGTGTCTGGTCAAGACTCTACGATTGTATTGACGAAATATGACATACATGACATTTAAGGAACATGTAAAAAAAGGTAATGTGGATATTCAGCCACATCTGTCAAGCTAGAAAATTGACCCCACAAGAAGGGATAATTAGAAAACAATATGCATCAATCGTTAACATAACTAGAATAAGATTGGTCAATGGATTAACATTAACAACTGACAAAAAAATACCTTGACCTATGATGATAAAAAAATGCTTAGTAAAGCAACGATCAACCATAAATTCAGCCTTTTAACACACGAAAGTCGATGAATCGTTTCACATCCCTAAAAAACCAAATGCTCTAATGGATGACCTAATTAAGGGCGCTTGTATTAAATATACAAATGGGTTTTTTTTTACGCTTTATAAGCATCAAGTGACACCCTCAGTGCAATATGAACTACAATGTGCCAGCATCGATCGATAACGGTTCTGTTCTGGCCGTATGCGTGTGTCCTGTGCTCACGTGGCATATGGAAAAATACGTTTGCGCGGGGTTTGTGGCTTGTGGGTGTTCCAAGTTTTGACGTTTTAGTTTGCATTTATTATTGTTGCAAGAATGTAATTTTATTGTCTAAATGCCTTGTTTTTAGTGGGAAACTTGCATTAAATTATTATTACAGTACACAACCGACTCGACAAAATGTATGGAGACGTTTTTCGCGATCTTCAATGTTGGTGTGGTCACTATAGTGTGGTTCAATATGATCCCTTTTCGAGTTTTCAGTTAGGTACATACCGTAAAACGGGGTGAATCGGGATGCATGGGTGAATCGGGCCGAAAATTTAAAATGGATTTCAACGTTGAAATAATATAGTTTGTTGCCAGAAAAGACTGTAATGTGTTTACTGTTTCTTAATTAAAGATTAAGTGTCCTTGTTTGCAGCAAACTATATTATTTTAAAGTACAAATCCATTTTAAAGTTTCGGCCCGATTTACCCCTGCATTCCTATTCACCCCGTTTTACTGTATCAATTTATTACATAATGCTTATACTAATCTGACTTTGACATCGCGAAAATGCAAATAAATAATTTATTTGATTGATATCTTAACATTGATAGATAAATAAATGTGGGCCGCAAACCCGATAATGGTTATGCTAACAAGTGTGCCAACGGGGTAAACTTACTATTGTCAAAACACATGTTCAAAACATTCATTACTTCATTGAATGAAAGTGAATACGATGCGTTGAATGATCTTTGTATGGCGCGCACGTGCGCTTCCGTTTCCGGATGAGACAGGCTGAATCCTTGACTTTTTGTGTCTGTGATAAAAAAGCAGCTGTTTTTTCACCGATGACATTTCTATTTTATTTAAATTGGCGATGATATCGTCTGCAATAAATTAATTAGGCTTCGATTATTTCTATTGCCATTTTTATCAAAATTAAAAACAGTTACTTTAGTTACGTCTGTATAAAAAAAAGTTTCATCAGTGCGCCAATCGAGAATAACAATAAAATTAATTTGCAATCGAATTGCTAAATCGATTTTCGAATTGCAGCCACAAATCATTCGGTAATCTTATCGCGAATAGCATCTGCCGACTTCACTGTATGAAATAAAAAAATAGTTTAGCACAACACAAATTATAGAGATAAAATTCATGTTTTAAGTCATTCTATTTCCTTGAAACTGAGTGTTTTCGATGATAAGCAAGGCAATAGAAGGCCCTTTGTATTTTTATTAGGAGGCCATGTTTTGCCACTTTTAAGTTGTAATTTTTACCAGTAATTTTGTTTTAAAAACCAAACTACTGAACCGTTTTCATTGGGACCAATCTGAAAGTATATCCTTCCAAATAAAAAAAAGAATTTTGCAAATCGGCTTATAAATAACGGAGTTCTGAGGTAACAAACATTAAAAAAAACAGTCGAATTGAGAACCTTCTCCTTTTTTGAAGTGGTTAAAAATTCAACGGAAATACAATTGAAGACTCGATTTAAATTTTTCAAATACCTACACACTTATTTCTATTTCATTTTCAGATCTTTAATAATAATCATAAACTTAAGGCAGGGATAAGAACAGGTGGCGTTCTAGTTTCTGCCTACCCCCATGGGAAAAGGCATGATTATGACGTACGTTTACTTCACGAAAAAAAAATTGCAAACGTCAACGAATTTTCGTTTCCCGCGCGCAACAGATACACAACACAATACCATAGACACAGATAATGCCCGTTACACACATTCTTAAGACGGCGCGTGCTATACATCTGCTGATGCAAGTGCAGGCAGCTGCATTCTACAATAGACAAATAAATTGCCTTTCTATACTTCCTTAGCTTCCCCATGCTTCCTTATATCTTCCCCCTCGATAAGATTTTTTGTAACAAATCCTATTTTGATTCGATGCTGTGATCCAACGGGATAGGTGATTGTTTTTTTTTCGTGGTTTCAGCAGATGACCGTGTAAGAACCGTTACTTTGTGTTGCTTGGCGATTTCTTGAACAATTTTTTTTTGTCGGTAAATTAATTATAATTTGTCTGATTTATTTAAGTGTTGTTGTATTTATTCGTTTGTATTTATTGATGCGTGATGTTTTGTATTGATGAATTTGTAATAATTTAATTTCAAGCTTTTTTCTATTATGGGTTATGTGGGTACTTGAAATAAATTAATTTAAATATTTGATGATAACAATACTTAAGCAAATCCGAGACACGCTGGGCAGTTAGCTTACGAACCTAGCTGATTATCTGACCATAATGTCATGAAAAAAAACTTTAAAGACACGAAATAAATGAATTCTAATTTGACACTGACATCTGTCAAAAAAAGTGACGCAAGATCGTGACAACTAAAATAAAAGAAAACCGACATACAAAACTCAGACACCGGGAAAGCAGTAGCCAAGTAATTTCCGAGATTGCGATGCTTATATCCATCGTAATACAATATTTAGGGTAGTGCGTATCGAAGCTTGAATCCTGCTGACCACACGTCTTCCTGTGGTTAATGATATGGTATATGGTGCGTCAGACCACAGGATGTACTGAATGCACTCGTTTTCTTAAGTCTTGCGTAAAGTGCATTGTCTCTCAAGATCTTAAGAAGTAGTAAGTGGCCATCTTTTTTTTATTGTGCCCCTTTTCATCTGTAAGCAGCCTAATTGTGTAACACACTTAAAATGGCTATGCCTTTAATTTTGACAAAACAGCCATTATGTTGTCGAGCAGATGAATATTTAAATTAAAGATGGCAATAGATTATAAATGTCCTTCAAAACCTTCAGATTGTGTTTACATAAACGTGCGTTGCGCCTTTGGCGAGCCAATTGTTCTTTAAAAGCAGTAAAACTATAGTCTTTTAGCTGCTTTTCACAGACTGTAACTCTACCTATGTTTACAAATAAAGATTCTGATTCTGAAAAGGAAAAGAATAAACAGCTCAATAAACATTTTTGTTACGCGAAAAGGAAGCTGTTAATAATTATAACAAATACCAAGATTAATAAAGACTACAATGATACACACTATGACCTAACATTAAGGTATTTAAAACAATTCAAGTGGTTTATTAGCAAATTAGCACCATCTGCCGACTGCCCACCATTGCCAACTCCATAAACCATGTAAAACAATATTTGATTGGGCCCAGTCACGCAATTTTCATAATTCGTTGCGCGCGCCATGTGTTGGGCTTTCGACGCGGGAGGGAACCCGGGAGGTCCCGCCATCTTTGATTTTAAAAACATACATTTAAACAGTAAGTTCGTTATGATCTATTCTTGGGTGTAACTGGGAAGGGAAGGAACTGCTTGTGTTTAGGGAGAGGGGTGAAATATACTAGTTTTCGCAGAATTACATTTAAATCGTAAAGAGGTTGCATGTTGCATCGTTTGTATCCGGCCGGTATTGGAGAAGTGCTGCCAAGTAATCATTAAAATCAGGTTTGCAAAAATCTTATCACAAATTATCAAAGATTCTTAGCACCCGGTACCCAGTTGAGAGGTTCCCACATCTGGTCTACCTCAGCTAGTCAGCTGCCTTCCTCAGTTCGTCGGTACGTGAAGAATGAGCGTCGAAGCGATGGAGGCTGAGGTGCGAACAAAAAATAAAGGCATTAAGACTCAGTTAACATTTTACAGATGTTAAATCCCATTGTAACTCTCAGAACGACAGTTAACTTTCAATTTTAACTCGACACTACAACTTTGTAATCCCTATTTCACCCCAAAATAACTAAACCAACGGATAAAACCAATAAAACCTTTAAAAAGAAAACGAACGTGTCCCGAAAGCCATTAAAGAAGATGGCGGCTCATTTGACAGTGACAGCAAAAAACGCGGCAAAAAGTGAGAGATTACTCGTGATTTATGAGAAAGTGCGAAGTGACGTGAGCGTAAGGTGGAGACAAGATTAACGAGGATTTGAGGGCTCAAAACTTAATTACTCCTGGTATATGGCAGTTAGGAAGTGGTAAAGCGAATTTATTTAAAGCTGTCAGGAGATATAGCAATGACCAACTAAAGAGTACTTCCTTATTGCTGTCATCGGAAGTATCGCTGATGATATTAATTTGATTAGAGTTGAAACCGATATAGATAAAACTAAAATAATGTTAACATTTCACTGCACTTTTTGTAAAAAGAAACCCGCATTTATTTATTAAACTATCAGCAGTAAAAAAAAACTGAATTGCATGCTCAGTACAAAAATCAATTATGTAACATAAAATGTAAGACTGCTTTGATGTACAAAAGCTTTTTCGGAATTGTTCCTAGAATATATAATAAAATTCCTAATTCCATAAGAATAATACCATTGTCAAAATTTAAAATCGTACTGCAGAAACTTCTTATTGATAAATGTTACTATACAATAGACGAGTTTTTAAACGATAAAGAGTTATAATTTTAAAATTTTCACATCTGACATTTTTATTTACAACATAATAATACTGTTTCTTTTTATTAATGACATTTTGTTTAGCTTAATTACTTTGCATGTTACCATATTTGTATGTCTATGACCTATTGTATACCTATGTTTTACAAATAAACTTTATGATTTACAAAGAAAGGGCTACGGTAATGAAAGGCAGAGCAATAGACCTAGATAAACTCTGAGATGAATCTAACATAGATGGACTATGTATGATGTCCTAGCTAGAGTGACCTCATCATCTTAGTCTCGCTGAACAAGAGGGATTCGGCTCTAAAAAGAGACTCTTTACTTGCTCCTCTCAAAACGGTGAAAAAAACATCGCGAGGAAACCGGCATGTCTTAGAACCAAAACTTCGAAGACATGTGACATCTACCAACCCGCATTCCCTCAAACCGAGAGGAGGCCTGTGTCCCAGCAGTGGGAGCACTTTATAATAGGCCGATTAAGTAATTTTTCGCTAGCAAACTATAATTAAAGACATTGAAAACAGACTACTTTAAATCAGCTGATAATTTTGAAAAACTAACCGTTAACGAACACTTTGATAATCAAATGGGCCTTGAACGAATTGTGACCTATTTGGAAGCAAAAGTAGGTTAGTATCCACGACTCGAATCTGAAAGACAAGTAATATGTATTTAATAACATTACGCCTTGTGCCAGATAAACTATGACTTTAGGGACTGAAAATGATAAGATTTAATTAATTAATTCGGATTTTACGCTAAACTGTTCGCTGTCAGTATTAAGTCAGGTTTTGAAAGCCTTTCCTAATCCTACATCCTTGGAATGTGAAAATTTGTACATAATTTTGTTTGTTACTCAATCATGCAAAAACGACTCGACGGATATGGATTAAATTTGGCACACACATAGGAAACTTTTGATTTCGGTGGTACGACCCCGCGGGATGTTTTCCGACATTCTCGCGGGCGAAACCGCGGGCATAAGCTCTTCTAATACGAAGAACGTCCTGTCTAGCGGCAGCTATGGTTAAAGAACAGCAGGGTAATTACGTAACAGTAGCAATGACTTTCATTTTGACAGTTCAACAACATTAATTGCGTAATTTACATTGTTGAGCAGACATATTTTTCGAACATATGAAGCAATGAATCAGCAATATCCTTCTAAATTATTAAATTATAGTGTGTTACGCAATTAGGGTTCAAGACTTCAGAAAAGCTATGCATATACTTAAAATGGATAACATTCTCAAAATTTAGGTCAGAAATCCAGCATCATAGGTTTCCTGCTGGTTTCCTTTAAACAATTTTCAGTAGTTTCAGTCCATTGCATAATAGTTAAATTCCAGTATATTATTAATAGAATAAGGCATCGTATTACAATAACGAATTAGCTTACAAGTATAGTATTCTATTTTTAAACAGCGCTCCCACACGTTCCATATTCAAACGACTGTTCCGAATTCAAATAAACCAGTACTGTTCGTTTCAGCGGATGACGTCATTAACGGTTTTGCACATTTTTATGTTAGCACTATTATTATTTTATGTGATGCAGTTATTATTGTTTATGTCTAATCTCTACGGGTTACAAAGAGGTCAGTTAGCTTTGGTTAAGACTGCTCAAATTCTGACGTATCTAGTCCTTGATGATGCATATGGTGCTCAAGATAACTCATTTGATGTTTGATAATGATTAGCTTAAAAATGTCGCAAATTTATTAATATTGAATTTACCGTGGCCTACTTGGAAAACCTTAAATATTCGTACCCAAGTAGGCTGCAGCAAGGACAACCTCCACAAGTGGGGGTTCATCGAAGGCTCTGACTTCCGTTGTGTATACGGTGTCTCTCCACAGACAATGGCTCACCTCCCATATTCCACAGTATGCCCTGTTACCTGCACACGTGAGGACCTAATGGCAGCGTCTGCGAATGCTACCCGCGTTGCTGAATTTTGGGCTAGACAAATTTAAGAAAAAATCTATATTTCCGCCATCGACACGCTAAGAAGAAGAATGTTGAATTGAACTTGTGGTCAACCAGATATTTGACCAAATTACGTCATATTTTACCATGGTAATGAGTTTGATATGATTTCGTATCTATCTTGTGCTGAAACAAGAGCGAAGACTAGATAGTCACAATGCGAACATCTACATTATCGAAATGGTCCCAAAACTATGTATTTGCAAATCTAAGAATGCAAATAAGAAAACATTGTCAAGATACACCAAATAAATATAACTAACTAGTTTGCCAAAAGATACTAATTTAAATAGTTTATGCAAAAACTATGTAAATATATTCAAATAAAAGGCAGAGTTGATTTAAAACCAAGAATTTAATTTGCTGTTTCTCACGGATGGTGTACCAATCTGCATATTGTTCTATGTATGACATGAGATCTGAAAATATGTCTGACTGGATATCTAATGACAAATTCTTGAGAAAACTGTACGTAATTCATGCTTTCTCGGATATTGCCTGAATAGCAAACAATGTCAAAAAGATTAAACAGTGCCCAGCGAGGTAGTAGCGTAACACCCTACCAGTTAGTAGCAATCGGTTTCATTTTGACAGTTCAATAACATTCATTGCGTTATTTACGTTGTTGAGCAGACATATTTTTCGAACATATGAAACAATGGATTAGCAATATCCTTCAAAATGATTCAGATTGAAATTGACAGTGTGGTACGCAATTAGGCTGCAGTTATAGAGTAAATAGTACATTACAGTTAGTGAGCTATACGAAGAAAAGAAGACAAAAATCACCAATTAAAACGTCGATGTCATCAAGCTTTAGAAATATCACTGTCATTCCCATACATTTCAATGACATAACTGTTGTTCAATGTCCAAGGCGACTTGTGCAATCAATAATAACTAAATAAGATCAATACCTTCGATTCCTTGCCCCATTTAATATCAACAGACCAGCTGACGGTCAGGGATGACCAAAGATCTCAGAGAGACCATGAGAAAATCTTAATCCGCCGAACCCCTTATTTCAAACTTTTAGAGAATAACAATAGACAATCAGACATTTCGCACGGGAACTCCCTATTGTCATTTTGGCGCGAAAGATGGGGCGAGTAATGTCAAACAAAAAAAGTGGCAGCGCAATGAGAAGTTTTAGCGAATATGGGGCACCTGTAAGGCTACGGTAAATATGGGGTGTGAAACGGGATCGTCGTGGGTTCCTTCCGGGTTTTCTCAAGCTTGTCATAAAGATGCTGTATAATTTGTTTTACTTATGAGATTCTGCAGACCCCTCTGCGAAAGAAAAGGCGATCTTCTTTGTTGTAAGTATACCTCTTTTTCCTCGGTCAAGATAAAATGTAGCTTTTGCAACGCCAATGTGTTTAACAGCTGACAGCCGTCACCGAATATATTCGAAGCTTGAAGTTTGTACAAAAACGTCGATCGTCTTTCCTCTATTAATCAAGATGTCTGTCCCGATGTGTGTATCAGCCATTATGATTAATAAAAAACTAGAAGTCTTAATTTTTCGCCAAAGCTGCGTGGGCTGGCAAAGATCACAAAGCATTCAGCCTTTAACTAAACCTTATTTTAACGACATTTTCTGTTCACAGATTTTTAGTTTACAATTTCTTCATCTATGTAACTAACTTTTAAACCTTTCAGTTAGTGTAACGTTGTAACAACTAAGCCGTTAAGAGTCTCGTGTTATTAAACTTTATCAACAATTCAACAGGATGTCAGTAATAAGCGCCCTAACCTTGTACAGGCGCACAGATAAGTGTAATGCGACAAGCTTGGAGTGTGGGCGGTTTTATACAAACATAAATGGCGACAAAAAAATTGTTAAAATATAACAATATTTGAATGAAAATAAGAATAGAGCCCAGTTAATAAGGCAAATCAAGTTTTAGAAAAGCTTAGGCTTTTTACAGCGACGTATCTGTCATCTATCATTTTTTTTATTTTTATTTGAATTATAGTTTACTGTGACGTCATAAAAGAACTCCGATTGCCTTTAATTTTAATAAATCATTGTTTGACATTTCGAATTGATCTTTTAAAAACAGGTTAGCTTTTTCTAGCTACATATTTCTAATTGATCAATCACGATTTTTGTCTTCAATTCCCACGCCACAAGAAAAAAATCTTCATTACCGTGCATTTCTTACACATAACGTGTGTTTAACTATAAAATTAACACTGCTGTACAACTGTACTTGCCTGTCTTCCAAACAAAGGGGTTTATCTTAGATAGTAAGCTTTAGTTTAAGCCGACTCTAAGCTTTAGGTAAACAAGACACGCTTTTGGTTTACGTTAAAAACCAGCTTTTTGAACCTCCAGTTCTTTTGTAATCGAGTAAGATAAAAAAAGCGGAGGTGAAGATTCTTTACACACGAACTAATAACTTTTATGATTGAAAGGAGAGTTTGTTTCGTCCAGCTCGTCCCGCCATCTTCTACGGGGTCTGCCGCGCGCTTTCTAGCTGTGTCAGTGTTCAACATAGCGGTTATTTTGACATTACCACTGGAAGTCATAGAGAGAGGCCTTTGCTTAGCATTGGGATGATGACAAGTAGTAAAGGAAATAGTAATTTACTAATCAAATCATTTTGTATTCGTAACAGTTGTCAAAAGAAGGGAAACATCGTGAAAAACACAGTTTTTTCACGGATTGACTCGTGCCTTCTCTGTATGTGAAGGATGAGACGTTTGCCCGGCATAGTTACTGACTGAAATAATTGTAAAAGACGACAGAGCTACTAAAAATAGTTACTTCTTTTCGCGCGGGAAAACCAGCTGTTTATAACTCAGATAACAAATAAAAACGCAAAGGTCACAACTTAAGATTCCAAAGCGTAAGAGCCTATAACCACAGCTTTTTTCGCGATTACGTCATTTCCTATTACATCATAGACAAAGGATGTATCTATTTAAAATGGCTACTCCGTGTTTTGAATAGAGAATTGAGTGAGAGTAACGGTCTTCTAATGGGGGAAAAATTATGTAATAAAATAATAGATTTGTGAAAAATGTTAGTGATGTTTGACTGACATAGTTCTAACTTTACCGGATTGCTAACATTAGTTTATGTAGTAATTGACAAAAGAATCATTTTGTTTTTTTCTTCATTAAAACATCTTCAGTGCAAAGCACAAACGCCAGTTTAAAAAAAAATAGGAATGGCGCCAAAAGTACAGCTAATCTATAATTTTTGACATGACAACTCTAAAAGGCAAGTTCACATTACTACATGTGTTTGCATAGGTACTACTGCTGCGATAAACACACATTGTGAAATATTACAAAAGTATGATCAAGCACATAACACTTGAACTACGAAAATCGCCCTACGAGCCCACGAAATAGAGGCACTGTCAAAATGTCAATGTCAAACTTGGGGCGTGAGGTTGGGCTGTACCGCAGCTTTCTATTGACAAAGTGCTAACTCTCGATCCCGTTGGAAAAAGCGGCAAACCTGTCAATGAACTTATCACTGGAGATATTGCACCATAGAGTTTATTGTATAGTTTTTTTTTTTTTTTTTGTTTATACTCGAATAACGTTTCTAGGTGTCCAATCTTATGATAACAGTTTGGTCGATAGATATAACACAAACACAAATATTTAAGTTAGTAATTATCCTCTAAAAAAATTAGCTTAGAACCGGGGTTTACTTTTTACAGAATTTGTCAAATTTTTATCAAATTAACGACGTATTTTCATAACCATTATTCCTATCCATTTTCAAAATACTTATCTAAAGTTAAATTTAATGAATCCATCCGCAAATATATAGCTCTTTATTCCGACAAATGCCAACTGTCATTTTAATAAAGTACCATTTATATTGCGACATTGCACAGGATATGAATGTATGTCAGTCTCGTTGAGACAATAGTGTCTATGGTCTAATAGCGCAGTTACTGCTCACACTTGCAACGAGGAGAAAACTGAGATGTCAAAGACAATGAGAGTTGTCAGGAGCGATGCGTTACTTCCTTATCATTTCAATTGGTATGCTATTTTGCATTTCGAATTAAGTACGCTAAGAATTCGATGTGGAGATGTGTGGTAAGGGCTTTAGAATTTGTTTTAGGGACAGGTTTTAGTAAGTTGGCAACTTAAAACGTTTTTTTTTTGTTGTTGTTGTTGTTAGTATGCATATGGGTATGTTAAGTAAAATGTGTCTTTTTTGTTATTTTCACGCATTTGGAACTTACGAGTTACAAAATTAAAGTTGAAATCTTAAAAATGCAATACTTCAGATTTAAAATCTGAAGATAGAAAATTACTGAACGATATTGATGTCATTGTTATTAAAATAACAATTATCGTTACACCACACCAGTTTTCCCCTAACGGTTAATGGTTTATTAAACTATTATTATAATAATTAGCTTGCACCCTAATTGCGTAACACACCATCAACCACAATCTGAATAATTTTGAAGGATATTGCTAATCCATTGCTTCATATTATACAAAAGAAAATCTGCTCCACGAAGTAAATAACGCAATGAATGTTGTTGAATGTCAAAATGAAATCCATTGCTACTGTTGGTGTGTTACGCAATTACCTAGATGGATTTAGCCACACGGTCGGAAGTGCAAAATAGAATGAAAAAGCTTCAAATCGTCCCACAAACGCCATCAAAGCTAACAAAAACCATATCTAGTTAGTTAGCTTCCATTTCTTTCAAGGAATAAATTATTTATCAGTGTAAAGTAAAACCCTTGAATTGATTAAACTTAACTCGAGTTTTTTCTCCGCATATGTTTTCAACGATCCTTTAACGTATTAACGGCGCGTCACGGTATGCGCTTGCACTTGCCATAGAAAACGTTACGAAACGTTACGTTTTTTTTTTTTTTTAAAGAAAATGTTAGTTAAATGGGTTCAGGAAGTTAGGGGGTGAAGGAGGAAATGGAAAATTAGGTACATGTTGTGTATGTACTAGTAGATGGAAAATTTAGGTTTTTTTTTCTGTTTTTGTTTGGAAGTGGAAGTTTGACGACAGTATATTAGAGAAAAAGGCTTAATAAATAAGTTTTTTTTGGCTTTTTTGGAGGCAAATATGAAGTCTACAGTTTCTTAGTTTACCAAACTTTGTAATTCGATAATAAACTGTGTTGGCCATTTTCAGCAACAAATTTCAGGTTCTTAGAAACTTTCATTATCTTGAAAATTGGTAGAAGTTATTACTGGCTACATAACAAATGCAAATTCAAGAAGACTTCTTTCAAAAGAGGTATGAAAGACCAAAACTAAAGAAGGGCGGTTTCCTTCTAGAGAAGACTTCTGAAGGATGGATTATTTCTTCAGGATTAAGCAGTTTTTAATACCAGACGAGCCAAGAAATCCATCACGTTAATCTAAAAACTACCAGGATGACATAAGTGTAAGGACATGGAATGTAAGATTAGCGTGCGAGCGAGACGAAAGCACGCGTTAGAAAGGGTTAGACAATAACGGTTGAATGAAGCTTGGTTCATGGTTTTGCTTTTTTTTTTATCAAGGATTTTTTTAAGCTGTGGTCTCGAACAAGTTGTTTTTTTTTAATTTGTTTTATTATAAGGGTTAGGATTTTTAGGTGTGGTCAGTGATTCTTCCAGGGGTAATTGAGGAAGACAACAGGGGATTTTATTTTATTAACTAAGCCATGGAATTTGAAGCTGAAGGTAACAGATTACAATATTCAGCAATAATATTAACAAAAATAAACATACTGAAGGCCCAAAACGGTGCGAAACTTTAGCTGAAAACTTACGTTGACTTTGACAGAGACAACATTAAAAAACTCTTTTCTTTTTTTCGATTAGGTTGGTTTTTTTTTATTTGTTCCTCTACTGTGCTGTGTACACTTTCCCCAAACACAAAACCAAATCACCTACTCAACTACAGTTATCAAAAATTCGTTCTCTCAAATAAAATAAAGGAACATCGATCTCTGCCTACACTATGAATAACTAGCTTGATTGTTGAACACTCCCTAACCCCTAGTATACACTGAGGGGTTACGCATCTGGTAAGGTCGATAACCTTAAGAGGGTGGATATCGATCGCCATGTGTTAAAACTAGGAAGTGTGGACCTGGCCTTATAATGAACTTAGATGACATTACAAAAAAAAAAACGGGAAATTAAAATGATTGTTCTTCGAAAGTAATGTTGTGTGTGAAACAGTTAGTGCATGTAAATTAGTTCGATTTTTAATTTGCTTTAGCACAAAATAAATATATGTAATAGGTACCTATAGATATTTGGATATAAAAGTGTGTACGTGGAGTTTCTCGCCCGTTCTTCTCCAAATGAACCCTACGCTTTGGAATGGGCTACTAGCTTCATCTTTCTGACTGCGGGCTCCTTGAAAATTCAAAAGTGCCTGTAATTGATTTATTTTTAATTAATACTTTCGAGTTTTTGACCTATCATAAAAAAATCTTTTTGAAGCAAGAATCTCTTCAATTTTGAAGTCATGTCTTTTGGCAGACTTTGTAAAGAAGTAAAAAAAGGAGAAATGTTACGTAAAATGGAGGCACTTTAGTTGTAGGTACCAAGTAATGTATTGTATTGTAATCATACAAGTAATTTACCGATACATACGTAAAATCGCGTGATTTAAAGAAGCTTCGTGTCCATTGTCAATAGCAGACACACAAAAGGAACGTTTTTCGCAAATTCAAAAGAACAAGGCTTCCATTTTTGGAGGGAATTGTAAACGTCAAAATTACTTTTAAAAGTTTTTTTTTTTTCATTGCTCGGAGCGGCAAAGGAAAATGTCGAATTATGCCGATTTCAAATTTTTATAGACAATAATACTTTTAAGATATTTTTCTTTCATTTTCATTTCCTTAATGATGAAATGATGCTAGCTTGTTGACAATATTTCTCTTTATCGCAATAGGAAGGGACATTGACACAATAAAGTTTTTGCACGATAAATTTTGGTTTTATTAAGCAAAACAATATAGTTTATTTTAGTTTCGAGGGTCGACACACTAAGGGGTGTGACAGCACCTGCCCGATTCAATAGGGGATCGTTGTAGTGCGAAAATAGTTCAATGGAAAAGTAACTGTAATTCTAGGATCGTTGAGTTTATTTTTGTGTGTGGTTAAATAAAAGAAGTGGACTGTATTGTGGCTCGATATCGATTTTAGCTAATTCTGTAGCTTTGGCTTGTAGTTTAATACAGTCCACTGTGTAGAGAATATTAGTTTTTTTTTACCGTTGAAAAAAAAACGATGATATTTCGATGATAATTAATTTTAAATGTCGTGAATTCAGCAAGTAATAAAAAAAAAGTTAAGAACTTTGAAAATCTACCAATTATCAGTCAAGACTTGTCCCAACTATGTAAGTAGGTACAGGCTATTGAAATTACTGTTATTTCCATTTAAACGAATATCAACTTTATGTCAGTGTTGATTAAGTTGATTTCAGAAAAAATGTCGTATATTAAAAAAAAAAATGCAGTGAAAACTGAACTTTATGTATGTGGGTCCTAAAATTGTTTTTATTTGTTTACATGTTTGGTTACTAAAGCGAACGCAGATTATTTAGTTCGTCTTCCAGTCCAAAAATGTAGTTGTAGCTGACTACTATACACATATTGTTGGCCTAGAAACACAGGCATAAATATCTATGGTCATAATAGAATGAATGAGGTCAATCGGTCCAATACTTTTATAGAATTGATCCTGTTGAACTGGTCCATTACTTATTTCACAACACGACATTAAAATTATGTTAGTTGGGTGCGGTGTGATGATGTAGACCGTAGAACTTGGACGGAAATGGAACAAGAAACAGAGGTTTGGAAGGAGGTCTTTGCATGTGGGACAAATGAATGCTTAAAAAAAAAAACAGTTTTTCTATGGTATTTTTTTCCTCACTAATTATTTACTTTAGCACAAAAGGCTGAATGCTTATATTGTTACTTTACGAAGGCTCTCGAAATCTTGATGCTACGGTTATAATTTCATTTAATCATTTAATTCGAGCAACAAGACTCATAGTGTTAGTAACATAATGTACAGACGCCAACACATCAAGCTACTACAATGTGTCAAATTTCTTTAATAGATTTTCAACTTTATCGCGCATTAAGGTTCAAGGTTGATTGGGAAAATTTGACAGTTTCGGGTAGTTTGACCTGCTGACCTCTGTACTAACAAACTATGTTAGTAATACACTTACAACGACAAAAACAAAACCAAAAACACAAAAAGATTGTGGCATCATTGCTGCACCATAGCCACCACCGAAAAAAATCCAGTTTTATCGCGAACGCAAATCTCATACAAATTCTCTTCCGTTTTCATTATTAATTTGTATAGTGCTTATTCGTACGTTGTGAAACTGGTCCTCATGCCCGTATCACGAACACTAAGTGACCAAGAACGTTGGTCGATTTTCAAATTTCGGCGATGAGTCGAGGGTTGAAAATCCTAAAGCTCGCTTTTATAAATTGGGCATTCAATCAGGTGTCGCCTAGTGTGACTGAAGACGTATAATTAGTCATACGAAACCAAGTAAAATGAAGGAGCTTATTTCCTATTTTATTTCTAATCGTATAATCTTAGTTTATTTCAAAAACTTCCGTTACTGCTTACCATGTGGAAGTACCAGTTCATAACTACGAAACAGTTGTGAACTTATCAGAGTTCCTTGTCTGTTGATATTTCACGGTCTAACGGGTCTGTGGGGGTGATGTCCCTGCATTTAGTAGGGTTCCTAGCATATGGCGTGGCTGTTTGGCGTTAGTTAGAATTTTTGAGTCGATTACACTGCATAACTTTAGTCTTCGTCATCGAAATTCGTCAAACAGTACACTAAATGGACAGAACACTGCATTTTAGTTCTTATTTTAATCGGTAGAGGCGCTGCACTAGATAAAAAAAAACAACTACCAACATAATTTTCCTCCGATCTAACAGACAGCATTCCTTTTTCAAATCATCTACCAATAATTTCAGCAAATCAATATTAAATAAACCACAGCGAACGAAACATTACTTTCTCATATATTTATTTTTAAAATAAGAACAAGACATAGACTCTAGAGTAATTTCCCGAACGTCTGAAGGATACCATTACGGGTCACTTTTTTTTTTCAAAGCCATAGAGTATCTTTTTTTTATTTTAAAAGATATCCTTGGAAGGCAATGGTATAAAAAGTGGTGCGGCCTACGTGTAATGGCTCTTCGGTTTGTCTGTATATGTGTGTATAGCTCGAAACAAGCGTTTGGACGTGGCTTTGCCCGCATTTGTTTTTCTTGGACCAGTGATCTAAAATTTTATTTAAAATTGACAGATTTTATACTCCTTGCGATGTATTCCTTCATTACTGAGGGCCGAGATCTTAACCTGAACTTTAAACTACTCGTAATGCTTGCTAAAGCCTTATGTTACAACGAGATTCATGCTTTCTACAATTCGTTTCCTTAGAAACATGAAAGATAAGATGTCTGGTATGTCTCACTTCCCTCTATATCTTTTCAAACGTAAACAAAAGTTCCAGTACTGCTTCCAGAAGCATTTAAAAAACTTGAGGTTATCCGTTAAAGATCTAAGTTACGATAAGACGCTAGCATTCTTTGAAAAGAGGGCTCCTTTCTTTTTGACCCTTTACGAGTTAAAGATTTTTAAAAGACATTTTGGAGGTGGCTATTCGATGTACCGACGCCAGCAGGTCAAACTACCCGAAACTGTCAAATTTTCCCAATCAAGCTTGAACCTTAATGCTTGAGCGATAAAGTTGAAAGTCTATTAAAATTTTTTGACAGATTGTAGTAGTTTGATGTGCTGGCGTCTATACCTCAAAATTAGTCAAATCTAATCAAATATTTCTACTGGAGGACGTAAAACGTCACGTGTATCCTCCACCTTAATTGCGTAACACACTGTCAATCAAAATCTGAATCATTTTGAAGGTTAGTGAATCCATTGCTTGATACGTTCGAAAAATTTGGCTGCTCAACAACGTAAATAACGCAATGAATGTTGTTTAACTGTCAAAATGAAACCTATTGATATTGTGTTATGCAATTACCCCTCTGGACACTTCAACAATCAGCCCCGTTACAAAATATTTAAACGAGAGATTTTACAGATGTTTATGCCACGGAGACAGGGGACTCGTTACTAAACCGCCGAAATCAAAGCCTGAGACGTGCCTTCAGAAAAACTAAATTATTAAGTGCTTTAGATAATAACTTATTCATTCCTTATCCTGGAGTTTCCGGGCTTATTGCCAAGGTCGATGTCAGGAAGCGCTTGTCCAAGAGTGTCCTTCGCTCATGAATGATTATATGCAAAACCGGTACCTATTAGTAAGAAAACCTCCACGGACGGCACTTGAAGACATCCGGCGATCTCTGGACGAACGACGTTGCTACCAACACCACGACAGTAATCTCGATGAGGAATTTATCTGCTACGAAGTATAATATCTTTACCAAGAAAGGCACAAGTACTTCATCTATTATAGTTTTGTCCCTCACGTACTCAAAAGGCACTTGGGACACCCACGCCTCATTTACCCGGAATTTTAACCGACCACCATCATTCTCCTGCCGTTATCCTAATTTATTTGACTTCGGCGTGACATGTCTTCTTTCACACATCTCCATCAGTCGGCTCTTAGTAGTCACCTCCTTTCTAGCCATATCATCTTTCCCACAGTCCATCTTATCGTTTCTTTGGTCAACCCCTAGATAACCCCACAAAATCCCTTGGAATCTTGGAATTTGGTATAGAAAAGATGTGTCTATGTGTGCGTGGGTGTTCAGCTGAGTATATGGAGTTAACTTTATGTATGGTATGCTATCCTTCCTTGGAATAATAGCTGTTACGCACGTCTCTGTAGTCACGATCCATCTTCACGCTATTCCGGCACGGTGGTCGGCAATTTAGATGGTATTATTACTGGTTCTATTTCTATGTAATACTTATTTTCCTGTCTTAGAAGAAATGGCTAATGTTTTTCTTTACGTGCGAGAACGTTTTTAAACGGACGTCTTTTTTTTCTTGATTTTTTTCTCATGGACCATTTAAAAGTGCGATAGACTTGGAAAGCTCTGAGAATGTCTGAGATGAATGGAGAACTTTCTTGCTCCTTTTTTTTTGATTTTCTGAAATTTGCCCGTAGACTAATTTGAAGAGCTGTAGAGCTAGAAAACTCTGAGATTAAACTCAAAATCAAAATATTTTATTTCATGAACCACCAACATGAACGCTTATGAAACGTTAGAAGCTAGGTGCAGATCTAGCACAGTAGACTCCTAGGATGATGTCATAGCTAGAATGATCTCTTAGCTTTAAACGCGATATAGAATGGTCTACGAGAGACCATTCTAAAACATGCTCTAGGTGAAAATACTCTTAAATAATGTTATAATCACCCGATTGTCAAATAGACTGGTGATCGCAGAATGTATTTTTAACCTAAAAAGTTTGCCAACATCCCCTAAGAAGTCCTTTAGGAGATTTTAGTTTTCCCCCTTCTTAAAGCTATTTTCGTCCCCAACAGTCACTGGGTCAGTAAGCCGGTGAACTACAACTAAAACGTACTAAAAAGGATTGCTTTTTATACGCTGCACCGAAAATGGAAGCGTGACAATGGAAGGAAGTGCTGAGCGGATGTAACGGTTGGGATGCGTCGAAAATAAAAGTTTTGATTGAAAGCGAGAGGTTTATACACGTTTTACCGTATGAAGAGAGTAAGGACGATTTGGAGATAGTAGAAAAACGTCTGTTGCGATTGGTTGAGATAAATAATGACAACTAATCGTTATAATGACATGAGATTTGAAACTAAATTAAATTTGGATGGATAAATAAAGTGCTTCCAGAATTCGGGAAAATAGGTATCTTTAGCAGTGGCAATTTTCCAATATTTTTTTCTTACATAAATGTGCAGTACACAAAAATGTATGAAGAAATTAAGTATTTGAAGTAATTTATGAAGTATTATTCTGTAATTTAACTTATTATGTGCCATAAAGTTACAAAAGTACATATTATTCCTTTTATTTATTCTTTAACATTAGTACAAGTGATCTTCTACTAGGACAATAAAAAAAATCCTACGAATTCCTATTTTTTTTTATTTTATCTGTTGGAGTTAGGTGCCTGACCCCATAAAAAGAAATCAAAAAGTACTTAAGCAAGCAGGTTGTCTAACGAATCGTATTCAAAACTCCCGATGCACCGACAAGTAGAATGTTGATAGTCCAGTCCCGAAACTAGTTTCATTAGAAATTCAATGTGGACTATCTCTTCTATAAAACCGGTTTTCAAAAAATCGTCTATGAGGCCTCTTATGTGTGGTACGGGCACTTAAATTATTATACGTTTTTTTTAGATTAGAGGTGGGATACGGGCACATTGTTGTCTGGCCATAGACAACCGCAGCAGTAAAAATATCTTTGTCTATGATGCGATGTTTATGGATTTTTTTTTGTTTTGTTTTGAATTTTTATGTGAAGGGTATAGGGATAGGCAAGTTAAATGAAATTATGATTGTTTTGTTTTATTATCTGTTAAAAAGGAAGCTGGCAGCTAAAATCTCAGAAAATAATTGACCATCGTATCAACTTTTTTTATGCTCTAGATAACAAATACACAGATAAACTCGATTTATTTTTGTACATTTTTTATCAAAATGACCTACTTATCGCTAGTGTACTCCTACTTGTTAATTAATGCCAATTGTTAATAACTGCCGCTTCATTCATAAATTCCGGGTAGCATATCTTGTTTTGCAATATTATGCAGTTACTGATTATACAAATTATGTACCTACTTACGCCGCAAAAGATAAAAAAATAATTATAACGTTTTTTGACGCAATTTTTACGAAGGTTACGAAAAAAAAATCGTATTTTTTCCTTGAATAAAAAATTGTCGTTTTCACCATTTCACCCAATGTCCCAATTTCGAATTCACGATAACATCAGACTACAAAGTTAGCATCAGCCCTTTCCGGTTACCTTCGACCTTAATTTTACGATTTCCGCGGGCCATAGTAATCGCTAGCATGTTTCCTTAGCCTGGGATAAATCACTAGTTCACTGGGGCGTAATAAATCGTTTGGTTTATAAACATTCTGCATAAATAGAGCACAGGAAACGGCTCAAAGATATGCAGCAGCAGCCAATAAAATGATTCAATGGCGACGATCGTTGACATTCAACGCGTTTCCCGCCGATCCTGATATCTCCATTCCTTTCTTACGCGCTAAACTCAATAAGAGAGAGCGAGACGGCTATACAAACATAAGCTAGAATTATCGGTTATTGCTAACATCCTATTTGCAGATAAAAAATGATTTTGTAATAAATGTTTTTTTTAAATGATAGAACTAAGATGTTCGGTTGAGGTGATCGTTAATTGAGACGAGAATAACAGCTTCGGAACGTATCTTTTTTAGGCAAAGGTCAAATAACTTTTAAGCAGATTCCAATCGAGTTGGTAATGGTATCTGTATTGATTTGTAGATTCGTCAATCCAAAATCAGTATCGATAACTTTGTTGCCTTTCTATGCAAGTTGTATCCAACAGCTGACGGTTACATTACAACGGGAATTTGAAATGTAAATCCTAAGATCATGAGCTCTAGTGCTTGGTAATCGGAAATTACGTCATGAATAACGAACTTATAAGCTTCTTGAATGACAAGTGAGTATGAAAACTTGATGTAGTAACCGGTAAGCTTACTTTTATGTTATAACAGGACTGTGCAATGTTCGAATTAGGTAATCTAATTACTAACAAAAACAGTAGATATGATTATAAAGTAAAACTTAGCGTTTCTAAGAAATTTTCGCGGAAAAATTGCTTGGAAAACTTAAAATAACTTTGTAAAATTTAAAAAAAAAATCTTCCTCTTCTGTCATCCAAAAAACCTTTTAAATACTTCTAAATGAAAATTTCCCTTTCACTGACCACTTTCGCGCCATCCTACAACCATCGAGTCGTGGTTTCAAAAGAGGTCGTTCACCTAGTCTATGCTTCAAGGCTAATGCCAAAAAAGATGATGTCATTATTTCAAGTTTTTTTTTTCATAATATTATTATTATGTCGAACATGTGTGTAGCTAAGTAGGAAGGTATGTAACGTTTGATAAGCCATGTTAAAGTTAAGGAAAAATAAACTAGGCTGTTTGCGTTGAGGCCTGTGCTTTATTAGGACACGGGAAACACGGCCCATCATTTGCGCAGAAATTTATGAGTTCTTGTAAAATAAGCCTAAATTTCTTTGAAAGATATAGTAATGTAATACCTATGTTTTAAGACCATGACGATTCTTTACCACTTAGCTGACTGGCTAATACCTACCTATTTTCGCGACGACAGGAGACCATGAGCTATAGCTATATACTCTCACATAGCTTGAGCTAGTATTCAAAATCCGACCTACACGATCGGCGGCCGATCTTTTAACCGCTGAACCAATGAGGCTGTTTATTATCGTAAAGTTGCCAACCTATTCTGACGTATTTCCTTCCGACATAATTTTACATAGAGCATTGTAGTTAACAATACTTGACATAAACCATCACGGCTCTAATCCCGTGGGGTAAGCAGGTACACCCACAAGGTAATACCAAGATGGCACAAAATATTAACAATTCTTCATACACAACGTAACCGGTCAATTTGCCTGCCGGGGTAGCGGGATCGTCCGAAAGGGTTACCTCTGCCCTGGTACATAAAGGGCTAAGGAAGGAACACGGGTGGGTTTTAGTCAGTAAGAGTCTGACACTCCCTTCTGCTCCACCCAGAGCGGGAGGGGTCATTTGATGATTTCCCATTCACAAAAAAAAAACCGGTAAATTTAGCGATGCTTGGGGGAGGCCTATGTTCAGCAGTGGACGTCTTCCGGCTGAAATGATGATGATGAATATGAATCTAACAGACGAAGGACGCTATTCTGAAATTAGTTGTCCGTTGCAAAGACAAGTAAAAGCCCCCGCAAACAGGCGCCGCGCGACGACGACGGAGCGACGCTGTTCTGGTAGAACAATTTCCAGGTTTTCATAGAAATTATTCTTCTAGAGTTCCGGCACGCCTGTGTGTAACACCGCAGGTGTAGTAAATGCGTTGTCTACGAGATGAGGATAATTAAAAAATTATTTTATTTCTGTAAGTTGGTTTGCACAAACACGTAAATCATATTTTAAAAACTAGACGAGGTCGGCGTTTCCTATCTGACTAGTCTGAGAAGAAAGGCCGAAACAAACTCGAGAGGTCAGTCTCTTTAGGTTTTATTTCATGTGCCTGTAGTGTCACCAAAGCCTTCACCCACCATAGTCTTACGGCGTGGTAGTACCTAGTCTATTCAAATTGATGTTATTTAAAGTTAAACAAATATCAACTTTATTTTATATTGATTAGGCTGATTTCAGAGTGACTAGCACTATTGAAAAAGTTATAAAAATGTTTGAAGTTGTAGCGTAAACTGAACTTAATTGTGTAGGAATTAAAGTTATTTTTCTAGAACTCTATACTTGTTTACATTTTTGGCTAATAAATCGCGAATGCAGCCTAGATACTTTCCTGGATGACTAATTTTAATAACTAAGGCCCAAAAGACGTTTTTTTACGCGCCGTATTCGCGTTTCGAACGCTGATAGCGTAGCTTTTTCAAGGCAGAAACCGCGCCGTCGGAAACCGAAGGAGGTTCTCATTCGGTTGTTTTTTTTTATGATTGTTACCTTAGAAAAAAAACGATACAAAGTGAAAAATAACTTTAATTTCGGAAGTGTCGTTGGTTCCGCATTTTCGTTTTCTGACACACGAGTTCCGAAATTAAAGTTATTTTTATTTATAAAGTTTTTTTAAAAGCGCCGTTTCTATCTTGGACATCACAGGGCCTTCTTAGGAGGATCATCAGAATTCAGGTCTGAGGGTCATCTGAGGGCTCTAGACCCTAAGATGAACCTCAGACTAACTTACTCTCCTTCTAGCATAGTCTTAACTACTCTAGATCTAGTAATTTCTAAAGCTTACAAAATCACACGGTACCTATAAAATAATATCTTGAACGTGGTAAGTAAATAAATTTAATTATCTTGAACGTGATACTTATGTCCTAATATAAACGCGAAAGTTTGTGAGGATGGATGGATGAATGTTTGTTACTCTTTCACGCAAAAACTACTAAACGGATTTGGATGAATTAAGGCACACATAGTTTAAGTCCAGATTAACACAGGATACTTTTTATCCCGATATTCCCACGGGGCGCTGCTAGTAGAGAAATATAACAACGACCTTATGCTGGTTTATACCTGACAGATAAAGCCCGATATTTCACACGGCAGGACCTTTACCTACTTACTGCTATAAACTAGAGTAAACCTCAATTGCCAAAAAAACCTTTTCTTGGGATAACCTAGCCGTTATGACAGGCTATAGTAATCTATGAAAACCAGAGAAATGAGGTTTTGTTTTTCTAGCCGGCTTGTTTATGTTGTTAGAGGTTATCGGCTAGTTACAGGCAAGACAATGAACGTTTGTTGTGTTAGGTTAGTTATTATACACTATAGCAGCATAGTTGTTCATATCTCATTGAACAAATTAGCCGACGATGAAACAAAGGATGAAACGAAGGTAAACAAATGATTACGACCTAAAAGATGAAATGTTTTGATACATAGTAGATGTTATTCTTGTCAAGAGAGAATTGGGTCACAATGAAGCTCTATGATAGAAGTTTAACCAAAAACAATAGAAACTTACCCAGAGCACTGGCAGTTCACCTCACAATGTTGGCTGCTCTCTCCCCACATTTTCGCACAATATTATAACAGCACAGTTTCACAAATAGTACATAATTCAATCAGTCTTTGTAAAAAAGTTTTTATCACAGTATTTTTGGGAGTACACCTAGATTGGTGTCCGCTCACGACAGGCGCCAAGCGATGACTGACGAGCTTAATGGGAGAGTTCCCGCGGGCGCGCGAAACAGCCGTTGGTGATACCACCCTCTATGTTTTTTTATGGTTGGGTGGGGGATTTCTACTTTTATGGTAAGTTCTAATGTAGAGCTTGGGGCTTTGTGTTTGACAAGAAATTTATTAATTTATTAGCGATCTACTGTGCGTTTCATATAGAGACTAAAAATATCCATGTTATATGGTTGAAAATCTTCTTTACAAAATAGTTTAATATTGATTGTGGAATCAACATCAAAATTTATCACGTAGTTTAGAAGTACTTAGCGAATACGTAAAGGAATATTATTTATTTATTTATTTAGGAATGGTATGTAAGAGAAGTTTAAAATAAAGTACTTATTTATGTTCTATCTATTTTTGTACTTTTTAAAATTTACTTGCTTGCTCGTTTTATTTCGGGGTGTATGTAGTTTTGCAAATTTATTAACACTTGCCTATGAAATTAACACAACTAAACCTAAAACATAATATAGGAGAACCTGAGTTGTGGTGATTCTTTAATTTTAAATAAGCTAAAAAAATTATATAGCTAAACCTGAATTCATTCAAAACTACTCACTGAGTTTACTTTTCATAATATCACGAGCATGACTCAGCTTGAACAAACATTGCTTGGTAAGCATTGGTTCATCATCTGTCTAGCCTTTTTCCAGCATGTTGGGGTCGGCTTCCAGTCTAACCAGATTCAGCTGAGTAAAGTACCAATATTTAACATGGAGCGACTGCCTATCTGACCTCCACAAGCCAGTTACTGGGTAATACGAAATCCCTTGGTAAGACTGATTATTAGACTTTCGGGCTTCTGACGACCTGTAACAACTGTCAAGGATCTAGATGACTTAACGTGCTTTCCGAGGTACGGAGGGGTCTTGGTATGTAAAGGTTGTGATTTAAAAATAGCGTTTTCAAAGTCACTACCAAGTCTACCAACCAATGTGTCTTTTTTTAGTTTTGACGACTTTGTTGAAAGTATCTGATTCGATCAAATTAATAAAAACACTTAAATCCGCAGGCATGTGGTACTCCAAATAGGAAGATACAATTATAATGATCATGTGCGTAATTTAACATAGCATTTGGTTAAACTTTTTTTCTTTTGGAAAGTCTCTCTTTCGTAACATTATTAATAGTTTCTTGGCATACTGCAGTATTTACCAAAACGTTGAAATGCTACATGAACTGAAATAAGTAGTACAATTTTTGTTCAGATAAAATGAAATGATCTTTAAGTTGACTAGTTGATCAAGTCTATATTCATTATCGATATTCATTTTAAAAAACAATTACAGTACTATCCTGAATAATTTTTCGAATATATTTCTCAAATTAAAAAAGCCTATTTTAGGCCATAACCTCAAATCAGCTGTTATTTTTTCATTCCGGGTTTTTGCAAAATTGGTATAATTTTGAATTTTAGAAGTTGGCAACTGGAACGACCAACCCGTCTGAGTACATACGTCCTAACTAGATCGAGGATATTAACATAATTTATTTCAATTTCAACCTTATATTCATGACAGTAGAGCATACTTCACTTCAGCCTCAGCCTTGAATGGAATGCCATACAAAAATCATATGGGAAACGGATCCTGTTCTTACACATACAAAAAACTGCTTACATACAAAAGTAGACTTTAAATGATTGTATTAAGGTTTAAAATCAAGAAAAGGGTAACGAGAATCCAGTATCTCACACTAACACATTGATAAAATTCAAAGTAACAATCATATGATCGCATTCTGGAATACACAAACGAATTAAAACTTACTGACCCACTACATTAAGTTCAAAATTCATTGACTTTTGCTTCATAACCTTACTTAAAAGCGCGCCAACTTTTATTTGCAATTGGAAAATAAGGGATGCGGTAAAACTTGTATTAGTTATCAACTTTTCAACCGCAAATATAACTTTGCGTCTCCTGATATCCTTAAATTCTTTAGCAATCATATGGTCGAAGTTATGCTTTTGAAGTGGCGACAAAAAAAGGAGGCAGTGTGACTTCTCAAGCCTCAAGTTCAATTGAAATATTGATTTGCAAATTAAAATACATTCGATCAAATCGTCAGCTGTTTTTATTTTCGCCATTTTGCGTCTAAATTTTTTTTAATCTGTCAGTTTTTGTTGGCCACGATTTTTGAATCGAAGACGTTATGCTGTAATGCCAATGTTTTAATGTTGGTACCTATGGAGCTTTTTACCGTAACATTAGCCGTTGGCTTGTGGTTTGCCGATTCGCGCCAAAGTCGAGAAGAAATGGCTGACATCCTGGATTTACTATGAGCTTCTAAATAATTTTCAATGAAAATGGATCAATATGCTGTATTGTTGTCACTGCTTTACCAATAAATTATAGAGGAAAAAGCTACGTGTCAGTGACATCAACATTGTAAAACTGAGGCCGATAGGTATAGGCATAGTAATATTTGTATTCAAATTTATAGTTTTAGCATTACATAACATTAAGGTTATCTCCCAGGCAAGCATCTGGCTGGCTTTTATTTTTAGAGGCTAAAGTACCACGTTTGACATTAATATAACCTGTCAAAATTACGTCAGCATTTTACGAATAGCTAATGCTGTGGTCAAAATATTTGCCAGTCGGGCTACTTGTGAATCGATTTTCGACTTGTTCTTGCTTATAAATATTGTTAACTAGCTGCCCAGACAGACGTCCTTTCCGAATTTCAATAATGCATAAGTACAAAAATCCCACAGAAAAAAATACGTACAGGTAATCCCGAATTTGTAAATTTTCCGGCAATCTTTTCCATGTTATCTGCCTATAAAACCCTGAGTCGAACTATTAGAAACATTTTAAAACAAAAAATAGACAAATTGGTCACGTCGTTCCCAAGTGATGCGCTCACCAACGAACGTTGTGTGAGTAGAACATTTCCAAAATGGCATCCGAATCACTTATCAACACAGAAATTAGCTAAACAGCCTCTCAAACACGCATTAAAGAATTGTGTTATTCGAGAATTAGGTAGGCATTTACAGAATTGGCCCTTTTTGCGAATTAGTCGTTAATAGAATTAGTCATTTAAAGAATTAGTCCATTATAGACTCAGTTGCCATTTTGAGAAGTGGGCATTCTGCGCCAAAATCGGTTAGCTGTTGTGATTTCAGTCATATCACAGCAGTCAACTTGAGCTTGGCAGCCTGCGGCCGCGGGGAATCGCGTAACACACTTTCATTTTGACAGTTCAAGAACTTTCATTGCGTTATTTACGTTGTTGAGCAGGTAAATTTTTCGTACATATGAAGCAATGGATTAGCAATATTCTGCAAACTGATTCATGCGTGTTACGCGATTACCCCGTAGTACCTCCTCGATAAACTTGTTAAGGCAGCATTTTTTCTAATAAAGCACGGAATTATGAGGTACTAGCTCCTGCTACTCCTCCACGACTTTGTCCTCGTAAAATTTCTTGTGCCCCCAAAGGTCGCGACGCGTCGCCTGCCCGAGCTATGTCTTCGTTGTAACTTAGCGTTCTTTCTGACTTTTTTTCTTTTTGCTTGACTCCTAAGGGTCATAGCGTGATGTTAAATAGCCTAGAGCCTTCCTCAAAAATTGGGCTATCAAACGCAAAAAGAATTTTTCAAATCCGACTGCTAGTTCCAGAGATTACCCCCTACATACATACAAACAAACAAGCAAATTTACTTCTTTATAATATTAGTATAGAATAGATGTACTAAAAAAGTACAGGCCACATATTTTTTCAAACTTTCACCGTTATTACTTATTAGGTACATAAGGAGTTCTCACTTTAGACCTAGCCTATTAGTTGTTCTGTGACCTAGCCTAATCCTTCTAGCCAGTTACTGTATTTTGAACAGTATCCCGAAAAACGCAAAGCTTTTATATAAGAACTTAAACTTTGTCAGATTATAGCTCGAAATTTTAAAAATGGCTCAGTTAACTTGGCTCCTAAAGATAAACCTTCTTTTGTAATAAGGCCGATTGTACCAGCATTATTGAATACTTGGTACTCAGTAAACTTTTTAAGGTCGACTGGCACAAACTCGATACTCCGTTGAGAAAAAGCCGCGAGTTTCCGCTGTCAGGCTGCACCGATTAAAACCTGAAACTTATCGTATGGCATAACTTGGCCTATATTCAGCATACATTCCACTTCTTTACTCATTAATTCGATAGTTGCACAGCTTTGACCTGGGCTATGACAGACATGAAATTATCCGGAAAAGAACCGGAGTCATCGACATAGCTTGCAGAGTAAGCAAACTGAAGTGGCAGTGGGCTGGCCATGTTTGTCGAAGGACCGATGGCCGGTGCAGCAAACGAGTCCTGGAGTGGAGACCGCGTATCGGCAAGCGTAGTGTGGGACGCCCCCCAGCTAGATATACGGACGACCTAAAGAAGGTGGCTGGGACGGACTGGATGCGGAAGGTGGAGGACAGGGTGTTGTGGCGCAGCCTGGGAGAGGCCTATGTCCAGCAGTGGACAGCGATAGGCTGAGTTGAATAATAATAATAATCTATGCTAATAATAAAGCTAAAGAGTTTGTTTATTTGTTTTTTTGAACACGCTAATGTCAGGAACTACGAATCGGATTTGAAAATTTATTTTTGCATTTGATAGCCCAATTCTTGAGGAAGGCTATAGGCTATTTTACATCTCGCCATGGCCCTTAGGAGCCGTTCAAAAAGAAAAGGAAGTCAAAAAGAACGCTAAGCGAAGGAATAGTGTAGCGGTATCTACAACGCCACATGCGAACGACGCGTCATACTGACACAGCATCAGGCATTTTTCGTGTTCCTGTATAGAGGTATGAGGAACAGGGTGTAAAGTTCACTCATCGTCCATAGAAAAGGGAGAATCTTCCGACCAGACGGGTGTTGTGTCTGGCGGGCAATTGCCCAACGGTTGATGTCAGGAAGTTGTATGTATACTAATTGCGCGGTAAACTCTGCTTGCGAGATGCAGGATTTGCGTGACGTCAGGATGACGCGTCGTTCACATGTGGCGTTGTAGATACCGCTACAATAGCATGGGCAGGGGATGTGATGCGATGTGACTGGGTGGGTCTTCAGAGCAAAAAATTTCACGATGAGAAAGTCGTGGTCACAAGCTAGTATATTAAATGGATGCTCTCGCCAATGACTTAGCCTGTAGGTAATAATTTATGTTTTTATAGTTTTAAGGGGTATTCGTTTTGTGTAATGCCAATAAACGCATTTTTCTTTCTTTAAAAAATCAGGGTTTCCTAGGCTCAAAATAATTTCGGCAAAAAAATATTCAAATTGTTTTTATCTCACTCAAGTCCGCCACGCTTCGTTCATTGACTTGATGAAACGTGATCGACTAATAAAACTATGTATACATTCATTTGCAATGTTAATTTGAATTGACAATCTATTACAGCTATGCTTGTATTAATAAACTATCTATCTCACACTGGTAACCGGTATTTCTTGGTCCACGGTATTAGTAGATATAAAGATACTTAAACCATTTATTTAGTGCACACAAAAGCACAATTAAATTATAACAAACTAGCAGCGCCACCCGATTTCACCCGCATAAGTTTCGATCCCGTGGGAATATCGGAATAAAAAGTATCCTATATGTTAATCCTGGTTATAAACCATCTGTGTGCCAAATTTCATTCAAATTAGTTCAGTCGTTTTTGCGTGAAAGAGTAACAAACATCCATTCATCCATACAAACTTTCACGTTTATAATATTAGTAGGAATATTATTCGAATATACAGGTGTCCCACAAGTCGACGTCAAGCTGGAATCGGATAATAGGCCAAAGTCATAGTAGTTGCAATTCCCGTAATTTATTTAATTTCATTGATGATTTTGGTTTACAATAGTGACATCATGGCAGTCCAAAATATACTGGACGATCAGTTAGTTTGAGATAAATAACAATGAAAAATGTCAGGACAGGTGGAGTCAAATACTTATCACGAAGTTGTACTCCGTGGAGGCCTAAAATAATGATAATCTAGTTACGAGTTTTGGAAGACGCCTGTCACGATTTGGTTTTGGTTGGAGTGTGGTTGTTGATAATCTCCATTCAACTGACCTGCCATTGGTTCTTCAATACAATCAATCAACTCAGCCCCTTGCAGTCCACTGCTGGACATAGGCCTCTCCCAGGCTGCGCCACAACACCCTGTCCTTCGCCTTCGGCATCCAGTCTGCTCCAGCCACCTTCTTTAGGTCGTCCGTCCATCTAGCTGGAGGGCATCCCACACTACGCTTGCCGATACGCGGTTTCCACTCCAGGACTCGTCTGCTCCAGCGGCCATCGGTCCTTCGACAAACAGGGCCAACCCACTGCCACTTCAGTTTGGTTACTCTGGAAGCTACGTCGGTAACTCCGGTTCTTTTCCGGATAATTTCATTCCTGATTTTATCTTTTAAAGAGACTCCGACCATAGCTCCATAGCCCTTCAATACAAGGTCAAGTTAAATTAGCCAGCGAAACTTCGCAGACGTGATGACTGATGAGTGTCGATACCTATAGGTACACGACAAAATAAAAAATAAAAAGATTACAGGCAAAAAACGAAAATGCAGAACCAACGACACCGACTTCCGGTTATTTTTGACTTAAAAACCTATTTAGTTTCTACGTCTTAAACTCGAAAGGCGTCCCATTTTCCTTTCAAACATCTCCATTTGAGCCGTTTCCATCGAAATCTATCATTCAATCAAACGAGTTACGAAATATTATGTTATTAATAGATTATTTAATAGCCTACAACAAATAATAGTATCTCCGTATAGGGAGTCAGATAATGATTTCTTTTTCTCCGTCCAAGGCTTCGAAACAGGTACTTGGTCTAACAAAAAATTCTTACACTTAACGTCCGCGTCCTTTCCGATTCAAATCGTCCGTTACGACAGGACAAACGTTTGAATATACCTCTCTGCTTTCGTGGAACTTGAAGATACGGTTGTCATCTTTTATGAGGTAAGTAGAGATGTTGAAAACTGAAAAGGGTCCTGGGTTTGCTACCACGAGACCAGCGGGGCAGTCAAAGTCAGTAATGTCAATCAACTCAGTCTATCGCAGTCCATTGCTTGACATAGGCCTCACCGAGGCTGCACCACAACATCCTGTCCTCCGCCTTCTGCATCAAGTCTCCTTCTGTAGGTCGTCCGTCCATCTAGCTGGGGGGCGTCCCACACTACGCTTGCCGATACGTGGTCTTCACTCCAGGACTCGTCTGCTCCACCGGCCATCCGTCTTTCGACAAACATGGCCAGCCCACTGCCACTTCAGTTTGCTTACAGTTAATAGAAATTCGATTAATATCTTCTAAGTAATAATAAAAGTTCCAAAGCAAAAAGCAGAGTGTAATCAAATTCAACTCACGTCTTGTTTTTACAGATTCACGGAACAAACATGGCGGGATCTTAACTGATTGACATAGACAATAAAAATAGTTTTATTAATTTTTGTTACCAGTCAGTGTTGGGTGGGAACTCTGCGGAATAATTAAGTGCGGGCGACTTAATCGATTACAATGTCTTTTATTTTGAAAGTTTACTGATTCACAGTTAGTGATTTTTAAATTGTTTTTTTTTTGTTTCGAATTTTCTGCGACAGTAAACTTTACTTCGAAATAGCCCACAGAATAAGCAAGCTGAAGTGGCAATGGGCCGGCCATATTAGACGTATTTTTGGACAGGATTAGCTAATTTTTATCTATTGTCCTTTTCTTAATGAAATAGAAAGAAAAAGATGCACTTTTTTTTTTTTTTTTTTTTTTTTTTGTGGATGGGAAATCATCAAATGACTCCTCCCGCTCCTCCCGCGACAAAAAATTACGTCAATTTACGCCAGGCGCTGACTAATTTGACAGGACTAAACTAATATTTATCATCTGTCCTTTTCTTATTGAAATAGAAAGAAAAAGATGCACTGAACTTAAATTTAGTTTAGTTTGTGAACAAGGGAATCGGCGCGATTGTGTATCTTACGACTTCCACGCGACCGAAGTCGCGAGCAGAGACTAGTAAACAATATATCTGTTATGCTATGACGTGTGTAGTATTGTTTTAATTTCTAAACTCATCTTTATCGAAGACATCTTTATGATTTTATAGCCAACAACTTTAAGGACAATATTCCTCGGAGAATTTCTAACAACGTATTTCCGTTATAAGTAAATAATGCATAATCAGCCTATAATGTTAAAAAAAAAAAAAGGTAAGTAAATAAATAAATGTTCCCACTGCTGGGATGTGCACAGGCCTCTTCTGTGAGAGGGAGCCGTAATCCACCACGCGGACCCGGTGCTCTTTGGTGGACATCACATATCTGTGCAGTTTTGGTTCTAGGACATGTGAGAATTCAACATTCTCGCGATGTTTTCCTTCACCGTTTTTTGAGAGTAGTGGTGATGAAATAATTTACACTAAGTAAAGCGCCTGTCAGGCTTCGAACCTACCTAGTTGTAGGTCACAACTTGTAAGTCGCAGCCGTTACCACTGGGCCACAACTGCTCTCAAAATGGTGGAGCTGAATAGTGCTGATCCATGCGTCATGTTCGTGAAAGGCGCCGTCAGTAGGGACTGGTCATCTCTTAGGTGGCACGACGGACGCTTTTAACGTGCTCGTCTCTCTACATCGTTCTCACATGAATGATGTGTGCAATGATTTAACAATCATATGATTTAAAAGAGTCCGTGGAGTTTCTTGGCCGTTCTGCCCCATAGGTATTATCGCCAAAATCTATATCTGATCGCCGTAAGGACTATTCCTGCTTGCAGCGCATATTATTAGTCGACCTAAAAAGGACGATCCTCTTTTATTTTACTTACGGACGCAGCTGTAGTCATCATGTGCACGGGATTTTGTTTTTGGCAAAAGTACCTTCTACGCTTTGGAATGGCCAACTAGCTTCATCTTTCTGACTGACCGACTTCTTGACAATTCAAAAATGCCTGTAATTGGTTTAATTGAAATGAATACTTTGAGTTTGCGTTACAGGAACTGTCCTGCCAGACAATATGTCACGCTGGGCACGATATTCAGTGCCATATTGTTTGTGGACAGCTATCAGTTGAATGAGTCTTAAATTCCCGAACTCACACTTTTTCCCTGAATCTAGTAACCAAAGGTATTTCGCACTAACCCAGAGGCCGTGGTTCTTAAGGTTATCGCGACGAACCGTTAGCGATATCTTGTCGTGACGTAGTTGATAAAGTAACGGTTGCTCCAACGTATGGGGGGTTATGGGACTTCCTGGCGAACGGCTCTTTGATCTAGTATGCATAGATAGTAGATAAAGCTAGATAAATGCTTATCGCGATAAGGTGGATAGTATATGAGCATTTTGTCAAGTGGACTGTAATTTGTGAATTTAAACGCTTTTTTTTCCTTACACGTTGGAGGTTGTAGGTCCGAACCCAGACAGGCACTTTACTTTGTGTAAATTATTTCATCACCGCTGCTCTCAAAACAGTAAAGGAAAACATCGTGAGGAAACCGGCAAGTCCTAGACCCAAAAATTCTATGATATTTGACATCTAACAACCCACGCTGGGCCCGCGTGGTAGATTACAGCCCACTCCCTCACAGAGAAGAGGCCTGTGTCCCAGCAGTGGGAACTTTATAGGCTGTTAGTGTAGTACCTACCGTATAGGTTTTGATTCCGGAACATAAACGCCCGTATCTTTTGATTGCGTTGACTTAGAAGCTTGATTTTTTCACTGCTTTAAGGGATTGCAGTATTTCATATTAATTTGAACTTGATAACTCCACGCGTTCCTGAGAAAAAGGGCCTTGACCGACGGACAGACAGACGAACATCGAAATGATTTTATAAGGGTTCCGTTTTTCTTTTTGAGGAACGGGAACCCTAAAAATAACAAGTTTGGGAAAACATGCGTCACATTCACGCAAAACGGCCATCGCTCAGCATAATGCTAAGACCCTATACGAGACAGAGCCCCAGCGCTGGTTTTCAGCGACAGCCGGCTTGATGACGTCAACCAGAGCATCACCCAAATATGTAACATACCTAACCCATCCCGGATAATGGAGATTCACAAAGCTGATTCATATTTTTGTATTAATGCTATAGCCATGTGCCTTATTGTAGGTACCTATTGTGTACGAATCTCGCGGAATCAATGAGTCAAATGTGAAGTATTCGGAAATCACGGACTTTGGGATTGTGCTTCCCATACTATATCATCCTGTACCTGTGACACTATAGGGCAAAGTTCTCTTCTCATACGTATAAGTATATGTAGATGGTACCTCACCTACAAGTATGTGCGTAGCAGATTGTTTGATTTTGTTAAGAGAACATAAACTTATTAGAACTAGGTAAGCAGCCCAGAGCATGGATTCGTGCCTGGCTGATGGCAACAGACTCAGTAAAGGGGCTCCTGGGTAAGTAGTTACAGCCGCACGAGTGGATCGATCAGGTTAAGCTACGCTTCCCGCAGTCGGTCCGTGGATAGGTTCCCATTCATTACATACCGAGATTCCTCCGTGGCTCGTGATGCACGTTAAGCCGTTGGTCCCGGCTGTCATTTGTGTATCTTTGACCGTCGTTACGGGTCGTCAAAGCCCGAAAGTCTGACAACCAGTTTTAACAAGGGGTATCGTGTTACCCAGTAACTGGGTCGTGCAGGTCCGATAAGTAGTCGCTCCACGTAAAATACTGTTAGTCAGCTGTATACGGTAGACTGTAAACCGACCCCAAGAATAGTAAGGAAAAGGCTGGCAGATGATGAAGGCAATAGGCTCGCCCTCTATTAAATGGGACTTAAAAATAACTGGTGAAATGTGGGTGTACCATACGGACACCTCTGCCTAACCCGTCGGGGATAACAACCGTGATGTTGTGTGTTATCATAAATGTATTATTGTTATTCAAATTTGTCCATGAAAGGTCGCTAAGCAAGATCCTGGAGCCTGTCAACCCTACGGTCATTTAATTCCTCTTGACTTTTGGCTAAATAATTGTCAAAATACTTATACATATAAAAAAAATATATCTAGGGTCAACATTCTCCTGCCCCTATAAATCCCAATGTATTTAGGGTCGACGCAACATGTTTTTTTCTTCTATACTTACTTCTCTATCAGTCGTCATTTCGGTAGTCACCTCCTTTCTAGCCATATCATCTGTCACACAGTCTATCCATCGTTTCTTTGGTCTTCCTCTACTCTTATAGCCATCGACATTCATACTCGAAAAGTTTTCACACGGCATTTTCCTCATTCCTCCGCATCACATGCCCATACCATGACCACTTACTCATGTAGGTAGGTAGGTACGGTCCAAAATCCAAGGACCCAAAGCTTACCTACAGACTTAAAAGGCTTATATCCATTATATGTGATGTGGCCGCCTATTGTCTAAGAATTAAAGCCAGTACACCTGCGAGGCGGCACGGTAGACACATTTACAACTCTTTAGAAAAATTATTTATTTTTCTGTTAATTTCTTCAGAGGCACAATAGGAGCTGTTCATTTTCATTGCTTAAAAAAAATAGTTTATGGCCAAAATGTAACAATGGTGCGTGTTTGTAGTACCTACAGTGAACGATTTATTCGTTCTTTATTTGAAATCTCCATCAACGATTGCATTACTGCTTTCCCTATCCCGTATTTCATTAAAAAAAAATATTTTTAACTAGAATTCAATGTATTTTAAACCAGATGTTTTTTTTGTATATAGTCTTTACAGTGAGTCACATCACTCATAACCATAACCGTTTCTCTTAAATCTTAGAAATCTTTAACAATCTTCGTACTTATACTTAAATCTCTTTACCTTTTTTCGAGTTTTTTGTTTTAAAAGACGTCGTCGTCGTCGTCGTCGTTTGTCGTTTTATGATTGTGTATTGTTACTTTGTCATATTTCTTAACAAAATTTCAGTCTCAATCTGTCAAAAAAACTTCTAATTTCCCTACATTTTGACAAGTTTTTGACATTTGTTTGTCGCCGAGATGACACAGCAACTAGATTTTGAACGTTTTAGATTAAGTACGAGAATTGGTCTTCTGATCTCATTCTCAAAATTATGTTACAATAAAGTTAATACTATGAAAGCAATGGAGACAAAACCTAATAAAATAAACAAAACAAAATCACTTCTCAAGTTTAGAATAAATCCTCCATTTCTAAGAACTCAATAGCTCATTGAGCCTTATCTGTCAAGCGTTCCACTAATTTAAACGTCCGATAAATTAGACAAAATTCAACCTTATGTCTGCGACGTAAAGATTATTCAAACAGTAAGTGTAAAGTATGCAGGATGCAAAAGCGCGCGAAACCAAGCGTCGGTTACTATACCGTTGTTTTAAATCTGGAATTCTCCCGGTCCGTTTACATTTCTATAATATATTGCTATACGAAATTGAGCTCTTTAACTTTAGCGGTAAAGGTTATAGTTCTAAATGGTTGAGATTTAAGCGGTAATATTTTAACATGGCTGACTTTTTTTTACGTGTCTGAGAGAACTGAGATGAAATTACGTGTTTTTAAATGGTGTTAAAGTATTACCTACTTTTATTGGAATCAGCTGTGACTGTGAGCTTTTACAAGCTCTAAAAGGGAAAAATAAGGACTTTTTCATGGAAATAACGCTCGATAATTACCTAAAGAGACCTCCATAGGAGGTCCTTCAGCGGAAGTGCTTTTAAGTCCGACAATGACACATGACATGATGACAAAAAAATTTAAGTTTGACATTTCGGAGTGTTAATTTTTCGATGTTAATTTTTTTCACTTTCTTTGAATACGAAATCCTTGTGTGTAATCACTTGTTTCAAGCATTTTTAATACCCAAGCAATATACTAAAAGATTTGAATTACAATGCGTAGGTTTACAAGTCAGCTGACTGAGTGCATTCTTTGGACAGGGCACAAGTATTCGTATTCAGCCTTCCATAGGTTTTACCTTTTTTTTATTTGTCTGTGGCGCGCTGCAGGCTCCGTGATGGGCATGCTTCGAATAATAATGTTGTCAAAAAGTCATAGATGGGCAAAGTCCAAGACTTGAAAGTTACAGTTCTCAAGTCGTTGTCAACAGTTGACATTTTGAGGTTAGGTCAGAACTTTCAATACACCGGAATTCATCTTTTCATAGGCAGTCGCTCCATGTAAAATACTGGTAGGTATTCAGTTGCATCCGGTTAGACTAGAAGCCGACCTTAATTGGGTAAAGGCAGGCAGATGGATTCATTACTGAGATGAAATGAAGTGACCCTAGCCACCGCTTCTTTGACAAACCACCATACACAATATTGCAGACTTTCAACGTTATTGCCCTATGGAAAAGCTACCTACTAAAAATATGAGAGCTTTATCAAGGTACTGACTTTATAGTATGAAATTATCTTTTTTATTTATCTATAACTATAAGGTTGTAATAAGGAAATTATCACAAAATAGCCTTTTACCGCCAAAAGTGCAGATTCAACCATTTTCGGCATGAATGCACTGCACTAAATACCTACCTATTAATAAATCGAAAAATGTTATCAATATTACGTCACAAGTGTATTTTCGCATGCAAAATTCAACCTTACGCCTCAAGCCTCTAGTCGTTTTTCAATTGGCAAGCAACGTTAACGATAAAGCATTTTTCCCTCGCTTTTTCAAGAGGTCATTGTCGGTCAGAGAACAGGTATGCCATTAAGATGCAATCAAAAACCAACTTTATCTCAGAACTAATAAGTCTAATTTCAATTGGCAAGCAATAATTCTCACGATCGATATTATTATACCAGGGCAAAAAGAAATGTCTTTGCAATTATAGAAAATTAGACATTACTGCTCAATTTTAAAGTTCATATTTGTTTGTTTTCCTATATTTGACAGCCCGCGCTTTTCTTCATGAAGGTTACGGGTGGTATCTATAATGTTTATGACGTTTTGATAACGAGATAGGCTTATAAGTTCAATAGTGGTATAGTAATTTTATTTTTAGGTGCATCGTCTTCACATATAATTATATAATTTAATGTATGCAAAATATTGTAAAACATTTTAAAAGAGTAACGGTGGAGTTTCTTGCCCATTCTTCTCCATACGAAAACTACCTTTTGCAAGGGGCGACTAGAATCAATTGTATTTTAATTTTATTTTTGACGTTCAAAAATGCTTTTTATGTGCCTATTTGAAATAAATGATTTGACTTTGACTTATCGTTTCAAAGGTCTACCTTTACGCTATAAATCTGTTTTGGGATGCGTAGAATTTCTGACATATCCTCTCATTTTGAGTTTGACATTGACACTTGGGTACCAAGTTACCAACCAAAATGTTTCGGGACTGCAAAATTCTGTGTGGTTCAAAATATTTCTCAAGTGTGAAGTGTGTGGGTGTCTGTCCTTTGTTATTGCTGAATGTCATTCACAAACTTTGACTTTTGGCGACATTGCGCTTTTTGCTAAGGACGGAAGATGTGTTGTTTTGGGCCGAGATGAATTTTGTATGACTTGCAGACATCGTTAATATAAAGGAGAGAGCTAAATATATCATTAATTTCGTACTCAAAAATTAAGTGCCTGAAAAAAATAATTCTGCTGTGTTATGGGAAATGACCTCTTGAGCATTACAATGAAAGTCTACCACTAACCCCCCGGCAGCTAATTGAGATTGAAAATGCCAGAAATCATATTTTCAATCCGTAAGATGAACGGACGCGTACCTACGTATCCCATGCAAAATCGTTGTTTTCTATGGACAAAAGCTGAACAGAGCTGAATAAGTGTGGTTAGTCCCTAATAGTAAAAAATGTTTAAGATGTTATTTCTCATCAGGAAATAGTACTTTTTTTAGGTATAAAGTGTTAGACACTTGAACGATGTCCTATATTGTTGTAATTGTTTAATTTTTTTTACCTAACACTGTTGTTCCCGGCTGCCGTTCGTAACGGGTTGTCCATAAGCCTAAATTTCTGACCACCTGTCTTACCAAAGGGTATCGTGTTAGTGTGTTACCCAGTAACTGGGTTGTGGAGGTCAGATAGGCAGTCGCTCCATGTAAAATACTGGTATTCAGCAGATTCAGTTGCATCCGGTTAGACTGGAAGCCGACCCCAACATATGTAGTTAAGAAAAGGCTATGCAGATGAGTGTTACGCAGTTACCCCGCTGGTAACTAGTGAACCTACAGACTTTGCCTGTTAACTGAAGAAGTTACCAAAAACCGGCCAAGTGCGAGTCGGACTCGCGCACGAAGGGTTCCGTACCATTATCTATAAAAATCACGTCTGTTGTATGGGAGACCCCCTTAAATATTTATTTTATTGGTTATTATTAAAGTAAAAATACAACTGAGTATTTTGTGAATATTTCAAGTGCCTACCTGTTGCCATTATTGATATCGAGCAAAAAAGGGCAAAAAAAATCGCGTTTGTTGTATGGGAGCCCCCTTAAATATTTATTTTATAAATGTTTAAAACACAACTTTCACAAGAAAACACCGCTTATTATTAAAACATACATTTCTAATGCAAAAAATAGGTACCATGACCCGGAACCTTGCCAATATCTGAATACCAATAACCTGTACGATCGACCATCGTGTACAGTAAACCACGCTTCCATGGTGAACATTTGACATTGACAGCGCCTAACTTCGCAGCAGTAAGGTCGATTTTCGCAGTTCCAGTGAGACTACTGGTTGTGGTAGACCGTGCATATAGCCAGTCATCATAATATTATTATTAACATTAGACTGGATTAAATTAATAATATTCGGTGTGTCTAGCAAAAAACATTTGAAAATCAGCTGCTCGATTCGATAATCTAATTAAGAAATTATAAACGTGACTCTGTTACATCTATCGATATACATATAATACACTCGTTACATCACTATTTTACTTATGTTCCTTACACTGAAGCCTATTGTAACTACTTAAATTTTTGTGTTTTAGCTTATAGTTGGTTTTTTTTTCTAGTTTCGTCTGACCAGCTGCCACAGGTCTTGACATACTGTATTGGAGAAGCCAACTATCATCGGAAGTGTCCAACCGTCAAAGTTCCCGGCCAGGGGCTCAGAGCTCCAAGGAACGGGGCCTCCTAGCAATATTGATTTCTCCAGGTCTTCTAAGAGTCACACATTTGGTCTGCAACAATCAAGGAAGCTTAACTACAGCCTCTTCAACATTTATCTTTTTTTTTTCTTCTTTGGCAACTGCAACTGAGCCAACTAAAACTTTTGTTTTATAATGTTGGCACTTTTCAATTTGAATAGCTGTCAAAGCTCCAAAGTGCAAAGACAAACATTCATTCAGTCTTCTACAAAAAAAAAAATTCTGAAAACCGAAATCATCTCGGAATAAGCGGAGACTTTGATCTGTATAGAGAGGACGCAAACTTTCCTAAACTTGCAGCCGTTGTGACCTTGAACTCGCATACGGACTGGGGCGTAGCTCGGACAGGCAGGACATTCTGAGTACTGACACGTGATTTTGGGTATAAAATAGGTACCTACTCAATTTGACGGTGATAAAACTTGAAAACTGTTCTGTATAGTTAATGTAACTGTAAAAACCAAGCTAAATTAATATTTCTGGGGATTAAAATAAAAATACTCTTTTATTCTTTTACCTATTGTGGTACAGTAATTTTATTCTAGGTGCAGCGTCTAATTCACGTATAATTAAATAATGAATGTATAAAACATTGTAACACATTTTAAACGAGTAACGGTTGAGTTTTTTGCCCATTCTTCTCCATACGAAACTACCTTTTGGAACCACCGAGAATCAATTCTACTTTCTTGTAAATTTTGACGTTCAAAAGTGCCTTGGCGCCTATTTAAAATAAATGATTTGTCTTTGATTTTTTTTATAATGACATAAAAAATCGTTGAATTTAAAAATGTTGGTAAATCTGATAGATTACGATCAAAAGCGTAACCTCTTTTAAATTCTAACATGATAAGGTTCCACCGTCACACACGAAATAACATATAAACACTCTAAAGAGCCGAAAATTTAACTTTTAACAATACTTTAGAAGCCCGGAACTTTGTACCTGCCACAAATATTTTATGTAAAAAAAGTCCTAGCTTTCCGAGAACGTATGCGTGGCGACCCGAACCTGTTAGCGAATTTAAAAAAAAGTGGACAAAAAGTATGGCCGCCCGTTCCATCAGCTGATTTTGAAATCGGTGAAGCTGTGAGGCGCCCCTGTACTGAGTTTGCGAGGCGATTGGAATGTATCGTTAAGGAGTTATTATTATTGATTGATTTTTATGCTGTTTCTTGTTAGTTTTGGCTGAAAATAAGTGTTGAAACTTGATTTTATTTTTGTAGTGTACCTAACTGATCAGGTTTATTTGGATTGAAAACAATCTCAGACAGCTTTGCGGCTATTTTGAGGTTGGTTTTGCCTTAAACCAGAATTTACAGCAAAATTTTCATGTGAACGCTTAAAATGTTGTATTAATTGGTCGGTTTCTAGGGCTGACATGTGGTAAGAGTATAATTTGGCTTTAAAACTGTCATTAATCAACAAAAACCGGCATTTGATTCTTAAAATGAATCCCCATACCAACACGCACGGACATCGCAAGAAGTTTCATAGTACAAGGAGGCCGTCCAACCTGTTTGCTCTCTCAGCTGATTCCCGCCAAAACCAGGCGTCACAGTAAAAAAAATTCAACAATAGTTGACAAAATACTTCATTATCATCATTTTAGTGTATAGGAGATGTATTGTCATGTCTTCAAGCAATCGGTTAATGTTTACAAGTTATTTTAAAAGGTTATTGTCGAGTTACGAGTTACGTTACCGGTTTGCGAAAGCTCTACACGTCAGCTGGTCGTCCCGCGCAAATTGGCTGCATAGGTTATTGCCTTTGTTTGATATGCTGAAACCTTGATCCTGTCATTAGTTTACTGTTTTTGAAAGTTTGACATTTTGGTAGCTGACATTTGACAATGTCACTGAAAAATGTTTTAGCGGGTATATTCCTATAGCGTAACTGTATTATTTATAGACTATATAAACGGACAGAGATCAAGAGATACCTCAGCAAACAAATAATAAAAGACTAAGGTACACCTAGTACCTACGCTTTTTGAGCTTACCAGAAGTTTGCTCATAATATCAATATTAACTGAACTTCGGTGTCCTTTGAAAGTACTTTGAGTCCCTCTGCATTCTGCAATCATTTTGAGGTTGACAATCATAATAATACGTAACAAAGGATGATGAATCATGATTACCACAATCCGTCAATCAATTATGTAGGTGTTAAAATTGCCAGCATTGACCACTAAAAACCTACCGGAAATTATGTCATCTGGCCCGCGTTGCCAACTTTGCAAACCAAAGTCATTCCTACACGTGGTCCGAAAAGTAAATTGATAATGGATTCCTGACTACTGTTTTTTTATGGATATTTCTAAGAAAGTTTAGATTTACATGACGATGTAAATCTATCTTATTTTATAGAAATGTCCGAGACACGCTATTAAGGAAAATAATGACGAAATTAAATAATCGATCATTCGTTGGCAATCGACACAAAACTTTACAAACTGTTTTGTATGACTAAACCTATGTTTTTGAAGGGCTTGTGGCTAAGTAATAACAGCTGCACGGGTCGATCGATCAGGTTGAGCTACCGTGGCCTTGTCGCGGTTGGTCCGTGACCATGGATGGGTGACCATCTCTGGTCGTCAGAAGCCCGAAAGTCAACCAGTCTTACCAAGGGGTATGGTGTTACCCAGTAACTGGGTTGTGGAGGGCAGATAGGCAGTAGCTATAAGTAAAATACTGGTACCTACTCAGCTGCATCCGGTTAGACTGGAAGCCGACCTGAGCATAGTTAGGAAAAGGCAGGCAGATGAGGGGAGTTTGGTAGGTACATATCTAAATTTGTAATAATCACAAAGCGAATCTACTAAGGTAATGTAACAATCGACCAACGTCATCAATAATTTAAGTATAATCGTTGGAAATATAGGTACCCAATTAAGTACAAGTTTAACTTACCAAATTATGTTGAACCTCTATTTGACATTACCAGTACCCAAATAGAGGTCATGTAACTTTAGTCGCATTTTCCAACAGTCAGACCCACGGTTATCTATGGTTCCTCTATTCAATCATTTTATCAACAAACACAGTTCAACGCCTAGGCATTCAAAACTGCTTTGCATACCGAAAATGTATTTAAAAATAATTAAAAACACGTTTATACAGTTAACAATGACATTTTGTTAGCAAAATACATGAAACGAATGATAGGTAATATAATACATATTCTCACGTGAACTCAGCTGATTTGGCGGGAAAGCCGCCATGTTGAATTGAAACAAAACTCGTTTGGCAAAGAGTGATTTATTTTGTAAGGTCCCTACTAAGGAAGCGTTCGATATTGGGCATTGTCATCTACGTTTTAAAAAGGGTTAAATGGTAAACAGAGGGAGTATGCTTGAATGCGCGAAATTGTTTCTTTATTTCAAGTTTGTTGTGTTGCATATATAATACACCACTGTCGTTATGAGGGGTTTAAAATGTGAAAGTAACTGTCAGTTGTCTGTTGAAGCCGTGGGATGTTACTTCCTCGAGAATTGCATGCTGTATCCCTTACAAAGACCTGCTTTACTAGTGGCTTGTGGGTGTCGTAAGTTGAGTAAAGAATTGTGTCAAGGGTAATGACAATAAAAATAAAATAAAATAAGTTTAATTCAAGTAACAAGACCCATATACAAACAGATACATAAAAGGATACAGACAGGATAACAAGCACAGACAAAAACGAACACTCACACAAGGTAGCAATATGTCTGTTGCAGCATTGCCGGATATAAGGGCAATCCAGAAACTGATGTATGAGAAATGACCAGAGCGGCAATTCCAGTTTTTTTTAATATTTTGAAAAGTTTTAGAGTTTGATTGTCGGTGATATTAGATTGCGACTACTTTTACTGTTAAAAAGTTATCAGATCTTAGCTAAGCCCCTGACTCTACAAGCCCTAACTCTACAAACCTTAGATATTGGTTTAAATGTACGGCTTGGCCGTTTCGTGCCCCTAGATTTATAAAAAGAAAAGACAATTAGGTAATAGCTAATATAAAGATAATAACGGGCCTTCTAAACTAAAACAATTGGTTCATCATTCTCCAGCCCATAACACAATTCATTTGGGGTCGGCGCGAAATGTCTTTGTCTTCCATACTTTTCTATTAGAACAGAATTGGTTGATATTACGAAACAAAATTAGATTAACTAAAAATAAGTGAGAAGTGCTCTCAAAATAGTGATGGAATACACAAACATGTCCTAGAACCAAAAAAAATAGAAGACATGTGACATCTGCCAACCCGCTCTAGGCCAGCGTGGTGGATTTTGGCGCAATCCCTCTCACCGAGAGGAGGCCTGTGTCCCAGCAGTGGGAACATTATATGCTGATCATAATATTATAAAGCAATGTAAGTGAGAACTGGGAAAGAATTTCATTCATACCTTGCAATCGCTTTGTAGGCATAGCAAGCAACGTTTACCTTCAAGAACCTTTATAAGATTTGCCGATAAAGGGCCATTTTGGTATGTGAACGTTCAAGGGCTCTCCCATTATGGATAATGGCTTCCCACATATTAATAAAAGCCCGCCTTCACACAGGAAGACCCGGGGTGGCCTTCGAAACCGGAGACCACAACGTATAATACAAGATCTCCTAAATATCTCTTTTTGATACCGCTTCAAGCCCCGGGGGCCATTAAAAAGATAACTATAAGCCAAATACAAAATACTTTTGTATTCCCATGGCTTGCAAAAAGATGTTTCGGCGAAAATCCATTTTTTTCTGTGCTGTTGGGCCCCAAAGGTTAAATTGACCGATGAAAAAATCTCGTTCCACGCTCGTCTATGAAGAATGGGTGAGATTGAGGGTTTAGCTATCTGTCATGTGAAAGCACGCCTGTCATGGACCATCGTCTGTTCTGACAGGTTGAAATTAGTGCCAAGGGTGCCTTGGTTATGGTCTATATTGTGCGTGTTATGGCTCGTGTTGGCAAGCGATTCTTGAGCCTGCCAAGAGGCTGTTTAATTAGGCCCTGGCGGCTAAAGTGTTATTAGGTTTTAGTGTCAAGAGTTTTTCATTGGGAGCCTGGAGACTGGATTTGTGCCGGGTTAGTGTCGACGGGTGCCACCGACACGCGTTGTCAGCTGTCGCCGATACTCGTCGACGCGTGTCGCTCGTGTGTATGCACATTGAATGGCAGTAGGCTTGCTTTCCCTATTGCATGGGACATGGGATGGTTATGTTATTGAGTCAATCAATCTACCTAGGATGGTTTTTCCCAACTATGCTGATGTCGGCGGCCAGTCTAACCGGATGCAGCTAGAATACCAGTATTTTACATGGAGCGACTGCCTGCCTGACCTTCACAGCAAAGTTACTGGGTAACACGATACCCCTTGGTGAGTCTGGTTATTGAGTCTAAGACGAAAATGGCCGACGGCCTACCTGGTACCTAACGGTAAGCGTCTCTGCCTGTTACAATGGTTTATACTTCGTATGTACGTGTCATGGCATTACGCTTTTATTACGGGTGGCAAAGGAGACCTTTGAGATCCTTTTAAACGGACGCTGGGCACTTTAATCTGGGAAAGAAATGCTACCTGGTAGTAGAGATATGCATAGTGGTAGTCCTCTAAGCTACTGGCTGGAGCTTTACTACGTACTGTAATGCGTCTTTAATTACATACGAGGATTATCAATAAAATAAAAAGCTATTGTAGACTAAACTTACTATAGAAATAATTATTTTAGAGTCGCTCGTAAGATTTACAAAAAACAGGAAACAAATAGCAGCGAGACCTCCAACGATGAAAACAGCAACATCTAAGACAACATAACACAGCAGAGCAATGACATACAAAAGAGCCGAGAAAGCAGTAGAACCCCGCCAAAAGATTCACCGGTGGAGGTCGACTTGAACCAACCGGGTAGCGACGTAGTTAAAAGATGCCCATCCATAGATATACATATTATATCACCCCTCTCTACACTAGTCCAATGTTTACTCTACGATGCATATCTGGTACGGCTCTTAAATCCTTCCCTATCCTATGGGCACGTCTTCCCTACCATTGCCGCGCCCCCCGGTCTTCTTGATATACAGTGGTCGCTGTAGCACCATGAAACATGAGGCTACAAGGGCTAGTACGAATCTTAGGGTTCATTCGATTAATCGAGTCTAATCAAATCACGCTGGGGTCGGGGCATTTCATTCATTCAGTCTACAATATTCTATAATTTTCTATCTTATACAGGGTGTAAAAAGGCCTATCACATAGACGACTATGTGATAGGCCTTATTACACCCTTAGTCTTACTTAGACTTAGTTTGATGTACAGAATGCGTAGTTAACGATAACTACGCATTTTGTACATCAAACTAAGTATTATTGCACAAGCATAATTTCTGGAAAACTACTCTAATTTTTTATTTGTGTGAAAATTTTCTGTTTGCGGTAGTGCGCAATGTAACGCACGCAAAACATCTTATGGTATTGAAAGTTTTGTCATAACATTAAAAACTAGTTTTCGTAAAAAAAACGTCAGTAAAAGTTGGAACTTCGACCTTCAATATCTCCGTAACCAGAGGGTTCCCAGGTGTGGTCCAGTACAAAAAAAAATATTACAATGACGGGGAGTATACCTAAGTGACCCTCGACTTTGTTAAGTGTCTTTTTACACCCATTATACGAATTAGTGTTTATCTCATGATATTATGTCATAATCTTATAAAATACTCGTGGAGGTGGCATGGAAACGCCACACAGGCTAAAGTCTCTACAGTACTGCAATAGGCATACAGGCATATATAAAGCTAACTAATGCTCTTTTTCTGCAATGGCGTTCTCATTCACACAACAACTTATGTAGCACCTTCTAAAACAATATAAATCATAAGCAATCATCTCATTAGTCATCCAAGTACTTTTATAATATCCTTAGTAACGATCCACGACATTCTTCTTTATACTCCGAACTTTTCGGCAGCACACAATCGTCTTCAAAAAGATTATGAATGAAAAGGCTAACCAATCACAAAGGTTTTCTCAAAAGAGCTCTAAACTTTACTAATAAATATAAACCCTTCATTGTCAAACATTTTATGACCTGGCTTAACCTTTTTCGACATACAGACCAGTAGGCCAAGCTACCGGAAACTGTCAATTTTTCCCAATCAACCTTGAACCTTTATAACAATAAAGTTGAAAATCTACTAAAGCAATTTGACAGATTGTAGTAGCTTGATGTGCTGGCGTCTGTACATTGTTTTACAAAAGATTATGAACAGAAAGGCTAACCAGTCACAAAGGTTCAAAGAGCTCTAATCTTTACTAATAAGTACAAATAAACCCTTCATTGTCCAACATTTTTATCACTCTGCTTAACCTTTTGTGACGTAATTGGCACAATACTGAGAAGCTTGATTGACATCTTGTGAGGACACAAAGCATTGGAACTAAAACAATAATGATAGGTTCTGAATTTTAGCCACCGTTCTTGGCAAAGAATTATAAATTAGTCAATTTATTTATAGGATGAAGGTATTCTATATCCTATCCTTTGTGTAAACAAAGGAGGCGGGTTAGAAGTTTTTGCAACGTTACTGAATTTGGGTTACTAATGGTCTTTTCTTTTATAAGGGGCTGTGTATAATGTAATATAAGGGGCTTTGATGTGTACAAGTGTGGGTGTTGGTGGCGACTCAGGGATTACGTCAGGTGGCTAGGTAGCAGTCTTTAGTGAAAATAATCCGGTCAGACGGCAGTCGCCAATGTCCGTTCAATAGTTAACGCACAAACGGATTCCTTTATTTGTACTTTGGCGAGATCTAGGATCAAAATGCAGTGGCAAGAAATGAAGTTATGGTTATTTTAAGAATGTTGGTTTGGATTGGAATTTGAATGGAATTTGAATCGTCCAATTCAAATTAAAAATTAAACTCAGATATCGTTTATTCTATTCAGGCTGGATGCTCCACTCCAAATCTTTATAATGCAACTTCATTTGCCTAAAATTTGTTGTACCACCACCCCATCGCATCGCATCGCCTGCCCGCTGTTAATTAATTTTCGCTTAGCGTTTTTTGTCTTTCTTTCTGTTTGCTCGGCTCCTTAGGGTCCTAGCGTGATGATATACCTATAGCCTTCCTCAAGAATTGGGCTAACGAATCCAAAAATAATTTTCTTTATAATATTAGTAGAGATTTAGCCCTAAACGACTTTCAAATATGGTTTCATTTCTGGCAATTGTTTAAAGTAGACAGGGACAGAATGACATTTTAAACATATTTAGCGCCAAATTGCAATTAGGTACTGATTAGTGATGCCAGCGGGCATTAGGCTAGAAAATCATGAATATTTGAACGTCATCAATACTCACATATTTATAATAAAATAACAAGGAAGTCAAAACTAAGCGCAAAGAATATTTTTGTAAAAAAAGTAATTTTTACGAGGTGTGGGAACATGCCAACCGTGTTGAAAATATAGTTTTTTTAATTTTTGTCGGTTTGTCTGGACGTGTGTTCCAGATTAGCGCAAAAACGACTGGTTGCTTAGATGTTTGAAATAATCACTCTGAAAGTTTAAAGTAATCAAACATTTACGCAACAAGATATAAGCAAGTTTAAAAAATATGGATGTCACGTGATCAACTTTGAACGTTAATATCTCGAAACGTGACATTTTACGGGATTTGTTCCAATAACGATTTCTGTTTGCATTGATGTCAGCTATCGATTTATATAGGTACTAGCTGCGCCCCGCGGTTTCACCCGCATAAGTTTAGATCCCATGGGAATATTAGGATAAAAAGATGTGTTAATCCTGGTTATAAACTATCTGTGTGCCAAATTTCATCCAAATTCGTTCAGTAGTTTTGGCGTGAAAAAGTAACAAACATCCATCCATCCTTCCATACAAACTTTCACGTTTATAATATTATTAGGAACATACGTGTTAAAAAAAAAAACAAAATGGCGCGACAGTAGGTATATCAGGGTCCATAAAAATCTTCAATCTCCTTTGAGTTGCTGTTGTGCCGGCGACACGAAGAGGACGAAGATCGATCGCTCGACAATTTATCGAGTGATACAGTAATAGTCTCATCAAACATTATTCTTTTTTAATTAAGTAAGTAAAAGCGTAAGCAGGACGGGCTATATTTTTGTCTCGAGTTTGTTACAGTTATTAAACCTAACCTAAACGGACACGTGGTCAAAATCTTAGCTAATATCGGACCACCAGACAACCTTTGCCAAGAAGACGTTTAAAATAAAGTAGTAGTCTGTGGCAGCATAAGCATAATCAGCCTAAAATGTTCCCACTGCTGGGACACAGGCCTCCTCTATGTGAGAGGGAGTGGGCCCAGTGCGAGTTGGCGGATGTCACATGTCATCGAATTTTTAGTTGTAGGAGATGCCGGTTTCCTCACGATGTTTTCCGTCACCGTTTTGAGAGCAATAGTGATGATATAAATACACAAAGTAAAGTGCCTGCCTGGGTTCGAACTCCCGGCCTACAACTCGTAAGTCTAGGTGGATTGGGCCACCACTGCTCTCAACCTAATTACTTAGGCATAATAACTATACATTACATCATGCCTGTATTCCGCGAAGGGTTAAGGCAGACGTGTACCTATTAGTGTCCCTATCCATTTGCATAAAATTTTAAGACATATATAACATGGCATACTTTTATTTATCCTAATTATAATGAATTTACGCATAATTTTTTTTAGCATAATTTCTCTTATCTTAATGATGTTTAAGCATAATATTCTAAAGCTTCGTAAATATGAACCAAATGCACTTAGAGAAAAGGTTAGTTTTGTAAATTTTGTATGTAAAACATATTGCCGGCTTAGGGGTGAGCCACCCCGACGAGGTGGGCAAGCTCTTTAAAAGAGTCATTGCAGACCGCCTTGTCGGGCGGCTGGTGCGGGTGGGGTCGGGTTTGGCGGAAAGCCAGTTTGGTTTCCGCAGGGGGCGCTCTTCGGTGGACACCATCAAGCGCGTGCGATCCCTCATGACGGGGGATGCTGTGGCACGGGGTGGGGTTGTCTTGGCGGTGTGTCTAGACATCGCCAATGCCTTCAATACTCTGCTCTCCAACACTCCGGTATCACCGAATGCCGACCTACCTCTGTCACATTATCGAGGCCTATACGACGGACAGGGCCGTCATCTACCTCGGTCACCGGGGAGAGTGGAACCGGCGAGAGATGTCGTGCGGTGTCCCACAGGGATCGGTCCTGGGGCCGCATCTGTGGGATATCGGGTACGACTGGGTGCTGCGCGCCGACCTTCCTAGCGGCATCAGCGTGGTTTGCTACGCTGACGACACGCTGGTCCTGGCGCAGGGGAGGTCGCACCAGGCGGCGGCCGAAGTAGCGACAATCGTCGAGAGGATCCGGCAATTTGGACTCGACGTGGCCCTGTACAAGTCTGAGGCCATGTGTTTTCATGGTCCTCAAGACAAATATAAAAACTTTTTTGTCGGTGGCAAATAACGAAAAGGCGAACCCAACGACACCGACTTCCGAAATTGAAGTTATTTTTCACTTTGTAGTGTCTTTTTTGGAAGTCGGTGGTTTTGTTTTGTGTATTCCTATTATAATTACTTTGGCATATAATTGACTAATTTTATTATCTGATGACTAATGATGAGTTAATGACGCTGTTTAGTAAGATATTTAATTTGTTTAAATTATAATTTGGATTGTTAATTATTTGGATAATGGAAAAATAATTATTTGGTGTTTATGTAATAACCTACCTAAGTATTTACATTTGTATGCCGCTAAAGTAATGACTGTGATAATTTTTATTGTAACATCTTGCGTGCCATGTGTGTATACTCATGTTTTTGACAAATAAATAATTTTTATCTTTAGAGCTTTAGACTCAGGGGCTGTATTCCGCGCCTGCCTACTACTTAGCATTTATAAATCTGTAATCAAGGCACAAAACTCACAAGCACCCATTCTAGCTATTCCCAGTAAGCTGAAGCTGTTTCTAACGAGCTCTGCAGCAAGTTTTTATCACAAATGACTCCTTAAGGCCTAGGATGTCTAATCGTAGGCAAAAACTCTATGATTACGACAGGTCCTCGATCTGATGGCGGAGCGTACATTGCACTAATAGGATGGCATGCGATCCATTATTATTGTTGTTTTTTAGGGTTCTGTACTTCAAAAGGAAAAATGGAGCCCGTATAAGATCACTTCGTTATCAAGTCTGTCCGTCTGTCAAGACCCTTTTTCTCAGGAACGCGTGGAGTAATCAAGTTGAAATTAATATTAAAATACTCAAGGCTGCAATCCCTTGAAACAGTGATAAAATCAAATTCCTAAGTCAATGCAATCAAAAAAATACGGGCGTTTATGTTCCGTTTATGCCGCAAATTTTGACACTCGCAAGGGAATGAAAACCTATAGGGTACTTCCCGTTGACCTGGAATCATGAAATTTGGCAAGAAGCAATGTCATGTAGCACAAGACAGTAAAGGATAAATTCCGAAAACCGTAAATTTATAGTTACATACGTACGGAACCCTCGGTGCGCGAGCTCGACTCGCACTTGACCGATTTTTTTTATAAATCGATAGGTTGACGCTTCGACTATTATCTTTTCTGAGATTCTGTCGACCTACGAGTTCGTCAAGTCGCGAGTTCAATTGGTTTTGTTACGTGCCAAAGTTGGTAGAAGTATGTCGAGTTGGGGTCTAATCCAGACATTTTAAAGAAGGAAAAGAAAGAAGGAAAAAATGTTTATTCTGCACAATCAAACGCATAAAACAAAAAAAAAATTACATTAAATACAGGGTGGCACGGACATCGACGCGCAACCTGCAACCATGAATTAAGCACGTAATTTTTAACCCCCGAAGTAAAAACGACGGGGTGTTATAACTTTGACGTGTCTGTGTATGTGTGTGTGTATGTCTGTCTGTGGCATCGTAGCTCCCGAACGGATGAACCGATTTTAATTTTGTTTTTTTTTGTTTATAAGGTGAATTTGTCGGGAGTGTTCTTAGCTATGTTTGATGAAAATCGGTCCAAGATGGCCGCCGCCACAAAATGGCGGATTACATATTTTTTCACAACTCCCTCAATATGGGTATCAAATGAAAGGGCTTGAATACTATACACTATGACAAATTTTATATCCAAGATGGCCGCCATTACAAAATGGCGAATTACTTTTTTTTTTCACAACTCCTTCTATATGGGTATCAAATGAAAGGGCTTGACTAGTAGAATACTATACACTATGAAAAATTTCAAATCCAAGATGGCCACTACCACAAAATGGCCAATTACAAAAAACCTGATTAAATACCAAATTACCTGAATCTTAAAACGCAAGAAAATAAAAGCAATGAAATAACAAGGAGTCCCTACAAAAAGCATGAAATCAAAAATTAAATTTAAAATTTAAAAAACCAAAAGGGTTTCACGTCGTCGGGGGTTTTTTAAATTTTAGACCCCCTAGTGTAGAAATTTTCTGTCGATAATCTGCTGTTTCATAGGAAAATGCAATACCTACGCGGTCGAAATGTACGGAACAGCTAACTTTTTTTTAAAATAACCGATGAAATCTATCGACGTGAGGGTGTTTAGAATCATGTACTGAATCCGTGGTAACAGGCTGCGCGTCGATGTCCCTGCCACCCGGTATATACCGTGTTCCAGACGATATTGTATACAGGCTGATTTTATTTATTTATTTATTTTTATTTATTTATTTATCTACTTACAGTTACCATTACAGGATATAACCCAATACGGTAAATGCGTTTATCCTAACTTAAACTATACTAACACCTATAACTTATTATAAATAATGCATTCCTTGATTACGCTATTTGTCCCATGGAGAAAGTTGTTCAGTTTGATGGTCTGTACCACATCCTTAAATTTGGCTGGTCTTTAAAAAATCAGCCTGTATAAAGTCGACCAGATATTCAGACCATGGAAATAAGCATTTTTCATTAATGAATTCTTATTTTTTGTTAATTTTCATACAAACTAAATAACCTTGACGTAAATCACCCGATATGCATGCCTCTTTATCTCTTTATCCGAAGCATTTGATAGATTTATCATTTTAATTGCACTAAGCGGCAACATAGGCCAAATTATGACCCTTTCTTAATGCATAGCTCAATTAAAGGACATTGCTCTGCACCCATACACTGTTCGCCCTGGAAACAAGAGCATCGGAAAATTAGTTAAGTGTTGTATTGTCGATCATTAGTAAACTCCTATAAGATTTTATTTGTATAGCGGACTAGCTACAGAATACATATATTTCAAAAAATGTATTCGATTTTGAGGTTATAATCGGGTTCGATTATAACCTCGAAATCGATTTTTTTTAAACCAACGAATATTAGGTATAGTTTTTCATAGCTCCGAGTGATTTTTAAGAAACTAAAAAACAATAACTTAATACATTTAGCTATTTTTTGTATCTACCTAGATAATTAGGTTTCTATGCAGTTTTTTCTAAAGCCTAAGTGTATGTAATTGCAACGTTTAAATGCATAGAATATAATTAATATAGGTACCTGTATTCTTAGCATTGGTTTTGGAATGAGATAAAATGTTTGTGTGTACTTATTAATGTAAAAATAGAAACAGCGCGCGCTTGAACGGCGTTATGATTGAATTGTTTTATTGATATATTCGAAATAAATTCAAAATGTGATTCAGATTCAAAAACATGCAACAATTCATTAAAAATTCGATCGATCGATTGCATTTTCGATACGACATGACGTTTGGCAAAGATGGCGGCGATTAATGTCGCTCGCGTAAAATACTTTAAAATGTTCATTTTGCCATGCAGCTAGTCCGTGTTACAAAAGTATTTGCAACTAATATAAAAAATAGACAATTAATTATCGTGTATGTCCGATATTTCTTGTGCACTGGGCGATTCCGGACAATGTCCTTTCATTAAATGAAATCACAAATATCTTTGTAACGAAGCCTTTTTATTACAAGCTTTTATTTTAAGTACAACCTACTTGCTTTGTTAGATTTGATTTGTAAAAGCTATAGAATAAAATTAAAAAAAAAACCTAGTACTCAAGCATAAATGTTGATAATTTAGTCCATTATTTTTGTTATTTTTATAGTTAACATCGCCAATACCTTTATACATCAGAATAACACATAGGATACTTTTTATCACGATATTCCCACGGGATCAACACTTATACGGATGAAACCATGGGGCGCTGTTAGTTGTATAATAAAGTCGTCACAGATTTTTTCATTACTTATTTACTTGGTTAAATCTAGATTTATAAAAAGTCCGTTGTTGACATAAATCACTTACTTTCCCGCCATTCCTAAATAGGCAAAAGAAACAATCGTTGTTTAACAGAAAGGCCAAGGAAACAATGTAGTCTGCTTAACGCTACATCCTTCTTGGTAAATTTCACAAATTACAGATAGGTTCAGAAGTTTTATTTTATAAAAAAACCGGTCAACTCCACGCGTTCTTGAGAAAAAGAGTCTTGACAGACGGACAGACAGACGGACATACACAGACAGACAGATGGACAGACAGACGGACAGACAGACGGACAACAAAGTAATCTTAAAAGGGTTCCGTTTTTCCTTTTGAGGTACAGAACCCTAAAAACCGAGCAAGTACGAGTCGGATTCGCACACGACGGTTTCCGTACCACATTACAAATAAATACTTAACACTATATATTTAAAAAACACATTTCTTGTAATAAAACTTCAGAATGGCTTTCAACAGACTATCGTTTATTTTGAATGTTCTAGATACGTCACTCAGTTGCACTGCCAGATATAACAGATGGCGCTAGTAGCTCTAGAAGGACCATGTAGTTTCTTTTGATACATATTTAACATCTTGTATGGTTATGGTACAACAAATAATAAGAATAGGTAGTACACATTCTGTAAATATTTTAAGTGTCTACCCTATGGTAGACACTTAAAACTTTCCTATATCTAGATATAGGAAAGTGTCTACCTAATTACGGTTCAAAAGATACAGCCCTGTGATGGACAATCCGACGGACGAACGAACAGCGGACCCTTAGTAATAGGTTCTGCTGGCACTCTTTGGGCACGAAACCCTAAGAAGCATAAAGAGTTATCTCTTTATGCTTGCAACTTGGTCTCATTATTATTTGGTGCTAGCAGTGGCCGCGGTTTCACCAGAATAATTCTCGATTGCGTGGGAATATCGGGATAAAAAGTATCCTATGTGTTAATCCTGGATGCAGACTGTGTGCCAAATTTCATCCAAATCTGTTCAGTAGTTTTTGCGTGAAAGAGGAACAAACATCCATACAAACTTTCGAGTTTATAATACTAGCTGCGCCCCGCGGTTTCACCCGTATTAGTTTCGATCCCGTGGGAATATCGGGATAAAAAGTATCCTGTGTGTTAATCCTGGTTATAAAGTATCTGTGTGCCCAATTCCATCCAAATCCGTTCAGTAGTTTTTGCGTGAAAGAGTAACAAACATCCATCCATCCATCCATACAAACTTTCACATCTATCAATACATATAATAAAATCGTAACTGGTCGCTGTACACGGAAGATATATAAGAAAAACTATTATAGGGGGGCTTGGGATCTAAGTAGAACCCAAAACAATGTTTTTTAGAATTTTTGACTGTTTGTCTATACGTTTGTGCACGCTAATCTCGAAACGGCTTAACCGATTTGAATGCGGTTTGCACTTGGTTTTCTCCATTTAAAATTTAGTATTTGTTTCATTTCAATCAGTTCATAAATAAAAAAGTTATATTAATCTAAAGAAAATCAATTTAAAATTGCTTCTCAACAACATGTATAATATAACTCAATGAATGTACAAGATAACACTAAAATAACAAAATTATATCCTAAATTAAATAAAACTATTTGCAAACTAAAATATAGCGTCGAAAAATTCATCCGCATCGCTGTCGACTGGTAATGTACCCAAGACACTGGCGGCATTGCCACGTTGTATGGCAGGCAATGCTTAGCCTCTGGCCAAGGTAAAAGCCAGCCCTTGGGTCATGGGAAGTGTCAGCCAGTCGTTTCGAAATTTCCTTAAAATGACCATGAGCACTCGGACCCCACGGCCCGAGGGTTTCAACGCCAAACGGCTCGAAAGTATAATTATCAATAAGGTTATTATATTTACGCCGCTTTAGGTTTTCCGGAGCCGCAGCAGCAGCAGCGCAGCACGCCGACCCTGGAAGATGGGATGGCGCAAGAGTATCTAAAGAATAACATATAAAATGCTATAGAATAACCGATCAGTTGAGTTGGCTGAAACTTTACGAAAGTATTATCTAATCATTGAAGTATATAGTACAATGAGGAATGAGTGAGAAGATCGATGGCTTTGTGGTCGTAGAGCTAACTCATGTTAAGCAACCCTGGTTGTGGTTCTAACTAGGACGGTGACCACAATTGGCACTGATACATCAACGCACAGCCTAAACCGCTAGTCCTGGAGACATGAAATTTGAAGCGTGTGTTCTTCGTGAAGAGTAGGTATCCACGAAGAAAGGGTTTTTCGAAATTCCACCCCTAAGAGGGATTTTGTTTGTATGAAAAATCTTATTCCTTGAGTTAAAATATTTTGTAATTTTTTGTTTTTCTGAGCTGAAAAGAGATTGGGGGTGTTAAAGTTTATACAGAAGCAGTTTAACGCACGGTCCAATTAACTCGATACTCAGTATGTATATATAAGACCATAATAAATAATAAAGTGTTCAGGGTTTTCCGAAAATGTACCTTTGACGAGGTGAAGAGGAGTAGTCCATTTCACAGGGAAGTATTTTATTGCGGGACTTGATTTACTTGAAAATTGGAATAATAAATAACGTATACCAGCGCTGCGACATTTATTTTTTAAAGGTCGTAGCATCATGCTGAGATAGGAGCCTTTTGGCCTCGTACAGGACTTTGTTTCATTTTTCTTTTTGTAACTTTATTTTTTATTATTTTTATATAATTTGGTTTTGTTACCTACTTTTTTTTAATATAATTTGGGTTTTTTATTTTTGTTTGTGTTTAGTTTAGTTTAGTTTGCGAGTCGCAATATGAATGAATGAATTAATGAATTGCACCAATCCCAGCGTGGTTTGACCAGACTCGATTACTCGAATGAACCCCAAGATTCGCACTAGCTCCTGTAGCCTCATGTTCATGGTGATCATTGCATATCTAGAAGTAGACCGGGGGGCGCGGTTTTTGTAAGGAAGACGTGCCCGTAGGAAAGGGTAGGATTTAAGAGCCTACCGGATATGCATCCTAGAGTAAGCCTTGGATTAGTGGAGAGATGGGTGATATTTGTCTATGGATGGGCATCTTTTAAAGACTACGCGGCCAGGTGCTTCAGGTCGAGCTTCACCCGTGAATCTTTTGGCGAGGTTCTACTGCTTTCTCGGTTCTTTTGTATGTCCTTGCTCTGCTGTGTTATGTTGTGTTAGATGTTTCTGTTTTCGATGTCATCGTCGGAGTTCTCGCTACTATCCGTTTTCGGTTTTTTGTATATTTCACTAGCAGCAATCTTGATCTTGTTTTTGTCTTCAGCCGTATCCATCCAGAAATCTATTCCCTTGTCGAAGTACTTCATATCCTGTGCGAGTCGCAATAAATACTTTTTCTTTTCTTTTCTTTTGTAAAGACAAATAATGGAAAGGTCACAAAAGACTTTTATCGCCTTGGAGGTGAAAAGGGGGGAAAAAGTTAATACGAGAAATCTCATTTCATTGATCTAAAAACTTGAAACTTGGCCCAAATGCCTATCTAAATTAATCATACATTTTCAAAAACTACTTTGTAGGGGTAGTAAATAATAAAGTTTGTACTTATAAGTTTTTTTAAACTACCCATAAAAATATTCCACAGAATTTTCTATATAAACATTCTAACAAGTTGTCGACGTCGAATTAACTTAAAATAAAAAAAAGATAAAGTTTTTCAAAAATCAACCCCTAGCGGGGTGGAAAGGTTTAATACAGTTTAACGAGGCAGAGACCTTCTGCCCTCGGGTTCGCCCGCGTGGATGACGGAAATGATCCCACTGGAACATGCTGGCGAGACAAAAAGTATCTTGTAAAGTCTATTAAAACAAAGTCAGCCTTTGTATCTTTTTGGTGTGCGAAAAGTTTAAGTCCTAACTACTCGTAATCCTACTAATATTATAAACGCAAAAGTTTGTATGGATGTATGGATTGATGTCCGTTATTATTTCACGCAAAAACTACGGAACGGATTTGGATGAAATTTGGCACACAGATACTTTATAATCAGGATTAACATATAGGATACTTTTTATCCCGATATTCCCACGGGATCGAAACTTATGCGGGTGAAACCGCGGGGCGCAGCTAGTATTATTATATTTTATTGTTTGTTTTATCTGATGTATATATGTATCTGGTGTATTGTGTGTATTTTAGTTTGTGTCAAATAAATGTCTTTTCTTTTTTCGTTTGTTACTCTTTCACGCTAAAATGGCTGAACAGATTTGAATGAAATTTGGCACACACAGTGACCATGAACTGGCTAAGGATATAGGCTACCTTTCATCCTGGATCGCAGACGATGTCGCAGGCAACAGCTAGTTTATAATATTAGTAGGAAGTAGGACTAACAGGTTTCGGCTGGGCTTGTCACCTTGCAGCAGTGATGTCACAATCTGTTTCTATTTTAGATTTGGTTTTTGTAAGTATATTACTAACATAGTTTGTAAGTACATTGTTACTAACACTCTTGTTGCTCGAATTAAATCCTACTATATCCTATGATGGATGGATGTTTGTTACTCTTTCACGCAAAAACTACGGAACAGGTTTGGATGAAATCTGGCCCACAGATGGTTTATAACCAGGATTAACATATAAGATACTTTTAATCCGGATTTCCCTACGGGATCGAAACGTATGCGGGTGAAACCGCGGGCGCAGCTAGTGATTAAATAAAATTACAGCGAAAGGACTGTCGTAGCCTTTCTTACCTTTTTCTACAATGTGACGGGTCTAACCAAAACTTTAAATAGTTGCATCCGCCCTGACCAAGTTCAAACACATTTCGCTGTTTACACACAACTCGGGCAAATAATGTTTTCGCGCGAAAAGTGAGCATTCGCGGTTAACCATATTTGTCTGTGGTAATGCTGGTGATATTTCCTTTTTTGCTGCTAGCAACACTGGCAGGAAACATTTGTTTTACACTGATTTTTGAGTGTTCTTTTTGTGTGATGGGACTTTTTAACGAACTTTTAACGTGTTTTTTTACCCGACTGCGCGACCGTAAAGACAGGGTTAAGTTTTTTTTGGATTTAACGGCACAGGGATAGCCTTTGCCAGAAATGGTCATCGTGTTAGTGGTTCAGCAGCATCAATATCATCTGAAGGCCAATTCTCGTAATTAAAAACGTTTTAATTATAGCCGCAATCTCATTTCGGCGACAATCAATGTCAAAAATGTAAGGAAATTAGAGGTATTTTTGACAGATTGAGACTGAGATCAGACTGTGAACGTTCTTAAAATTACGAGAATTGCCCCTCAGGATTGTGCCGGAATGTAGCAGTTCGTCGTGGACGTGGTGCGACAGCGACTCCCGTGACATCATCTCTATGTCCTCTGAGGGGCAATTCTTGTAGGTAATTTTAAGAACGTTCACAGTCTGATCTCTATTTTAATCTGTCAATAATATACCTCTAAGTTTTGACAAATATTTGACATTGATTTTCGCTGAGATGAGATTGCGACTAGATTTTGAACGTTTTTGTTTTTAAATACGGGAATTCGCGTTATGAAGACAGACCCCATGCAACCATCGATGCGAAACTCTGCTGGAGTGAATGTCACCAGCAATTATGACTCTTGTCAGACATCTTCCGCTATTTCAGTAACTTCTCGTAACAGAACCAGGTGGCGCCACTTACAATGCCGTCAGATTCATAAACTTATTAAACGTTCACATAATCAGGCTATAATGTTCCCACTGCTGGGACACAGGTCTCCTCTCTGTGAGAGGGAGAGGGCTGTAATCTACGCGGGCCCAGTGCGGGTTGGTAGATGTCAGATGTCTTCGAAATTTTTGGTTCTAGGACATGCCTGTTTCCTCTCGATGTTTATCTTCACCGTTTTGAGAGCAGTGGTGATGAAATAATTTACACAAAGTAAAGCGCGAGGCTGGGTTCGAACCTACGACCTACAACTCGTAAATTGCGGACGTTACTACTGCGCGACCACAACTCTTCTAAACTTTCACAATTTTTAGGCTTCCGGAAACCCAAAAGTCAGGCAACCAGTTTTACCAAAGAAAGAAGAAAGGAAGAATGGATTTATTTGCGGCAAACAAGACGCATAAAAAGAACACAAACACAAAAAAAATAACAAGTTGGGGGTAAACATGCGTCACATCCACATCTACGCAAAACGGCCATCGCTCAGAATTAATGCTAACCAACGGATATCATGTTACCCAGTAAATGAGTTGTGGAGGTCAGATAGACAGTCGCTCCATGTAAAGTACTGGTATTCAGCAGCATTCAATCAGACAGAAAACAGACCGTTTGGGAAAAGGCAGGCAGTTAAATTTGTATAGTCCTTATCAGAACAACGGAGCCAGTCTGCCCCAGCCACCTTTTTGAGGTCGTCGGTTCAACTAGCTGGGAGGCGTCCCCACACTACGCTTACTGATATGCGGTCTCCACTCCTGGGGGCCTACTCCGAAGTGCAAAGGGCGAATGTTCGGATCGGACCGACACATACCCGAACCGAATATTATTGAAAAATGCGAAAAAAGTTCGGATCGGCTCAGTTGGGTCGGGACCATAGTCAATATTCGAAAGAGTGTAGGAGTGTAGGATCGGAACCGACCGAACCAAATTGTAACTTCGTAGCAGGAAACGGCCGAACATTCGGCCGATACTACTTCGGAGTAGACCCCCAGGACTCGCCTGCTCCACCGGCCATCAGTCCTTCGACACTCCATCCTTACTCCTTACAGTATTCAGTCTCTACGTTCTAGTCCTTCTGACTAATCTTAAAAGCACATACATGAAAATGGAGACGGATGAGGAATGACTGGTTAGAGAGGCCACACGTAGGAAGGAATTGAGAAATAAGATAAATCATCACTTCAACATTGTGAAGCACATTTCACAATATCAAGCGGTGCAATTATTTAATAAGTTACCGCTACACTTAAAAAGCTTGATCTATACATCTGCATTTAAGACAATGCTTCAGGCATTCCTACTAGATAAGTGTCTCTACTCTGTTGACAACATGTGATATTATGACCATGCGATTTCTCCTGTCAACTTATGTTACTAGGGCCGACTGAAATGACGGCACGGTTGGCGCAGTGGTTAAGCGATTGACTGCTGCGCTGCGAGTCGCGGGTTCGATTCCCGCACGGAACAAATTTTTGTATGACCTACAAGTAGTTGTTCCGGGTCTGGCTGTTTGTGAATGTGAGCTTAAATGTTTGTAAAACGCACCCACGATGCAGGAGAAATACCAAGTGTGGGTCAAAGTTTAAAAAAAAAAATCTTTGTAGGTAATTTTAGTTGTTATGTATGATTGAGTTACGTTGTTAATTTTTGAATGTGTTACTTAATTGTATTATGAATACAATTATTTTTATCAAAAATTAATTACTAAATTGTTTGTGAATTAATAAATGAAAAAAAAAAATGAAACTGCAAGCTACGTCGGTTACTCCGTCATAACCAAGTTTCAAATCAGCTGATCCTGAAAACTTGCACAAATGATAACTTTAGCCGTTCCCAGGACAGTAATATTGTAACAAAAGCCTTAAAAAGGCATGTAACATTCCATATTTACAAGGTTAGTCTTACCATAAATCAAGACCCGCGCTTTTCAATTCCAAAAGTTGCCATTAATAAAAATCAGGTGATCCTTTGTGTTGCTATCATAAAAAAAATACAATAGAACCTTTAACTGTACCGGTGGGTGTACCAAAAACGCGAATGTGTCTGCTTTGGTAAAATTAAGAGGTAGATGTGTGTTAACCTTTTCTAACTATGTGGTCAGCTTCCAGTCTGCCTAGATACGGCTGAATATCTATGTTGTACATGGAGCGAGTGACATCAGAGGGGCAATTCTCGTAATTTTAAGACCGTTCACAGTCTGATCTCAGTCTCAATCTGTCAAAAAATACTTCTAATTTCCCTACATTTTGACCAGTTTTTGACATTTGTTTGTCACTGCGACTAGATTTTGTACGTTTTAAATTACGAGAATTGATCTTCTCATCTACGCTATAACATTACTAGGTAATACAGATGTGGGCTGGCCATTTTTGTCGAAGGTCCGATGGCCGGTGGAGCAGACGAGTCCTGGAATGGAGACCGCGTATCGGCAAGCGTAGTGTGGGACGTCCCCCAGCTAGATGGACCGACGACCTTAAGAAAGTGATTGGGACCGACTGGATGCGGAAGGCGGAGGACAGGGTGTTGTGGCGCAGCCTGGGAGAGGCCTATGTCCAGCAGTGGACTGCGATAGGCTGAGTTGATTGATTGACCGTGAGGACTCTTTGGAGTGACTGTGGACAGCTATGAGATTAGAGAAACACTAAAGAAACGATGGATGGACTGTGTGAAAAATGATACAGGTAGAAAGGGGGTGACTACCGAGATGACGACTGATGGAGATGTATGGAAGAACAAGAGAGGCTGCGCCGACTATTAATGTGTTGGGTTAAGGGAGGACAGTGTGATGATTATTACGCGCCATCAGTAGGGACTGGTCATCTCTTTGCTGCTTGGCTGGTTGCATGGCATGGCTTATTTTGATTTCTAATTTAATATTTGAATTGTTTTTTTTATCTTTTCGTTACGGACGCTTTTAACGTTCAGCATCGTTCTCACATGTATAATTTTTAACATGAATGATGTAACCAATACTTTGTAACTATATTATTGTGATTTAAAAGTGTCCGTGGAGTTTCTTGCCCGTTCTTCTCCATAGGTACACGTTTTTTAATGGGTAACTAGCTTCATCTTTTTGACTGACTGACCCTTGACAATTCAAAAGTGCCTGTAATTGGTTTAGTTTAAATAAATAGTTTGGGGTTACTTGTTAACTTTTTAATGGAAAATATTTATCTGAAATAAATTATTTGATTTGATTATTCTATTTATAAGACCTTAATGTATGTACCATGTTTTAAAGCAAATAAATATATTCTATTCATGCTATACTACGCTAAATGTAGATTAGTGACAAACTCGAAAAAATTGGATTTGGACCAACCCTAGATTAGATCTAGTCATGAATTTAGCCATAGACATTTCATTAATTATAATAAGGGCTGATTTTTCCAACGCCAGATAATTTTAACTGAGGAATCATTTTGAATTTTTGACAGTTCTTCCATACAGAATCTGTCAGACATCACGTTTCACGAAAAAATTATCTGCCGATTGAAAAATCAGCCCTATAATGTATGTATATGAAACTTAAACTAAATCATTGTTTACAAACAAATCATTCGCGTTTTTAAACTCAACTCCGTGACAGTTTACCTGTTAACTTTTGACAATAGCGATGTGGCGATCGATTCAACAAAAAAACTCGGCCATTTTGAAAAAAAAAACTTCAAATTATAGATTTTCATGTTTTTGGAGGCTTGTGGTAGGTAGGAATGGCATTGTGCAGTGTGGGTTCGATCCCGGTCGATGTAAAGTATTTTATTGAGTTTGAGCACAATAATTAATCATTTTGAAAGGACATAAACACGGATTTTAGGTGAAGTTAATAACAGTTGGTCTTAAATTGTGTAGTCGGTTTCCTGTAGTTGGTGAGGCCATTGTGATTATTGGGACATGTATTTTTTTGTCCTAGACGTCAGTTTCTGAGGTCCCCAGATATACTCTGAAAGCTATTAATTCAACGAAGTGCATCACTTGTTTTTATGAAGTAAAAAGATGTACATAAAAGTGTAGTGTGTGTGTGTGTGTGTAGTGTGTATATTCATAAAAGTTGCTTAAAGTTAAGTAGTGATTAGCGACTGTTTAACCATACATTTTTGACGTTTAAATGTCACTTAACTTTGATAATCGTTTATAAATAAATCCCTTAAAGTTTAAACCTATCCCAATTTGTCCTTAAAAATATGAATAGCAAACTCTACTGCTCACTAAGACACAACTTATAGCTAACGCATTTACGGCAGGCGCTGACACAGTTTTACAGCAGAACGACAGGGATAGGGTTGCATATTTGGCTGTCACGTTCAGGGACCAAAAATATGGACTTAATCAATAACTAGAATTGAATGATTTTTATTTCTCGCATCCTACACATTATCACGCTATCCGCGGCCGTGTCAGTGACAGAATTGACGGCATTTTCTTGCTCAACCTAACAAAATTACAGGATATAATCCTTTCAAGATTGTGTGGTCCTCAAAAAAAGGTTGGTCGTAAAGAGACGGAGAAGAAAATTCTAAGACTCTTCTGTATTTACGAGTAGGGATATCTTTCGTTACATTATCATCAGTCGCCGTATTGTTGATTTTTTTTTGTTTTACCTCTTCAGTGACATTCAAAGTCGCATTACCAACATTTTTTGTGATTGTCGATGTAGTTTGAGTTGGTCTTTTATTGTTATCATTATCTGTTGTGTTACAAGCATTATTCTTAGCAGTTGGCAGTGGTTTTAAAGATCTACGAACTCGGATATTTACTGATGTCGCTGCATCAGTGGTACCCTTATATGTTTTGTGTATTTTTTTGCTTTTGTAGATTTATTTCTTGCGACTTTCTTCTGTTTTTTCAATTTGTTTGCATGCTTATCGTGTTTTTTTACTTTTTTTTTATTACTTTCTAAATCTTCTACATCTTTGTTCACAGAATTCTTTCTTTCAACGTCTCTTTTAGTTTTTCCGTCTGTATTATTACTTATCTCTGTCTGAGTTCTTGCTTCACAGTCATCACTTAGTCTTTCACTGACATGTTTCGTTTTTTTAATCTTCTTGCTTTTTTCCCTTTTAGTTTTATCTCTATGGTTCATATCTTTTGTCTTCTCATTCTTGTTGCTTCTTGTTTTTGTCTTTGGTTTTTTCTTTGCTTTATCTACGTTACTTGTGACATTCATCCTACTATTTTGATTATATTCATCAATTTTCTTTAATTGTTTTACTTCATTATGGAGTTTCCTCATTCTTTTAATGTAATCCTTTATCCCATGTTGCGCAGTCGTAATGCTGGTATGTTTCGCTAGAGACTTCTGTCTTTTTCTTTCTTCTCTGTCAAATACATCGATGGACAGTTCTTCCCCGGGCAAGGGGGGTGCTATACTTCTCCTGAGGTCCTCGTCACTCACGTCTCTTGAACTAATTGCCTTTATTAATATAACAGGGTCGGCTTCTGTATCTTCTTTCGACGTGGTTTCTGGCCTGGAATCAAGATTGTAATGTTTAATATTATTTATTGTTATAATCTCACTTTTAGATTAACTTTTTTGGTGCAGCCGTGAGGCACACTTTCCTGCTATTTTCTTACATCGGACTTTACACTTTATATTTGATTTTTATTTGTCGCTATCTGATATATGTATCTGGTGTATGGTGTGTCTTTTAGTCTGTGCTTATTATTTATTTATAAGAAGTTAAATATTAGTTATTGATTTGAAATCTAGTAATAAAATAACAAAATTATATCCTAACTTAACTAGAACTATTTACAAACTAAAATATAGCGTCGAAAAATTCATCCGCATCGCTGTCGACTGGTAATGTACCCAAGACACTGGCGGCATTGCCACGTTGTATGGCAATGCTTAACCTCTGGCCAAGGTAATAGCCAGCCCTTGGGTCATGGGAAGTGTCAACCAGTCGTTTTAAAATTTCCTTACAAGACCATTGGCACTCGGACCCCGTGGGGTCCGACTGCCAATGGGGTTATGGTGCTATGCCGTTTCGGGTTGAAACCCTCGGCTCGAAAATATAATTATCAATAAGGTTATTATATTTACGCCGCTTGAGGTTTTCCGCAGCGGCAGCAGCAGCACCAGCGCAGCACGCCGACCCTGGAAGATGGGATGGCTCAAGAGTATCGACACAAGTTGCATCCCACACTAAAGGCTTCCAAACTTCCATGGAAATAAAGACATGCCGTCCGGTCTCTTGCCATCGTCACGTGCTAAGCCATTGGGTTCTAATACAGCTGGAACGCCGACGGTGACAAGCTCGCTTCGGCTGCAAGACAGACCGAGGTGTCCGAGGGTATTGACAACTTCGCCACAGTGACAGCGCTGAGGAGGACAACAAGGCGGAAAGTATTGACGTCGAACAAAGTGCCTATGTTCGACGCCGGTAGTGCATGAAGCCACAGACCCGACTCCCATTTACCCACAGCCAGCAGGCGCCAGCCAGCGCACGCCCCGCAGTAGTAACAGACGTGTTAAGTAAATTATCCTGTACTACTCTGCAGAGCGGCTCATCCCACTGTCTCTGGGAAAATGGATTATCGGAACAATCTGAGTTCGGGCAAGCGAGTCTCCAGGTATCCATAGCCTCGGTGAAGCACGGCACATCAAAATTAATCAGTGTGGAGGCTAGGATTTTCCTGATTAATTTCTCAGTGCCGTGGACCGAGGATATGAAAGCCGGTAAACTAATACTAGTAATTTTGCGGACGCCGAGGCCTCCTATATGAATGGGAAGAGTAGCTTGTCGTCTACGTCGCCCAAGCTCGGTCGTCCATGGCCACATTTAAAATCTAAGTTAATGTATGTATGTCTTGTTAATTTGGTCCATTCTGTCTAAAAGGTGAGCAGATCCCAGAAATGGGAAGCGCGAAGAAAATAAGTTAATTTAGGGCCGAAACAGCAGTAACGAATTAAGGTGATGGCCGAATGCATATTAATTTGGAACAATATTTCCGAAACGTCGTTGAAATTTTGTATTTTTTCCTCAATAAATTTGGAAAAGGAAGACGAAGATAGCCTTTTTCAACAATTTACGTCTGTGGTAAATAAATATATTTTCTTTCTTTCAACTTTTTGTGTGGACCATTATTTGCTAGGCTACATCGCGCAGACTAAGACGAAGATGCGATTTTCCCCAACAGCATTTATTTCGGAAGGTTTAATGTAACAAATGCGCTAAATGTTGGTGAAAATCGCATCAAAGTTCATTTAGTTGCTTAGACCAGGGTTTCGCAAAGTGGGGTACGCGAACCCCTAGGGGTTCGCCATTTGACGGCAGGGGTTTCGCGACAAGATTTACGTAATGGTGGCGTGATGACTGGCAGGCACGTGCGGCACACATGGTGGCGCGCGCGCGACTGACGGATTACGGACTGATTTCGTCGTTCGTCGCTCGCTCTCGCACGCCGCGCTGCCGTTCCTTTTACCCTTTGCTACAACATACTTATGTGAGAGTGGGTTTTCACACATTACTCCTAAAATTGACTCCATTTGTGACAAGAAACAAGCACACCCATCACATGAATATTAGTAAAAATATATTTCTTTTGGCACTTTATTTGGTACCTTTTATTGAAATAAAAACATTATTTTCTACAACAGTTAATTTAATTGTTTTCTTTGGGGGGTTAGGAGGGGGGGGGGGGGGGGATTTAATTAGTTAGTTTAAGGGTTCGCTGGGGTTCGCTGTCACCTGGAAACTCTAAAGGGGTACGTGGAGCCGAAAGTTTGAGAAATCCTGGCTTAGACGAACGAAGCGATCACACTAAGACACTACACTCACGCGCTCCGCAACATCGGGGAATCCCGCCTATCTGCGAACACACTGAGAATACGGTTGGTGCCGCTGCGAACATGCGTCATCAGGGATGCGCATCTATTCCTAATATTGGCTGCAAAACCATTAATATTGTTATCCGCAAACATCTCTGACGCACTAGAACGCCACGGCAGCCGCAACACTACTCTCAGTGCATTATTAGATTGATCGCGTAGTTCGCTGGCTGCACGTGTACAAGGACTGACAGTAACCTTTGAATAGCGTAACTTTAACTGGCTTCGTACATCGCGCAAACGGCCAGCTTATACTGGAAATGTTTTTTGATGTGTCATGCGTACCTCTGCCCGAGCGTGGTGGTTGGTTGTACAGTAGGTAGCCTGCCTGTAGACTCCTCAGTCAACATTCTCTGCACTAGTTTGCTTTTCAATTCAGAATTAAACATGATTTCTGGTTTCTCCGTAGTCTTACCAGATATTTCTTCCATGAGTAAAGTGGCATATGACTGTTGAAATTCTTGATGTTTCTGCGATAGCTCTATAGAATTCCCTTCAATTGTTTCATCAGCTGATGATTCACCTGTACTTACATATGTTAATTGCATCTGTTCACTGTGACTATCTTCGTTAGAAGTTTTCAGTTTTGTTGCTTCCTCTTCATGTTTTTCGTCATTTACCTTTAAAATACGCATTTTGTTGTCGTCGGCAGTTGATGTCGGATCTCTTTTCGAATTATGTGTGGTGTTTTTATCTTCAATGGCGACATTATATCCAGAGATTTTGACGGTATTCTCTGATTCTCTGAGTGCAGGTTTATAGGGAAATAAATTAGTTTTAGGACTTGACGATGGAACTTCTTTAATTTTTTTCAAAAATCTTTCAATTTCTCTTTTCAATTCTCGTCTGACATTAATGTTAAGATCTGTGTAATGATTAAAAACAATAGTCCGGACGCCATCTCTAATTATCTTGACCAAAACATTTTTAGACTTTTCTGATGTTGAGTTACCATAAGTATTAAGATATGATAAGATGTTTCCAAACTTCTCTCTGGCATCCTCTCTGTACAAAGAATTGATATATTCCAGCATTTCTTTAACGTTTTTGTCGCATGTTCCATGTCTTACCATGTACACCACTTCATTTATATCTGCTTTCAAAACAGGAACTGGTTTCCTCTTAATCAAATCTAATTTCTCAGCCATTAGACTCCTAAATTCATAATTTTCCGTCAATTCGTAAAATTTGCATCCTCTGTAATGATATTTTCTGATTTCTTCGTCTAGTATGTCGAAGAAATCTTCAAATGTGGTATCTTCATAATTGTTGAGTATGTTAGCGACTCCCTGAATGAAATCGGTGAACGTTTCAACTGTCAGCGCTCTGAAGTCATGTTCTGGGATCTTATTATTGTCAATATCTGTTTTATTTGTTGCTACAAAGACATTTTTTGAGTTATCTTTTACGTGTAATTCTAGAACAACTTCCAGTGCTAGATTAGTACTTCTCTTATCTTCTTGGGGTGTGTTAAGAGGGCTAGAGTTTGTGTAAGCTGAAAGATAATTATAGAATGTCACATTAAAACAGGCGGTGATCAAAATATATAATTAATCTCCTAATCATATAGAGAGGTAACATGGTTCATTTGTTTGTAAGAGGTAGAAACTGGAAATACTGATCCGATTACACAAAATTTATAACTAATAGAAAGGTACACTATAATTGTTAATATCCTTTTTGGCTTTGTATTATTAAGTAAAACCAAATGGTGCATGTTGTAATGGTGCCTGTAAGTCATTGTTGCACTCATAATTGTACAGTTAAGGAAATGATCTATTAAATGTACTGTGTTAACAATTTTTGGCTAACCTAAATAAATAAATGATTATAAACGTGAAAGTTTATATGGATGGATGGAGGGATGGATGTTTGTTACTCTTTCACGCAAAAACTACTAAACAGGTTTGAATGAAATTTGGCACACAGATAGTTTATAACCAGGATTAACATATAGGATACTTTTTATCCCGATATTCCTACGGGATCGAAACTTATGCGGGTGAAATCGCGGGGCGCATCTAGTAAATAAATAAATATACTATAAGGAGTGCTGCAGTATATGTTTTGTTGTATAGTTGACTTCCACGTGGACATAGTCGCAGGCAGCTGCTAGTATGTAGTAACATTGAGTTGATTATAACTGTTATATTTGCGACTGTTTGTTATGCTTATTCCAAGTATTGAATTTGTTTTTGTTCATAATCAGCCTTCAGTGTTCCCACTACTGGGACAAGCCTCCTCTCGAGGTAGTGGGCCATAATCCACCACGCTGGCTCAGTGCGGGTTGCTAGATGTCACATGTCTTCGAATTGTTGGTTCTAGGATATGCCGGTTTCCTCACGACGTTTTCTTTCGTCGGTTTGAGAGCAGTGGTGATGAAATAATTTACACGAAGTAAAGCCCCTGTCTGGGTTCGGCCCGGCCAACAACTCCTAAGTCGCGTCTACCATTGGGCCACCAGTGGTCTTATTTGTTACTACTACTGCTTTGATTTTAACCACGTTTGAAGCTATTTCAACCCGTTGGATGTAAGTAAACAAATTGATAGTAGTTTAGATACGCTGGGATTTTGAACTAACAAACTCTTCGCACTAATTGGCAGTTTTTAATTCTATAGGAATGCGTTCGTGAAATAAACACAAAATAACTACCGAATATCCTGAACAGCAGAAAACAAGTACACACCTTCATTTTAATGTAAAAAAAAACTATTGACAATTTTGTGGACTCATAAAACTTGGCATTCAACTATTTTTTTATTTCTAATTCAATAAAAATATATATTAGTAGGTACAATTTTATTGATAGTAAAACTAAAATAGTGACTACTTTTAAATAAAGTTACGTTTTGATGTTTTTGAAAGCAAACCCTATTTTTTAATCTTTGAAATACCTTGGAAGAGTTCGGAAAGATAGAAAACCTTTCTACCACTGAGTGAAAGATAGGTTGAAAGAATCTGAGCCAAAGAAGAAAGATAAAATACTGAAATTAAAAGCTGAGCTGTTGATAAAGATTACTGAAAGTTCAAGTTACAGTGATGAGGAGGTGTCACTGACAAAGCACTTCAATATGGGAATAACAGTGTTGACTATGTTGATGAATCAAGATAGCAAACATCCTGCATCGTCATCGTACTGCTTGCCCCCAACTATGTCGGGGTCGGCTTCCAGTCTAACCGCACGAAGCGACTATCTGACCTACTATCATCATTTCAGCCGAAAGACGTCCACTGCTGGACATAGGCCTCCGCCAAGCACCTCCACTTCGACCAGTTCTGTGCTTCTCGCATCCAACGGGTTCCTGCGGCCTTCACAAGGTCGTCGGTCCACCTTGTGGGAGGCCTGCCAACGCTACCTGACCTACACATCTCAGTTACCGGGTATCACGATACCCTTTGATAAGACTGGTTGTTAGACTTTGGGGCTTCTGAAGTTCAGACTACTCGTAACGACAGTCGAATGAACGGACGACCCATTGTGATTCATTTTCAATTTTTTTTTAAATGATATAAACTGTCGCGAAAACCTAGGTATATCTGACCATTTTGAAAACAAAATCCCGTGCACATGATGACCACAGCTGCGTCCGTAAGTAATACCAAAGAAGTTCCTTTTTAGGTCGACTAATAATATGCGCTGCAAGCAGGAATAGTCCTTACGGTGATCAGATATAGGTTTTGGCGATAGCGATAACTTGTTCATATGTGTGGTGCAAACTGTTAATATGAGTTGGTTATTAATAAATAAAGCTAGTACCTGTAAATGAGTGTAATTAGTATTTTATTTATTTTTGCACTCTGTATGTTGTAAAGATGCGGGACGCCTGCAGGTTTATCGTAGGTTATCCTTTAGAACGTAAGCATTTCCAATATGGGAGAAGGAGGCATCGGGGAGGAAACCGCCTCGGCGCGTAATACGCTGAAACCCGCTTATGTTTTTTAGTTTTTATTACTTGTATTGTGTCTTTTGTTGCACTGAATAAACGTTTTATCTATCTATGTATCATAATGAGCTGATTCGACTGTACACTCCTAATAGTTATCTCCGTGGCAGAAGTCATCGACTGCTAGCGTGCCTTCGTCGGCGGCCCGTGCTGCGTCTCCCGTACCGCGCGTGTTGACCGCACTAAATAACCTCGTGGGGGCCAACCCGGACTGCGATCTGTTCGCTAATAAATTCGCCAATTTAATGGTTCTTTGCCTACATTTTTGTGGAAATAATTGTATTTAATTGTTGTTATTAGTTTATATTTTACGTTGATACTTATTATTATTATAGATATACTTTGATTTTGTGTAATTGTTCTTAAGCCGTGTAAATTAATAAATAAATAATAACACAAAAATTCTTAAGTAGATACACCCTTTTGCACACCAAATACAGTTATTCAACCACTTCAAATACCTTTTCCCACAAAATAATCGACCAACCATGCAACACCGGATATCTATTCAATATTTAAGAAGTCTCTTAAAGCGCATGCGCCGGCAAAATTCTTGTAAACATCACAACAATAAGAATTCTTCAAAGTAAGTGCTGTTACTATAAAACGCCTCTTTGTAAGATATCTGGGAATCTGTAAGTATGAATGGAATAGTAGGATAGCATAGCAGCATAATCAGCACAAGTTGCCACTGCTGGGCCACAGGCCTCCGCTCTGTGAATGGAATACACAATAGTCGTGAAAAGAGATAAACGATGTCCGAAGGTATTTCGGTAACCTACTGAATGGAATGCTCAATTTACGGCAGTTTTTTTGGATACATAACATCATGTCTGTATTCCCGCAGAGGCAGGGAGAGATGTAGTTGTAACTCCAGACTCCAGGCTACTGAGAAATTCCTGATGAAAAATCCAAAAGCATTTTGCCCGACCTGGGAATCGAAAGCAGAACCCAAAGCTTAGTTTTTTTTTTTTCACCTTTGTGACCACTGCACCAACGGTACAGCCAGATAGACAGGTAGAATGGAAACGACTGATGAATAATTATTTTAAACATCACCATTCCTACAGCAGTCCACTGCTGGACATATACCTCTCCTATTGCACGCCATTCGACTCGATTGTCAGCAACTCTCATCCAGCCATCCTGCGAACACCGTCGCTCCACCTGGTCTGAGGGCGTCCTACCTTACGTTTGCCGATTAGCGGTCTTCATTCAAGAACACGTCTACCCCAACGGTCATCGGTTCTACAGCTAATATGGGGGTATAGGTTTAAATCATTTATTCTCATAAAGACAAAAAACGCCACTCACATGAGAACAGACAAGATACATTCAGTAAACTTATTTTAAGTAACCGTCACCAAAGTATATGTATAGTATTATAATTATATAATTATTCTATACTCATTCAGCAGTTCAACTCTCAACCATTTAAGAACATTGGAGGACTTTAGTCAACGCAGTTTTCAATTATGTGTTTGGATAGCCGAGATTTAAAAATGCTGAGAGAGCTAACATTTTTTATGTAAGTGGGTACATTATTAAATAGTTGTGCTCCTTCATATGTAATATTCTTTCTAGCGTAATTAGTGCGTATTCTTGGCAAAACAAGTAACTTGGTCGACGAAGACTGTGTTTAGTAATTTGAGATTTTTTAGTAAATGATAAGTTAGTGTGGATGGTTCTGTCTATAATTTTTCTAATCAGAACGCAAGTATTATATCTGTAGTGTTGTTTGATATTCATTAGTTTTGTTTCTTTATAAATTTTACAGGTTGACGATAGATATGGATAGCGAAACAATATCTTTATGACCTTATTTTGTACTCTTTGTAATTCTTGCAAGTTCGTTTTTCCGGCACTTCCCCAAATTTCTATAAGATATAACAGATGCGACTTAATAAGAGAATTATAAATAGTATAACGTATCTTTTTAGGTATGTACTGGTTTATACTATGAAGTGATCCTGTAAGTGCTGATAGTTTATTTTTAATATGGTCTATTTGATTGTGCCATGTTAAGTGATGATCTATTCTCAAACCAAGATACTTTTCGCAGGTTTTTTGATCTAGTGGGACGTTATCAATTGTTAGTGTGTCGTACTGTGGATTTTTTTTATTTTTAGCTCTAAAGACAATACAGGGTTATTTGGCCATAAATAAACCCCTTCATGTGTAACATGGCAATCCATGTTACACATGAAGGGGTTTATTTATAAACGATGAGTAAAGTTAAGTTACCTTTAAACTTCAAAAACTTATGTTCACTACTTAACTATAAGCAACACTTATGAAGAGGTTGGTATTGAAATATAGATTTGAGCTTGCACGTAGCACCTACCTCACTTGCAAGGTCTTCAATATGTGGATGAAAAACTGCGATGGAATGCTGTACGGTTTCAACAAATTTTCTCTATTTAAAAGAGCATTACCTTTCCTATATACTGTGAGTATTTGTATATATATATTATGTTTATATATTTTTGTATTATGTATTAATTTATGTAGGTATATTTAATATTTTTAGCTTAAGACTTCACACATTCATATTTTACTCTTCTTGTTCTCACACACATTTCTTTTTTACTTCTCCTTTCGCAGGTCTGCTGGAAGGAATTACTTAAGAAATAAGCAGTACCTTTGTGCTCAAATTATAATTATGTCATATCCATAGTACGGTCACCAAAGGAGATAAGCAACCAGCCCCAGCAGTCTCGACATTCATAGCGATCGCTTTGCGACCGAAGTCGGTCGTAAAGCGTCGAGACTGCTGGGGCTGGGCCGTCGGATATAGTCTAAGTTTAGTAAGAAACCGATGGCTGTTTTCGAATAAAATAAAATAAAATAAATAGAAAACAAACAGTTCATTTATCAAATTAAATTTCATTCGAATAAAATCTTTCGGTTTCTTACTAAACTTCAACTTTATCCGACGCCCCGGTGACTTATGTCATTTGGCGACTAAATAAAGCGATAAATTAAGTTAGATTAAAATTGCTTATTAGTCTTTTATGCTAGATTGTAATGAATTATTAAGAACCTGGTTCTTTTTAATAAATGATTTAAAAAAAATCCCTAAGTATGTTAATAATAAAAAAAAAAATACTTTAGTACAAGCGACGGGCAATTTATTGCTACGTTAAATGATTTTCAAGAGTATCATATATATATTATATATATATATTATATATAGTATATTTCAAAATGAGTTTTTAGAGTAAACAAGTTCGATGACAGTTTGGGATACAATAAACAAATGAAATACATCCGTTGTTTTGTCTCTTTAGATTGTAACAACACAGTACGAAGTAACTAGTAGTAGAGCTGTCTGTGAAGCAGCTCGTCCGGGAAGGTACTGTCACCACACATATAACTGCCGCTAAACCTTGCTGTGTTCTGATCTGAAGTCAAAGTCAAATATGTAATTTATTTCAAACTAGCAGCGCCCAGTGATTTCACCCGCATAAGTTTCGATCCCGTGGGAATATCGGGATAAAAAGTATCCTATATGTTAATCCTGGTTATAAACCATCTGTTTGCCAAATTTCATTCAAATCTGTGCAGTAGTTTTTGCGTGAAAGAGTAACAAACATCCATCCATCCATTCATCAATCCATCCATACAAACTTTGAAGTTTATAATATTAATATAATAATTGTTTTTGGTAACAAGTCAGAAAATTTCAAAAAAATCGAGGAACCGACACAGCTCGGTAACCATCCAGTTTTGACCCCTAGTTGACTGGACTTGATTTGTTGCTAATTACCTCTAGTGCCTTTCAAGGAATACGTCGAGTTTGATCGAGTCGAATTGATCGAACACTAAAAATATACAATGAGCGATTTTTTTTTTAAGTTTAACTCGTTCACAGGCTGTATTGACCACTTACCTGGTTGCCCGGAGTTTGGAAGTTGGCGGTGTGATACCCACGTGACTCGGAAAGCACGTCCTGCGCCTGATCTCTCTCCGGTCGTGTCGGATTGCCGTCCCATCGGACTATGAGAGTGAGGGAAGATAGAGTGCACCTGTCTCTGTGCACACAATTGTGCACTATAATATGTATGAATGGTATTGATCTTCATATGTAATTTAGGAAAAGGATTATTCAACACCGTTGTGGTGCTATATTGACGGCTGTTTATAACCGAAAAGTAAACAATAACATTTTAAAAACTTGTTTTCTTATGACTAACAAACCGTTTTGCTCAATTAGTTTCTCTTCATAAAATATGTATCCCAGTGTTAAGATAATGGCGCCGATTCTCTTGTTCACAAACTAAACTAAAGGGGAATGCCCACCGACCAAAGACGCTTCGGCCCTGTGTGCACACATAAAAGCATATGGAAATGATAATAAACAATTTAAAGAATGAAATGGTAAAGGAATTGAAAACTCCGGATTGTTAAGATATACAATAGGTTTTATTTTCACAAATACAGTTTTTTAACAATCATTTTAATTTAAGCTCAGTGCTTCTTTTTCTTTCCATTTCATTAAGAAAAAGACAGAAGATAAATATTAGTATAGTCCTGTCAAATTAAGATACTCCATAGACAAGTTTAGACGTGATTAAAAATTGGCTACTAAAAATACGTCAATTTACGTAAGTCGCTGACTTATTTGACAGGACTGAACTAATATTTATCTTCTGTCCTTTTCTTAATGAAATAGAAAGAAAAAGATGCACCGAACTTAAATTTAGTTTAGTTTGTTGAACAAGCGAATCGGCGCCATTATTTGTGTGTTAAGTTTGTATTCTATTTTTTCTAATTATTCCTTATAGCATGCACGACTCATGACTCATGAAGTCATGACAAAAAAATCGTCATGTTTTCTTTGTTACTTTACTCAATACTCAATACTCAATTCTTTATTGCACTGACCTCTTGTAATTGAAGGTCCTCAATAGATTACTAAAAAAACACAACCCTGTCTTTGCTGTCGCGCAGTCGGGTAATAAATAAATCACTGGTTGCGCCTGTCGTGTGCACGCTAGCAATGAGTAGCGCCTTAGTGAGTAGTCTTGTTGCGTTCGAATATTCATTAGGTGTTTGTTCCATCACTAAAATAAATTCACTCGGATAGCAGCCACGCAGGAAATTAAATGAAATGGGGCTGGACATGTCTGCCGAATGTCAGACAATCAATGCGACATCTAAATAAGTCTTAATTAATAAATCTGATAGGACACTTTAATTTTTTTTAGTGATGCGTTGCATCATCATCATGATCATCATTTCAGCCGAAAGACGTCTACTGCTGGACATAGCCCTCCCCCAAGCACCTCCACTTCGACCGGTTCCGTGCTTCTCGCATCCAACGGGTTCCTGCGGCTTTAACAAGGTCGTCGGTCCACCTTGTGGGAGGCTTTCTAACGCTACGTCTTCCGGTACGCGGTCGCCACTCCAGAACCTTTCGGCCCCATCGGCCATTTTTTCTGCGAGCAATGTGACCTGCCCACTGCCAAGTGGCAGTGGGTAGGTCACATTGCCAACGCCAAAACCAAGGTAACCGACATAGCCCGAAGAATTGCCAAACTTAAGTAAGTGAGGCAATTCTTGGGGCTATGTCGGTGACGTTGGTTTTCCTGCGGATCTGTTCATTTCTTATTCGATCACGCAGGGAAACTCTGATGCGTTGCATCAGTGGTCATAAACTGAACGAATCAGCTAAGAGTCTGGATTCGTGCCCGGCCGATGTTAATATGCTCGTCCCTCTATGACATGGGACTTAAACATGACTGGCGACATGTGGATGTACCAACTGATACACCTGCCTAACTACCCATCAGTGTTGTGTATTTCAGCAGCATTACACCATAACCAGCCTATAACGTTCCCACTGCTGGGACACAGGCCTCCTCTCTGTGTATTTCAGCAATCACGGCCAATTCTCTTACCGAATTAATTAAAAACGCTCAATAACTCAGCCATTTTATTCAGTATAAGCACCGCAATAATGTTGATTAATCCTTTTCCTAAAATATATAATTATTCAAATTTAAACCGTCACTTATATGACCAAATGGATCAAGTTGGCTTTTGCTTTTACCAGCAGGTGGGACAGGGTAATCGTAATATGACGGTTCTGAATAAGCCACCGTAGGAGTAGTCACGACGCTTTCAAGTTGCATTGTGTTCGTAACTGAAGTGGCAGTAGATGTCGCACTATTGGTGGTTCCTTCTTTGTTTATTTCCTTTGTGTTATTAGTGACATTTACATTGATGTTTGTGACTTTAGATGTGTTGTTGTTATCAGTAACTGTTGCATTGCCTGAATCCTTCTTTATAATTATTGATTCAGAAGATACGGTGTTATTTGTAGTAGATTCTGAATTCATTGTATGGCTTCTTGTAGTGTGTCTATCATTATTTTCTTTATTATTTAAGTCGTGGTTTTCATTCGACAATCTTACAATAACGTTTCCTGTACTTCCATCGTAATCTTTTATCTCAGACATATCCGTAATATTACTAACTTCAACCCCATCAGTATTATTATCATTTATTATACTTCTGAAACTGAAATTATTAATTTGCTTTAATGCGTTTAATTCCTTTTCTATAGCTTTTATTCTTTTATTGACATATTTGTTGAAATCTTTTACTACAATAGTATCATTATAGGATCGTCTTGCTATATCATTCTGTTTTTGCTTTTTATGTGGTTTGACTAAGTGGCTTTCGTTAGGCACTACACTCTTTGACTCATCAAATTGTTTTCTATAGAAAGATTCGTAACTTGTCAAGTATCTTGAAGGAGGTGTTGTGGGAGCAGTCGGTTTCTGAGGTTCAATCTCTGCTTGTGCTCGCAAAGCTCGAGGTCTTATTGTATTTCTTGTGGATACTGGTTTGGTTTTTACAGCAGACCTCGGATATAAAGTGGTGTCATATCTGGAACTAATAAAACAATGTTCCATGTTTACACATTCATTTTATTCTAAGAAATGAGGAACATGTCAAGAGTGATGTTTTAAATATGAATTGGATAGCTGTGGTGGACGATGGATAGATTGTGTGCAAAACAATATAGCCAGAAAAGGTAACTACTGAGGTGACGGCAAAACCGATGAACGGAATGGACTTTATGAGACGAAAAATATTGAAAATATGGATAAAGAAAGGAGGACGATGACATTACCTCTATTCTAATTACTTATTTCATATACGACCACTAAGAGTCTTTGACAATAAGGCTATTGAGGGTGGAATTACTGTTTCGTGGTATATAAAACACAATCATGTAGTTTCTAAACCTAAAAAACTGGTCCTAAGAATCAAAAAAATCTGGTCCTGTTAAAGTTTCGGAACGACTATTGCACAACGACCTTTACGTGACATTTATATGTACTTAAGATGAAACGGACTAAAAGTACAAATGTTTTCGTTCTGAATTCTGAAAGCATCAATCAAAAACTTACCTTGTATCCATTACAACCGTGTCAAACATTCCCAAAGATTTCAAAAACTCGGTATTAGCTAACTGAACATCAATGACTGCGTCGTACTGGCTTATGATTTTCGCGTTCTTATGTTTTTTGTTAGATCTTGATTCATCTGCCTTGTCATTGTTTCGTGGCTTGTCATAGTTTTGTTTTGCCCTCGGTTCGTGCTTCCATTCAAGCGTCAGGCCACTCTCTGTGTCGTGGCTTGAGTTAGAACTGTCCAGCTTGGTATCATCCGAGTCATGAATAGCTCTTAACATTTCAATCTTCTCTGTTCTGTCCGACGATACATCTCTCTCCCTCGGTGTAGACGAGGTCGTCGGTCGCTTCTTAACTTTGGGCCTTCTTGTTATCACAGTCGTAGATAAGGGAATGATTTCTGTGTTCTTCGTAGTCTTTGCTTTGTAAGATATTTCTTCTGTGTATAGAGTTATGTATCGCTGTGTGTTGTACTCGACCTGTCGCTCCTGAGAATTTTTGATGGAGTTCAAGCTGCTATAGAATGATCGTCCTGACGAGATTTCGTCAGTAACGTAATTTGTGTTTGGTTTCCAAATATCATTTCTACTCTCATTCATCTCAGGCTGATCATCTTGAAATTGTTCGTTATAAGTCTCTATACTAACAAGTCTCTCACTTTTGCTTGGCAATTTTATTTTTGAATCATTTTTATAATAAGATTCGGGATTTCTATGTGCCTTGATGCTATCAACGACTGACTTAATAACTGGATCTGTGTAAGGAATATCATCCATTTCAGCGCTTGATGCAAGATTATTTTTGAACTGTTTCCAAAATGTTTCTATTCTTTCTATTAATTCTCTTCTAGTATGAGTATTAAGCTCAGAGTAATGTTCAAACAAAACAGCTCGTACGCCGCCTCTTATGACCTGTACTACATCATTGTGAGTTTTCATAGATTTCGTTTTCCTATAATACTTTAGTTCTTTTATAACACTATGAAAATTTACTTTAGTGTTTTTGTACAAAGAATTAATATAATCCAGCAATTCTTTAACATTTTCGTCATATGTTTCATCTCTCAACATGTCCGCCACTTCATTGATGTTTGCTTTCGTAAAAGAAACTGGCTTCCCTCTGATCAACTTCAATGACCCGGCCACTAAACTCCTAGTATCAGAATTTTGCATCAATTCGGAAAATTTGCAGCCTGTGTAATGATATTTCCTTATTTCGCTGTCTAGAACGTGGATGAAATCTTCGAATGCGGTATCTTCATAAGTGTTGAGTATGTGAACGGCTTCCTGAATGAAATCCGTGAGGGTTTCGATCCTCGGCTCTCTGAAGACAAGTTTTATGTTTCTGTTACTAAGTGTTATGCCTCTTGTTTGAAAGTTATGTACATTGTCTAAGTTCTTAGTGTCTCCGGAGTACTCTTCATTACTATATTCCCCAACAGTCTCTTGTGGCAGGTGGACGACTCTGTGATCTCCTTTCGATCTGATCCGTGATATCGAGTTTGTGTAAGCTGAAAGATAATTTGGAATGTTTTTAGTATAATAGGAGGTAAATTATTATGTAACTTTAAATACTAAGACCAGCCATTGTACACGAGTTTTGAATTTGTTTGTCCTTTTTTATATTGTGTGGTGTACCATAAAGTGTTTAGTAAATAAATACTTTAGTATACTTTTTTCGTTGTAAGGATGCAAAAGTTTTGGCAAGAATTATAACGCCATTAGAAAATCGATTTCTATTAATTTTTATTAACTTTCGACATTAATAATGTAGGGCATGATAAATTTTTCTTAAAGAAGTTTACTCACACCGTTAAATTTTGATCGTTTTAATCCTTAAAAGGGGTCATTGTACTCATCATTATGAACAACTTTTACTACGGGACCAACCCTGAAATCGTGAAAAAAAAAATCAGTTGATCCATATATTATGTTGAGTTATCCTACTAAAATTATAAATGTGAAAGTTTGTATGGATGGATTTTTGTTAGGTACTCTTTCATGCAAAAACTACTGAACGGATTTGGATTAAATTTGGCACACAGATGGTTTATAACCAGGATTAACATATAGGATACATTTTATCCCGATATTACCACGGGATCGAAACTTATGCGGGTGAAACCGTGGGGCGCAGCTAATGCGAACATAAATCTTTGGATCAACTGATTTTTTTTTCACGATTTCAGGGTTGGTCCCGTAGTAAAAGTGGTTCATAATGATGAGAACAATGACCCCTTTTAAGGATTAAAACGATCAAAATTTTACGGCGTATACTTACAGGGTGAAATTGAAAACATGCGACGAATCGAAATATCTATATAAATAAAAAATCGTGTAATTATGGTCTCAGATATTGCAAACTAAGTTATTGCCTTCAAGTAGATACGAATTATCGTCATTCCAGTAAACATTTTTTTTTCAAAATTATCAAAACTATTAATAAGAAAATTGAGGTATCAATTTTAGCGCACGCCTGATAAGCAATCACAACATGAAGCAAGTTGGCAACGCGTTGAACTAGCGGTGTTTACCTAATTTTGACTGTCCTACGAAAACAAGGGCGCGCGACGACGTTGCCAATTCGCTCGTCTACGCGCACGTACAGTCACGAGCACCAATATGTCAACACTTGGCAACTTTCAATTGCGATTTTTTCGTGAAATAACGAATGCAACGTTGAAATACGACACATTAATAATAATAACTTTATTTCGGGTGGCATAGACCCATAGAAACCTTAACCTAGTACACATTACATAAACTTTTATAATTTGCCATGACTCGCCACACCTACACACGACATGACCCACTGATTCTGTGGGACAGTCAAAGCGTACTGCTATTGCGTTCAGAATGCCGTTGTTGCTACCCCGTATGCGGGCTAGCAGGGAAGCTGCTTTTTTGCGCATGATGGCCTGGAAACCATCAGTGCGCGCTTCAGCAAAAACCCAGACGCGCTGCACCGCCACGGCAGACCCAACAACATTCTGAACGCATTATTGTACTGAGTGCGCAGGGCTCCGTAGGCTCGCTGCGTATATCTCACCCACAGACCGCTTGAGTAGAAGGACTGGCAATACGCTTTGAATAGCGTAACTTTCGCTTCTCTCGTGCATCGTGCGAACCTGCGTGTGAGCATATTGGCTCTCACCGCCATAGCCCTGCGCTCCCGCTCAATCTCTTCATCGTCCCTGAGGTCACCTGTCACGATGTGACCCACATATTTAAAAGTTTGAACCTGCTTTAAGACTATTCCTGTTTGCCTGATTTAAATATTAAAATTTCACTCTTTTTAGAGTTATATTGTAACCCATGCGCCTCCGCGTACTCCTCACAAATGGACAAGAGTTTCCTTAGCCCGCCTATGGAGGGGCTCAGCAGCACCATATCGTCTGCATAGCTAATATTATTAAAACAAGTGTCATCAATGTGGCAGCCGACATGTGTGCTACTGAGCCGCTCGACAAGCTGGTTAACATAAATGTTAAACAATAGAGGTGAGCTTAAACCACCCTGCCTAACGCCACATTCCAATTTGTACTCATCCGACAGCGCCCCACATTACATAAACGTATTGGTTCGAAAATACTATGTTCGTACCAACATAAAATTTAATTAAAAAATAAAGGAGTAAATCGCTTTTGAATAAAGCCGATTGTATACATACTTTTGCTCGTGACTGTACGTGCATCCCTTTTCTAAATGACATGCTCTAAATTTACTTTATAACACGTTGAATTTGATTTTTTAATTTGACGCACTTATTCAATTTAATTCTGTACGTAAACTATGGAAAGTGATATGGAATAGTATATCTTCTGAAAGTAGTTCGAAGAGTTCTTTAGAAGAGTGATATGGAATAGAAAGCCAATGGCTCAGTCAAAGTGAAGCTTGAAGCCAACTATGAAATAAATCTACCAAATATTCTGAACAACAGAAAACAAGTACACACGTTCATTTTAATATAAAATGACTAACATTTTGATGGAACCATAAAACTTTTTATACGAGTACAATGCGCAATTAATTTTTTTATTATTTCTGATCCAATAAAAATATTACTACAATTTTGTTAACAATGAAACTGAATTAAGAACTACTTTTTAACAAGGTTAAAGATATTTGCAGGTTTACCAACAGCCTTATTAAAAATATATCGAAGCGTTTTTTTATTTAGAAAAATATGGCCAAGCCCCGCGTGGCCTAACATGAGTTTAATTTAAAAACTTTGATCTAAAAATACAAAAAAAATGTGGATTAAAAACTGTGCGAAGTTGACAAAGAACATTTTAAAGTTGTGAAACTAATAATATATGTGAAATATTTGAATAACTAAAGCAATGCTTTTGGTGGTGCGTGGACCTGTGCTGGCTACATACAATTTAATAACCACAACATTTTCAAAACATGGCCGTACAAGTTTTAAATAGGAATACATTTTAAAGAGACGAAACACAATGCTAGTTTTATTTTTAAGCATATTTATTCATTATGATTTACTTCATTGTGGGCAACCGAAAGGTGTGTATTAGTTTTATATAAAAAGACAAATCACAAAGCCTCTTCTGGATTTATAATGCCAAAAACTCAAAGACATGTGACATCCGCCAACCCGCACTGGGCCGGCGTGGTGGACTATGGCCCACTGCTTCTTCCAGAGAGGAGGCCTGTGTCCCAGCAGTGGGAACATTATATGCTGATTATGCTTATGCTACCACAGACTATGTACTCCTTTATTTTAAAGGTCTTCTTGGCAAAGGTTGTCTGGTGGTCCGATATTAGCTTTTAGACTGCAGTTGTAGGTAAAATTAATATTAATTACAACAAAGTTTGTCATATCAATCTGCCATGAAATAAATGAAATTAAAGAGAATAATGATTCTCTTTATTTGAGATATTATAATGTACACAATATGTTAGTATATGCGTGTGTGCACAGCTGGAAACAACGTTCTGGGTCATTACCCAGAACGTCTTTTTCGATATTTTCCGCTCCAACCAAATATTCAGTCAGCAAGTCATTATTATTTTTATTATTTCCAGCAAAAGGCAAAGTCGAGTTCCTGGGCTACAGCATTACATAGTTCTGGTGGAACAGTACGCCAGGGATCGATCAGACGGGCCGGATCACTCCACAGTACTCCTTCCTTCCCACTCCCATCGGATGGATAATGAATGCAGATTACTCTCCAGAATTCCCTCTAGAACCAACGACTGCTATCGAGGAGCTACAAACGTTTTATCCATTTCCTAATACGACTCGGCCTTCATATCCGTTCGATATTGAGAACGACACGGTAGCAACACCTTCGCGTCCTGGACCTTGGCATAAACAGTACCCTGGTTTAACACCTCCTCCAAACTTCCCCTCAGACTACAGATACCCAACGATATATCCGTACACAGAGCTGTGAGCGTATATTCCAAGCCCCACGGGAGCAACGCCCAAAGGACCATCTTTTACCTTACCTGAAGTGGACCGTCCAGAATTTACACTTCCGAATCTTCCAACTCCGTCGACCTCTCGGAGCCCTGATTATTATTATAGTTGGGATCCAGAAGAACACATAAAGAAATGGCAGCAGCAGATGTCTACTTTTTTGAAGCCGTACGTAGTAGGACAACGACCAACGTGGTGCCGATGATCAAACCAGTTTTTAATTATGATTAAACAAGTAAGAATTGGACTAGACTTCACATAAAGACTGCCTCGTTGGTTTAGTAGTTACTGGCGCAACGGCTGAATGTGAGGTCTTGGGTTCGATGCCCAGGTCTGACAAAGTGGTGTTGGGTTTTCTATCAGGAGTTTCTCAGTAGCATGCCAGATTCTGGATTTGTGTTTGGTTAACGGTAATAGGCTCACCCCCTATTACCTGAAACTTAGTACGTAGTGTGAATGTATGTGGGATAAGCACAATTTTCCATGAATGAAAATCAAAAGTCATATTCAAATTAGGCTGAGAATCAGCACTTTTCGAACGTCAAAATTACAAAAGACAGTCCCCCAAAAACGCCCCCCCTTCACCACTTCCTAGTACTATCGCTGGGAAGAAGTGGCGCAACAAACTCCCCAGCAGCACAGCTGTCTGTTCAGTTAGAAAATACTTGATACTTGATTGTATACAATACTAGGTGTTAAGTAATTAACATTACAAGGCACAGAACATAAAATTAAATTATTTGCCATATGTCAGCTAGCTACGCCAAATACCAACAAATATAATAAAAACTATACGTACTCAAGCTAAAAAATAATTAATTAAAATTAAAATGTAAATAAAAACTTACTACCTAAATAAAAGCCTCCAGGCATAAAGGGCGTAACAGCTTACATATTTATGCATTGCTGGGTTCTAGTCACATAGCTGTCGTCACTTGAAGTCACAGATGATAAACTAGGACCATCGAAGTAAAATAAATAAATGAGTTAATACAACAATAACCTGTCAGTAAGCTAATTCTGGAGAAAGAACATGAACATTGTCTTGAGTTAATTAGGGCGACCAACTATTCTTATCGTGTAAGTAGTCGTTGATGGAATAGTAAGCCTTTTAACTAAGATTGGATTTTACTTGAGCTTTAAACGCATTAAAAGGCAAGTCTAACAAAGAAGAGGGTATCTTGTTATATTTGTTTATTTATTTATATATACTTTATTGTACACCACAAAAATACATAGCACAAAAAAAAACATGAAACACTACAAAATATACAATGGGCGGCCTTATCGCATTACTGCGATCTCTTCCAGGCAACCTTAGAATGGACAGTGATTTTTCTTGACATAAAATGGGACTGTCGTTGGTGCAAATATTAATTATACAATACACTAAAATAGATACACAAATATATACATATCCAAAATTATAGATACATAAATACATACATACTAATATACATATACAAGCAACGAAAAATAAAAGAAGACTAGATGATTGCAGTTAGGACAACAAGATCACAACGACAAGTAGTGCTCTTTTACAAGTCTCTTGAACACCTGTAACGACTGCGCGCGTTTTATTTCAACTGGCAATGCATTCCACAAACGAGCGGCCTGGACAGTAAAGGATTTATCGAGGAAAGTTGTGGAATGCATAGGCATTTTGAGCTTCAAGTTATCTGATGACCTTAACAATTTCGCGTGGGAGTCGCAAAGAAACTGAAAACGTTTCTTGAGATAGAGAGGGGTGGAAGGGGAAAAGAGCACATTAAACAGAAGGGAAAGAATATGAGCATTCCGGCGAAGGCGGATTGGTAACCACTTGAGTTTCAAACGAAATTCGGAAACATGGTCATATTTGCGCAAACCGAATATGAACCTTATACAAAAATTTTGAAGCCGCTCAAGTTTATCTAGTTGGTCTTGGGTAAGATCAAGAAAAAGTTATAAAAGGTTATACCAAGCCCAACAAATGAGTTATGAACCTTATGAAGCCGATGAAAGGGGGCACGTAGTTTGTCCTTATTTCTAGTGTGAATTTGAATGAAACTGCTGATTTCCTTTTGATTCTTGAATTTGTTTTTCCGTCTTTTTATTTAACGTCATTACAATCTTTTCTTTCTCAACCTCGTTCCCCCTTCTGCTTCTTCTACATTTTAAACATTTATCCACTATTTCTTTCACTGCTTGACTATTCCGTACATTCATCTCTGTCACTCGTTTATGCTTCACATCTGTCATTCATCTTCACGTCACAATTCACTATCCTGTCATAACGTTCCGTTCCTACATGTATGTATGTGTAAATAAATCAGAATAGATTTTGAATATTTCCTACATATACCTCACTCACATCGGACTGAAGGTCGCCGTTGTAAGACGCTTAAAAATGCCGCCATTATATTAATGAAAATCCGCAACAACTAATCAACACTTTTCATAATTGACTCCTTTATTTATAGAATAGAATAGAATAGCTTTATTTCGGACACAAAATATCCATATAGTGTTAGTAACAAAACAAAAAATAACTTATTGCCTAGTGTTAGTAAAAATCAACCTCCGCACAAACTGTTGTACTTACAATCAGAGAGCCGAAACTCTCGGCTACAGTTTTCAGGATGCTGTTATGACTGCTGACTCGCGTCACAACATACACTTCAAGCCGTTCGTGGTGCGTATTCCGACACATCATCTCGAGAAGTTCCTGACGGAAGAGTTCTGGCCGAAGGGTGTTGTGTACCGTCGGTTTCGTGGCCGGCTACATGACACCAGTCAGCGAAACACGACGCAGACACTTCATGTGCGTTAGTTATTTTTTAGTGTAATTATAATGTTGTATGTATTCATAATATTTTTAAGTTATATTAATATTGTATTGTATGTGTTTATAAGGGCCTTGATGCCTGAAATAAATGGATAAATAAATAAAAACTGCATCCGACACGCATGCTGCTGAGTGCGACTATCAGGTCATCCACGTAGAGGTTGAAGAGCCTGGGAGACGTCAGACCACCCTGCCTCACCCCGCACTCCAACCTATACGGCTCAGAGACTGTATCATCTCATTTCACCTGATTGACTTGGTTACCATACCAATACTGGAATAGCCCGCATATTTCCGGGGGTATACCCCTGTCTCCCATCTTTCTCCAGAGCACTCGTATGAGACAAGATCGAAAGCCTTGGAGAGATCAAGGAAACAGGCGTACACCGGCGTACCACGATCTTTATAATATTGAACGGTATGCTTGAGGCTTAAAATAACACTTTCAGTTTATGGTCCGGGTCGTACTTAAGCAAGAATCAAGGATACCGTCCAACACCTTGGCTATTAAAATCGCAAGAGAAATGGGACGATAGTTACCTCTGTCCGAGACGTCACCTGTCCTGTTCCTCACAATGGGAACTACGATGGTCTTCATTAAATTAGCAGGTAGGTACGCGTGACTATTACACTCTGTGAAAAACATAGACAAGACTCGCGGCAAATGGATACCCGCGTGCCTCAAGTGCTCAATGCCCATCATGCCCTGGAGATTTGCCCCGTTTCATGTTGTTAATGATTGCACGTACTTGCTTGGTTGAGAAACGATTTTTTAGTTTTTTAAGGTTTTGCGCCAGGACTGATGGGCTCACAATTATTCACCAAGGTTGAAGGGCCGAGAGGGGACTGAACTTTGAAAAGGAAGGAAAGAAAAAATCCTTGAACCCATTAGCAATTCCCCTCTTATCACTTATCCCTTCTACACACGGAGAGGCCAGGATTCGCATTCAAATTATCAGTGGACTTCCAAAATTTACCAATATTTTTATTAGCTCGTTGTTCGGCTATCCTATCCATTACAATTTGCTCAGCGTGGTTTTGACAAAATTTCAGTCAACTTTTAAAAACCTTTCGCTTAATCTCATTCATTTCATCATAAACCTGTCCCGACGAAGGACGATTGTTCAGTGTCCAGGTCTGAAAGCTACACCTGGCCTCACGGTAGGCGTCTCTCACATACTCATTCCACCCACACACTCGCTTACCTCGCCACGCCAAGATGTCCCTCTAGATTGCCTAGCCGCCGCACATAGGATTTCTACAATCTGTTCATACAAACTGTCCAGAATAACTCTATGCTCAGCCAAACCACTTGATCCAACGCTGCACCTTTCAAACTCATGGGGGAAATCAACGTCTCGCAATTTACTGGAGCATAAATTATGATAGGTTTGCGTTTCTGACTTAGTTCTTTCACCCCAAAAGACAGAATTGCAGCCCGCCCCCCCAGTCATCAATTTAGGTTTCACAACTTCTAAGTCGCAATCCAGATGAACCGATAGATGATCTGAAACGTAATCATCCTCCGATACATTCACATTTGCAGTAGTGTGCCAAGCTGATACAGATACCACACAGTGATCTAACCATCTCCTGCTTCCGCGCACATCACTTATTAAAGTGTAGGTCCCACTATCAACCCCTCCGTTTCTTTACATCAGCACAAACCCAGGATTGGAATCGAATCATTGTTATTAGAAAACAATGAACTCAAACAATTAAATGATAATTTGTCTAAAAAAAACGACCTATTTAAGAAAGTGACAAACAGTCCAGCTAAATTAAGGCCATCTAGTGCCAAAAAACAGAAAACCAAACGATTGACCAGCAATAAACAAACCCAAACCGAAACACCAGATAACGAGAAAAGTCACAAGACTACAGAAATAAACAAAAATTGTCCTACTATTAACAATAAACAATCCGCAAGTTCAAACCCTAACAATAAGAAAAGAAGTAAAATATGTATTTTGAGTTCAGACAATAATAATAAGATTCTGAGCATTGCAGAAGACTCTTTTACTAGATCAGAAATCTGTCACCACATAACACCTCATGGAAATGCAAGCTTATTACTAAAAGGATTAAAAGACAAAGTATCCGACTTTACGTTAGAGGACTACTGTATAATCATGTTGGGTGAAGAAGACTTCAGAACAACGAACAGCTACTTTGACATTATTATGCATATCAGACATGTATTACAGGAAATCAACCATACTAACTTTATTATATGCGCTTCAACATATAAATGCGAGAACTACACTAATTTATACAATTCAAGGGTGGAGACCTTTAATAACTTACTTTTCTTGGACATACTGACGCACGAATACGCATATCTAATAGACAGCAATAAAAATCTAACCTATGACTACACTGAGTATAACAGACTGACTGGCGCAATAAATAACACTGGAATACAAATAATTTTTAAGGATATAATTAAATTAATTGATGACATAAAATATAATAACCAGATGATATCGACTGACATGAATTATAGTATGGATAATTTGTCACAAGGTGAACTTTTTCGTCACTAAACATCTCCATGTAATGCACCAGAACATAGCAGGTTTATTGAACAAGTCGGATGCACTTACAGTATGTCTAACTGAAGTTACAGAAAAAAACATACAAGTAGATGTATTATGCTTGACAGAACATTTTATGATGGAGGGCTATGAAAACCAGTTGAGCATATGAAACTACTGTTTAGCCGCTCACTATAGTAGAAAAGAAGTTAAGAGAGGTGGTTCATGTATCTTAATTAGAAATGGACACGAATCGAAAGAGTTACTAAGAATCTCAAAAATTTCAATAACAGGGACATTTGAATGCTGTGCCATTGAGCTCACCAAGTACAATACGGCCTTTGTATGTGTGTACCGAATTCCAAATATGAACAATCTCCATAGTTTCTTTCATCAGTTTGAAACAGTCTTACACGAATTATCAAAGAATGCCTATAAAAATATTGTCATAGCTGGCGATTTCAATATAGACATATTAAAAAGGAATTATCAGTCGATAGAGTTTGAATGCCTTCTACTTAGCTTCAACCTAAAACTAGCAATAAATCAACCAACTCGAACGGAAAGTGGGACATGTATCGATAACTTTGCACATAATTACAACAAACGATGTGAATCTGAAATCTTAGAGTTTGCCCTTTCAGACCACACAGCCCAGATTTTAAAATGCCCGGTAAATAAAATATGTACGATCGACAAATACGGTGCTATTAGACGAAATTACAGCAAGGAAAATACATCTAAATTTAAATATTATATGAGCAAAGTTTATTTCTCCGAAATATATGAAACGGATGACCCTAACATTGCGTACAACAAATTTCATGAAATATTTTCTTTATACTACAACCTCTGTTTTCCTAGGACTATGATTAAAATAAATAAAAAAACCAAGGTGGATATCTAAAGGTATTAAATCCTGTAGTAAGAAAAAACGGCAACTCATGTGGACCTACAGATTAAAAGCAAATGAATTAAATAGAACTCGCTTTAAGGAATACTCTAAGCTTTTTAGGAAAATCATGACTCTGACGCAGCGTTCACAAAACAATTATAAAATAAAAACATCACACAATAAATGTAAAACCGCCTGGCAAATAATAAATCAAGGTAAATTTAATGTACCTAAAAATTATATTTCGAAAATTAAAATCAAGAATGACAAAATTACGGACGCGAAACAAATTGCTAATCAATTCAATGACTATTTTATTAATAAAATACAACCCATCCAGTCTAGTGATAAAACTACACGGCCCATTTTTAACAAAAAAAACTCGATGTTTATGGCACCCTGTACACCACAACAGACACAGAAAATTATTAGGGCCTTAAAAAACACAAACAGCGTGGGGTACGATGGCATATCAACCAAAGTAATAAAAGCTGTAGCATCGGAAATAAGCGACCATTTGTCTCATATTATAAATTTATGTATTGTAGCTGGCACGTTTCCTGACGCACTAAAGATAGCTATCGTTAAGCCATTATTTAAGAAAGAAGATAGAGAGCTCATGGAATTCTACAGGCCTATTTCCCTGATTCCTATCTTCTCGAAAATATTTGAGAAATTCATTCAAAAGGAGTTAAACGGTTATCTAGAAAAAACAATATATTATGTAATGAGCAAAAGGGATTTCGCGAAAATAAGACTATAAATATGGCGATATACGACTTCTTATACACGGTGTTGACAAAAGTGGACAAAACAACACCTGTGTGTGCTATCTTCTGCGATATGACACAAGCATTTGACCACGTAAACCATGACATTTTAATAAAAAAACTTGACGCTTATGGTATAAGAGGTACTGTTCTTAATTTAATTAAATCCTATTTAGACAACAGAAAGCAAAAGACAGAAATCACTAGAATTAATATAATAACTAAAAAGGAAGAGATATACTTATCCGATGAACGTCAAACTACTTTTGGTGTTCCACAAGGTAGTGTATTGGGACCTCCACTTTTTACACTATATATTAATGACTTGCCAAAATCAATTTCACACCCTATGACTTTATTTGCAGATGATAGCACAGTGACAATTTCTAGTAATAATAATGACATGATCCAATATAAACTTGACATTCACAATACCTTGACATCTATAATAAAATGGTTAAACAATAACAATTTAAAGATTAATTTAGATAAAACTAAAATCATACATTTTAGCCAACGATTGAATACAGAAAATATGGACATAAATATAGATAATAAAATTGTTGAAATAGTGAATACTACTAAATTCCTTGGATTAACAATTGACAAAAGACTTGACTGGAAATCACAAATCGAGAACATTTGAAAAAAAATTAGTAGTTCTGCATTTGCATTGCACTCACTAGCTGCAGTGGTGAATGTAGATACCTTGATTGCAGCCTATCATGGCTTAGCTGCGTCTCACCTAAGATACGGTATCATATTTTGGGGAAATTCTACCGACGCTAACAAGGCATTCAAGGCCCAAAAGAGATGCATTAGATCTATGTTTGGGCTAAAAACGGTTGATACATGTAAACCATATTTTAAAAGGTACAAGATATTAACTCTTCCGTGTCTATATATCCTAGAATCCGCAATGTTTGTTAAAACAAACCCGAATCTGTTCTCACGTCTACAGGACGTTGTACCGCGTAACAGACGGGATATGACCATTCTTCGCGTCTACCCAGCAAAAACGGCACTCATGCGCAAAAGTGTCGTATGCATGGCGCCTACTATATTTAACATATTACCTAAACGTTGGAAGGAGCTAAATAGTAATGCATTTCAGCGCCAATTAAAAATGTTTCTTTCGCAAAAAGCATATTATAGTGTCTCCGAATTTCTAGCCGAAAAGGTCTTTGATTGAATAATTGTGACTTTTCCTGACACTAATATTAAATTTATATGACCACGGCTGTAATTTTCTTGACATAATTTCTGTAATTTTTGACATTAAACTTGTAATTTTGACATCTATCTTGCAAATTTGACATAAATCTTTTAATGATAAACATGTAGTAACTTTGACATTATTCCTGTATCTTATTGACATTAAAGTTTTGCCTTAAATTTAATTTTGACATTATAACATAAAAATAATTTCTAATCTGTAAAGTTTCTAAATTAAAACTAGGTAATAGCATTTTTCGATCTATTGTTAATTCTTTTCATTGTTATGGAAATATTTGTACGCCGATACTTACGACTAAACATGATTGGACTTAAACTATGTAATATCTTGCATGCTCATGTATGTATACAATGTTTAACAAATAAAGAAATCTTATCTTATCTTATCTTATCTTGGTCAGAACAAATATTCATTAATTCTTTATAGAACATCTCTTGGGGGTGAGCGTTGAAATCACCCAATATAAACACATTCTCTATATCATAACCTGCTATGGTAGCACTAATCTCACTTAATACATCTGTAAAAGTTGGTAAACTATCCGGACAATTTGTAGGCATGTATACAGTAAAACAATAATATTACGACCCTTTGACGTGGCTGTAATGGCCGCTAACCGAGGACTGCTACAGTCAACAACAGAGACCTTCTCAAAAATGCCCTTCCTCCAGGGAATGGCAACCCTGGGGGGGTTGCCATTCTCTGGAGGAAGGGCATTTTGTGGTCTTCCTCTCAACAGAGTCCACAGCCGACTTACCCGTACACTCGAAGTCAGGGCTGATTGTTCCTAACATTGGAATGTCATGGGGAAGCACCCACGTCTCTTGTAGGGCTACCAAATCAGACCACACACATATATCCTTAATATTATCTATGGATCGTTTACCCGACTCACAATAAAAACTAGTTAACTTAAGATATTTACTACAAATTTTTCTATCCATAAATTACGACATTAATTTGACTATAACTTTAGACTCCTGAGATTTGGTTCGATATACGTTTATAAACATTGCTTAAATTTAAGAGACGTTTGAAAAAAAGTTAAACAGTCGCGTATCATTTGTTATATAAACCTCTAGCTATCTAGTTTTGGGACTCACTGGAAAATAATACAATATAACCTAGCTGTCGGTAATATTTTAAGCTACTCACTTGTGGTAGCCTGTATGTAAACGTGCTTACTTGGTTACCTGAACAACTAACTATTTCTATTTATATCAGCTGAAGGGTGGCCTGAAGCATTCAGATGGTTTTCAAAGAGAACTCAAGATTCAAGCAGCAAGTTGAAGAACAGCGTCTTCCAAGGCCCGATACGAGCTGTTCTACGTGAGGAGATCACAGTGCTTGAGAGAACAGAGGCAAGAGACTCTGAGTTTATAGACGAAGCGTCATTGTACGACCCCGTCAGTCAGTAGTTTTGCTTGTTTGTCGCCGATGGGTTTTCCCTAGTCTAACTTCATTAGTAAGTCATCAAATAGTCAGTGCATCACCTTCGGTAGGTAAACAGTAGTAGGCGTTTAAAGTCAGTGCTAAGAGTTTTGTATTTTTTTTAACATTAGTGTGTTTATATGGACTTGTTAAACACCGTTAAATTTTGATCGTTTTAATCCTTAAAAGGGGTCATTGTACTCATCATTATGAACCACTTTTACTACGGGACCAACCCTGTAATCGTGAAAAAAAAAATCAGTTGATCCATAGATTTATGTTCGCATAACTCTACATAATGTATGGATCAACTGATTTTTTTTTACGGTCCCGTAGTAAAAGTTGATTAATGATGAGTACAATGACCGCTTTTAAGGATTAAAACGATCAAAATTTAACTGTGTAGAATGTTTATTGAATAGTAAAATAGTACTGAGTTTACTATTTTACTATTCTATAAATATATTCTGTAAAATGTTTGTAAAGTAAGTTAGCCTAAGAACTTGTTATGTATATGGTTGTACACAATTAGAATAAGATCTTATTGTATGCGGCTTGTGTTTATATGTTAATAATAAAGACTTTTAAAATCAAAATCAATAACTTCATTGTAGCTGGCATTGGGGAAATGTTTGGCAGTGGACGTTTACAAGAAAATAATAATTAATTGTGTGCATTGACTAATCAATCAATAATAAATACAATTTAACATCATTATCCTTAGCGCTTATTATTTACTGTGCTGTCAATTATAGTAGGAGGAAATTAGGTACTGAAAAATGAGATTATAATAGCGACCACGAGCCGATGTTGTTACTCATTTCAGTTTGTTTAGTACCAGTTGCATGTTTATTAATCATTTTAATAAGTGTCATTTATACTTTGAAAAATATGACTTCATTTTTAATAGATTGAGTAGTTGTTTATTTATTCATTTAAAATGAAATCTTTCATTGCCTTTGGTTTATTATTTTCTCTACGGACTATCAGTTTGGCTGCGGACGTGACCGTTTATGATGGTTTTGATAATTGTGAGTAACGTTTGCATGTTTTCAATGCATTGACAAAATAAATATACCAAATACACATACATACAATATAACATGTTTTCACGCCTCTAAGCTGGCTAACATGTTTGTGAGATTGATAATTGGGAACGCACCCACGATACATTGGACTACCTTGTTGGTCTCGCGGTCATCACAGACGCCAGCTGCTGAACTGGAGGTCCTGGGTTCTATTTTTATGATTGAACACATGAAACAGTATCAATATAATATATTTATGTTTATATATTTGTCTATAGATAATTAATTTTTGCCAACATTAAACAATATCACTGTCTATCCTGGTACAATTAGACGTTGCTCATTCTCATCATAAGAGAGACCTTGTAGGTAATCCGATACTTTTTTCTTGCAACGATCTGTGTTGAGTGGATAAATATTAAGATTTTTATTAAGTTTATTGTAGATAAAGAGACCACCTCCCCAAACGGATATACAATATGTTATGAGTGACTGGCAATGAGCAAAGTATATTCGCTTCAAGAAATGAAGATCAGCCATGTGTCGTAGGTTTAAAAAAAAATGAGTTTCCGAACCCGTCCCGATAAGATTTTATGTGTTCCTAGAAGTTTCGATTTTTATCTATAGTCACGTCTAAATATTTGATGAAGTCAACCCGCTCCAATTTAGTACAAGAGCATAAATGCGGAGTACACTCATGTGGAAGAATAGCAAGATTCTGGCTAAACTCCATGTCTGATCTAATACTAAAGCAAATGTATTTAGTTTTACTGGTATTGAATGTTAAGACATTGTCATTTAGCCATTTTCTCACAGTATTAAATCCGGAATGAGCTGCATCAAATACTTCGTTCCAGTTATCAGTAGAGAAAAGGAGAGCAGTATCGTCCGCAAAAGAGATGATTTCGCCCTGGAGAAGTATTATGTTAGTAAGGTCGTTAATATATAAAAGGAATAAGGTTGGCCCCAATATGCTACCCTGTGGAACCCCGTGTGTGACTAATTGGTCAGTGCCGGCAAAGTTTCCGACACGAACACACAGCGGCGGTTTGTAGCTAGCTAGCTACACTAGCTTTCGAATAGTTTCAACTCCATGCCTCTGATTCCCAGCCTATCTAGCTTGGTCAAAAGGACTGAACCAGAGATTGTATCAAAGTCCTTTGCTAGGTCTAAAAAGATGGTCAGGCCCTTCTTTTTCCGATCCAGATTATCACTGATATAACCTAAAACATTGTTTACCGCTTGTTCAGTAGATTTACCATTTCGAAAGCCGACTGGGTGAGAGCAAGTTATTATTTTCAAGGTGTCTAGTAAGGAGGTTTGACATAGATGGGAGTATGGATATTGGCCTATAATTGGTGATGAAATCTCTGTTTCCACCCTTATGTATAGGGCAGACTTCAGACTACTTTAACGATTCAGGAAAACTTTACTAGTGTTTGTGACGTCTTTCATTACTTTCCAAAGCTTTTTATTATCATTTTGAGCCGATTGGACAAGTTTTTTTTTCATAAGCTCTTTTTTAAGTATTAAGTTGCAGTAGTTTCTGTGGCGTGTGTATGTCAATTTTGAATATGGGGTTATCTGGCGAAAGTTTTGATATTTTTATGCCACTTCTCTCTGTTTCTCATACAACGCAGTAGTCCTTGTTATCCAAGGTTTTATAATCTTCTTTCTTCGTGATAAGGTAATGCCTTTGGTGTGTTTATGAATTGCAGCCTGAAGACAAAAGACAATATGTCCCAGAGAAAAATTTGGATCAATCGATTCGTATACTAGTGTGAAGTCAATTTTTGACATTTCGTCTTTTAAGCCCTTTTCGTCGATTTTTTTAATGTAGTTATCGCATAATGTTGTGGTTTCTTAAAGTTCATCCATAGTAAAATCCGGGTAGTGATCAGTCAAAGTTGATTCTGGTACAATAGTGTTGCAAGCATTTTTAGTTTTTACTCACTGGCCTAACGTATGCGAAGGCAGCAGGCCGTGACTAGCAGCTAAAGTAAGGTAACGCTCACCATGAACGTCGATTTTGTCTGAATTGATTGCGTTTACGTCTCCCATCATTATTATGTTTTTGAAGGACGAGTAATTTATTAAAAGATCATTTAGAGATTTAAGGAACAAGTCTAAGTTTGTAATAGACGGTGACCGATATATTGCAATAATTGCAATTTGATTTTGGAGTGTTGCTATCAAACAGTTACCCTCGCCAAAGTTTGGTTCCTCAATTGTAGAATCAAGGTGCTCCCTATAAAATATGACAACACCATCGTTTTGTTTAACATTATTTTTTGTCATAGACGAATGATAACCCAATAAGTTGGGTATTATAGTTGTGGACGACAGCCAGCTCTCTGTAAGAACAAGTACATCACAATGCAGCTTTATTATAGTCAATAATATTTCAAAACCACTAATATTACAGTTTATGCTTCGTATATTTTGAGTGAGAACTACGAGGTTATCAGAGGAAGGCAAAATTACTTTATGAAAGTCATCGATTTCGGCATACTGCGATTCTGATACTGTTACCTTATCAATTTTATCAGCTAAATCATTTATGTTATCGAATGTTAATGAGGTGTTTAGTATAAATGTCAAAAATAAAAATATAAGTTGGAAAAAAGGATCTTACATTATTCATAAGTGAAGATGTAACGCCAGCCAAAGTTCCTGATGTAAATAAGAGAGCAAAGTTGCAGCTGTACGAGAAACTTATAAAAGACATAGGCTGCAATAGTAGTTCACATTTTGGTTTTGTTATTACATAATGGTATCTCAATGCGTTGATTGATTCATGGTTTATGTGTAGTAATGTGGTTGTGTTATATATTTTTGTAAAATTATTTATTAGGAGTGATATAATAGTAAGTAGAATCTGTAGTGTATTGTAGTGTGTTATAATAACAAGTAAACAAAAAACAGAGGCATGCATTCGGAAATTGAGCCTAACAGTAGGTAGTCATTGCGAAGGTTTCAGCTTGTCTAGATCCAGTTCGGTGGTTATACGGATTTGGGAGCAATCGGCACTTTTCTTCAAATAAATCATACCATTTGAGGTCCAGCAGAAATCGTAACCATAGTTCTTTTGAAATGATCTGGCGAGGTAAAACATTCTGTGCGTTTTATGAGTTAAGGTTCCAGACAGGTATAAAGGTTTGAGTTGATGCAGTGGGTTTAGGCGGGTTGTGTTTAGTTTTTCCCCTTTTGTTCTAGATTTATAGATCCGTCTTTAGAGTTAAGGCGATAAATGTCCCTGATATTGGAATGATTCAAAATAAAAAAATCCAATCGAAATCAAAATATTTTATTTCACATAAACCAACATGGGCACTTATGAAACGTCAGAAGCTAGAGCTGCACGGTTCCAATTGGTCGTTTCCTATAGAGAAGAGCCGGCAAGAAACTCCGCGGTTACTCTTTTAAAAATAATTGGCTTTTACAATGTTTTCAAATTACAGTAGGTATGGGAGGACAGCGTAGGCCTGTTAACAAGTACCAGGGTACTTGATAAAATAAAAAATGGTCTACAGGTCTAAAGTCTACAAGGCCTACAAAGTCCTCACATTTACAAAATATATATGTATAGAAGAATCCATCAAAAGGACAGATAATATAAAAACCTATTAAAACCAAGTAGCATGATGTAGTTGACTAATTATTATTTTTTCAAAGATTATTACTTCTTAACTGATGATCGTAATCAAAAACTGATTAATGTACTGTGAGGCCTGGTCACTTAGCTAGACGTTACTATAAGTTTTTGTGTTAAATATATCACATATCACATATATTCACTTTTAATCACTAATTTAAAAATTAATATTGCGAGCACTCAAGTACACTTGTTGTCGCGCGCACACGGTGTTACTCATTTCAGTTTGTTTCGAACTTACAGTTGCACGTTTGTCATTTACACCTTGAAAAATATTGCTTAATTTTTAACAGATTGATTAGTTGTTTATTTATTCACTTAAAATGAAATCTTTCATTGCCTTTGGTTTATTATTTTCTCTACGGACTAGCAGTTTGGCTTCGGACGTGACCGTTTATGATGGTTTTGATAATTGTGAGTAACGTTTGCATGTTTTCAATGCATTGACAAAATAAATATAAGAAAAAACATACAATATAACATGTTTGCACGCCTCTAAGCTGGCAAACATGTTTTGTCAATGTCTTTTTATCGGGTCCATCTCATCTTTGATCTTTCAAATTCACTCACAAGCACTGACACATAACTTTTGCATAACACATTACATCATTGGCCATTTTGTAATTCCTTACATCGTAATTTCTTTGGTGTACCTATGTTGGGTTACGTATGTTGGGTTACGTACGTCAAATACACAGACTACACTATGGTCAAATAGGACGTTTCGAAATGTTGCCACTACATAAAACGTAAAAAGTTTATTGAGGATGATATTCTCTTAGCATGTATATTTCCTTTTTTTTAATTTTTATATTCTTGTTTGTTTCTATCACATTTAAATTAAATTGTTTTATTTTGCTTTAAGTACGCTGTACCGTACAGCGTCCTAATAACTGTTTACTTTAAAAATACTGCACCGGACGACGTCGTTACATCGGCGTCGGCTGTCGCTGAAAACCAGCGCTGAGGCTCGGCATAGGGTCGCAGCATAATGCTGAGCGATAGCCGTTTTGCGTGGATGTGACGCATGTCAACCAATTCTTATTGTATTTTTTGTTGTTTTTTATGTTCTTTTTTGCGACACGTTTACGCAAATAAAGATTTTTTTTTGGGTTCGATTCCTGATTGGGAAGTGTTATTGAGGTCTTTACTACGAAATTCCTCAGTGGCAGCCCGCAGAGTCAGTACTGCTGTCTGGTTGATGGTCAAAGGTTCGCTTCCTATTTATTACACGGAATTTCAAACTGGCGAAATATTGCTGTTCTAGCTATGAGAAAATAAATGATTTGTCTATAAACGTAAGAGCCTGTATCTACAGGCTCTTACGTTTAAAGACAAATCATTTATTTTGTAGTGACCGAATCTAATAAAACTCAAAATTAAATATAATTTATGTAATTGTTTAAAATTAAAATCAAAAATAATTTATATACATATTTACAAAGTAACTTAACAACTAGTATTATATAAAATCAAAAATCAAAATAAAATATTTATGATAAGTAATTTACTTAACAAATATTCAACATACAAACACATATTTTGTATTACTAGATAATTACTAATCTGCTAACCGGCGCGGCGCGGCGGCGTAGGTATGACGCTTCCTTTGTTCTACCGGCCAGCGGGCCCGCTACGTTTACGTCACACGAACCGGTTGCGTGTGCGCGAAGGCACTATCGCTGCGTTGCGCTCACGCAAGCGCGGTCCGAAGTGTGGACCCAATAATAGACTGTATAACTGGATACTTAGTCTGAGGTATAATCTATGGTGTGGACCGCCTCGTCAGTAAGTTCAAAAGATCTTATCGCGACCGTTGTCCATTTGAAATCATAGCTTCGCCGCGATTAACATTGACTGTATTTCTGCTGAACTTAGTGCTATCTATTCTATTTGTACTACTCCTTCTTCTTAGTGTAACTCTTGTGTGTGTGACTGTAACCTGTGTCTGTGCAATAAACTTTCTTCCTTCTTCTTGAGTACTTCGGACTTTTCTTCATCCCTTCGTACATTCATTTTCACACACGCCTACCCTATCTACAATTTCGAAAAGGCCACTTCTAAGAAAATAGAATTGATTCTAGCTACCAAAAGGTAGTTTCTTTTGGAGAGGATCTCTTAAAATGTTTTACAATATTTTTATATATTAAATTATGATACGTTACTTCTACCGCCCTTTTGTGAACACAAGCGTGATGGTATGTTACTAGCTTGTGTCCGTGACTTCGGTCGCGCGGATGTCGCGAGACACCACAATATACGTACTAAAACATTACCCACATTTTTATAAAACTTCCCTGTACACTACGTTTGTAGTTTTGGACACATCAGCCAAAATATACAGGACTGGTGACGAGGGAGCAAACGACGTACAGTTTGAGTAGTTCCCATTGCTTGCGAAGTTTTTATTTTTTTTGTGATTTAGTGGACGCCTGCGTTCCTGCATCAGCATCATCATTCTCTTGTCGTTATCGCAATTTCTCTGGGGTCGGCGCGGATCTTTTTTTCCATACTTCTCTAAAAATAAGTTCCTACATATTCTACCTAAAGGCACAACACTGACACACTCACTGATAGATTCTTACAGGTTATTCCTGATGAACGGCTATACACACGCTTTCCGTGTTTTTTGTGTACGTTTTAAGAACTATCATATAATGGTATAAAATAATATGAAAAGAAAAAATATCACAAAATATCAATAGTAAGGAATCGAACTTAGTACCACCATGTGGTAGTGCGAACATGTCATGTTTGCAAAGCAGTCGCCGGACCACTAAGCTACCTTTGTTGAAAGTTGTCCAAAATAGCTGTTCTTATACAACATGTCTTGGAATTAACGCACACCACCAAACGCCCCAATTAGAATATTATGTTATAAATCATAATGCATACACTGAAATTGTATTTTTATGTGTAAAACATTGTTTTTTTTTTATTAAATTAGTTAGTAGTATAAATGTACGAACGCACACAGTCGCGCAAGTATAAATGATACATGATATTTAACCGACGAAAAAAAACGTTGGACGTTCTCAAGTCGACGCGTATTTTTTTTTTTTTTTGTTTTACCACGCATAACTTTTTACAGAGTCTACTTAGTCCAATATAGATTATTCTTTTTTTTATTGGAAAGGGTATACCCCAAAGTTGGTCCCATGTATATTTGGAAAAAAAAATCCAACCCTAAGGGTGGGAAAATAGAGGTGATTTATTGTTCACTCACAGATTTGAATGCTGAGTTGTGTATTATTACTCTACTCAGTGCCACATATGCTTGCCCTTTGGCAAACAATTAGTGGATTATAGCCACAAAAAATTATAAAATAAAAACTTTTTAACAAAAAAATTGAACCGTCGAAAAAACTGAAAAGCAATTATCATTATTTTTTTTGCATGCAATTGATACATATTCTGTATGGTTAAACATGTGGACATTGTCTTTAAATAAGACTGTAACACCATTATACCATGTTTAAGGCAAAAGATTTATCTTATCTTATCTTATTGTTATAAATGTTAGATTTAAATACATATAATGTAAATATTATCTCTATTACAATAAAGCCAAAATCACTTTTAACCACATATTGTCAGTTAAAATCATTATTAACTACCGATTTTCAGACAAAACTAGTTTTGAGCCAGCCTCAAGCTTCTTGGCATGAAATTGACAGCAAATCTCAATATCGGCGAAAACATTGAGTCTAAAGCACAAACGGCGGCCTAAAAGCTGGGCATCCTGAACAAGGTTAAGCGGTACTTCACACCGGGACAGCTTTTAACCCTTTACAAAGCACAAGTTCGATCGAGTATGGAGTACTGCAGTCACCTGTGGGATGGCTCAGCTAAATACCAACTCGCCATTTTAGACTCAAAGGAGCGCAGAGCTATGAGACTCATTGGCGATAAAAAGGCGGTGGAGGCAAAGCTTCACAGTTTGGCTCACCGGCGAAGTGTTGCCTGTCTGTCCGTCTTCTACAGACTGTACTTCGGGGAGTGTGCTCAAGAGCTACATGAGCTCATCCCACCTTCACCTTTTTATCATCGAGAGTCCAGACGCACTGCGGGATACCACCCCTATTTGGTTAATATACCATATATACGCACTAAGCGTTTCTCATCATCTTTTCTGATGCGCACAGCTAAGGAGTGGAATTGTCTGCCTGCGTCTGCATTCCCGAGTTCATACAACCCGAATCTCTTCAGGGCGAGAGTGAATAGGCTTCTTCTGGGCAAGCTCGTTCCACCGTAGATCTAATCCCTGCCTCTGGGCTGGATTGAGGTCAAGAGTGAGCTCACTGTCAATAAAAAAATAAAAAACACTTTTGACCAACGTGTTCAGTCAAAATTACTTTTGCCTGATTTTTCAGTTAAAAGTACTTTTGACCGATTAAGACTTTTGACTGTGACATATAGATATACATAGAAGTGACCGCGGAGAAATTCATAATCATTTCAGATGAAAGCAATGCTTTTCATACAATCATTGAAAAACATAATATGTTGGTAACTCACTATAGTATAAAGCCGTGTACGCACGAACCAACAAAAACATGGTGAACACGAACATCGACAACTTTGTTCGCACGTGCGTACCTCTAACGAACATCAAACACTGGTGTTCGTTATTGGTACAGTCAGCATCAAAAGTTGATGACCACATTTAGATTTTCAAAATCGCTGTACACCGTATTATACCTAAATCGCTCAACATGACAAGCGCCAGAAATAAATGATTATCATAAAAGGGCATAAGTAGGTGACCATCACTTTTCAAAAGTTGCTAAACAAAGTTATAGTAAAAAAGCATAACATTCTTCGTCTGTAAAGTCTCTGAACAAATTTTTGACAAAAATAGCATACCATCGTTTATCTCTAAAGTCCCTGAACAAAATGAAATGTTTTTTGGGTTTAATATGTCTGTGTATTTTTTACATTCAAGGGTAAACAGTTTTTCAAATACCCCCACAACTATGTTTCCCAAAGAATTGAATTAAAACGGATTTTGTGTAAATTTTGAAAATGAGTCTTATATGTATACAGATACACACATATTAGGTTCTAATTCAATCGTACTATAAAAATCATAAACTAAGTCGACGGTATGAATTTGAACAGAATCTGCGTGATTTTTGAAAATGAGTCTTATTGCTTTACAAATAAGGTTACAATTCAATCGAACAAAAAAAAATATTAATTACGTCGATGGTATAAATTCAAACAGAATCTGCGTGATATTTGATAGTGAGTCTTATAGCTATACAAATAAGGCTAATCTTAATATAGAAAGCTTAGATGACGTCGACAGAATATTTTTTAAGCGGAATATGCTTACCTTTACAATCGTGCTTGCGAGCTTATTTTGAAAAATAGGCTTAAAAATGTGCTTGCCGCTTGAAAACCCACTTCTAATATTTCTCATTGATATTATGAAAAAAAAACCATTTTTTTTTGGAATTTTAATTTCGAAATTTACATGCATAATTTTTTTTTTTTTTTACATGATTTATTTTGGATAGGACAAGATTGGATTTATAACTCTGAAGATAATAACGAGCACTTTTTTAGTTTGCAGTTCAGCTACTTTTGATAGTATAAGTTTACACGCTACGTATCCGAATCCGAAACAAAGTAATGTTCAGTAACATTTGTTATTTATGATGTTAAGTTATTTTTGGACGTTGCCGTGATTACACTAGATAACCAAAACAAGCATTTTATATTGTTCAGTGACTTTTGTAAAACTGAATGTTGTCATATTTTCGGATATTATAACGATCAGCAATTTTTGACAAAATGGTGTTTAGTGACCTTTGACGAGTAGTGTTCAGTTAATTTTGAACTTTAATGATGTTCATTCAATACTGGCGCCATATCTTGTTGAGCGATTTATGGGTGAAATAGTGTACAGTGATTTTGAAAATCTGAATGTGATCATCGACTTTTGATGCTGACTGTACGCACGTGCGAACAAAGCGTTCGACGTTCGTGTACACGGCTTTAGGTACGGTGTAACTGTACTAACTACACTTCGGGTTAATTATAACCAAACTGTTTCCTCTTGCAGAGCTGGATTCTATCTCTAATGCATGCAATTTCAGTACATTCATGTTTGAACATTTCGCCTAACTAAGATTCTCGTTGTTTTTAGTTGACGCAGAACCTGGTGCTGAACTAAAACCGATAGCAGTGTCCCAGTTCCCGTGGAAGTTCAGTTATAGCTCTAGAGTTTTGTTTGCTATGATTATTTTTTTGAAGAATAAATCGCCGAGTGTGACTGCGATCAATGTAACTTACGTGACAGGTAAGCTTCAAGTTTGTAACTTTCTTCCTAAGACTAGACGGAACCTTCTCTGTCCGTGAGTCTTAAGAAATTTACAAACTCTAGCTGCGCCCCACGGTTTCACCCGCATAAGTTTCGATCCCGTGGGAATATCGGAATAAAAAGTATCTTATATGTTAATCGTGGTTATAAACCGTCTGTGTGCCAAATTTCATCCAAATCCGTTGAGTAGTTTTTGCGTGAAAGAGTAACAAACATCCATCCATCCATACAAACTTTGACGTTTATAATATTATAGTAGGAGATTAGTAGGACTAGCTTTTGCCGACGCTTCGCCCGCGTAAAGGTAAACGTACCTATTACCGGGAGTCATAAGTCTATGTCCTTACCCAGGGCATGGCCTATGCGTGGTGTAGGCGTGGTGTAGGTAACAGACAGACAGATCGAATTAATTTCGAATTCATAATGCATGCATGGCTGGATGTATTCCTACACGACTGAATTAACGAAGAGCAAACAGAGAAAAATATTTTTTGATGTACGATTTCCGACCGACTTGGTCAAACTCAAAGTTTTGTTCGATAGCGCATTAACTGTCAGTTTCTGAGGTTTGTTAACCGGAGTTTATCTATTCTTGTTTCTGAACGCTCAGTTAAGGAACGGAATAAGGAATGCTGATAACTCTGTCGAATGTATAACTATCGTAATAGTTCATGGAAGACATCAGGAACAGCACAACTAAGGAGGGCAAGGAGGGGCAAACTACGGGAAGGGAGGAAGTTTAATACGAGCTGCTGACCGACGGCGCCATCAATTTGTCAGTGATGGCCCTCGAAAATATATTTTGGCGTTCTTATCGACACAAGTTGGTCAAAATTGGCATACAATAATAAGCGAGGGCGGCCGTCTCTCTACCCTGACCTCCACCCGCGGCAGACTGTACTTGCAACGCTCGATATAAGACGCGGACAGCGCGTCATCTCCTGCCTTCGTCATTTCTTAGAGTACGACCAGAAAAAGTTGTGTGGCAGTCAGCGTTTGCCCGCGTCGCCGCCACCGTGAAGTCGCTTGTAGTCACTGGTCTGCTCGACTGTTTAGAGCCCTCGATCGACACTATGTATTTAAGCAATTGAGTTACTTAGGTTAAAATAGTGTAGCTACGCAACTGAAACTGCTCGCAGCGTCTCTGCCGGCCGCAATTGGCTGAAATTGAGTCCTCGTCGTCGCGTGACCCTTACGGTCTGCGACCACTGAACGACACAATCATCGGTATCCTCGCGAATGGTCTCAGCAATCAAGTTGTGGGTTTAAATGTATGCTGACTCGTATGACGTCAGTATTACGTACAGTCACGAGCAAAAGTATGTATACAAGCGGCTTTATTCAAAAGCGATTTAATCCTTTATTTTTGAATAAAATTTTATGTTGTTACGAACAGAGCATTTTCGAACCCATAGGTTTATGTAATGTGTCGTATTTCAACGTTGCATTCGTTATTTCACGAAAAAAGTGCAATTGAAAGTTGCCAAGTGTTTACATATTGGTGCTCGTGACTGTACATGCTCATTGTGAACTTTACTTACTTAGCAAACACAAGACAACAGCTGCAAGAAAAAAGTTGACGCGTCGTATAACCGGGTAGTCGCTTGGGTAAAAAAATAATTATTATATTTAGTCCGTCAGTTAGATTATCGAAAAATAATGGACACGTATTTTGTCTTTGGTCAATCAAACCAAAAATGACAAAGATAAAGCGCGTCAAAATTTGGGATTGGGGGTCGTGACGTCACTTGCTTGCAAAAGTGTCGCAAGCAAGTGACGTCACGCGGAACTTTAACGGGCGATATCTTCATCATTTTTTTATATAATTGACAAAAGAAAAAATACGGCTTCAATATTTTTTGATAATCTAACTGACGGACTAATTAGATTTTTTTTTGGAAAATAGCCTACTGTAGCATTTTAGCATTGCCACATAAAAACAAAATACATTTCATTTTAATCTGGCTTTCTGAAGAATTTTCTACGTTTTCAGACTGATGAAAAAAGTTTCCGACGCCTGCACTAGAGTATTATCCACTGGTTTTCGATCAATTCTGTACTACTATTTCAGGATGAAAAGAGTAATTTTGCTTTTATAATATGTTTCAGAATACGGAACTTTCGTGGCTGAGAATTATACAGAACGGTCTGGTCCGAGAATAGATGAAGAATATTATAGTCCTGCTTTCAGAACAAATTGGAAGCCCACTGAAATGAATGTAAACTTATATTCATCAAATATCTTGTGTGCGTCACTCTTAGTTGCTGAAGGGAGGGTGGTCACGACAATACCGAACGAGAAGAAGGCACAATGTAAGAGAATGTTATACTGTTACAATAATAAGAGCTTTTAACTGTTCTTGCCACGTTTCTCAGTAAATTGTCATCAATATTTTTTTTTTTTTAATTGATCATTAAAGCTGTCGGAAAAACTAATATTGATTCAATAGACGAAGGTAACTATTGATTGGTGTTATTTTCTTACAGATTATGATATTTCATCAGGACGCAGCTATGCGCCAGTATTAGTGGTGGATCTTATAAATCAATGTGAAGGTAAACCTTTCCTTACCTATGTTATTCTAATTGATGGATGTGCTTTAAGGGAGTGCAGTAATCATGAAATATTGCATATATTTTGATCATTTGCACTTTGTATGGAACAGCTTTTTTCATATCAGACTCTTGGTCCCTTGTTTTCATGAGTACTTCACTTTCTTACGGGCGACACCAATTCCCTATATATCGTCAGTGTTAGCTTAATGGAGGTAGAAAAATCTATCTATCTCTGGTTTGAACGTCCCAATAATCTATATCAGTAGCGGTCTGTATGATTATATAACCGGCCAAGTGCGAGTCGGACTCGAGTACAAAGGTTTCCGTACCAATAGATGATTGTTATGATTTTATTTTTAATATTTTACATGTTTAATTATTATTTCGTTATTTTTGTACCAAGTTTTTCAAGTAAGCGCATTTTACAAGTTAGACCTCTATAACTCCTGAACTAACAAAGTTATCTAAGCCGTTTTAGTTTTCCTTCAAAATTCATCACATGGACTACCATCATGATTTTTTTTAGATTTTTCGAGCCAGTCTTTTAGCTTTTAGAGGGCCGTACGCCCTATTTTAACAAAAAATGCGCTTTAAAGTTGAATATCTCGCAAACGGATTCCTAAATAAAAAAATCGTTTTAGCAACCTCTCAATGTTTTTAAAATACCTATCTAATGATACCCCACAATAGGGGGTAGACGCGAGAAGAAAAAAACCTTCCCCAATTTACGTGTAGGGGAGGTACCCCAAAAAAAATATTTTTCGTGATTTTATATTAAAGTTTCATTTTTCCAGCACTAACCCACTAACCGTTTGGAAGGTAAGCCGAGGACGAACGGGCGGACGGACGGACATGACGAAATAAGGGTTCCGAGACGTGAATTACGGAACCCTAATTATACTGGCTACCATCAGTAGCGATCTGTCAATAGGTTATTGGGTTCGGCCGCTAAAGTACATGTATCCCTCGTTTAACCTTACACACTAAATATTATCATGAATGCCATATCTATCATCTGAGTAAGTCTTAAGGAGCTGACAAAAACACAAATCTCCCAAAAAGGGAATTTGGTTTAATTTTTCTTTGTCAAATGTTTTAATTTATGGCAAAAAAATAATACCATGTTAATCTTGAGCAATGTGTCTCAGGACTAGGTTGATATCAAAACACGTTTTTGAAATAATTACGTTGTTAAAATTAGTAACAATAACGTATGTTATTAAGTACATTTGTATACAGAACTTGATCGGTTTTTTAAATTTTATTTTCGATTAGTAGAGACTCGGGCTGGTCGTGAAATTTTTTTTTAATAAAGTGTCGCAATTTTTTGTTCCTTTGATTTTTTACCGGAATATAGATTTGTTTGATTAAGTAACTACTCGGGCTTATAATTTAAAAACAAATTTAGGTACCAGACTATTAGAAGTGATATATATAAGCGCGTATAAGCGTGTAACATTTAGCCCTACGCCGGTTGTTACACTATAAGGGGCAAAATGTTACAACAAAAACCAAATGTAATATAGGTAATTACACAACGGGCACGTTCTACATCGTTACACATGGTTAATTTCAAAACGAATGATGTAATCAAATATTTAGTAACAATTTTATGATTTAAAAGAGTGTTTATGGAGTTTCTTGCCCGTTCTTCTCCATAGGTACCTACGCTTTGGAATGGGCAACTAGCTTCATCTTTCTGACTGATCGACCCTTTGACAGTTCAAAAGTGCCTGTAATTGGTTTAATTTAATTAAATGATTTGAGTTTGAGTTTTTTAATAATAATAATAATAAAAACAAACCAAACAAATATACAAACCTGATATAGTGGTGATAGATCGATTAGTGCGCCGCGCAATGATTGTTGATGTTACCATTCCACATGACGGGAACCTCGTGAAAGCTGAGAAAGATAAACAAATGAAATATCTTGACTTAGCACGCGAGGTTGTTGACATGTGGAATGTGAGCTCAACTGTCATTGTGCCGATTGTCGTATCGGCCAATGGCCTGATGGCCGACAGCCTCGATCAACATCTATCGAGGCTCTCGTTAGGCGGTTGGATCAAGGGCCTGATTCAGAAGGCAGTATTCCTCGATACGGCTCGCATTGTGAGGAGGTTTCTATCTCTGGAGCCCTAACCACCGGTAGCTTGGACCCTGCTCCCGACACCGGTGGATCACTATTTTTTTATATTTTTAAATGTTTTTTTTAATTTTTTTATTTAATCATACTAATATTTAAAAATGTAACAAAATAAGACGACTAAATAAATAAACGACATAATAATAATAATAATTTATTTATTTCCAAGTATATGGTATTTTTAGATCTTACACTAATAATGTTCCACATATACTACCATTGCTGGCGTAGAAATATAAAAAAAAAAAGTTAAGTACATTCAAATCATCACTAAATTAATTAAAATGTCAAAAAGTAAAATGAAAATTAATTTGTTATGTCCAAAATACAAGTTCTTAAGTCGAAGTAATACAGTGATATTAAGATTAATTGCAATGTCAGGAAATATAATGCAATGTCAGGAAATATTTTGAGTTTGAAGTGTTTTTATTAAGAGCAATGGTAGTGGCGCCGATTCCCTTGTTCACAAACTAAACTAAATTTAAGTTCAATGCATCTTTTTCTTTCTATTTAATTTAGAAAAGGACAGAAGATAAATATTAATTTAGTCCTGTCAAACTAGTCAGCGCCTGACGTAAATTGACGTATTTTTAGTAGCCATGTTTTTATTTACGTCTAATCTGTCTATGGAGTATCTTAATTTGACAGGACTAAACTAATATTTTGTCTTCTGTCCTTTTCTTAACGAAATAGAAAGAAAAAGATGCCCAGAACTTAAATTTAGTTTAGTTTGTGAACAAGGGAATCAGGGCCGATAATTTTAATAAATACAAATTGTTATGTCTACAACGTCAAACTGCAATGTCTATAATAAAGCACTATTTTGCCCGAAAATAAACAAAAACATAGTAACTTCCAACTTTTTACAAAACCATAATTTTTAAATGTTAGTCTTAAACCTCATAAAAATACAATTTAGGTAACTTCCAACCTAGAAGAAAATTATTGTCTTTATTAAACAAAAACCTAGCATAAATCAATGAAACACATTATGCCTCATGAAAACAAAATCCAAAACGAAGTCTGAATCAACAAAACATAGGTACAGACGCCAGGCCAAGCTACTCGAAACTGTCAACATTTTCCAATAGATAGATAGATAGAATACTCTTTATTGTACACCATACAAATTACAGAAACGCGACTTCGTACGCGGATCCTATTGCTTATGCCAGCGACAACGGTGTCGTCAAAATCGAAGTTCTGAAACGTCTGATGTCGAATTCTAAGAGCCCGGGGACGGAAAAACAGCGTGATGCACGAGACGATTCAAGACGTTCCAGATCTTTCATTTTTGTAAGTCAACAGGAAATGCCCATCAGACTAAACAACTTTTGCTAAGACGTCATTCCTACAGATATATGTTATAGTGTCGCTGGGCTTTGGAGTTCCACAACAGGTGTTCCAGATCTTCAAATTTATTCACACAGCAGAAAATGCTCTTCACGTGGAATATTTTTTGCTATGGCACCATTTTTATATCTCTTATACTTTAGCTGGTCTGTTGCGGTTCTGCGTCAGGTGTTCCATTTTCCAAAATAAATTATAGCCTATATGTTGCCCAGACTTAATACCTATACAACAAAAAAATTTTCTTACTGTAATTCCGCAGTGGATCCCAAGGGTACACTGAATTAACAATTATATTGCAAATAACTTTAAAAAAATATCTTTATAAACTATAGCTGTACCCGTGGCTTTGCCCACGTATCGCATAAGTATTTTTTTAATTCTATTTTAATTTTAATAATAGTTAGTGATAGTTTGTTGATTTACAGAAACACTCAAAAGATGCGTCCCATACTATACTATAGCTTAGATCCCTCAAAAACTATTTGGCTTAGTAAACTCAAAATTTGAAAGTTCTGTAGTTAGTTTACTGGTAAGAGACGTCAGGTTAATAAGGAAATTTAGGAGACGTCGAATAACAGAACTGTTATAATTTATTATAACACTTCTGTGTAAACAACGTTCGTTGTTTTTCCCTCGGTCTCATTCAATATGTACAGCGAGTCAGGACTGGTGACACGGGAGCAAGCGACGTACAGTTGTCCGTGTGAGAAGCAGCTCATCCTGAGGTCGACACCCGCAACCTTCAGTGTCTGCCGCTGCGACTTATTTATTGTCATGGCGAAGCACACGCTCACAGGAAACTGCACGCGCTTGAATTGAAAGGGGTAATTGTGGGGAATCAGTTGCATACGTGGTATAAACAGTGTCTCGCCGACACCACAACCCGTTAGAATTTCCGCCTCAATGATATTTCCCCATTGCACAGTTTCGGCGGAGTGAGATTCCGAAGAAGCATAATTGGGACACCGACCTTTAGCTTAATGGTGTGTGCTGGTAGTCCACTTGCACTGAGGGAATTGAGAAATTCTACGGGGTAATGTGTGGCGTCATCTTGGTCGACAACAGTGTTTATTGAAGTGTAGATCACTTCATTTCCCTCAATTTCCGCGAGAATGCATTCATTGATCGCTGAAGCTTGGTCGTTTCTGGGTGTTTAAATGGCTCGTTCTCACACCCAAGAATTATCTTGGTGCGGTATCCTATTGATGTCCCCGTACACCAGGCGAATCAAATCTTCTAAGGTGGACACCACTCTCCCAAGTATCTCAGGTTAAACCACCTGGCCACCGTCTACTGGTAGCGTTCCCTCACCCAATTTTAAGAGAACATCAGAAAATTCTTGGGCGTGTACATTCCCGCCAAGCTGTGTTCTCATATTCATCGTTAAGCGCAACCTATGAATATGTGGCCATAAGAAAGAGCATTTCAACGAAGCATTCACCTCATCTGCCCTAGTTCCTCGCGTTACCACAGGCAGCGTTTGTCGGAAATCGACGCTAAACAGAACTGTAACGCCACCCATCATTTGCTGGTTCCTGCAGATGTCCTGCAAAGTCTTGTTTACCGCCTCTACTGCTTTTCTGTTCACCATAGTGCATTCATCCCACACGATTAAAGAGCAATCTTTAAGCACGCGCCCTTTGTCACTGTTGCGTGACACTCCACAAACAGGTTTTTCATTACTCTCTAAATCTATGGGAATCTTAAACATTGCGTGCGCTGTTTGGCCACGAGGAAACAGTGTTGCGGCGATTCCTGACGATGCTACTGCAATGGCAATCTTGCCTTGCCTCCTGACCTCTGCGAGAATGCCAGCGGTGACAAATGTTTTCCCTGTTCCACCAGGAGCATCCAAGAAAAACATTTTACCTTGGCCGAGCCCAACGCTTTCAAGGATGGTGTCGAAAATTTGCTTTTGCTCTGAGGTAAACTTAGAGACATGGTCATTGACGACGGTACTCATAGCTCTTGAATCAATTACCTACAACAAATGTGCTTGGTAAGATATAACTTAGAACCAAAAGTTTGACTTGACTTCATGATAGTGTAGCTTGTTGTACCACCAATCAATCTGTTTAGTAATATTGGTGTGAAACTCTCCATACAATTAGATAGGACATGTAAAGTTCTCAGATTTCATAACAGTATCGTTCCTAATGCACATAAAAAATGCAAAAACTAAAAAAAGAATTTTACGATTCTTTAAAACAATATTATAGGATTTGAACTCGCACCATTTAGTGCGGTAAACGGTCGCCTGACCTTACCGCTAAATTCCCCATTGACATATTGTTGAAATAACTGTTCCCTTGCAATTTATAATATTACTGCCCCGCTCCTTTATAAAAATAGCGTGATTATTATGTTCCTAGAGTTAAATTATTATTAACTAAATAAATAATATGTCATTTGGTGCATTCAATTATTTTGTGCATTCACTTACGAACAAAAACCTTTTAAAATCAATATTGCTTACCTCCCATAACATACGGCGTGATAATATGTAGCCTAAAGCCTTCCTTGGTTTACAAAGAACATTTTTGCAGTAGTTTTGGCGTGAAGCCGTACCATACACACAGACAAACAGACAAAAATTCTAAAAATTCACTTTTTGTCATCAGTTACGTTTTTCTAACAAAAGCCACTTATTTTTTCTCGAAAATTCTCAATGTACAGTTTTTCTTTCGTTACTGTGTTATTATATGTATAGATAACATTTTACAAAGGGTGACACAATGGGCGGTCTTATCGCTAAGAGCGATCTTGTAAAGACAACCTTTGGATGGATTAAAATGAAGGAGAGACAAATATAGGTGGTAGTCTGTGGTGTACCATTTACATTATACAATTAATATATATGCATAAAGTATATTTTACTCGTCTAAATAAATATATACATATAATAATAAACATGAAACAAGAGCAAAGAAAAAAATAATATAAAAATAAATAAATAATAATAAAATAATGATCAACCTTGAACCTTAATACTTCAACGGTAAAGTTGAAAATCTATTAAAGTAGCTTGATGTGATGGCGTCTGTACATTGTGCCTCAAGACATAAATAAATAATTTCACTCTTTAAAACACAATCAGATTCATAAAGCTAAAAATCAGTTCAGTCATTATAGTCTGCACAATCACTTTCGCAATTCATTTTCGTTTCTATAGATATCTTGTTAGCGACATGTGACATTTAAAAACACATAACGACATTCTAAAAGACTAACTAGGTGGATTTTCTTGCCCATTCTTCCCCATACGATACTACCTTTTGGAAGGGAAGGCTAGACACAATTCATTTTTTTTGTAAATTTTGACGTTTAAAAGTGACCCTTAAGATTAATGCCCTTTTATGTGCCTATTTGAAATAAATGATTTGACTTTGACACAATCAAAAGTATTTTGCGATGCCATTTTTTTTTAGTGTTATCTTTCTCCAAAATAGCTGCTGCACTCTAGGTATTTTGCCACGCTCAGTATTTCCATTAAGTATACGTCCTCATCCTATAAAAAACAACAAATTAACTACGTAGCTGCTATTATATCAGTCGGCAAGCAGCACTACTTTACTAAATGACATTTGCTCCGCCCCGAGCAAATGTTACTTTTGACAGCAGCATGCCCGGGCTCCTCTCACAAGACCGCTGGCACCACGGGCTCGCGCGGCGTGGTAGCCGGTGCTGGCGTGATCATTTGTCCCTTTTTAACGTCAGTATAGAGTTCTCTGTTTAGCCACCGTTGCCGCTGTAACTACGTACCCTTGTCACAACCAGCCCCACTCGACAAATTTTTGATGAATATTAAAGTAACTTTGTATCTCCTACGTTTCTAGGAAACTGAAAGAACCTGACGATTCTTTTTTGAAGTGAAAACTTCTTTAGCGGCGTTGTGCACTTTTTTTGTGATGGGTAAAAAATGTTAAACTCTCGTCAGAACACGTGACCTGATAAAAATTCGTAAGACGGAGCTCGCGTCAGGACATGTGACCTGATCGAAAATTCGTAAGACGGAGGGAGAGTTTTTTGTGATAGGTAAAAAATGTTAAACTCGCGTCAGGACACGTGACCTGATCGAAAATTCGTAAGACGGAGCTCGCGTCAGGACACGTGACCTGATCGAAAATTCGTAAGATGGAGGGAGAGTAGACCGCATTCCAAAATATGAAAAATGCACAACGTTAATATTCAAGTTTTCACTTCTGCCGACACTCCCGGAGTGCAACCCGTTTTTGTTTTTTCCCTAATGATACAAAAGTGTATTACTTACCTAAAAATAATGATATTGTTTGTTGCAGATCCCCCTTTAGCAACTGGCACAACGACAAGTACAACAACAGAAAATACTGCGGAAACTATTAATCCTAATAATACTTTTACGTCCAATAATAATTCTTCAACAGACTTAGAAATATCGACCAACAAAAATTCAGCAATTGATACTAGTAAGTATTATCTTTGCAGCCATCCTTACTGACTGACTCATCTTATTCTGGTGGTCTGCACGAGCTGTCCTCGTATAGTTTGTCTTACTGTTACAAACAGATACAAATGTATTTCTGCAGTATATTGCTTGTGTCGTATAACGTTACTTACCCCTTTTAATTTTATAATTAAAGGCTTTAGGACATTACGTGTCCTGCAATCCTTTCACGTGATCGCAATAACCAGTAACCTTGTGGTTATTACTGTAATGTCAGCCTGTGTGACGTCATCAAAGAGCAAAGACATCTGCGAACAAGCGCTGATCACCACGCTTGCTCACTGCCTGTTGGCAACATCTGACCAAAAAGTCCAGGTTTTCTGTAAATATTACCATGTGGTACAGTCAACCACGCGTCACTTCAAAAGTAACACTGAACTATGAAAACTTACAGCTCTATGGACGTGCAGTTCACTGTACTACTAGAACAATGATCTCAGAACGAGGTGTTTTCCGTTAAATTGTAACAACGTTACTTTTGTTTTTCAGAAGATGCTGAGCAACCTCAAAACCTGTTATTATACGTCATGATACCTTCCGTAATAGGGACGTCTGCTGTAATATTGGTTATTTATTTGTTATGGAAAAAAAATATTGTCATTGGAATTCGCGGAGGACAGAAGGAATAGAATTAAATACTGTCGTAAGTCTAAATGTTTGTTTATTCAACTGCAATTCTGGTATGAAACAAATGACAAATAGTCATGTGCCTGGTGTAGCGGGCGTCGTGGCGTAGCTTGGAAGAGGCCGATGTCCAGCAGTGGACTGCGATAGGCTGAGTCCACTGATTTGTATTTGAAATGTTCGTAGTAAGATAGTTCGGGAAATAATCCCATGCCTCTGAGGTTGCATGCCTATAGCTCCATCATGTACATGTATTTTTGCAACGCTTATGATCAAATAATAACAGAATCATACATTAGATTTGTGTTTATGTTTAATGTATTAAAACTCATCGTCGCCATTTGTGCGAGTATGTACAACGAGTGACGTCATAAAAAGCCTAACATTCATACATTAACATATGACAGCATTGACGGGTTTGTCCATAATATAAATACACGCAGTAAACATGAAATTGTGATTCCCAAATTTGGTTTTTTTTTAAATAAACGTTGCCCCACACTAGGAATTTCTCCTGTATCGTGGGTGCGCTTACAAACATTTAAACTCACATACACAAACAGCCAGACCCGGAACAACTAGATACTTAGAGGTCATACAAATATTTGTTCCGTGCGGGAATCGAACCCGCGACACGCAGCGGAGCAGTCAATCGCTTAACCATTGCGCCAACCATGCTGTCGAATTTTCAGATTAACTAAAACAAGCAAGTCATTTCTTTTATACAGTATCCGCTTTTATAACAAGTTGCCAAAGTAGGTTACAGAAAACTTAGCAATGGGAAGTTCAAAACCCACATCAACCGTGTCCTTATCAAAAAGGCATTTGTACTACGTTGAAGACAAGGAAGCTTGGCAATAATTCCTTCCGCACATGTGGCTTCCCTGGTACCTCATTAACCGCATAACTATATAAATGTCTATTAACTGCTCGCAAATTATATTATATAGTTATGTAGTATGGAATGGGTGGACGCAACTCTCAGGTTCCATTATTTACCCTACTATTCTTATTTCAACTCTATTAGTGGCTTTTGTGGACAGGATATTAAATAAGATTTGTTGCAGTTGTAATGACAATCATGTCATTTGGTTTAAATAGTTTTTATTTATTTTATTTATCTATTAAATAGATTCTTTTATATTTTGCGAATGTGAGAATGTTGTAGGCCTTGTATACTGTTGATTTGTAGACCATTTTCTATTTTGCTGATACTTGTTGACAGGCCTACACTGTCCTCCCATACCTGTTGACACTGTAATTTGATGATCACTGTAAAAGCCCATTATTTTTAAAACAGTAACCGTGGAGTTTCTTGCTGGCTCTTTTTCATAGGAGGTGACCTATTGGATCCATACACCTAGCTTCTGACGTTTCATAAGTGCCCATGTAGGTTTATGGGAATAATATATTTGGATTTTTTTATTTGCAGCCACAGGAGCCGTTCCACCTGAACATGCAGCAGCAGGATGGATGAGGTCGTATAATAGAATAATTATGTTGTATGGAATGGGTGGACGATACTCTCAGGTTCCATACATCGCCTCATCCGAAACGGAACAAAAAGAAAGAAAGAAGAAAGAACATGCATTTATTTGCGGCAAACATGACGCATGAAAAAAGGACATAAACACACAAAAAAAACAAGTTGGGGGTAAACATGCGTCACATTCACGCAAAACGGCCATCGCTCAGCATAATGCTAAGACCCTATACGAGACAGAGCCCAAGCGCTGGTTTTCAGCGGCAGCCGGCGTTGACGTGACGACGTTAACCAGTGCAGCATTGTTGTTTTTATTTATTATACATAATAAATAAAAACAACAATCAAAACAAGAAAATAAAATAAACCATTGCAATATATGATTCGATACAAAACAAAATACAAAATCAAAACATGAAATAAAATAAAATAAACATACATTAAAAAAAAAAGATGGTGAAACATGAAATATAATGATGTGGTAACATTCCGGGCAACGAATCTCGCGCCGCGCCGGGTATAGGTAATCTGTGCGCGTTCGCAGCTGTCACAATGCTATATAAGTATACATAGATTTGAAAACTTGAAAACTTGGGGATGTCAATGACGTTAGGCATTAGTTATCGCATGCCTGACATGACTCAATCGTTGCAAGAGTGTTTCTTCGGTCACTTATGTTAGCAGAATTTAGTCATGCGGACACAAGGTGAGCACCATTAACGGGTGAGTCTTGCCGTCCATGATGTACTCCTTCGACATACTCAACTGGACGCGGGCGTAGCTTGCTGCCATTGCTATTTTGATAATTAAGTTTAAGTCTTTTTACCAAGTTTTTTAGTTATATTAAATTAAGATCTAATTATATTGTTGTAATAATTTATCATTAACGTAGGTTTAATGTAAGAGATTCTGAAGAAATAAATAGTATTTTTCTGTTTGTTCTTTAGTGTTACATTTTCTGTGTTTAAGTAATAATTACAATAATGAATGTATGTATATTCTCTTTCACAAACAAATTTAATCAAATAATTATCACTTCTATTTTTAATTTAAATCCAACATATTATATTCTACTTAAATTGGGGTGAATGTATGTATATTCTCTTTCATAAACAAATTTAATCAAATAATTATCACTTCTATTTTTAATTTAAATCCAACATATTATATTCTACTTATATTGGGGTCATGAGAAAAGGTTTAACTAAATATCTATTTAAAATAGGTTGTGTATATGTTTATAACTTATCTGACGTTACTGCATTTAGGTATGAAGCAACGTCAGTTATAAGCGCCTGGGAAATACGCTTTGCAATCTATTGCATGAAGTGCGTGATGCGAACTGAAAGGTTACAGGTGCTAACAGGTACAAAGCTAATAAAAAGGGTAACTATGAATTTAAAAAATTAGAATCAACGACACGTAGATTTTCAGCCCGAAGGCATCGCGAGAGGATGGCGGGAAGAGCTGGAGAAAACAAACGACAAGTAGTCCATTTTAGCCCTGCATCGAAAGAGCTGGAAGTCATGTATAGGCCTACATCCAGCGGTGGGATCATCATTTCAGCCAAAAGACGTTCACTACTGGACAAAGGCCTCCCCCAAGCACCGACCGGTTCTGTGCTTCCCGCATACAGTGGATTCCTGCGGCCTTCACAAGGCGGGTCGATGCAGGCCAACAGTACAGGAGGCTGTTTTGAGTTCCCGAAAAATAAATAATAGTAGTATAATAGTAATTAATAATAGTAGTAATTAATAAGTTTTTAGTTTATTTTAAATGTTTCAGTATTTTTATCTCACGAAGCGACGCCTGCTTTCTTTGTGCGCACGTTCACGCTGCGAATGGGTGCGTGAAGACGAGTAGCGTCAGTACACAACACTAACTCCGACTTCCCCATTGTCTCTCTCTTAAAGACACATTCACAGCGTGTTTGTACCTTAGTAACGACAAGTAAAGCGCGCGTCGTTTCGTGAGATTAAAATACTTTAATACTAACGTAGCGCCGTAGCACAAACTTTGCTACGGCGTAGCTCGCACTGTGCTACTGCGTAGCTCAGACTAATAGCGTAGCTTGAAACGGTGAATGATCAAAGGATTGATAATCGTTCACACCAATAAGAACCATCACCACCTACACGTCATCATAAAGTTCCTATCAGCTGACTGCTATAACTTGTACAACATTATTTGTGACAGTAGCCGATATCAGAAAGGGCATTTAAAAAAAACTCTGTCTTATAGATTTTCATATTTTTTGAGGCTTGTGGTATGTGTTTATGGCATTGTGCAGTGTGGGTTCAAATCTGGTCGATGCAAAGTATTTTATTGAGTTTGAGCACGATAATTTATCATTTTGAAAAGACATAAATGCGGATTTTAGGTCAAGTTAATAACAGTTGGTCTTAAATTGTGTAGTCGGTTTCCTGTACTTTGTGAGGCCATTGTGATTATTGGGGCATATATTTTTATATCCTAATCATCAGCTTCTGAGCTTCCCAGAGAAATTCCGAAAGCTATTGATTCAACGAAGTGCATCACTTATTATTATGAAGTACAAAGATGTAAATTATAAACCTGTCGCTATTGTCCTAAAAATATGAATAGCAAACTCAACTGCTCACTAAGACACAACTCATAGCTAATGTATTTACCGCAGGCGCTGCCACAGTTTTCCAGCAGGACGATATTAGGGTTTTAAAGTTGTCTGTCACGTGTAGGGACCAAAAATATGGAATCAATCAATAACTTGATAATAATAAATAATTGGATAATGATTTTTATTTCGCTTATACTAAACATTATCACGCTATCCGGCCGTGACAGAACTGATGCAATTTTCTTGCTCACTCCAACAAAATTACAGGATATAATGCTTTCTGGAATGTTATGTCCTCAAAAACAGGTTGGTCGTAAAGAGGTGGAGACGAAAATTCTACGACTCTTCTGTATTTACGAGTAGGGATATCTTTCGTTACATTATCATCATTCGCCGTATTGTTGAATCTTTCTTGTTTTACCTCTTCTGTGACATTCAGTGCCAATGATTGTAGATGTAGTTTGAGTTGGTCGTTTATTGAAATTGAAATTGTTTCTTCATCATTACTTTGTTGACCAATTTTAAAGCTTAGCGTAGTTCTAATAAGATCATTACGCTTTATTTTGGCTGAGGATGGCTTTTGTTTTGTGCTTGTTCATATGTGTGTCAGTTTGTCAATTTTTAGTTTGTAGTCAGTGATTTGTTTAAATTGAGAACTATTTTCTAATAGTAGGTATTTATTTATTTTGTTCTTTACAAAACGTTGCCCCACACTAGGATTAGTATTACTCCTGTATCATGGGTGCGTTTACAAACATTTAAACTCACACACACAACAACTACCTGTAGGCAATACAAATATTTGTTCCGTGCGGGAATCGAACCCACGACACGCAGCGCAGCAGTCGATCGCTCAGCCACTGCACCAACCGTGTCGTCATTTATGTTTCTACGATTACCAACTTTTCCTCGAGTTGACATATTCTATTTTTTAGTTCTATCACTGTGTCTATGGACTGGTGGACTGCTATAAGCTGATGACATAAACCATTATTTATTTTTGTGATCAGTTGACCACCAATCGACGTTTAGTTGTGTTTTGCACCGTTAGGGAAATAATAAAACTACTTTCCTGTTTCAATTATGGAAAACCACAACATTAATCATTTTGCGTAATATCCAAGTCAGTAGCACACTAATATATTTTAGTCCAATTGTTGAGCCTCATCTTATTGACATCATTCTCCGAGACTTATCGTAATTTATTTGGGCCTATGTTTAACTTGAGTTTTTTTTTTAAATGTTGCCCCACACTAGGAATTTCTCCTGTATCGTGGGTGCGTTTACAAACATTAAAACTGACATACACAAACAGCCAGACCCGGAACAACTACTTGTAGGCCATACAAATATTTGTTCCGTGCGGGAATCGAACCCGCGACACGCAGCGCAGCAGTCAATCGCTTAACCACTGCGCCAACCGTGCCGTCAACTTACCACCAGATATAGTAACATATAACAGACAAAAATAGTAAATAATCCCCAAAATTAAACCCGCATTTTAATGTAAACTTATAACCAAAGTTTTAACATCTCGTTATCCTATTTAAGCAAAATGACTCCAAATAAATCATGTTCGGTTCTCGACAGCCTGCAAAAAATAATCTCTTTTTTTTCATATTTTTTTTCTATACAATCTAGTCGTTTCTGGCACTCGCCGGCCGCTGCCGCGGCACCGCTCGCTTCGCTCGCTCGGCTCGTGCGTAGGAGGTCACAGTTTTAACCTAACCTAACCATTTCCTTTTAAAATTAACCTCGTCTATCTAGTTTGCAGCAAGCCGGAGACATTTATTTATTTATTTATGCACTCCAAACATACAAATATCCTTACAGGCTAGACCCAATGCGATATTGTAGTACACTTCAAAATTAATTATTTCCAGTGCTTGTACCGTAACAAATTATATAGGTAACTATTCTTTCAAATTCACCCAAAGCGCAACAGAATATGTCTACGTCATCAGCAATGAGGTTGAGAGTGCGGAGCGCGCCCGTCAGCGGCGCCTCACGCAGCAAGTTAGTTCGTGCGCGCGGTACCTCCAGCAACTGCGGCCGCCGACGACGACCCACATACCCGTCTGGCACGACTAGTTCCACCCTTCGCAATATATCAGCATCGTGTATCTTCCGTCTAATTATCTTAAAGATATAAGTAACTAGTGTGAGTTGCCTCCTGACCCTCAGTTCATTGTATCCGACCATATCTAAGATAAATAGTGTTGGATACCTCAACGGATAAAATGGATACATTCCGTATTCCCTCATATATTTATATCTAATAAATTTATTTTGTACGCGCTCCAACATGAGACTATATTTAGTTTCATGTGGAGCCCAGATAACTGCATTACACTCTAATTGGCTCCTTACTAAAGCATTATACAATGCCGTAATAGCTTTCATATTTGTGAAGCCTTTAACCGTTCTCAGGACAAATCCTAGGTTTCTATATGCTTTTTTGCATACCTTAACTATATGATCACGAAACGTCAGTCCAATGGTGAACTCGACACCCAAGTCCCTAACTTCAGTGACCCTAGCCATCGATACCCCGTCCACCTTGTAACTATGTCTAATGGGTGTGCGTGCGCGCGAAAAACTTATGGTCACACACTTAGTTGTGTTAAACTGCAGGAGATTACTTTTGCTCCAAGTTACTACTCTGTCTATATCTCTCTGCAGTCTTTCACCGTCATCCACGTTTGTTATGGGGAGAGAAAGTTTGAGGTCGTCGGCAAATAGTAGACACTTAGCATCTTGTATAACACTTGGTAGGTCATTTATCATTAAGAGAAACCCAAGGGGCCCTATATTACTTCCCTGGCTTACACCAGATCTAGTATAGTATGCCTTAGATTGGAATCCTGCATAGTCAACATACTGTTGCCTGTCACTCATATAACTCGCAAAAAATCTAAGTAAATGCGGGGTGAAACCGACTCCTGCTAACTTTTTCAGTAATACGTCATTATCAACTAAATCAAACGCTTTTTTAAAATCGAAGTATGCAGCATCGACTTGCCCCCCACCGTCCACAATCGGCACCACCTCCGCCATGTAGCTAAGTAAATTGCTCGTAGTATTTCTAGCCGGCCGAAATCCATGCTGCGCGTCGGTGAGTTGCGAGCTAACTTGCTGATAGACTTTCTTATAGATAGCAGATTCTAATACTTTAGCCGTTGTTGACAATACAGCAACCGGTCTATATTCTTCAACTTTAGCTCTCGAACCTCCCTTCGGTACCGATATGACCCGGGTAATCTTCCACATCTCGGGAAATACAGCTGATTTAAGGCAAAGATTGTAGATGTGCAACAGCGGTCTCGCTAATCCCATTCGACAGTCCCTAAAAACGCACGGCGGAATACCATCGGGCCCTGTCGATTTTTTCGGCTTAAGTTGCTGCAGGGCTCGTTCTACGTCATCCAACTCCAATCTGTCCAGATGAACACGCCCTGCTCCGTTCTGGCTGCCTGCTTCCACTATGGACGCATTCACATCCAATCTAGGTTTCTCTACATTATACACTGAATAAAAATATTCAGCGAATTCTTGAACGACTTGTTCATCTGTCAATGTCTCTCCGTTCTTTATAATCTTTTGTCTACTACTATTACCTCTTTTAGAATTAACGTAAGCCCAAAAGGATTTAGGGTCACTTCACATTTGGCTTTGTACACGTTGGCGGTATTGTTCATGTGCTACTAAAATCTTCCCTTTAACTTTAGCCCTACACTGAGCAAACGTTTCGTAATCATTCCCTGACCCACTACTTTTATATTTTTTATGAAGAGTATCTTTGAGTACAGACATAACTTAATATGGCAACATAATACTTTATTTGGTAATAAACCTACATTATATGGCAATCATAGTGGTTAATTTAGGCAGAAATAGCGCATTAATTAGCTCGCTCAGATTTAGTAAACATTTACTACATTTGGTGTTCGAATACAATTTGAAGTGCAAGAACTAAGGGTATCAAAGCATTTTATGGTGATCATTATCGAACCGAACCGAACTAACCGAACTGACGGCTTCCATGCAGTAATTCGTAAAAAAAGTCGAATCACTGCTGCGTAGAACGCGGGGCAGTGACAATAGCATCCTAAAAACAGTTGTGGGGAGTCCTTACTCCCCCATTCTGAGGCACTATGTTTAGATAATGGTCGGGTAGGTCATTCCTCACTTTGTCATTCTTTGCACATTCTGCCTCAGACACCTACTTTGTTGTTTGTTTCTTGGTTTGCTTTCTACTAACACTAGTTATAAGATATTTTACTAACAAAATGGACTTTATTGTTGTCTGATTCTGATATAAATAAATTATATTTAACCCCATTCATTCGCGTGCGGCGCAACATGACTTTTGCTTCCATACTTCTCTATTAGTCATCACCTCCGTTATCACCTCCTTCCTAGCCATTCATCATCTCCCTGCCTTTTCACATCTATGTTGGGGTCGGTTTCCAGTCTAACCGTATGCAGCTTAAGGCTGCTTTTCCATCGGGAGCCGCGTGACGACTCCCGGCCACCGTAGGCGCGGGCCTGCGGGCGGAGAGCAATGGGTAGCTCTTCGTCCGATCAGGACCAAGCCCGTGCCGGACGGCGCATATGTGTTCCACGCGAGCCTCAAAGAGATGTCAGCATAGTTGACGGGGCCCAACAGGGCCGAAGCCTGCCGGGGTAGCGGGATCGTCCGAAAGGGTTACCGCTGCCCTGGAACATAAAGGGCTAAGGAAGGAACACGGGTGGGATTTAGTCAGTAAGAGTCTGACACTCCCTTCTGCTCCACCCAGAGCGGGAGGGGTCACTTGATGATTTCCCATCCTCAAAAAAAAAAAAAAGGCTGCTTTTCTACCAGAGATGTGCTATGCAGCTATGCTGTGAGGATGTAATAGCTAAGCTGTGAAACTATATGACCCTTTCCACTGATAGGAAGCTATGTAGCGGTGCGAGTAAGATGTGCTACGAAGATGCGCCGCCGCAAAGGAGCTGCGCGAGGAAGATGCGCAGCTCGAGCTATGCGATGTTTCGATAGTAGGGAAGCGGCGAGGGCGGCACACAGCTACACCACTCGCGACCATCCATAGCACACATCCATAGCACGCATCCATAGCACGCATCCATAGCACACATCCATAGCACGCATCCATAGCACACATCCATAGCACACATCCATAGCACACATCCATAGCACGCATCCATAGCACACATCCATAGCACACATCCATAGCACACATCCATAGCACACATCCATAGCACGCATCCTTCCATATAACAAAACATATCTTAGTTGAATCCGTTTCCACCAGTGCTAAGCTATGTGCACCAATGAATATGATTGGTGGATATCAAACGCATCCATAGCAACATAGCATAGCACATCTCTGGTGGAAAAGCACCCTAACACCAGTATTTTACATGGAGCAACTGCCTATGTGACACCACATGACTCCACAGCCCAGTTACTGGGTAATACGATACCCCTTGGTAAGACTGGTTGTCAGACTTTTGGGCTACTGACGACCCGTAACGGCAGTCAAAGATCAACGAATGACAGCCCCTCCCTAGCCATTGGCGCCGATTCCCTTGTTCACAAACTAAACTTAATTTAAGTTCAGTTCATCTTTTTCTTTCTATTTCAATAAGAAAAGGACAGATGATAAATATTAGTTTAGTCCTGTCAAATTTAGATTCTCCATGGCAAGTTTAGACGTGATTAAAAACATGGCTACTAAAAATACGTCAATTTACGTCAGGCGCTGACTAAACTAATATTTATCCTCTGTCCTTTTATTAATGAAACAGAAAGAAAAAGATGCACTGAACTTAACTTTGGTTAAGTTTGTGAACTTGGGAATCGGCGCCCTTGTCATTATATAATATGTCGAACAATAAAGGTTGAATACCTACCATAACGGGATATGGTTGGCGTCTCTACAAAACAGTTATAACATAACACACGTAACATCACGCCCGGTATCCCCAAGGGGTTAGATAGAGGTATTGAGGCCTATTGTACACCTGCATTTCGCCAGTTATCTATAAGCCCTATTTATTAGGGGGCGAGCCTATTGCTATGTACCGAATGAGAAATTCCTAGTAGAAAAATGAAAAATAAATAGCCCGACTCGGGAATCGAACCTAGGACCTCATGAGACCTCATGTTCGGCAATAGCGCTGGCGACCACTGGACCAACAAGGCTGAAACAGGAAGCTGTTTCATTTTTAACGAGCTATTCAAAACATTTAAACATTTTAAAACAAAAGCATCGTCCTCCTGCAGGCCAATTCCCGTAATTAAATACGTTCAAAATGAGTCGCCGTCTCACCTCGGCGACAAACAAATGTCAAAAACTTGGTTAAAATGTAGGGAAATTAGAAGTAATTTTGACAGATTAAGACAGATCAGAGTAATTTAATTTTAAGAACGACAATCTGATCTCAGTCTCAATCTGACTAAAAATAACCTTTAACTTCCATACATTTTTGACATTTGTTTGTCGTCGAGATGAGACTGCGACTAGATTTTGAACGTTTTAAATTATGAGAATTGGCCTTCAGACTGTGAACATTCTTAAAATTACGAGAATTGCCCCTCTGAATGCTAACTGCGAGCAACACTTCTCGTGGAGATATGTTCATTAACTTTATAGTAGGTAACATATCGAGATTGCTCAGCAGAGAGTACGTTTGGAAGTGGCAGTGGGCCATGTTTTTTTTTTTTTTACATGCACAAACAGCCAGACCCGGAACAACTACTTGTAGGTCATACAAATATTCGTTCCGTGCGGGAATCGAACCCGCAACACGCAGCGCAGGTCGGTGGAGCAGACGAGTCCTGGAGTGGAGACCGCGTATCGGCAAGCGTAGTGTGGGACGCCCCCCAGCTAGATGGACGGACGACCTAAAGAAGGTGGCTGGGACAGACTGGATGCGGAAGGCGGTAGCGATAAACATTATTATCGCTAGCGGTTAATATTTGTTTGGGAGGAAATTATTAATTATTGAACTAACAGGATTTTATAAAAGCCACAACAAACCTATTTTGTTACTGATTCTTGTTTGTGTTGTCCTTGTAGAAACACGTAGAATCGTAAATATAATAAAGTAGTGTAAATAAGTGTTTAAATCATTATAATTTTGTGTCTGTTTTTAAATGAAGATGCAGAGTTTCATGTGCTTTGTCATAGTATTTGCTATGAGTTCGGCGACAGACGTGACTGTTTATACTAGCAGGGGGTATTGTAAGTAACATTAACTTATTTCTAAAGCTTTCATATAATGTACAGTTCCGAAGGCTTGCATTACGGTCTGCGGTCGGGAGTTGTTTTGGATTTTTTTCACACGCATAAGTTTCGGTCCCGTGGGAATATTGGGTTAAAAGTATCCTATGTGTTAATCCTGATTATAAACTATCTGTGTGCCAAATTTCATCCAAATCCATTCAGTAGTTTTTGCTTGAAATCATCCATCCATCCATCCATCGTCACAAACGTTCGCGTTTATAATAATTAGTAGGATTTATTCCGTAACTGCCGGCGATATTTGAATTGTTTACTGACTGTTTGAAGGCAACCAACTCACGCCCTACTATATGATAACTTTTAGTTTAATACTGCAGGTTCCCCCTTCGGGAAATATCCATGACGTGTTTCATGTTATTGGTATTATGTGTTGTGATTTTGCGTAAAAAAACCGGTTAAGTGCGAGTCGAACTCGCTCACCGAGGCTTCCGTACAAATTTGTAGGTATGTAACTACAAATTTACGGTTTTCGGATATTTTCCTTTACTTGTGCTACATGACATTGCCTCTTGCCAAATTTCATGATTCTAGGTCAACGGGAAGTACAGACGCTAGCACATCAAACTACTACAATCTGTCAAGTTTCTTTAATAGATTTTTAACTTTATAGCTAAAACATTAAGGTTCAAGGTTGGTTGGGAAAATTTGACAATTTCGGGTAGCTTGAGCTGCTGGCGTCTGACCCTAGAGGGTTTGATTCCCTTGTGAGTGTCAAAGTATGCTACTTAAACGCGCGTATCTTTTGATTGCGTTGACTTAGAAGTTTGGTTTCTTGAGAAAAAGGGTCTCGACAGACGGACAGACTGACGGACAATGAAGTGATTTTATAAGGGTTCTGTTTTTCCTTTTTAGGTACGGAACCCTAAAAACGAAAAATAGGATTTAACAATAAGTTGGAGTCGCACTGTTAGTAAGTTAATAAATACGCTGTTGAACAGACTTCGGGTTAATTGTAATCAGATTGCTTCCTCTTAAAGAGCTGGATTCTATCTCTAACACATGCAATCTAATTCAGCGCATTCATATATTATTTCAAACGTGTTTTTTTTGGTTTCAGATACAGAAGCTCTGAGTAATGAAAACATGGTTGTACTTAAGCCTGTGTCTTGTTTTTCTTTCGGGTATCACCTGAATGATCCGTTATATATGCGTCTATATATTAGAAACGAACCACCAGGTGTGACTGCAATCACTGTAATATATCAGTCGGGTAAGTTTCTGGCACATACTTTCATTTTCCGTGAGTTTGGTGACATCATCAACATCTTCCTGCTCTCGTTCCATGTGACTTACTTACATTACTTTGAAACACTGGATGTTATATCTGACAAATCCGTCGGATATAACTTCGAAACCTGTGGACAAACTCTGACACGGACTTGATTGATAGAATTTAGTGTATTTTCACTTTTGTACATTTATTTGAAGATGTCAAGTGCAATGTTGGTTTTGTTTCAGGTCTGGAAACCGTTGAGAGGTCGAAGGTCAGTGTAAAAGCAACAGACGCTACTGAGAAATATTATTGGGTCCGTGGTGTCTTAAATTACAGTGAAGTAAAAATTTCCCTAAAACTATGTGAATCAAATAGTTTTTCATCTATATTAGTAGCAGAAGGGAGGGATGTCATGACATCACGTGACAAGATGGCTGAGGAGATATACACATGTAAGAGAATGTTATATTGTTACAATGAGTGCTATTTGCGACGCTTGGGCACTGTCGACATAAAGTCATTTGATCAGTCAACCGATCATTAAGCCTGGAATACACATCTATGTATTATATATATCGGAGAAGGTATGTCTGTCTCTCGTTAACATCAGGCATATTTTAATTACTGTGGGCGTACTATGGGTAGTGTAGCGGTATCTACAACGCCACATGCGAACAACGCGTCATACTGACGTCACGCAAATCCTGCATCTCGCAAGCAGAGTTTACCGCGCAATTAGCATAGATACAATTTCCCAACATCAATCGTGGGGCAATTGCCCGCCAGACACAACACCCGTCTGGTTGGAGGATCCTCCCTTTTCTATGGAGGATGAGTGAACTTTACACCCTGTTCCTCATACCTCTATACTGGTGACCCCGGACATGAACGTCAGCGCAGCCTTCGTGCAAACACTTCAGCGTGACGTCATCATCATCACTCCCGCAAGCTTTAGCGGCGAGTCACCCAGCCAGCCAGCATCCACGGCTTCAACGGGTATCCTGACCACCAGCATGCAGCGTCCGCGCATACCTGGTCATCACCCTCATCAGCCTCATCAGCAACCTCGGCACAGCACACTGCACTTTCGGCCGGTCAACAAGCAGAGCACCCTCTCCTGGTCGACGCAGCAGCCAGCCTCAACCCGGCGCTGTACATCCGACGCACTGGAATATAACGCAGCGCCACCCCGACTCACTGGGGACAACTCCGCAGACAGTTCCGACTCACCGTGAACTATGCGGCAACCGGTTCCGACTCACTGGAACCTCAGCTGGCCTGGCAAGCATCGCAAGATACAAGACTCAGTCCACTATCGACCTCCGGTCTCCGGAGGGGAGTGATGTAGCGGTATCTACAACGCCACATGCGAACAACGCGTCATACTGACGTCACGCAAATCCTGCATCTCGCAAGCAGAGTTTACCGCGCAATTAGCATAGATACAATTTCCCAACATCAATCGTGGGGCAATTGCCCGCCAGACACAACACCCGTCTGGTCGGAGGATCCTCCCTTTTCTATAGAGTATGAGTGAACTTTACACCCTGTTCCTCATACCTCTATAGTAGTATTGGTTATAGCGCAACAGAAAAACGATTTACAGTTCAAATCAGATTATAATTTACGAACAAGTTAGTCACTACTAGTGAATCACACACTGTAGGTACACAACTCAACGATACGGAACGCGAGACAGTTTCTAAGCACATGTTGTTCGTACGATGTCCAATGTTTCGATGTTCCCGAGAGCTCTGCTCACACCGCTCTTGTAGCCGTAGCTCTCGTACACCTCCACGAACTAATTCTAGACTCTGTTTACCGCCACGAGATGGCGCTAGCGTTCCGAATAGTCAAACGAATGACTCCGACATATACATATATAAACACACGCTTTTTTCTCATGGGCCAGACAGAAAGTACAGAACGCCACCTGCGACGATCCTAACATAAGTACTCCTTTTGCTTCGTTCACGCTCATACATAGAGATGTGGTCACACACGCACACCGGTGGCGAGTTGTAACACCTGACCTTTTTTCCTTTTTACGAAGAACATCATTAATAAGATCACTATGTCCATCTGGGGCGTCTCCTCGGCGTTTCTACTCACATCTGCCTTATCACAAAATAATACTAAAGTCAAGCAGATGCTACCTAGTAGCACACAATTAGCATGTTTCATTTACGATTGAAACAACCTTATTTCAAGCATGCTGCCGTGTGGATAATCCACACGGCAGCATGCTAGAAATAAGGTTACTTACTACTTACTAGCAAACAAGCACGCTTTTTAGGGTTCCGTACCTATTACTGAGGCTCCGTCCATCCGTCTGTCACAGGGCTGTATCGTTTGAACCGTAATGGGTACACACAATTTACAGGGTATGTACTACTGTCATATGGCTGCTATAGCAACAAATACTAAACGTTTAAAATTAAAGGGCCATACATGAGATGTGTTTATTTCGGCATTTTAATAGTTTTTCGAGAAATACAAACTTATAGTGCATGCGTCAATACTCATTCAAACTACGGAGCTCTTCACCGTTGACTTAGCCCGACATGCATTTGGCCGGTTTTTGATAGCTTGTGTGTTTAGCCTCTATGGCTGTCATTAAGAAGATCGAGTGCAAACGAAGGATGTACTTATTGTAGATTGGTGTTGTTTTCTTACAGATAATGACATTTGTCTAAAACCTCTACCCTGTGTGCTGCTGGTGAATTTAGAACACGGATATAATGGTAAGCCTTAGTATTCGTCACTCTAGTAAATATGTTCATTTTCGTTTCATTCCACATTCACACGACACTGAAATTAATAAAAGTTAACGTTCATGCTCATTTTTCGATCATTCGGGGCGCGAGTGAATGAAGCCGAATGCCGAAACCCAACATCGTTGTATTGGTTCAATATTGAATTTAGATTTCAGTTTTAATTCTGTGTGTGTTCAGACGAAGACATAAACAAAAAGTTCATCAGTCCCCATGCTGACTGGCTCGCCGTTTTGACCATCACTAGAAATATTCTCGCACCGCAGCAAATAATGACATTGTATATTACAGGTCCGACAATTCATACACCATTGACTGTCCATGAAACAACGACGCCTTTTACTAATTTAGAAAACAATAACAATAATGATGTGTCTATCGTATCACCGTGGGCACATGAAGACACGAGAACATCGACTAGTAACTCTGCAAGTAATACTGGTAAGTATTTAAGTCGCAGCCAACTGGTTACATTAGCCGTTTAGTCAACCGTCTGGCCTTTGGAAGTAGTGCTCGCCTCGCTTCGCTCTATCGGCTTGCACGCGGTTGATGACAGTTCTAACCTAACCCATTTGGTCGGGGTGCCCTGGCTTGGTTACTGCGACCAATTCGGCTCGCACGTGATTGGTTACAGTTCCAACCTAAGCTATAATTTACTGAATATCATTCAGGCCGTTAGTTGAACGGCCGCCGTTTAGTTAAAAGGCTAGCCGGTTAATTAGAATAGAATAGATCTTTAAGTTTAAAATGATCCTTATGCTAACTAACTTAATGAAGGCACGCAAACAGTTTAGCTATAATAATAAAAAATCATTCATATAATGGGTCTTTACCTATGTAATTGGAGATTCTATAACCAGCATTTTCAGATTTAATTATCTGTGGATTGGCGCGCAATTCGACATTCAAATAAATTTTATTTGAAAGACGTGTGAATTTAATTTCAAATTCAGTCATTTGTTTTTAGATAGTTTTTTGTTTTTGTGACATTGTGGTCGCTTTTGTCGCCATGGATAAACTGAACATTCGTACAATTTTCGAATATGAGTTCCTACGTGGAAATACCGCTGCGCAAACAACACGAAACATTAACGACGTGTACGGGCCTAACACTGCTTGCATAAACACGGTCCATTATTGGTTCAATCGTTTTAAATCTGGAAATTTTGAGTTGAAGAACGAGCCTCGCGGTCGGCTGGTAACCATTGTCGACAACGACGAATTGAAGGCGATAGTGGAAGCGGATCCAACTCAATCTACGGCTGAGCTTGCTGCGGGCCTTGGAGTTAGTGTCGAAACAACATTGAAGCACTTGCGTCAAATCGGCAAGACAGAAAAGCTAGATAAGTGGGTGCCACACGAACTAAGCGACCAACAGCGAGATTTACGCGTCGAAGCATGCATAGCACTACTGAATCTGCATAGAAACGAGGGAATTCTTAATCGAATTGTTACCTGCGATAAAAGTGCATCCTGTTCGACAACCGTAAGCGTTCGTCTCAAAAAAATTCAACATCCGAGCGGCAGTACAAAACGCTTTCGCTGACTGCATTGCCTCCCGTCCGGCAGACTTCTACAGTAAAGGGATAAACAAACTGCCATCAAAATGGCAAAATTGAATAGATAATTTGGGTAGTTTGAGTTTGATTAGCTGAAATAAAAAAAATACCAAAACATTTATATTTTAAAATTATCATACAAATCTCCAATTTCATAGGAAAAGACCTAAAATATTTTTAACATATTCAATTAAATAAATTTGAGTTTGCCATGTCAAGATGAAATTCAGTACATAATTTGAAAATCGGCAACACAATACATAATGTCAAGTTTAATAAAATGGGATTAAAAATTCGTCAAGTTCGGGGTCAATACAGTTAAATTGAAAATATAAATGATTTAGTACAAGCCAGGAATACAGAGATGGCATCATAGAAATGTAAAAAACAGGAGAAGTGGCAAAGGCGCGTGTCTGTGTCGTTTCGGCTTGATCAAAATGACCATGTCTAGGCAAATTCCGCCGTCTCTGCGAACTAGTGCGCTTTCGACCGTGATCGTGAAAAAATATAAGAATGCCGTGTTGTGTGTGTTTCTTGTAAAAACCGAAGCCAAAACCAAAACTTGGTAAATCATGGAATCACTTACCATATAATATAGATATAAGTATTTTACTATATTTATCTTTAAAATCATGAAAAACAACAAATTGTAAAATATTTCTTGCTTTTACCACGTTAATTTTGTTTTAAAATATCGCAGCGATTGTACTATTTTCGCAGTAAATACATTGCTCCTTAACCTCTACCTAAGTATGTCGCTAAGTGACTAGACAAGCAATGTTAAAATCACAAAACGATACTTTATTTATGCGGTGCATTGCATGGTACGGCCGCTGCTTATTGCGGCTAGTTAGTGATGTGGCTATGGAGATCCACTAACGTAGGCTATCGATAACAATGCCGATTACCCAACGAATATATAGTTAATTTTACAATTTGTCAACCGTTTTAAACCGATGGAAGACTTAAAAAGATGACGTTGAAATCCGGTTGGACGACCCTTGAGAAGATGTAAAATAAAATTAGAAATTATTGAAGTATTACATTTGAATTGATAATTATACATTTAAATTGAAAATTAATATACAGCGATACAGGAGTTGTGTTGTGGGGTATTTAAAGGTAAATTTTCAACTTGTTATTAACTTAATAAGCTTTGACCTTTAATATCTCCAGAAGGTTCCCCGGTATGGTCGGGGGTCCGGGGAGTATAATGCAGTTAGTGAATCTCAGCTTTGTTAAGCGTTTTTGTATACAAATTATTCATATTTATTAGCATTCTACAATGTTAACAAACTGTTACAAAATTGGCTTTAAGCTAGACACAATCATGGTCCCTGTATTTGTTTCGCGTGACGTCGACTTCGTGTATTTTGTATTTCATTATCTTTTATACAAATATCAGGATGACGAGACGTCCTTCTCCAGCTCCCAAGTTACCTATCTATCAAATTTCATAACGATCGGTTCAGTAGTTCAGATGTGAAAAGAATACAGACAGACAGAGGTACTGTTACATCTTCTATCTACGAGTACATCATCATCATCGAATACGAATACGTCCACTGCTGGACATAGGCCTCCCCCAAGCACCTCCACTTCGACCAGTTCTGTGCTTCTCGCATCCAACGGGTTCCTGCGGCCTTCACCAGGTCGTCGGATGATCGGAGATTCTATCTATGTACTACATAATAAAAATAAAATACTGTTTGTTGGTGGCACTTGTCTGAAAAACTGAACATAATTATATATACGACGGCACGGTTGGCGCAGTGGTTAAGCGATTGACTGCTGCGCTGCGTGTCACGGGTTCGATTCCCGCACGGAACAAAAATTTGTATGACCTACAAGTAGTTGTTCCGGGTCTGGCTGTTTGTGTATGTGAGTTTAAATGTTTGTAAACGCACCCACGATACAGGAGTAATACCTAGTGTGGGGCAATGTTTAAAAAAAAAAAAAATTTGACAGGACAACGTCTGTACAGTCAACTAGTTTATAGTATAAAGTATGGATGGGTGTACATTCACTGGCTGGCTTATCCTATTCAACACTGCTCGAAATATAGAGAGGACCAGCTCAAGACGAATGTTGCTGCCAACAAATACTAAGGTGTCATAAAATATCCTAATCACGTGCCAAGCTATTCCGAACCATATTGTAGTCGGCTTAAAGTCGAACCGGCTGCAGCTGAGTACCAGTATTTTACATGGAGCGACTACCTATCTGACATCCACGTCCCAGTTACTGGGTGGCACGATACCACTTAATGACAACTACTTGATACAAGTGGTTTCATTTCAGGTACCCCTGTTATTACAATAAATAAGATTAATACATCGACCGAGAAGCCGGTCACGGATTCAGAAAGTTTAAGTAATAGTGGTGGTAAGAGCACTGTTCCAACCTCGGCACACCATGAAAATAAAGAACAAACAACTAACGATACTAGTAAGTATGAATTGAAGAGATTATAATGTATAGCGATCCGCCTCGCTGGTTCGTACGTGTGTGAATGTGTGACGTGCTGAGGGAGCGACGTGACGAACTGTCGCTATTTCTGCACTGTACCAAAGTTAAATGTTCCGCAAAAAAATGTCTAAATTATGGTGTATATCATCAGAATCCATTGTATGATTTAAAAGAATAATCACAGACACAGACAAACACGAAAAGTATCTTTGTTTTGTTTTTTATATGTAGATATATATTTACTTTCTCACCGCTGCACGAGCTGGTCTCTTACAGTTATGGTTTAGACTTCATCATCATCACCAGCCTATAGCAGTCGACTGCTGGACATAGGCCTCTCCTATTGCACGCCATTCAAATCGATTTTTGGCAACTCTCTTCCAGCGAAGATGGTCCTCCACCTGGCCTGAGGGCGTCCCAACTTACGTTTACCGATTCCCGGTCTCCACGCAGTTTAGTCTTACTGTTACAGAAAATAAGAAATGCCTAATTAATAATAAATGTTTGTTGTTGTTTCAGACAGTACTAACCAACAGCCGTTTCCTCCAAACGTGTTTATTTACGTGATAACATCCATCATAGTGATGGGTGTTATAATATTGATGATTTATTTATGCATCAAAAAATATTGTCACCGAAATTCGCAGCCAGTAGAGACAATAGAATTGAATACTTATGTAAGTCCTAAATTAATGAGACCTGTGGTCTATACCTGTAATAAACTTAGTTGATGTTTCATGCGCCCGGTGTCCACAGGCACTCGGACCCGCTGCATTACTCGCGAACCTACTCCTTTCATAGTCTTTTTAGTATCCTAGCGTGTGAAGGTCGGAATGCGACATAATTACAAACTCGCAAACCTGCTGCTTGTGCAAGTCGCTTAAAAGTCGATTCAGCCTGAGTTTTGACAAAACATTCGTGTTGAGCAGACAGAGTTACTTCAATATCACAGACAAACTTCAATGAAGAATGTGGGTGGAGCAAAGAACTCTTTTTAAGAAATTTTAATAATTTTTTCAACTCTTTATTAGTGGTTGTAATGGCAATCATGTCACTTGGTTTTAATGGGTTTTTATATTTTATTAATCCTTTTGATAGATTCTTCTATATTTTGTAAATGTGAGGACTTTGTAGGCCTTGTAGACTTTAGATCTGTAGACTATTTTTTATTTTATAAAGTACCTGGTACTTGTTGACAGGCGTACGCTGTTCTCCCATGCCTACTGTAATTTGAAAACTTTTTAAGAGCTAATTATTTTTACAAAAGTAACCGTAGAGTTTTTTGCCGGCTCTTTTCCACAGGAAACGACCAATTTGGAACCGTGCACCTAGCTTCTGACGTTTCATAAGTGCCCATGTTGGTTTATGTGAAACAAAAGATTTTGATTTTGTTTTTTTTTCAGGCCACCGGAAATGAAGTTGTATATGCGGAGCTCAGCTTGAAGCACGAAGACAGTCAACCTAGGCATGCGGATGAATCTCCGTATGCTAAAATAATTGGGGTACTAAAACCTGCTGATGGACAACGAAAAATAAATAAGTCTTAATCGTTCAAAGTTTTTCTCTCTATCACTATTCGTATAAAAATGGAAACTGTCGCATTTCAAACACCAGCTGACTATGTTGAGTCTGCCGAAGAGCTCCCAGCAGACCAAAAACTGCCATGACCTACCAATGGGCCGCTGTAGGTACATCTTACTTAGACTTAAGTAGGTGAGCCACAGAGCGACTGTGGAGCCACATCACAGACTGCCTCACTGCTGTCCTGCTCTGTGTGCACTAACTCCTGCACTATGAAGGAGCTGTGCGAGCTCACTGCTAATGCTGTCGATGTAACTGAGTTCTCGTCCAAGTTGATTTAATTTTGAAAAAATGTAACTGCTAAGCTCGGAGTGTGCTACGGCGTAGCTCACATTGTGCTACGGCGTAACTCGCAGTGTGCTACAGCGTAGCTCGCACTGTAATAGCTTAGCTCGAAAAGGATAGAATGATCAAAGGATATTTTTATTCGGTTTGAAGGTTTGATGGAAGTGAGTTTTATATTTCGTGTAGAACTGAAAAAGACGACGTACAAAGTGCTATTGATCGGTTTTGTTCCCATTTTTCTTCGTGGTGCGAACCCACTAAGGTGCCAATCAAATGTGTTTACTACTTAACGTTTTAAATAATGATTAGCTTCACTACATCAGTATTTGTAGGGCTCGTGGCTAAATATAAACAGCTTCACGGGTCATTCGAAGGATGAGCTACGCTTTCCCAGGTCGGTCCGTGAATGGGTTCCATTAAATATCGAACCCCTCCGTGCCTCGGAAGGATGTCATCTTTAACAGTCGCTACGGTCGAAAGTCTGACAACTAGTCTTACTAAGGGGTATCGTGTTACCCAGTAACTGGGACGTGGATGTAAGATAGGTAGTCGCTCCATGTAAAATACTAGTAGTCAGTGCATCCGGTGAGACTGGAAGCCGACCTTGAAGGAAAAGGCAGATTGATTGAAGTAGCTTCAGTATTTGTCGTAAGCAGGTTTTCTTGCCATAACACAAAACAATTCAAATAATTTAATAAGGTGTTCGATGGTGGTGGCTTGTTAGGTGCATACATATTTTGTTTTGTCATTTTCCGATACCACTTAATTTGTTTTATCACACGACTAGGAAAACATCGTGGTTATCCCTAAATGCGATCAAAACGATATTTTGATAAACATTTTGGTATGACCAACATACCTAATTACATGAAATCAACTCTAATTATAACCAATGTTTACGATTTTTTTCTTTTTTTTTTTAATAAACGTTGCCCCACACTAGGAATTTCTCCTGTATCGTGGGTGCGTTTACAAACATTTAAACTCACATACACAAACAGCCAGACCCGGAACAACTACTTCTAGGTCATACAAATATTTGTTCCGTGCGGGAATCGAACCCGCGACACGCAGCGCAGCAGTCAATCGCTTAACCACTGCGCCAACCGTGTCGTACATTACTTCCTTACTCATATTAGGTACTTGAACAGCAGTGCTGGTCCAGTGGTGTCGACCCCTACTTACTCATATTAGGTACTTGAACAGCAGTGCTGGTCCAGTGGTGTCGACCCCTACTTACTCATATTAGGTACTTGAACAGCAGTGCTGGTCCAGTGGTGTCGACCCCTACTTACTCATATTAGGTACTTGAACAGCAGTGCTGGTCCAGTGGTGTCGACCCCTACTTACTCATATTAGGTACTTGAACAGCAGTGCTGGTCCAGTGGTGTCGACCCCTACTTACTCATATTAGGTACTTGAACAGCAGTGCTGGTCCAGTGGTGTCGACCCCTACTTACTCATATTAGGTACTTGAACAGCAGTGCTGGTCCAGTGGTGTCGACCCCTACTTACGAGTTACAGGTACTTGAACATCAGTGCTGGTCCAGTGGTGTCGACCCCTACTTACTCATATTAGGTACTTGAACATCAGTGCTGGTCCAGTGGTGTCGACCCCTACTTACTCATATTAGGTACTTGAACAGCAGTGCTGGTCCAGTGGTGTCGACCCCTACTTACTCATATTAGGTACTTGAACAGCAGTGCTGGTCCAGTGGTGTCGACCCCTACTTACTCATATTAGGTACTTGAACAGCAGTGCTGGTCCAGTGGTGTCGACCCCTACTTACTCATATTAGGTACTTGAACAGCAGTGCTGGTCCAGTGGTGTCGACCCCTACTTACGAGTTACAGGTACTTGAACAGCAGTGCTGGTCCAGTGGTGTCGACGCCTACTTACTCATATTAGGTACTTGAACAGCAGTGCTGGTCCAGTGGTGTCGACCCCTACTTACTCATATTAGGTACTTGAACAGCAGTGCTGGTCCAGTGGTGTCGACCTCTACTTACTCATATTAGGTACTTGAACAGCAGTGCTGGTCCAGTGGTGTCGACCCCTACTTACTCATATTAGGTACTTGAACAGCAGTGCTGGTCCAGTGGTGTCGACCCCTACTTACTCATATTAGGTACTTGAACAGCAGTGCTGGTCCAGTGGTGTCGACCCCTACTTACTCATATTAGGTACTTGAACAGCAGTGCTGGTCCAGTGGTGTCGACCCCTACTTACGAGTTACAGGTACTTGAACAGCAGTGCTGGTCCAGTGGTGTCGACCCCTACTTACTCATATTAGGTACTTGAACAGCAGTGCTGGTCCAGTGGTGTCGACCCCTACTTACTCATATTAGGTATTTGAACAGCAGTGCTGGTCCAGTGGTGTCGACCCCTACTTACTCATATTAGGTACTTGAACAGCAGTGCTGGTCCAGTGGTGTCGACCCCTACTTACTCATATTAGGTACTTGAACAGCAGTGCTGGTCCAGTGGTGTCGACCCCTACTTACTCATATTAGGTACTTGAACAGCAGTGCTGGTCCAGTGGTGTCGACCCCTACTTACTCATATTAGGTACTTGAACAGCAGTGCTGGTCCAGTGGTGTCGACCCCTACTTACTCATATTAGGTACTTGAACATCAGTGCTGGTCCAGTGGTGTCGACCCCTACTTACTCATATTAGGTACTTGAACAGCAGTGCTGGTCCAGTGGTGTCGACCCCTACTTACTCATATTAGGTACTTGAACATCAGTGCTGGTCCAGTGGTGTCGACCCCTACTTACTCATATTAGGTACTTGAACAGCAGTGCTGGTCCAGTGGTGTCGACCCCTACTTACTCATATTAGGTACTTGAACAGCAGTGCTGGTCCAGTGGTGTCGACCCCTACTTACTCATATTAGGTACTTGAACATCAGTGCTGGTCCAGTGGTGTCGACCCCTACTTACTCATATTAGGTACTTGAACAGCAGTGCTGGTCCAGTGGTGTCGACCCCTACTTACTCATATTAGGTACTTGAACATCAGTGCTGGTCCAGTGGTGTCGACCCCTACTTACTCATATTAGGTACTTGAACAGCAGTGCTGGTCCAGTGGTGTCGACCTCTACTTACTCATATTAGGTACTTGAACAGCAGTGCTGGTCCAGTGGTGTCGACCCCTACTTACGAGTTACAGGTCGTGGGTTCGAACTCAAGCAGGCGCTTTACGTTGTGTACGTTATTTCATCAGCACTGCTCTCAAAACAGGAAAGGAAAACATCGTGAGGAAACCGGCATGTACTAGAACCGAAACTTCGAAGACATGTGACATCTACCAACCCACACTGGGCCCGCGTGGTGGATTACGGGCCACTCCCTCTCACAGAGAGGAGGCTTGTGTCCCAGCAGTGGGAACGTTATAGCATGACTGCGCTATTAGGTATTATTAAATTTAAAAAAAAAAAAGGTTTTGGGATAATACAGTTTGTAGCTCTGTCTCCGTCTCCGTAAATAATATGTATGAAATATTGTACAGCGCCCCCAGCGGTCACAGAAAGAATTAAAATTCGTACCATGATCACTCACTATATATTAGATTTCGATAGGCAAGTAACCTAATGTAATCTATTTGATGGTCACGAACGTTACTCGATGACACAACAGTGACATGTCTATCTATACAGGCTGATTTTTTAAAGACCAGCCAAATTTAAGGATGTGGTACAGCCAACAAACTGAACAACTTTCTCCATGGGACCAACATCGTAATCGCGAATAAAAATTCAGCCGTCCCATACATTTAGGTCATATTCATATTCATATTCATATTCATATTCATATTCATATTCATATATTTATTTGCATTCCATAATGTTGTAGAGGTGTTACAATGGCTTACAGCTATGGTACAATTATGGACCCTGTAGGGCACAGCAAAAGGTATAAAATTAATGATTAAAATAAAATAAGTTTAGAAAACAAATTAACAATAAGCAATCTTTAAAATATGTCATTAACATTAAATTTTTATAGGTAAATATAACATTTTATTTCATTGAGATCAATCTGTTATAATTGTACATAATAATTCTATAAGGTCTAATAAGGTCGAGTAGGTATTGAAGTTTCCTATGGGACAGTTGATAAAATTTTCGCGATTACGCTATTTGTCCCATGGAGAAAGTTGTTCAGTTTGATGGTCTGTACTACATCCTTAAATTTGGCTGGTGTTTAAAAAATCAGCCTGTATATATGTATATAAAAATCAATTGCTGTTCATTTGTTTCGCTAAAACTCCAGAACGGCTGGGCTGATTTAGCTGATTTTGGTTTTGAAATGTTTATCGTAGTCCAGGGAAGCTTTAAGCGGTGAGAAAATATGGAAAAACTGCAAGGAAGATAGTAAAAACAACAATTTCATTTTCCCATAAACTGTTCTACCTACTTTCCTGTCAAACATTTGACGATCGTCCCTTCGGTACGGTAGACTCGGGTCCACTCGAATTGAAGCACGTATTAAATTAAGGGTTTGAATCTCGCATCACATTACTCGAATTATCTAGGATTAGTAGGTTAGGAGTAGGTTAGGAGTAGGGTAGGAATTGGGTAGGAGTAGGGTAGGAGTAGGGTTGGAGTAGGGTAGGAATAGGATAGGAGTAGGGTAGGAGTAGGTTAGGAGTAGGTTAGGAGTAGGGTAGAAGTAGGGTAGGAGTAGGGTAGGAGTAGGTTAGGAGTAGGGTAGAAGTAGGGTAGGAGTCAAAGTCAAAGTCAAAGTCAAAGTCAAATCATTTATTTCAAATAGGCACATAAAAGGCACTTTTGAACGTCAAAAATAAAATTAGAATAAAATTGATTCTAGTCGCCCCTTCCAAAAGGTAGTTTTCGTATGGAGAAGAATGGGCAAGAAACTCCACCGTTACTCTTTTAAAATGTTTTACAATATATTGCATACATTATTTATATAATTATATGTGAAGACGATGCACCCAAAAATAAACTTACTATACCACAATAGGTAAAAGAATTAAAATGGATAAATGTAACCATGACATATAGATCAACTATGTGATAGATACATGGTGCTCACATATTCACAAACATTCCAAACGTAGACGATTTTCATAAATAAATAAGGAGTAATAAGTCCGGGTGTGACCCCAAGTAATTACAGAATGTAAATCAATGTCAAAAAAAAAAAAAAAAAAGAATAAATTATACAATTACATTAGCAACCAGTTTGATTTTGTCTAGACTCTAGAGATTGTCCTATGGAGCAAGACCAGCATGTTTCCAAGCATTCTTATCTTGGATATAATCCTCTAATTTGTAATATCCTTGCTTACAAAGTGTAATTTTAATATAAGTTTTAAATTTTCTTTCATTTAATTGCAATATTTCACAAGGTATTTTGTTGTAACATTTAACACAGTACCCCATAAAAGATGTATGAACTTTAGATAATCTGAAAAAAGGTTGATCTAATTTATCTTTATTTCTAGTATTAAAATTATGTCTATCACTTATTTTATTAAAAAGATGTTGATTTTTTCTTACATACATAATATTTTCATAAATGAATTGGCAAGGTAACGTCATAATGTTAATCCTTTTAAATAGTTCCCTAAGAGATTCGCGGCGACGTAGATTGTAAATGGCTCTGACAGCTCTCTTTTGCAAAATAAAAATGGATTCAATGTCAGCAGCCCGACCCCACAGTAAAATGCCATATGACATAATACTGTGGAAGTAACTAAAATAGACCAAGCGAGCGGTTTCTTCGTCTGTTAATTGTCTTATCTTTCTAACAGCATATGCGGCCGAGCTTAGCCGCCCCGCAATAGATGTTATATGAGGTCCCCATTGTAATTTCTCGTCTAGCGTGATTCCTAGGAAAACTGTCTGATTAACAAATTCTAATTTTTGGCCATTCAATACGATGTCACATTCGCTACTTCTAACATTAGGTAATTTAAATCTAATGCATTTTGTTTTTTTTTCATTAAGTACTAAATTATTAACCGTAAACCAATCTTGGACCTGAAGAATAGAGTTATTCACGTCGTCAAGATTTTGTGACCGTCGATCTATTTTAAAGATCAATGATGTGTCATCTGCAAATAACACCATCTTCGGTTGATTTTGAAGTAATTGGGGTAAATCATTAATATAAACTAAAAAGAGGAATGGACCCAATATCGAACCTTGAGGAACGCCCATTGTCATTTCAGAACCCAATGAGTTTACGCCATTTACTTGGATTTTAACCTTTCTATCTTTCAGGTATGATCTTAACAAGTCAAGTGCTGTTTTCCTAATCCCATAGTGCTCGAGTTTCATCAGAAGTGTTTCATGGTTTACGCAATCGAACGCCTTAGAGAGATCGCAAAAGATTCCAATAGCATCTTGTGCTTCTTCCCAGGCGTTAAAAATGTTCTTCATTAGGGTAACACCGGCGTCAGTGGTACAACGCCCTTTGGTGAAGCCGTACTGGTGTTCATGAAAGATGTAATTTTTATTAAAGTGACGTAACATTTGATTGAGCATCAACTTTTCAAACACCTTACTGAGAACTGGCAGAATTGACACAGGTCTATAATTGTTGGGATCTTTACTATCACCGGATTTGAACAATGGTACTACTTTACTATGTTTCATAAGATCCGGAAAGACTCCTTGGTCAACACTGGTGTTAAATATGAAAGCTAAATAGGGCGCAATGGTTTCGATGAGAGATCTACATACTTTTACAGACATACCCCAGAGATCTTCTGTTGATTTAATTTTAAGATCTTTAAAAGCTCTTATAACAGCCTGGGGGTTTGTATGCTGAAACCTAAGCTCCGAAGGGCATGCCTTTACATTCCTTTTAAGTAAGGCAGCAGAAAGCGTGGGGGAAGAATTTAAAGCTTCAGTAGTTTTAAGGGGAATAGTAGAGTAGGGTAGGAGTAGGGTAGGAGTAGGTTAGGAGTAGGGTAGGAGTAGTGTAGGGTGTAGGGGTAGGGTAGGGGGTAGGACACCACGTGAATGAAGTAGCGCCGGGCAGCTAGAAATAATTGATATGGCAAAACAATGTTTGCCGTGTCAGCTAGTAAGGAATAAAAATTTAACAACCACTAAATTACCTTAATTAGTTCACTAACCGCCAACCTTTCTATTTAGTCGAATTATTGACTGTCATAACATTTTTAGCATAGGCGATAGCACTACATTTTAAGCATATAATTATGCCCTTCTCTCTTCTTATTACTGAGAAAGAAACAAAACTTATGATGACATGATCTATCGAGGTTACCTTAGCGCCTGCGTAAGACTCCGTAAAACTCATGGTGCAAGCATTATCGAAATCTATTCGATCCACGTTAATATGCTAGCGAGTTTAACGCTAGCGAGTAAGTTTTCGATACCAACTCATAGAAGACGTTCTGAGGACGTTCGCATTCTAGTCTCAGTACCAATGCAGTACTTTCAAAACATTTCTTATTTCCCTACATTTTTGTCAAGTTTTTACTATCAGTGTACAACAAGATTTTAAACGTTATCCATTGCGGGAGTTGGCCTGCTGATCTATTGTCTGGCAGTAGGAGTCTGTCATGCTCACTGAAATGTATTGCAGTTGAAGACGTCGTGTATCGGCTCGTTGAGTTCCTCCAATGTGTTCCCAGCGATGCTATGTGCTCATAGAATAGAGGTAGACCATAGAAACGATGGATGGGTTGTGTGAAATACAGTAAAGATAGAAAAGGGGTGAATACTCATGTGAATGACGAGCTAGTGAGACGAGACGAATGACGGCTGATTAAGGTTTATGAAAGTAGACGCGCTGCGCCAACCTCAACTAATTCGGGTAAGGGCAGCAGGAGCATGATAGGAAGGCAGAAAGTAGATCTAAACCATGAACCGAATGTATTTATATTAAGTTTTATACTGAGCTAATAAATACAAATGTATGAAATTAATAAATAATGCTTGTAATACAAGAGATAGTGATAACAATAAACGAGCAACTCAAACTACATCTACAATCACAAAAAAGGTTGGTAATGCAACTCTGACAACTTTGCAACTGTGACATCACAGAAGAGGTAAAACAAGAAAGATGCAACAATACGGAGACTGATGATAGTGTAACGAAAGATATCCCTACTCGTAGATACAGAAGAGTCGTAGAATTTTCGTCTCCACCTCTTTACGACCAACCTTTTTTTGAGGACCACACATTCCAGAAGGGATTATGTCCTATAATTTTGTTGGGGTGAGCAAGAAAATGGCGTCAGTTCTGTCAGTGACACGGCTGCGGATGCGTTTTTACTAAATGTACCGGTCGGGTATAGTTAGCACGAGGCTTTCTTTCTACTAAATATAATTTCTAACTACTAAATATACCCAAGTTGGAGTATTATAATCGGGTATATTTAGAACCTAGCGGTGCATGATTACGTACTACTAAATATACCCAGCCGCGTAATGGCAGACTGTATATTACAACAGACATCCATAGTCTGTGCAGGATCGCTTTGTGATTGTAAGTGTCAGTCCAAGAGCGAGCGAAGCGAGCTCGGGACTTGGGGCACCCCGACTCGGACAGGTTAGGTTCGAAGGAGTCATCTCCTTCGTGTTAGGTTCCTTTAAAGTCAAAGTCAAAGGTTTTTATTTGTAAAACATAGGTGGTGTAAAAACAGGTGTTGTAGACAGAAATAGGAGCCCCGCGAAGCGGGGCTCCGTCGACTACGTCTTATTATTATTGCTTGTAAACCAACTTAGACCCGCCACGTGATCTTCCCCACCCTAAGTACTCGCACTATGCACCAAACCCGCCATTTTTCAAGCAAGTTATTCTATTGAAAAAGGGTATATTTAGTAATGATTCATTTTAAACTGGTGCTACTAAATATACCCGAGTAGCGATGTCTTGGTAAGGTACGTTTTGCGGTAGTCACTTGAAAATGTGATCTCCTAATTATACCCGAAGTCGGCCAGGTACGTGACGTCACTGACGTCCCCACAAGGTACATTTAGTAAAGTCGCGCCGCGGATAGCGTGATAATGTTTGGGATAAGCGAAATAAAAATCATTATTCATTCATTTATTATTATCAAGTTATTGATTGATTCCATATTTTTCCACATATAAAACCCTAATGTAATTATGCTGTAAAACTGTCTGCGCCTGCCGTAAATGCATTAGCTATGAGTTGCGTCTATGAGCTACGCTTTTAGTGTGAGCTACGCCGTAGCACTGTCCGAGCTCCACTTGGTACCGTCCGAGACAATGGCGAAGTCGGAAGTGTGTGTGTGTGTTGTATACTGACGCTGCTCGTCTTCACGCACCCATTCGCAGCGTGTTCGTACACTTAGTTACCACAAAGAAAACACACGTCGCTTCGTGAGATAAAAATACTGCAGCATTTAAAACAAACCAAAAACTTATTAATTACTACAAATTTTTTCGGGAACTCAAAACTGCCTATTGTACTGTTAGCCTGCATCGACCCGCCTTGTGAAGGCCGCAGGAATCCGCTGGATGCGGGAAGCACAGAACCGGTCGGTGCTTGGGGGAGGCCTTTGTCCAGCAGTGGACGTCTTTTGGCTGAAATGATGATCCTGCCATCCTCCAGCCTATATCCATGACTTCCAGCTCTTTCGATGCAGGGCTAAAATGGACCACTTTTCGTTTGTTTTCTCCAGCTCTTCCCGCCATCCTCTCGCGATGCCTTCGGGCTGAAAATCTACGTGTCGTTAATTCTAATTTTTTTAAATTCATAATTACCCTTTTTATTAGCTTTGTACCTGTTAGCGCCTGTAACCTTTCAGTTCGCATCACCCACTTGATGCAATAGATTGCAAAGCGTATTTCCCAGGCGCTTATAACTGACGTTGCTTCATACCTAAATGCAGTAACGTCAGATAAGTTAGAAACATATACACATCCCATTTTAAATAGATATTTAGTTAAACCTTTTCTCATGACCCCAATATAAGTAGAATATAATATGTTGGATTTAATTTAAAAATAGAAGTGATAATTATTTGATTAAATTTGTTTATGAAAGAGAATATACATACATTCATTATTGTAATTATTACTTAAACACAGAAAATGTAACACTAAAGAACAAACAGAAAAATACTACTTATTTCTTCAGAATCTCTTACATTAAACCTACGTTAATGATAAATTATTACAACAATATAATTAGTAGATCTTAATTTAATATACCTAAAAAACTTGGTAAAAAGACTTAGACTTCAATTTCAAAACTGCCGGCAAGACTCACCCGTTAAAGGTGCTCACCTTGTGTCCGCATGACTAAATTTAGCTAACATAAGTGACCGAAGAAACACTCCTGCAACGATTGAGTCATGTCAGCCATGCGGTAAGTAATGCCTAACGTCATCGACATCCCCAAGTTTTTGTTCCGTTTCGGATGAGGCGATGTATGGAACCTGAGAGTTGCGTCCACCCATTCCATACTACATAATTATTCTATTTGACCACATCCATCCTGCTGCTGTAATTGTACATCTCAGCCACCTTCAGAAATTCGCGGACTAATTTCTTCATAGTAGTGTTGATCTATTTCAGCGATCTCCTGAGCACACTCTCTTCGGAAGAGCATGTTCAGGTAGAACGGCTCGTGTGGCTGCAAATCAAAAAGTCAAAATGTACGAGTATTATTCACATAAACCTACATGGGCACTTATGAAACGTCAGAAGCTAGGTGCACGGTTCCAATTGGTCACCTCCTATGAAAAAGAGCCAGCAAGAAACTCCACGGTTACTCTTTTAAAAATAATGGGCTTTTACAGTGATCATCAAATTACAGTGTCAACAGGTATGGGAGGACAGTGTAGGCCTGTCAACAAGTATTAGCAAAATAGAAAATGGTCTACAAATCAACAGTATACAAGGCCTACAACATTCTCACATTCGCAAAATATAAAAGAATCTATTTAATAGATAAATAAAATAAATAAAAACTATTTAAACCAAATGACATGATTGTCATTACAACTGCAACAAATCTTATTTAATATACTGTCCACAAAAGCCACTAATAGAGTTGAAATAAGAATAGTAGGGTAAATAATGGAACCTGAGAGTTGCGTCCACCCATTCCATACTACATAACTATATAATATAATTTGCGAGCAGTTAATAGACATTTACATAGTTATGCGGTTAATGAGGTACCAGGGAAGCCACATGTGCGGAAGGAATTATTGCCAAGCTTCCTTGTCTTCAACGTAGTACAAATGCCTTTTTGATAAGGACACGGTTGATGTGGGTTTTGAACTTCCCATTGCTAAGTTTTCTGTAACCTACTTTGGCAACTGGTTATAAAAGCGGATACTGTATAAAAGAAATGACTTGCTTGTTTTAGTTAATCTGAAAATTCGACAGCACGGTTGGCGCAATGGTTAAGCGATTGAGTGCTGCGCTGCGTGTCGCGGGTTCGATTCCCGCACGGAACAAATATTTGTATGACCTATAAGTATCTAGTTGTTCCGGGTCTGGCTGTTTGTGTATGTGAGTTTAAATGTTTGTAAGCGCACCCACGATACAGGAGAAATTCCTAGTGTGGGGCAACGTTTATTTAAAAAAAAACCTAATTTGGGAATCACAATTTTATGTTTACTGCGTGTATTTATATTATGGACAAACCCGTCAATGCTGTCATATGTTAATGTATGAATGTTAGGCTTTTTATGACGTCACTCGTTGTACATACTCGCACAAATGGCGGCGATGAGTTTTTAACCCCTGACGCAAAAACGACGGGGTGTTATAAGTTTGACGTCTCTCTCTCTCTCTCTCTCTCTCTCTGTGTGTGTGTGTGTGTGTATGTCTGTCTGTGGCATCGTAGCTCCCGAATGGATGAACCTATTTTAATTTTGTTTTTTTGTTTGAAAGGTAAATTTGTCAGGAGTGTTCTTAGCTATGTTTGATGAAAATTGGTCCAAGATGGCCGCCGCCACAAAATGGCGGATTACATATTTTTTCACAACTCAATATAGGTATCAATATGGGTATGTCCCCCGACGGGACAACATTTAATCAAATTTTCATACGTACTTACGTAGGTCATAATTACGCTATTTGTCCCATGGAGAAAGTTGTTCAGTTTGATGGTCTGTACCACATCCTTAAATTTGGCTGGTCTTTAAAAAATCAGCCTGTATTGTGTCGGGGGTTTTAAAAAAATTTAATTTAATTTTTTAATACATTAAACACTAATGTATGATTCTGTTATTATTTGATCGCAAGCATTGCAAAAAAACATGTACTTGATGGAGCTATAGGCATGCAACCTCAGAGGCTTGAGATTATTTGCCGAACTATCTTATTACGAACATTTCAAATACGAATCAGCCGACTCAGCTTATCTCAATCCACTGCTGGACATCGGCCTCTTCCAAGCTATGCCACGGCGCCCGCTATCCAGGCACATGACTATTTGTCATTTGTTTCATACCAGAATTGTAGTTGAATAAACAAACATTTAGACTTACGACAGTATTTAATTCTATTCCTTCTGTCCTCCCCGAATTCCAATGACAATATTTTTTTTTCCATAACAAATAAATTACCAATATTACAGCAGACGTCCCTATTACGGAAGGTATCATGACATATAATAAAAGGTTTTGAGGTGGCTCAGCATTTTCTGAAAAACAAAAGTAACGTTGTTATAATTTAACGGAAAACACCCCGTTCTGAGATCATTCTTCTAGTAGTACAGTCTACTTCACGTCCATAGAGCTGCAAGTTTTCATACTTCAGTGTTACTTTGAAGTGACGCGCGGTTGACTGTGCCACATGTGACCACATGGTAATATTTACGGAAAACCTGAACTTTTTGATCAGATGTTGCAGTGAGAAAGCGTTGTGATCAGCGCTTGTTCGCAGATGTCTTTACTCTTTGATGAAGTCACACAGCCTGACATTACAGTGATAACCACAAGGTTACGGGTTATTGCGATTACGTGAAAGATTGCAGGACACATAATGTTCTAAAGCCTTTAATTATAAAATTAAAAGGGATAGGTAACGTTATACGACAAGCAATATACTGCAGAAATACATTTGTATCTGTTTGTAACAGTAAGGCAAACTATACGAGGACAGCTCGTGCAGACCACCAGAATAAGATGAGTCAGTCAGTAAGGATGGCTGCAAAGATAATACTTACTAGTATCAATTGCTGAATTTTTGTTGGTCGTTATTTCTAAGTCTGTTGAAGAATTATTATTCAACGTAACAGTATTATTAGGATTAATAGTTTCCGCAGTATTTTCTGTTGTTGTACTTGTCGTTGTGCCAGTTGCTAAAGGGGGATCTGCAACAAACAATATCATTATTTTTAGGTAAGTAATACACTTTTGTATCATTAGGGAAAAAACAAAAACGGGTTGCACTCCGGGAGTGTCGGCAGAAGTGAAAACTTGAATATTAACGTTGTGCATTTTTGATATTTTGGAATGCGTTTTACTCTCCTTCCATCTTACGAATTTTCGATTAGGTCACGTGTCCTGACGCGACCTCCGTCTTACGAATTTTCGATCAGGTCACGTGTCCTGACGCGAGCTCCGTGTTACGAATTTTTATCAGGTCACGTGTCCTGACGCGATACCCATCACAAAAAAAGTGCACAACGCCGCTAAAGAAGTTTTCACTTCAAAAAAGCATCGTCAGGTTCTTTGAGTTTCCTAGAAACGTAGCAGATACAAAGTTACTTTAATATTCATCAAAAATTTGTTGAGCAGGGGAGACTCGGGCTGGTTGTGAGAAGGGTGTGTAGTTACAGCGGCAGCAGGGGCTAAACAGAGAACGCTATATTGACGTTAAAAATAGACAAATGATCACGCCAGCACCGGCTACCACGCCGCGCGAGCCCGTGGTGCCAGCGCTCTTGTAAGAGGAGCCCGGGCATGCTGCTGTCAAAAGTGACATTTGCTCGGTTAACGAATTTATTTACTCATAAAGAACAATACAGTTCACTTAATAAAGAGCTTAAGTTATTAGTCTAACGTTCTGTTAAAGTTTAAAATAGTAGCGGTCCCCCGACGGGAAAACATTTAATCAAAAAATTTCATACATACTTACCTAGGGTCATAATTTCAAGTTCATTTTTTTCTTAAGGATTTCACGTTTATACCTTTTTTGTTCTATTTGTGGCTATTTTTTTAATGGTTTTTTAAAAATGTTTTAGGCTTATTACTTTCAAACTATTTTTATAATTTTTTTTTGTCGGGGGCTTTTTAATGGAGACTGAAACGATTACATACAATCTTGGGCTTAGGTGTAATAAGATGAAAGTGGTGTCAGTTAATAGCTTATATATTATCAACCTTTCACTGACAATTCTGCGGATTTTGTCAATCTGAGAACAGAGATATAAGACATTAAGTAAAAGTGAGGTTATGTTATAATCTTTAACTAGCAGCTGGTTCCTTCATAGGTAGGTAACCGGTTTGGAGTTATGGAAAGGATGTCTAAAATAAAATAAAATATAATTTAATATAATGTTTTATTCGTCTTCTATTATAATTAAAATGTTGTCTAAGAATTGTGCAGGTGGTACTATATGATCTTGGTACCTGTCCCAGCTAAGGTACCATAATGCACATTATATGAGCGAAGAAGCCCATAGTTCGTCTCCCTAATGCATTACTATAGCCTTTCTCCTAAGAGAGCCGTCGACTAAAATATAAATAAAATAAGTTTTTTGACTTATATGTCGGGATTGTATGCGATCCCTATGTAACCAGGAGGTATTGGATCATCGTGTAAGGGTCGGCAACCCAGTGTATTGGAGTGACCAGTTGTTATCCCACAGTTCACACAGCGATCCATAGTTTGAACAATATCCAATCCATAAGCCGGCGGTAAAAGCCAAAATAACAATTACAAGTCAAACGTGTGAGCGAACTTCGGTGTCCAGAGTGAAACCAAGGGTCGTACAAGGTAGGCAGGGTTGGAATCCGTAAAATAAACTCCGCCCCTAAGATGACCCACTGACCCAGTGGTCGTGAAAAATGCAGAATAATCGGGAAAGCATTCAAAACACATCGGAAAACACGAAACGAGTGAGCAAACAAGAGCAGTCGGCAACTGTCTAGTGTCAATGTCAGTCAGCTGTCATGCCAGAGACATAAATAGACTAAAAATAGAAGACTGATTTTTTTCTAATTTATATCGATATGAAATCGATAAAATAATTAATATTGGTTTTTCAGTAATTCATTGATATTTTATTTATTAATATGACTGTAATTATATGCACTACATTGCATATAAGTATACATGGTGCATTTAATTACTTTGAGTTAATTATTTATTGCAGAGGTTTTATTTACGTAATTGTGTATTCGATTACTCAATCGATAGTCTCATGAAAATTATCTTTCTCATATTTCTCCGCTTCCAGATTGAGAACTGAGGTGATATTTCATATTCTAAGATAAAAAAATATGACAATTTTTTTAGATAATATCTCAACTTATTACATTTGGGCCCACCGTTTTCCGTCTCCTTTTTTATATCATGCTTTTTGTAGGGACTTCTTATTATTTCATTTCTTTTATTTTCTTGCGTTTTAAGTCAGGTAATTTGGTGTTTAATCAGGTTTTTTGTAATTCGCCACTTCGTGGTGGTGGCCACCTTGGATTTGAAATTTATTATAGTGTATAGTATTGTACTAGTCAAGCACTTTCATTTGATACCCATAATCAGGGAGTTGTGAAAAAAAAAATGTAATTCGCCATTTTGTGGTGGCGGCCATCTTGGATTTGAAATTTATCATAGTGAATAGTATTCTACTTATCAAGCCCTTTCATTTGATACCCATATTGAGGGAGTTGTGAAAAAATATGTAATCCCCCATTTTGTGGCGGCGGCCATCTTGGAGCGATTTTCATCAAACCTAGCTAAGAACACTCCCGACAAATTCACCTTTCAAACAAAAAAAACAAAATCAAAATCGGTTCATCCCTTCGGGAGCTATGATGCCACAGACAGACATAACACACACACACACCCCCACACAGAGAGACACGTCAAACTTATAACACCCCATCGTTTTTGCATCGGGGGTTAAAAAGACTTATATTATATTTGGTTTTCGTTGTAACATTTTGCCCCTTATACGAATAATGTAACAACCGGCCCCTGGCGAGGGGTCAAATGTTACACGCTTATATGTATATATATTAATATATATATCACTTCTAATAGTCTGGTACATAAAATTGTTTTTAAATTATAAGCCCTAGTAGTTACTTAATCAAACAAATCTATATTCCGGTAACAAATCCAAGGAACAAAAATTGTACTTTATTAAAAAAAATGTCACGACCAGCCCCAGTCTCTCATAATTGAATATAAAATTTAAAAAACCGACCAAGTCGTGTATACAATTACTGTAATTAATAACATACGTTATTGATTTCGTTGTTAATTGTTACTAATTTTAACAACGTAATTATTTCAAAAACGTGTTTTGATATCAACCAAGTTCGGAGACACATTGTTCAAGATTAACATGATATTATTTCTGTTGCCATAAATTAAATACATTTGACAAAGAAAAATTAAACCAAAATCCCCTTTTGGGAGATTTGGCTTTTGTCAACGCCTTAAGACATACTCAGATGATAGATATGGCATTCAGGGTAATATTTAGTGTGTTGGGTTAAACGAGGGTCATACTTTGAAGGAGTGCTCATGAAAATAAGGGACAAAAAAGAGCTGTTCCATACAAAAGTGCAATATGAAACATTCCCTTAAAGCACGCCCATCGCTTAACCTACGTAGAAACTCTAAAACATAGGTATAGAGAGGCTCACCGTCACATTGTTTTATAAGTTCCACCACTAGCACATAGCCGTGTTCTTTTGAAATATCATAATCTGGAAGAAATAACACCAATCAATAACGACGTCTTCCTCTGTTGCATAAATGACAATTTACTGAGAAGCGTGGCAAGAACAGTTAAAAGCTCTTATTATTGTAACAGTATAACATTCTCTTACATTGTGCCTTCTTCTCGTTCGGTATTGTCGTGACCACCCTCCCTTCAGCAACTAAGAGTGACGCACACAAGATATTTGATGAATATAAGTCTACATTAATTTCAGTGGGCTTCGAATATCTATCTGTATATTTCTCGATCCGGTAAGTTCTGAATTCTGAAACATATTATAAAAGCAAAATTACACTTTATATCTCGAAATAATGTACAGAATTGATCGAAGACAAAAATGGTTAATACTCTAGTGCAGGCGTGGGCAAACCTTTTTCGGCAGGGGCCAAATGTAGGAAATTCTTCAGAGGGCTAGAATAAAAATAAATTTGATGTATTTTGTTGTTATGTGGCAATTTACCGTAAGAAGCTTCAAAGGGTAACATGCTACAGTTATATGACGCGTAAACTTTTTTCTTACAGTAGTTGTCTTATGGTTAGTAAGTGAATTCACAATGAGCATGAACGTACTACTGACATCATTCGAGTCAGCGTAGACAGCAGCAACATGCTCGAGAAATTTTGTCTTGAAAATTAACTATGTGTATATTACAACTAAAATAATGTGGTTTGATCCACAGGCTGTTATTCTTGCTGTTAACAATAACAGCAAGAATAACACCCTGTGGTGTGTGTTCGCGCTTGCTTGCGTACATTTTAACCCTCAACTTGATTGCTAATACCATCCGCGAGGATACCGATGATTTCAGACACAAGTTTTTCTGTTCGTATACTCAAGACATCACGAAGGCAGGAGGAAACGTGCTGCCGCGTCTAATATCGAGCGTCGCAAGCAACACAGTCTGCCGCGGGTGGAGGGCAGGGAAGAGAGGGGGCCGACCGCGCTTAGTCTTGTATGCCATAACACGATTTTTGACACAAATTATAATATCTACATTTGTTACGGCGTTTTTTTTCAATTTTGACTAACTTGGGTCGTTGAGAACGCTAAAATATTTTTTTGAGGGCCATTAATCACTATGTGAAATTGATGTCGCCGTCGGTCGGCGGGTCGTATTAAAATCCCTTACTTATGAATCCCGGTAGTAGGCACGTTTACCTTTACGCGGGTGAAGCGTGGGCACAAGCTAGTGTTTGTATATTTGTTACTCGTCTGTTACAAGACTCACGAACAGAGAAGGTTCCGTCTAGTCTTAGGAAGACAGTTACAAACTTGAAGCTTACCTGTCACATAATTTACTTTGATCGCAGTAACACTCGGCGATTTATTCTTCCTTAAAATAATCATAGGAAGGTTAACTCTCGAGCTATAACTGAACTTCCACGGGAACTGGGACACTGCTATCGGTTTTGGTTTATTACCAGGTTCTGCTTTAACTAAAAACAACGAGAATCTCAGTTAGGCGACATGTTCAAATATGAATGTACTAAAATTGCATTGCATGCATTAGAATCCAGCTCTGCAAGGGGAAACAGTTTGGTTATAATTAACCCGAAGTGTAGTTACACCGTACTACTATAATAGTGAGACACCAACATATTATGTTTTTCAATGATTGTATGAAAAGCATTGCCTTCATCTGAAATGATTATGAATTTCTCCGCGGTCAGATCTATATCTAAACGTATATAATACAGTCGTAGCGGAGTGAAAACGATACATATTAATATAGAAGAATATTTTTGAAAAAAAAAAAGGATTTACTACAAGGTCTGGGAACGATTCTTCTGGTAAAAGATAGTTTTTATTAACCCCCGACGCAAAAACGACGGTGTGTTATAAGTTTGACGTGTCTGCGTGTGTGTGTGTGTGTCGGTCTGTAGCATTGTAGCTCCCGAACGGATGAACCGATTTTGATTTAGTTTTTTTTTGTTTGAAAGGTGAATTAGTCGGGAGTGTTCTTAGCTATGTTTGATGAAAATCGGTCAAAGAAGGCCGCCGCCACAAAATGTCGGATTACATATAAAATAAAACATTTAAAAAAAGCGTTTTGGACAGTTGCCCACCAGACACAACACCCGTCTGGTCGTAGGATCCTCCCTTTTCTATGGAGGATGAGTGAACTTTACACCCTGTTCCTCATACCTCTATACCGTCGCGCATATGCTCTTTGAGTGCACAGGCGTTAACCAGATTAGGTCAGAAACCCTCGGGACACCAGATCTTACACAGATGTTCCCAACAGGCCAGGAGACATTAAACTTCTGGAGGGAGGTGGGCTGGTTGGATAACCAACGACGGCCGCCATGGCCTACGCACAATGGTCCACCTGAAGGACTAAGCGCGGAAATCAAACTCCCATAACATAGAACATAGAATCGTTTTGGACACCTTTGCGCCGGGAACAGTTAGGGGCGGGTTATTTGACTAGGCTGACGTGTTGTTCTTGTTACTCAATAAATTCAACATTTTGTAAGAAAATATATATGTACTTATATGTATATAAATATATTTTCACAGCTCCCTCAATATGGGTATCAAATGAAAGGGATTGACTAGTAGAATACTATACAGTATGATAAATTCCAAATCCAAGATGGCCGCCACTACAAAATGGCGAATTACAAAAAATCTGATTAAACATCAAATTACCTGAATCTTAAAATACAAGAAAATAAAAGAAATGAAATAAAAAAATTAAGGAGTCCCTACAAAAAGCATGAAATTAAAATTAAATTTAAAATTTAAAAAAACCCCGACACAAAACAAGTTAAAAAAAAAACTGAAAAAATAGCCACAAATATAACAAAAAAGGTATAAACGTGAAACCCGAAAAAAAGAAAAAAATAACCTTGAAATTATGACCCTACGTAAGTACTTATGAAATGTTTTGATTAAATGTTGTCGCGTTGGGGGACCGCTACTATTCTAAACTTTAACAGAATGTTAGCCTAATAATTAGAATTGGATTATTTGGTTTAGAGTTTTTGTCTGTTTGCCTGAAAGTAAATTCCATCACGCAAATATTACCTAATAGATTTTGATATATTTAGATATTCCCTATAAGTCTAGTCAGTGTGTAGGCTGTAACTGATCACGCTATTTGCTATGGGGTGTGAGCAATATTACATTCTGTTCGTAGTCTTCTATAGTTGTAAGTACCGCAAATTGTAAAAATACGCCAAAAGGTTAGAATATTTATAATATACTAGCTTCTACGCGTGACGTCATCCGCATGCTTGTTCCCCTAGCGATGATAAGAAGCCTATAGCCTTCCTCAAGAATTCAGCTGTCAAATGCAAAAATAATTATTCAAATTCAGTCGGATTTGAATAATTCTTTTTCCAGCCCTGTATATTTTGGCTGATGTGACCAAAGCTACAAACGTTGTATACGTATCACACTCGTATAGTACACGGAAGTTTTATAAAAAGCGGCCAAGTGCGAGTCGGACTCGCCCATGAAGGGTTCCGTTGAGTTGATTGAATGAAAGGTAAATTGCGGTTTACAATTTATGACGTATTAAAAAAAACTACTTACTAAATCTCGTTAAAACCAATTTTCGGTGGAAGTTTACATGGTAATGTACATCATATATTTTTTTAGTTTTATCATTCTCTTATTTTAGGGAGGGCGGACACATTTTACCACTTTGGAAGTGTCTCTCGCGCAAACTATTCAGTTTAGAAAAAAATGATATTAAAAACCTCAATATCATTTTTGAAGACCTATCTATAGATACCCCAAGCGTATAGGTTTGATGAAAAAAAAAATTTTTGAGTTTCAGTTTCAAGTATGGGGAACCCCCAAAATTTATTGTTTTTTTTTCTATTTTTTGGGTGAAAATCTTAATGCGGTTCACAGAATACATCTACTTACCAAATTTCAACAGTATAGTTCTTATAGTTTCGGAAAAAAGTGGCTGTGACATACGGACGGACAGACAGACAGACATGACGAATCCATAAGGGTTCTGTTTTTGGCCTTTTGGCTACGGAACCCTAAATGTGGCTGTTGTTTTAGTATCTATATTGTAAACATGTTATATTGTATGTAAGTGTATTTGGTATTTTAATTTGTCAATGCATCGGAAATATGCAAACGTTACTTACGATAATCCACATCATAATACACGGTCACGTCCGCAGCCAAACTGATAGTCCGTAGAGAAGATAATAAAATAAAGGCAATGAAAGATTCCATTTTAATAAATGAATAAATAAACAACTAATCAATCTATTAAAAACGAAGTAATATCTTTTAAAGCAGGTATAAATGACACTCAATTAAAACTAGTAATAAACGTGCAACTGTAAGTACTAAACAAACTGAAATAAGTAACAACGTCGGTTCGTGGTCGCTTTTATAATCGCATTTTTCAGTACTAATTTCCTCCTCAGAATTATCTGAGGAGGAAAAAAATATTTTTCACTTAGCTATCAAACTATGTATGTACTTCTCATTCCTGTCAATAGGATTACGTTAAAAGGATGGCCTCTCAACGTAATCCACTCATCGCAACATGCGATACCCACGGATAGAGATGGGGTGGCTTTTTATTGACAGGAGTGAGAAGTACATAGTACCTACATGCATTACTTTGATAACTGTGCCAAAAATATTTTTTTTGTTATGGTATCAAATTAATGGTATTTTGACCTACATTGTAATGTTACCTAACGACTGTTGGAGTATTGCGTCATGTAAAATTATTTTGTGGTTATCCTTATTCGCAACCGAAAAGTCTCCGTTAATAATTAGAAATAATTAATTTTGCAATATCCAAATTAGGTAATACAAGCGTTAAGGAAACTGTCATGACCGCAAAACAAAAATAGATTCGTGCCGACTGCAAAAACATAAAAGTTTTCAGTCAATGTGGTACTATCCACTTTTGGTACAGTAAACGTTAATATTTATGTTTAATCCCCGAACGAGGATATCAGTATATCGATAACCACTATGTTAAGAGTGACCAGTGTGTCATGGCATCGTCGCTACTTACAAATTTTAATACAAAAAAAAATATTATTGCTTTACTGAGTGAATCGGGATCTAGCGATAGATAAAAATAAAATAGGTCTAATCTATTTTATTGATCTTCTGCTGATCATAAAACCAAGGTTCTCCAGCTTTTATTTTTGATTCTGATTCGATCAACCGAATTGTAGGAACTCGACGAGCCGATACACAACGTCATCATCAGCTTTACATTTCAGCGAGCATGACAGATCCTCCTGCCAGACATAGACAGTGACTATAGATCAAGTCAAACAGTAATGCCTGCATCTTCATCATCGTACTTCTGCCCTGATCACAATTTATTTCGGGTCGACGCAACATGTCTTTTTCTTCCATACCTACTTCTCTTTTAGTTATCATCTTGGTAGTCACTTCCTTTCTAGCCATATCATCTTTCACACAGTCCATCCATTGGTCTTCCCCTACTCGCGTACCCATCCACATTCATACTCAAACCTTTCATACAATTTCTTCTTTTCTCCGCATCACATACACAATATTCCAGTCCGCGATGCCACTTAAAGACTTACTCTTATGTACGCATTCCTTATTCTATCCATTCGTGTAGCACCACACATCCCCCTTTGCTTTATAATATCACAGTAATGGCTGCATGAATCTTACATTTTGATAATATTTTTAAAGACGTAATATTTATTGTTCAAATTCATAAACCGACAAGTAAACAAGTATCGGTCATGTTACATGTAACGGGGAAAACTATAAATAACTGTGATGGATAACGCAACACGTGCAAACAAGTTAGTCAGATCGAAATATTTAATGAGAATATTGTTTTTATCGCATTTGCACCTGTCCTACCGTCGACGAGGAAGGGGCTATTCCCCGAAGTGTTAGGCAGAGGTGTGCCTACGAGTACTTATAGAACGCCCACATTCCGCCAGTAATCTTTAGGTGCCATGTTATAAGGGACGAGCCATCGACTGAACACAAGTCCAGACTCCAGGCTGCTAAGAAGCATGTACACAAGGGCTGGGCAGAGCTGTACTTACAGTACACCCACATGCCTGTGTCCCAGCAGTGGGAACATTATAGGCTGATTATGGATTATGCAAATAAAATATATATTTGTTGTTTCAGATGCGAAGACTACGAACAATAGTTATTAAATGATAAATGATTTTATTTTGTAAGTAGGTTTGTACAAACACTTTTACACGTCAATCATATTTTAAAACTAGATGAGGTCGGTCGTTTCCTATCTGACTAGTCTGAGAAGAAAGGCCGAAACCACCTCAGAGGTCACAGTCTCTTTTATAGTCCAGACATAATCTTGGTCAGATCATATGAAGACCATGTAGGTCGATGTCTGAGATGGTCTTTTGAGGAAAGAACCACACAGATTGAGACGACCTGTCCAGTCAGTGCACGCATTTGTCAGAAATCGTGCAGCTCAACTCAAAACTTAAGGAGCTCAACGATTCGACGAACAATACCAAAGAAAGGACATTTGGGTAGGCCACATTAATTACTCAAACTGCCAGACCATGACAAAAACTAAGAGAACAGAGAGAAAAATAATATAAATAAAATGACCCACATAGTCTTCACATTCATAATAATTAAAATAATAAAATACTTTACAAAGTAAGCAAATGTCATAGTATATATCAAATTCATTATTAAAAAAAATCAACATCAAAACAAAAAAAAAAAACATTAAATATGTAAAAATTGGAAGCAGCTTAATCCCAAGCCTTTTTTTCCTCGATATAAGCCTTAACGGTATAAAAGGCTTTCTGGCACAACTTACGTTTAATGAATGATTTGAATTTATTAAGGCTTATATCTTGAACGGGGCTTGGAACTTTATTGTAGAAGCGTATACATTGGCATCTGAACGAGCCACCTATTTACTTGAACCTTGTTGTAGGTACAACAAATTTGTGTTTGTTCCTAGTATTTATATCATAGATATCACTGTATTTTTTAAACAATTTTATATTTTTATGGGCATATAAAAGATTTTCGTTACTACTGAGAAGGCACAGTCATAACATTAATTTCTTTAAAATTGTCTCTGAGCGAGTGTCTCGGACTTAATTTATAAATTGATTGCTTCTGCAAAACAAAGATAGTCTGAATATCAGCGGCATTTCCCCACAATAGAATACCTTACGACATTACACTATGAAAATAGCTAAAGTACACTAAACAGGCTGTCTCTATATAAGTTAAATTACGAATTTTTCTAACAGCGTATGCTGCGGAACTTAGCTTTTTTGACAATTTATCTATATGTGGACCCCACTCAAGCTTAGCATCCAAAGTTATGCCCAAGAATACTGTGCTGTCTTCAGGATTCAATTCTTCGCCCTTTATCAACACATTAGTTTTCACCTGTCTAACGTGAGGTAACGTAAACTTAATGCATTTGGTTTTTTTCTGGTTTAGAAGTAAATTATTAACATTGAACCAGTGGACTACTTTAGAGATCGCGCTATTTACATCGTCAGTAACCTGCTGCTGACGTTTAAGTTTAAACAACAGTCAAGTGTCATCTGCAAACAACACTATATCATGATTATCCTTTATTAGGTACGGCAAGTCATTAATATAAATAAGAAACAAGAAAGGACCAAGAATTGAGCCCTGTGGGACTCCCATTGTTACTATAGATCCGGGAGATCTTTTTCCATTAACATCAACGCTCTGAATCGGGTTACTCAAGTATGAAGTAAGAAGATCCAGAGCAGCGTTCCGGATCCCGTAGTGGCGGAGTTTCCTGATTCATGTTTCGTGAAGAACGCAATCGAATGCCTTGGACAAATCACAAAAGATGCCCAAGGCATCGCATTTGTCTTCCCATGCATTATAAATATGTCCTATAAGTTCAACACTGGCATCAGTAGTTGAACGACCCCTTGTAAAACCGAACTGTTTGCTATGTAATAATTTGTGTTTATTAAAAAATCTTTGCATTTGTTCTAAAATTAATTTCTCAAAAATTTTACTAAATGTAGATAGTACGGAAATAGGTCTATAATTTGTAGGGTCTGATGTACTACCCGATTTAAACAAAGGTATTATTTTACAATTTTTCATGAGGTCAGGAAACTCCCCACCTTCAATACAACTATTAAAGATAAGCGCTAGAGTAGGTGTTACAATGTCAATAACAGACTCAGCAACTTCTACAGAATTCCCCACAGAGATCTGCAGTTCTTTTTTACATTTAAAGTGTGAAAGGTTTTAATTATATCTCTACAGGTAACATGTTCAAAATGAAATTCCGAATCGCAACCATTAACATTTTCCATAAGCAAAGACTCAGCAACAGAAGGTGATGAGTTTAGGGATTTAGTAGTTGAAACGGGAATATCTGAAAATAAATTTTCAAATGCCTCGGCGACTTGTGAGTCTAATTTTATTATGTTGTCATTAATCGACAGGCTGTAGTCAGTATTTCGATTACTAGACCTTCCCGTTTCACTATTAATAATATTCCAAGTCGTTTTAATTACATTACTACTGTTTTTAATCTTTGAACACAAATAACGTGACTTGGCCAAATAACAAACTTTTTTAAATAATTTTGAATAATTTCTAACATACAAATTAAATTCATCAGTGTTTACGTAAGTCCTTTCATTGTACAGTTCAGAAAGCCGCGTTCTACTTTTATGAATACCGATGGTAGCCCAATCACTGAAACATGTGTTACTATTAACCGAGATATTCTTGGGAATAAAGGCTGAATTAAATTGTTTACAGTATATATTAAAAAAATTATCATATAGATGATTAGGAATCGCATGAATTGACAAAACTGGTAATTTATCAGTGAGTTTAGTTTTGAAAGCCTCTAAGCGACTTGCAGTTTTGGGGTTAACAGTGATATCTTTTTTAACCACTATTTTGTTTTGATTTTGAATAGTAATCCTTTGCCCACAATGATCAGAATCTAGTAAATTTATAATTTCTTTGTGGCTTGGTATAATATCTGTATAAATATTATCTAGGCATGTGGCACTAGTAGGGGTTATTCTTGTGGGCTCCAAAATTAGGTTTACAAGATTGTAGAACTGAAACAGACTTATAATTTTACTACAAGAACTTGAGTTTTCTAATAAATTGACATTAAAATCACCGCAAATGATAACGGACTTGTTTGAGTTGCAAATCCTGTCTAACACTTCATCCATTACTTTTTCAAAGCAGTCATACAATCCTGATGGGGGTCTGTACACACTTAAGACAACAAAATGCTCCAATTCAATACACGCAATTTCAACTGTACGCTCAACAGATACGCTCACAATATCGTTACGATCTTTAAATTTGAGCTGGTTACTTACTAAAATTAATGAGCCACCATGTATAGCATTTATTCTGCTGAACGAACTACCAACCTGGTGATTATTAAAATTGAACAAGGACTTGTGGCTTTTCAGCCAATGTTCTGTTATACAAAGAATATCAATACTATTAAAATTCATAAATAATTCTACTTCTAAATCTTTGTTCATAAATCCTTGAATATTTTGATGCACCTGATGAATATAATTTCAAGGCCACTTTGGCAGAATCATAATAGGATAACAGTATGAATTATATTAAAAATCGTAAAATGGTCACAAAATGACAATTCATAATATGGTCTGTGTGCAATTCATATTACAATGAAATAACATTTAAACTGTAGAAATAAAAAAACAATTTGATTAATAAAAACTGTAATAAATTTACCGATAAAATTACGGTTTTTATTTTTTTCATATTCATATTCATATTCATTTATTGCGAACCATAATGTGTATAAAAGGTGTTAAAGGTGTTTTTCATGCTGCAATGTTTTTTTTTTTCTTTTTAAGTAACGTTGCCCCACACTAGGAATTACTCCTGTATCGTGGGTGCGTTTACAAACATTTAAACTCACATACACAAACAGCCAGACCCGGAACAACTACCTGTAGGCAATACAAATATTTGTTCAGTGCGGGACTCGCACCCGCTACACGCAGCGCAGCAGTCGATCGTTCAGCCACTGCGCCAACCGTGTCGTCGTTTACACCAAATATGTAATGAAATTTTACGAAAATTACAGGAATTGCTAATGATCTGCTGGGAGTTCAGGAAATGAATAGCTTTTAGAGGTATTTCTTAAAGTGGCCTTTTAGGCCCCCCGGCGTAACGTTTATCCTGCTAGCTGTTATTGTAATTTGGAAACGTTGCTGCATCAGACACAGTCCACAAGGCACACCCGGCTTAACAACGAACATACTGTTAGTTATTTTTGTAGTGTCGGCAAGTAGGTACTACTATCATGCCCATACTGTCGCATGCGCAGCACCGAAACGCATTTTGTATAATTCAGCTAGTACCGCGACTCGGACGTATTAATGTATGTAAACTTAAGGCGTCAGAACTTCGTCGGCATTGCCATAATCTTTTCCTCCAAGGAGTTTTCTCGTTTTAAAGCCCAACCACATTCAAACATTAAAATAAGACTTGTATTTTTTAGAATAGTGAGTTATTCTACCTGAACATGCTCTTCCGAACAAAGCCTGATCACGAGATCTCTACTAGAACTCGAACTAGATCAACACCACTACGAGGAGGTAAGTCCCCGAGTTACTGAAGGTAGCTGACGAGTTCAGTGACGCCATCACGATTGCCTTATTAAGCTTCTTATTTCATTAAGATGTTTCGACCAAAGACTACATTGACATCCAAGATGGCAATGCCACCAGTCTGCTGGGCACACTATCATGCTGAGATCTACTTAGATCGTGTTTTCACTTAGACATATTCCTGTCTCTATCTTGCACTTGTAGTCTGACAGCTGTGCGACAGCCGCAGGAATAATGCTTGGCCGAATTACTTGCTAAGTAACGTTTATAGATCTCGGCGACGATGCGGAGAAATATTCCGATGCTATATTTTAGTTCATAGTAAGGATTTTTATCATGTTTGTATAATAATTTTGCTGCCTTGTTGGTCTAGTAGACGGAACCTGAGCGTGAAGTCCTGGGTTTGATTCCCAGGTTCCAGATGGTCATTGAGTTTTTTTAACAGGAATTTCTCAGTATCAGCTCGGAGCCAAGATTTATGCCTGGCTGATGGCAGTAGGCTAATCCCCGTTAGCATGGCACTTAAACATAACTGACGAAATGTGTGTGTACTATAGGTAGGTACAGTGAACCTTCGGGAGAAACAGGCGTGATGCCCACCAGGTGTGGTGACTGTCAGTATTGTACACAGAGGGGCTGCTAAGCGCTGTCTGACTTAGCAACTGACTATTAGCGAATACCGATGTTCTATCTAATCCAATGTCAGCACCGTGTATGCTACGCCGTAGCACAGTAAGAGCTACGTCGTAGCACAGTGTGAGCTACGTCGTAGCACAGTGTGAGCTACGTCGTAGCACAGTGTGAGGTACGTCGTAGCACAGTGTGAGCTACGTCGTAGCACATGTGAGCTACGTCGTAGCGCAGTGTGAGCTACGTCGTAGCACAGTGTGAGCTACGTCGTAGCACAGTGTGAGCTACGTCGTAGCGCAGTGTGAGCTACGTCGTAGCACAGTGTGAGCTACGTCGTAGCACAGTGTGAGCTACGTCGTAGCGCAGTGTGAGCTACGTCGTAGCACAGTGTGAGCTACGCCGTAGCGTAGTGTCTATCAGCTTTTCATTTCAATGAGGAATTAACTTTGAACTATCTCCATACAAGATGACCAACTTAATCTATTAGTTTGTTAATTCAAGCTTTTCCCAAAAATTGGATTAGGAAAATCAGTGTCAGATGTACTGAGTCACAATTCCAATGCCTGGAGATTACAGTTAATAACATTCATTGCGGTATTGACGTTGTCGAGCAAACGAATATTTCACACATAGTTATGAAGCAATGGATTATGAATTTCCTTTATAATCCTTCGGATTGTGATAGACAGTGTGCTACGCAATAGGGGTGCCGATGGGTTGCCTGCACCAACGCGAAACAAAGAGACCGATTAGCTACAACGATTTAAGTAAGTAGGTACTTGCACTATGGTTCCGGCCATCATGAGGCCGTTACACGCACGGTACGGATCTGCAGTGCGATTCTGTAACCATCTCACCGTGAAAACTTAGGTGAAGTGAGCGTGGAGTGAGCTGTCATTCAAACTAATGCTAGGGATTGACAGTATTGCCAGCTCACTCTAAGCTCACTTCACCTAACTTTTCACGGTGACATTTTTACAGAATCGATCGGCTGAAGGTAGAACTTAACATGTATGATAAGATTTAATAGTCATGTTCCATGCCGCAGCGCAGACGAAGACAGGTAAACTATCGTTGTGGTGCCTTTGGTGAAATAGGTCTTATTTGTTTAATGTTAGATTATATCAACGGCAGCAAGGTACAAAGAGTCAACTGCACTTTGTATGACATTCACTTTTTTTCATAATTCGACTCAGAATTCTTTCTTCGTAGGATATATTTTTATCTGTTTTATTCTATATTTTTACTAATACTAAAACACGTACATAAAGACACCTATTTTTCACAAAGTGACGAAGTAGACACGGACATATGCCATTAGTCCGTGCTTAGGACGGACAATCGGCGCGTTCACCTGTTGTAAACAAAGATATCAGTCACATAGCCGTTTTAACATCGGTTTTTTAAACTTGCGTTATTTAAGTTAAAAAACAATAATACATTATTCACGTCGGCATTACAAATATAAATTAGTACAATAGTGAAATTGGGAAAATTATTACGTACCTTTATTTATTAGCAGTCAACGATTTAAATTACAAATTAATAGTAATATCTGTTGTAATATTTTGAAATTATATATAGCTTTAGCAATTAGGAAGTTCCGCGTACAAGCGGATATATGGCAGTTGACTCATTTAGTTCACTTTGTTGTACAAAGTAGATAGAGATATCTACCGTATTTTGGAAAGAAAAATACACAGTAACAAATTGTCCTCGACCATTTTCTTGCTGATGCCCTGATAACTAAACGTTGTAAAACAGAAGAAAACAGCTTTGAGCTTCTATTAATTGTCACAGGTTTGCGTTCAAAACGTACTCAAAACAGACACAAGTTGCAAACTGTCAGAAAATAGTCCGTCATGCTCGGCTGCTTGCAGCGTATTGTGCGATGACACTACAGTGCACGGATTAATAAATTGTGGCAGGCAGCGTTTAAAACAGGTTTTTGTTCTGACTCGTTTCTAGGAATTTCTTTATTTGCATGGGAAGGTCTATCATGCGGCGGTCTCGTTTATTTATTTATCAGTATTATGTCGTTTATTTATTTAGTCGTCTTATTTTAATACATTTTTAAATATTAGTATGATTAAATAAAAAAATTAAAAAAAACATTTAAAAATATAAAAAAATAGTGATCCACCAGTGTCGGGAGCAGGGTCCAAGCTACCGGTGGTTAGGGCTCCAGAGATAGAAACCTCCTCACAATGCGAGCCGTATCGAGGAGTACTGCCTTCTGAATCAGGCCCATGATCCAACCGCCTAACGAGAGCCTCGATAGATGTTGATCGAGGCTTTGGCCATCAGGCCATTGGCCGATACGACAATCGGCACAATGACAGTTGAGCTCACATTCCACATGTCAACAACCTCGCGTGCTAAGTCAAGATATTTGATTTGTTTATCTTTCTCAGCTTTCACGAGGTTCCCGTCATGTGGAATGGTAACATCAATAATCATTGCGCGGCTTACTAATCGATCTATCACTACTATATCAGGTTTGTTGGCGACAACAGTCCTGTCAGTGATGATAGACCGATCCCAGTACAACGTGACATGGTCATTTTCGAGAACTGGGTCGGGCACATACTTGTAATACGGTACCTCAGAGGCGACAAGTTTATATTTCAAAGCAAGTTGCTGGTGAATAATCCTGGCTACTTGGTTATGCCTGTGCAAGTACTCGCTGTTAGCCAGACGAGAACAACCAGAGATAATATTTCTGATGGATTCACCCGGACGGTGGCATGCCCGACACACGTCAGCCGTCCCGTCCTTCATAATATGTCTCCGGTAGTTATTCGTCAAGATAACTTCGTCCATAATTGCACAGACAAAACCTTCAGTTTCCCCGAAGAGGTCACTGAAACGCAGCCAGGATACGGACGCTAAGAAATCTACACCGGGCTCATGAAGAGCCCGATAGAAGCGCCCGTGAAGCTCCTTGCTTTGCCATACCTTCTTGCGGTCATCGGTAGTAAGTACTACAGGTTTGCGCCAGTTCTCTTTCGCCATGGAGAGCGGGGTGAGCCCCTTGTCCATTGCGACCACATCACGGTGCATACCCACTTCGGCTTTTAAAAAATATTCCCTGAGACTGCACACCTCGCGGTTGTGTAGGGTTTTCGCATTTAAAAATCCTCGACCCCCACACTTCCGCGGGATATACAGTCTCATCACCGATGATCGTGGGTGATGCATCCGGTTTGCGGTCAGCAGTGTACGGACCCTTCTATCTAGGGCGTCGAGTTCAGTCTGAGTCCATTTGAGTATGCCGAAAGAGTACATCAAAACCGGCATGACCCAGCCATTGAAGGCGCGCACCTTATTTCCGCCTGAAAGAAGACTAATTAATACCTTCTTCAGGCGACAAAAGAAGCGCTCCTTCAACGATTGCTTCATGTCAGCATCGTTGATGCCTAACGCTACCGACATACCCAAATACTTATAGCTTTCGAATGAGGAGAGGGATCTAAGGTGTATGGAATCCGAAAGTGGAATTCCCTCGGATTCCATAATCTCCCCCCCCTTTACATGCATGACTGCACATTTGTCCACACCAAATTCCATCCAGATGGCACTACTGAAAGTTTCAGTTACCTTCAGTAGCTCCATCAGATGCAATTTGTTAGGGGCAAAGAGTTTCAAATCATCCATGTAGAGGAGGTGAGATATGACCTGACCACCTCTCTTCAACCGGTAGCCTAGACCTGAGTCCTCCAGCAGTGTGCTTAGAGGATTCAGGGCTAAGCAGAACCAAAGTGGACTCAAACTGTCGCCCTGAAATATTCCCCGCTTAATCCATACAGGCTCATCATTCCCCTGGATCTGACGACACCCTGGATAGCGAAGGACCGTCTTCCACTGTCTTATACACGACTCAAGGAAGGTGCTAGAGTTGCATCTATCTTGTACAACTCCAGCACCCTCATGAGCCATGTATGTGGCACCGAGTCGTAGGCCTTCTTATAATCTATCCAGCATGTCGACATATCCTTGCGGGATCGGCGAACCTGTTGGCTAATGGCCATGTCTATGAGGAGTAGCTCCTTAGTACCGCGGGACCCATTCCTACATCCATTTTGAGAGGCAGACATAATCGAGTAACTGTCAATGTGTGTGTTAATTTTCGCTCTCAAAATGGATGTAAGAAGTTTATAAACCGTCGACAAACACGTGATCGGTCTATAATTCTTGGGTTCCGCGGGACTACCTGACTTATGGAGCAGGTGGGTAACGCCTGTTGTTAGAAACTGTGGTAGTGACCCAGACTCTAAGGATGACTGGAACTGAGATGCCAGGCAAGTGTGTGAACTAATTAGCCATTTTAACCAAAAGTTATGCAGTCCGTCCGGTCCCGGTGATTTCCAATTCGGTAACGGACGGACTGCTTTGGCTACGTCTAATGGCGTAATTATGACTGGTTCCATTTCTGGTATAGTTCCACACACTCGCTCGATATCGCGCATCCAGCCACCCTCAGCGTGACAGACGGGCACCGACCAGATGCTGCGCCAGAATGCACTAGTGGTGGCATCATCCGGGCGGCACACGTCCGTCACGTTTTGTTCAGTATTATGTCGTTTATTTATTTAGTAGTCTTATTTTATTACATTTTTAAATATTAGTATGAATAAATAAAAAAAAAAACATTCAAAAATATAAAAAAATAGTGATCCACCGGTGTCGGGAGCAGGGTCCAAGCTACCGGGGGTTAGGGCTCCAGAGATAGAAACCTCCTCACAATGCGAGCCGTATCGAGGAGTACTGCCTTCTGAATCAGGCCCTTGATCCAACCGCCTAACGAGAGCCTCGATAGATGTTGATCGAGGCTTTCGGCCATCAGCCCATTGGCCGATACGACAATCGGCACAATGACAGTCGAGCTCACATTCCACATGTCAACAACCTCGCGTGCTAAGTCAAGATATTTGATTTGTTTATCTTTCTCAGCTTTCACGAGGTTCCCATCATGTGGAATGGTAACATCAACAATCATTGCGCGGCGCACTAATCGATCTATCACCACTATATCAGGTTTGTTGGCGACAACAGTCCTTTGAAACAACAATTGAACACGTTTTGTTCAGTATTATTATTATTATGTCGTTTATTTATTTAGTCGTCTTATTTTATTACATTTTTAAATATTAGTATGAATATATTATTATTATTATTATTATTTTTTTTTTGTTTATTTTTGCAATGTTACTCAATACCACACATTTAGACATATTCACATATTCGTTACTGTTTTTTATCTAACACAAAATTATTTTATTTATATATTTAAGTATCCATACACACGTCACGTTGCAGTATAAAACTGATTTACATCCGTCACCTCACACATCAGGTCCAGTTGAAAACCAGCGTCAGGCACTAGTTGTCTGGAATTTTTGCTGAACTGGGCCTTTTTGGTGCAGCCGTGAGGCACACCTTCCTGATAATTTCCTTACATCGGACTTCACATTTTTTATTTAATCTTTTATTTATTTTTTTATCTTATTGTTTGTTTTGTCTGATGTATATATCTGGTGTATTGTGTGTCTTTTAGTTTGTGCCAAATAAATGTATTTTCTTTCTTTCTTCTTTCTTTCTTCTTGACTCCTGCAAAATCATGATTCTGTAGATAACCATTAAATTAAATTTTGATAGTTTTAATCCTTAAAAGGGGTCATTGTACTCATCATTACGAACCACTTTTACTACGGGACCATCCCTGAAATCGTGAAAAAAAATCAGTTGATCCATAGATTTATGTTCGCATAACTCGACATAATGTATGGATCAACTGTTTTTTTTTTAAAACAACGACAAATAAAAGAATACAAGTACAAACTCATAAATTATTGCTAAATCCTCAATGTCAGAGTTAAATTACAAAACATGAAAAAAACAGTATAACTTGCCGACTACTTAACTAATAATAAAATATAGCAATTTGCAATGTAGCAATTCTTATATGGTTCGCTCAGTCAAAGTTTTTAACCAAATTGTCAAGAATAGATTGTCAACCCTTCAATCCATTTGTTTGCAAGCAGCTTAGCGTCCATTACTACTGTTTTATCTAAGCAGTATAATATTGTTTCTGATACACTCTGACAGCGGCTGCGCATGCATGGCACATGCATGTGCATCTGCTGTTGGAGTGTGTGCTTTTACAGGTATTTCATTTATTAGTTAAGTAATTTAATGTTATAACTTAGTGTTATAGTTAACTTATTCGTTCACAATTTTTATTTCATCAGTCAATTTGAAAATGTGTACAACAATATTCTATTGCTGACTGTGGAGGCTTGTTAATAGCTTGTCGCCAATTACCTCACTTCTGTATATGATAGCTGTAAGCCACCCAAAGACAATAAAATAAATAAATAAATATCACATTAAACAGCCAGTGCTCTTCCTCCTCCCTCCTACTTGATCTATGCTGTGCCCGACAGGGTCCATAATTGTGACTAAATAATTGAGAATTGAATTGACAGTTCCAGACTATAGTAAGTAGTTGGTGGTACATTCTAAACTGCACTTAGCAGTGAAGGAAAAATAAAACACATTTATATTCATTAATTTATATTTTTTTACTGGCGGCGCCTCGCGGCCAGACCACCTGCTGGGTAAAGCACCTTTGACGCGCGTCTTTTATACACGGATGTGGATTTATTTACCTGTTCTCTGAATGAGTTCACAAAAATTACTTTACATGTCATAAGTTGTACTTAATGGAAGAAATATTGTTTAATAACACGCTACCGATTTGGGGCAACCTGTAATGATAGTTGTGTTGGGAATAATAAATAAAATTTAGAAAAACAAGAGGTCATACACGAGAAAATTATTGAGGTGTCGATCATATTCAAATAATGGACTGCTAATTTACTCGTTATACACCTATGCATGCCATCCCTTCGGTCGGCGATAAGGGCGTAATGTTTTGTCATAGTAATATGTATCAGCGATTCCTTTTCCCTATTTTGCGAGTGTTACTAAGGCGTAGGAAGAGGTATCGTGTTACCCCCTAACTGGGTCGTGGAGATCAGATAGGCAAGCGCTTCATGTACAATACTGATATTCTGCTGAATCCAGTCCGACTGGAAGCCGACCCGAACATAGTTTTATAACATGCATGTTGCTGTTCGAATGCCGGTCAGAAAATTGTAACTATTCTGTCTTATTTGTCTGTGTATTTTGTTTTTATTTATATTTTATGACATAACAATGTTATTCAATTTAATTTAATTTTTATTATTTTTAATTTTTCTATTTATTTAATTTAATTTTATGTTTTTATGTATAATTATTGCTTTTGACATTGTATGCCTAATAATTGTATGAGTCTATGTTACATGATTGGTGAATAAATAATTGTATGAGTCTATGTTACATGATTGGTGAATAAATAATTGTATGAGTCTATGTTACATGATTGGTGAATAAATAATTGTATGAGTCTATGTTACATGATTGGTGAATAAATAATTGTATGAGTCTATGTTACTTGATTGGTGAATAAATAAAATAACACACAATAGCGTAGCACACTTGTGGTTAAAGATATTTATTTCTCACTAGCTTCTGCCCGCGACTTCGTCCGCGTAAAGCAACTTTCTTAATATTTGTTTACATAAGAACCATCTACAAAGTATTAGAAAACTTTAAAAAAAAATGGATGAAATCGGTCGAGTCGTTCTCAAGTTATGGCGTGACCAAGGGAAATAGGGATTCATTTTTATGGTTGCATATTAGAAAATCAAAACTTTCCTGAGCAAATTTCAAAAGAACAACGTACAAATCAACAACGTTTAAAATAACTATGGTCATTTGATCAAAAGGGCAGCTGAACAAAGTCTGGAATATCAATGTTTAAATTATTTATTACACTATTGACCAAATTAAAAATATGTTCATGTACCCGCATATATCTTTTTTACATCGAAACAGCTAGGTTAGGTTAGGTTAGAACTGTGCCCACACAACGCACGAGCCGAGCGAGCGAAGCGAGCGGTGCCGCGGCAGCGGCCGGCGAGTGCCAGAAACATATTAATCGCGGGAACTACGTCGTCGTTCTTTGGAACACATTAATTTTTGGACAAATTAATGTGTTAAAATTAATGATGATTTTTGATTAGTTATGATTTGATATTTTAAAATTACATCTAGCAACTTTTGATCAGTCGTTCATTTGATGTCACATACATTGGGATTTTAAATTTTTTCTAAATAATACATCTGGTCATTTAAATTTTGTTATTTCGTTTATTGTTCTTTTAAAATTTGCTCGAGAAAGTTTTGATTTTCTAATATGCAACCATTTTTATATATATATATATGTGTAGATAAGAATTTAAATAACATAGTTCACTTAAAATGAGATACAAAGTACTTATATCTAAATGACAAATAATAATATCATAATTATTTGCCTCTGGGGCGTTGTCGACTTTACAGGGTGCATACATGTTTCTTCAGTTTTGTCTTAAATATAATAATAATAATCTTTATTATGATACACACAAGATTCATGATATACAAGAGCAGATGTACAAAATAACATAGGTATATCTACATAAATCTACACGGATTATGTAACCCTGCCTCCTAAACTAGGTAGTCCTGTATCTTAGGAGACAGATATGTTATACTATCGCACTTTCTATCACAAGCCGAAAGTTTTGGTCAATCCATTGACATGTTTGAAAAATTGGTCTGTTCGACAGCGTAATTAACGCAATGTATATTGTTGCATAGTCACAAAGACATCGCTTTTGTTAGTATGTTACTCTATGACCCCCTCAGGTTCACTTTCAGCAATGCCTCTTCGTCACTGTAGCTTGACTCTTCGACTATTCTCCTGATCAGCTCAGCTTTCATTCTTCCAGGTCTCTTCAGGGACACAGACTCCTTGAGATGATGGGTCACTTGTAGATAGAAAGAGGCTTTATATCTTTGGGTTATTTTCACAATGCCTTTGCACACAAAAGCAAAACCACAGTTTTGGCTGCCTTTTCACCAGAGATATGCGAGGTAGCTAAGCGGTGAAGCTAAGTCATAAGTCATTTATTTCTTAACAAAATACATTCCGTAGAAAGTCAAGAATTATAAAATAACTTAAAATTAGATTAGTAATTTTAAATAGTTTATAAGTAATTTAAATGTATGAGTTTAAAATATGGACCAGAGTTGTGTCTGAGATAAATAAATAATTATTTATTATTAGATAGTGATAACAAAAAATAAATGAAAAAATAACAATAACTCATCTTTTACAATAATAAAATTAATAGCCGTTTAATAAAGAAACATAATGTTAAAAATTGAAAAATAATAAAAATTAATAGTCACTTAATAACCTACAGAATAGAATGTAAATGATTAACACAATAAAAATAATAATAAAACTTAATAATAGCAAATATCGCATTACATGATTGTCATTTGTCAACTGATGAACTCTTCAATACTGTGATAGCCCTTCCTCAATAAATATATCCTTAATTTGTTTTTGAATAAATTTTCGCTCGTTATGCTTTTAAATTGTAACGACAACTTGTTGTATAACATGACTAAGCTATGAAACCACGTGTCTATTTCCACTAAAGCTAAGTGGTGAAGCTGGTAAGATGAGCTCTGCGCGTGCGCTGTACCTACGTTATCTACTTAGCTCTGTGTCGGCTACTTCACGCTGCTAATTAAGTTCAATGGCAGTTACAGTTAAGTTTCGATCAAAACAACGGTTTTCGTATTCTCTAGCGCTGTCAGATACGCTCGCGTCAAGTTCGCGTCCCGCGAGAGCAATAAGAGCGCATTCTGCTGCTACGCGCTGTTCAAAGACTACAGGAATACGGTTTAGCAAACTTGAACTTGATATCATACCTACATATCTTAGTACATCTCTGGTAGAAAGGCAGCCTCAAAAGATATCTCGTTTACCTTCAGTTGGCTGCATACGGCTTTTATTTTCCGACTCTTTCGTTGCTTGAGGAAAAAACTGTAACATCTCATTCGGTGGATGGATTGGTCTACCAAGTCTTCTCTTATAGAAATATTCCTTGGTCGGTCGATCATTGTTCAAGTACGCGTTTGATCTCAACTGTCTTGGAGTTATAACTCTGAATCGTTTCTGGTGGCTGGTTATTGGTAGCACGCTTCTGAATATCGGGTATTCAGCTGCTCGGATGATCTGCCTTCGATTCGTGTCTTCGTTGCTATCGTGGTGTTTCTGACGATTCATTAGAAGTCTCTTTATGCTAATTCTCCGTTTTAGTGAATTGTGTATGCGTTGTTCCTCTATTGAATTGGTAGGTTTTGTGGTTGCTGTAAAATGAATTATTTTTTTATGAGTATTTTCAGTTGTTGTCTATTTGGCCTCTTAAATACTAAAGCGCAGGCCACACCGCCAGCTGGCGGGCGGGCGGGCGAGCCGAGCGAGGCATCGTTTCACATCTTTTCATACTTCGGTAGCTTATCGCTGTAGTTCGCGGTGTGAACCCAAGTATGAAAAGATGTGAAACGATGCCTCGCTCGGCTCGCTCGCCCGCCCGCCAGCTGGCGGTGAGGCCTGCGCTTAAGGCTAATAACGCGTTGCTAAATCTCGTCGTTATCGAACTGCGATTGAGAAATGAGATTGATTGTTCTGATTGCGATTAGAGTTTGTAACTGCTTACTTTAAGTAGCGTTTAGGATGACGGGCCTAAGTCAGACATACCTGTACCGCCCAGCATTAAGAGTTCTCCACTAGCCCTCCTGGCACCAAACCGTTGGATTAAGGCCCTGTTTACCGAGTCCAGCAGTCGTTGACCACGATCCGTCGTATGCAAGCGTTTATACGGTCTCAGGAAGCCCTGTATAAGGTTTAAGCAGATTTCCCGGCTGGATCTTGTCACTAAAATAAAAATCTGATTAAAATGACTGACTCTTAAAAAAACATAACTTAAAGAGTCACGTCCACCGTCCACTGGTACGTAGGTGCACGGAGAGGTTTGGTTTGGTTTTCATCCGTGTGTAGCGTGGTCGTGGGTCGCAGTGAACGATCCCGCCAGTGGGGTAGCTATACCCTTTGGGGCCCGTGGCAAATTCATGGGATTGGTAGGGCCCTCCCTCAATGTAAAGAATCTCAACCAACGTTATATTTTTTTTTTACTGGCACTTCGCTCGCGAGTTCGTCCGCGTAGATTTCGTAATTTCCCCTACAAAATGGAATACCTGACTGCTTCTTGGTTCTCGTGGTCGAAAAAAGTTCGCATTTCTATACTTAGGTATGTTAGGATCCTCCTGTGCTCATAGCCCTCTCGGGCCGGGGGCCCCCTCCGGCTAGAGGCCAGTGACATTTTGCCAATCCTGCCACCCTATAGTTACGCCACTGGGTCCTGCTTACATTTTCATACAAAACGAAGGTACACACACGGGCGTAGCGTGGTCATGGGTCTCAGTGGAACAAATTTAAGAATAAAAAAACGATATTTTTGCAATCGACACGCTAAGAAAAAGATGCAGGGAAGCTTCTTGCCCGTTCTTCTCCATAAAAAACAACGTTTTGGAACAGGAAATAATTAACTTAATAGGCACACTTGTTTTTCATGCATTTTTGTCTATACTATTATTCGCTGACAAGTACGCACCGGTTTGGATGATTCTCATTATGTTTTAATCAAGTTGTCACAAAATCCTGGTCTATCTACTTACCATAAGTATTATTAGGATACTCCTCAAACTCCCTGAGCGCGTGAAAGAGTTCCTCTCCCTCCTCGTCTTCATACATTAAGTCAGCGTAGTCTATGATTGAGTTTATTTCCACTGACACGGCCGTATCGCGTTCCTTCAGCATTTGGTGCAACATTCCCGCGTAGCCTGGTGGAATGAACAATTTTATTTGTAAAATATCAAAACGTAAGAACTGCAAAAGCAAAGGTCAAAACACACGTATACATAAGCACTGCACGGGATCAGCATCGCTTCAACTCGAGCCGTTCAGGATTCTTTCTATGAAACTCCACAAGACGGGCAGTAGTGACTACTCACTTCGTAAGGCACCCATATTATGTGTCCCTGATTCAGAACAGAGCCTGGCGATTGTCATAGCTATGTCCAGGATCCTTTCACCAGCCCAAACAATCTCACCAGTCTCGGAAAACCTGAAACAAGGCATAGCATCATGCGGAGTAAGAAGCAAGAGCTTCTTGTGAAGGAGCTGTACTGTCACCGAACGCATTTGAGAGGACGCAGCTGAATACCAGTATTTTACATCGAGCGACTGCCTCCATGACCTCCACAACCTAGTTACCTACTAGCAAAGACATTAAATTATTTACTTGATAACCTATCTTAAATCTCTTTGCCTACTAGGTAACGATACCCCTTGGCAAGACTGGTTGTCAGTCATTCGGGCTTCTGACTCCCCGTAACGACTGTCAAGGAAGTCTACATCTATATTCATATACATATTATAAAACAAAGTCTCTTTTCGTGTCTATCTGTTTGTTCGCGTAGTTCTTCTGAGCTACACGACAGATTCTGATGCGGTATTCACTACCATTTAGAGAATTTATGTATTTCGGAAGGTGTACATAGTTCCCTACTATGTAATAGGAGAGTGAGCATATTTAACACGTTGGTATTTAACTTAGATATAACATAGATATCACGATGTTTGACGTGCCACCACCTCGGTAGATTACACCGGTGTGAGGCGCCGCTCCACAGCAGCCCACGTCCAAGCTACGTACATGGGGTACGGGGCTTTGTATGAAAATGTAGGCGGGATCGTCCACTGCAAGAACCTTTCAAAATCAAAAGTCATTTATTCAAATTAGGCTGAGAATCAGCACTTTTCGAACGTCAAAATTACAAAAGACAGTCCCCCAAAAACGCCCACCCTTCACCACTTCCTAGTGCTATTGCTGGCAAGAAGAAGTGGCGCAACAAACTCCCCAGCAGCACAGCTGTCTGTTCTATATAGTGGTTATTCAATATATAATTAAATAATTAAACTGTCAGAGTCTGTCAGTGTCACATTTGTAATTCTGTCTGACATGTACAGAAGAAGGCTGAATGCCAGTCTGCGGTATTCACATTATGACGCAATATTGCCTGTATAGCAGATTCTATCGTACAATGACCAGACTAAAATAGCCCATAATGATGAATATATTTTTTGGCAGTAGCTATAGGTAGGTACATCCTAAAACATGGTTGAGCGGTCGGCTCACGGGCGAGTCGGTAGTAAAAGTTAGATATAAGCAGCTACCCATTCATGATAAATTCAGCGTGGAGGAACACTTCACTGACTTCGTTCTCACTCTTCAGAGAGACCAGTCGGCTCAACTGCAGCAGGAACACCATCATGTACCCTTCATCCCATTCGTCCATCAGGTCGTAGTACACCTTGTTAGGGTGGACCACGATTGATTCGGTTGTGAAGTTATGGGCTGGAAATAGAAAGCAAAAAGCAAAATGTCTATATTTTGTCTCAAAAACATCTGAATAGAAATAAGACATAAGTATAGATCGAATCTGTAAAATTCTCACCGTGACACTGGAACAGTGAGCTTGAAGTGAGCGTCAATAGTGTCAATCCCTATCATCAGATGGAATGACAGCTTATTCAGCTAAGTTTTCACGGGGAGACATTTACTAAGTAGCCTGGCTTGAGAACCTGCTCAGTACTTAAAAGCAAACAAAATATATACTTAGATATAATTAAAAGCTCGGAATGAAAAGTAGTCTGCAGCTGCACGCCGCGACTGTGATGATTTGAAAATGTGAAGAAACAGATGTCACAGCCGCTAAATGTGAGAAAACAGATACAGCTCATGCCATAGCTGGCATGAGCTGTATTTTATGAAATGGAGCTATATTTTTAACCGACTTAAAAAAGGAGGAGGATCCGTTTTCTCCGTGAATACTGGGCCGAGTTATGTGATCCTATTTTTCATTTAGTAGGGGAAGACTGCACGGTGGTTCCATATCAATTGTACTAAGTTTGCTAGTGTAGTAGGTATTAGAGTTAGCCTTAATAAGTTTTTAATTCAGTTTGTTTATATTAATAATGTCGCTATCTTCACATAATAGTGTAGTGGCACAAATTAAAACTTTAAAAAAAAAAAAAAAAAAACCGCCATCAAAACATAAACAGAAACAAAGCGACATTCAAAACTAAAATATTATTTTTCACTTTCCAGTCGCGTTATTTCGATTGTTTTTTTTTTATAATTTATAAACTGTCATAGGCGCCATCATACAGCCACCGTAGTAGATCATAGTAGAGCCTTAAATATACAAACCGGTAAGCAGCACGTCGCCCGCAAGAGTCGGTGGAGTAGTAACATACTCAGTTATGCTCGCCGGAATAGTCACAAACAAGAAGCCTTGAGCGTCCTCTTGTAACAGCTCCCCCGCAATCGTTGCTTCAGTTACTGCCTCATAGTCCGCTACTGTTGTCCTTAATCCTTCTTTGGTCCTCTCACCACTGGTGCTTCCGGCCTTGGAGGTTTTCGTCCACTGTCTGTTGCGGACCCAAGCTTGTGCTTTGGAGAGTGTGCGTCCGATTTGGCGAGGCCGGTGGGCTATTGGCGGAAATAGTCTAGTTAGTAGCTGCGGTGGAGTGGGTTTTGTTGACAGGTGAAGAGCGGGATTTAGTTTTTAAGTATGTAATTCGAAAAAAACTCAGTGGTGGTAAAGATGAACCAGTCATCGAAATTGTTAAGCTGGCTAACTGAACAGGCTGAGTGTATTTCAACTTAAAAGTTTTCTTTTATACTCACTCGTCGATGTGATTCGATTTGCTTTAGTAATTCGTTGGTTTTGAGTATAATCAGTCCATACTTTCATCCGTTTCGACATCGTGAAGAAGTTAAAAATTGTGCTCGATTTAGGATTATATGTGAACGGTGCTCTTAAGCCAGGGAATGACAGCGGAGGACTAGGAGAGAAGGTGGACACAGGAGTGGTAGTTTCCGAAGGACGCGAAGGCCTGGTCTCAGCCGACGTGTTTATACGTATGGCCGTATCAATCCAAGTTGAAGGAGAAACCGGCAAATAGTCCTTGTCTAAACCCTGTCTATATGGCACAGGTATAGGAGAGGGACCGCTTGGTGTGTACGGAGGCACGGAAAATGGATACACAGGACGAGTGAAAAAAGTAGAATTAGGTTTAGTAGGGGAGTAAGTTAAGAAGTAGCGCTCAAGTGGAGGCCTTGTTGTCGAGGGGGGCGAGGCAGGGAAAGTGTAGAGTGCCCGGTCGAGTGTGTAGTTGGGATGGCCTGGAAAATGCCCAGGGTTTCGAACGTCGTCAAGAGGACCAGCGGAGTAGTTTAGTTTGATTGCTGGTAAGAGATTGAGAGTTCCCCAAAGATTCTTTGTGGGTTGCGGCGTATCTTCGCTAGATTTATTCGCCCCATGTCCTACAGGAGTAGGGAGGAATGTCATGGCCGAATTATTCCATCCTATTTGGTCAACTTCAGAGGGCCCTTCCCACCACATGGGTGTAATGCTGTAGTCCAAGAGACCATCATCTTTTATGTTGTCTTCGAGATCGACTGTCCTTAGCACTGACTTTTGTTTTTGTATTTCTTGTTGGAAATCTGTGAGGAGTGTGTCGATCTCGCGAATAGATCTGTGCATCTGTGCTGATAGTTGTGTTTTGAAAGAAGCTGGAATGTTAAGAAGGTATATTAAGTTGCTTGAACATGCGCGAAAACGATAATACGGTGTTATTTGTGGGGAAAGTAGGTGCCTAAAGGGCGCGGGCATGTTTTTGTTTCAGCGGAATTTTATACGAGTGATTTACAGGCAAATATGCATTTCAACTTGAGTTGGTGGGCTGGCACGAATATGGCATATCTTACTACTATAGATTAACTTATCATGTACATGCATACAAACCTAAATGTGCACCCTCAGTGCATCCTACTGATATTATAAACGCGAAAGTTTGTATGGATGGATGGATGGATGTTTGTTACTGGATTTAGATGAAATTTGGCACACAGATAGTTTATAACCAAGATTAACACATAGGATACTTTTTATCCCGATATTCCCACGGGATCGAAACTTATGCGAGTAAAACCGCGGGGCGCAGCTAGTGCATAATAATAAGGATATAATTTGCCCAAGACAGTTAAGTCTACGGTGGCTTTAAAATAGGTCAAGACTAAAACATTAGATCTTAAAACTGCCCTATCTACTTAGTGTACATTTGCTTCCGCATGGGTTAAGTATGATACTCGTATAATTCTTTGGATACCATATTTTTTCCTTTTTCGTCCACCCTAAAATTACAGACCAACCTTGCCGATATGCACGTGTTTACGGTTTGCAAACACGCTCGTAATACCACAATCTAAGCTAAAACTACAAAGTACAAGTCCTCACGTATTATCAATCATGTGATATATTATATAATAAAATACTGAATGACATACAAATGGAACAAAATGATGAAATATTTATTAAAGGGTCAGAAAACTACCGGTGGATGCAATGATCTAAATTCTAATATAATATTTGTATCTACTTTTCACCTGTTTGTTAATTGTTGAAATTGAACTTTATAACGAATATTAAGACCTTGTAATACACAGTCATATGTTATGCAATAAAGATTTGAATTTTTTGTCGTGGTAACAATACAAAAAGATAAAAGACCTGCTGACGTTTTAACTTTGGTCCTTCCATCCAAGAAAAATCGGGTCCTGTAAGGCATTCCGTATTATTTGAACGCATATACGACATATGAACACATTTCTAGGTCACTGAAAGTCGTAAACATTTAGGTACAGTAAAACGGGGTGAATAGGAATGCAGGGGTAAAGCGGGCCGAAACTTTAAAATGGATTTGTACTTTAAAATAATATAGTTTGCTGCAAATAAGGACACTTAATCTTTAATTAAGAAACAGTAAACACATTACAGTCTTTTCTGGCAACAAACTATATTATTTCAACGTTGAAATCCATTTTAAATTTTCGGCCCGATTCACCCATGCAACCCGATTCACCCCGTTTTACGGTAATAAAAATACAAATCCTCTTAACTTACCTTGTCCTACTTCATTGCAATGAAATGAGATATAATTTGAAAACAGACTAATTAACAACAGTAGCATCGTGTTTTGTTACTTAAAAAATAATTAGGCTCTATTTGAATTATGGCGGCCATTCATTTTGTATCTATCAACTAATTTAAAGGTCCCCATCTTTGTACCTAACAATTAAAAAAAAAAATTACCAATAAGAAATTATTATTTTGAACGTTTAGAAGTTATTGCACACAGCAAATATTAAAAACTGTAAACTGTTCATGATGACGAGGACGATATTACAAAACTGCACTGACTTTGTTATGATATTCACAAGTTACGTAGATATTATTCTGTAAAATAATCTTAACTATGAACCGTTGAGTTGTTTCGTGTTGTAAATTCACAGTATATGTAAACTTTTACACAAAGATTTATGCTCCGTTATTTTAAAACCAACCGTGTTTAAAAGTTACACCGAATATTGAGTTTTGTTAAAAAGTAGCTACTATTTCAGTTTTATATTATATACTAATATAATACAGCTGAAAAGTTCGTTTGTTCGATTTTTGTTTGAACGCGCTAACCTTTGGCACTGCCAGTCGGGTTAAAATAAACCTTATTGCATTTAATAGCCCAATTGTTGAGGAAGGTGAAGCAAAAGATTACTACGACTGGACAGGAAAGGCCTACGCCTGGTGACGGGGCCCATCACGGGACACTGCTCACTGAACAAACACTTCCTCACGATAGGCATAACAGACAGCCCCCTGTGCAGAGCTTGCATGGCTGATGAAACCGTCGCGCATGTGCTCTTTGAGTGCACAGGCGTCACCCAGATTAGATCAGAAACCCTCGGGACGCCCAGATCCTACACAGATGTTCTCGACAGACCTGGAGACCTAATAAGCTTCTGGAGGGAGGTGGGCTGGTTGGAATAACCACCGACGGCCGCCATGGCCCACGCACAATGGGCCACCTGAAGGACTAAGTGCGGAAACCAAACCCGTAACATAGAACATATGGGAAGGTGAAGGCTGTGTAACATCACGCTACGACCCATAGGAACCGAGCAGAAAGAAAAAAAGTCCGAAAAAAGATATCAAGATACTAGAACGCTAAGGTAAATCAAAGTAATAGCGCGAGCGGGCGATACGATGCGACACGTTGGGCCCGAGGGAGTTTTAATAAAAATGTGGCTGTTATTTTAGTATATTGTGAAGCTTACGACTCCACAGGAACCAAGTCGCGGAAAGAATCTAGTTATCCATAAAAATGTAGTAATATTTTTATTGAATCTATAAACATATTCTAAAAATTTAATCGCTTTTGGAGTCTGTCTGTGTGACCGCGTAGTTCTTCCAAACTACGCAACGGATTTTGATGCGGTTTTCATCATCATTTAGATAATTTATTCCGGAAGGTCTAGGTGAATACATAATCAGCCTGTAATGTTCCCACTGCTGGGACACAGGCCTCCTCTCTGTGAGAGGGAGTGGGCCGTAATCTGCCACGCGGGCCCAATGCGGGTTGGTAGATGTCACATGTCTTCGAATTTTTGGTTCTAGGACAGTTTCCTCACGATGTTTCCCTTCACCGTTTTGAGAGCAATCGTGATGAAATTATTTACACAAAGTAAAGCGCCTGCCTGAGTTCGAACCCACGACCTACACGATCACGACTCGTAAGTCGGGGCCTTTACCCCTGGGCGACCACTGCTCTACTGCGCGACCACTGCTTTACTGGGCTACCACTGCTCTAACAGGCGACCACTGCTCTACTGGGCTACCACTGCTCTACTGGGCTACCACTGCTCTACTGGGCTACCACTGCTCTACTGGGCGACCACTGCTCTACTGGACTACCACTGCTCTACTGGGCGACCACTGCTCTACTGGGCGACCACTGCTCTACTGGGCGACCACTGCTCTACTGGGCGACCACTGCTCTACTGGGCGACCACTGCTCTACTGGGCGACCACTGCTCTACTGGGCGACCACTGCTCTACTGGGCGACCACTGCTCTACTGGGCGACCACTGCTCTACTGGGCGACCACTGCTCTACTGGGCCACCACTAGGTGCTTAACACAATAATATTAAACTTACTCATAATATAGAAACCTCGATGTTTTGTGAAGTCGTAAAAACCGTTCGGAGCAGGGTCGGGTCGCTAGTTGGAAATAAAAATAGTTGCATGTGCAATGTTACAAGTTTTATGATTCGATAAAAATGCTAGTATCTTTACATTAAAATGGAAGTGTGTACTTGTTTTTTGCTGTTCGGGATACTTGGTAGTTATTTTGTGTTTATTTCAAGTCTTTCGTTAACTGAGTTTGCGCCAAAGAGTTTACGAACTCTCTTCTCGCGTGTAACTAAATACATTTTAAGTAATAGTCCATTTATTTATCAGAATATTGTTAAAGAGATGTTACATAGTTTGATAGTTATTAAAGTTCATAATATTCTGCTGTTTCCGGGGTACAAATATATTTTCGGAGTTTTGGTTAGTTTCTCAGATATGACATTGAATTAAATGAATTAGGATAACATTCAAATTGCCAATAAGTCACATATTAGTTACAGAAATGTCAAAAAGATTAAATTAAGTCAAAGAGATAATTAACTTAATTAGATGAATTATTTAATAATCGACGACAAATTTCAACGTAGTCGTGTACTGAATCCATAGTAACTGGTTGCGCGATATCGCTGCCACCTGTATATTGCTGGGATTGGTAATATTTTGAATTTTTTGAATAATGGGACATAGCTGTCCAGGAGCTGGAGCTGCTGATGCTTAGGCATTTTCAAAAGCTACTAATATTCTATTTTTAATGGGTGAATATTTTATATATAGGAAAATCTTAAGCCTGTAAGAAACTGCTCTCATGCTTTCCTCAAAGACATTGGTAATTTTTTTTTTGTCAATAATCTCCTTTTTTAGTTCGCTCCAAATACCTAAAATACTTTTAAGATAAATAACGTTTTGAATTATCTTTCAGCTTACACAGATTCCTCCGCACCTAACACGCCAAAATCTAATCAGAGGAGTGTCAACCTAGCACTAGAAACTGTCCTAGAATTCAGTAATAACGACAAAGAAGTCGATTTAAAGTTCTTAAACAATGTACAGAATTTCATAACAAAAGTCAAAACAGTTATTGATGAAAATAGCAAGGGTAACAACTTACGTCGTAACATCAAAGCGCAGAGCGTTAAAACCTTCAGTGGATTCATTCAGGATGTTATTCGCATTCTCAACACTTATGAAGTTACCGCGTTTGCAGAGTTCTTTGACATTCTAGACGAAGAAATCAGAAATTATCACTACAGAGGCTGCAGATTTTACGAATTGACGGAGAATTATGAAATCAGAAAGCTAATTGCCGCAAAATTAGATTCGATTAAAGGGAAACCAACTTCTATTACAAAAACATACATCAATGCGCTTTCGGATATGTTGAAACATGAAAACTATGACAGAAATGTCAAAGAACTCTTGGATTATATCAATTCTTTGTACAAACACGAGGCTGAAGAGGATTTTCATAAAGTCATAACTGATCTGGAGGCATATGGCAGTTCGAAATCTAAAAGGTCTAACAATAAATTGGTTAAGATTATTAAAAACGGGGTGCGGTCCATTATTTTTGATCACTACACAAACCTGAATACGAATGTTAGACGAGACGTCAAAGAAAAAATAGAAATATTTTGGAAACAATTACAAAAAAATCCCCCATCAAGGGGTAATATAACAAACGGCAAACCTTATTCCAAATCTAGAAATAATGCCAAGAGCTCTGAAAATATTATAAACGAAGTTAAGGAATCCGAACCTGATTCAAGAAAAGATCTTATGAATATCGCCAGTAAAAAGGCAAATAAAAAATTAGAAGTTATTAAAAGAAATGAAAATAACAGAGAAAAAAATCATATAAAACAGTCTGAATATGAAAAAACGGAAATGAAGCGAAATGACATGAAAAAAAAACGATATAAACATAGTAGAAAAGGTGCCATCGGCCAACCTATTGATACTCAAGAGAAAGATACAAGACTAAGTTCTCAGCATACCGGACCTATGGTCCAACAAAGGGCCAAGAACGAATACCAAGAACACCAAACTACAGATAGTTCATCTGGCGAATCCTTCAGCTCCATAGAGTTTTATCAAGAGCTTCCGCATAATACAACGGAATACACGGCGATAGTACCAAAATCATTATCCCAAAAACCACCAATGAACGTATCAAAGAAATCAGAGAAAATCAAAGCTCTGAATGTGACGACGAGAATGCCTAAAAACAATACAGTTCAGAAGATATGGATAGAAGAGTCAACGGGAAGACTACCGAAAGCTGTCCTCGATAAATTGGCAGTCAAGCCCAGCAGACATGAATCAAGACATAACATGACGGAGGATTCGTTAAACAAGCATGGTCCTAGGCATAAGAAGAAGTACAAGAACGACCAAAAAAAGTGGCATGGGAAAATATATGAACCGAAGTATGTCAAGACGTATGAAAAAAAGGATGACAAGAAACACGAAAAGACTCGAGTGACGAAGAACGACACAAAGTATGAATCAAGGCAAAAACAGAAATGGAAGCAAGAGAAAAGACATAAAAATGTCAAGTCCTCAGAGCCCAACAACCCATTTATATTAGTGCATAATAGAGATTTCTTCAGGCAAAATTATGTTCGAACTACAGACTCGGTTTTTAATATGGAAGCACATCAATACAAAAAAAGTTTGCGGCCGATAATAGTTGAGTTAAAGTATGATTTTGATTTAATTTAATTAGAAATAGCTACTAATTATGTTCAACCAGTTTGCCTTTATAAGAACTGCTCGGATCGAAAGATTAGTTTTCAGACATGTCGTAACATCATCGTTGTATTTAAGAAATTATAAATAAAACACATCATCCCTTATAATATGCAGATCTTCGTATTCAATCACTAAAACTGTTATATGAAATTACAATAATGTTGCTTTCTTAATTCCAGACAAGACAAACGAAGGACAAGAGCTTCCACAAAAGCGCAGAAGTTTCTGGAAGTCTTAGATGCACTGATGCCTTCAAAATCCGGTAAAACAATAAAATCTCCACAAGCTAGGAGAACTGCTTCTCCACGAGTAAAATTAAATGTAATGAGACAAATGCAACAGACTACACCTCCTCCCCTAACTAACTCTTCCATGGGACGGTTGTCTGTTGCAGTACCTAGGGCATACTCTAAAAGGAACAAAATGGTACCCTGGAAAAGTGCAGATGACCCGTCATCGTCCAGTGAAGGTATGACCCTAGAAAATTTTGAAATAAAAGAAGATAAAAGTCGTCATGGACAAAATGGTAAAAGAACATCTTCCAGCTCAGAAAAAGACCACTATGCCATTCAAAGAATAAAAAATCTAGAAAGAAAGTTAAGTGAGGTTAAAAGTAGAATTAATGTTAATACCGGTGTAGTGAAAGCAAGACAAGTTAAGCATAGTTATGTGGCAAAAGATAACATAGTAAACCGTAAACAGTCCAAAACTAGGTTTAGATCAAATGTAAACATGATCACCAATGATTTTAAGGATAAGAGAGACAAACTAAAGGTGTCAGGAACTGCAGATAACAAAACTGAGCGCATAATTGAATACAAAAACGTTAAAGGTAAAAATTCTACAAACAAAGAAATAGAAAATGATTTGGAAAAGAGTAAAAAGCCTGAAACTGTGTTTAGATCGTATATAAACATGATCCTCAATGATTCTAAAGATAGCACAGACAAAACTAATGTGACACAAATAGAAGGTAATAAAGCGGACGTAAAAGACATAGATTTAAAAAATACCGATGAAATAATTAATAACGATCATCAAACCATGGAAGTAACTAAACCGCAAGACATCCTTAAAGAAGACAAGAAAACAGAAACCAGTCGCACTAACATTGTTGAAGTAACTCCTAAAGCAAAAGATAAAGTACTGATGAATGACCATGATGCCGATGATGCATCGAACGAAAAAGGAACACAGTACTGGAAAATAGCCTCATCGAGTACTTCAACGAATGCTACAGAATCTACCACTAAAACTACAACGACTGTTCAACCAACTGTGGCAGTAACGACTCCTTCCCCACTAAAATTATCAACTATATCTGTATCTACACCAGTTGCTACATCTCCTAAGTTAGCAGACGTTTTGCAAAAGGCTGAATTCAATGCAACTGTCGTTGAAAGTAAAAACCAAATAGCCAACAACAAATCACAGGTCGCAGACGTTAGTAAAACCACTCTAAATATCACTAAGTCACTAATAAATCAAAATGTGACGTATCTTCAAAGCGACGTTACTCCCAAGACGTCATATTATCAAGAATAATTATAATTATTCATAAGACCTCTCTTTGTTTGTTAATTCCGATCCAGCTTGTCCCTTGCCGTCCTCCCCGCAGCGAGACGCCCTAAGACCGTAGCGTGTGTCAGTCAGTTCATTAGGTTTGTGCTCTGGCTGGAGGCCTGATTATGGCATCACATGAAGGTCAGGTTATGCAGCCGGTAGTCAAACATTCTGTGCATGTTTTTGTTGTGCGTTGTAGAGGCACAGATGTATACCACACCAACATTTCACAAGCTCTGTTTCAGTACGTATTGTACTGAATAGCTGGAACTGTACTGGTAACGACTAAAATACGTATGTAGCATCATTATGTCCATTTTATACATCCTACTAATACTATACTATACTGTACTATGCTATATAGTATAAATACTATACTATATGTATATAATATTATAAACGTGAAAGTTTGTATGGATGGATGGATGGATGTTTGTTATTCATTCACGCAAAAACTACAAAACGGATTTGGATGAAAATTGGCACACCGATGGTTTATAATCAGGATTAACACATAGAATAAGGCTGTTTGTGTATGTGAGTTTCAATGTTTGTAAGCGCACCCACGATGCAGGAGTAATTCCTAGGGTGGGGCAACGTTTTTAAAAAAAAAAAAAAACTTTTTATCCCGATATTCCCACGGGATCGAAACTTATGCGGGTGAAACCGCGGGGCGTAGCTAGTTGGAAATAACTTATTGATATCGCGTTATGTTCATTTGGCTCGAAATACCAAAATGTTGAGGACGACTTGGACATTGTTTAAAAAATATATTATTGAGGAATAATTCATTTTAGTTCGCTTAGTAATTAAATATATGGGCTAGGAAGGTCACTCGGAGGGTGAAAGCATCGGATTATCTGGCATTTAAAACAACCAAGATAATCATCGTGAATATACCATTTATTATAAAATACTTATAACTATTTACAAATGGAAAAATTAACAACACTTTGTGTTGTTCGTGTGTTGTACTCCATACAGTTTTTGTATTTCTTGGCTAATTTACGTGATTATTTTTGTATTAGTGGAGGAGCCCGGAAGGGGGACCGTATTTAATAGCGGACTGTGTTGTACACACACCAGAACATCAAGCTACTTTATTCTGTCAAATTTCATTAATAGATTTTCAACTTTATCGCTAAAGCATAAGGTTCAAGATTGATTGGGAAAATTTGACAGTTTTGGGTAGCTTGACCTGCTGTCTCTACCTTGTGCCACGGTTCACCGGTGTCCTTTATATAACTAACGACATCAACCTTGATATTATGAAATATCAAAGTTTCTGAATTCGTCGTCATTTGTCGTTTCACCATCTTCGTTGTCATTGTTTTAATAAGTTTCTGTATCTAATAAGGGTCTGTATCTGTGTATCGTTTCCCCTCTCTTTCCCTCTTGTGTGATCGATGATGTCGCTTCCTCTTTCTTTCTCTTGGTGATTTCTCTTGCTCTTTCTTAGTCGAAAGCTTTGTGTCTGAAAATAAACAACAGAATGTTAGTGCTCTCATTGTAGACTCCGTATTAGCAGAGCTCTTTGTGAAGGAGCTCGTCCGGGGAATTACTACCACCATACTTAATTCTGTCGCCAACCAATGCTGTGTTCCGGTTTACCTGGTGTGGATGCCAATTTGATTACAGGCACAGGAGATATTTCAGCTTTGTATGGATAGCAATACATATTGCAGAAAGGTGGTGGGGACCTCTTACCATCAGGAGAGCCGTCAGCTTGTTTAACATCACTGTCTCGCAGTGGAGGTTCTTTATAGAATCCAATTGAAGATAATCGCGTTTTCAGTGATAAGTTCACCGAGTCCAGCAGCTCTTGACGTTGTGGCGTGTCTTTGAGACGTCGAAACGGTCTCAGGAAGTTATGTATGAGACTATTGCAGAGCCAATAGCCGGTTAACGAAGCTGGAAGAAAAACACATATAAATCTATACATATAATAAAACAGTAACGAAAGAAAAACTGTACATTGAGAATTTTCGAGAAAAAATAAGTGGCTTTTGTTAGAAAAACGTAACTGATGACAAAAAGTCAATTTTTAGAATGTTTGTCTGTTTGTCTGTGTGTATGGTACGGCTTCACGCCAAAACTACTGGATAGATTGAATTGAAATTCAGCAAAAATGTTCTTTGTAAACCAAGGAAGGCTTTAGGCTACATATTATCACGCCGTATGTTATGGGAGGTAAGCAATATTGATTTTAAAAGGTTTTTGTTCGTAATTGAATGCACAAAATGACATGTTATTTATTTAGTTAATAATAATTTAACTCTGGGAACATAATAGCCACGCTATTTTTATAAAGGAGCGGGGCAGTAATATTATAAATTGCAGGGGAACAGTTATTTCAACAATATGTCAACGGGGAATTTAGCGGTAAGGACAGGCGACCATTTACCGCACTAAATGGTGCGAGTTCAAATCCTATAATATTGTTTTAAAAATCGTAAAATCCTTTTTTTAGTTTTTGCATTTTTTATGTGCATTAGGAACGATACTGTTATGAAATCTGAGAACTTTACATGTCCTATCTAATTGTAAGGAGAGTTTCACACCAATATTACTTAACAGATTGATTGGTGGTACAACAAGCTACACTATCATGAAGTCAAGTCAAACTTTTGGTTCTAAGTTATATCTTACCAAGCACATTTGTTGTAGGTAATTGATTCAAGAGCTATGAGTACCGTCGTCAATGACCATGTCTCTAAGTTTACCTCAGAGCAAAAGCAAATTTTCGACACCATCCTTGAAAGCGTTGGGCTCGGCCAAGGTAAAATGTTTTTCTTGGATGCTCCTGGTGGAACAGGGAAAACATTTGTCACCGCTGGCATTCTCGCAGAGGTCAGGAGGCAAGGCAAGATTGCCATTGCAGTAGCATCGTCAGGAATCGCCGCAACACTGCTTCCTGGTGGCCAAACAGCGCACGCAATGTTTAAGATTCCCATAGATTTAGAGAGTAATGAAACACCTGTTTGTGGAGTGTCACGCAACAGTGACAAAGGGCGCGTGCTTAAAGATTGCTCTTTAATCGTGTGGGATGAATGCACTATGGCGAACAGAAAAGCAGTAGAGGCGGTAAACAAGACTTTGCAGGACATCCGCAGGAACCAGCAAATGATGGGTGGCGTTACAGTTCTGCTTAGCGTCGATTTCCGACAAACGCTGCCTGTGGTGACGCGAGGAACTAGGGCTGATGAGGTGAATGCTTCGTTGAAATGCTCTTTCTTATGGCCACATATTCATAGGTTGCGCTTAACGATGAATATGAGAACACAGCTTGGCGGGAATGTACACGCCCAAGAATTTTCTGATGTTCTCTTAAAATTGGGTGAGGGAACGCTACCAGTAGACGGTGGCTAGGTGGTTCAACCTGAGATACTTGGGAGAGTGGTGTCCACCTTAGAAGATTTGATTCGCCTGCAGGGACATCAATAGGATACCGCAGCAAGATAATTCTTGGGTGTGAGAACGAGCCATTTTAACACCCAGAAACGACCAAGCTTCAGCGATCAATGAATGCATTCTCGCGGAAATTGAGGGAAATGAAGTGATCTACACTTCAATAAACACTGTTGTCGACCAAGATGACACCACACATTACCCCGTAGAATTTCTCAATTCCCTCAGTGCAAGTGGACTACCAGCGCACACCATTAAGCTAAAGGTCGGTGTCCCAATTATGCTTCTTCGGAATCTCACTCAGCCGAAACTGTGCAATGGGGAAATATCATTGAGGCGGAAATTTTAACGGGTTGTGGTGTCGGCGAGACAGTGTTTATACCACGTGTACCACTGATTCCCCACAATTACCCTTTCAATTCAAGCGCGTGCAGTTTCCTGTGAGCGTGAGCTTCGCCATGACAATAAATAAGTCACAGCGGCAGACACTGAAGGCTGCGGGTGTCGACCTCAGGACGAGCTGCTTCTCACACGGACAACTGTACGTCGCTTGCTCCCGCGTCACCAGTCCTGACCCGCTGTACATATTGAATGAGACCGAGGGAAAAACTACGAACGTTGTTTACACAGAAGTGTTACAATAAATTATAACAGTTCTGTTATTCGACGTCTCCTAAATTTCCTTATTAACCTGACGTCTCTTACCAGTAAATTAACTACAAAACTTTCAAATTTTGAGTTTACTAAGCCAAATAGTTTTTGAGGGATCTAAGCTATAGTATAGTATGGGACGCATCTTTTGAGTGTTTCTGTAAATCAACAAATGATCACTAACTATTATTAAAATTAAAATAGAATTAAAAAAATACTTATGCAATACGTGGGCAAAGCCACGGGTACAGCTATAGTTTATAAAGATATTTTTTTAAAGTTATTTGCAATATTATTGTTAATTCAGTGTACAATTGGGATCTACTGCGGAATTACGGAAGAATTTTTTTTTCTTGTATAGGTATTAAGTCTGGGCAATATATAAGCTATAATTTATTTTGAAAAATGGAACACCTGATTCAGAACCGCAACAGACCAGCTAAAGTATAAGAGATATAAAAATGGTGCCATAGCAAAAAATATTCCACGTGAAGAGCATTTTCTGCTGTGAGAATAAATTTGAAGATCTGGAACACCTGTTGTGGAACTCCAAAGCCCAGCGACACTATAACATATATAGGAATGACGTCTTAGCAAAAGTTTTTTAGTGTGATGGGCATTTCTTGTTGACTTACAAAAATGAAAGATCTGGAACGTCTTGAATTGTCTCGCGCATCACGCTGTTTTCCCGTCCCCGGGCTCTTAGAATTCGACATCAGACGTTTCAGATCTTCGATTTTGACGACCCCGTTGTCGCTGGCATAAGCAACAGGATCCGCGTACGAAGTCGCGGGCAGAAGCTAGTTTATTATATATATAGTTTGATAGCCGGTCTTACTACGTTACTACGTATTATGTTATCCAGTAACTGGGTTGTGGAGGCCAGATAGGCAGTCACTCCATGTAAAATACTGGTATTCAGCTGCATCCGGTTACATTGGAAGCCAACCCCAATAGAGATTGGAAAAGGCTGGCAGACCGTGATGATAATGATGATGATGGTCTACGTACTATTAGGATACGCTGCGAACTCTTTCAGGGCATCAAACAGGAGTCTTCCTTCCTCGTCGTCATACAACATGTCAGCATACTCCAAGATTGTGTTCACTTCTACTGACAGCTCCTGATGTCGCTGGCTGAGCATGTGGTACAAATTAGCTGCGTGATCTGGTGAGAGAAAGCAGTAATCATAAAACTAGCTGGATGTGACAGCTGGTACCTATTTAGAATAGCATATATCGTCACGCTATTAGAAAATAGAAATATAAAATCGAAAATATTTATTGTCCAGGTAATACAGTAAGCAGGTTCACAGGTCAAATTAAGACGAAATGAGTGGCTTAAAATATTACCTACAGCTAGATTACAATATAGTATTTGCTAGTGAGCCCCAAACCAGACAGTTAGTCTGTATCTTGGGGCTCGGAGTACAAATTCCAGAGTGGAGACTAGAGAGGTGATTTCAGGTATGGTATGGTACATGTGCATGTGTGATGTTTGTGTGGTGTGTATGTGTGTGTGATGTGCGTGTGGTGTTTGTGTGTGTGTGTGTAGGTCTGTTTGTGTAACGGTATGTGTTTGTTTTTTTATTTATTTTGTAGATATTTTCCGAAGAGATAGGCAGATTTGTTCCTAAGTACATAAGTACACCTGTTTCCAGTTATGTTGAAACCCTAAGGGGCGAGACTTGCTTTGAACTGGGCAGTAACCCAGACTCCGGGCTGATGAGTGGCAGCCCGGAGTATTCTTACTTGAAATGACTAATGGAAATACTCAGTAACACTTTGCTCGACCTGGGTCTTGAATCCAGGACCCAATGCTTAGCGGTTACCCATATATTCAAAAGAAGCAAGACGACGACTAACAAACATTACAGTTATAACTTACTCTGAATGACATATATTTGCAGTTCCTTGAGCAATCTAGCGACCTTCGTAGTGACATCTATGAGCGACTTGCCCAACCAGTGCAGCTGACCACTTTGGTAGAAGCTGCAACAACATTTACTATGTTTTGGCATGTCGCGACATCAGTAGATTGCACTCGTGCGAAGCAATAGCGGGTCGTTAGTTAATGAATAAAATGACAGTTACCCGTCTATAATATGCTCTGTATTCTTCACCACATCACGAACTGCTTTCCCCTCCTTCGTAGCTATGAGCCGAGTCAGCTCTATCAGAAACACCATCATATATCCTTCTTGTAGTGCTTCTATCATTTCGAAGTAAGATTGCGTAACTGATATTTCTAGAAAAAAAATATAGCAATTTTTCAGCTGGGCAGGAAATGAAGGAGGCCCATATACACGGTGGAACCTTCTCCTTCAAACCTGTCTTTTGGGATTACTGGCCACATCTGGTCACATGCAAACATAATCAGATCGTCACACCTGACCTGCAGTCGACCACCACGGTAATGTCTCATTCAATATCTGTGTCTGCAGCCAGTAATTAACTATTAAAGACAGTTTTAGGTATTAGAAAAATTGGTCCTTCGAGCCGCATTGTACAAACCACTAAAGCGCTTTGTTTTGGATGTTTAACTTTGATTTTCAGATACAAGAAACTTTCGTAAGACATACATTTTTGTTCAAAGCTTTTCTCGTGTACATTTTTCAGTGTCGCCAACCTTGTTGAAGAGTCGAAAGGAGCAGCAAATATTAGTCGTAAAAGTGTTGAAGTTTGTTTATGAATAACAGAGATAATACAAAATTATAGTAAAGATACACACGTCTAAGAGACTCCTTGACGATAGTCGGTGTCGTCGTGACTTCTTGACCCGATTGCTCCCACTCCTCTTTCAGCATCGACACAGGTCTGTCTAGCATCTCCATGACCCTTAAAAAACTACTTTTATTCTTTCGTGGAGTTGTCTTCTTGATATCATCATGAATGTTCCTATCATCATCTATTTGTGCCATCGACACGCTAAGGAAATGATTTTTCCGGCTTTGAATGGTGGCAGTTGTAAGTGCCTCTGCATGTTTGGTACGTTTCTGTGTCGTAGATTCTTCAGACTGATACAAAGAAATAAAGAAAATATTAAATTTAGGACACACACATACATACATAATCATACATAAACAGCCTACAACGTTCCCACTGATGGGACATAGACCTCCACTCTGTGAGAGGGAGTGGGCCGTAATCCACCACGCGGGCCCAGTGCGGGTTGGTAGATATCACATGTCTTTGAATTTTTGGTTCTAGGACATGTCGGTTTCGTCACGATGTTTTTTTTCACCGTTTTGAGAGTAGTGGTGATGAAATAAATAAATAGAAATAGAATAGAAGAAACACAGGATACTTTTTACAGGATTTATTATTGTTATATTTGAAAAAAATACATTTAAAAAGACCCGTACGAGGCCCCTGGGGTTCCTATCTCAAAAAAGCATAAAACTCCGAAATAATAAAAAATACAGAGAGGCAGGTGTTCTGATAGGACCCGCTGTAATGCCACAGAATACGGGCATAGCAATAAAAAAGTAAAACAAACTGCTAAATAAAAATGTTTAATTTACTGACACACAAATAGTGGGTCTAGAAGCATGAAGTTTTGTGCAAGAGTTCCCTATGAATCGAAAGTAGTAAGGTAAGTGCTAAGGAAGAATTTATGTAAATTCATCCCCTAAACGGGTTGAATAGTATATGAAAGTGTTGTATGGAATTTAGTAATTTTTTCCAATGGGAAAACCCATCGGCGACAAAAAAGCAGAACTACTGACTGACAGGATCGTCCAATGACGCTTCGTCTTTAAATTCTGAGTCTCTTGCCTCTGTTCTCTCAAGCACTGTGATCTCCTCACGTAGAACAGCTCGTGTCGGGTCTTCGAAGACGCTGTTCTTCAACTTGCTGCTTGCATCTTGAGTTCTCTTTGAAAACCATCTGAATGCTTCAGGCCACCCTTCAGCTGATATAAATAGAAATAGTTAGTTGTTCAGGTAACCAAGTAAGCACGTTTACATACAGGCTACCACAAGTGAGTAGCTTAAAATATTACCGACAGCTAGGTTATATTGTATTATTTTCCAGTGAGTCTCAAACTAGATAGCTAAAGGTTTATTTAAAAACGTTGCTTTGAGTTAAGTTATGATACGCGACTGTTAAGCAACGTTTGTAAATAAAGGAGTATATCATGAAAAGTCTTTGATTAGTTGTTGCGGATTTTTATTAATATAATGGCGGCATTTTTAAGCGTCTTACAACGGCGACCTTCAGTCCGATGTGAGGTATACTCGTATGTAGGAAATATTCAAAATCTATTCTGATTAATTCACACATACATACATGTAGGAACGGAACTTTATGACAGGATAGTGAATTGTGAGGTGAAGATGAATGACAGATGTGAAGCATAAACGAGTGACAGAGATGAATGTACGGAATAGCCAAGGAGTGAAAGAAATAGTGGATAAATGTTTAAAATGTAGAAGAAGCAGAAGGGGGAACGAGGTTATTAAAGAAAAGACTGTAAGGGCGTTAGATAAAAAGACGGAAAATTAAATACAAGAATCAAAAGGATATCAGCAGTTTCATTTATGGAAAATTGTATCTCACATACATTCACACTACGTACTAAGTTTCAGGTAATAGGGGGTGAGCGTATTACCGTTAACCAAACACAAATCCAGAATCTGCAATGCTACTGAGAAACTTCTGATAGAAAACCCAACACCACTTTGTCTGAGCTGGGCATCGAACCCAAGACCCCACATTCAGCCGTTGCTCCAGCAACTACTACACCAACGAGGCAGTCTTTATGTGAAGTCTGGTCCAATTCTTACTTGTGTAATCATAATTAAAAACTGGTTTGATCATCGGCACCACGTTGGTCGTTGTCCTACTACGTACGGCTTCTAAAAAAGTAGACATCTGCTGCTGCCATTTCTTTATGTGTTCTTCTGGATCCCAACTGTAATAATAATCAGGGCTCCGAGAGGTCGACGGAGTTGGAAGATTCGGAAGTGTAAATTCTGGACGGTTCACTTCCGGTAAGGTAAAAGATGGTCCTTTGGGCGTTGGTCCCGTGGGGCTTGGAATATACGCTGACAGCTCTGTGTACGGATATATCGTTGGGTATTTGTAGTCTGAGGGGAAGTTTGGAGGAGGTGTTAAACCAGGGTACTGTTTATGCCAAGGTCCAGGACGCGAAGGTGTTGCCACCGTGTCGTTCTCAATATCGAACGGATATGAAGGCCGAGTCGTATTAGGAAATGGAAATAACGTTTGTAGTTCCTCGATAGCAGTCGTTGGTTCTAGAGGGAATTCTGGAGAGTAATCTGCATTCATTATCCATCCGATGGGAGTGGGAAGGAAGGAGTACTGCGGAGTGATCCGGCCCGTCTGGTTGATTCCTGGCGTACCGTTCCACCAGAACTTTGTGATGCTGTAATCCATGAACTCGTCTTTGACGTTTGCTGGAAATAATAAAAATAATAATGAATTGCTGACTGAATATATATATATTTGGTTGGAGCGGAAAATATCGAAAAAGAGGAGATATTATAATTTACACAATATCAAACTCAAAGTATTTATTTCAATTAAACCAATTACAGGCACTTTTGAATTGTCAAGGGGTCGGTCAGTCAAAAAAAATTTAAGCTAGTTGCCCATTCCAAAGCGTAGGTACTGGAGAAGAACGGCCAAGAAACTCCATGGACACTCTTTAAATCAAAATAATATGGTTACAAAGTATTGGTTACATCATTCATGTTAGAATTTATGCATGTGAGAACGATGCAGAACGTTAAAAGCGTCCGTAATGAAAACTTTAAAAAATCAAAATAAAAACAATTCAAATATTAAATTAATTTAAAATAAGCCATGGCAGCAAAGGGATGACCAGTCCCTACTGACGGCGCCCGTTCACGAACATGATGCATGGATTAGCACCATTCAGCTCAACCATTTTGAAGAAAGGGCTAAATGATCCAAGACATGCGCCATCATCAGCGAGACATTAGAGTGAGCATGACATACTCTCAGCCACCAGGGCACATTCAAGTCAATGAAAGACGTACCCAGTAAATGTTAGCTTTATAGTATGTACATAGCACTCACACATGTACTATACAATTATACAATACTAGGAGATTGAATTTATATAATGCAAAAAAAAAGTATTTTAAAATCTTCAGCAGCACCAACAGTATTTTCAATTGCTATTCAATTTATTTATGCGTCCTTATAGAGCAGGACCAGCGTTTAGCCAAGCATTTCTATCAGCGATGTAATCCCCCAATTCATAATATGCCTGGCTGCATAGTGTGCGTTTTATACAAGATTTAAATTTCGTTTCATTCTGCTCAATTATGTGGGGAGGTATTTTATTGTAACATTTTAAACAGTACCCCATGAAAGATAAGTCTACTTTAGCCAGTCTGAAACCTGGTTGAACTAATTGCTCCCTATTTCTTGTGATATAACTGTGTCTTTCACCTCTTTTACTAAAAAGATGTAGATTTTTCCTTACGTACATAATGTTTTCATAGATATATTGACAAGGTACCGTCATGATGTTAATATCTTTAAACAATTCCCTTATATTATGTTAGTGTATACGTGTGTGCACAGTTGGAAACAACGTTCTGGGTAATGATTCTCGTTAATTTTATTTTATTAATTTTAAGGCAGATTGATAGGAGCGCGGGCTTGCGGGCGGCGAGCTATGGGCAGCTCGCCGCCCGGTAAGGACCAGGCCCGGGTCGACGGCGCGTTGTGTTCCACGCGCGCCTCAAAGAGCTGTCAGCACGAACGGACGGGGTCCGCTAGGGCCGATGCCGCCGGGGGTGCCGGTTGTTCGAAAGAGATACCGTGGCCTCTGGCACAGGCAACTGAAGGAACACGGGTGGGTTTTAGTCAGTAAAAGTCTGACACTCCCTTCTGCTCCGCCCAGAGCGGGAGGAGTCATTTGATGATTTCCCACCCAGAAAAAAAAAAAAAAAAGGCAGATTGATAGGACAAACTTTCTTGTAATTAATATTAATTACCTTTACATTTTTTTAACCTACAACTGCAGTCTAATAGCTAATATCGGACCACCAGACAACCTTTGCCAAGAAGACGTTTAAAATAAAGGAGGAGTCTGTGGTGTAGCATAAGCATAATCAGCATATAATGTTCCCACTGCTGGGACACAGGCCTCCTCTTTGGAAGAGACAGTGGGCCATAATCCACCACGCCGGCCCAGTGCGGGTTGGCGGATGTCACGTCTTTGAATTTTTGGCATTATAAATCCAGAAGAGGCTTTGTGATGTGTCTTTTTAGACCTTCTATATAAAACTAATACACACCTTTCGGTTGACCACAATGAAGTAAATCATAATGAATAAATATGCTTAAAAATAAAACTAGCATTGTGTTTCGTCTCTTTAAAATGTATTCCTATTTAAAACTTGTACGGCCATGTTTTGAAAATGTTGTGGTTGATGTTTAACGTTTGATAGTTACGGAAATTAAATTGTATGTAGCCAGCACAGGTCCACGCACCACCAAAAGCATTGCTTTAGTTATTCAAATATTTCACATAAATATTATTATTTTCACAACTTTGAGATGTTCTTTGTCAACTTCGCACAGTTTTTAATCCACAATTTTATTGTATTTTTAGATCAAAGTTTTTAAATTAAACTCATGTTAGGCCACGCGGGGCTTGACCATATTTTTTTAAATAAAAACACGTTTCGATATATTTTTAAAGAGGCTGTTTGTAAACCCGCAAATATCTTAAGCCTTGTTAAAAAGTAGTTCTTATTTCTATTTCATTGTCAACAAAATTGTAGTAATATTTTTATTGGATCAGAAATAATAAAAAAAATGAATGCGCAATGTATAAAAAATTTATGGTTCCATAAAAATATTAGTCGTTTTATATTAAAATGAAATTGTGTACTTGTTTTTTGTTGTCCACAATATTTGGTAGATTTATTTCATAGTTGGCTTCAAGTTTCATTTTGACTGAGTCTGTGGCAAGATATACTATTCCATATCACTTTCCGTAGTTTACGTACAGAATTAAATTGAATAGGTGCGACAAATTAAAAATCAATTTCAACGTGTTATAAAGTAAATTCAGAGCATGTCATTTAGAAAAGGGATGCACGTACAGTCACGAGCAAAAGTATGTATACACTCGGCTTATTCAAAAGCGATTTACTCCTTTATTTTTTAGTGAAATTTTATGTTGGTACGAACATAGCATTTTCGAACCAATACGTTTATGTAATGTGTCGTATTTCAACGTTGCATTCATTATTTCACGAAAAAATCGCAATTGAAAGTTGCCAAGTGTTGACATATTGGTGCTCGTGACTGTACGTGCGCGTAGGCGAGCGGTTTGGCAACGTCGTCGTGCGCCCTTGTTATCGTAGGACAGTCAAAATTAGGCAAACACCGCTAGTTCAACGCGTTGCCAACTTGCTTCATGTTGTGATTGCTTATCAGGCGTGCGCTAAAATTGATACCTCAATTTTCTTATTAATTGTTTTGATAATTATGAAAAAAACTTGTTTACTGGAATTACGATAATTCGTGTCTACTCGTAGGCAATTACTTAGTTTGCAGTATCTAAGACCATAACTATACGATTTATTTCAAAAATTTAGATTTGGGAAATGACAATTTATAATAAAAATTATATTTGATTGTTGTTTGTTTTTTTTGTTTATTAATATTATTATTTATTTATTTATTATTATTATTATTTATTCTTTTTGTTACTAACCCTATGGACTCCTGTCTGAAATAAAAGTTTTCTATTCTATTCTATTCTATAATGATTATGTAACAGTTACTGCACCTCATATTTCGATTTGTCGCATGTTTTCAATTTCACCCTGTATATAGTAAACTTCTTTAAAAAAATTGTATCATGCCCACCATTATAAAGATCGAACATTAATAAAAATCGATTTTCTAATTTTATTTTTATTTTTTTATTTATAACTTTATTTTCAGACATCCATATCCATAAACAAAATAAAAATAAAAATAACGTATTGCCTAGTGTTAGTATAAATCAAAATCCGCACAAAATATTGAAAAATCGGAGAGCCAAAGCTCTCCGCTACAGTCCTCAGGATGCTGTTATGACTGCCCCTCACTCTCCTCAGTAGTGACGCAGTTTTCTTTCGAATAACTGAATAGAAGCCGTCGGTACGGGCTTGCGCAAACATATGCGACGCGCTACAGCAACGAGACAGTCCCAACAACATCCTGAACGCATTGTTATATTGGACGCCCAGGACATCCAGCGATCTCTTCGTATAATCGACCCATAGACTACCCGTGAACAGACTTTGGCAATAGACCTTGAAAAGTGTTACTTTAACTTGGTCTGTACACCATGTACCACCATGTACTCACACTTCTTAACATTATATTTTAATCCATGTGCGGCAGCGTAGCTCTCACACACTTTAAGCATCTCATTGATTGCTCCCGCCGACGGGCCCAGCAGCACCATGCCATACGCATAGCTGATATTGTTAATTCTAACCCCATCAACACTGCATCCGACTCGCATGCCGCTGAGTGCTACTATCAGGTCGTCCACGTAGAGGTTGAAGAGCCTGGGAGAAGTCAGACCACCCTGCCTCACCCCGCACTCCAACCTATACGGCTCAGAGACTGTATCATCCCATTTCACCCGATAGACTTGGTTACCATACCAATACTGGAACAGCCCGCATATTTCCGCGGGTATACCCCTGTCTCCCATCTTTCTCCAGAGCACATCGTATGAAACAAGATCGAAGGCCTTGGAGAGATCAAGGAAACAGGCGTACAGCGGCGTACCGCGATCTATAATATTGAACGGTATGCTTGAGGCTCAAAATAGCACTTTCAGTAGATAGTCCGGGGTGAAACCCGAACTGTGCATCATGAAGATAAATCTAATGCCGTCATAATTCGTGCCAAAACTTTTGTATCCTTAAAACTAAACTAAACACTTTATAGTACACCACATAATATAAAAAAGGACAACCATATTCAAAACTAGTGTACAATGGCTGGTCTTAGTATTTAAAGTTACATAATAATTTACCTCCTCTAATACTCAAAACATTCCAAATTATCTTTCAGCTTACACTTACACAAACTCGATATCACGGATCAGATCGAAAGGAGATCACAGAGTCGTCCACCTGCTACAAGAGACTGTTGGGGAATATAGTAATGAAGCATGAATGACTGTTGGGGAATATAGTGATGAATGAGAGCTATTCATGACTCGCATGATACCAAGCTGGACAGTTCTCCCTCAAGCCACGACACAGAGAGTGGCCTGACGCTAGAATGGCAGCACGAACCGAGGGCAAAACAAAACTATGACAAGCCACGAAACCATGGCAAGGCAGATGAATCAAGATCTAACAAAAAACATAAGAACGAGCAAATCATAAGCCAGTACGACGCAGTCATTGATGTTCAGTTAGCTAATACCGAGTTGTTGAAATCTTTGGGAATGTTTGACACGGTTGTAATGGATACAAAGTAAGTTTTTGATTGATGCTTTCAGAATTCAGAACGAAAACATTTGTACTTTTAATCCGTTTCATCTTAAGTACATATAAATGTCACGTAAAGGTCGTTGTGCAATAGTCGTTTCGAAACTTTAACAGGACCAGATTTTTTTAAATCTTAGGACCAGTTTTTTAGGTTTAGAAACTACATGATTGTGTTTTATATACCACGAAACAGCAATTCCACCCTCAATAGCCTTATTGTCAAAGACTATTAGTGGTCGTATATAAAATAAGTAATTAGAATAGAGTTAATGTCATTGTCCTGCATATTTTTATTTATTTCTCATCAAGTCCATTCCATTCTTTAGTTTTGCCGTCACCTCAGTAGTCACCTTTTCTGGCTATATTGTTTTTCATACAATCTATCCATCGTCCACCATAGCCATCCAATTCATATTTAAAACATCACTCTTGATATGTTCCTAATTTTTTAGAATAGAATGAATGTGCAAACATGAAACATCGTTTTATTAGTTCCAGATATGACACCACTTTGTATCCGAGGTCTGCTGTAAAAATCGAACCAGTATCCACAAGAAATACAATACGACTTCGAGCTATGCGAGCACAAGCAGAGATTGAACCTCAGAAACCGACTGCTCCCACAAAACCTCCCGCAAGATACTTGACAAATTACGAACCTTTCTATAGAAAACAATTTGATGAGTCAAAGAGTGTAGTGCCTAACGAAGGCCACTCTGTTAAACCACATAAGAAGGACAAAAATCAAAAACAGTATTCTATAGCAAAACGATCCTATAATGATACTATTGAAGCAAAAGATGTCAAGAAATATGTCGTTAAAAGAATAAAAGCCATAGAAAAGGCATTAAATGCATTAAAACAAATGAATGATTTCAGTTTCGGAAGTAGAATAAACGATAATAATACTGATAGGGTTGAAGTTAGTAATATTACTGATATGTCCCAGGTAAAAGATAAGGATGAAAGTAAAAGAAACGATATGAAAGGAAATGTTATTGAAAAATTGTTGAATGAAAGCTTCGACTTAAATAATAAAGAAAATAATGATAGACACACTACAAGAAGCCATACAATGAATTCAGAATCTATTACAAATAAAACCATATCTTCTGAATCAATAATTATAAAGAAGGATTCAGGCAATGCAACAGTTACTGATAACAACAACACATCTCAAGTCACAAACATTAATGTAAATGTCACTAATAACACAAAGGAAATAAACAAAGAAGGAACCACCAATAATGCGACATCTACTGCCACTTCAGTTACGAACACAATGCAACTTGATAGCGTCGTGAGTACTCCTACGGTAGGGCACGCCACGATAGCGGCGGTAAGACCCCTCTTTGAGGAGTGGCTAGAGAGGCGTCACGGCGCTCTCACCTACCGTCTGACGCAGGTCCTCTCCGGACACGGCTGTTTCGGGAGGTTCCTGCACATAATCAGGCGGGAGGAGACGCCCGGGTGTCACCACTGCGAGGATCGCCAAGAGGACACGGTGGAGCATACGGTGGAGGTCTGCCCCGCTTGGGCAGAGCACCGCCGTCCTCGTAGAGGCGATCGGCAGCGGCGGCGACCTCTCGCGCCCGGCCCTGGTGCAAGCCATGGTCCGGGGCGAGAGGGAGTGGGAGGCGGTCACCTCCTTCTGCGAAGCAGTCATGCTAGCGAAGGAGGTGGCGGGATGGGCGAGGGAGAGATCCTCACGCCTCAGCCGCCGGTGGAGACGCTCCGGGCGTCGGGAGCCGCGTGACGACTCCCGGCCACCGTAGGCGCGGGCCTGCGGGCGGAGAGCAATGGGTAGCTCTCCGTCCGATCAGGACCAGGCCCGTGCCGGACGGCGCGTATGTGTTCCACGTGAGCCTCAAAGAGATGTCAGCATAGTTGACGGGGCCCGACAGGGCCGAAGCCTGCCGGGGTAGCGGGATCGTCCAAAAGGGTTACCGCTGCCCTGGTACATAAAGGGTTAAGGAAGGAACACGGGCGGGTTTTAGTCAGTAAGAGTCTGACACTCCCTTCTGCTCCACCCAGAGCGGGAGGGGTCATTTGATGATTTCCCATCCTCAAAAAAAAAAAAAAAAGTACTCCTACGGTGGCTTAATCAGAACCGTCATATTACGAGTACCCTGTCCCACCTGCTGGTAAAAGCAAAAGCCAACTTGATCCATTCATCATTAATCATTCATAAAACATATTCCAGAAGTTTATGTGTCATCATCTGCTGAGCCTTTTCCTAACTATGTTTTTTTTTTTTTTTTTTTTTTTTCAGGATGGGAAATCATCAAATGACTCCTCCCGCTCTGGGTGGAGCAGAAGGGAGTGTCAGACTCTTACTGACTAAAACCCACCCGTGTTCCTTCCTTAGCCCTTTACGTACCAGGGCAGCGGTAACCCTTTCGGACAATCCCGCTACCCCGGCAGGCTTCGGCCCTGTCGGGCCCCGTCAACTACGCTGACATCTCTTTGAGGCGCGCGTGGAACACATACACGCCGTCCGGCACGGGCCTGGTCCTGATCGGACGGAGAGCTACCCATTGCTCTCCGCCCGCAGGCCCGCGCCTACGGTGGCCGGGAGTCGTCACGCGGCTCCCGACGCCCGGAGCGTCTCCCTCGGCGGCTGAGGCGTGAGGATCTTTCCCTCGCCCATCCCGCCACCTCCTTCGCTAGCATGACTGCTTCGCAGAAGGAGGTGACCGCCTCCCACTCCCTCTCGCCCCGGACCATGGCTTGCACCAGGGCCGGGCGCGAGAGGTCGCCGCCGCTGCCGATCGCCTCTATGAGGACACGGCGGTGCTCTGCCCAAGCGGGGCAGACCTCCACCGTATGCTCCACCGTGTCCTCTGGGCGATCCTCGCAGTGGTTCCTAACTATGTTGGGGTCGGCTTCCAGTCTAACCTGCACCCTAATTGCGTAACACACAATCAATCAGAATCGGTTTCATTTTGACAGTTCAACAACGTTCATTGCGTTATTTACGTGTTGAGCAGACTTTATAAAGGTAACCTTTTTCGAACTCATGAAGCAATGGATTAGCAATATCCTTCAAAATGATTCAGATTGACATTGATTGTGTGTTTCGCAATTAGGGTGCGGATGCAACTGTATTTTACATGGAGCGACTGCCTATCTGACCTCTACAACCCAGTTCCTGGGTAATACGAAACCCCTTAGTAAGACTGGTTGTCAGACTTTCGGGCTTCTGACGACCCGTAACGACTGTCAAAGATCCACGAATCACAGCCGGGACCAACGGCTTAACGTGCTTTCCGAGCCACGCAGTGGTCTTGGTATGTACAGATTGTCACCAATCCACAGACCGACCGCGGCAAGCGTAGATTAACCTGACCGATCGCCCCGTGCGGCTGTTATTACTTAGCCACAAGCCCCACTGTTTTAAATGTGTATAAAACATTAATGTTAAACTTTAATATAAAGAAATCTCAATGATGGTGTCAAGTCGTGAAAACCGTACGAAAATGGTACAGACGCCAGCAGACCAAGCAACCCGAAACTGTCAAATTTTCCCAATCAACCTTGAACCTTAACTTTATAGCGACAAAGTTGAAAATCTATTAAAGAAATTTGACAGATTGTGGTTTAAAAGTGGTGGACAGACACGAAAAGCGACTTTGTTTCATATTGATTATGATTTTATATTGATATTGAGTACGTTCCAAACAAACCTTACTTAAGTACACAACACTGATGTCTAGTTAGGCAGGTGTATCAGTAGGTACATCCACATGTCGCCAGTCCTGTTTAAGTCCCATGTCATAGAGGGGCGAGCATATTAACATCGGCCGGGCACAAATCCAGACTCTTAGCTGATTCCTTCAGTTTATGACCATTGATGCAACGCATCAGAGTTTCCCTGCGTGATCGAATCAGAAATGAACAGATCCGCAGGAAAACCAAGGTAACCGACGTAGCCCGTAGAATTGCCAAACTTAAGTGGCAATAGCCAGGTCACATTGCTCGCAGAACAAATGGCCGATGGCGCCGAAAGCTTCTGGAGTGGCGACCGCGTACCGGAAGACGTAGAGTTGGAAGGCCTCCCACAAGGTGGACCGACGACCTTGTTAAAGCTGCAGGAACCCGTGGGAAGCGAGAAGTACGGAACCGGTCGAAGTGGAGGTGCTTGGGGAGGCCTACGTCCAGCAGTGCAGCATTACTGAAAAATTAAAGTGTCCCATCAGATTTATTTATTACTGGTAGCGCCTGTCGTATATGCGTTAGCTATGAGTAGCGTCTAAATGAGCAATCAATATTGCTATTCACATTATTTTTATAATAATAAATCTGTATAGACTGCAGAAGTCTAAATCAAATCATTTATTCAAGTGGGCACATAAAAGGCACTTTTGAATGTCAAGATTTACAATAAAATAGAATTGATTGTAGTTGCCCCTTTCAAAAGCTAGTTGCTTAGGGAGAACAGTGGGGAGAACCTCCGTAGTTACTGTTTTAAAATATTTTGTATACATTAATTATATATAGTTGATGTACACACGACATACAGAGCACAGGCATCCCTACGCCCTGTCTACTCATCTGTATCTACAGCTCCTGAGGTCCAGTGTTTGTTAGAGGAGTCCAGCTCATCTCGCCATCTCCGTCTGCCGTACCGCGATGTCACTAGCACTAGCCATGTCGAGAGACCCATTTGGTAGTTTGCGTTGGACCATTAACCATGTGACATAATATTTTTAACATATAATGTGTCAAATTATAAGATGACTAATTAAGCGGACTGATTCTCCGCCCCGACCCTTGCTCGAGCCAGCCCGCGCGTCTGAGCCTGTATTTTTAAAGTCGTCCCTAAATAATTCCGATCCAGCCAGTCCCTTGCTGCCCTCTCCCACCGATGCCCTAAACCGAGGTCCGTACCCCCCAGGGGTGCCCTTAGCGTGGAGTCGCTTAGTTTTTAAGTTTTATAAGCCCTGGCAAGTCCGGTTAAGCAGACGACAACCTCATAGGTTGAACTGCGAGATGCCTTATCGAAAAAAAAAGAAAAAAGCGGACTGATTAATTCATGTCGACTTGTAACTGGTGAATACGACTCGAAGGGCCCAAACGTTGATCAAGAACACACACATCATGCTGTGTGTTTATGTTAATAAATTTAACAATTAGAACGGGTCTAATACATTGTACATATGATTGTCTTTACGTTGGTAGTTAACTTTCATGCCTTTTATTTATACAGGATAAATAGGATGGAATTAAATGCAGTGGACTGCCGCGTTGGTGTAGTGGTCGCTAGCGCTACTACTGAGCACGAGGTCCTGGGTTCCATTCTTAGGGCAGGCTTGTGGCGGGCTGTGGCAGGGTAAGGCAGGATTTGTGGCGGTTGATTGCAATTGGCTGGCCCCCTATTACATTTTTTTGTAATGTTAATCTGATTTAGCGATATGTGAGTGTAGGTACACTTCTGCCTAACCCTTTCGGGAAAACAGGCGTAATATTATGTATTTAAATTCAAAATTACGCTTCCGACGTTCAGACGGAAAAATATTAAATGAAAAAGACAAAATATATAAAAAAAAAAATTAGAAAGTTCTTAAGAAATAAGCAGTACCTTTGTACTTAAATTATAATTATGTCATATCCCAATATATTTGACTGTGTGTACATAAATACTAAAATAAATAAATATAAATTGGATTTATACAACAATAATAATTTTCTTATGGAATTTCCATGAAGCTAACCTAACAAACGAATTAAAATGTTTAAATTGATAATAAATTAGTAATTCGATAGTCAATCCTGAACCTTAGAAACACTCCTAAATTCTAAAGCCACGTGGTTCTCACGCACACACTCTCATATTTCAGTCTGTTCTGTGATTGGTCGACTTTTATTTTACACCGTTTAAAATCACACTTTGCACTTCACTTATGCGACGTCACCAACAGAAATCCTATCTTAACATTGTTGTTTTCTAATATTTTACCCATTATTTTAGATATTATATTCTTTGCCCGAAACTCTGTCAAAAGGAGTCTTTGAAAACAACACAAAACCATTAGCAAATGTCCTAAACAGCAGAAAACAAGCAGGTACACACGTTTTAATATAAAAAATCTAAAATTATTATGGAATCATAAAAACTGTTACATTGCATATGCAACATTTTTTGTTTCCAATTCAATAAAAATATTACTACAATTTTATTAATAATAAAACTGAAATAGTAACTTCTTGTAAACTAACTTCGGTGCAGACCACGCCAGTATTTTAAATGTGAAATGTTTAATTTGAAAATATTGCTACGTATAAGATATGGACTAATCCATCAACACAATCAGTAATTTTCAAGTGTCCAAAAACCATGCTACTACTAATAATAAGTTTATTTACACATTATGACTTGCTGAGTTGCGTCAATTATGAGAAAGGTATGTATTTTTCATACTGTTACTTAGAACCCTCTGCAGCTTCTTTCTATCTTTAATCATGAACACTCTACGACCACCAAATATTCAAGAGATGGTTAAAAATCCATCCTATATTTTGAATGTAAACCAACCATAAAATAGTTTGTGAGGACTGATCAAATTCCCTTCGAAGATAGAGCAATAAAGTAAAAAGTGATTTTGATTAGCATGAAACGTTGCAAACCTTAGGGGTAAAGTCAGAACGTCTCATTCATCAGCAACTCTCTTAATTCCAGCAAAATTCAATGAATCCTTAATAATGAAACAGCATCACCAAAACCTTCTTCAAATAAAAGACTTCATCAAAAAGGCACAACACAAGTTCCACGAAGAAAGATCAGTGTTAAGAGTAGGCGACTACGAACTTGAATCGACTAGAGCTGATGAGTTTCTAGACCACAGCATCACGAACTGGTGGTGGGACAGTACTTCATCGATAGACCAGCTGGGTCAGAATACCCCGCAGACTTTCCTTCTCCCTTTAATCAGATCTCGACCCTCATTCCCATTCTCCATCACACCTTACACCACTGAGTTAAACAACCGACATTTGAAATGGGATGACATCTTTCCCGATCAAAATATTTATACTAGATCATCTGCATCTAGACTTCGTACTAGTTTCAAAGTATCCTCCACACCAAAAAATCCGTCGCTTCCTCAAGCAACTTCAAAAACGCTCGTGGTAAGACCAAAGGACCAAAAATCTTCTGATCCTGCGATCAAGCCTTCGAAATTACACAAATATACCAGACCGTGGCATCCCAAAACAACTCTTCTTCCTAATACCTCTGTCAGAGACCATTCAAGCCAGCGTTTGGGACCTACTACCAATTTAATAACTCCAAATGAAGAATTAAAGAAGATATGGCTTCGGGAGATAACTAAATACACGCCAGTTGAGAGATGGTTCAAAACCTTAGCTACGCAGACCGCATTGTCGGCGAGCAACGATTATACAAGTACGAATTACCCCGATACTCATTTTATCCCTACGTAGTCAGTATTGCTACCGGTTTTGATGGTTTCTCCAGTCTTGAAAGCTTCCATACAATGTCATATTCAGTTCTTAATCAAAATATATATAATGTAGCACCAGCAGTTTCTTAAGTGCTGACCAATAATTTTCCACCACCAGCCAATCCTGCTTTTCAATATGGAAGCACTCTCTCGAATGCCCAAACCTCGGTCCCGACCAAACATTTGAAGAACGACTCCAAGGACCAACCACCATTTATCCTCCGCCAGGGGATTCCACTGTCAGAAACACCGACTGAGGTTGATGACTGTGTATTCTTAACTGCAAGTACTGCTGCAGCCAAAACAGCACAGTTCTTCATTAAGGGTTTGGGAGGAATTCTCAGAACTGAAACAGAGAACGATGAGCAAAGAACTAAGATGACTGATGAAATACCAGCGAAACTAGCGAGCGATGTGGAAATGAAGGTGACACTGACAACTGCTGGAGATGTGCTGCCTAGAGGTTTGTATCTCATTACCGATTTAGCCTATTCCCAACTATGTTAGGGTCGGCTTTTGGTCAAACCGGATGCAGCTGAATACATTTTACATGGAGCGACTGCTCATCTGACCTCCTCGACATAGTTACTAGTTAACACAACCCAATACCCCTTGTAAAAACTGGTTGCCAGACTGTCTTACTTCTGACTACCCGTAACGACTAATACTTCTATTGAGTCAATTATTTTTTCACAGAACTAGACCCAGAGACTGCGGCACCAACTTCCAGAAAATTCAGACGATTCCATTCAAAAGCAAAAAAGAGAAACCGCCATCACAACTCACACAAACGACAGAAAACGAGAGAGAGACACCAGAATAATAGATACAGACATCCAGAGTATAGCAACGAAGACATATATCGAAAGGAACAGGGAGAAGTAGAACACCGAATGTTAAGAAGAACAATAGAAAGGCAAAGAAGATTCAGCATTAGCACACCAAAGCAACGATTCAGAAGGAACAAGAAATTGAGTCGACCAAAAGAAAAGTATGATCCTACTTTTTTCAAAAATAATATGAGACTTTAATATCATTCTACTGTACCTAATATGTTACGTGGCGACGCCTGGGGTAAGCCTATATCCAGCAGTGGACGTATTTCTGCTGATGTTATGATAATACGAATATTTTATCTATTTAACGACCGTTAATCTTGGTATGCGCATGAGTTGAAGAGAGATGAAAACTAAGAGACGACTAAGAGAGTGATGTATATAAATGTTGATCGCTTGAGAGGAAAAGAGGATAAGAAGGCTAGGGTAGGCGAAGGAAGGAGGATAGATAAGACCAGGGATAAGAGGCATGTTTTGAGTGAGGAATGATGTGAATGATACAGGGAGTGAATGAAAACTTGACAAAAGAAAATGGAAGAGAGAAACATATTCAGAAGAAGAATATCTAGATTTTAAAGAGACTATGACTAGTTTGTTTGGGGACTTCTCCTCAGACGTCATCCGCTATCAAATGCCATAGCTATCTGAAAAGGTATTTAAGAACTGCTAACATGAATCAATATTGTTCCACTTCAGCAAGAAACACACAGAGCCAACCGAGCCTCCAAATGCAATGTTACAATACTACGAGCATGACGATACAGAAGATGAAACATTTATCAAGTTTATTGAAAGAACGGATGAATCAGTAAGGAACACAGCTCAGAAAGATAGAACATCTTTCTACCACCACGTGAAAGAGAGTTTGAAACGAACTGAGGCAAAGAAGAGAGCAAAAAGACTGAAAGTAAAAGCTGAGCTGCTTCGAAAGATTGTCGAAGGTTCAAGCTACAGTGATGAGGAGGCGTCGCTGACGAAGAACTTGATGCGAGCTCTGCAATATGGGAACAGGATCACCGAACGTGACGTGGCACGGGAGAACGCAGACACGATGAAAGGGATTATAAGATGACATTCTTTCCTGAATATAAATCTGAGTTCTCTATTGAATTGCTCATGCTTCTTAACTGTGATTAATGTAGCTATAACACTTATTGCTTATTGTTATTTTGTAAATTATATGTTAGCTATTTTTGTTGTGTTGAATTTCCCTTTAATGAAGTAAGAAATGAACTCACAATTCTAACCTATTCATTTGGTCGGGGTGCCCTGGCTTAGTTACTGTGACCAAAACGGCTCGCGCGTGATTGGTTACAGTTCCAATCTAAACTATAATTTATTGAATATCATTCAAGCCGCTAGTTGAACGGCCGCCTAAGTGGTTTACTAAACTGTCGCAGCCAACTGACTAATTAAGCCAGTTGGCTGCGACATTACATAATATGTTTGGATGATGACTTTTATTCAACAGTAATAAGTTAAATTATAATAAACTACAAATTAAGCATTTAACACGTTGACTGCCAGACAACAGACACAATAGAAAATTTATTGTTGGCGGACACCGGTGACCACGGTGGCAGTCAATGACTATAAAGCAAACGAAAAAGGTTCATTTGATTTATTTGCTTTGAAAAAGTTTTAATTGGTGGCTGGTATAGCCACCTGTCACTAATTAAAATGAACTTTTTAGAAATTAATACTTCGTAATAGCAAAATCCTGTGGCCCACAGGAGTTCAGTTCAGCTGATCCCTCAATCTCCGCCTGGGCCTGCCGCGATGTCGCATTGATTGGACTTAACTAATATTTATCTTCTGTCCTTTTCTTAATGAAATAGAAAGAAAAAGATGCACTGAACTTAAATTTAGTTTAGTTTGTGAACTAATCGGCGCCATTGTCTTAAAACTGGGATACATATTTTATGAAGAGAAACTAATTGGGCAAAACGGTTTGTTAGTCAGAAGAAAACAAGTTTTTAAAATATTATTGTTTACTTTTCGGTTATAAACAGCCGTCAATGCAGCACCACAACGGTGTTGAATAATCCTTTTCCTAAATTACATATGAAGATCAATACCATCATTGACATGCTCAAAAAATTTCTCAAGTTGTTGCCTGTTACGAACAGTTGGACGATTTTCTTCTGAATCGTAATATGTCGGTACAGAATAAGGCATTATTCTCCTAGTAATGCCAGTCGTGGGAGTTGTCACAACACTTTCATGTTTCGTTGTGTTCGTAACTTTAACTAAACTAACAGTAGATGTTGTCACATTATTGTTAATCACACCTATGTTTAATTGCTTCTTGTCATTTACATTGATTTTGCTAATATTGTTTATGACTTGTGTTGTATTTTTGTTATGAACAACTGTTGCATTAATTGCATCCTTCTTTATAACGTTTGGTTTACGAGATTTGGTGCTAGATTTTGTATTCATTATGAATTCATGTCTATCATTAACTTCTTCATTGTTTAAATCATGTTCTTCATTTAACGATTTCATAATGACGTTTCTTTTCATATCTTTCCTTTTACTATCAACTTTACCTAATGCTTCAATCTTATTAGTAACATTTCTAGCTTCAACTGCATCAGTATTATTATCGTTCATTGTACTTCTGAAACTTAATGTATTCATTTGTTTTAATTCTTTTAATTCATTTTCCATAGCGTCTATTCTTCTAATGACATATGTGTTGAAATCTTCTCCTCCAATGGTATTATTATCGGAACGTTTTAGATATTTCTGATGTTGATTTTTTCCTCCGTTAGGCAAGGGAGGCACTATATTTTTCCTGAAGTCACTTAATTGTTTTCTATAGAAAGGTTTGTTTCTTTTCGAGTAGATTAAAGGAGATTTTGTGAGAGCACTCGGTATCCGAGTTTGAATCTCTGCTTCTGCTCGCATAGATCCAGGACGTAATGTAGATTGTATGGGTACTGTTTCGGTTTGTATAGCAGACTTCCGATGCAGAGTAGCGTCATATCTGGAACTAATGAAGCATTGTTTTTATGTTATGCATAAGCAGGGTGGTAGGGACATGGACTCGCAAACAGTAACCATGAATTCAGCACATGATGTTAAACCCCATAGCGTAGCTGTTTTGCCGGACGTATCGTGTACGGTAAATCGGTGTTTGGTAAATCTGGCGTTTCACTGTGCACATCCACATCCCCTACATTAGTTGGTTCTTCGAGCCGGATTCATGGTTACTGTTTGCGCGTCCATGTCCCTACCATCCTTGAAATTATTTTCTAAGAGACAAGGAATAGTGATTGGATAAGATTTGGAAATGAATGTGGGGGCTATAAGGAACAATGGATGGTTTGTGTGAAGGATTGTTAACTTGTCCTTCGATTCGTAATTAATAGTGGTCATTTTTAAGTTTCACTTCTCAGTAACAGCCTGCAGCCTGGATCTGTGTCTGGTTGATGTCAATACATATGCTCGACCCCTATTACATGGGGCTTAAACGTAACTGGCAGAATGTGGGTGTATAGATATATATCCGAAACTGTCAAATTTTCCCAATCAACCTTGAACCATAATGCTTTGGCGATAAAGTTGAAAATCTATTAAAGAAATGTGCTGGCGTCTGTTAGTACTAGATACATCTCTGCCCAATACTCAGGGGAAACAAGTCGTGATGTTATATTAAGATATGTATTGCACACACCTTTACGTAGCAATCGTACGAAAGATCAAAGATCGAAGCCGCAGCCGAAGAAACGGCGCCATTATCTGAATGGCGCCGATTCCCTTGTTCACAAACTAAACTAAATTTAAGTTCAATGCATCTTTTTCTTTCTATTTCATTAAGAAAAGGACAGAAGATAAATATTAGTTTAGTCCTTTTTTTTTTTTGAGGATGGGAAATCATCAAATGGCCCCTCCCGCTCTGGGTGGAGCAGAAGGGAGTGTCAGACTCTTACTGACTAAAACCCACCCGTGTTCCTTCCTTAGCCCTTTATGTACCAGGGCAGCGGTAACCCTTTCGGACGATCCCGCTACCCTTAGTTTAGTCCTGTCAAAATAATCGGCGCCTGACGTAAATTGAGGTATTTTTAGTCGCCATGTAATCACGTCTAAACTGTCTATGGAGTATCTTAATATGACAGGACTAGACTCTGATCATCTGCCCTTTTCATAATTAAATAGAAAGAAAAAGATGCTCTGAACTTAAATTTACATAGTTTAATTTGTGAACAAGGGAATCGGCGCCAATTTCGTGCTAAATTCTGAATGATTCAATCAAAATCTTACTTTGTGTCCGTCCCGAGTACATACATTCCCAAAGATTTCAACAACTCGGTATTAGCTAACTGAACATCAATGACTGCGTCGTACTGGCTAATTATTTCCACGTTCTTATGTTTGCTCTTGGACCTTAATTCATCTGCCTTGCCCTGCTTTTGTGGCTTGTCATAGGTTTCACTTGCCCTCGGTTTGTGCTTCGATTCTAGCGTCAGGCCACTCTCTGTGTCGTGGCTTGAGTTAGAACTGTCCAGCTTGGTATCCTCCGAGTCATGAATAGCTCTTAACACTTCAATCTTTTCTGTTCTGTCCGACGATACATCTCTCTCCCTCGGTGTGGACGTGGTCGTTGATCGCTTCTTAACTTTGGGCCTTTTAGTAATCACATTCGCTGATATTGGAATGATTTCGGTTTTCTTCATAGTCTTTGGTTTGTAAGATATTTCTTCTGTGTATAGAGTCATGTATCGCTGTGTGTTGTACTCGACATGTCGCTCTTGAGAGTTTTTGATGGAGTTCGAGCTGCTATCGAATGATTGTCCTGACGAGATCTTGTCTGTGTTGTAGTTTGTTATCTGTTTCCCAGATTCCATGCTACTCTCATCTTTCTCAGATTCATCATCTTGAAATTGTTCGTTATAAGTCTCTATGCTTACAATTTTCTCTCTTTTGTTTTTTGATTTTACTTGTGGATCATTTTTAGAATAAGGTTCGGGATTGTTAACTTCGTTCATTTTATTTTCGGAGACCTTGAAGCTATTACTGACTGACTTAATGACTGGATCTGTGTAAGGAATATCATTCATTTCAGCGCTTGATGCAGGTTTACTTTTGAATTGTTTCCAAAATGTTTCTATTCTTCCTTTCAATTCTCTTCTAGTATGAGTGTTAAGTTCAGTGTAAGGATCAAACAAAACAGCTCGGAGCCCGCCTCTAATGACCTGTACTAAATTATTGTGAGTTCTCACAGTTTTTGTATTCCTATAATACTTCAATTCATTTAAAACAGTATGGAAATCCAGTTCTGTATTTGTGTACAAAGAATTGATAAAATCCAGCAATTCTTTGACATTTTTGTCATATGTTTCATCTCTCAACATGTTCGCCACTTCATTGACGTTTGCTTTTGTAAAAGAAACCGGCTTCCCTCTGATCAACTTCAATGACCCGGCCAGTAAACTCCTAGTATCAGAATTTTGCGTCAGTTCGGAAAATTTGCAGCCTGTGTAATGATATTTCCTTATTTCGCTGTCTAGAACATGGAAAAAATCTTCGAATGCGGTATCTTCATAAGTGTTAAGTATGTGAACGGCTTCCTGAATGAAATCCGTGAAGGTTTCAACTCTTGGCGCTCTGAAGACCAATTTCATGTTTTTATCTTGAAACTTAGTACCTTTTGTTTGAAAGTTATGTACATTGTCTAAGTTATTAGTGTCTCCGGAGTACTCTTCGTTACTATATTGCGCAACAGTCTCTTGAGGTAGGTGGGTGACTCTGTGATCTTCTTTTGCTCTGACCCGTGATACCAAGCTTGTGTAAGCTGAAAATAATTTATAATGATTTTACTATGTTTTAATTTATTTTCATTTCTCAATTGTTTTTTTGTTCTTTTTTTTTTGTTTTCCCTTTTTTAGTATGGACGCTTTTAACATGCACGTCTTTCTGCATCGTTCTCACATGTATAATTTCAACATGAATGATGTAACCAATATTTTGTAACAATTTTATGATTTAAAAGAGTGTCCGTGGAGTTTCTTGCCCGTTCTTCTCCTTCTCCTTCTATCTACTAGCTTTGGAATGGGCAACTAGCTTCACCTTTCTGACTGACCGACCCCTTGACAATCAAAAGTGCCTGTAATTGGTTTATTTGAAATGAATAAAATAAAAATAAAATAAAATAAATATTCCACAACTATCACACAACGCCATCTAGTCCCAAGCTAAGCAGAGCTTGTGTTATGGGTACTAGACAACTGATAAACATACTTATATATTTCTAAATACATAAATATTATAGATAAATTACACCCAGACACAGAACAAATGATCGTGCTCATTACACAAACATTTGTCCTGGGTGGGAATCGAACCCACGACCTCCGGCATAGCAGTCAGGGTCACTAACCACTAGACCAACAGGCCTGTCAAAGCTTTGAGTTTCAGTTTTGTATTTTTAAGGTGAATTGTTCTACAATGTAGTAGGTATATTTGTTAAATCTCAGTCAAAGGAAGGCTGGAAATCCTACTTATATAATATTACCGGCAAACGTTGTTTTGCCATATAAATTATTTCTAGCTGCCCGGCGCTACTTCGTTCGCGTGGTGTCCTACGCCCTACCTGACCCTACCCCAACTCCTACCGTAGGGTAGGAGTAGAGTAGGAGTAGTCCTACACTACTCCTACCCTACTACTACCCTACTCCTACCCTATTCCTACACTACTCCTACCCTACTCCTACACTACTCCTACCCTACTTCTACCCTACTTCTAACCTACTCCTACCCTACTCCTACCCTACTCCTACCATACTCCTAACCTACTCCCGATTCGCAGACCTACTGAATATGCAGAAATCGGTCAAGCCGTTTCAGAGTTAACTAACATTGTGACAATGAGTCACAAACACAACACTTTTTAAATTTTATAGAAATTTGTGGCTTAGATTTAGTAATAATAGGGGTAGAAATGAAATATGAAATTGCCGTTTTGTTGTAATAGGTACTTCGAATTGACATAGAACCTTCATGGTTTGAGATTTTTGAGTGAAACTTTTTTCACATGGTACTTATGAAGTTCTTCTTTTAAAAAATGTGCAACATTCGATTATCGACATTCATTTGTTTTTTTTATTCAGCTTAGACAAGAAAGATGGATACTTCGAAAATTCGAGTTATTTTTTAATACGAGTTCCGACGCGGAACTAACGCGGCAGAAACAGCTCGCAATATCAATGTTGCGTTTGGAGAGGGGACTGCTAATGAACGCACCGTGCGATTTTCGTTTAAACGCTTTCGTGATGGAAACTTTGATTTGAAGAACGAACCACGTGGAAGACCGCCCACACAGGTGAATAACAATGAATTGAAAGAGATGGTGGAAGCCGATCCGAGCCAAACTACCCAGGAATTAGCGGAATGGCTTAACGTTAACTTACCAACAATATTGACTCATTTGCGTCAAATCAATAAAATAAAAAAAATTGAGAAATGGGTGCCTCATGATTTGACTGATCTGCAGAATGAAACGCGTGTTGAAACTTGTGTTGCCTTGTTGAATCGATACAGAAATGAAGGAATATTGAATTGAATTGTAACATTGGATGAAAAGTGGATTCTTTACGATAGCCGTAAGCGAAAAATGCAATGTCTGACCCCAGGTCAAACGCCGCAACAGTGTCCTAATGCAAAGCTTACCAAATGAAAAGGTAATGCTAACTGTTTGGTGGTCTCAGCATGGTGTTATTCACTACAGCTTTCTCCGATCTAGTCAAACAATAACGGCAGATGTCTACTGTGCCGAACTCCGAACAATGATAGCAAAACTAGAAGTGAAACAGCCCCGACTCATGAATCGATCTTCACCATTATTGCTCCATGATAACGTGAGACCTCATACAGCACGAGAAACCGTTTTAACTCTACAGGAACTGCAATTAGAAACCATTCGTCACCCTCCGTATTCGCCAGACCTTGCTCCAACGGACTATCATTTTTTTCGTGATTTGGACAATTTTCTACGTGATAAAAAGTTTTCTTCTCAGGAGCCAGTAGTCAAAGTCAAAGTCAAATCATTTATTTCAAATAGGCACATAAAAGGCACTTTTGAACTTCTAAAATAAAATTAAAATAAAATTGATTCTAGTCGCCCCTTCCAAAAGGTAGTTTTCGTATGGAGAAGAATGGGCAAGAAACTCCACCGTTACTCTTTTAAAATGTTTTACAATATATTGCATACATTATTTATATAATTATATGTGAAGACGATGCACCCAAAAATAAAATTGCTATACCACAATAGGTAAAAGAATTAAAATGGATAAATGTAACCATGACATATAGATCAACTATGTGATAGATACATGGTGCTCACATATTGACAAACATTCCAAACATAGACGATTTTCATAAATAAATATGGAGTAATAAGTCCGGGTGTGACCCCAAGTAATTACAGAATGTAAATCAATGTCAAAGAAAAAAAAAAAAAAAAAATTATACAATTACATTAGCAACCAGTTTGATTTTGTCTAGACTCTAGAGATTGTCCTATGGAGCAAGACCAGCATGTTTCCAAGCATTCTTATCTTGGATATAATCCTCTAATTTGTAATATCCTTGCTTACAAAGTGTAATTTTAATATAAGTTTTAAATTTTCTTTCATTTAATTGCAATATTTCACAAGGTATTTTGTTGTAACATTTAACACAAGTACCCCATAAAAGATGTATGTACTTTAAATAATCTGAAAAAAGGTTGATCTAATTTATCTTTATTTCTAGTATTAAAATTATGTCTATCACTTATTTTATTAAAAAGATGTTGATTTTTTCTTACATACATAATATTTTCATAAATGAATTGGCAAGGTACCGTCATAATATTAACCCTTTTAAATAGTTCCCGAAGAGATTCGCGGCGACGTAGATTGTAAATGGCTCTGACAGCTCTCTTTTGCAAAATAAAAATGGATTCAATGTCAGCAGCCCGACCCCACAGTAAAATGCCATATGACATAATACTGTGGAAGTAACTAAAATAGACCAAGCGCGCGGTTTCTTCGTCTGTTAATTGTCTTATCTTTCTAACAGCATATGCGGCCGAGCTTAGCCGCCCCGCAATAGATGTTATATGAGGTCCCCATTGTAATTTCTCGTCTGGCGTGATTCCTAGGAAAACTGTCTGATTAACAATTTCTAATTTTTGGCCATTCAATACGATGTCACATTCGCTACTTCTAACATTAGGTAATTTAAATCTAATGCATTTTGTTTTTTTTTTCATTAAGTACTAAATTATTTACCGTAAACCAATCTTGGACCTGAAGAATAGAGTTATTCACGTCGTCAAGATTTTGTGACCATCGGTCTATTTTAAAGATCAATGATGTGTCATCTGCAAATAACACCATCTTCGGTTGATTTTGAAGTAATTGGGGTAAATCATTAATATAAACTAAAAAGAGGAATGGACCCAATATCGAACCTTGAGGAACGCCCATTGTCATTTCAGAACCCAATGAGTTTACGCCATTTACTTGGACTTTAACCTTTCTATCTTTCAGGTATGATCTTAACAAGTCAAGTGCTGTTTTCCTAATCCCATAGTGCTCGAGTTTCATCAGAAGTACAAAATGCTTTCACACAGTTTGTCGAATCTAGATCACGAGAGTTCTATCGCAAAGGCATAAATGACCTTCCTATTAAATGGCAGCAATGTATAGATAATAATGGTAATTATTTTGATTAAATAAATATGTTAAATTAAAATAAAAAAACAATTTCAATTTTTCAGTACAAATCGGCAATTTCATACTTTAACCCCTAATATTATAGATGCACATCAAAGAGACGTTTACATTTCAAGTGACATTTTACCAAAGACAATTTGTGTTTGACTAATGTCAATATTTATACGGTACTAACGTCACTCAATTATTTTGCCTTCCCAAAACCCCTCCACTAACACTTGAACTTTATGGTATGGTATTAAAGTTCAAATTGAATTTAAAGTATTATTACGAATCGTTTGTACGGGAGAATAGAAAAGTGTTGTTTTTAGACATTTTCTGTATATTTTTTTTAATTTTGCTCTGCGTAAGAACCATCCTCGTACTTCAAGGAATATTCTAAAAAAAGAATTAGCGAAATCGGTTCAGGTGTTCTCGAGATTTGCGCTTAGCAACACATTCAGCGATTCATTTTTATATTATAGATAAACGCGAAAGTTTGTATGGATACTCGTAGATGGATAGATGGATGGATATTTGTTACTCTTTCACGCAAAAACTACTGAATGGATTTAGATGAAATTTGACACACAGATGGTTTATAACCAAGATTAACATATAGGATACTTTTTATGCCGATTTTCCCACGGGATCGAAAGTTATGCGGGTAAAACCCTGGGGCGCAACTAGTAAACAATAAAATAAAACTACCACATATCCCGAAGAACAGAAAACAAGAGCACACTTTCATTGTAATATAAAAATACTAACATATTTATGTATTTATATAACCTTAAAACTTCAAGATGCAATATTTTTTTATTTCTAGCTAGCTTCTATTCGCGGCTTCGCCTGCGTGGATGTCGGAAATTATCCCACGCGAACGTGCTACCGGGATAAATAGTATTCTTTCGTACAAATCCATTTAAAAAAGTTAAAGCGTGTAAAGATAAAAGACAGTTAGGTATTGAGAATATATGCAATTTTTTTTAAAAATAATTATGTTGGTATGAAATGTCTAACTTAATAAAAACTTTTTCACAAAAAAAAAACGATTTTTTTTTTTGGAAAAAAAGTTTTTATTTTTCGCTTTTAAGTTCATATTCATTTATTCATCAAAAATAAGCTAACAGTTTACACCAAGTCGCTTATATCTATGCTAATTCTACAAAATTACATTAAAATTTTAATTAAAACTTCTTAGACTAAAAAAAATAAATTAAAAAAAAAAACGAGTATATGTTTTAATTTTTACTAGTAATTTTGGTTTAAAACCCAAACTACTGAACCGGGGACCAATCTGAAAGTATAAACTTAAAAAAAAAAGAGTTTTGCAAATCGGTTAATAAATAACAGAGTTAACAACTGAGGTAACAAACAAAAAAAAATTCAACCGAATTGAGAACTCCTCCTTTTTTTGAAGTCGGTTAAATATAAATAATTCATTTGACATACTCTAGCGCCGCCATTGACTACGACAATTATATTATTTTAAAACTTCAAATTGTAATAAATTATAAGCGGGTGGACCGATTTAAATGAAATTAATACTAAAATATTATAATCCCTCAAGATTCCGTATCGTCATAACATAACTTAGCTAAGATGAAGGTAATACTGACTATATTTTCAATTCCTTTAATCTCTTAAAAAGAGGTACAGACGCACATCAAGCTACCCCACTGCAAAATTTCTCCCCTGCTGTCAAATTTCTTTAATATATTTTCAACTTTATCGCTAAAGCATTAGGGTCAAGGTTGATTTGGAAAATTTAACAGTTTCAGGTAGCTGGATGTGCTGATCTGTACACAAAATGTATAAATCATATGAATTTTAAAATCATCCACCATTTTACCCCGTTGGAGGATGATTTTACAAAACGCTGAAAAAAAAATTTTCTATTTCTTACCAAAGGCATAAATTTTAATTTTTGTCATCCTTAACTTAAGAAATGCTAAGTTTCCCATTTAAACTGTCTTTCCTTATATCACCACATTTAGGATTATTTTTTAAGACAAAAATACAAATAGCCGACCTTCCCCAGGATGCCGTGTATCCTTGCCAAATGTTATCGTTTCTTACATCGGACTTGTACACATTTTATATTAACTTTATTTTATTGTTTTTATTTCTGATGTATCTATCTGGTGTATTCTGTGTCTTTTATTCTGTGCCAAATAAATGTATTTTCTTTCTTTCGGCTTAAAGAATTTTATTTCTAAAAAAGAACAAACATAGTTCACTAAATATGAGAAACTTAAGAAAACATGATAATATTCGTATTACTAATTGTCGTTCGATCTATCGAATTACACAGAGTGGCTGTTCTTATCGTTGGTTAGCCAAATACAACTTCAACCTACATATTTTTAAAACTGTTTACAGTTGAGTCTCTAATGTCTTTGGGTAACTTATTGCAAAACTGAGCTCCCTCAAACTGTATAGTTTCCTTCTGTACAAAGTTCTAACTAAAGGCAGTTATTTATTCTCTATTTCTTGTTTAGTATTCATGAGTTTTGTGTGTAAAAATTTACTTTATTTCTTTCAGTGGTTTAGGCGCGAAAAGGTAACATACAGACAAACAGAGTCACTTTCGAATTTATGATATTAAATATAGTATAGTATTATAGTATGGTTATAAATTCAATAAAAATATAACTACAATTTTACTGATAATAAAACTGAACTAGTAACTACATATAAATAAGCTTAAAGATTTTTGGGAGTTTAAAAATGGCCTTTTAAAAAAAATAATGGTTGGGCCTTCCGTGGCCAAACGCGAGTTTATTTTTCAAATATTTGATCTAAAAATACTACTACAATTTATATAAAATTGTAGATAAATAAATATTATAGTGGATGAATATAATATATAAAATCGATGTTGTAATTTTAAGTACTTGAACAATTCAATAATCCTTTTGGTGCTGTGTGTACATGTGCTTGCTCCTAAAAAAATATTTTCTGTAACCGTAAAACGATAAAAAATCAACCGCTCCTCAGTAAAATTGGACGTTCACTAATATTGGGAACATTTTTAAAATACTCACACTGGAAAGCATTCCTCTCCTTCTGGGGCATTCGCGTCAAACTATGGCAGTACCTAATGTTTTAAATACAATTGGAATGGAATACAATTTAAAGGGACAAAACAATATGTTATTATTAACTTTCGGTTTATTTTTTCATTTCGATATAATTAATTCTGATGAAATTGAGAAAGGTGTGTACTTTGTTTATTATACCCTATCCATTAGGTTAACCGTTTTTTGACAGCTGTCTTAGATCGTACATATTCCAGATCTACATAACCTAATTTAATGAGAAATTGTTCTGAAGGCTGGCTGCATAGTTATTGTCACTTCAGATGGTGATGCTGATTCTTTGTCAGAAAAATAGGCCCACCCGGGATTGACATTATAAATCATCATCATCATTAGCCTACAGCAGTCCACTGCTGGACATAGGCCTCTCCTATTGCACGCCATTCAACTCGATTTTCGGCAACTCTCATCCAGCTGCCACCAGCCATCCTGCGAAGATCGTCGCTCCACCTAGCCTGACGGCGTCCCACCTTACGTTTACCGATTCGCGGTCTCCACTCAAGAACACGTCTACCCCAACGGTCATCGGTTCTACGGCTAATATGGCCGGCCCATTTCCACTTCAGCTTGTTTATTCTGTGAGCTATGTCGACTACTTTGGTTCTCTGCCGGATCACCTTGTTGCGGATTCGATCCCTCAGAGAGACTCCAATTCTACGCCCGTTCCATAGCTCGCTGAGCGACCTTGAATTTATGGACCAGCCGTACCGTGAGTGTCCACGTTTCGGCTCTGTAAGTCATAACTGCCAGGACGTACTGATTGAAGACCTTAGTCTTTAGGCTCTGTGGAATATGCGACGAAACATTATAAATATTTATACTTAATTATATGTTACAACGCGTGTAAATTATTTCCAAGTTATCCTGTGCATCACACATGATTGATTGTTCGAAATCACGAACCTATTGTAATGGGATCTACATGGTCTTCATATGATCTGACCAAGATTATGTCTGGAATTTAAAAGAGACTGTGACCACACAAGCCTACTTACAAAATAAAATCATTTATCATTCTTAAAAAAGCTTAGAGTTCAAATTAATTATTTAACAGCAACCTCATTTCTAGCTTACTTTAACGGTCCCGGACATGAAGCAGCAAGAAAGCACAACTTCATGGACAGCATCACGGATATAATGTGGAACAGTACTCCAGGAATAGACCAGGCAACCCGGATCACTCCTCATTACTCCTTCCTCCCTTCTCCAATCGGCCATGAAACATACGTACAGAGTCCTACAGGACAAGCGCTTCAAGGACCATCTTTTAGTAAGTTGTATTTACATAACATCATGCTTGTAGTCCCTGAAGGTTTAGGCAGGGGTGTTCCTATAATACACCCACATTTCACCAGCTGTTTGTAACTCCCAGGTATGGGGCGAGTCTATTGACATCAACCGGGCACAAAACTTGACCCCGTGCTACTACTGAAAAATCCCAGATGGAAAAACGCAATAACACTTTGCCCAACCTGGTAATAGAACCCGGGACCTCATGCTCAGCAGTAGCGGTACAGACTAACGAGGTAGTCGTGACAGCGAAGTAGTATTTGTACTAAGTTAGCTGAACAGATTCATATTATTCATTAGACCTTACATTGAATACGTTCAAAGTCGCTTTTAGTCAGTAAAACTTATATATAACTAACTAACGTTCCCACTGCTGGGACACAGGCCTCCTCTCTGTGACAGAGAGTGGGCCGTGATCCACCACGCGGGCCCAGTGCGGGTTGGTGTATTGCGTGTATCTATTCATAGAGAAACATCTTTATGTGCCAAAGAAACCATAGAAACGAAAAAAATTTTTTTAAGGTCATTTAAAAAAAAAAAAAAATTACTTGACACATGATAAATACTGGCTCCTTCTTAATTTTCACATCCATTACGCTCGGGTCTACGTAATATTTACTGTCATTGAAGCGGAGTAAAGATTTTATGCAAAATGTCTCAAGTAATTTTAAAATGAATATTTAATTTAATTACTTACGTAAAAAAAAACTTTGATAAAAAACGTTGATATGGCTCCTTTAACACCTATAGATGTTTCTCTTAAAATATTTCGCGTATGAATAGATACACCTTCTATATTACTCAAAAATCCGCAACGACTAATCAAAGACCTTTCATCATCAGCTGAAAGGTTTCCACAAGCAAACAGACGTAATCGGAAGATAACTCAACAAAAGATCATCAACAGACAGTTAAAGAACAACGCCTTCAGAGACCAGCCACGACACCAACTAGATCAGGGGACCACAGTGCTTGAGGTATCTCAGAGAAGAAACCCAGGATCTGAAGCCAAAGGTTCATCATACGACCTTGTAAGGCGGCCTAGAGAGCCTCCGTTGCGTAGGATCAAACGTTCACAGACGGTTGGTTGGTTGGTTTCAAGTGCAACCAAGAAAAGACTGTTCCCTAATCTTCTTCTTAGTGATGGAATGGAAATAAAAGGTGACGATACTAACACTGATGATGACGACGAATTCGAGAAGACGATTCCACAAATGAATGCAGGAGAAACGATCATGAGAATGCGTGAAATTAAGAAGAAATTGTGGTTTACGGAGCAGAGGGAGACTCCTACAGGCTCGCCTCCTACTCCTGAAGCTACTACAGCCAGACAGTTTCCTAGACGTATGTACCATTACGTTATTATGTACCTTTATATTATTTTATAACACATTTGCTCGTAAAGGGTTCCTAATTTCACCAATTTCAATATCGTATTGTATCTCATTACGTACTTGTGCGTTATTGTAATAAAACGCACGGTTTATCAAGATGGTCTATGATAGTCTAAAACGAACGGAACTTTTTAAAATCTTAGCAAAGAGTTTTTATGTCAGAAAAGTGGTCAACATATTATGAATAAAATTAACTTTGCGAGATAAAATATAATAAATAAACATTTAATTCTTTAATTTAATTAATTTTGACAATAAATTACAACCATCTGTAACAAAAACACAAAAATATTAACTTACTTTATTAGTAATACTGGCTGTTTTTTGTGCCTTTGCCTTAAAAAAAAGCGCTGATGCGCGCGCATCGTTAATTTGTGAACAAGTAAAAATTATTCCGCGCGCTTTTTCTTTATTCGTTTAAGAAAGTCTGAGTTTTATTTATTTCCTCGCAAATGTGTTATAAAACGTCGTAAGACATACGTGCGCTTTGATAATTACAGCCTCTGCTTTCTTGTAGCCCTCGCCTCGGCTGTAATTTTCAACTTACGGCACTTATATCATGATGTACTATTATTTTTGTTTATTTTCGGAAGGCTTACAGACTAATAACGTAATATTGGCGCCGATTCCCTTGTTGTTCACAAACTAAACTAAATTTAAGTTCAGTGCATCTCTTTCTTTCTATTTCATTAAGAAAAGGACAGGAGATACTATTAGTTTAGTCCTGTCAAATTAGTCAGCGCCTGACGCAAATTGACGTATTTTTAGTCGCCATGTTTTTAATCACGACTAAAATGTCTATACATAACATAATCCCCACTGCTGGGACACAAGCCTCCTCTCTTCAAGAGGGAGTGGGCCGTAATCTACCACGCGGGCCCAGTGCGGGTTGGTAGATGTCACATGTCTTCGATTTTTTTGTTCTAGGACATGCCGGTTTCCTCACGATGTTTTCCTTCACTGCGTGCTGGCTTCAAATAATTTCATCACCACTGCTCTCAAAACGGTGAAAATGTCTATGGAGTATCTTAATTTGACAGGACTACACTAATATTTATCTTCTGTCCTTTTCTTAATGAAATAGAAAGAAAAAGATGCACTGAACTTAAATTTAGTTTAGTTTGTGAACAAGGGAATCGGCGCCAATAACAGTAATATTTAATTAAATTGCTAATTACAAACCTCCACAGATAAAAACAAAAAAATATTACTCCTTTATAGTAAGTTACATACATTAGTTATTCCCTCAAAGTTGGTTTATTTCGTTTGTTCAAATTTTAAGCCAATCTGGACAACAAACGGTTCAAGTGCAGGCAGGTACATCCTGCAGTGCGATTCTGTAACCATCTCACCGTGAAAACTTAGGTGAAGTGAACGTGGAGTGAGCTGTCATTCTAACTAATGCTAGGGATTTACACTATTAACAGCTCACTCTAAGCTCACTTCACCTAACTTTTCACGGTGAGATTTTTACAGAATCGATCGGCTGTACAAAAAATGGTTTTGCTAAAAGTTTTCTTAGTGTGTTTGCTTTGGTGCAGAAGAGGTCAATGCCTTGTTCACAACAAATCTCGTTAAAGCTGCGACTGGTTCTCAGAAAGTATGCATTACGCCTTAATTAGTGTGTGTAATACTTAAACTTTTCTTAAACAATCTTCACTACTACAAACAATGTTACCGGTAAAACAGGATGAATAGGGATGCAGGGGTGAATCAGGACGAAACTTTAAAATGGATTTGTCCTTTGAAATAATATTACAGTTTTTTGTTAACAAGGACACTACGGCGCAACACCCACTACAACGCGCCACGCGACGGGACGCAGATAACGCGCCCCCGCAACAAAAACGCGCTTTCGCGCGTGGAATTGGCCTCCGTTTCCCGCGCCCCGTTGCGTGGCGCGTTGTAGTGTGTGACGCGCCTTAATCTTTAATTAAAAAACAGTAAACACATTAGAGTCTGTCTTTCCCGGCCACAAACTATATTATTTCAACGTTAAAATCCATTTTAAAGTTTCGTCCCGATTCACCCCGTTTTACGGTACTAATGAGAGCCATGCCACTTATTGAATAAAAGCTTGAAGAAGTAAATAAATAATACATAATCATATTTATTATCTCTGTATTGGTTGTGTACAATCCGGCTCGAAGTACCAATATGTTAGCAAGTCAGACGAGGCCAGACATCCCAAAAAATAGAGAAGTTTGCGCAGTAATGGGACACTTCAGAATAAGATAGAATAAGTATATTCAAATTTTATTTAAGTTTCAATTGACGTTATTTCTAGTTAAACAAATATCAACTTTATAATAATGGTAATTAAGTTGATTTCAGAGTGACGAGCACTATTGAAAAGTTATAAAATGTTTAAAGTTGAAGCGTAAACTGAACTTTATTGTGTAGGATTTAAAGTTATTTTTCCATAAACTCATATTTGTTTACATTTTTGGCGAATATTATGTCGCGAATGCAGATTAGATATATTTATTTGCAAGTAGCCGACCTGGCAGACGTTGTCCTCCAAATTAAATAATCCCAGAGACAAAAGGGACATTTTCCCGAATTAATACATTTTTCCAATTTTTCTTTCCACGAAAACTTAATTCGGACTATTACGAACATTTAACAACAAATCATAGCTAAATCAGTTCAGCGGATCTCAAGCGAATATGAGCTTACCGACGTATAGTATTTCGATTTCATGAAATCAATGAAATGCTGTTTTATTTTATTTATTTATTTTAGGATCTCCAACAAAAGATATACACTAAACATTACATATAGTTAATGGACGGCAAAGTATTTGGCAGGTGTACTCCTTCAATTACAGGAGACCACAGCATACACAATAAAATGAACAACTAAGCTAACAAATTAAATACATAATACACAATAAAAGAAAAATTTTGACAGTGAAACATATAATTAGATTAATTTAGGTTCAAAAATCGATTGTTACAGTTTGTAAGGAATCCATGTACAGACGCCATCGCATCAAACTACTATAATCTGTCAAATTTATTTAATCGATTTTCAACTTTATCGCTAAAGCATTAAGGTTCAAGGTTGATTGGGAAAATTTTACAGTTTCGGGTACCTTGACCTGCTGGCGTCTGGACATTCCTATCCCTTAATATAATATGCAAATTGTAGGCAATGTGCACCCTAAAATTGCGTAAGACACTATTGCTCTCAATTTGAATAATTTTGAAGGATATTGCTAATCCATTGCTTCATATGTTCGAAAAATGTGGCTGCTCAACAACATAAGTAACGCAATGAATGTTGTTGAACTGTCAAAATGAAACCCATTGCTACTGGGTCATACTGCCCTACGTCTCTTAAGCTCCCGATTCTGTCATTAATGATCAGAACACTTCATTATCAGCAACATTGGGTGCAAAGTTCTACCCACTGCTGAGTATAATAGGCCTGCTTCCTTTTATGCCAAGAGGAACAATAGCTGTCATTTTGTTCCAGAAAATACTGTTGCACATCCTTATTTCAAAATGATAGAAGCACTACAAGAAGGATATATGATGGTCTTTCTGATAGAGCTGACTCGACTCATAGCTACGAAGGAGGGGAAAGCAGTTCGTGATGTGGTGAAGAATACAGAGCATATTATAGACGGGTAACTGTCATTTTATTCATTAATAAGTAATGCTCAATTTATATTGCCGTGGAACGGAATGGAAGCTATTTTTTTTGTACAAAGCATAATGAACTTTATGTCAATTGTGTAACGCACAAATTAGATACACACATAAAGTCAAAGTCACAGTCAAAGTCAAATCATTTATTTCAAATAGGCACATAAAAGGCACTTTTGAACGTCAAAAATAAAATTAGAATAAAATTGATTCTAGTCGCCCCTTCCAAAAGGTAGTTTTCGTATGGAGAAGAATGGGCAAGAAACTCCACCGTTACTCTTTTAAAATGTTTTACAATATATTGCATACATTATTTATATAATTATATGTGAAGACGATGCACCCAAAAATAAACTTACTATACCACAATAGGTAAAATAATTAAAATGGATAAATGTAACCATGACATATAGATCAACTATGTGATAGATACATGGTGCTCACATATTCACAAACATTCCAAACGTAGACGATTTTCATAAATAAATAAGGAGTAATAAGTCCGGGTGTGACCCCAAGTAATTACAGAATGTAAATCAATGTCAAAGAAAAAAAAAAAAAAAAGAATAAATTATACAATTACATTAGCAACCAGTTTGATTTTGTCTAGACTCTAGAGATTGTCCTATGGAGCAAGACCAGCATGTTTCCAAGCATTCTTATCTTGGATATAATCCTCTAATTTGTAATATCCTTGCTTACAAAGTGTAATTTTAATATAAGTTTTAAATTTTCTTTCATTTAATTGCAATATTTCACAAGGTATTTTGTTGTAACATTTAACACAGTACCCCATAAAAGATGTATGAACTTTAGATAATCTGAAAAAAGGTTGATCTAATTTATCTTTATTTCTAGTATTAAAATTATGTCTATCACTTATTTTATTAAAAAGATGTTGATTTTTTCTTACATACATAATATTTTCATAAATGAATTGGCAAGGTACCGTCATAATATTAATCCTTTTAAATAGTTCCCTAAGAGATTCGCGGCGACGTAGATTGTAAATGGCTCTGACAGCTCTCTTTTGCAAAATAAAAATGGATTCAATGTCACCAGCCCGACCCCACAGTAAAATGCCATATGACATAATACTGTGGAAGTAACTAAAATAGACCAAGCGCGCGGTTTCTTCGTCTGTTAATTGTCTTATCTTTCTAACAGCATATGCGGCCGAGCTTAGCCGCCCCGCAATAGATGTTATATGAGGTCCCCATTGTAATTTCTCGTCTAGCGTGATTCCTAGGAAAACTGTCTGATTAACAAATTCTAATTTTTGGCCATTCAATACGATGTCACATTCGCTACTTCTAACATTAGGTAATTTAAATCTAATGCATTTTGTTTTTTTTTTCATTAAGTACTAAATTATTAACCGTAAACCAATCTTGGACCTGAAGAATAGAGTTATTCACGTCGTCAAGAATTTGTGACCGTCGGTCTATTTTAAAGATCAATGATGTGTCATCTGCAAATAACACCATCTTCGGTTGATTTTGAAGTAATTGGGGTAAATCATTAATATAAACTAAAAAGAGGAATGGACCCAATATCGAACCTTGAGGAACGCCCATTGTCATTTCAGAACCCAATGAGTTTACGCCATTTACTTGGACTTTAACCTTTCTATCTTTCAGGTATGATCTTAACAAGTCAAGTGCTGTTTTCCTAATCCCATAGTGCTCGAGTTTCATCAGAAGTGTTTCATGGTTTACGCAATCGAACGCCTTAGAGAGATCGCAAAAGATTCCAATAGCATCTTGTGCTTCTTCCCAGGCGTTAAAAATGTTCTTCATTAGGGTAACACCGGCGTCAGTGGTACAACGCCCTTTGGTGAAGCCGTACTGGTGTTCATGAAAGATGTAATTTTTATTAAATACATACATACGGACAGGTCGCGCCTCTTCTGCAGAATTATCGCGCATTCTTGGGAATTCCCGCAGTAACCAGCTCGTATCTAGTTTGTACGTTAGACAATGGGCTAGTTTCCTAAAAAATTCTAATTAGTCCGTCAGTTAGATTATCAAAAAATATTGGACCCGTATTTTTTCTTTTGTCAATCTTATAAAAAATTATGAAGATATCGCCCGTTAAAGTTCCGCGTGACGTCACGCCTTGCTACACTTTTTAGCATGGCGTGACGTCACGACGTCCCTCTCCCAAATTTTGACGCGATTTATCGTTGTCATTTTTTGTTTGATTGACAAAAGAAAAAATACATGTCCATTATTTTTCGATAATCTAACTGACGGACTAAATATAATAATGTTTTTTTTACCCAGGAAACTACTCTATTGACATAAAGTACATTTTGCTACGTACAGAGTACAGGCACCAGCAAATCAAGCTACTACAATCTGTCAAATTTCTTTAATAGATTTTCAACTTTATCTTTACAGTATTAAGGTTCAAGGTGGATTGGGAAAATTTGACAGTTTCGGGCAGTTTGACCTGCTGGCAAAGTCAAAGTCAAATCATTTATTTCAAATAGGCACATAAAAGGCACTTTTGAACGTCAAAAATAAAATTAGAATAAAATTGATTCTAGTCGCCCCTTCCAAAAGGTAGTTTTCGTATGGAGAAGAATGGGCAAGAAACTCCACCGTTACTCTTTTAAAATGTTTTACAATATATTGCATACATTATTTATATAATTATATGTGAAGACGATGCACCCAAAAATAAACTTACTATACCACAATAGGTAAAAGAATTAAAATGGATAAATGTAACCATGACATATAGATCAACTATGTGATAGATACATGGTGCTCACATATTCACAAACATTCCAAACGTAGACGATTTTCATAAATAAATAAGGAGTAATAAGTCCGGGTGTGACCCCAAGTAATTACAGAATGTAAATCAATGTCAAAAAAAAAAAAAAGAATAAATTATACAATTACATTAGCAACCAGTTTGATTTTGTCTAGACTCTAGAGATTGTCCTATGGAGCAAGACCAGCATGTTTCCAAGCATTCTTATCTTGGATATAATCCTCTAATTTGTAATATCCTTGCTTACAAAGTGTAATTTTAATATAAGTTTTAAATTTTCTTTCATTTAATTGCAATATTTCACAAGGTATTTTGTTGTAACATTTAACACAGTACCCCATAAAAGATGTATGAACTTTAGATAATCTGAAAAAAGGTTGATCTAATTTATCTTTATTTCTAGTATTAAAATTATGTCTATCACTTATTTTATTAAAAAGATGTTGATTTTTTCTTACATACATAATATTTTCATAAATGAATTGGCAAGGTACCGTCATAATATTAATCCTTTTAAATAGTTCCCTAAGAGATTCGCGGCGACGTAGATTGTAAATGGCTCTGACAGCTCTCTTTTGCAAAATAAAAATGGATTCAATGTCAGCAGCCCGACCCCACAGTAAAATGCCATATGACATAATACTGTGGAAGTAACTAAAATAGACCAAGCGAGCGGTTTCTTCGTCTGTTAATTGTCTTATCTTTCTAACAGCATATGCGGCCGAGCTTAGCCGCCCCGCAATAGATGTTATATGAGGTCCCCATTGTAATTTCTCGTCTAGCGTGATTCCTAGGAAAACTGTCTGATTAACAAATTCTAATTTTTGGCCATTCAATACGATGTCACATTCGCTACTTCTAACATTAGGTAATTTAAATCTAATGCATTTTGTTTTTTTTTCATTAAGTACTAAATTATTAACCGTAAACCAATCTTGGACCTGAAGAATAGAGTTATTCACGTCGTCAAGATTTTGTGACCGTCGGTCTATTTTAAAGATCAATGATGTGTCATCTGCAAATAACACCATCTTCGGTTGATTTTGAAGTAATTGGGGTAAATCATTAATATAAACTAAAAAGAGGAATGGACCCAATATCGAACCTTGAGGAACGCCCATTATCATTTCAGAACCCAATGAGTTTACGCCATTTACTTGGATTTTAACCTTTCTATCTTTCAGGTATGATCTTAACAAGTCAAGTGCTGTTTTCCTAATCCCATAGTGCTCGAGTTTCATCAGAAGTGTTTCATGGTTTATGCAATCGAACGCCTTAGAGAGATCGCAAAAGATTCCAATAGCATCTTGTGCTTCTTCCCAGGCGTTAAAAATGTTCTTCATTAGGGTAACACCGGCGTCAGTGGTACAACGCCCTTTGGTGAAGCCGTACTGGTGTTCATGAAAGATGTAATTTTTATTAAAGTGACGTAACATTTGATTGAGCATCAACTTTTCAAACACCTTACTGAGAACTGGCAGAATTGACACAGGTCTATAATTGTTGGGATCTTTACTATCACCGGATTTGAACAATGGTACTACTTTACTATGTTTCATAAGATCCGGAAAGACTCCTTGGTCAACACTGGTGTTAAATATGAAAGCTAAATAGGGCGCAATGGTTTCGATGAGAGATCTACATACTTTTACAGACATACCCCAGAGATCTTCTGTTGATTTAATTTTAAGATCTTTAAAAGCTCTTATAACAGCCTGGGGGTTTGTATGCTGAAACCTAAGCTCCGAAGGGCATGCCTTTACATTCCTTTTAAGTAAGGCAGCAGAAAGCGTGGGGGAAGAATTTAAAGCTTCAGTAGTTTTAAGGGGAATATTAGCAAAGAAGTTTTCAAATTCCTGAGCTATTTCTACATCTGAATTGATGGGGCCATGTGCAGTCTCTAAATTAAGTTCACTATTTCGCTGTTTTTTCCTACCTGTTTCATTATTTATTATTTGCCAGGTAGTTTTTATTTTATCATCAGCTGATTTTATTTTATTGCTTATATAAAGAGCTTTAGCTCTTTGGCACACCCTTTTAAAAGTTTTTGAATATTTTGCAACATACTGATGAAAGTTCGTATTTTTCATATGTTGCTTTAAGCCATACAGTTCAAAAAGTTTTTCCCTGCTTTTACGAATACCTGGAGTAGCCCAGTCACTGAATAAAAACTTTGTGTAAATACTTTTAGTTTTCTGTGGAAAAGTGTCATAAAATTGCGAGTTTAATAGTGAAAAGAACTCGGCGTAGAACTCATTGGGGTCATCTATATTATTAAAACTCTGATCACATAATTTACTGGCCAAAGAATTATTTAATTTCTCTAAATTTTTACATGTAATTGGCCTAAACCTTATTTCAATTTTTTGTAAAGGCCTATAGGAGCTAAATGTTATTATTTGTCCACTGTGATCAGATGGCAACTTATCTACAATTCGTTTGTGTATGTAATCGCAATTACAAAAAATATTATCTATACAAGTGGCAGAAGAAGCTGTCACTCGGGTTGGTTCCATAAACACATTGGACAAATCAAATGACCCAAAAAGACTCAATAATCTGACAGTATTCGAGTTATGTTCCAATAAATTAATATTAAAATCGCCACATACGATTATTGACTTACTACTAGTACTAAGCTTCTTTAAAACATCTTCCATTACAGAATCAAACACCGATAGATTCTGGTAACTAGGAGGTCTGTATACGCATACTATAACATGCTTATCGAGCTCAACACAGGACAATTCAATCATGTGTTCAACAGACAGCCCGATGATGTCTTTACGTTCTTTAGATTTAATAGAATTTTTAAGTAATATTAATGACCCGCCATGTATCATACGTTTTCGGCTGAAATGGCTAACTACACGATAATTTTCATAATTAATTGACATTACTTGATAATCTTTCAACCAATGCTCTGTTAAACAAATGACATCAAACTTGGTGTCTTCCAAAAACAATTCTATTTCCAGTAATTTAGAAGCGCAACCTTGGATATTTTGATTAAATAATTTTAAAATATGTTGCACACCCTTTACTTTCTTAGTATTATTAATTATATTGCCAGAAGATACCTTTTTATTATTCTGTATTAATAATTGGTTATTTGAAGGGGTAACTTCTGTTGTCTCACTGACTAGTTTAAATTATTATCAGGAGATAGCTCCACAACTACAACTGGAGAGTCTAGATTGCCCGTATAAGTTCCAGCAGGAGGGAAATACCCTATCTGACTGGTAGTGGCCTCCAAGGATGTTGCCATTGTAGGTGGAGCCTCCTTTGTACAATATGATGATTCACAATCAATCACAATGTTGTTAGTAAAACTATGCAACACAGATTTGTCACTAATACTAGAATTTGTTACATTAGCTATAACCTCGTTAATATTATATGCTATCAACATAGCAATCAGATGTCTACATTGCCCAGACAGAGATAAAGTTCTCTGAGTTAACTTAAAACCACTAACAAACTTGTTAGTGTCAAAATACAATAATTTGTCACTATGACAACATGTCAACTTGTGAATAGTATTATTCAACTTATAAATGTAATTATTTTCATTATCTGATAAAGTATCAGAGTAAGGAAAAGCACACAACATTAGCTTTCCTATTTTTAACTCTAATAAGGTGTTTACACCATCCACTATGTCCTTTCTGGTAATACTAGTGCTATTACCTAATAGCAAAACCATAGTAGAATATTGATCCAGGTTTGTGTTGGCAATTCTTTTAATCATCTGGCGTCTGTACATTATCGCTACCAAAACTCGCTTCCACTACAATGTAAATTGAGCGTAACCCATCATCTGCCCAGCCTTTTCTCAACTACACATGGTAACTTCCTGTATAACTGGATGCAGCTGTATACCAGCATTTTACATGGAGCGGCTGCCTATCCTCCCTCCACAGGATAGTTACTGTGTAACCAGATCATCATCTGCCTTCCCTTTTTCCAACTATTATATTGTTGGGGTCGGCTTCCAGTCTAGTCGGATGCTGCTGAATACCAGTATTTTACATGGAACGACTGCCTATTTGACCTCCACAACCCAATTAATAGGTAATCCCATAACTTTGGTAACACTGGTTGTCAGAATTTCGGGTTTCTGACGACTCGTAAGGACTGTCAAAGATCCGCGAATCACAGCCGGGGCCAACGGCTTAACGTACTTTCCGAGGCACGGAAGGGTCTTGGTATGTGATGATGGTCATCCACGGACCAACCGCGGCAAGCTTAGCTTAACCTAATCGATCGACCCGTGCGGAAAACACCCGCACGGTAGTAGTAGTTGGCCACAAGCTCCCCGATATCCCTTGGTAATTAAAATTAAATTATTAAAGTGGACGAATGATGCAGTGTGGCTGCGTTCCAGGTCGAAGGGTATGTGTGCCGGTGTATTTAGAGGCACATGAAACAGTTCAGCTTTGTCTCTGGGATGGCAACGCGTAGATCTACAATACCTATGCTATTACAGATATATTATGTATTGACCCTCCCATTGAACTCGGTAGACACAACTTTGAGAAAGAAGCTGACATAAGGATTCAGTTGGGTTGGGCAGCATTTGGAAATCTCCGTCAAGTCTTCTCGTCGCCTATTCCACAGTGGTTGAAGACTAAGATCTTCAACCTGTGCGTCCTTTCCGTCATGACATATGACGCCAAAACGTGGACACTGACGGTCGGGCTGGTCCACAAATTCATCGTTGCTCAGCGCGCTATGGAGCAAGCTACGCTCGGAGTATCTTTGAAGGATAAAATCAGGAATGAAATTATCCGAAAAAAAAACCGGAGTTACCGACATAGCTTGCAGAGTAACCAAACTGAAGTGGCAGTGGGCTGGCAATGTTTCTCGAAGGACCGACGGCCGGTGGAGCAGACGAGTCCTGGAGTGGAGACCGCGTATCTGCAAGCGTAGTGTGGGACGCCCCCCAGCTAGATGGATGAACGACCTTAAGAAGGTGGCTGGGACAGACTGGATGCGGAAGGCGGAGGACAGGGTGTTGTGGCGCAACCTGAGAGAGGCCTATGTCCAGCAGTGGACTGCGATAGGCTGAGTTTCATGCATTGACCACTTAGTATGAGGTGGGCCGGCTGCTTGTTTGCCAATAACATAGGGAAGTTGTGAAGATTTTACGAAGTTTGTTGTTACAGCTTAGACCAAACTGGACAATTACTGTGGTTCGGCAAGCCGCTCATAAATGTCACGAGGACGGTCGCTAGATTACTGAAGGAATCGGAGACAGATGACGTTCAGAGTGAGTTTGTTCATTTATAATGTAATCGGCTGACTATGGGGTCTGTGGTTTTTAATTTCTTAATAGCAGTCCGGAGTCTGGATGTGCCCTGCCCAAGGCAATATCATCATCATCATCTACTTAACCTGTTCCCAACTATGTTGGGGTCGGCTTCCAGTCTAACCGAATGCAGCTGAATACCAGTATTTTACATAGAGCGACTGCCTAGTGATTCCAGAGATATAAAGGTGCCTTGGTGAGGATTAGGTGGATGATGAGCCTTTTTCGCCACAACCTCACCTGATTACCGCGGATGAATTATGAATTTGAATTTGGTGTCAAAAATTGTCAAGAGATAGTCCTCTCCAACCATGATAATTTCGACCTGCCTGCCTGCCCAAGGCAATAGGCTCGTCCCTATTACATGGGACTTAATCTTATATAGCTAGCGAAGTGTGCATACCTCTGCCTACCTCTTTGGGAAGTGCATGGCGTGATGTTATGTGATCATAATTAGTTACTTGCCGCTACTGGCAGCTAGTTTTTTCACATGTACGTGCTCTTTTCCACCAGACCACGCAGCGAATTTGTATCACATGCTGAGTCAGCGACATCAGGAGCTGTCAGTAGAAGTGAACACAATCCTGGAGTATGCTGACATGTTGTATGACGACAAGGAAGGAAGACTCCTGTTTGATGCCCTGAACGAGTTCGCGGCGTATCCTAACAGTAAGTAGACCATCTGCTTAGCCGTAGGTAACCCAACTACGTTGGGGTCGGATGCAGCTGATTACCTGTATTTTACAAGATCTCATATGATGGGGATGATCTATGACTATGTGGGTAATTTTATTTATTCTTTTTATTTTTCTCTTTGTTCTGTTAATTTTTTTCATGGTCTGGCAGTTTGAGTAATTTATGTGGCCTAACCAAATGTCCTTTCTTTGGTATTGTTCGTTGAATCGTTGAGCTCTTGAAGTTTTGAGTTGAGCTGCGGGATTTCTAACAAATGCGTGCACTGACTGGACTGGTCCTCTCAATCTGTGTGGTTCATTCTTCGAAAGACTTTCTCAGACATCGATCTACATGGTCTTCATATGACTGATCAAGATTATGTCTGGACTTTAAAAGAGACTGTGACCTCTGAGTTTGTTTCTGCCTTACTTCTCAGACTAGTCAAATAGGAAACGCCGACCTCATCTAGTTTTAAAATATGATTGACGCGTAAAAGTGTTTGTACATAGAAACCTACTTACAAAATAAAATCATTTATCATATATCGGGATAATTTTGTTGGAGTGACTGCCTGTCTGACCTCCACAACCCAGTTCTACAGCCGTTTGTCAGACTAAAAAAATCAAAATAAAATTGTGTTTTTCTTATTCTAGTTCGATTAACCGGCTATTGGATCTGCAATCGTCTCATACATAACTTCCTGAGACCGTATCGACGTCTCAAAGACACGCCACAACGTCAAGAACTGATGGACTCAGTGAACTTGGAAATACAATCTCATAAAAAGACCCAACAGCGGAGCGGTGACGTCAGAGATGCCGGCGGCGCATCAGACATCGGTTAGACATATGCAATACTAGACTCCATTCGGAATAATAAACCTTTTTTACAGTTCATTCAACCGATTTTGCCTTCTATTGCGTTGGTGGCATGACGAATGGCAGCTGCAGTAAATAGTTGGTATTGTAGCCACTTTTTTGCTTTTAATGCCTTCCTTATGCCTGCGGAATAGAAGTTAAAATCGGTTGAACGGACTGTGAAAAAGGTTTTTTTAAATGTCTAATTTTATTCCGAATGGCGTTTATAGACATTGCGGTGCGTTGTCATCACAGAGAAGAAGCTGAAAAGTCTCATGTACCTGTATGTAAACCAGCGCACATATCCTTTAGACTGGAACACAGCAACGCTTGGCAGCAGAAATATGTATGGTGGTAGCAGTGTGGCGTAACTATATCCTTTGGGGCCCGTGGCAAATTCGTGGGATAGGGCCCTACCTGAATGTAAATCAAAATTCAAATTCAAATGATTTATTTCAGATTATAAAAAAATCCATATAATGATAGTATAACTTAGCCTAATGTTAGTAACAATTGAATCCAGGTTTAAATTAAATTAATGGTGTCTGGACTCTTATCCACCTACGCAAAAGGGGAGAGTCCCACCGGTCTGAAAACACATAAAAAAGCTCAACCAACGTTATATATTTTTTTTTACGGGCACTTCGCCCGCGGCTTTTTCCGCGCAGATTTCGTAATTTCCCCTGAACCTGACTACCTCCTCAACCCTACTGAATACCTGAATACTTCGTTAGTCCAGTGGTTGAAAAAAAGTTTGCATTTCTATACTTATGTTACGATCCTCCTGTGCTCATGGCCCTCTCGGGTTGGAGGCCTCCTCCTGCTGGGCTCCATGACATTTTGCCCCTCTTGCCACCCTATCGTTACGCCACTGGGTGGTAGTACTTCCCCGGACGAGCTTCTTCACAAAAAGCTCTACTGCTACGAAGTCTACAACGAAACTATTTAACACACATTAACATAAACTCATGCTTTCTTCCGATGGGGGTAGGCAGAAACGAGTAGGTACTACGCTTTTGACTTTTCTCAAGAATATCACCAATAAGCTCACTTACTAGAATATTTTATCAGGAATGAAATTATCCGGAAAAGAACCGGAGTTACCGACATAGCTTGCAAAGTAAGCAAACTGAAGTGGCAGTGGGCTGGCCATGTTTGTCGAAGGAGCGATGGCCGCTGGAGCAGACGAGTCCTGGAGAGGAGACCGCGTATTGGCAAGTGTAGTGTGGGACGCCCCCCAGCTAGATGGACGGACGACCTAAAGAAGGTGACCAGGGTAGACTTAATGCGGAAGGCGGAGGACAGGGTATTGTGGCGCAGTCTGGGAGAATCCTATGTCCAGCAGTGGACTGCGGTAGGCTGAGCTGATTGATTGACTAGAATATTAAAATTATTTAATTTATTCCCACAGAAATACAACCTCTACCTCGGACTGAGCCCGTGACTCAAACAGAACCTCACAGTGACACCACACTGCCACCAAGAGCAAGCCAGAGAAAGCGACAACATCGATCACACAAGAGGAAAAGAGAGAGGAAACGACATCGGATACACAGACACAGCCAGAGATACTACCAGACACACATCTTGGGAAGTATGACACAAAGAATGACAGTCCAGTCGAGATTCAAAGTAAAAATGCAAAAGACTTAAGAACATTTGAACTTTGTGGGCTATTTTAACGCAAAAAAAAAACATTTATAGAAATTACAGTCTATGGGTATGTGATGTGTTACGACCTCTATGTTACGCCACACCTGTATGGTGGCAGTACCTTCCCGGACGAGCTGCTTCGCAGACAGCTCTACTACTAGTTACTTCGTACTGTGTTGTTACAATATAAAGAGACAAAACAACGGATGCATTTCATTTGTTTATTGTATCCCAAACTGTCATCGAACTTGTTTACTCTAAAAACTAATTTTTATGATACTCTTGATCCCTGCAAACTTAGCTATTAAATTGTATGTAGCTTGAGATAAATTAACGCAATAATAAAATAAGTTTCATGAATATTGTGTTCATTTGTTTTAAATGGTAGTCACGAGCAACAACATGTCAACACTTGGCCACTTTCAATTGCGATTTTTTCGTGAAATAACGAATGCAACGGTGAAATACGACACAGTACATAAACCTATGGGTTGGAAAATACTTTCTATGTTCGTAACAACATAAAATTTCATTCAAAAATAAAGAAAGAAAGAAAGAAAAAGTATTTATTGCGACTCGTACAGGATCAGGAACTAAACTAAACACAGTTAAAAATAAAAATAAAACAAATTATATAAAAAAGTAACAAAAGGAAAATAAAATGAAACAGAAAGTCGTATACGAGGCCAAAAGGCTCCTATCTCAGCATGATGCTTCGACATTTAAAAAATAAATGTCTAAGATAGTATTAATTAGTTATTGTGTATTTTGGCATGAGTAATATTAATTGATAACTAGCTTCTGCCCGCGACTTCGTACGCGGATCCTGTTGCTTATGCCAGCGACAACGGGGTCGTCAAAATCGAAGTTCTGAAACGTCTGATGTCGAATTCTAAGAGCCCGGGGACGGGAAAACAGCGTGATGCGCGAGACGATTCAAGACGTTCCAGATCTTTCATTTTTGTAAGTCAACAGGAAATGCCCATCAGACTAAACAACTTTTGCTAAGACGTCATTCCTATATATGTTATAGTGTCGCTGGGCTTTGGAGTTCCACAACAGGTGTTCCAGATTTTCAAATTTATTCTCACAGCAGAAAATGCTCTTCACGTGGAATATTTTTTGCTATGGCACCATTTTTATATCTCTTATACTTTAGCTGGTCTGTTGCGGTTCTGCATCAGGTGTTCCATTTTCCAAAATAAATTATAGCCTATATGTTGCCCAGACTTAATACCTATACAACAAAAATGTTTTCTTACCGTAATTCCGCAGTGGATCCCAAGGGTACACTGAATTAACAATAATATTGCAAATAACTTTAAAAAAATATCTTTATAAACTATAGCTGTACCCGTGGCTTTGCCCACGTACCGCATAAGTATTTTTTTTATTCTATTTTAATTTTAATAATAGTTAGTGATAGTTTGTTGATTTACAGAAACACTCAAAAGATGCGTCCCATACTATACTATAGCTTAGATCCCTCAAAAACTATTTGGCTTAGTAAACTCAAAATTTGAAAGTTTTGTAGTTAATTTACTGGTAAGAGACGTCAGGTTAATAAGAAAATTTAGGAGACGTCGAATAACAGAACTGTTATAATTTATTGTAACACTTCTGTGTAAACAACGTTCGTAGTTTTTCCCTCGGTCTCATTCAATATGTACAGCGAGTCAGGACTGGTGACGCGGGAGCAAGCGACGTACAGTTGTCCGTGTGAGAAGCAGGTCGTCCTGAGGTCGACACCCACAGCCTTCAGTGTCTGCCGCTGCGACTTATTTATTGTCATGGCGAAGCACACGCTCACAGGAAACTGCACGCGCTTGAATTGAAAGGGGTAATTGTGGGGAATCAGTGGTATAAGTGGTATAAACACTGTCTCGCCCACACCACAACCCGTTAGAATTTCCGCCTCAATGATATTTCCCCATTGCACAGTTTCGGCGGAGTGAGATTCCGAAGAAGCATAATTGGGACTCCGACCTTTGGCTTAATGGTGTGCGCTGGTAGTCCACTTGCACTGAGGGAATTGAGAAATTCTACGGGGTAATGTGTGGCGTCATCTTAGTCGACAACAGTGCTTATTGAAGTGTAGATCACTTCATTTCCCTCAATTTCCGCGAGAATGCATTCATTGATCGCTGAAGCTTGGTCGTTTCTAGGTGTTAAAATGGCTCGTTCTCACACCCAAGAATTATCTTGGTGCGGTATCCTATTGATGTCCCCGTACACCAGGCGAATCAAATCTTCTAAGGTGGACACCACTCTCCCAAGTATCTCAGGTTGAACCACCAGGCCACCGTCTACTGGTAGCGTTCCCTCACCCAATTTTAAGAGAACATCAGAAAATTCTTGGGCGTGTACATTCCCGCCAAGCTGTGTTCTCATATTCATCGTTAAGCGCAACCTATGAATATGTGGCCATAAGAAAGAGCATTTCAACGAAGCATTCACCTCATCTGCCCTAGTTCCTCACGTTACCACAGGCAACGTTTGTCGGAAATCGACACTAAACAGAACTGTAACGCCACCTATCATTTGCTGGTTCCTGCGGATGTCCTGCAAAGTCTTGTTTACCGCCTCTACTGCTTTTCTGTTCACCATAGTGCATTCATCCCACACGATTAAAGAGCAATCTTTAAGCACGCGCCCTTTGTCACTGTTGCGTGACACTCCACAAACAGGTGTTTCATTACTCTCTAAATCTATGGGAATCTTAAACATTGCGTGCGCTGTTTTGCCACCAGGAAGCAGTGTTGCGGCGATTCCTGACGATGCTACTGCAATGGCAATCTTGCCTTGCCTCCTGACCTCTGCGAGAATGCCAGCGGTGACAAATGTTTTCCCTATTCCACCAGGAGCATCCAAGAATAACAATTTACCTTGGCCGAGCCCAACGCTTTCAAGGATGGTGTCGAAAATTTGCTTTTGCTCTGAGGTAAAGTTAGAGACATGGTCATTGCCGACGGTACTCATAGCTCTTGAATCAATTACCTACAACAAATGTGCTTGGTAAGATATAACTTAGAACCAAAAGTTTGACTTGACTTCATGATAATGTAGCTTGTTGTACCACCAATCAATCTGGTGTGAAACTCTCCATACAATTAGATAGGACATGTAAAGTTCTCAGATTTCATAACAGTATCGTTCCTAATGCACATAAAAAATGGAAAAACCAAAAAATGATTTATAGATAGATATAGATTTATAGATTTTTTAAAACAATATTATAGGATTTGAACTCGCACCATTTAGTGCGGTAAACGGTCGTCTGACCTTGCCGCTAAATTCCCCGTTGACATATTGTTGAAATAACTGTTCCCTTGCAATTTATAATATTACTGCCCCGCTCCTTTATTAAAATTGCGTGATTATTATGTTCCCAGAGTTAAATTATTATTAACTAAATAAATAACATGTCATTTTGTGCATTCACTTACGAACAAAAACCTTTTAAAATCAATATTGCTTACCTCCCATAACATACGGCGTGATAATAATATGTAGCCTAAAGCCTTCCTTGGTTTACAGAGAACATTTTTGCTGAATTTCAATTCAATCTATCTAGTAGTTTTGGCGTGAAGCCGTACCATACACACAGACAAACAGACAAAAATTCTAAAAATTCACTTTTTGTAATCAGTTACGTTTTTCTAACAAAAGCCACTTATTTTTTCTCGAAAATTCTCAATGTACAGTTTTTCTTTCGTTACTGTTTTATTATATGTATAGATTAGTAATATTGGTGTGAAACTCTCCATACAATTAGATAGGACATGTAAAGTTCTCAGATTTCATAACAGTATCGTTCCTAATGCACATAAAAAATGCAAAATCTAAAAAATAATTTTACGATTTTTTTAAACAATATTATAGGATTTGAACTCGCACCATTTAGTGCGGTAAACGGTTGCCTGACCTTATCGCTAAATTCCCGGTTGACATATTGTTGAAATAACTGTTCCCTTGCAATTTATAATATTACTGCCCCGCTCCTTTATAAAAATAGCGTGATTATTATGTTCCCAGAGTTAAATTATTATTAACTTAATAAATAACATGTCATTTTGTGCATTCAATTATTTTGTGCATTCAATTACGAACAAAAACCTTTTAAAATCAATATTGCTTACCTCCCATAACACACGGCGTGATAATATGTAGCCTAAAGCCTTCCTTGGTTTACAAAGAACATTTTTGCTGAATTTCAATTCAATCTATCCAGTAGTTTTGGCGTGAAGCCGTACCATACACACAGACAAACAGAGAAACAGACAAACCTTCTAAAAATTCACTTTTTGTCATCAGTTACGTTTTTCTAACAAAAACCACTAATTTTTTCTCGAAAATTCTCAATGTACAGTTTTTCTTTCGTTACTGTTTTATTATAATATATGTATAGATAATGGTATTTTGACATAAATAGTTATATTAATGATAAAATGAATTTTAAACGACTGCTAGATATTGTACACCCTATGGGTATGTTACAGCGATCGATATATTATCATGGTAAGAACTGCTTTTCCACCTGTAGCAAACAATAAATGAATTTGAATTTGTTGTAACAGTCGTGGGCCCTGTCGAACACAGAAAAAGAAAATTTTAAGGTAGAGGACTTATTTATACATGCAAAGAAAACGAGAATCGGAAATCAGTAAATATAAAGTATTTAGCACCGAAATTAATGGATATCGCCAATCTCGTTTGCCACAGAGCTATGGAACGGAGTGTTCTCGGTATTAAACTTGTCGCAATCCGTTCCATCACTAAAATAACTGATGTCACTCGGAAAGCTGCCACGCTTAAGTAGAGTAGAGCTGGAGGCTGGACACATCTGCCGCATGTCGGACGTTCAATTGGCCAAACTTACGACCCAGTGGTCTTAACGGCAAACGACAACGCTGCATGCCCAGACGGAGATGGCGGGATGAGCTGGACTCCTTTGATAAAGATTGGTCCTTGGCAGCTCTGGACAGAGAGTGGTGGAGGGAGAGTAGGGAGGACTTTGCCAGCAGTGGGACATTAAAGGCAAAAAATATATATATATATATAAATAAACTTTCACAGAGAGGAGGCCTGTGGCCCAGCAGTGGGAACATTATAGGCTAATTAATGATGCTATGCTATCCTACTATTCCATTCATACTTACAGATTCCCAGATATCTTACAAAGAGGCATTTTATAGTAACAGCACTTACTTTGAAGAATTCTTATTGTTGTGATGTTTACAAGAATTTTGCCGGCGCATGCGCTTTGAGAGACTTCTTAATTATTTCAAAATCAAAAGTCATTTATTCAAATTAGGCTGAGAATCAGCACTTTTCGAACGTCAAAATTACAAAAGACAGTCCCCCAAAAACGCCCGCCCTTCACCACTTCCTAGTGCTATCGCTGGGAAGAAGAAGTGGCGCAACAAACTCCCCAGCAGCACAGCTGTCTGTTCAGTTAGAAAATACTTGATCGTATACAATACTAGGTACCTATATTCAGTAATTAACATTACAAGATTAGAACATAAAATTATTTGCCATGTCAGCTAGCCACGCCAATATACCAACAAATATAATAAAAACTATACGTACTCAAGCTAAAAAATAATTAATTAAAATGTAAAAAAAAACTTACTACCCAAATAAAAGCCTGCAGGCATAAAGGGCGTGACAGCTTACGCATTTATGCATTGCTGGGTTCTGTTCACATAGCTGTCACATGAAGTCACAAATGATAAACTAAACCAACCAATGATAAACAAGCAACCATCGAAGTAAAATAAATAAATAAGTTAATAACAATAACCTGTCAGTAAACTAATTCTGAAGAAAGAACACAAACATTGTCTAAAATAGACTAAACGAGCTGTATCAACGTCAGTGTATTCCTTTCCTGATGGCGTAGGCAGCCGAACTGAGCCTTCCTGCTAGACTTGATACATGAGGTCCCCACTGAAGTTTGGCATCTACTATTAGTCCTAGAAAAACTGCCGAGCCTACAGTTTCAAGCACCTCTTTATCTAAGACGACGTTGGGTCCTAGATTTCTAACATTCGGTAAGGCAAACTTTACACATTTCGTTTTCTTGACGTTGAGAACTAGGTTATTGGATAGATATCCGGTGGTGCATGGTCGGTCGATTGTTTTTTGGGAAAAGGTATTTGAAGTGGTTTGGTATTTACTGTGCTATAGGGTGAGGAGGATCCGCCAACCAGCACTGGGCCCGCGTGGTGGATTATGGCCTACTCCCTCTCACAGAGAAGAGGCCTGTGTCCCAGCAGTAGGCACATTATAGGCTGGTAATGTAGGGTGAGGAATATGACTTTTTTAACTTACTTCAGATAGTTTTATACTTACTATATTTAAAATTATAGATTTGTAAATGGTCCAAGAAACGATGGATGGATTGTGTAAAAGGTGGTATGGCTAGAGAGGAGCGACTGATGGAGATGTATGGAAGAAGAAGACAAGACGCCCGCGGTCGAGCTGCTGTGTGCGGCTTGGTAATATAGACTTTAAATTACATACCTACATGATTTAATATTGTTTAAAGATTGTAAAATCCGTTCGGTCCGATGAGATGTGAGCCGTTTGGTGGAAATCATCCTTTATACATTGAGATGTGGGAGGACGGTGATGATGATGAGGTCGGCATGAACCTGATGAACATGATACCTGTACTAGGTAAATAATTGAGCTTTATGACAACTTAATCTAAATAAATAAAAATGGATCTTCGAGATGTATGTACGCCCATAACTTTCGAACGACTGCACCAAATTGGATAATTCTTTTTTTTTTGTGTTCGTTATTGTCAAAACAAGGTTTGTATACACAATTGGACCCGGTAGGTGGCGCTGCTGTCGGTATATGATGACTCAACAGAGCAGGACGACGTCTGTCGGGTCCGCTAGGTTCTACCAATCAATCAGCGTTTTACTTATAGGAGTAGGGTAGGAGTAGTGTAGGAGTAGTGTAGGAGTAGGTTAGGAGTAGTGTAGGAGTAGGGTAGGGGTAGGTAGGAGTAGGGTAGGAGTAGTTTAGGAGTTTGGTAGGAGTAGGGTAGGAGTAGGTTAGGAGTAGTGTAGGAGTAGGGTAGGAGTAGGGTAGGAGTAGGGTAGAAGTAGGAGTAGGGTACGAGTAGTGTAGGAGTAGGGTAGGAGTAGGGTCGGGGTAGGGTAGGAGTAGGGTAGGAGTAGGGTAGGAGTAGTGTAGGGGTAGCATAGGGGCTATGACACCACGCGAACGAAGTAGCGCCGGGCAGCTAGAAATAATTTATATGGCAAAATAATGTTTGCCGGGTCAGCTAGTCTATTATAAAATTGCAAACGCTCCAAAATTTTGCCACTAAGTACATAAAGCGTAAATCGTTTATTGAGGATGATATTCTCAAACATGTATATTTCCTTTTTTTATATTCCTGTTTGTTTCAATCACATTTAAATTAAATTATATTATTTTTCTTGAAGTACGCTGAACCGGTACAGCGTCCTAATAATTGTTTGCTGCACCGGACGACGTCATTACGCTGGCGCCGGTTGTCGCTGAAAACCAGCTCTGGGGCTGTTTTGCATAGGGTCGCAGCATAATGCTGAGCGATAGCCGTTTTGCGTGGATGTGACGCATGTTTCCTCTAACCCTGTCTTATATTTTTGTGTTTTATGTTCTTTTTTGCGTCATGTTTGCCGCAAATAAACGTATTTTCTTTTTTTTTTCTTTTCTTTCATCGTTACGATCAACAGAGAGCAAAAATAACTAAAATACTAATTACAATACACATTTATATGTACATGTCATAACAATAACTAGAAATTGAATCACAGTCGGTCGTCGTTACGGGTTGTCAGACTTTTGTCAGTTACCGCGTTTCACAACGGTCAGGTAGGCAGTAGCTCTATATAAAATACTAGTATTCAGCTGCATGCGGTTAGTTTCCAATCCAGCCTGTCCCTTGCTGCCCTTTCCCAGCGACGCCCAAAGTCGAGGTCCGTCCCCCACAGGGGGTGCTCTTAGCGTGTATGCGCTTAGTTTTTAATTTTTTTAAGCCCTGGCTGGAGGCCTTAATTTATTGAGGCATCCACAGGCAAGCCCTGTTAAGCAGAAGACCACCTCATAGGTTGAACTGCGAGAAGGCTTCGCGAAAAATGCATGCGGTTAGACTGGAAGCCGACCCCTGGGACGCAGGCAGATGACGATGCAGGACGTTTGCTATCTTGTTTCATCAACAAAGTCAGGAGTCTTATTCCCACATTTAAGAGCTTCATTCAAGTTCTTGGTTAGTGACTCCTCCTCGTCACTGTAACTTGAACTTTCAGTAATCTTTATGAGCAGCTCAGCTTTTAATTCCAGTCTTTTATCGTTCTTTTTTGCCTCAGATTCTTTCAACCTATCTTTCACTCGGTGGTAGAAAGATTTTTTATCTTTCCAAGCTCTTTTCGACCGACCTGGTGAATGGAATCCGCTGGATGCGAGAAGCTCAGGGCCAGCCGATGTAGCGACGCTTGGGGGTTCTTGTCCAGTTGTGGACGACTTTCGGCTGAAGTGCTGATGATGAACTGTTTGCGGGGTAATTTTATAGTTCTTCCTGTCGAAGGAATTAAGTTTTTCTTGGAACGGTGTTGTCTTTTGGTAGCCTGGTTTTCTAGTTCTGATTGATTGAGTTGATTGGTCAAAGTATGCAGTTGTCGGTCGTCTTCGTTTCGTTCTGTAGACTTTTGAAGTGGTTCCTGGTGTCGTAGTTTTCAAAATGGAGTCCTTATAGTCTTGGCTGTAATGTCTTTGATATATATTTTTATTAATATACTGTGGTACACGATGTATCTTTCTCTGTCGCTTCTTTTTGTGAGGAGTATAATGTTTTTTCTTTCGTTTTCTTGGTTGGGATCCATTCTTAAGCCTTACTGTGAAAATAAAACATAAATATGTAAACATTTAAATTGTCCTTTTTTTAAATCGTATCTGTCATTCTTTAACTCAAAACTCAAAGCATTTATTTCAATTAAATCATTTTCAGGCATTGTCAAAATTAAATAGTTGGTCAGTTAGTCAGAAAATTGAAGCTAGTTGCCCATTCCAAAACGGAGATCTCTATGGAGAAGAACGGGCAAGAACCTCCAAGGGCACTCTTTTAAATCAAGATATTACAAAATGCTGCCTGTATTTAAGTTGGCTTATTGTTGGTGTGTTCTACGAAGAAAATCCTATAATCTCCATGTTTGGTCGATAAAGAAGAATAAAGAAAAAAGAAGAAAAAAAGCCGGTCAAGAGCGAGACAGACTCGCGCTCGTCAGGTTCAGTACCATTCTGATGATTTCTGAAAAAGTGTGCTATTTAGAGACATCGTTATATTTTCCTGTAATATTTACATAAACTTGTATCATATACCTACATTCATTTCAGATTTTTGTCTATGCAAACTTCGGGCACGGTATTTTTTTTTCAATTTTTCATCAAAAGGCGAAAACCATGTGGCTTAAAAAAAATGTTTGAGAATGTGCAAACAGCGCTCTTTCATAGAATACCCAACATGCCCTAGTAGCCCCCACTTCGAATTTTTCAGACCACATTTCAGTCTCTGTTGCAAAAAAAAAGGATTTTTATTTATTTCTTATTTGCAAAATAGTTGGGCAAGCGTCATCTAAAACTATTCCAAATTTCAAGTTGATAGCATTAGTAGTTCTTGAGATATCCAGATGTGACAGACAGTCTGAGTCGCACCAAAAGGGTTAATTTTTACCATTTTGGTACGGAACCCTATTAAACTACGTGTTTTGTGATTTCAGAATATCCTAACTAATATTATAAATGCGATGTAGGTTTGTTTGTCTGTTTATTATATGTTCACGCCTAATCCACTGAACCGATCATCATGAAATTTTGCATACACGTTGTCAGGGGTATAGAAAAGTACATAACCTTTCATCCAGAACAAAATACTCTTCCCGAGGAAAAGAACAAAACTTTTGACGGTCACAATTGCTTTAGGACGATAGATAGCATTACGTGTCTTTCGAATCATGATTGAAACCCGACTTTCTGAGCAGTATTCTAACAAAAAGTACTAGGCTTGCATGAATTCACGATAGTATTTTAATCCTTAAGGTGGATGCTCCAAGGTAGCCCGCGAAATTAAAATTTTCTTACGTTTTTAGCAATTTGCTGGTCAGTACTAAGTTGTACGTTGATTAAAAAATGATTCGCGGCCGTAACAAATATGTATTTACAGAATTATAATCATTAGAATCAGTAATACAACTTGTTATGTTAGCATAATCCTAAAATGTCAAGATTTTATGAATTAGTCATTCAGTAGGATTATTTGATTTTAGAAAGTTATGTTGATGACTTTAATGTTTGTTACGGCCGCGAATCATATTTTAATCAACGTACAACTTAGTACTGACCAGCAAATTGCTAAAAACGTAAGAAAATTTGAATTTCGCGGGCTACCTTGGAGCATCCACCTTAATATTAAGATTTGGATGTTTGGCACAGATAATTTATTATAACCTGAATTAACACATAGGATACTTTTTATGCCCGTAATACGTTTCCGTGGGATAATTTCTAGCCTCCACGCGGGCGAAGCTGCGAGTAAGAGTGCTAATGGCGACGTGGTGATAGTAGAGAAGCAAGCTTAATCAGCATCAATTGTTCCTACAGTGGCAAAGGCCCCGACTTAAGAGTCGTAGGTGGTGGGCTCGAACCCAGGCAGGCGCTTTACTTTGTGTAAATAATTTCATCAGCACTGCTCTCAAAAACGGTGAAGGAAAACATCGTGAGGAAACCGGCATGTCTTAGAACCAAAAACAAAGACATGTGACATCTACCAACCCGCCCTGGGCCCGCGTGGTGGATTATAGCCCACTTCCTCTCCAAGAGAGGAGGCCTGTGTCCCAGTGGGACCATTATAGGTTGATGATGAGGTTCCTACAGTTGGGACTCAGTTTCCCTGGCCCACTTCCGAGAGAGGACTCTGTGAGAGAAGCATAGAACCGGTCGATGTGGTGACACTTCGGCGAGGCCTATGTCCAGTGATGTCCGGTGGATGGATGAAATGGTAATAATGATAAACGACACACAGGATAATCTTCCCCCTCCAACTTACTACCTTCCACCAAAGGAGCATCTCCCTGCAAGGTGTAACCTTCCGTGGTCCACGTGGATTTCTCTGTACCATCTCCGGACAGAAGTGGGAAGATGTAAGTCCAACTTGGTAAAGTGGGGCTACCTTGATCTTCTATCAGTAGGTTGTGATTGTGGAGCTATGTCACAAACCATGCTCCACCTCCTATCCTGCCCTCTGCTTTCCACATGCAGTCAGAGTGACCTCTGCGATGCCACCAACAACGCCGTGGAAGTGGCAATTTTTTGGGAAAACAGGATTTAAAATACAATCGTGCAGCGACACGAAGAAGAAGGAGGTAAACGACAGACGTACCTTGACCAGCAAGAATTCCTTCATTGTGTTCTCTCAACAGTAGAGGGAAGCGTTGCTTTACAGCTTTGTTAATTGAATCCATCAGTCGTTGACGGCGACGCGTGCCGGACAGACGTCGGAACGGCAGTAGGAAGCTTTCTATGAGGCTATCGCAGAGCCAATAACTGTTTTTGGTTGCTGAAATCAGAGATTAAATACAAACTAAATAAACTGTGGTTTCCTTGGCACCTCATGAACGGAATAACTACGTAAATGTCTTTTAACTGCTCTCAAATTACGATTTTTATTATTTTTTTGTTTTTTACATCCTTCTTTGGCATAATCTTTTATTGTTTGATATTATATACACACAATTTTAATTACAACTGTTTATTAGTGGTTGTAATAACAACAACTAATAATGAGTTGAAATTCACTTGGTTTTAATAGGTATTTATATTTTATTTTTAAAACATCGTGAGGAAACCGGCATGTCCTAGAACCAAAAATTCGAAGACATGTGACATCTACCAACCCGCACTGGGCCCGCGTGATGGATTATAGCCCACTCCCTATCAAAGAGAGAAGGCCTGTGTCCCATCAGTGGGAACATTATAGGCAGATCATGCATTATGTTATCCTTATTATACCCTCGTCTTTTAGGCAAAATTATTAAGTTCAGTAACAATAGAAAAAGACATTGGCGCTGATTCACTTGTTCACAAACTAAACTAAATTAAAGTACCGTGCATCTTTTTCTTTCTATTTCATTAAGAAAAGGACAGAAGATAAAATATTAGTTTAGTCCTGTCAAATTAAGATACTCCATAAACGGATTAGACGTGATTAAAAACATGGCAACTACATAAAAATACGTCAATTTACGTCAGGAGCGGACTAATTTGACAGGACTAAACTAATATTTATCTTCTGTCCTTTTCTAAATTAATTAGAAAGAAAAAGATTCATTGAACTTAAATTTAGTTTTGTTTGTGAACAAGGGAATCGGCGCCATGTGTCTCTTTAATGACAGTTGAGCTCATAAATGTTTGCGTAGTTTATAAGCTAACAGTCTAGGGGCTGATCTTTCAATTATTTGAGAACTTTATTCGAGGAATAATTTTGAAATTTTGACAGCTCATACAAAAACTGTCAAACGTCAATTTTATTACTTACTCGAATAAAATTTATATGGCGAGGGAATCTTCAAATTTATCGCTAAAGCATTAAGGTTCAAAGTTGATTGGCAAAATTTTACAGTTTTGGGTAGCTTGACCTGCTGTCTGTACCATGGTCCACTCACTTTTAGGGTAATCCTCAAACTCCTTCAAGGAATTTAAGAGGCGCTCTCCTTCATCATGATTATAGAACAGGTCAGTCTTATCAATGATGGAGTTCACCTCCGTAGACAGCGTCTCCTTCCTTTGTAGCAGCATGTGGAACATCATAGCCGCGTAGGCTAGGGGAGAGAACCATTTCATTCATAAAATAATCAATCATTATCATATGCCTAGACTTTTTCTATGCTGTGATCGGCTTCCAGGCTAACCCGATGCAGCTGCAGCAGGAACAGGGTGTAAAGTTCACTCATCCTCCATAGAAAAGGGAGGATCCTCCGACCAGACGGGGGTTGTTGGGGGTTTGGTGGGCAACTGCCCATTGAATCATGTCAGGCTGTTGTATATATGCTAATTGCGCGGTAAACTCTGCTTGCGCGATGCAGGATTTTGCGTGACGTAGTTCGCATGTGGCGTTGTAGATGCGTGACTGCCTCTGACGCCCACAACCCGTACTGGGTCACACGAATACACCTTTAAATAATTAATAATTCGTTTAAAAATAATTTACTAGCACATGTCAAAAAAAAATTACATTACACTCTGTCCACTGGGTTAACCGTTTTATGACAGCTGCCTTAGAACGTACATATTCAAGATTACGTAAAAGTTAACTTTAAAATGCGTAATAAAAATATATAAACTGCCTAATCCTATTGAATTATCTTATTTATGACTTCTTACAGACATCATAATACCGTACCTACGTGTATCTGTAAAAAAAATGCTCACCAGTTCGATCTGTCAAGAAACGGTTACCTACCCTAGTGGTCAGAGTATAATATTGACAATCTCAATCGGGTTACTATTAGAGTGAAGTCTGTAAGTATCGTAGTGAGAGTTATTATATGAGTAGGTAATTAAACTGCCTGTGCAGACCGACAACCGGCGAGGGTCGCGGGAATCCGATACGATGGATGCGAGCACACGAAACACAGAACCGGTCCATACGTCGACGCTTGGAGGAGAATAGAATAGAATAATCTTTATTATGTAAGGTCACCAGAGGAGATAAGTAACCAGGGTCGTCGGATATTCATTCGAAAACATCCATCGGTGTCTTACAAAACGTCAACTATATCCGACGACCCAGGTTACTTATCTCCTTTGGTGACTGTACACAATATAAATTACGAACAAAAATATAGAAATTTTACAAAGGGTGACACAATGGGCGGTCTTATCGTTAAGAGCGATCTTTTAAAGACAACCTTTGGATGGATTAAAAAGGGGAAGGAGAGACAAATACTGTAGGTAGTCTGTGGTGTACCATTTACATAATACAATAAATACATACAGGGTGGCAGGGACATCGACGCGGAAACTGTAACGGAAATGGATCCAGCACATGAGTTTAGACCCCATAGCGTAGAAATTTTTCGTCGGTTAAAAAAATATTGCTGTTCCATACGTTTTGACCGCGTAGGTATTACACTTTTCTATGAAACAGAAGATTTTTTTTTTATAACCGACGAAAAACTTCAACGCTATGGGGTCTAAGCTCATGTGCTGAATATTCATGGTTACAGTTTGTGCGTCGATGTCCCGGCCACGCTGTATATAAAGTATATTATACTAATGTAAATAAATATATATATATATATATAATAATAAACAGACCTATGTCCAGCAGTGGACGTCAGTCGGGTGAAAGATGATGATGAACTCACTCCGAACAATATCTATATCTCTTCCTGACGTTATTATTGACAGCTTCCAAATGACAGTTTCAAGCGGGTCTCCAATCCATTTGAGGCGGCCATTGTCCCATAAACTGTAAGAAAAAACATATTAGATCCATAATCAGGCGTCTTACAATGTTCCCACTGATGAGACTCAATCTTCCTCTATGTGAGAGGGAGTGCCCCATAATCCACTACGCGGGTTCAGTGCAGCACCCTTGCGTAATACACTTTCAATCTCAATCTGAATCATTTTGAAGGATATTGCTAATCCATTGCTTCATATGTTCTAAAAATTGTCTGCTCAACAACGTAAATAACGCCATGGTACCGATTCCCTTGTTCACAAACTAAACTAAATTTAAGTTCAGTGCATCTTTTTCTTTCTATTTCATTAAGAAAAGGACAGAAGATAAATATTAGTTTGGTCCTGTCAAATTAAGATATTCCATAGACATTTTAGACGTGATTAAAAACATGGCGACTAAATATACGTCAATTTACGTCAGGCGCTGACTAATTTGGCAGGACTAAACTAACATTTATCTTCTGTCCTTTTCTTAATGAAATAGAAAGAAAAAGATGCACTGAACTTAAATTTAGTTTAGTTTGTGAACAAGGGAATTGACGCCAATGAATATTTTTTGAACTGTCACAATGAAACGCTTTGCTACTGGTAGTGTTTTACGCAATTTCCCCTCAGGTTGTTGTACCTCACAAATGTCTACCTACTACTCATCATGATCACCATCATTGACAGCCTTCCTCTACTCTTCTTACAGCTGAATGTAGAGCTCCTCCCTTCTGTACGAATTTCAATCAGAAGGCCAATCCTCGTAATTTAAAACGTTCAAAATCTAGTCGCAGTCTCATCTCGGCGACCAACAACTGACAAAATGTAGGGAAATTAAAGGTATTTTTGACAGATTGAGACTGAGATCAGACTGTGAACGTTCTTAAAATTACCAGAATTGCCCCCAGATCTTGCCCTCGGTCTCCTTCAGGAGATGACATTCATATCATCTCCCAATCTAATAATCATACTCATTAAGTTTATTATGTGTACGTTATCTGGCTGTTGGTTTGCCAAAACTTCTTCTACCGTCTCTCTGCAAACATTCAGTTAGGGCTCTGCTCCATCTGCCATCACCACGTCTAGCCAAGTGTCCTACCCACTGTGCTCAGAGTTACGAATACTGTGACCTACGAAATACCGCATACCTATTGTAGATCATTTCAGTGTGGTGCAGAACTTCTCGGACCTGCCACCTGTCCTTCAAGGCGATCATCCTGCACAACTCTATCATGAACACCATCATGTAGCCTTCATCGAGCTGCTCCATCAAGTCAAGGTAACGTTGCTTCTGCGACGCTGATGACGGCTTCTGTACCGTGATTTCTGCAAAGAAATTGATTGATTTATTTATTACTAGCAGTGCCCCGCGGTTAAATCCGCATAAGTTTCGATATCCTCGGAGAATCGAGATAAAAAGTATCCTATATATTAATCCTGGTTATAAACTATCTGTGTGCCAAATTTCATCTAAATCCGTTCAGTAGTTTTTGAGTGAAAGAGTAACTCCTCACAAACATTCGCGTTTACAATATTAGTAGGATTACACCTTAACTATAGCTTTACAACTTGTCCTAATGTGATAGTTAACACGTACTGCTGATGAAGGAAAAGATCATCAGAAAATCAGCATATCCCAGAACTAAAAATTCAATTCGCCATGTGCCATCCAGCAACCTGCATTGGTCACACGTACTGGATATCAAACCGCTCTCTTTAACAGAGAGGATGTGTGTCGCAGCAGTTTCCACTGCTAATGTTTCCACATTATAGGCTGATAATTTAAATACTCCATAGACAAGTTAGACGTGATTAAAAACATGGCGACTAAAAATACGTCAATTTACGTCAGGCGCTGACTAATTTGACAGGACTAAACTAATATTTATCTTCTGTCCTTTTCTTAATGAATAGAAAGAAAAAGATGCACTGCAGTAGGATTCTGTAACCATCTCACCGTGAAAAGTTAGGTGAAGTGAGCGTGGAGTGAGCTGCCATTCCAACTAATCCTAGGGATTGACACTGTACGACGCAAATCCTCTGGATCCACTGGACGTCACGCAAATCCTGCATCTCGCAAGCAGAGTTTACCGCGCAATTAGCATAGATACAATTTCCCAACATCAATCGTTGGGCAATTGCCCGCCAGACACAACACCCGTCTGGTCGGAGGATCCTCCCTTTTCTATAGAGTATGCGTGAACTTTACACCCTGTTCCTCATACCTCTATACTGGTGACCCCGGACATGAACGTCAGCGCAGCCTTCGTGCAAACATTTCAGCGTGACGTCATCATCATCACTCCCACAAGCTTTAGCGGCGAGTCACCCAGCCAGCCAGCATCCACGGCTTCAACGGGTATCCTGACCACCAGCATGCAGCGTTCGCGCATACCTGGTCATCACCCTCAGCCTCATCAGCAAACTCGGCACAGCACACTGCACTTTCGGCCGGTCAACAAGCAGAGCACCCTCTCCTGGTCGACGCAGCAGCCAGCCTCAACCCGGTGCTGTACATCCGACGCACTGGAATATAACGCAGCGCCACCCCGACTCACTGGGGACAACTCCGCAGACAGTTCCGACTCACCGTGAACTATGCGGCAATCGGTTCCGACTCACTGGAACCTCAGCTGGCCTGGCAAGCATCGCAAGATACAAGACTCAGTCCACTATCGACCTCCGGTCTCCGGAGGGGAGTGATGTAGCGGTATCTACAACGCCACATGCGAACAACGCGTCATACTGACGTCACGCAAATCCTGCATCTCGCAAGCAGAGTTTACCGCGCAATTAGCATAGATACAATTTCCCAACATCAATCGTTGGGCAATTGCCCGCCAGACACAACACCCGTCTGGTCGGAGGATCCTCCCTTTTCTATAGAGTATGAGTGAACTTTACACCCTGTTCCTCATACCTCTATAACACTATTGACAGCTCACTCTAAGCTCACTTCACCTCACTTTTCACGGTGAAATTTTTACAGAATCGATCGGCTGAACTTAATAATAATAATAAATCATTTTATTTCAGGCATTGTATACATAATTACATACACATACATTTCACCCATAGTGACTACATGTCATAAACAAGCATAAGGTATTAAAAAACTCAAAAAAAAATAAACAAATGATAGTCTTAAATCTAATTTAGTTTGTGAACAAAGGAATCGGCGCCAATGACTACAGGTGTGAAGGCAACAACAGCTGTGTGAGATGCTGTGAATGAGATGGCGGGTAACAGAAATGTATGGAAAGGGGAGATATAGAATAGAATAGAATACTCTTTAATAAACACCATATAAATTACAGAATATAAGTATATACAATATACATTTACCAAAAGGTGACACAATGTACCATAGTAGTCTGTGGTGTACCATTTACATTATACAATAAATATATACATAAAGTATATTATCTACTAGGATACCATCTTTTTAATCCTAGAGGAAGAGAGGCAGACCACAGAAAAGGTGGGATGATGACATCAGGGAAGTGGCAGGAGTGATGTGGAACAGAGTGGCACAGGAAAGAGTAGAATGGAAAAGGTTGGAGGAGGCCTATGCGGATTGGCAAACAGATTTACAAAAAGTGGATAAGCGGCAAATGTTAGATTAAGCAAGTGTATTGTATAGGAAAAATTGTTTTTTAAGTAGATCTGAATAAAAGGCTATTATTATTATCATATTATCTACTAATCTAAATAAATATATACATATAATAATAAACATGAAACAAGAGCAAAGAAAATAATATAATGATAATGTTTAAGGAGATGAAGTGCTTGAGGTGAGACATACTGAATCAACCACAAATAAATTGCGACGAAGAGCAGAAGGACAATCATGATGATGTGATCAATAAATAACAGGTATATATACAAACTTCCATGCAGCACATCTCCAGCTATAGTCGACATCCAGTTCTTATCAGGGTCGTTCGTTTGAACTGGTATTCCAGTCTTCTCTGGAATTGTCACATAAAGGAATCCATGCTCATCCTCATTGAAGAGCTGTCCTGTACTGGCTGTTCCAGTTGAGAACCAATAGTCATTTATCTTGGGCATTCTGTTAGTAGCAAGCACTGTGGTCTTTACGCTGAGGCGGGAAGGTGACTGGTCTTTTGAAGGGTTCTTAAATTTCTTATTGACACGTGTATACGGAGCGATCTCTTGCAGCCAGATCTTTGCGTTGTAGCCTACTGTTGAGGTCCATGTAGTTGAAGAAGGAATGGTAACTGGTGGAGGGGTCTTCGAACTTGACGCTGGATCAGAAATATGCGGAGAAAGAGTAAGATGAAGAGGATTTATTACGCGGGGATTTTTTTGAAGATAAGCGTTCACTGCATAAAGAATCGGTAGTCTGTCAGGTCTAGTAGGAACTGGTGTATACGAAAGACTTGGAAAATAAGGACCAGGTGGTCTCAGATAAATATTTTGGTATCCATAGTTTGAAAGAAACTTAGGAGGTAGTCTAGGATCTATCGAATGTATTGGTCTCAATAGAAATCCAGGATAGGATGGCCCTGGTCTTTGTCCTGGATTTTTTAACGGGAATAATGGCAGAGGATACGGGGATGACGGCCGCGGTATAACTAATGGGGGTAATGGTAATTTAAAAACAGGTGGCAACCAGTGAAGTAGACCTTGGTAACGGTCCGAAGGGTCGTATCGTGGCGAAGGATGAAAATCAGCTGCAAGATTTTTATGTTCTTTGAGAAAGGCGTTAACTTGGAGACGTTTTTGATGATATCTATCTATTATTAAGGATTCGTTGAATTTTGCTGGAAAAAAAAGGCAAACTCATGTTTAATTTGAGAAAGAATAAAACTGTAATTTCAATTGGTCCAAGGAAATCTGGTCTTTTATACCCTGTCCACTAGGTTAACCGTTTTTTGAAAAAAATAAATAATTTGCCTAATCTCATTAAATTATCTTATTTATGACTTCTTACAGACATTATAATACCGTACGTGTCAGTTTTGACAAAAAAATATATAATTGCTCACTAGTTCGATCTGTCAAGAAACGGTTAACCTAGTGGACAGGGTATAAGTGTAATTCGAGAAATTATGACAATAATAAAAAAATAACGTACCATTTACAGTTTCGTCGCAATTAATTAAATAGTATTGTAAATAGAAACTTAATATAAATAGTAGCATACTGTTTTGTTGTTTTGATTTTAATCACAATTTAAATAAATATACTTTATCGCTACTAAAGAAAATTTTATCGCTACTAACAATTTTATAAATGGTTTACTGCCATGTCTTGTCTCCGCATATTTAGTGTCCACACATAAGTTGTTTACACAATTATTTATTTTACATTATTGTAGGTTAAAAATTAAAGTCCTGGCAACCATCGCATATTCATATTTTTCTATTCACTCCTAAAAGTCAAAATATCGACACTAACAGCATGGATTTTATTAAATGTTATTCACAACTTTGGAGATCACTGTGTCTATGAGGACTAGGAAACCATGAGTTGATCGACGAACTATTCCTCAATTATTAATATCTTGTAGTATTTCTAAGCGGTCATGTAAAACACCGGTACCTAAGTTCGGTATTACAAAGATCTATAAATAGGGTTTGTTTAAATTTCAGAAAACGTCACAATATAACTTTATTTAAAAGTAGTTACCATTTCAGTTTTATTGTCAATAAAATTGAATTGTAGTAATATTTTTATTGGATTAGAGTTTTTTTTTAAATAGTTGTGGGTGCATGTGTAGCAAGTTTTATGATTTCATAAAAATGTTGGTATTTTTATGTTAAAATGAAAGTGTGTACTTGTTTTCTGCTGTTCAGGATATTTGGTAATTATTTTGTGTTTATTTGAAGAATGTTTTTATATAAAATTAAAATTACAAATGGTAAATCTGTGCTGAGATTTTGTTCTTTAAATATCTTAACTTCGTTGAACTACCAACATCATTTCTGCCGAAAGACGTCCACTGACGTCCAAGACGTACACGACATAGACCCCCCCCCCAAGCATTTCCACTTCGACCGGTTCTGTGCCTCTCGCATCCAACGGGTTCCTGCGGCCTTCACAAGGTCGTCGGTCCAAGGTTGTGGGAGGCCTTCCAACGCTACGTCTTCCGCTTTGTGGTCGCCACTCCAGAACCTTTCGGCCCCAGCCCACTGCCATTTAAGTTTGCCAAAGCCTTTTCCCAACTATCTTGGGGTCGGCTTCCAGTCTAATCGGATTCAGCTCAATGCCAGTATTTCACATGGAGCGACTGCCTATCTGACTTCCACAACCCAGTTACTGGGTAATACGATACCACTTGGTAAGACTGGCTGTCAGACTTTCGGGCTTCTGACGACCAGTAACGACTGTCAAAGATCCACGAATGATAGCTGGGACTAACGGCTGAACATGCTTTTCGAGACACTTTCAGGGGTCTTGGTATGTGAAGATGGTCACCCATCCACAGACCAACCGCAGCAAGCGTAGCTTAACCTGATCGATCGACCCGTGCGGCTGTTATTACTTAGCCACAAGCCCCCCAGCCTAATTATGACTAAGTATAAAGTGTTAGTTAAGACCAAAATTGCAAGGCAACACTGCAAGGCAAATAATTTTATTTGAACCATTTTATCTCTTTCTATGTAATACCTACCTGTCTTACTTATTAGTTTAGAAGTTTAGATCACTGCCTGTTACATTCTATAATTATCTTTCAGCTTACACAAACTCTAGCCCTCTTAACACACCCCAAGAAGATAAGAGAAGTACTGATCTAGCACTGGAACTGGACCTCGGGCGACGTATAGCACCTCCCATGCCTGGTGAAGAGCTCTCTGTTGAAGTATTCGACAGAGATAGAAAGAAGAGACAGAAGGCTCTTGCTAAGAGTAACAGTATTGCTATCAGGTGAACCGTCAGCTTTTTATGTCTCTATGTTAAAATGAGCTCCCAGAAACGAGGCCAGAGAGGCGGTTTTCAAATTTGAAGAAAATCAATCTGGTAAAAAATCCTCTAAGTAAGTTACCATCATTATTGGCAACGTTTTGATATTGATTACCGCTGTCATTCATTGCGATTCTGACTTGAATTTGAACGTTTAGTACTAGAATAGAATCTGTTCGCGAGAAATACGTCAGGTAACAGTACAGTCACTGCTGGAAAAAGCTTCCCTGAGTCCGTCTCCCTTTTTCACACATTCCACACGTCCGTCCTCTAGTATTGTGGGCAAGTCCTTTCAGTAGAAGTCAAGCTCCTTCATCTTTGTCCTGGTCTGTCACGATTTCACCTAGTACTTAGTGTCCATAAACGAATCAGTGCGAATAGAAAACGAAAAATACAACATTAAACAAGACAGTCCTAATTTTAGACCTAAATCTACATCGGATGAAGACGAAGCTTGGCCTGCTGATTTAAGAAAGGCAATAGATTCACGAGTTAATGCAAGAAATGTGAGTGACAAGGACCGCAGAAGAAGTATAGCACCCCCCTTGCCTGAGGAAGACCTGTCCATCGATGTATTTGACAGAGAAGAAAGAAAAAGAGAGATGTCTCTAGCAAAGAGTAACGAAATTACTACTGCGCAACAAGGGATAAAGGATTACATTAAAAGAATGAGGAATCTTCAAAATAAAGTAAATCAATTAAAGAAAATTTATGATTATAATGAAAATAGTAGGATGAACGTCATAAGTAACGGATATAAAGTAAAGAACGTTGTAGAGGCAAACAAAGGAAAAAATCAAGTGAGAGAACCTAAAAGGATCATTATGAAAACGAGTTCTGGGAATGGAGATGGACAAGATATAGAAATTGATAAAGAAATAGTAAAAAATAACGATAAGCATGCATACAAATTGAAAAACAAGAAAAAAGCCATACCAAGTGAGACTACAAAAGCTAAAAAATCATCAAAAACAGTGCCATCAGTAAAGAATCCAGTCCATAGATCTTCTGGACCACTGTCAACTGCTAAGAATAATGCTGGTAATACAACAGTTAATGATAACTATAAGAAACTTGCTGAAACTACATTGAAAGTCACAAAAAAGGTTCGTAATGCAACTATAAATGTCATTGAAGAACTAAAACAAAAAAGAATCAACAAGTCGGCGACTGATGATTATGTAACAAAAGATATCCCTACTCGTAGATCCAGAAGAGTCTTAGAATTTTCTTCTCCACCTCGTTACGACCAACCGTTTTTTGATTACCACACATTCCAAGAAGGATTACATCCTGCACATATTTCAAATTGATTAAGAAAGAAAATGGCGTCAATTCTGTCACTAACACGGCCTCGGACAGCGTGACATGTATCCCAACCAAAGAGATTTAAGATAGGTACAATAGAGAGGCTATGCAAAGAAATGTCATAGAAAAACTGTGATCCCATGTCTCAGTGACGCCATCTAGTATAATATAGCAAAATTAGAGCGGCACTTGAGAACATCTTAACAAAAAAATTGCAAACATGAATTAAAGTTAGTAAAATATATTCAGCTATTGCACGTTAGGTGGCCAGTGTGGTCAGTGTTGCCAGATCCGATTTTCAATCCGTGGATATAAGCCTGAAAACCGAATATACTTAGTTCAAATGGTAAATAAATATAAAAAACTAAACAAATTAAGCAAAACTTGTTTTATACAGTAAAAACTATTTTAGAATTTTATTCGCTACTATCCATTGTCCGTGTCACCGTCTATGACTAGGTATCAGTTTCAGTGTGTGTTTATGTACATTTTAAAATAAAATCATTTTAAATGTGCCTGCTTTGCCGTTGAATTATTATAGCACTCACTTTATTACACTTTTTGTGTAAAGTAGACCTATTATGTCACAAAGCGCATATTTTCTTTGCAATTATCGGTTGCGTTTCGGTTTTAGCAAAATATTTTTATTTCACTTATGTTTGCAAATATTTGTATCCGTATGTATACGTATATCCGAGGCGAGGTCCAAAATCCGTAGATCTATAAAAAAATCCGTAGGTCTGGCAATACGGGGTGACACTAAGTAGACAGTATAAAACCTGTGGTAGGGATTTTACCATTTAGATACAAATGTATCGATAATATTGAAAAAAGTGACTAAGACTATTTTTTTTTTCGCATTTGAATAGATTGAAACAATTTCCAAAAGATTAGGAAAGCAATAAAATGATTAGCAGTTTCAATGTTTAAAAGTTATTTATTTATAAAATTATTTTTACATACAAATTACTAATTATCGTAATTATCATCTAGTGATCCAAGTATGAGACTGCAGCTGATCACGAGGACGTGAGTGCGATTCCCACAGGACACAAATATTTATGTGATGAATATAAGTGATTGTGTTGGTCCGGGTGTTTTCTTATGTAAATAAGTAGTATTTCTTTTGTAAATAAGTATTTATTTACAAAAGAAAGTATATAAGTATTATATCCATTGCTTAGTATCCATAGTATGTACAAGCTCTGCTCTGCGGTTTGAAGCAAACAGATCAGTCGACCTTGCGTACAGTCACGAGCAAAAGTATGTATACACTCGGCTTTATTCAAAAGCGATTTACTCCTTTATTTTTTAATTAAATTTTATGTTGTTACGAACATAGCATTTTCGAACCCATAGCTTTATGTAATGTGTCGTATTTCAACGTTGCATTCGTTATTTCTTGAAAAAATCGCTATTGAAAGTTGCCAAGTGTTGACATATTGGTGCTTGTGACTGTACGTACAAAGTATATAAGTCAAAAACACTCATACCGCTGGTATTGAGGAAACTACGAACGTTCGTTTTGACATGGTCTTCACATGATCTGACCAAGATTACGTCTGGACTTTAAAAGAGACCGTGACCTCTGAGTTCTCAGAGTAGTCAGGAAACGCTGACATCATCTTGTTTATAAAAAAAATGATTGACGTATAAAAGTGTTTGTACAAACCTACTTAAAACAGACACAGACTGACAGAAATAAAAGCATTTTTCATTTACCGTACAATTATTACATCGATAACTAAATGACTAATTAAAATAAAATCTTAGACCCCATCAAATAAAATTAGTTTTGTGAACTTTTGTCTTTTAGATTTGTTCTGAACACCGGGGTCGAACTTTGCAACAAATCGAAGTTTAATATTAGCATAAGTCTCTATTATAGATCTTATTAAATATAGTCTATGATTGAGCATCGCAGGGCTCTCAAACGAGTGGATAATGAGGCCTTCAAAAATATTTGAATTTAAGAATACTTTTAGTACTTTCGTTTTAATATAATCGATACTGTGCTTTGTAGATACACCTTTACCGTCATTTTCGTTAATAAGTTTTCTAATAAATATTTCTGTGGCTTTACATACGTCAAAAACACTTTTACTAGAAAAATATAACCCACCCATATTTTTTATTGTAATTAATTTATGAAAATCTAATTTTCTATTGGAAACCAAGCTTGACACACAAATTTCACACTTGATTTTCTTACTTAGTACACGAGACACATAACCAGAAATGTAACCAATTATTTGATGAGCTCCCACAAACACATATGTTTCGTTCAATATACCATTGATGATGGTATATTGATTGCTAATGCGGCCGAAAGCCATATTTCAACATTTGATTTCTATTTTGTTGTTGACATAGAAGCCGCTGATTACGAACAGACATATAGCAAAGTCATGTGAGTAATGAGGACTATAGGATATTTTTTTAATGGCATCTTGCAGTTCAACCTATGAGGTTGTCGTCTGCTTAACCGGGCTTGCAATGGGGATGCTTCAATAAATTAAGGCAGACGCATTAATTTAAAGCCAGGGTTGAAAAAACTTAAAAACTATGCGACTACACGCTAAGGGCACCCGCTATGGCCTATAGGCAGTGTACTATGTTATAAGAATAACTACGAAAAACGTGCAACCCACTTCACTTCTAGTACAGGGTACCGATCCTTTTTTTTAAATTGATCGACCAGCCTTTCCGAAGTAGATATCCTCTATTTTAAAATGCTTCGAGCATAATTTTGACGAAGCAGATGGAAGCCAATTTTCTTCTCTACGGTCTATCTGAACAAACCGTATCCACTTTTCACGTTCTACATTATTTACATTCGGAAACCTAAAATAACAGAAACCTACATGAATGAATAGTACTTGTTCATTTTGTTCACAAAATCGATAAACAACATTACATCTCTACAAGGCAGTAGTAAAGCTACTCAGCAATAGAGGGCGTTTATTACAAAATTAGCAAATTTTCTAGATCTATTTATGAAAATTATTTAATTTTAATTAGGTACTGAGTAAATATAAATAATTCATACGAAAATAAACCGAAGTTAGGTCCAGCCGATTTGCCATAACGAGATTTACAATATCTCAATGCGCAACTTGGCATATTTCCTTAGAAAATATTTGTTTTTGGTGGACACAAATACGTCTTGACACGCAGGCGTACCACGCTAGACTGAGTGACTTTTGACCACTAGGACAAATGTATAGGATTACGATTTTGTTCGCAATGTCCCGTCTATTGTCAAGTATATAATTTAATGTCTTTGATCCCAACCCTTCCCAGATAATCAACCTACTATGTGTATTTGATTGCCTTATAAACCTTATAAACCCCTTCTAAAAGTTGTGTTGTGCTGTATGCACTATGCCGGGACTACACGATACCCGTGTCGGTCATCGTGATGTCCTGTTTAAATGCTTTGAAAGAATGATTAACAGATGTCAGGAGAGCGCGCCAACGAGTGTACCACAGATAAGATTTGTTTTTTTTTATGATGAAGGCTTTCATCTTTAAATAATGTGATTAGCGAGTTGTGCGCGAGTGCAAACTAAATCATATTAAATCCCTAGTGTGGCTTTTATGGGGTGGATAAACAGAACAACACAGGAGAATTTACATACAGCTACATCCGGCAGAGGTGGAGGAATCGAGGCTTTTAAACTGCCATTTGCCTAGATAATAAAACAAAAATCCATTGTCATTATCTTTATTATATAACCAAATAATAACAGTCGAACAAACAGTATTTTCTCTTAATCTCCAATATGCCATCTTGTGTCGGCACTAAAGCAGTTCCTGCTGTGGCAGTCAGTAGAGGCAGGCGACAGGGGACCCCCCGCGCCAAGCAAACGCGCCAAACGCACGTACAAATAGTTAATAAACAACCTGTAAACCTGTAAAAGCATTAACATTATAAACAAGCGTATCAGCCGATAATGTTCCCACTGCTGGGACTCAGGCTTCCTCTCTGTGAGAGGGAGAGGGCCGCAATCCACCACGCAGGTCCAGTGCAGATTGGTGGATGTCGAAGTTTTGGTTCCAGCTATTCACAACCACTCGCTCGATACGCTTCCGTGCCGTATCGAACATCAATCAACGTTATCGTAGGAGTCCTCTAAACGCTTCACAAGTCCAAAACCCAAAAATTTGGTCAATTTAGGGGCTGATTTTTCCAACGCCAGATAATTTTATGCGAGCAATAATTTTGAATTTTTGACAGTTCTTCCATACAAAAACTGTCAGACGTCAATTTTATTCGACGCATAAAAATATCTGTCGATTGAAAAATTAGCCCCAAATCAAATAAGACGACCGCTATTCTTCCCACAGCTGTTTGCTGTCGGGGGCGCGGCAAATCAGAGGGGCAATTCTCGTAATTTTAAGAACGTTCACAGTCTGATCTCAGTCTCAATCTATGAAAAATACCTCTAATTGCCCTACATTTTGACAAGTTTTTGACATTTGTTTATCGCCGAGATGACACTGCGACTAGATTTTGAACGTTTTAAATTACGAGAATTGGCCTGCAGGTTATCGAAATGTGTCATTTCGATACGATACCCTGTCAGATGATTGTGAATAGCTATGCTGGACATGGCTGTTTTCCTTCACAGTTTTGAAAAAGATTTGATGAAATAAATGCATTAAGTGAACCTGGCCGATTCAGAACGGACGACCACTCGCAACTCGGGGCCTCCAGTATTCACTTTTACGCAAAAACATTAATTTATTTACATGGACGATTTCCTTATGCTCATTTTCACTAACACTCGATGACACCCTTAATGAACCCTTAATGATCTGACCAAGATTAGGTATATCTTTTAGATGGCTGGACACTGAGAAGCCGAAACAAACTCAGGTTTGATTCGGACTTTCTTCTCAGAGTAGTCAGATAGGATACGCCGACCTCATCTAGCTTATTTTATGTTTTTATAATATTACGCGTACAAGTGATTCCGATATCCTGCTGATAAAAACGCGCTGTTGAATTTTCGAGTTTCAGCGCAGATCCGGAAGCAGAAATGAGCACAGTGTATAAGATAAAGGAGATAAAGTCTATTCAAACTAATGTTTCAAATTGATGTTATTTCAAGCTAAACAAATATCAACTTTATTTTACTAGTAATTAAGTTGATTTCCGAGTGACTAGCACTATTGAAATAGTTATAAAAATCGGAAAGCACATTAAGCCGTTGGTCGCGGCTGTCATTTGTAGATCTTTGACAGTCGTTACGGATCCGAAAGTCTGTCAACCAGTCCTTCCAAGGGGTATCTCGCTTTACCCAGTAACTGGGTTGTAGAGGTCAGATAGGCAGTCGCTCCATGCAATATACCGGTTTTCAGCTGCATCCGGATAGACTGGAAGCCGACCCCAACATAGTTGAGAAATGGCTACGCAGATGATGACTTATAGAAGCTATAGTACAACCAGTTAACCACGTACTGTGTGAAAATTGCCCTGTGATATACAGTAGACAGACGGCTTAAGCTTAGTAACAGGGTTCCGTTACTTTGGCAGTGTTGGTACGGAACTCTTAAAGCCCTAAACACCTGTCTACTGCTTCGCGAAATACGGGCGGGATGTTATTATTTTATTACACATAAACCAACATGGGCACTTATGAACCGTCAGAAGCTAGGTTCACGCTTCCAATTGGTCGTTTCCTATGGAGAAGAGCCGGCAAGAAACTCCGCGGTTACTCTTTTAAAAATAATTGACTTTTACAATGTTTTCAAATTACAGTAGGTATGGGAGGACAGCGTAGGCCTGTCAACAAGTACGTTTAGGTTTCATAACTACACGGATCACCGCCACACACGGGCTATTTCAGTTTGGTTATAACTACTGATCCCCGGCACACACGGAATTCCAAGTCCTAAACTCCTTTCTCTGAAACTACTAACCCTGTGATTTTGAAAAAAAATACAGAAATTAGTTCTTTGCTCACAGATTACGAGAAAACCTATAAAAAGTCTATGGTCTGTAAATAACATGGTAAATCTTTCAATATTTAATTGATTTTCAATTATTTATTTAAATTCCTATCATTTTAATATATATTCTATCATTTGTTTCGATTTTTATGTTACCTACATATATACATTAATTGATCTCCTCATGACTAACATAGTTTTTAGATAATGTAATTCTAACAAAATATGGACATTTATAGAGGAAAAGAATCTGAAATTACTTACGGCTTGTATTATGCATTTTCTTAACTCAGACCAATAAAAATATGGTCTGAGTTTCATAAGTCCACTTTCCCAGTGGGAACCATAGTAAGTAATTTAGTTTTCAAAACTGAAAAATGTAAACATTGTTTTGAACTTGTCAAAGATTTGAAAACAAAAACTCAAGACGCGCGCATTCTTGACCATTGTGTCAAGAATGCGCGCGTCTGAACTTAAAGAAGTAATAAAAATAACACTACACTTTTTATTCCTAATAACAGTAATAAATAAAATTCCAATAAAGTCCAGTGGTCTAGGCTAAGGATGTGAAAAAATGATCGATTATATAAAACAACTATTGTTTTTCAATAAAAAATGATTTATATAATCGATTTAAATATTACAAAAAATCGATTATTTTTATTCACTGGCGATTTTTTTCACCTAAAACGGCCGTTAAATTATTTGCCAACAGATTTAATTTATTTATTTTATGATGAACTGCTTAAATTCTAATTTTCTTTCGTCTTTTGCAATTTGCAGGTCTGTGACAGGTTGTATCTTGATCAAAATATGATGCTTGACAATAACAAATATGTATTTACATAATTATAACCATTAGAATCATCAATACATCTCTCTAAGTTAGATTTGCTCTCTTTTGATCCAAGAGGATTTGAATTTGGCGGGCTACCACAACACTACATTCTGAACCTTAAGAAACTTTTTCCTGTGAAAAAAAAATCTTTTTTGTGTGAAATTTAAATTAATGTATAACTTGTTGATTATTAGATTAATAGAACTGAGCTGTGAATGCTGCGATAGAGTGATTATCGATATTTTCTGACGTTTAATTAATCTATCAAAAAATAAGGAAAAAATTATTTAAATAAAATCGATTATTTTTATTTAAATAGAATCGATTATTTTTATTTAAAAAAATGGATGATTTTTTAATTGATTTTATTACAAGGCAAAACAATCGATAAATTAATAATCGATTTTCTTTGTATACTAGCCGCCATTATTTTTTAACTTTTATTCGATTTTCGAATTCCTACCAATTAATGGCCGATTTCTGTGCTGCCAGTGACAGCGATTTCGTGCGTAGCAATGAACATTTATATATACCATAAAGGGTGCGTAGTGACTCATGCATGCGCCTACAATTAGACGCGGTTTTAGTACATACCACTGTCATTTTATATCAGTGGTAACGGACTTACGAATTGTAGGTCGTAGGTTCAAACCCAAACTTTGTGTACATTATTTCATCACTACTGAGAGAGGTGGAATGAGAGTAGGGAAGCCTTTGCCCAGCAGCGGAACATTATAGGATAAAAAAAAAAACTTTCACAGAGAGGACACCTGAGGGCTTACTACCAGCTCTTATAACTGCACTGCTTTTTTGTTCTATGACTATGTACAAAAAAGTAGTTCAGTTCAACTTCTGCCCTGCTATAAGAGCTGGTGGTAAGCCCCCTGTGTCCCACCTGTGGGAACACTAAAGGCCAATTATGCTTAAATATATATATTTATTTTGGAAGGCATCGGAATTCGGATTATCTCATAACTGCTTTGCCAAACACTAAAATCAAAACTATCAAACAAAAGCAAAATTGAAGTAACACTACTGCTTGAAATTAGAAAATAGTAGATTTATATTTTCTTACGCTGGCAACTATCAGTTGATATTATTTGACACGCCTAGGTGGTTTTCTTCAGCTAATTTTATAAAAATCGTGTGATTTCTTGTGTTTTTTTATAAAAACTAAGTGAAATATTGTGTGTTAAGAACTGTTTCATCTTCTAGATACAGTGTTAAGTTTATTAAATTAAGGAATCGTTGCTAGTCATCAGGTAAAAGTAGCTATATTATGTTGTCAACTTACAAACCTACCAATTTGAATAACCCTTTTACAATTGCTACATCAATAAACCTAAAGCTCTTTTATATTCCGTCGTATAATACGTTGTATTTGTAATTAGGTTTTTTATTTAAATATAGCCCACAAACATAGTTATCAACCAAAATAATTAGGAATTTAACAAAAACCTTAATTTTTGATAATGTTTGCCTCGTAATTTCGTCTCGTAAACTTTTTGAAAGGTGAGAAAATCCATAGTTTTCCAATGACTCATTCATTGTTACTTGAATTCGTAAGTATACAAATATGTACTTTCAATACTGTTATCTTGGTATTTCCGTTATTGAAGTACATGATATACACATTCCATGGTGCATGCGATCATATTTCTTTGAAACTTTCACTTGCCTGTGGTCAAAACTTATGAATAGTTTTGACGAATACCTTTGCAATTCTGATTCCTTTGCAAAATCTTGAGGTTTCGCTATTGTTCTCTAACTTAATAGCATTCCTTTCAAGGTTATAATTGTTATGAAACAATAATGTCACATAGAGTAAGTTTGAGGTCAAAATAACATCATTTTTGATATTTTGCTTCCTTCATAATGATAAATGATTTTATTTCTGTAAGTAGGTTTGTAGAAACACTTTTACACTTCAAAACATAAATAATGGTTTATATCTAGATGAGTTTCCGTGTTTGCTATCTGACTACTCTGAGAAGACCAAAACAAACTTAGAGGTTGCAGTCTGTTAGACAGTCTAAACTCAATCTTTGTCATGACATTTGTGAGAACCATGCAGATTTATGTCTGAAATGGTATTATAAGGATAGTCTTAAATAAAGATCTAAAGTTCTACATAAATAAACATTCTAACATTTATTTCTCATTTCTTAAAGTAAAGTAAATATTGTTTATGGCAAACAACATTTCCATAAACGGCAGGCCTAGACGGAGATGGCGGTATAAGCTGGACTCCTTTAGTAAAAATTGAGCCTTGGCAGCTCTGGACAGAGAGAGGTAGAAAGAGAGTAGGGAGGCCTTTGCCCAGCAGTGGGCTAATAAAAAAAAATGTTTATTTCTACACTCAAAATTACAATATGGAGCTATTGTTGGTTCCAAACTAGGCACAGCCTGTATCTTGGGTACCTTTAAATAGATACTACATTTTCACAACAACCTATTTTGTTGCTTTTTTTTTTTGGGAATGATATCTCGCATTTCAACCTATGAGGTGGTCGTCTGCTTAACCGGGCTTGCCTGTGGATGCCTCAAAATCGAAATCAATATCAAAAGTCATTTATTCAAATTAGGCTGAGAATCAGCACTTTTCCGAACGTCAAAATTACAAAAGACAGTGCCCCAAAAACGCCCACCCTTCTCAACTTCCTAGTGCTATCTCTAGCTGGGAAGAAGAAGTGGCACAACAAACTCCCGAGCAGCACAGCTGTCTGTTCAGTTAGAAAACACTTGATTGTATACAATACTAGGTACCTTTGTTCAGTAATTAACATTACAAGACCAGAACATAAAATTAAATTATTTGCCATAAATGTCAACTAGCCACGCCGATATACCAACAAATATAATAAAAACTATACATACTCAAGGTAAAAAATAATTAATTAAAATGTAAATAAAAACTTACTGCCCAAATAAAAGCCTCCAGGCATGAAGGGGATAGGGATAAATAGGGGGGAAAGCCTCAATAAATTAAGGCCTCGCAACGTTCACGACTTACGAGTTGTTGGTCGTGGGTTCGAACCCAGACAGGCGCTTTACTTTTTGTAAATAACTTCATCACCACTGCTCCAATGTTTTCCTTCACCGTTTTGAGAGAAAAAACATAGTGAAGAACCCGGCATGTCCTTAAACCAAAAATTCGAAGACATGTAACATGTACCAACCCGTACTGGGCCTACGTGGTTGGTTACGGCCCACTCCTTCTTAAAGAGAGGAAGCCTGTGTACAAGCAGTGGGAACATTATAGGCTGTTTAAGTGTGACCACTAATGTGCAGATGACAACAACTCGTTTCAGTAATCTTTTAATAACCTCAACAACCTTCTAATTCCAGCAACCATGGCTACAATGACGGACCAGTACGGCACCACGGGGACCCTGACCCTCAAGTGGGACCCGCGCAACCTGGAAATACGCACCATGTCGGTGGAGAGGACGCTGGAGCCGCTGGTGCTGCAGGTCACCACGCTCGTCAACAGCAAGGACCGGGACGCTAAGAAGAAGAGGCGTGAGTAACTGGACCCTCATCTGCTTAACCTCTTCCCAACGATTTTGGGATCGGCTTTGCGTGGATGTGACGATGTTTTCCCTCAACTTGTTCATTTATGTGTTCTTTCTCTGCGCCATGTTTACTGCATATAACCATATCTTCTTTTTGCCTTCCATGTCCATCTTTCTTTTTAAAATAATTCATCATTTGCCTGCCTTTTCCCCAACTATGTTGGGGTCAGCTTCCAGTCTAACCGAATGCAGCTGAATACCAATATTTTACATAGAGCGACTGCCCATCTGACCTCCACAACCCAGTTGCTGGGTAACACGGTACCCCTTGTTAAGACTGGTTGTCTGGACTTTTAGGCTTCTGACTACATCTAACGACTGTCAAAGATCCAAGAATGACAGCCGGGACCAACCGCTTAATGTGCTTACCGAGGCACGGAGGGGTCTCCATATGTAATGGTTGGTCACCCATCCACGAGGCAACCTTCGCTCGACCCGTGCGGCCGTTATCATTGAACCACGAGCCTCTTCGTTTGTTCTTCTAACAACTACTGCTGTACATTGTGCTGTACTCACACTCACCACGGGAGAAATTCCTAGTTGGAGGCTATATTGTTGGAGGCTATGCTAAATCCGTGTTTGTCACGGAGAAAGAATAGGACTACCTCATCTCGTCCGTGGGTGTCGTAAGAGGCGACTATTTGATAAAGGGAGCTCCAGACCCAGTGCATACCATAAAGCACCTTCGGTTACCCGCGCGATGGCGGGTAAACCATCAACAATCGCATTCCCAAGGAAGGTTGGTGTCAGGCAAGCGGCCGACTGTAAAACTTTGCCAAAACTTTAAGCAACATGATTGTTGGAAGCTATGGTGTAAATAATAAAGAATATTGTATTCTACACCGCGTTCTTCACGTTATCCATAAACTTTGGCAAACGCTTCTATAGCTTTTACACATCCAATCTAACAAAGGAAGTAGTTCTTAAAAAGGCTTTGTTACAAAGATATTTGTAATTTCATTTAATGAAATTTAATTGAGCTATGCAGTAAGAAATGGTCTTAAGGGTCGTAAGAAACTCAGTTTTAACAAGTTTCAGCCCGCCAAATCTTATGAATGAAAATACGTCGTTGCCAATTCGGATAAAGAGGCATGTATATTGGGTGATTTAAGTCAAGGTATCTAGTTTGTATGAAAACACCAAAAAATTAAAAATAAGAATTCATTAATGTGTCCATAATGAAAAATGCTTATTTCCATGGTCTGGACATCTGGTCGAAGTTTATGTATATCGTCCGGAACACGGTGTATATTAAAATATATGTGTATATTGAAATACGCGCATTGTCGTAGAGTTGCGGACACCAGCCCGTATTACCTATTACCTATATTATTTTTCTTGAATTTTTGACTAAAATCGAATTTAATCTCTTACAGCGGGCAAATCTAAGCGAGCCAGCGCCCTGGTGGCCACCGTAGAACGTGCGACGGAGATATTCATAGAGAGGGGACAGAGCATCGCCTATGAGAACCCTGAGATCACGCAGCAGATGCTGACAGCTGTGGAGGACGTGCGGAAGGCTGGTACGTATCAAAACCAAGTCATTTATTAAAATAAGGCTGGGAATCAGCTCTTTTTGAACGTTAAAATTATATAAGACTAGCTGCGCCCCGCGGTTTCACCCGCATAAGTTTTGATCCCGTGGGAATGTCGGGATAAAAAGTATCTGTTAATCCTGGTTATAACCCATCTGTGTGACAAATTTCATCCAAATCCGTTTAGTAGTTTTTGCGTGAAAGAGTAACAAACATCCATCCATCCATACATACAAACTTTCACGTTTATAATATTATTAGGAAAGTAGGATAATCCTCCAAAACACACACCCGTCTCATCGTAACTGAGACAGTTGTTGTATTCAACCTTATTTCACAGGAGCAGCAATGAGCCTCGCAGCCCGAGAGTTCTCCGAGGAGCCCTGCGCGTCGCAAGTGCGCTCCAGCATGGTACGAGCAGCCCGAGGGCTCCTGTCAGCCGTCACGCGTCTCCTCATCTTAGCAGACATGGTCGACGTGCATCTGTTGCTCAACAAGCTAAACACGGTAAGAAAGAAAGAAATGTATTCTGCACAAACAAGACGCACATTACAAAAAAATATATATAGGTCGTCTAATTTAAAATGACGCGCCCCTCCTCTAAAATTTCTATACAAACATTTTAAATGTGTATGCAACAATCAGTGGAGGGGCGTGCCATTTTAAATTAGACGATCTCTACACTAATACAAACTAGCCAAAAGCCACACAGGATCACGGCGGCGGCGGTATCTTAACACATTTTTAAAACGAATCTTCCTTGCAAAAATCGAACAAAGTGACGTTAATAACGCATAATATATCCACACAGAACACCCTAATGTATCTTATTACTAACGTAAAAACTAACATTGATAAAAAACAAATAGCTCTTAGGATCTTCATTGATTTAAAAAAGGCATTTGACATCGTAAATCACAAACTTCTTCTTAAAAACTGGAAAGTTTAGGTATTACAGGCTCAGCATTAAAAATACTAAATGATTAACTTACAAATAAGTACCAAGTGGTTCGTATTGGTGAACATCGAAGTAAACCCGAGCCCATTATATGTGGAGTACCACAAGGTTGTATACTAGGCTCATTATTATGAGTGAGTAGCTCTGAGGAGAGACGTGTGCCCCAGCATGGCAAGGCGTCCTCTCACCTGCACATACTAGCGGATATGTTGGACGTGCATCTGTTCCTCAACAAACTGAACACGGTATCAAGCACATTTTTAAGGAGAAACAGCCAGCCAGGATAGCCCGCTAAATTAAAATTGTCTTACGTTTTTAGCAATTTGCAGGTCAATATTTGATTGTATGTTGATCACAATAAGATTTGCGACCGTTACAAATATGTATTTACAGAATTAAAATCATCAATATAACTCTCAAACTTCAAATGACCCTATTTTAGTCCAATTTCTCTTTTCGCAGGTTGAAAACGACTTAGACAAGCTAAAGTCAGCCTCGTCTCAGTCTGAACTGATGGAGTCAGCTCGTCAGTTCGGTCGGTCAGCTTCGGAGTTAGCAGCTCAGGCCGCTAAGAGACAGCGTGAGCTGAAGGAACCGCGCATGAAGGATGAGCTGGCAGCCGCTAGGGCGGTGCTGAAGAAACATTCTACTATGTTGCTGACGGCTTCCAAGGTCAGTGTTCATCGTCTGCCTAGGGTAGATCACCCATACCATAGAAACATGTATGGTGGTAGAACTTCCCCAGACAAGCTGCTTCACAAAGAGCTCTACTGCTACTAAGACTTCATCATCTGCCTGTCTTCTCTCAACAATGTTAGGTTGACTTCCAGTTTAAACAGAAGCAGCTGAATACCAGTATGTGTTAATTTTATTAGACTCTGGTTAGAATTTCTGGTTTGTGATTATACCATTAGGTAAACCGATTTTTAACAGATGGAACTAGTGATTGCAGCAACACACAATACATTGATTGATACACGTACGGTATTATAATGTCTGTAAGAAGCATAAATAGGATAATTCAATAAGATAAGGCAGTTTATATATTTATTTTATTACGCATTTTGAAGTTAACTTTTACGTAATCTGGAATTTGTACGTTCTAAGACAGCTGTCAAAAAACGGTTAACCATACCGATTGTGAAAGATCTACTAATGACTGTCGGGTCTCGGTATGAAATGGATGGTCACCCATCCACGGACAAGTTTCTTCCCTGGGCCCTTCAAATTGAAGCAACAGGTAACTTGTATTGTTGCTTCAAGTAAATGATAAATGATTTTATTTCACTTTTACACATCAGTCATATTTTTAAAAACTAGATGAGGTCGGCGTTTCCTATCTGATTAGTCTGAGAAGAAAGGCCGAAACAAACTCAGAGGTCAGTCTTTTTTGAAGTCCAGACATAATCTTGGTCAGATCATGTGAAGACCATGTAGATTAGTGTCTGAAATGGTATTTTAAGGAAATAACCACACTGATAGAGAGGACCTGTCCAGGTAGTGCACGCATTAATCATTGACCGTGCAGTTCAACTCAGAACTGGCCCGTATTCAGTATAGCCGATAGCATCAATGTTTATAAAGTGGGCAAAATATCAAGGGATCTAACAAAATTGGCAATGCCAAGATGTAGAATAGTGTACTGCCACAAAAACAGTAGTCGAAAGGCAGTAGACATATTTAATAATATACCAAAGGTTATTGGAGAACTGCAAACTAGCTTATTTCAAAAGCATGTCAGAGCATGGCTTATCGAAAACTGTTTTTATACTATTAAGGAATTTATGAATTCTAGGACAAATGGTGAAGTTGCATGACGTAAAATTAAATTGGACGTTTTTATTTTAAGCTATTTGTCAATTTGTAACCTGATTTCTTTGGTTGTCTTTTGAAAGTTATTATTTATACACTTATTTTGTAATTTGATATGTAGACAATTCTTGATTTAGTATTTTTTTTTTTAGACATTGGAAGTTAATCATTTGGTTTAAATTGATTTAATGAATTAATTAGAATTTCCTTGATTACAATGTAAACATTTAAATTATATTTTTTAATATTAGAATAGAAAAATTATAAAAACATCTAAAAATATAAAAAATAGTAGCCCACCGGTATCGGGAACAGGGTCCAAGCTACCGGCGGTCAGGGCTCCAGAGAGAGGAACCTCCTGACAATGCGAGTCGTGTCCAGAAGTACCGCTTTCTGAATCAATCAATAGTTAGAATGATTATTATTGTCACAATATTTGCATGCCGAATTTAGTAGGCGGAATATGAAGAATTATTGTGTATGTGTTATAAAATCTGTAAAATACCATATTTTAGGCAAATAAATGAATCCAATGTAATCTACCCAGGTGTACGTGCGGCACCCCGAGCTGGCGGCCGCCAAGGCCAACCGCGACTACGTGCTGCGCGCCGTGTGCTGCGCGGTCGACAGCATCGCCAGCGTGGCCAGGGGGCAGGCCGCGCCCGGCCCGGGTGCGTCGCGCCCTACTTGCATAACACACTGTCAAACTCTATCCGAATCATTTCGAAGGATATTGCTAATCCATTGCTTCATATGTTCGAAAAATGTGTCTGCTCAACAACGTAAATGACGCAATGAATGTTGTTGAACTGACAAAAGGAAACCCATTGCTGCTGATAGTGTGTTATGCAATTACCCCGCAGTACTGTGAAGCTTTGCAGTTTCGCTGTACCAGGATTCTAAAGAACTGCAATAGGGTAGTTGCCTGGGTAAAAAAAAAGAAAAATGTTTAGTCCGTCAGTTAGGTTATCGAAAAGTAACTGACACGTATTTTTTCTTTTGTCAATCAAACAAAAAATGACAAAGATAGAGCGCGTCAAAATTTGGGAGTGGGGGTCGTGACGTCACTTGCTTGCAAAACTGTCGCAAGCAAGTGACGTCACGCGGAACTTTAACGGGCGATATTTTCATCATTTTTTAGGGTTCCGTAGTCAACAAGGAACCCTTATAGTTTCGCCATGTCGTCTGTCTGTCTGTCTGTCCGCAGTTTAACTCAAAAACGAATGGTACTAGAAAGTTGTAATTTGGCATGAGTATACACGTTAATGGCTCCGAAAAAATGGCAAAATAAAATTTTGAAAAAAAATATTATTTAGGGTACCTCCCCTACATCTAAAGTGGGGATGATAATTTTTTTTTTTCGTCCTGCCCATAGTGTGGGATATCCTTGGATAGGTCTTTCAAAAATATTAGGGGTTTGGGAAGACCGTTTTTTGATTAAGTAAACCGTTCGTGATTTATCAAGCTTTAAAGTACCAATTTGCGTTAGAGTCAAGTGTCCCCCCCCCCTCTACCAACTAAACGGTTGTAGTTAGAAATTCAAATGTCACGGCAGTAGTCCCTATATATAACGAAGTTTAAAGGAAAACTATCACACTTAAGTGGGCTTTACAAGTTTACGAGTAATAGTCGACCAATTGTATTAGACTCGAAAATTTCGAACAACTCCACCGAACTCAACTCCAGAGAAATGTCGATAGATGGCGCTAAGCGTCAGTTGTATCGCGCTATTGTGTCATTCCTAAATAAGTTTTATAAAAAAAAAAGCAGTTGCTACACCGGCTATGACGTCTTATCCAAATCTCAAAAAAAAAAAAACTTTGCGTGCAAAATTGTCGGATCAGGTGAGGATTTGTATAGGAAGTCAAATTAGGTAGGTAGTCATGTTTGGCTTTTAGTTAGAGCATGGTACGAAACTATCAGTCAGCGAATACGACCCGCACTTGGCTGTTATAAAAACTACGGAATCCTACACTGCGCGTGGCCCGACACGCACTTGACCGGTTTTTATATAATTGACAAAAGAAAAAATATGGTTTCAATATTTTTTGATAATCTAACTGACGGACTAATTAGATTTTTTAGGAAAATAGCCCATTCTCCTGCCCTAGAAACAATTTATTTGGGGTCGGCAATGTCAAAGTCAAATCATTCATTTCAAATAGACACATAAAAGGCACTTTTGAACGTCAAAATTTACAAAAAATAGAATTGATTCTAGTCCAAAAAGTAGTTACGTATGGAGAAGAATGGGCAAGAAACTTCACCGTTACTCTATTAAAATGTTGTACAATATTTTGTATACATAATTATATGTGAAGGCGATGCATCAAAAAAAAATCTGTTTCATAGAAAAGTGCAATACCTACGCGGTCAAAATGTATGGAACAGCAATTTTTTTTTTTAATAACCGACGACAAATTTCGACGCTATGGGGTCTAAACTCATGTACTGAATTCATGGTTACAGTTTGCGCGTCGATGTCCCTGCCACCCTGTATACAACATCCCGACGTCAATCGTCAGGCAGTTTCCCACGTCTGGTCGGAGGATCCTCTCTTTTCTATGGAGGATGAGTGAACTTGACACCGTGTTCCTCATACATCTATAATTATACTAATTATTTTATTTCAGGTGGAAATCGTCCTGTAGAAGGACCAGGAGAATTGGCACAAGCGCTGGATGATTTTGATGTGAGTACACATTCACAATTTGACTGCTCTTTTTAATGGTCTGTGTAGTAGTTACCTCATCATCATCACCATTATCCACAGCCCGACTTCGCCCATTGTTGAGCATTAGTCTCTTTTTAACCGACTTCAAGAAAAGGAGTAGGTTATTTATTTATTTATATATACTTTATTGCACACCACAAAAATACATAGCTTATAAAATATATGACACACTACAAAATATACAATGGGCGGCCTTATCGCATTACTGCGATCTCTTCCAGGCAACCTTAGAATGGACAGTGATTTTCCTTAACATAAAATGGGACTGTCGTTGGCGCAAATATTATTTATACAATACACTAAAATAGATACACAATTCACAAATATATACATATCCAAAATTATAGATACATAAATACATACATACTACAAGCGAACGAAAAATAAAAGAAGACTGTAGATGATTGCAGTTAGGACAACAAGATCACAACGACAAGTAGTGCTCCTTTACAAGTCTTTTGAACACCTGTAATGACTGCGCGCGGTTCTCTATTTGGTTGTTTTTTTTTGTGTTTGTTATCTCAGTACTCCGTTATTTATAAGCATTTGCAATTTTTTTTTATATTTGAAAGCATGTACTTTCAGATTGGTCTCATAGAAATTTCATCAAAAACGGTTCAGTAGTTTGGTTTTTAAACCAAAATTACTGGTAAAAATTACAACTTAAAAGTGAAAAATAAAAATTGTTTTACAAAAAAAAAATATAAAAAACAGACTTCCAAAAAAGACACTAGAAAGTGAAAAATAACTTTGATTTCGGAAGTCGGTGGCAAACAACGAAAATGCGAACCCATCGACACCGACTTCCGAAATTAAAGTTATTTTTCACTTTGTAGTGTCTTTTTCGGAGTTCTTTTATAATAATAATAATAATAAGCCTGATATAGTGGTGGTGGATCGATCAGAGCGACGCGCAATGATTGTTGACATAACCGTCCTGCATGATGAGAACCTCGTGAAAGCCGAGAAAGATAAACAAATCAAGTATCTTGACTTGGCTCGCGAGGTTGTTGACATGTGGTTGGGTAGTGCAATCTTCTTCTTCGTGTCGCTGCACAACTGTATTTCGAATCGAAAACTTTTCCACTTCCACGGCGTTGTCGGTGGCATCACAGTCACTGACTGCATGTTTTGGGCAGGATAGCAGGTGTAGCATGGTTTGTGACTTAGCTCCACAATCACACACTACTGCCGTTCCGCCAAAGTAACCCCACTTTACCAGGCTGTATTTACATCTTCCCACTTGTGTCCGGAGACGGGTCAGAGACTTCCAAGTAGTGAACCATGGAAGGTTACACCCTGCAGGGTGAAGTGATGCTCCAGAGCAAAGCTTCTTAAAATCGACAGCGTCTCTGTCAGGAAACCCGGCCGGACCCCGTTGCAAACTATGGCAGGATACTCTCACCCCTGCTAATTATTATCTACCACCAAAAGAGCATCTCCCTGCAGGGTAATGAACAGTGATAGGAATAGGTAGTGCCTATTTGCCTAAACTTCGAAGAACAGAGACAAGAAACGGAGACTTCCTTAGGACTAAATTTTTTTGCGTTTATTTTTTCCGTACGTACATTTTGTTTCATGCTTTCCAATTACGTCATATTTAAAAAATAATATAAAATACATAAATTTGTTACAACAATATTCTATGTGTTTTATTTTTCCTTTAGAGCCCATAGAGGATAAGTTATTATTATGGAGTTATAAATTATAAATGTTATGTCTAGTCGCAAACTTTAGGTAAATATATACGAATTACTTATTTCAAATAACATAAATATTTTTTGAATGTATTTAAAAGTGTTGTGTTCTTGTCTCTGTTCTTCGAAGTTTAGGCAAATAGGCACTACCTATTCCTATCACTGGTAATGAAACAATTTACACAAATTAAAGCGTGGGACAGTACAGCGTACAACTCGTGAACCACGCCCGTTAGCACTGCTCTACAAGCTACAAGCGCCATGTTGGACTGTATTTAAAACCTTATTTATGTGACCTACATTCATCATACTTTTGCCCTGATTACAATTTATTCGGGGTCGGCGCAATATTTATTATTTATTTATTTCCAAATTTCGTAAATAACACCTTAACAGCTATGACTCCAATGCGATGTTACTACGCAAAAATTAAATTAATAAAAAACCATCATAATTACAATTAAAAATACAATCCTAATTACATTAAAACAATTAAAAATACAATCAAAATTACAATAAGATAAAAACAATTAAAAATACAATTTAATGCCGTAGTGAGTGCCCCATGGTACACAAGAATGGATGAAATCCACGAATATCTAAAAGTTCCTACCATCAAAGAGGAAATCAAAATTATGACAAAAGCTTACAGAGAGAGGATAATAAATCACGAAAACAGCCTTGCTCAGGCTCTAAGTGAATCGCTGCCAACAAGACGTCTTAAAAGACTGCACACTTGGGATAACCTACTCTGAGTAAAGCAATATCCAAAGGCAGCCTAACAATGGGACGGCAAGTCTAACATGTCAAACACATTCATAAACAACTGCTTATGGTTCAAGAACCGATCGCATGTTTGGAAATAAATATGAAAAAAAAAAAAAAAAAAAAACATTACAAATACCATCAAAATTAAAATACTCGTACAATTAATAACACTAACATGTGTTTCTCTTCCATACTTCTCTATTAGCCTCCATCTCGGTACCCCTTTTCTAACCATATCATCACTCACAGTACATCCATGGTTTCTCTGGCCTTCCCCTACTCTTATAGCCAGCGAAATTCATACTCAAAACTCTCCTCACGATATTTTCCTCATTCCTCCGTATCACAAGCCTATACTATGACAACCGATTTCCACACAACTTTTCAGTTACCGGTGCCACTTTCAGACTTCCTCTTATATACTCATTTCTTATTCTATCCATTCGTGTAACACCACACATCCCTCTGAGACTTCTCATCACAATTGCATGCAATTGCCTTTCATTCATCCCTTTTTATTCCTATTTTTATGTAACCACCAGGAGCGCATGGTGATGGAACCTCTCGCTTACTCCGAACTTCGCACGCGTCCATCTCTGGAAGAGAGGCTGGAGAGCATCATATCTGGAGCCGCGCTCATGGCTGATAGCTCTTGTACCAGGTGAGGTTTATTTCTTGTTTTGTTTTATTTTTTTATCTTATCGTATCTTATCACTGGTTGACGTCATCACGTCAAAGCTGGCTGTCACTGAAAACCAGCCTTTGGGCTTTGGCTCACATAGCTTAGCATTATGCTGAGCGATGGCCGTTTTGCGTGGATGTGACGATGTTTTCCCTCAACTTGTTCATTTATGTGTTCTTTCTCTGCGCCATGTTTACTGCATATAACCATATCTTCTTTTTGCCTTCCATGTCCATCTTTCTTTTTAAAATAATTCATCATTTGCCTGCCTTTTCCCCAACTATGTTGGGGTCAGCTTCCAGTCTAACCGGACGCAGCTGAATACCAGTATTTTACATGGAGCGACTGCCTATTTAACCTCCACAAACCAGTTACTGGGTAATACGACACCTCTTGGTAAGACTGATTGTCAGAATTTCAGGCTAATGACGACCCGTATCGACTCAAAGATCCACGAATGACAGCCGGGACCAACGGCGCAACATGCTTCCGAGGCACGGAGGGGTCTTGGTTTGTGAAGATGGTCACCCATCCACGGACATCGATCGATCGACCCGTGCGGCTGTTATTACTATAATTATGATTATTAATCCAATAATACCAACTGTACAGGGATGAACGACGTGAGCGCATCGTCGCAGAATGCAATGCGGTACGGCAAGCGTTGCAGGACCTGTTGCACGAGTACATGGCCAATGTAAGTGTTTCATTATTATTTACTAGCTGCGCTCCGCGGTTTCACCCGCATAAATTTCGATCCCGCGGGAATATTAGGATAAAAAGTATCCTATATGCTAATCCTGGTTATAAACCATCTGTGTGCCAAATGTCATCCAAATCCGTTCAGTACTTTTTGCGTGAAGGAGTAACTAACATCCGTTCATCCATCATTACAAACTTTCGCATTTATAATATTAGTAGGATTATTTTTTATTGTTTCTAGAATTGTGATTTATTGAATTTAGTTGACATTATTGATAGTTTAGATTTGTATTACACTATTTGCATACCCATGTGATGGTAAAATACGGAGAACTTTATTATAAGCAAAAATATCTATCTATCTCTTACCCATGTTAGCAATTAAATGAATGATTTATGCTTCCTTCCTGCTGGGTCCCCACACGTTTTTTTTTTTTTTAAATTTCAGTCCAACATAAACGTCAGTTCATCCTCTATAGAAAAGAGAGGATGCTCCGACCAGAGGGTGTCGTGTCTGGTGGGCCCAGCGGTTGTTGTCGGGTTTCTGTTTTTTTTTTTTTGTTAGCCCATGCTGTCCCACTACTGGGCAAAGACCCCCCCAAATCCTTCCAGGAACTCTTTCCCCGCGCCACCTCGTACCAGCCCTCGCAGTACGCGTCCAGGTCACCTCGCCATCTCTGTCTGTGCCGACCTCAGCGGCGCCATCCATCTCCAGGCCCGCGACCCGCCCAATCCCATTTGAGGCTGGCAGCCTTCTTTCCTAACATCCATTATGCCCGTTTTGGAACGCAGCGTGGTGTTCCGAATTTTGTCCTGTCTTTTAACACCCAGAATGCTGCGTTCCATCGCTCTTCGGCAAACTCCAAGGCGGAACTTTTGTGACACGGTGAGCGACCAGAGGGGCAATTCTTGTAATTTTAAGAATGTTCACAGTGGGCTGGCCTCAGTCTGTCATCTGTCAAAAATACCTCTAATTTCCCGACTTTTTTGACAAGTTTTTGATTGTCGCTGAGATGCGATTGCGACTAGATTTTGGACGTTTTTAATTACGGGAATTGGCCTTCAGGTCAGAGCTCCGTAGATTAGGACGAGCGGGATACATGTACAGGTTCAAATTAAATTAGCAAAAAAAGGTAGCGAAACACCATTCTATCAAAGGTCTACTCAAATGTATGCTTCCAATTGTTGTTATTTCAGGTTAAACAAATATCAACTTTATTTGATTGGTGATTAAGTTGATTTCAGAGTGACTATTTAAAGTTATAAAAATGTTTGAAGTCGTAACGTAAACTGAACTTTATTGTGTGGGCGTTAAAGTTATTTTTCCAAATACTCATATTAAACAAATATGAATATTTGGAAAAATAACTTTTTGTAAAAATAATTGGCAAATAAATCGCGAACGGTGATTATGTCAAAGTCAAAGTCAAATCATTTATTTCAAATAGGCACATAAAAGGCACTTTTGAACGTCAAAAATAAAATTAAAATAAAATTGATTCTAGTCGCCCCTTCCAAAAGGTAGTTTTCGTATGGAGAAGAATGGGCAAGAAAGTCCACCGTTACTCTTTTAAAATGTTTTACAATATTTTGCATACATTATTTATATAATTATATGTGAAGACGATGCACCTAAAAATAAAATTACTATACCACAATAGGTAAAAGAATTAAAATGGATAAATGAAACCATGACATATAGATTAACTATGTGATAGATACATGGGTGCTCACATATTCACAAACATTCCAAAAGTGGACGATTTTTATAAATAAATAAGGAGTAATAAGTCCGAGTGTGACCCCAAGTAATTACAGAATGTAAATCAATGTCAAGAAAAAAAAAAAAAAAAAGAATAAATTATACAATTACATTAGCAACCAGTTTGATTTTGTAAAAGATACTTTCTTCATATTTCCACAAACGGAGCTCAAAGCTAATAGAACATAGTCCTCTTCGCAGACTGGCAAGCCGGAGCAGTCGGGCGGCCTCGAGCGAGCAATCGAGAACATGTGCCGCAAGACTCGCGACCTGCGGCGGCAGCTCAGGAAGGCTGTTGTGGATCATGTCTCTGACAGGTGAGGCTAGTTTATATTATTATTTAATTTATTCATCTATTTACATATCTAATTAAATTTTTAAATACTTATTTCTTAAAATATAATAAAAAAGTATTAAAAAAAACATAAAAAAATAGTGATCCACCGATGTCGGGAGCAGGGTCCAAGTTACCGGTGGTTAGGGCTCCAGAGACACAAACCTCCTCACAATGCGAGCCGTATCGAGGAGTACTGCCTTTTGAATCAGGTCCTTGATCCAACCGCCTAACGAAAGCCTCGATAGATGTTGATCGATGCTTTCGGCCATCAGGCCATTGGCCGATACGACAATCAACAATGAAAGCCGAGCTCACAGTCCACATGTCAACAACCTCGTGTGCTAAGTCGAGATATTTAATTTGTTTCTCTTTGTCAGCTTTCACGAAGTTCCCGTCGTATTATTATTATTATTTGGTTAGACACACTACCAGCTAATTAGTTGACAAGTTAGTATTGTATAGCTTGGAGATATTTAATTTATCCAGTCGATTCTTGAAGCGATTCAGTGTGGGAGCTGTCACAACATTTTTCGAGAACCTTTTCCATGCTGTTACAACTCGGTTAGACAAGAATATTACAATATTACTAGTATAGATGGGCAAAACACCCAGAAAATTGGATGTTTACTAAAATAATTAAAAAAAACTATTTATCACGTTTTAATTTGGTAAAATAAATAATACAGTAAACAAATCTTAATAAAGGACACAGCACGGTTCTTATTAGTTTAAAGGATTAAGTTGTAACGCCGACGCGACGTCCTTGGTGTTAGAGCCCTATAATACATTTCACGTATACAGGGCTATTTTTCAAAGACCAGCCAAATTTAAGGATGTGGTACAGACCATCAAACTGAACAACTTTCTCCATGGGACCAACATCGAAATCGCGAATAAAAATTCATCCGTCCCATACATTTAGGTCGAGTAGGTATTGAAGTTTTCTATGGGACAGTTGATAAAATTTTCGCGATTACGCTATTTGTCCCATGGAGAAAGTTGTTCAGTTTGATGGTCTGTACCACATCTTTAAATTTGGCTGGTCTTTGAAAAATAACCCTGTATACGTGTTACGCGTCGGGCACAAGGAAAGTGAACACCCAATTTTCTGGGTGTTTATCGGGTCTTTACCAAAGCACCGGGCTTAAACCTGATGGATTGACTATCTATAATCACCAGGCATTTATTTTTTTTAATATTTGCGAGCAGTTGTGGCCCATTGGTAACTGCTGCGACTTATGAGTTGTGGGTTGTAGATTCGAACCCAGACAGGTGCTTTACTTTGTGTAAATTATTTCATCACCACTGCTCTCAAAACGGTGAAGGAAAACATCGTGAGGAAACCGGCATGACCTAGAACCAAAATTTCGAAGACATGTGACATTTACCAACCCGCACTGGGCCCGCGTGGTGGATTACGGCCCACTCTCTCTCATATAGAGGAGGCCTGTCCCAGCAATGGGAACATTATAGGCTGATTATGCATGGATTATGCACGTTGGTCATCACATCTAAGCCCCTAGGTTCGACACCTTAGCCCCTAGGTTCGACACCCAAGCCCTTAGATTCGACACCTTAGCCCCTAGGTTCGACACCTTAGCCCCTAGGTTCGACACCCAAGCCCTTAGGTTGGACACCTTAGCCCCTAGGTTCGACACCCAAGCCCTTAGGTTCGACACCTTAGCCCTTAGGTTCGACACCTTAGCCCCTAGGTTCGACACCTTAGCCCCTAGGTTCGACACCCAAGCCCCTAGGTTCGACACCCAAGCCCTTAGATTCGACACCTTAGCCCCTAGGTTCGACACCTTAGCCCCTAGGTTCGACACCCAAGCCCTTAGATTCGACACCTTAGCCCCTAGGTTCGACACCTTAGCCCCTAGGTTCGACACCCAAGCCCTTAGGTTCGACACCTTAGCCCCTAGGTTCGACACCCAAGCCCTTAGGTTCGACACCTTAGCCCTTAGGTTCGACACCTTAGCCCCTAGGTTCGACACCTTAGCCCCTAGGTTCGACACCCAAGCCCCTAGGTTCGATACTTTAGCCCCCTAGGTTCGACACTCAAGCCCCTAGGTTCGACACCTTGGCCCCTAGATTCGACACTCAAGCCCCTAGGTTCGACACCTTAGCCCCTAGCTTCGACACTCAAGCCCCTAGGTTCGACACCTTAGCCCCTAGGTTCGACACTCAAGCCCCTAGGTTCGACACTCAAGCCCCTAGGTTCGACACTTTAGCCCCTAGGTTCGACACCTTAGCCCCTAGGTTCGACACTCAAGCCCCTAGGTTCGACACTCAAGGCCCTAGGTTCGACACCTTAGCCCCTAGGTTCGACACTCAAGCCCCTAGGTTCGACACTCAAGCCCCTAGGTTCGACACTCAAGCCCCTAGGTTCGACACTCAAGCCCCTAGGTTCGACACTCAAGCCCCTAGGTTCGACACCTTAGCCCCTAGGTTCGACACTCAAGCCCCTAGATTCGACACTCAAGCCCCTAGGTTCGACACCCAAGCCCCTAGGTTCGACACCTTAGCCCCTAGGTTCGACACTCAAGCCCCTATGTTCGACACCTTAGCCCCTAGGTTCGACACCTTAGCCCCTAGGTTCGACACCCAAGCCCTTAGGTTCGACACCTTAGCCCCTAGGTTCGACACCCAAGCCCTTAGGTTCGACACCTTAGCCCTTAGGTTCGACACCTTAGCCCCTAGGTTCGACACCTTAGCCCCTAGGTTCGACACCCAAGCCCCTAGGTTCGATACTTTAGCCCCCTAGGTTCGACACTCAAGCCCCTAGGTTCGACACCTTGGCCCCTAGATTCGACACTCAAGCCCCTAGGTTCGACACCTTAGCCCCTAGCTTCGACACTCAAGCCCCTAGGTTCGACACCTTAGCCCCTAGGTTCGACACTCAAGCCCCTAGGTTCGACACTCAAGCCCCTAGGTTCGACACTTTAGCCCCTAGGTTCGACACCTTAGCCCCTAGGTTCGACACTCAAGCCCCTAGGTTCGACACTCAAGGCCCTAGGTTCGACACCTTAGCCCCTAGGTTCGACACTCAAGCCCCTAGGTTCGACACTCAAGCCCCTAGGTTCGACACTCAAGCCCCTAGGTTCGACACTCAAGCCCCTAGGTTCGACACTCAAGCCCCTAGGTTCGACACTCAAGCCCCTAGGTTCGACACCTTAGCCCCTAGGTTCGACACTCAAGCCCCTAGATTCGACACTCAAGCCCCTAGGTTCGACACCCAAGCCCCTAGGTTCGACACCTTAGCCCCTAGGTTCGACACTCAAGCCCCTATGTTCGACACCTTAGCCCCTAGGTTCGACACCTTAGCCCCTAGATTCGACACCCAAGCCCATAGGTTCGACACCCAAGCCCCTAGGTTGCGAAAATAAGAAGCAGTGAGACGAAGACTGCTTCCAGGAACTTCCATCTTCCTAATATAGGACTGTCCAACAAACGACAATAAACAGAACGACAGGAATCAGATCTTATCAGACTAACAAGGTCTCTGATTATGTCAGAGGGACACTCAGCAAGGGCAGGAGTGGGTTTTAGCCGGTAAGAGTCCGGCACTGCCCAGACTGGCTCATTAGTGAGGCAGTCTGGGCGTCCATGAGGATTTCCCACTCCTGCCAAATCAAAAAAAAAAAAAAAAAAAAGCCCCTAGGTTCGACACCCAAGCCCCTAGGTTTGACACCCAAGCCCCTAGGTTCGACACTCAAGCTCCTAGGTTCGACACCTTAGCCCCTAGGTTCGACACACAAGCCCCTAGGTTCGACACCTTAGCCCCTAGGTTCGACACTCAAGCCCCTAGGTTCGACACCTTAGCCCCTAGGTTCGACACTCAAGCCCCTAGGTTCGACACCTTAGCCCCTAGGTTCGACACCTTAGCCCCTATGTTCGACACCTTAGCCCCTAGGTTCGACACTCAAGCTCCTAGGTTCGGCACCTTAGCCCCCTAGGTTCGACACTCAAGCCCCTAGGTTTGACACCTTAGCCCCTAGGTTCGATACTCAAGCCCCTAGGTGCGACACCTTAGCCCCTAGGTTCGACACTCAAGCCCCTAGGTTTGACACCTTAGCCCCTAGGTTCGACACTCAAGCCCCTAGGTTCGACACTCAAGCCCCTAGGTTCGACACCTTAGCCCCTAGGTTCGACACTCAAGCCCCTAGGTTCGACACCTTAGCCCCTAGGTTCGACACTCAAGCCCCTAGGTTCGACACCTTAGCCCCTAGGTTCAACACTCAAGCCCCTAGGTTTAACACCTTAGCCCCTAGGTTCGACACTCAAGCCCCTAGGTTCGACACCTTAGCCCCTAGGTTCGACACTCAAGCCCCTAGGTTTGACACCTTAGCCCCTAGGTTCGACACTCAAGCCCCTAGGTTCGCCACGTAGAGGCTTAGGTGTGTTCGGCATGTCCTGCTTAAGTTTAATGAGACATTTAATATCAAATGCTTTCCTTCTCTCATACAGTTTCTTGGAGACAAACGTGCCGCTCCTGGTCCTGATGGAGGCAGCTCGCAATGGTAACGAGAAGGAAGTCGAAGAGTACGCGCTCGTCTTCACTGAACACGCCAACAAACTCGTAGAGGTAAGCACAAGACAGTGGAGAAGGAAATATCAGTACTTTGTAAAGCAGCTTGTCCGGGCAAGTCCTGCCACCATACATATTCCTGCCGCCAGGCATTGCTGTGTTACGGTTCCAAGGGTATGGGTGCCGGTGTAATTTTATAAGGAAGGCCCCACAAGCAACTTAGGGCCGGTTTTTTGATCCGTAGTTAACTCAACCAATTATTGAAAATAGTAACTAATGGTTAAATATTGGCACAATGTGTTTTTTGTACAATTTTTAGGCTATCCAATGTTCAGATACTTAACTATACGGTAACAAAATTTAACCACCCAAACTTGGAGTTAACTAATAGTTAGTTTTTCTTTTTTTTGAGCTTTATCATCAAAATCTGTTCAGTAGTTTTTGCATGAAAGTGTAACAAACATACATCTTCATAAACTTTTGTGTTTGTAATACTAGCTGCGCCCCGCGGTTTCAGCCGCATAAGTTTCGATCCCGTGGGAATATCAGGATAAAAAGTATCCTATGTGTTAATCCTGGATATAAACTATCTGTGTGCCAAATTTCATCCAAATCCGTGTAGGAGCTTTGGCTTGTAAGAGTAACAAACTTCCATCCATCCATACAAACTTTCACGTTTATAATATTAGTAGGAAGTAGAATTGCTAAAATGAAGTCATGTTTTTTGCCTCAGGTGGCCAACCTCGTCTGCTCGATGTCGAACAACGAAGACGGCGTGAAGATGGTGCGTCACGCCGCCGAACACATCGAGGCGCTGTGTCCACAAGTAAGTGTTGTCATTATGTGTGGCCGATTTTTTAAGCTTACGTCAAAAGATGATGCAATTTCGGCCTTATAATTTCAAAATCTTTGCTGGTGTAGGCGCACCGAACTCGCGCATCTTCATTAGATGTGTTTCTAGATTAGTATTGTATGTATGTTTGTAAGGGGTTCTCGAGGGGTGTAGAAATGAATATTATTATTAAGTAGCACAATTAATATGTAGCGGTATCTACAACGACACATGCGAACTTCGCGTCATACTGACGTCACGCAAAATCCTGCATCGCGCAAGCAGAGTTCACCGCGCAATTAGCATATATACAACAGCCCGACATGCACAATTGTCGGACAGTTGTCCACCACACACGACACCCGTCTAGTCGGAGGATCTACCTTTTTCTATAGAGTATGAGTGAACTTTACACACTGTTCCTCGGGTACAGTGGGACCTAAAGCGCCTTCCTCACCGGATTGGCGCGTTTCCGTATCTGTACATATTCTTTAGTGAGTGCATGTAATTAAATGAGAGCTTCCTCACTGAGTAGTTTCGGTACAGATTTTTTACCGAGCAGGTATTCCGAAATATTAATCGAATACCGAACTATTCGACTCGCCCGGCCTGTCACTCCCGCCCCACCCCGCAGGACCCATAACAAATGACAAAACCGTAGCAAACCGAGTCAGTCAAGAAGTGGTTCTCGGTAAAGAATCTGTGCAGATTTGGTATAGAAACGGAAACTTGCTGATCCGGTGAGGAAGGCGCTTAAGGGCCTTACTCTCGTTTAGTACCGTAACACGGTCACTTTATGAAGAATATTTCTCATTAACGGCTTGATTAGAAGATCTGAAAAAAAAATATTTTTGGTATAGGTTCATGTACAACATTTCTGAAACAGGATTTTTTCGTATGGCTAATACTTTTCCCTTAAAAATTTTTTTAGCAAAACGCTATTTTTTCCTAATATTCCATGTTGCTTCTAAACGGCTTTAATGTTTGCAAATATTTTTACACTGAAAAATTGATGGTTAGAGGTACTATAGAAATGAAACAGCTTATGTAAATCAATCAACATTTGCAAAGAAAATTTCCCCACTTTGAGATTGAGCTTCAGAGGTGCTCTGCGCGGGCGCGGGGGGCAGTCGTGCGTTAGCACTGAGACGGGAGGGCTGTGTCGCTTGCTGCTCCGCTCCGGCTATCGACCGACTACGCGCGTTTGCCTGTGTTAGTGCAAATATTTACGAAAGAATTGTATCAGTGTGCGTTTCTTGACTAGCTCGCTGCAGATGGCCCATTTCTATTGTGCGCGTCAGGACGCTTACGATAGTATACAAGTAGTAGGCTTATCTAACTAATATTAAAATGAGAAAATATTGAATTTGATCAAAATAAAAGTCCAAGATGGCGGCTGCGAAAATTTTCAAGTTTTTCATCATGGGTTCGTTTCATACGATCGACGATTCGATCGTTTTCATACTTTTCGAGGGTGATGAAGCCGATAATGAGGTCAAAATAATAATCCAAAATGGCGGCTGCAAAAATTTTCAAATATTTCATCATGGGTGTCGTTTTCATACATTTCGAGGGTGATAAAGCCGATAATGAGGTCAAAAAAAAAATCCAAAATGGCGGCTGCAAAATTTTTCAAATATTTCATCATGGGTGTCGTTTTCATACTTTTCGAGGGTGATAAAGCCGATAGTGAGGTCAAAATAAAAATCCAAAATGGCGGCTGCAAAAGTTTTCAAATATTTCATCATGGGTATCGTTTTCATACTTTTCGAGGGTGATAAAGCCGATGGTGAGGTCAAAATAAAAATCCAAAATTGCGGCTGCAAAAAATTTCAAATATTTCATCATGGGTGTCGTTTTCATACTTTTCGAGGGTGATAAAGCCGATAGTGAGGTCAAAATAAAAATCCAAAATGGCGACTGCAAAAATTTTCAAATATTTCATCATGGGTGTCTTTTTCATACTTTTCGAGGGTGATAAAGCCGATAGTGAGGTCAAAATAAAAATCCAAAATGGCGACTGCAAAAATTTTCAAATATTTCATCATGGGTGTCGTTTTCATACTTTTCGAGGGTGATAAGGCCGATAGTGAGGTCAATATAATAATCCAAAATGGCGACTGCAAAAAATTTCAAATATTTCATCATGGGTGTCGTTTTCATACTTTTCGAGGGTGATAAAGCCGATAGTGAGGTCAAAATAAAAATCCAAAATGGCGACTGCAATAATTTTCAAATATTTCATCATTGGTGTCGTTTTCATACTTTTCGAGGGTGATAAAGCCGATAGTGAGGTCAAAATAAAAATCCAAAATGGCGGCTGCAAAAAATTTCAAATATTTCATCATGGGTGTCGTTTTCATACTTTTAGAGGGTGATAAAGCCGATAGTGAGGTCAAAATAAAAACCGAATAATCCGGGAGCCGAGTAGGCCGTCTTGCGGCTGCCTACTGCCGCGCGTATGAAGATTTTGTTTTTTGTTAGGTATGATAATTTAGTGAGTTTCATAGTTGGGCACACACACTAAAATGTAACTAACAGGCCTTTGGTGATTTATCGAGGTAGGCACTGCTTATATGCCTTTATGCAATGCACGCCCCTGACTGATATACTCTGAGTATTCGCGCGCGGCTGTTACGCACGAACGCGGAAGGTTTATCTACTGAGCGGCCGTAGGTGATTATTTCAAGGTCACTAACGAGACATGATACTGTTACTTTACTATACTATAACAGTGGTAACAGTTTTCGTAGTTCAACTGTTACTTTTGACGTACGATTAATTGTAAAAAAAATCTTTTTACATGAAAAACACTTAAAAATAACACTTCAAAGTGAAAAATTACTTTATTTCGGAAGTCGGATGTCTTTGGTTTTGAATTTACGTTTTTTGCTACAGACTTCCGAAATAAAGTTATTTTTCATTTTGTAGTTTTTTTATGGAAGTCGGTTATTTTTTTTTTGGAAAAAATTATTATTTTGCACATTTTAGTTGTGGCACCTACCGGTCACAAATTAGAATACCACTACCTGCTATGTAAATAACAATGACAGGAAGAAAGTTGATTATAACATCATCCGATTGGCTACGGAATCCTAAAAATGCCATTTAGGTACAGTGCTAGTTAGGTAGGTTTATTACTGATTTATAATAATTCAAATTGATGAAACAGGTTCTCATTTTTATAAAATCTCATTTTTATGTAAGTCCTCCTAAGAAGACCTACAGTCTATGCAAATAAAATGTTATTCCATTCCTAAGAAAATACTCGATATCATTTTTAAAGTTTTACCCCCGTCGGGAACTAAGTTCGTTCTCACGTATGATTTTAAACAAAATCAAAAAATGAAAAAATTCTAATAAATAATGTCCAGTAAAAACATAAAATATACGTAACATAAGTATCAATCTATACAAAATATATCAGCCTTGCCTCCGCCATTCCCTTCTGGAATCGTAGGCAAAAATGGCGACCTGCGTGCGGCATGTCTGCGTCTCCGCATATTCTTTGATCGTCGTTTTAGTGCAGCGCGCCACCGCGCGCGTTTTACGTATTCGGGGGTAGAGCGTTTAGCTCCGCCCACATGCACAAGGTCAGCGAGCCCTATATACACCTTAAGTCTCACGCGGTGACGTGGACGCAGCACATTGCCACATGTTTGATTATTGTAACTCACATTAAACTATTTATTTTTATATTTAAATGATTTCTATTTCTAATTTTAAATTCTTAATGAGCTGACATTGAAAATTTTATTGTTAGGTAATTTTTGTTGAGTTATGTTGTTAATTTTTAAATGTGTTACTCGTATTATGAATGTTAATTTTCTTCTTCAGCGCCGTTGTTCCCTTTTTTGTGATGGGTAAAAAATGTTAAACTCGCGTCAGGACACGTGACCTGATCGAAAATTCGTAAGACGGAGGGAAAGTAGACCGCATTCCAAAATATCAAAAATGCAACGGAACGATGTGGAAACGATTTCAAACACAATGTAAATTGTTTGTGAAATGAACTCCCCCCCCCCCCCCCGCCCCAGGTGATCAACTCGGCCCGCGTGCTGGCGGCGCGCGCCCGCTCGCGCGTGGCGCAGGAGAACGCGGGCGCCTTCGCGCGCGCGTGGGAGAGCGCCGTGAAGCTGCTGACGGACGCCGTGGACGACATCACCACCATCGACGACTTCCTCGCCGTCAGCGGTCAGTGGTCTCTTCTTTCCATACACTATACTCTGTCCATTAGGTAAACCGTTTTTTGACAGATGGAACTAGTGATTGCAGCAACGCACGATACATTGATCGATACACGTACGGTATTGTAATGTCTGTAAGAAGCCATAAATAAGATAATTCAATGAGATAAGGCAGTTTATATTATTTATTTTATTACGCATTTTAAAGTTAACTTTTACGTAACCTGGAATACGTACGTTCTGAAACAGCTGTCAAAAAATAGTTAACCTAATGGACAGGGTATAGCTGATAAGCTTACCATCTGGTTACCCTTTTCCAACTATATCGAAATCACCTTCCTCTCTAACGGGATACAGCTGAATACCAGTATTTTAAATGAAGCGACAGCCTATCTAACCTCCACAACACAGTTACTGGGCAACACAATATGACTGGTTGTCAGACTTTCTAACTTGACTATACTCCGTTAAGTTTTGATCGTTTTAATCCTTTAAAAGGGATCATTGTACTCATCATTATGAACAACTTTACTACGGGACCAACCCTAAAATCGTGAAAAAAAAAGTTCGCATAACTCGGCATAATTATTTTTTTTTTAGTTGTTTTTGTATTTTCCATCGTAATTAGGAACATTGTTCATTTTAATTTTTAATGCTACTTTTACTTTCGTTCTATCTTATATTGTGTTATTCAACTAACGATATCTTGTACTTACTATTTATTTCTGTGTTAGTGCTGTGCACTTCTGTAAGTGACGAACTCACAATTCCTAAAACTGTATGTGAGTTTTGTTTGTGTATCGTAGTGAGTAAGTCGTAGAAGTGCCATATAAATAAATAATGTATGGATCAACTGATTTTTCTTTTAAGGATTAAAACGATCAATATTTATCGGTGTACAGTCACGAGCAAAAGTATGTATACACTCGGCTTTATTCAAAAGCGATTTACTCCTTTATTTTTTAATGAAATTTTATGTTGGTACGAACATAGCATTTTCGAACCCATACGTTTATGTAATGTGTCGTATTCCAACGTTGCATTCGTTATTTCACGAAAAAATCGAAATTGAAAGTTGCCAAGTGTTGACATATTGGTGCTCGTGACTGTATCTAACGACTGCCATAGATCCACAACAACCGGTCCAACGAGTTAACGTGCTGTCCGGCATGGTTTTCACCTTACTGTCCTTATTACTTCATTTAAGATCAGCGCAACATGTCTTTTACTTCTATACTTCTCAATTAGCCGCCACCTGACAGTCACCCCCGTTCTAACCATATCATCTCTCACACAGTCCATCCGTCGTTTCTTTGGTCTTCCCCTACTCTTATAGCCATCAACATTCATACTCAAAACTAACCTTTTTTTATTTTTTTGGGTGGGAAATCATCAAATGACCCGCTCTGGGCTGAGCGGAAGGGCGTGTCAGACTTTTACTGACTAAAACCCACCCGTGTTCCTTCAGTTGCCTGTGCCAGGGGCCACGGTATCTCTTTCGAACAACCCGCAGACCCGGCGGCATCGGCCCTTGCGGACCCCGTCAGTTCGTGCTGACATCTCTTTGCGAAAACTCTCCTCACGACATTTTCCTCATTTCTCCGTAACCATGACAACCGATTTCCACACAACTTTTTTTTTTAATTGCTAAATGGACCTGCCGATCGATTCTGTAAAAATCTCACCGTGATCAGTAAGGTGAAGTGAGCTTAGAGTGAACTGTCAATAGTGTCAATCCCTAGCATTAGTTGGAATGACAGCTCACTCCACGCTCACTTCACGTAAGTTTTCACGGTGAGAAGGTTACAGAATCGCACTGCAGATCGAGACCTCGACCACGCCTGATAGAAAGCGATGGATTAGGTATATTTATTAAGAACATACTCTTATAGCCACCTGAAAATTTTCCAGTATAAATGCACTCGAATCTTTCCTCCATTCCTTGGCATCACATCAAGTAATGTTGTATGAATCTTCCTGATCCCGCAGAGAACCACATCCTGGAAGACGTGAACAAGTGCGTGGTGGCGCTGCAGGAGGGAGACCCGGACTCGCTGGAGAGGACGGCCGGCGCCATACGCGGCCGCGCCAACAGGTCAGCGTGCACACTTTATTTTATAGAAAGCTTATGACGGAAAAAAATACAAAAATAAATATACAATAGGCGGCCCAGAAAAAAGGACCTCATTTTTAACAAAATACTTCTTTTCTTACGTTTCCTATTTAATTTTAAAACGTTGCCCCACACTAGGAATTACTCCTGTATCGTGGGTGCCAGACCCGGAACAACTACCTGTAGGCAATACAAATATTTGTTCCGTGCGGGAATCGAACCCGCGACACGCAGCGCAGCAATCGATCGCTCAGCCACTGCGCCAACCGTGTCCTCGTATTAAACCTTAACTGATTAATTGGGAAATTCTTTAAGAGAAATCTCAACAAATAGAAACTAGATCGCTAATTACCCTCCTTGCTTATCGCTAAGTATACTTGTAAGCTACGCAACGGTCGGAAAAAAGGTAGTTGTTGATTCTAACCTCAACAGTATAATTGACACTTTTACAAAAAAATGTGGCTATTTATAAATGATTTTCAAACAGGATGATGTTTCCAACATAAAAACAAACCATTCTAAATGAAGCATATTTTGGGACATGAAAAATAAAAGTAATAGAAAGATCCGGAGACCTCGCTGGCCACGGCACAGGGCCATATGTTCATTTCCCTTAAGTTTGTCGTACGTCATTACTTCCCAGAATTTGATCCTTTATAGCACACTTTCGAATGTTGCAATAATACAGTGGCGCCAATTCCCTTGTTCTAAATTTAAGTTCAGTGAATCTTTTTCTTTCTATGTCATTAAGAAAAGGACAGAAGATAAATATTAGTTTAGTTCTGTCAAATTAAGATACTCCTTAGACAAATTAGACGTGATTAAAAACGTGGCTACTAAAAATACGTCAATTTACGTCAGGCGCTGACTATTTTGACAGGACTAAACTAATAATAATAAATTGTTTATTTATCCAAGTAATACACAGAGACACAGTTCAAAACAAGGTAGCAGAGATACAATAAGCATAATACTATAGTTTTGTGCACCAAAGATATGTGTCTACAAGAGAAAAAAAAAAAGAAAAAGAGTCTATGCATACAAAAATAATAATGAACCCTGTCTCTTAAACTAGGAGACCTGTATCTTAAGAGACAGTGATCGGCCAAAAATGGAATTTAATAAAAACTGAAGTTTACAAGAGTGAAAGTTTGTCGATCTACCATTTTAAATTCATATTAGTATTAATCAAATATGTGTGAGTGTAGATGTGTGTAATATGAGTGTGTGTGTGGGAAGGGAGTGGGAGTGTGTATCGATGTATGTATGTGTAATTGTGTATGTGTGTTGGAGTATTTGTGGTGTTATTGGTTTATGATGAGGTTTATTATGTCAAGCGATGTATGATAGCAAGGATTCTGTTTTGATATAGTCCTGCACTATCAGCCAGTTAGAGGTTTTTAATTTGACATTAAATTTGTTTAGGTCTATTATGTCTAGTTCTTTCTGTATTTTTTTAAAAATTTGATGGCTTTTGACATAGAATTGGCTTCTTGCAAATGAGGTTTTGTACTGTACACCACGGGGAACATATGTACGCTTCCTTGGATCAGATGGAGGTAAACGGGCATGTATCCTCAGGACAGACTGAAGAATAAAGAGCTGTCGAACCGTCAGTACTTTGCAATCATTGCGCTGTAGGGTATCGGTAAGGTTTGCTTAACATAACTTTAAGTACAGCCCTTTGGGACCTTTCTGCGCGCAGAAGATAAGTCTTTGCTGCTCCACCCCATACAGTTATACAGTAGCCAATAATCGATTGGCATAATGTGTAGTACACCATTTTGAGAATGTCAACACTGGCGGATTCTCGGAGAGATTTGAAGATGTGGATAAGACGTAGTGTTCGAGTAGTTAGTGTATCGAGTTGTTTGTCCCATTTTAGTCCATCGTCTATATGCACTCCCAAGTATTTTACACTAACAGCTCTAACAATAGAAGGGCATGAGCACGACATCAACTGATTCCGACATGAGTGAGCCGTTATCGTGAAACTATTTGTAGGTTTGGAGTTGCACCGGATTGCAAAAGGTAAGTAGTAGGTTTTTTTTAGATTTAAAGTTAGCAAGTTTAGATCAAGCCAGTTCATCATTGAGGACAGTGCAAATTCCGCCTTTCGTTTCACATCTTCCCAGGAGGGCCCATCAACCAGAATCGCTGTGTCATCTGCATATGCATAGATCTTACAAGCAGGTATTGACATTCTACAAAGGTCGTCTATGTAAATTTGAAAAAATGTGGGGCCTAGAATGCTTCCTTGGGGGACACCGTACAGCACAGCCTCTTCATCACTGTAGCTAGAGCCAATCTTTACCAGCTCGGTGCGATTTCTCAGGTAATCTTTGAAAATTTCAAGAGCTATGCCACGTACACCCAAACTCTCCAGCTTGGAAATTAGCTTGGAGACAGAAACTGTGTCGAAGGCCTTTGATAGGTCCAAGAATATGCCAAGGCACTTTGATCTACTGTCCAGTAATATTTATTCTGTAATTTAGTCTGTAATATTTATCTTCTGTCCTTTTCTTAATGACATAGAAAGAAAAAGATGCACTGAACTTAAATTTAGTTAAGTTTGTGAACAAGGGAATCGGCGCCATTGTGTTTTTTTTTTAAATCAAAATCAACAGGTTCAATTCCTGGCTAGAAATATAGATTTTTCAAAAATCCAATGATGAAGTTTTAGTTTTCATCAAAATCGAGCACGAGACTCCTTTGGGTACTTTTAGCTATTCCTCATACTTTCGAATTTGGCCGTCCACAACCACTTGAAAAATTCACTCTGTATTAATCCTTATCCTATTATCAATGCGAAAGTTTGGATGGATGGATGTATGTATGTTTGTTACTCTTTCATGCAAAAACTACTGAACGGATTTGAATAAAATGTGGCACACAGATGGTTTATAACCAGGATTAACATATAGCATACTTTTTATCCCTATATTCCTACGGGAGCGAAACTTATGCGGGTGAAGCCGCAGGCCGCAGCTAGTAAAATATAAATAAACGAATATGTTTCTAACTTGTGCATATTGTCCACAGAGTATGTTCGGTGGTGACTCAAGAAATGGATAACTATGAGCCGTGCATCTATACCAAGAGAGTGTTGGAGGCTGTCACAGTACTCCGAGATCAAGGTAAGTGCATGAGCACACACGTCTTAGGGAAGGCGCCCACGACAACTTCTGGCTCTGCAACTAGTTTGTCTCTCGCATTAAGTCTATGAAAGTGCAGTCTTTGTCGCGTCAAAAATAATTAAATCATACGAACTCGTGAAATATTGTCACAAACAACGGTATTTTAAACATTTTCATATATTTATTTTAGGTTTGATTAAGGGCTGGTTTTTCAATAGTCAGATAACTTTTATTTGAGGAATAAATATTGCGGTTTGACAGTTTTAGGGCTGATCTTTCAATCGACAGATGACGACAATTGATATTCGTGGAATAAAATGGTCGTCTGATATTTTCCATAGGAGGACTGTCAAAAATTAAAAATTATTCCTCGGATAAAATTATCTGGCGTTGGAAAAATCAACCCTTTAGTATAGTTATTCTTCAGACTGTTGATGATTCAAGTGCAGTGTTTTTGCGGGTTGTTTTTTTTTTTTTTTTTTTTTCAAACGTTGGCTCACACTAGGAATTTCTTCTGTATCGTGGGTGCGTTTACAGTTTACAAACATTTAAACTCACATACACAAACAGCCAGACCCGGAACAACTACTTGCAGGTCATACAAATATTTGTTCCGTGAGGGAATCGAACCCGCGAGACGCAGCGCAGCAGTCAATAGCTTAACCACTGCGCCAACCGTGTCGTCGAACGTGTTTAGTAGTGTAGGTAGCTACAGTTTTACAGACACGACTATTTCTTTAGGGGTCGACTTATGTTAGAACAGGAACAAAAAAAAGAAATGCCACCAAAATATTTCATATAAAGTAGGTTGGCAAGGTAGGTGGAGCGACGATCTTCGCAGGATGGCTGGTAGCAGCTGGGTGAGAGTTGCCGGAGTTGAATGACGTGCAATAGGAGAGGCCTAAGTCCAGCAGTGGACTGCTGTAGGATGATGATGAGGTTGCCAAGACTCACATAACGCTTTCACTGTTAAAAAGTAATAATTCCAAAAAATCTGCTTACATAATACTTGAACGGTCCCCAATCAGTCATTAATACCTCTAATTTCCGTAAATTTTTGACAAGTATTTGACATTAATTGGCGCTGTGATGAGATTACTAGATTTTGAACGTTTTTAATTACGGGAAATGGTTACCAGATACAAAAAAAAAAATTATAAAGTATATTCTTATCACAGTAGTTTATTTTTATAAAAAATATACATGAACGAGTATTTGAATTTTCGTACAAATTAATAAAAGTTACTTTACTAAATACCCTGACTCAATAACTTCGCTAGACCAACGATGCAGTCAAATAAGCTAGATTTAAGCGAGGGACATATCTTATTTACGTGTAGCGACACACCTGCCGAAATTAGGTCGCCGAAACTCGGCGGCTGAGGGCAAGATTCACAGGCTCCAGATTGACTTTGGTAAGTGAGGTCATCATACGAATTTGAACTTTATTCTTCAAACATTCATGTTCATATTCGTATGAAACGCTTTACTAAGCAAAGTTCAGTCGGTGAATCGTGCCCTGAATGTACAGTTACGATCAAAAGTATGTATACACTCGGCTTTATTCAAAAACGATTTGATCCTTTATTTTTGAATGAAATTTTATGTTGTTACGAACATAGCATTTTCGAACCCATAGGTTTATGTAATGCGCCGTATTTCAACATTGCATTCGTTATTTCACGAAAAAATCGCAATTGAAAGTTGCCAAGTGTTGACATATTGGCGCTCGTGACTGTACATAGGACATATCGAGCTATACATTTCCAGTTTTAGCTGACCTGTCATTGTAAAGGCTTTTCGCACAGACGCCAACACATCAAGCTACTACAATTTGTCAAATTCCTTTAGTAGATTTTCAACTTTATCGCTAAAGCATTAAGTTCAAAGTTGATTGGAAAAATTTCACAGTTTCGGGTAGCTTAACCCGCTGGCGTCTGTACAATGAGAAATCAGCTTATGCTAATGTATGGCTTGATATGTCGTCGTGCGTATGTCGACATGTTGGTATTACGCATTATAATTTCTACAAAATTTTAATAGCGCTGTTGCCGAATTTCTGCCAGACCGATGTTACGCCCAAAACCGGCGTAATTTCAGCTGGATTTGTTGCATTTCAGGTCAGTTTCCGTTCTGTATTTCCGGAGATGTGTCGCCAGACTAAGATATATTTGTTCTTGTATTTAGTTTTCTTCCTTGGGGGGGTGATCCTTGATGTACTGTAGCGCGCGCAGGATTGCCTCCGGGATCGGAGGGGAGGTGGGGATGTGAGAACCCTGGAATTAAAAGAAGGTTATTAGGTCTCAGTAAATCTCATGATAGCTGTTCTGGGCCCCAATCCTGTATGATAATTAGTATTTCCCGCGAAATCTTACCACGTCAATATCGTGTCTTGTAGATGTAACGACAAGGAATCAAAATGTTAACCGTACGGACAACATGTATTTTGACCACGCCAACTTCGCGTTCATTTTGCGCGGTTTGTTCATTGTGTCAGAGAATACGTTATTAGCAGATGTCGCGATTAACTAAGGAGTTGACGTGGTTTCGAAGGAATCGTTAAGTGGTCATAGAGAACTAGGGCCCTGGTTGGATGCACTAGGAAGTGGTGAAAGGCGGGCGTTTTGGGGGGACTGTCTTTAGTAATTTTGATCTTCGAAAAATGCTGATTCTCAGCCTAGTTTGAATAAATGACTTTTGATTTGATTTGATGACTTATATAAGAACAACTAATAACACAAGCTGGAATTGAAAACCTAATTGTAGAACATTTTAAAAGAGTAACGGTGGAGTTTCTTGCCCATTCTTCTCCATACGAAAACTAACTTTTGGAAGGGGCGACTAGAATCAATTTTTATTTTATTTTTGACGTTCAAAAGTGCCTTTTATGTGCCTATTTGAAATAAATGATTTGACTTTGACTTTGAAGACTGGTTATCAGACTTTCGGGCTTCTGACGACCCGTAACGACTGTCAAAGATCCACGAATGACAGCCGAGACCAACGATTTAACGTGCTTTCCGAGACACTGAGGGTCTCTAGTCAAATATAACATGTCACTCAAAAAGCCATAAATAAACCACAAAACACACGAAGACGAGTATTGCGTAGGAAGATACACATCGGTTGGTTAGCAAATAATCTAAAGTGTGTTCAAACAAATGTTTCATATTGATGTTATTTCAAGTTAAAATCGACTTTATTGTAATGGTTATTAGGTTGATTTCCGAGTGACTAGCACTATTGAAATAGTTATAAAAATGGTTGAAGTTGTAGCGTAAACTGAACTTTATTGTGTAGGTATTATTTATGTGCCTAATTGATATAAATTCTTTGACTTTGATTTTAAAAGCGTTAATTTTACTCATCATATACAGGGTGGCATGAAATCGACGCGCAAAATGTAACCATGGATTGAGCACATGAGTTTAGACCCCATAGCGTAGAAATTTTTCATCGGTTATTAAAAAAAAAAATCTTCTGTTTCATAGAAAAGTGTAATACCTACGCGGTCATAACGTATGGAACAGCAATATTTTTTTTTTTTTGAAACCGACGAAAAATTTCGACGCTATGGGGTCTAAACTCATGTGCTGAATCCATGGTTACAGTTTGCGCGTCGATGTCCCTGCCACCCTGTATAACCAGGATTAACACATAGGATACTTTTTATCCCGATATTCTCACGGCATCAAAACTTATGCGTATGAAACCGCGAGGCGCTGTTAGTTAAAAAAAATAAACGTAATTTGTCCTCACCTGTGGCTGGTATCCGTTCTCGTCAGCTACGTACTGAAGCTGGACAGCTTCACCCTCGGGAGAAGTCCAGCTGGCTGAGCCCTGAACGACCTCCGCTGCGTTCTCCTGTACATAGAAAGGCAGTCAGATAATGCTGCAATAGAACTTGATTGGGGAACAGATGCATTCGCAATTTAATTGCTAAAAATATAAACAAATATGAGTTTATGGAAAAATAACTTTAATTCCTACGCAATAAAGTTCAGTTTACGCTACAACTTCAAACATTTTTATAACTTTTACAATACTGCTAGTCACTCTGAAATCAACTTAATTTCCATTAGAATAAAGTTGATATTTGTTTAACTTGAAATAATTTCAATTTGAAACATAAATTTGAATAGACTTTACGTCACTTTGTCGTGTTGTAGCCAAAAAGTTCAAAGTGATGATGCGTCCCGAAGTGTCTACACACTTCGGGACGCATCATCGCCATTTCGGAACGTGCAAAACTGCTTCAAGCCTTAAATGCGTCGACGATCCAGCCTGTCCCTTGCTGCCCTCACCAAGGGACGCCCTAAGCCGAGGTCCGTACCCCACAGGGGGTGCCCTTAGCGTGTAGTCGCTTAGTTTATAGGTTTTATGCTCTGGCTAGAGGTCTTCATTTATTAAGGCATCCACAGGATAGCCTGGTTCAGCAGCCGATAACCTCCAAGGTTGACCAGCGAAAAGCCATTAAAATAATAAAAATACTTCATGTCGTGTCATAGACACGGGACAATGGACAAAGCCACTTCGGGACGCGTCACAGATCCTTCGGGACGCGTCACAGACACTTTGGGATGCGTCACAGACACTTCGGGACGCGTCAGAGACACTTCGGGACGCGTCCGAGATTTTGGGACAAGCTATACGTATCATAAACAAATTAAGATGTATCATAGACAGCTCACCGAGCCGGCGTTCTTGAGCGAGCCGCTCTCGCTGGCTGAGATGCCGTTGTTGGTCTCGTAAGCGTACTGGTACTGACCCTCCACACCCACATCTGGAAGAAAAAAAAACAGAATTAATGTTTTAACTGTCCGTGGATGGCCAAATCCGAAACTAAGAAATTGACAAAAACACTTAAAGTAGTAACGAGGAGAAGGGCTTGTGGCTAAGTAATAACAGCTGCACGGGTCGATCGATCAGGTTAAGCTACGCTTGCCGCGGTTGGTCCGTGGATGGGTGACCATCTTTACATACCAAGACCCCCTCCGTGCCTCGGAAAGCACGTTAAGCTGCTGTCATTCGTAGACCTTTGACAGTCGTTTCGGGCCGTCAGAAGCTCGAAAGTCTGACAGCAAGTTTTACCAAGGAGTTTCGTATTACCCAGTAACTCTGGGTTGTGGAGGTCAGATAAGCAGTCTGTTCGGAAAGGCAGCGAAATCATGGCGAGATCAATAATAGCTCGATAAGTATTTAGGTTTGACCCACCGCTCGATAGATGGCGTTGGCGTCGAATTTTTTTGTTTGGTGTGAGGCTATGTAATTTGCAGTATATAAATATACGCTATATACACCGATTATAGTGCTATATTATTTACTCCTCGTCAATACACGGAACCTCGGTGAATAAAAATACACAGTCGCTCCATGTAAAGTACTGGTACTCAGCTGCATCCTGTTAGACTGGAAGCCGACTTCAACATAGTTGGGAAAAGGAGATGATGACTTAAAAAGTAACGAGGCCGATTCTGATCTAAACTAAAACTTCATAATTTTAAAGAATCCGTCATCCAAGGCAGGAATCGAACCTGTTGATTTTGGAAAATATAATGTATCCATAAAAAAAACGGATTGCACTCCAGGAGTGCCGGCAGAAGTGACAACTTGAATATTAAAATGCATTTTTGATATTTTGGAATGCGGTCTACTCTCCCTCCGTCTTGCGAATATTCGATCAGGTCACGTGTCCTGACGCGAGCTTCGTCTTACGAATTTTCGATTAGGTCACGTGTCCTGACGCGAGTTTAACATTTTTTTACCCATCACAAAAAAAACTCCCTCCGTCTTACGAATTTTCGATCAGGTCGTGTCCTGACGCGATCTTAACATTTTTTACCCATCACAAAAAAAGTGCACAACGCCGCTAAAGAAGTTTTCACTTCAAAAAATGATTATGATTATAAAGATTTTTATTTATGTATAAAACTCAATATTATTGCTCTATACGAAAGTGACTCTAATAAGGACATATGGTGAACTTGAACTAAATTGCATAATCAGCCTCTAAGGTTCCCACTGCTGGGACACAGGCCTCCTCTCGGTGAGAGGGAATGGCCATAATCCACCACGCGGGCCCAGTGCGGGTTGGTAGATGTCACATGTCTTTGAACTTTTGGTTCTAGAACATCCCGGTTTTCTTACGGAGTTTTTTTTCATCGTTTTGAGAGCAGTGGTGATGAAATAATTTGCATAAAGTAAAGCGCTTGTCTGGGTTCGAATCGAACCTACGACCAACTCGTAAGTCGCAGCCGTTAAACATGCACCCCAATTGCGTAACATACTTCAAATCCCGATTTGAATAATTTTGAAGGTTATTGCTAATCCATTGCATCATATGATCGCAAATTTCGTCTGCTCAATAATGTAAATAACGCAATGTATGTTGTTGAACTGTCATTGCCAATGTCATAGCCATTGCTACTGTTAGTGTTACCAACAAAAGAGATAAGTATGCAGGTTCGTCGGATACAGTTGAAGTTTAGTAAGAAACGGATTGATATTTTCGAATAAAATTTTATTTAATTAATAGAAAACAAACAGTTCATTGATCAAACTAAATTTCATTCGAAAACATCCATCGGTTTCTTACTAAACTTCAACTAAATATATCCGACGACCCTGCATACTTATCGCTTTTGTTGACTGTACATGTAACCTAAAGGCCAATTCTTGTAATTTAAAACGTTCAAAATCTAGTCGCAGTCTCATCTCAGCGACAAACAAATGTCAAAAGCTTGTCAAAATGTAGAGAAATTAGAGGTATTTTTGACAGATTGAGACTGAGATCAGACTGTGAACGTTCTTAAAATTACGAGAATTGCCGCTCTATTAGAGAACAGTGGTGGCCTAGTGGTAAAGACCGCAGCTCTCGAGTTGTAGGTCGTAGGTTCGAACTCAGACAGGCGCTTTACTTTGTGTAAATTATTTCATCACCACTGCTCTCAAAAAGGTGAAGGAAAACATGGTGAGGCAACTGACATGTCCTAGAACCAAAAATACGAAGATATGTGACATCACAACCCGCACTGGACTCGCGTGATGGATTACGGTCCACTCCCTCTCACAGACAGGAGGCCTGTGTCCCAGCAGTGGGGACATTATTGGCTGATTATGACATGTAGATAGATAGATAGATAAACCATTTATTTGGCGCATACAAAAAAGACAGCACAACACACAAAAGTACACTCCCAATAAGAACGCCATAGCCATGTTCGGTGAAGACGGTAATTTTTTTTTTTTTGAAACGTTGCCCCACACTAGGAATTACTCCTGTATCGTGGGTGCGTTTACAAACATTTAAACTCACATACACAAACAGGCAGACACGGAACAACTACCTGTAGGCAATACAAATATTTGTTCCGTGCGGGAATCGAACCCGCGACACGCAGCGCAGCAGTCGATCGCTTAGCCACTGCGCCAACCGTGTCGTCAAAATAAATGAGTGATGTACTGCTGCCAACTTACCCAGTTCCTGCTTCAGGATCTCTGCGTGCGATTCATCGTTGCCTTGCTTCGGTAGGATGTGGGAGACGTCGGCAGCGACCATCGCCACGCAAACTGACAGGATTAGGAATTTCTGTGGAAGAAACAGAAAAAAATATTGTAAATCACACCCCAGTAACTGGGTAACACGATACCCCTTGGTACGACCGGTACTACCCGTAACGACTGTCAAAAATCTACGAATTATCTGTAAAAAATCCTAATTCTGTAAAAAAAATTGCTGTTCCATACATTTCGACCACGTAGGAAATTCCTACGCGGTCGAAATGTATGGAACAATAATTTTAAATGTTTGAAATTGCACTTTCCTATGAAAAAGCAACCGTCGATAAAATTCTACGCTAGGGGTTCTAGAATCATGTGATTAATTCATGGTTACAGTTTGCGCGTCGATGTCCCTGCCACCCTGTAATGCTTCACCCATTCAAACTGACGTGCATATGTATGCAATCTTGTGCTTATTAAATGCTTTCTTAGTTTAAGTGGTTACTACTGATCATACGTATTTATTCAAACAGAAATCTCTCAGATACACATAGCTACTCAGAAAACCTATTATATTAAATCAATTAGGCAAACTATGTAAGTGCTGTGCACACCTTTAATTGATAAGTTCACTGTAGTACTTTATATAATAAGACTAAGCTCTCTGTTAATTTTTATGTGAATTAATCGTTGGAGTGCCATAATAATAAATATATAAATAAAACCTATCATTAGGCCATAAAAATATTACTGGCGAAATACAGAGTGGCAACTAGAGGAGCAATTCTCGTAATTTGAAGAACGTTCACAGTCTGATCTCAGTCTCAATCTGTCAAAAATACCTCTAATTTCCCTATATTTTTGACAAGTATTTGACATTGATTGTCGCTGAGGTGAGATTGCGATTAGATTATGAACGTTTTTAATTCCGGGAATTGGTCTTCAGTTACCATGGATTCAGTACATGATTCTAAATCCCCTAGTGAAGGAATATCTCGTCGGTAATTTTTTTAAAAATTGCCGTTCCATACATTTTGAAAACACATACAGGGTGGCAGAAACAGCTGTTTTCTGCCACCCTGTATGTGTGTAGTAGGTTTAGGCGTGGTAGGTACAGTCACGAGCATAAGTATGTATACACTTGGCTTTATTCAAAAGCAATATACTCCTTTATTTTGTAATGAAATTTTATGTTGCTACGAACATAGTATTTCCGAACCCATAGGTTTTTGCAATGTGTCGTATTTCATTGTTGTTTTCGTTATTTCACGCAAAAATGGCTATTGAAAGTTTCCAAGGGTTAACATATTAGTGCTCGTGACTGTACCTCTGCCTACCCTTCGGGAAATACAGGCGTAGTGTTGTTATGCTTATTTATGCATCTTAGAATATGCGACGTTTCTTCGTAAATTTTAAATGTAAATAAAATCAGCAAATCATCTTTTAGCGGTAGGCTGTTTTAAATATAAATATTCATTATATCGTATTTGTTTATTAATTAAATAAGCGTAAAAATGCTGCAATAAGCTTGTGCATAAATATGCATTTCATTATTTTTATGCGAATTACGGGTCGTTCCTGCTTATTCATACCCCGTTTCCGAGAAACATTTCTAATTTTTCTTTCACTAAAAAACTAATTCGAACCATTAGAAACATTATAAAACAAAAGATTGCCATTATAATAAAAAAAAATACAAATAAAGTAGGTACATACCTAATGATTTTTGTGATTATATAAAATGAGTTGCAAAAAGCGGTTTTAAAAATAAGTTGAAATAAAATAAAAACCTCTAGCAAAAGGTATTTTTGGCAAAACCTAAACTTTAATAAAGTTTTAAAAGTGTATTCCCAACTTACCATTTTTATTTTTAAGCTGTTCACTGCACAAGATCTCACAACTGACTGTTTAAACTTATACCTTTGGCTGTATATAAATCATTATTACTTGCTCACGCGCAAGGCCGCGATGACACTTCACGGCTGCTATTCAAAACGAGATGGGCAGAAGTTTTAGTAGCAGTCAAAGTCACATAGGCACATAAAAGGCACTTTTTGAACGTCAAAATTTACAAAAAATAGAATTGATTGATGAATGGGCAAGAAACTACACCATTACTCTTTTAAAATGTTTTATAAGGTTTTTATACATTCATTATATAATTATATGTGAAGACGATGCACCTAGAATAATATGCAAAAAAACATGACTTCATTTTAGCAATTCTACTTCCTAATAATATTATAAACGTGAAAGATTGGATGGATGGATGTTTGTTACTCTTTCACGCAAAAACTTCTGAACGGGTTTGGATGAAATTTGGCACACATGTGGTTTATAACCAGGATTAACATATAGGATACGTTTATCCTGATATTTCCACGGGGTCAAAACTTATGCGGGTGAAACCGCAGGGCGCAGCTAGTAATATTATAAACGTGAAAGTTTGTATGGATGGCTGGATGGATGGATGTTTGTTACTCTTTTACGCATAAACTTCTAAACGGGTTTGGATGAAATTTGGCACACATGTGGTTTATAACCAGGATTAATATAGGATACTTTTTATCCCGATATTCCCACGGAATCGAAACTTATGCGGGAGAAACCGCGGGGCGCAGCTAGTAAAAAATAAAGCAATGTCAGGTAAATCAATTATATGATAGATACATGGTGCTCACATATTTACAAAAGTTTTAAAAGTAGATGATTTTCCTAGAATGTTAACATGTGTGTGAGTTATAGTAGTAGACATAACATCACATAACGCCTGTAAAACCCGAAGGGGTTGGCAGAGACAACTCTAGGGAAAGGTTTAGGTTCTTCTGGGATGAACCTCTAGATCATTTCCTCAGTTATGTTTAAGTTAGTTTCAAGTATGATGTGATGAAAAAAAAAAAAAAAAACAAGCGAATTGATAACCTCCTCCTTTTTTTTAAATCGGTTAAAAACAGGCACGTTTTAGCTTTGTCTCTGTGATGGCAACGTATCTGCGAAGTCTCTGGTATTCCAAGTTCCGGTGACCACTTACTATCAGGTGAAACCTGAAATCCATCCCCGGGAAAAGGAATGTTGGCTTTTTAACCGGCTTTAAAAAAGGAGGAGGTTCTCAATTCGGATGTTTTTTTTTTAATTTATGTTCGGGTATAACTCCGTCATAATAAACGGATTTCGAAAATTATTTTTTTTTAATCAATAAGGTATGCCTCAGAAGTGGTCCCATCCCATATTTAACTTTGCTTGGGTAGTTTTTGAGTGAGCTTCAATAATATGATTTTTAATTAGTTTATATTGATGATGTTTTAATAACTTCCTGTCACTAATATTTACATAGCAAGTAGTATTAAATTATTTTATGTGGGGTAGGTACCTATAACTAAAAAGTGAAAACAAAAACTTTTTTTACAAATCTCCTTTGTATATACCATTTTATGCAAATAAATAAATAAAAATAAAAAACAACCGACTTCCAAAAAAACACTAATTTATTTCGGAAGTCGGTGTCGAAATACGAAAATGCGGGTACCAACGACACCGGCTTCCGAAATTAAAGTTATTTTTTCATTTTGTAGTGTTTTTTTTTTTTGTGAAAAAGTTTTCATTAGAAAATACTCAGAAGCAGCTCCCAGTCAGAATTTAGTGCCGGATTATTGGCAATAGGCTCGCCTTTTGTTACATATTACAGGGAGCCTAAAAAGGCCACTTTAAGCAATACCTCTAAAAGCTATTCATTTCCTGAATTCCCAGCAGATCATTAGCAATTCCTCTAATTTTCGTAAAATTTCATTTCATATTTGGTGTAAACATTGCCGCATGAAAAAAATTAAAACCGTAATTTTATCGGTAAATTTTTCATTACACTTTTTATTAATCAAATTGGTTTTATATTTTTTAATTCTACAGTTTAAATGTTATTTCATTGTGATATGAATTGCACACAGATCATAGTATGAATTATTATTATTATTATGAGTTTGTGACCATTTTACGATTTTTAATATGATTCATATTGTTATCCTATTATGATTCTGTAAAAGTGGCCTTTTTAGGCCCCCAGCTCTGGCTACCTTTTCACTCAATAAAGGTGTGATGAATAATAATATTTGTATTATATATTCTTTTTTGGTGATAGAATAGTAAGACACAAGATCAAAATCAATCTAGCCAGCTTTTTCTCAACTATACTGGGGTCGGCTTCCAGTCTAACCGGATGCAGCTGAATACCAGTATTTTACATGAAGGGACTGACTATCTAACCTTCGCAACCCAGTTACTAGGTAATACGATATCCCTTGATATGTATGGTAGTCAGACTTTCGGGCTACTGTATAATATGTACAATAGTAAGACACAATATAAGGATACAGAATAGCTATGGTGGTGGTACAGTTGACAGCACTTGTGAGGCAACACTTTGACCTTTAGCTGGCCTACGATGTTACGGAGTTCTAATACGATTTGAGGGCAGCTTTTAGTTTTGTTACCAATGACTTGCGAACTGCTGTACTTCCCCTAAACTTAAAGCGCTTATTTCAAATAAAACAATTACAGGCACTTTTGGATTGTCAAGGGGTCGGTCAGTCAGAAAGATGAAGCTAGTTGCCCATTCCAAAGCGTAGTAGGCACCTATGGAGAAGAACGGGCAAGACGGTCCACCGACACTCTTTTAAAAATGAAAATAATATGGATTCAAAGTATTGGTAACATTCATGTTAAAAATGCTGCATGTGAGAAATAATGATAATGAGTAAGTATATATCTCAAGGATCTATAATTTTTTTTTCCAACGAAGGTAAAAGGATGACCTAAATCACAAAAAAAAACATGTGGTCATTGGTCACCAATCAATATCCAAACCTTGGGCAAACTTGCTTAACCAGAAAGCTTACACTGTCGAAACACTGGCGTGACATCATTTTTAACGCGCAGACGATATTATTAATCATTGAAGAGCTTTCTTAGTAGGGATGTCGTTGTTAAAGTAAAAGTTTTAGTAAATCTAAAAAATGATGTTGAAGACTGTTCGTTAGTCTAGTGGTCACAAGCGCAACTGCTCAACAGGGCCTGCATTCGATCCCTTTTTTTATTTTTTTGGGTTGGGTAATCATCAAATAACTTCTCTCGCTCTGGGCGGAGCGGGAGGGCAGTCATGTCAGACTTTTACTGACTGACACCCACTCGTGTTCCTTCAGTTGCCTATGCCAGGGGCCACTGTTACTCTTTAGAACAACCCGCGGCCCTGGCAGGCTTCGGCCCTAGCGGACCCCATCAGTTAGTTCTGACATCTCTTTCAAACAGATGTCCCGAAGAAGGCCCGGGTCGGCGGACCCGGGCCTTCTGGTGGTCTGGTGGTCCTTACCGGACGGCGAGCAATGGGTAGCTCGCCGTCCCGCAAGCCCGCGCTTACGGTGGCCGGGAATCGGCTATCAATTCCCGACGTCCAGGGCGTCTCTTGCGGTGACTAGAGGCGTGAGGGCGCAAAGATTGCCTCGCCCTCGCGCGCTCCGCCAACCTCCTCCTTCGTGAGCATTACTGAAAAAGAGGTTACGGCTTCCCATGCACTCTCGCTCCGTACCATAGCCTGGAACAGGACCGGACACGAGAGAGCTGCATTCAATCCTCAAGTTGGGCAAAGAAGCAGACCGAAGTCTGGATTTGTGCACGATTCATGATAGATAAGCATACCTATACACGTTCAAACGTAATCTTCGAAATGTGTGTGTGTCTATAAATCCCATCGGGGAATGCATGCATGATGGTATACCCTAAGCATAATCTGCCTATAATGATCCCACTGCTGGGACACAGGCCTCGTCTCTGTGAGAGGGAATGGGCAGTAATCCACCATGAGGGCCCAGTGCGGGTTGGTATATGACACATGTGTTCGAGTTTTTGGTTCTAAGACATGCCGGTTTCCTCACGATGTTTTACGGTTTTGAGAGCAGTGGTGATGAAATAATTTACACAAAGTAAAGCGCCTGTCAGAGTTCGAACCTACGACCTACAACTCGTAACTCGAACACTGCTCTCCCATGATAGTATGTCATGTTTTAATCTGGCCTGTTTCCTAGCCAAATAATTAGCATCGCCATACAACGTGGCAATGCTGCCAGCCTTTTGGGCACTGTTCCTGTTGACAGCGATGCGGACGAATTTTATGATGAACTGTGATTCTTTTGCTTATTTTTTCACATGTACATATGTATTATTATCTGTAGATGACCCATTTAATTGTAGATTCACATCGGACGGTTTTTTATAATTCTTAGACCCTTTAACATGAGGACAAAGTTGACATACCTGCTCCCTCTGCGCGGGCTGTAGTTCACCACGCGGGCCCAGTGCGGTTTGGTGTATGTCAAATGTTCTTGAATTTTCGTTCAAGATTATTATGTCTGATTTCTCACGATGTTTCTATACAATAAAAACTTTTTTACAAAAAAGTTTTTATTAAGTTTTTATTTTTCACTTTTTAAGTTGTGGAAAGCATACGGCGCAATTTAGTGTACTTGAGATTTTACTCGTAATTTTGGTTTAAAAACCGATTTTGATGAATTTTTTATGGGACCAATCTGAAAGTATATCCTTTCACATAAAAAAATAATTTTGCAAATCGGTTTATAAATAGCGGAGTTCTGTTCTCTCCTCCTTTGTTTGAAGTCTGTTAAAAAATATAATAAGGTCCCATCAAAATAGGTGCTCATTAGACCAACCTTCAGTCAAGAACATCTCATTAAAAATCTAAAGATTCAAGTTATTTTAATTTTTTTCACCTCAGAAATTATCATTTTGCCCAACCCTACATTTTGTCGTAAGTATAATACATTACAATACATTGAACTTTTGCGCTCGTCTGCCGACCTACTTACAGTAAGTCACGATAATACATCGTCTGAAGGGCTTTCTCTCACACACGTATTGATGGCCACATGGATGTTTTGTGACGTACTCTACCCTCTGCTTGTACTCTGAAGCTAGGCATAGGGATGTTGTCAAACTTCCCTATGCCTAGCTACAGCATTTAGTTGTAACTTCAAGCATCCGCACTTCGCAAACGACACTCGATGTTTTGGTACATCCTGATTTTAGAAACTAACGAGCGTATTGGTATACCATTTCATCGAGCAAAGGTACGAGCGGTACCTGTAGGTCCGATATTCCAACAATGGACGCAACGTAGTAAATAATGTAAGTGGTCAGTCGCCGTGAGCATTACGTCGAACGCAGTGTCGAGCATTCGCAGAAACGTTACATTTCATGGAAATGCTTTTGGAATCTGAGCTTTGGCCTGTATTGTACAGACGCCAAGCACATCAAGCTACTACAATCTGTCAAATCACTTCGTCGTTTCGGGGTCATGTGTTCTAAGTTAGGCTTTACTTTATGTATTAGTTAATTTCATCACCACCGCAACCGCTCTCAAAACGGCGAAGGGAAACGTCGTGAGGAAACCGGCATGTCTTAGAACCCAAAAATTCGAAGACATGTTACATCCACCAACCCGTACTGTGTCCGCGATAGAGAGGTCTGTCCCAGCAGTGAGAACATTATACTGTTGGACACTATGTTCTGGGGCACATAGGGCAGGCAGTCACTTTTAATCACTTACAAAAGACGTGACCTTTCTACAGGCCAGCCCACGCGAAAGTTCTTCGTAACAAAAGTATGTATTTCTCCACTATTACGACACGTACCTACACTGTGGCAGACGGACTGACGGACTGGCAGGTTTAAACATTAATTATACTGGCTTATGTTTGAAGATGACATTTGAGTTATAAAAGATTATTACTTTAGATTATGTGGTAATGTTTAGATAGTTAATTTTGAGCTGAATGGTGCTAATCCATGCGTCATGTTCGTGAATGAGCGCCGCCGCGCCGTCAGTAGGGACTGATCATCTCTTTGCTGCCATGGCTTATTTTAATTAAAAATAATATTTTAATACTGTTTTCTTTTTCACTAGCGACCCGGCGACCTTCGTACCGCCTAACAGACAATGAATGTCGTGTTACCTTTGAGCTGAACTTAATACAATGAATGCAAAAGAAATATTGAGTTTAGTAATTTATATATTGTTTATATGAATTTATTTCGATTTTAAAATTTGCTCTCCGTTACTATGGAAAGAATATTGTATATGTTTTTGTCTGGAAATATACCTAGAGTTGGATAGAAAGAACTTACTCAATACTCAAATCTTTATTGCATTCCATGTGTGTTACATAGATGGTATATACAAGGTCAAACATCAAAATGGACCCTGTCGGGCACAGCAACATTTAGGAGAGAGGAAGAGAGATAAATGGCAATTCAAACAATTAAATATTATTAGATGTGCTTAATTGGGTGTAAAATTATGTATAATTAGGTTTGTGTATATAGGTGTAGTATTTTAGTTATTTTATATATTGCGTAAGAATTCCAGGTAATTATTATGTAATTCTTAAAAGTGTTTTTCTATTCTAGGTAGTATAGAGAGAGAATTGTTCATGCTCCGCGAGCTGGTTTCGATTCTCAGGAATTATAAAATATAATTGGGATTTCAATGTGGGATTACCCGGAGTTTGGATATATGCCCGGTTAATGGCTATAGGCTTGCCGCTGTCTCATATGACTTAAATTATAATAATTGAATTAGAAGTTTTATTTTATTAAAAACTAACTTTCCCGGCGAACTTCATACCGCCTCAGAGCGATAGCCACTTCTTCCCAGCAAAAGCACTAGGAAGTGGTGAAGGGCGGGCGTTTTGGGGAACAGTCTTATGTCATTTTTGACGTTCGAAAAGTGCTAATTCTCAGCCAAATTTGAATACATAAATGACTTGATTTTATTTTGCGAGGCCAAAGAAGAAGTAAAGACTAACCTATGCTCATATACTACGCATGATTTAATCATCAAACCTTGCATATGTCAATAGGCCTCTAACAGCATAATATGTATTTAAATATACAAAGTTCAGCTTATAATGCGTGTCAATAAGTTAATTTGTTTGAAAGGTCGCCCGATAGGACTTGGCTATTTCTGTAGGTGAAAGCTAAAGGACCTTAAGTCGCATTTTATAAATTATTCAGTAGAGCTCATTAAAGATGTCTATACCCGAAATTAGATATTAAAATCGACCGTGTATAAAAAGTAAATAGTGTATCGTTGTAGAATAAAAAGTATGATTATGAAGATTTATTAAGCTATTGAAAATAGAAAACTATCATTGAAAATACAAAAATGATAAAAAATGGACTTATGGTCCTTTAGCTTTCACCTACAGATTTAATTTCTGGTGTAGGTTATATATGAGATAATCAGCTCGTCTCCTCAGTGTGCCCTACATCCATTGGGAATTTCTTAATAACAGTCCGGAGTTTGGAAGTTGGCGGTGTGATACCCCCGTGCCTCGGAAAGCACGTTTAGGTGTTGGTCCTGCGCCTGATCTCTCTCCGGTGGTGTCGGATTGCCGTCCCATGGGACTATGAGAGTAAAGGAACAGAGAGTGCTCCTGTGTTTGCGCACACAGTTGTGCACTATAATATCTCCCGCGCCGATGGCTAGTCTCCGCTAAGATTGGCCGCCGAAATTCGGTCTGGAAGACTTTAATATGCCCTGGAAAGGTACCATAGCAGATACATACTCAGCCTGGACAAGTCCACTCAATCTGTTCTTTCCTCAAAAGACCATTTCAGACATGAACATGACACACACACACACCAAGACCACATGATCTGACCAAGATTATGTCTGGACTTTAAAAGAGACAGACAGACCTCTGAGTTTTCGGCCTTTCTTCTCAGAGTAGTCAGATAGGAAACGCCGACCTCATCTAGTTTTTAAAAATATGATATACGTGTAAAAGTGTTTGTACAAACCTACTAACAGAAATAAAATCATTTATCGTTTATAACGTAACTGTAGTGTAAGTAACTGAGTTGTGGAGGTTAGATAGGCAGTTATCAACATCATCACCATTTCAGCTGAAAGACGTCCACTGCCGGACATAGGCCTTCCTCAATCACCACCACTTGGACCGGTTCTTTGCTTCTCGCATCCAGCGGATTCCTGCGGCCTTCATAGACAGTTGTTCCATGTAAAATACTGGTAATCAGCTGCATCTGGTTAGACTGGAAGCCGACCCCAACATAGTTGGCAAAAGACAGGCAGATGATTATTTTGTAAGTTCCATGTAATTCAGGGCGAGTATATTGACTGGATGCGGAAGGCGGAGGACAGGGTGTTCTGGCACAGTCTGGGAGAGGTGTATGTGCAGCAGTGGACTGCGATAAGCTGAGTTGATTGATTGATATTGCTATCAAACGGGCACAAATCCAGACTTCAGGCTGCTATTGAGGAACACTTAGGGTCAATTTACAATGCCGCGGAACGGAGTTGGGATCGAGTTTTCGTACATAGCAAAATTAACTTTATGTCAAGGGTCTAACGTACAAACTAGATACGAGCTTATTACTGCCAGAATTCCTGAGAGTGTGCGATAATTCTCTAGAACAGTGTTTTTCAACGTGTGGGTTGCGACCCCATAGGGGGTCGCCAAACCTCTTTAATGGGGCCGCCGTTTCTTTAAAATGATAGGATGTTCCAAATGGAATCAAACACTTCAAAGCTTCAGTGGTTGGTTGTGGGAATTCTATTTTTCTGTTTATCCAAAAGGTACCCAAGGTGACAGACTTGAATTCCAAGTTAGAAGCAGCGGAGAGAAGGGGGTCGCGAAATATTTTAAGTACTAAGGGGGCCACGCCATGAAAAAGTTTGAAAAACACTGCTCTAGAAGATGCGTGAACTGTGCGTATCTGTGTATGTAATTTGTGCGTTACACATTTGACATAAAGTTCATTATGATTTGTACAAAAAAAAATCGCTTCCATTCCGTTCCACGGCAATATTCTTGATATATTTTATACTTTGGGGCCCGAACTATGAATGAATGATAACACGATTTGAAAGTTGTCCTGACTCCCGATATATTTTTGCCCTCTGAAAATATTAATTAATCGGGAGTTGGATTCATTCCGAAGTTATTTATTTTTTATTTTTAGCCGTTAATGTCCCACAGCTGGGCAGCCTAAGTCTGACCTAGGAATCGAACCAAGGACCCCACGCTCATTTGTTGCGCTTGCGACCGCTAGACCAACGAGGCACTCGTTATAAATCTTTCGCAAATCTTGCGCACGCTATTCATGCTAACAGAATGATTGATGATAGAACTTACTTAACTGTATGTTATTGAATTATTTATTATTAACTCAAACAATCAGAAGAAACACTTAAATGTCAATGTCGAATTCTTTGGGGAAATGAAGTTAGTTTTTTTTTTTTTTGTTTGAGCACGCATAACTTTTTACAGAGTAGTCCTGTTTTGAAAATTCTTTTTTTATTGGAAAGGGTATACCCCAAAGTTCTCCCATATAAATTTGGAAAAAAAAATCCAACCTTAGGGTTGGATGTTTTGATGGAAAAAAAAATCCAACCTTAGGGTTGGATTTTTTTTGGGAAATAGTGGTGATTTATTGTTCACTCACAGATTTGAATGCGAGTTGTGTATTATTACTCTACTCAGTGCCACATATGCCTGCCCTTTGGCAAACAATTAGTAGATTATAGCCACAAAAAATTATATAATAAAAACTTTTTAACAAAAAAAAAATCAAACCGCCGAAAAAACTGAAAAGCAACGCAGTAAATACCTAAATAATTTTGAGACGGCGCCGGCGCCGTTTAAATTTAAGGCAATTTAGTGATCTTTGTTTACTGATTGTCTGGCGCCGACTCAAAATTACTTAGGTATACTTACATTAGTTTAAGAACTTAGTTATTAAAGTTAAATAAAAAAGGTTTATTATGTTTTGCTTCTCAGTTTTTGCGGCGGTTTAATTTTTAACACTAAAATATATATATATAACTAGTTGTTGCCCGCGACTTCGTCTGCGATCCAGGATGAAAAGTAGCCTATGTCCTTTTCCAGATCATGGTCTACCTATGTGTCAAATTTCATCTAAATCCGGTCAGCGGTTTTAGCGAAAAGCGTAATTCTTAAATTTTCTAATTTTCAGCGCAACTTTCTTAAAATTTTTTCCGCAAGAACCTACAAAGTATTAGAAAACTCTATAAAAAAAAGATGGATGAAATTGGTAAAGTCGTTCTCAAGTTATGGCGTGACCAAGGGATCTTGTCGAGCAAGGGATCTTGCTCGACTCTTAATGTGACTAGAGGGCTGGCCTATTTTTAGCCCAAAGAATCAGCATTGCCATCCAACGTGGTGCTGTTTTTAGATGCCCAATGAGCTGCTGCCTTTTTCTTTAATTTTTTATTATACACTGGCATATCTATACAGGCTGATTTTTTAAAGACCAGCCAAATTTAAGGATGTGGTACAGACCATCAAACTGAACAACTTTCTCCATGGGACCAACATCGTAATCGCGATAAAAAATTCAGCCGTCCCATACATTTAGGTCGAGTAGGTATTGAAGTTTTCTATGGGACAGTTGATAAAATTTTCGCGATTACGCTATTTGTCCCATGGAGAAAGTTGTTCAGTTTGATGGTCTGTACCACATCCTTAAATTTGGCTGGTCTTTAAAAAATCAGCCTGTATGTATACAGGGTGTCCCGAAACTTAACGATAACCTGGTACCGGGCGAGAGACCAATATATACCAGTTATGAAAAAAATAAGAGAGTTTCGGGATACCCTGTATATGTGAGCACCATGTATCTATCAGATAATTAATTTATATGTCATGGTTTCATTTATCCATTTTAATTATTTTACCTATTGTGGTATAGTAATTTTATTTTTAGGTGCATCGTCTTCACATATAATTAATTATATAAATAATGTATGCAAAATATTGGAAAACATTTTAAAAGAGTAACGGTGGAGTTTCTTGCCCATTCTTCTCCATACGAAAACTTCCTTTTGGAAGGGGCGACTAGAATCAATTTTATTTTAATTTTATTTTTGACGTTCAAAAGTGCCTTTTATGTGCCTATTTGAAATAAATGATTTGACTTTGACTTTGAAGACTGGTTATCAGACTTTCGGGCTTCTGACGACCCGTAACGACTGTCAAAGATCCACGAATGACAGCCGAGACCAACGATTTAACGTGCTTTCCGAGACACTGAGGGTCTCTAGTCAAATATAACATGTCACTCAAAAAGCCATAAATAAACCACAAAACACACGAAGACGAGTATTGCGTAGGAAGATACACATCGGTTGGTTAGCAAATAATCTAAAGTGTGTTCAAACAAATGTTTCATATTGATGTTATTTCAAGTTAAAATCGACTTTATTATAATGGTTATTAGGTTGATTTCCGAGTGACTAGCACTATTGAAATAGTTATAAAAATGGTTGAAGTTGTAGCGTAAACTGAACTTTATTGTGTAGGAATTAAAGTTATTTTTCCATAAACTCATATTTGCTTATATTTTTAGTAAATAAATCGCGAATGCAGTATAAGTAGGTATGCATAGTATAATATAGAGGGGCTTGTAGCTAAGTAATAAAAGCCGCACGGGTCGATCGATCAGGTTAAGCTACGCTTGCCGCGGTTGCTCCGTGGATGGGTGACCATCTTTACATACCAAGACCCCTCCGTGCCTCGGAAAGCACGTTAAGCCGTTGGTCCCGGCTGGCATTCGTGAATCTTTGACAGTCATTACGGGTCGTCAGAAGCCCGAAAGTCTGACAACCAGTCTTACCTAGAGGTATCGTAATACCCAATTACTGGGTTGTGGAGGTCAGATAGGTAGTCGCTCCATGTAAAATACTGGTATTCTGCTGCATCCGGTCAGACTGGAAGCCGACCCCAACATTGTTGGGAAAAAGCTAGTCAGATGGTGTTGACTTAGATATAGCAAAGAAATCTCGTTCTTGGCATGTCCCCACATCAGTATATTGCACCCACGCGAAGCAGGTCGTAGTTCAAACTCAGCCAGGCACTTTACTTTGTGTAAATTATGTCATCACTATTAGAAGGTTAACATCGTGAGAACCGGCATGTCCTAGAACCAAGTATTCGAACACAACGCATGCTTAATGGAACACTGACCCATTAGTAGATAGGTCAGATGCGATTTCCGTTTTTTTTTTACTTAGATCTCATCAATAGTTAATCATAGACGTTCAAATTACAAGCATTCATGATTAATATAAATCAGTTTTATTTTTATGCATCAACAAGTAGGATAAGTCCTCACAGAAAGACCTTCTTTTGCGTTTTTCCAAAAATCGTCTTTTTTTGAGTTAAGTCAGTATTCCATTAAGCATGCGATGATGCGACATGTGACATATTCCAACCCGCGCTGGCCTCGCGGGGTGATTACGGCCCACTCCCTCTCACAGAAAGGAGGCCTGTGTCCCAGCTGCGAGAACATTCATATGTTTGAGCCTTTATCCCAATTACGTTGAGGGCGGCGCAACATGTTTTTTTTTTTTTTTAATAAACTTTGCCCCACACTAGGAATTACTCCTGTATCGTGGGTGCGTTTCAAACATTTAAACTCACATACACAAACAGCCAGACCCGGAACAACTACCTATAGGCAATACAAATATTTTTTCCGTGCGGAAATCGAACCCGCGACATGCAGCGCAGCAGTCGATCGCTCAGCCACTGCGCCAACCGTGTCGTCAAATTCGTTTTTCATCCATATTTCTCTATTAGTCGACATCTCTGTAGCTACCCCCTTTCTAACCATATCATCATTCACACAGTCCGTCCATCGTTTCTTTGGTCCTCTACTCTAATAGCTATCGACAATCATACTCAAAATTTTCCTCACGACTTTCCTCATTCCTCCTTATCACATGCCCATACCATGACAACCGATTTCCACTCAACTTTTCAGCTACCGGTGCCACTTTCAGACTTCCTCTTATGTACTCAGTCAGTGAACAGTGACAAGAAAGAAAGAAAAAGTATTTATTGCGACTCGTACAGGAAGATTACAAAATAAACTAAACACAGTCAAAAATAAAATCAAAATCAAAAGCCTTTTATCCAAATTAGGCTGAGAATCAACACTTTTCTATCGTGAAAATTACAAAAGACAGTCCCCCAAAACGCCTGCCCTTCACCACTTCCTAGTGCTTTCGCTGGGAAGAAGTGGCGCAACAAACTCAGAACTCCCCAGCAGCACAGCTGTCTGTTCAATTAGAAAATACTTGATAGTATAAAAAACCAAATTATATATTTTTTAAAGAAACAAAAAAAATATTAAAAAGTCCTATACGAGGCCAAAAGGCTCCTATCACAGCATGATGCAGGAGTGAGAACTTTATATAATGGTTGGGTACAACAAGCTGGAGACAAGAATGGTTTGGCACTTGTACCCGGGGGTACTAAAGGATGTCTGTCTAAACGTGCCGGATAATTACGTGTCGCGGCGATGGAGACCGCGGTTACTGGCGGTGCCTCGCGGCCGTACCAGCCTGCTGGGTAAAGGACCTTGGACGCGCGCCTTGTATACACTCAACGGAATCGCGGAAAGGGTGGATTTATTTACCTGTTCTCTGAATGAGTTGACAAAAATTCCTTTACATGTAATGGAATAAATATTGTTTAAGACCACGCTACCGATTTGGGGTCACCTGTAATGCTGGCTGTGTTGGGAATAAAATCCTATTAATATTATACGATCAATGGGCCAAACTTACAACCCAGTGGGTCCCGCTTAATGGCAAACGACATCGCGGCATTCCCAGACGGACATGGCGGGTTGAGCTGGACTCTTTTAATAGAGATTGGTCCTTGTCAGCTCTGGACAGAGAGAGTTGGGGGGCCTTTGCCCAGCAGTGGGACAGTAATGGCTAATAAAAAATATTATAAACGTGAAAGTTTGTATGGATGGATGTTTGTTACCCTTTACGCAAAAACTACCTAACGGATTTAGATGAAATTTGGCACACAGATGGTTTATAACCAGGATTAACATATAGAATTTTATCCCGATATTCTCACGGGATTGAAACTTATGCGGGTGAAACCGCGAGGCGCAGCTAGAAAACAAATATATTATATAGGCTGATTAATTGGTTATGAAGCAGGCGGGTCGCTAAAGCCATAAACCACGAATTAGACGTAAACACAATTATTGCGTAGTAAGATACACATCGGCTTGTAAACGAATAGTAATATAATTATGTAAAGGTGAAGGGCGAAACGTGCACAGAATTGTGTAGCGGTAGAACGGTACTGACCAATGAGGTATTTATAGAAATCGTAAAACAATCTGCGAAGTTTATATTGAAATATATATACATGTCGGAGAAGGTATGTCTGTCTCTCGTTAACATCAGGCATATTTTAATTACTGTGGGCGTACTATGGGTAGTGTTGGTTATAGCACAATAGACAAACGGTTAACAGTTCAAATCAGATTATAATTTACGAACAAGTTAGTCACACTAGCGAATCACACACTGAAGGTACCCAACTCAACGATACGGAACGCGAGACAGTTTCTAACACATGTTGTCCGTATGATGTCCAATGTCTCGATGATCCCGAGAGCTCTGCTTACACCGTTCTTGTAGCTGTAGCTCTCCGTCTACCCCCACGAACTCAGGCCAGACTCTGTCTAGCACCACGAGATGGCGCTGGCGTTCCGAATAAACGAATAACTCCGACATATATATAAACATCCGAATTGAGAACCTCCTCCTTTTTAAAAAAGTCTGTTAAAAAGATCAAAAATCAAAATATTTTATTTGACATAAACCTACATGGGCACTTGTGGAACGTCAGAAGCTAGGTGCACGGTTCCAATTGGTCGTTTCCTATGGAGAAGAGCAGGCAAGAAACTCCACGGTTACTCTATTAAAAAAAAAAAAAAAAAATAGCTTTTACAATGTTTTCAAATTACAGTAGGTATAGGCAGACAGCGTAGGCCTGTCAACAAGTACCAGGTACATGATAAAATAAAAAATGGTCTACAGATGTTAAGTCTACAAGGCCTACAAAGTCCTCACATTTACAAAATATAGAAGAATCTATCAAAAGGATAAATAAAACATAAAAACCTTTTAAAACCAAGTGACATGATTGCCATTACATCCACCACCAGATCAGTGAAGTTAAACAGAGAATTTACTAACTGTGTTAAAGTAAATATATATGTGTGCAAATATCACCTACGTTAAATATTTATTACACTTTGAAATAGCCTCATTTATAAAAATCTCGCTAATCAATCATTCATTAGCTACTGTTTAGCTTACCATTTAGTTAGCTCTTAATCAATGCTTCATCAACACAGCCTATCGCAGTCCACTGCTGGACATAGGCCTCTCCCAGGCTGCGCCGCAACACCCTGTCCTCCGCCTTCCGCGTCCAGTCCGTCCCAGCCACCTTAAGGCCGTCCGTCCATCTACATAGCTGGAGGGCGTCCCACACTACGCTTGCCGATACGCGGTCTCCACTCCAGGACTCGTCTGCTCCACCGGCCATCGGTTCTTCGACAAACATGGCCAGCCAATAATAATCAATGCTTAACTTTTCTTTATTTATAAACGCCAGTTAGCAGGTGATTAGTCGAAACGAAATAGATGTGAAATTATGCGTTCGGCAGAGAGAGAGTTGTTGCTAATAATAATAATCATTTATTTATTCAGACTACAACCACAAGTCATTGCAGTAACGGGTGACCCTATTACTATTAACTGCTTTTGCACAAATCCAGACTTGCAGAAGTTAATGGGAATTTTCTTCACGAAAAACGAAAACCCAACTCATCGTCTGTAACTCAAAAATTTGGAAAGTGTTTTGGAATTGCATAGAGTTGTGAATTTCTCATTTTTAAATCTGGTAATACAAAATAGGCAATTATTTTCAAGGTTGCAACAACTCTATATTAGATCTCATCATCACGCGTTAGTATTTCCGGAGACGATGGTTGCCGTACCGCAAACTTATTTGGGAAATCTGTGAGTTGGTATGTACATATTTGAATTTATTTATTTGTCAGTATTATAGTATATTAAACATTGTTTCACACATACTACCATTGCTGGTGTAGAAATATCAAAAGCTATGTACATCCAGACTGGTTACGATTCATCGAAAAATATTTATAATGTCAAAATATTAATAGTAAATCAAAAATATAAGTCATAATGTCGAAAATATAAATCATAATGTCAAAGAATAAATCATAATGTCAAAGAATAAATCATAATGTCAAAATATAAATCATAATAAATGACCTAAAATAATATTAAGTATGCTTCAAAAATTCATTGACAGAATAAAAACACGTGTCTAAGAGCAATTTTATTATTCTAACCGCGTGTAAAACATTAATAAGTCTACAAGCCAGAGGTCAAGGTGCACAAATAAAGCACGACCAATGCATATCATTATGCGGCTATTTCAGGAAATACTCACATTTTGTAATGTGCCTACTTATCAAACCTGATCTTTGTTTTGTTGTTATTTTTTGTAGAGTTTCGTGTCTTATATTGGAAATGCAAAGCGTTATTATTGTAGACAAGAGGCTAATCTATTTTTTTTTTTTTTTTAAACAAAGGAAAATAAATTGTGTTCTTTTTCTCTTGTGCCAGAGTAGAGCAGTAGTAATGGTTGCGACTTACAAGTTATAGGTCGCGTAGGTTCGAATCCAGACAAGTGCTTTACTTTGTGTAAATAATTTCATCACCACTGCTCTCAAAACGGTGAAGGAAAACATCGTGAGGAAACCGGCATGTCCTAGAACCAAAACTTCGAAGACATGTGACATCTACCAACCCGCATTGGGCCGGCGGGGTGAACTACGGCCCACTCCCTCTCACTGAGAGGAGGCCTGTGTCCCAGCAGTGGGAACATTATAGGCTGATTATGTATGCATTATGCACGTTAGTCTAGAGGCCAGAGGCGCGACACCTTAGCCCCTAGGTTCGATACCTTAGCCCCTAGGTTCGACACCTTAGCCCGTAGGTTCGACACCTTAGCCCGTAGGTTCGATATCTTAGCCCCTAGGTTCGACACCTTAGCCCCTAGGGTCGACACCTTAGCCCCTAGGTTCGACACCCAAGCCCCTAGGTTCGACACCTTAGCCCCCTAGGTTCGACACCTAAGCCCCTAGGTTCGACACCTAAACCCCTAAGTTCGACACCTAAGCCCCTAGATTCGACACCTTAGCCCCTAGTTTCGGCACCTTAGCCCCCAAGGTTCGACACCCAAGCCCCTAGGTTCGACACCTTAGCCCCTAGGTTCGACACCTAAGCCCCTAGGTTCGACACCTAAACCCCTAAGTTCGACACCTAAGCCCCTAGATTCGACACCTTAGCCCCTAGTTTCGGCACCTTAGCCCCCTAGGTTCGACACGTAAGCCCCTAGGTTCGACACCTAAGCCCCTAGGTTCGACACCTGAGCCCCTAGGTTTGACACCTGAGCCCCTAGGTTCGACACCTTAGCCCCCTCTAGGTTCGACACCTGAGCCCCTAGGTTCGACACCTGAGCCCCTAGGTTCGACACCTTAGCCCCCTAGGTTCGACACCCAAGCCCCTAGGTTCGACACGTAAGCCCCTAGGCTCGACACCTTAGCCCCTAGCCGAACATTGAGAGTCAAACAGCGCATCCCGGCGCGTCAAAAAAACACACTTGGATTTTCAACCCTCGGCACTAAGCAGGGCGTTCTTTTTTTTTTAAAAACCATACTTGGAATGACTCCTGTATCGTGGGTGCGTTTACAAACATTTAAAGTCACATACAAACAGCCAGAACCGGAACAACTACCTGTAGGCAATACAAATATTTGTTCCGTGCGGGAATCGAACCCGCGACACGCGGCGCAGCATTCGATCGCTCAGCCACTGCGCCAACCGTGTCGGCGACGTACCACGTATGCGGAGGGATTACTTCGCGCATTGGATTTTCAACGCTCGGCTCAACACCGAGAGTTGAATCCAGTGCGCGATAAAATCCTACCGCGATATTTTTACGTTGATGCGCACATGGTCTCTGATGATGCAACAGACCACATTTTTGAGAACCCGGAGGTAGATTGACGAATAATACAAATCACTATTCATTTGAACAGTCAGTTTAAATAACTCAAAGCCATACTATGTAGTTGGTATATTCATAATCTCTTAACTATACCCTGTCCATTAGGCAAACCGTTTTTTGACAGACGAAACTAGTGATTGCAGCATCACACAATACATAGATTGATATACCTACGGTATTATAATGTCTCTAAGAAGCCACAAATAAGATAAGGCAGTTTATGTATTTATTTTATCACGCATTTTAAAGTTAACTTTTACGTAATCTGGAATAAGTACGTTCTAAGACAGCTGTCAAAAAACGGTTAACCTAATGGACAGGGTATAACTATTTACGCTAGGTACTTACTAATTAAAAGACGAACTAACAGTTGCGCTTGTTACCACCAGATCAACGAGGAAGTCAAACTAACTGAAGTCAAATAGTTTACTGTGTCATCTGTTTTTAACCGACTTCAAAAAAGGAGGAGGTTCGACTGTATTTTTTTTTTTGTTTGTTACCTCAGAACTCCGTTATTTTATATAAGCCGATTTGCAAAATTCTTTTTTATTTGTAAGGATATACTTTCAGATTGGTCCCATAGAAATTTCATCAAAAACGGTTCAGTTGTTTGGTTTATAAACCGAAATTACTGGTAAAAATTACAACTTAAAAGTGAAAATGAAAACTTTTTTTCAACAAAAAAAAAACAACCGACTACCAAAAAAGAAACTACAAAGTGAAAAATAACTTTAATTTCGGAAGTCGGTGGCAAACAACGAAAATGCTAACCCAACAACACCGACTTCCGAAATTAAAGTTATTTTTCACTTTGTAGTTTCTTTTTTTTTTTAGGAATGTTTTGGTTTTGATCATCAAATGTTGTCATTGAGAATATTATTAATTGGTAGGTTCGACCTTCTACAACAAGAGTCGTGTTATATTATATGTTAATTCTTGTGTACTTTGTCTGTCTGTAGGGCTGTACAAACCTAGTTCAATTCTTAAAAAATATACCTACATGGTGGCAGAGACATCGACGCGCAAACTGTAACCATGGATTCAGCATATGAGTTTAGACCCCATAGCGTCGAAATTTACCGTCGATTATAAAAAAAAAAATCTTCTGTTTCATATAAAAGTGCAATACCTACGCGGTCAAAATGCATGGAACAGCGATATTTCTTTTTAAAAACCGACGAAAAATTTCGACGCTATGGGATCTAAACTCATGTGCTAAATCCATGGTTACAGTTTGCGCGTCGATGTCCCTGCCACCCTGTATAGGGTGGTTTACTACCGAGATAATGACTAATAGAGAATGTGCTGAAATCATGGCTAAATCACGCAAGAACCCTGAGGCTGCCTAATACGCCGAAACCCGCTTACCAATCAAGTTAGGTGGAACTTTGGGGTCGTGGGCGCATAGAGCCCCACTCTATGCGCCCACGGCCCCAAAGGTCCATCTGTCTGCCCAGCAAGTGACACCAGGAAAGACGGTGGCACAGTGGTCACGTGCTGCCGTGCATAGCGAGGCTCAGGGGAGGCGCCTTTACAGTCTCCCCAGGGATGTGCCTTACAGACGTTGCATAGGTTCCGGAATCGGTCCTTTAAGAGGAACCGGGACTACCCCTATGTACTGATGGTGATCACCGGGGTGGTTTTAGTGAGGTAAAAATCCCATCCTCCCCGGAGGTCGGGTGCTTTTTGAAGATTTCCCCACGAAAACAAAAAAAAAACTCCGACAGGCGAGCAAAATGAAAAAAAAACTCAGTAATAACGCTAAGCGAAAAGGTGATATTAGCGTGAGCAGGCGATGTGAAGTGACGGGGCGGATCGGGAGCCGAAATTTTACGCGGACAGAGTCGCACGCAGAAGCTAGTATAAATATGTAAAGATGTATTTACGGAAACAGCAAAAATATCCCATAAATAAATAAAACTATAGGAATTCATAGCCGGAAGCCTTGAATTAAGAACGTCACCTACGAAGGGTCAAGGTTACCTGACGCAATAACTGGAAAGATGAGGCTGGTAAACATAAAAACTTTTTTACGAAAAAAATAAAACAGGAAGTCGGTGTCAAAAAACTAAAATGCAGAACCAACGACACCGACTTCCGAAATTAAAGTTATTTTGCACCGTTTTGAAAGCAGTAGTGATGAAAAATTTATTCAAAGTCAAGCGCCTGTCAGGGTTCGGCCCTTCGACCTACACTCGTAAGTCGCGGCTGGCAAGAATCGTCTAATTTAAAACTGCACGCCCCTCCAGTGCTTGTTGCATACGCATTTCAACTGTTTGTATAGAAAAATTTGTGGAGGGGCGTGCAGTTTTAAGTTAGACGATCTCTACCACTGGGCCACTGGTGTTCAGAGATAGGAATATCCTTCCAAACCCGAGGTTTGTGATGGAAAGTGTGTTACGAAATAGGGTGGTTGCGTGGGTAAAAAAATAATTATTACATTTAGTCCGTCAGTTAGATTATCGAAAAATAATGGACACGTATTTTTTCTTTTGTCAATCAAACAAAAAATTACGCAGAGAAAGCGCGCCAAAATTTGGGAGTGGGGGGTCGTGACGTCACGCGGAACTTTAACGGGCGATATCTTTATCATTCTTTATATAATTGAGAAAAGAAAAAATACGGGCTCAATATTTTTTGATAATTTACTGACGGACTAATTAGAATTTTTTAGGAAAATAGCCTATTGGCTTTTACAATGTTTTAAAATTACAGTAGGTATGAGAGGACAGCGTATGCCTGTCAACAAGTACCAGGTACTTGATAAAATAAAAAATGGTCTACAGATCTAAAGTCTACAAGGCCTACAAAGTCCTCACATTTACAAAATATAGAAGAATCCATCAAAAGGACAGATGCTTTATTCGCGCACTGTGTACAGGCTACCGCACGTCCACAATAATAATAATAATTCATTTATTTTTCAGACAAAGTCCATTACATTATTTATTTATTTAAACTTTTCGCACAAAAAAGTACAAAGGCGGACGTAATGCCTTAGGCATTCTCTACCAGTCAACCAAGGGTGGTGAAGAGATTAGATGGCAGGTGCTTTGATTGAGAGGGACAATGATAAAAAAAAACTCTTAAAACTGGGTACACAAATACATAAATAGGTTATATACACATACATACTATTACTATAATATATACCCACTTATAATATATATATATATACACAGTCTGGCCATAAATACTATTACAATTAAAAATAAGAAAGATATTACATTTGAATTTGGAATCTGTCATTTTTATACGATTGTTCATTGAGTTTTCTAATTTTGGCGCCAATACATTGGACAATATTTTGCTATATTAAAATGGAGTGGGGTGATAAAGAGAACCGAATCGCTGTGACTGCATTACACAAAGTTGGTATGGAGCCAAATGCAATTTTTAAAACTCTCCATACGCTTGGTATTAGTCAAATGTTTGTGTACCGGGCTATTAATAGGTACAATGAGACCTCCTCTGTTTGTGACAGAAAAAGATCTGGCCGTCCACGAAGTGTTCGTACGAAAAAGGTGGTCAAAGCAGTAAGGGAAAGAATTCAAAGAAATCCTGTCCGAAAGCAAAAGATTTTATCTCAGGAGATGAAGATAGCACCCAGAACCATGTCGCGTATTTCAAAAGATGACTTAGGACTTGCAGCCTATGACGCACTGGTAATTTTTTAACTGATAATTTAAAAAAGAAGGTGCTAAAATCGAAACAACTACTGAAGCGGTACGCAACGGGAGGTCACAGAAAATTTTGTTTACGGATGAGAAAATCTTTACAATTGAGCAACATTTTAACAAACAAAATGACCGTATTTATGCTCAAAGCTCTAAGGAAGCTTCTCAATTAGTCGACAGAGTGCAACGTGGGCATTATCCGACTTCAGTGATGGTTTGGTGGGGTGTTAGCTATGAAGGAGTGACTGAGCCATATTTTTGTGAAAAAGGTATCAAAACATCGGCACAAGTGTATCAAGATACCATTCTTGAGAAGGTAGTTAAGCCCCTTAACAACACCATGTTCAATAACTAAGTATGGTCCTTCCAACAAGACTCGGCGCCGGGTCATAAAGCTCGGTCCACGCAGTCTTGGTTGGAAGTGAACGTTTCGGACTTCATCAGAGCTGAAGACTGGCCGTCGTCTAGTCCCGATCTTAATCCGCTGGATTATGATTTATGGTCAGTTTTAGAGAGTACGGCTTGCTCTAAACGCCATGATAATTTGGAGTCCCTAAAACAATCCATACGATTGGCAGTGAAGAATTTTCCCATGGAAAGAGTGCGTGCTTCTATTGATAACTGGCCTCAACGTTTAAAGGACTGTATTGCAGCCAATGGAGACCACTTCGAATAAGCTTTTTATATTTTAAATTGTTTTATATTTATGTATTAAACTAACACACTGTAAAAGTAATAAATATTATTTGCAATAAAAAAAATTTTTTTTTCTTTGTGACAAAATTTATGCCAAGACTAGGTATATATATATATATATATACAAAGTCAAGGGAGATAAGTGTTGAGATGACTCTACGCTATTTACACATACACACACATTACACATTGGTTATGTTACACAATGGTTATAGTTTGACTCTGGCAGTCTATTTATTTGGAAGAAATAAGGGCGTTTACCGTGGTTCAAGTGTTATTATTGACATGCGGGCATACATTTCGTCCCTACATAATTATATCGCGGCTTGTGCATCGCACTTTTATCAATTGTAATTTCATCACTATATACATGTATAACTTTTTACGTGTTTTGCGAATTTGATCTTTATTAACTACTAGAACTGTCAATGTCAAAACGGGCCTTTTATTTTATGACAAATTTAGACCTGTCAACAAGTACTAGGTACTTGATAAAATAAAAAATGGTGTACAGATCTAAAGTCTACAAGGCTTACAAAGTCCTCATATTTACAAAATATAAAAGAATCTATCAGAAGGATTAATAAAATATAAAAACCTATTCCAATCAAGTGATATGGTTGCCATCGAGGTAAACCCCCAAGTAGCCCGCGATGTATTGCAGTGAGGTATCCTTCAGCATGTGCCTGCGTGTCTATTAGCATGCATTTGTTATAAATGGAGGTGACGTCGAGGTAGCGAGCTACACCGCGACCGCGAGGTATCACAGTGAGGCATCTTCGGCATGTAATTAATTTTTTCTTTTTCTTTTAAGAAAACGTTGACCCACACTAGGAATTTCTCCTGTATCGTGGGTGCGTTTACAAACATTTAAACTCACATACACAAACAGCCAGACCCGGAACAACTACTTGTAGGCCATACAAATATTTGTCCCGTGCGGGAATCGAACCCGCGACACGCAGCGCAGCAGTCAATCGCTTAAACACTGCGCCAACCATGCCGTCAAATTCTAGACACTTAAGAGAGCTAGGGTACTCTTAAAAGGATTAACCAATTTTCCCGTAAGTGCACAGTGTATTAAAAACCCTTTTCTTCCTCTTCCGCAGTAATGTCAAAATTCGGCGTCCGCGTTGATGCAGCAGTCTCTGCATTAGGAGGCGGCGCTGGCGCAGCTCTAGACGAAAACGACTTCATCGACGCCAGCAGACTGGTCTACGACGCCGTCAGGGAGATCAGACGAGCTGTGTTGATGAATAGGGTGAGCTTTGTATAGGTTTTACGAGAGATTTAACGGATTTTTTGTAGGAAGAGAGTGCGCACGTCCGCTCGGGGCGGCGGTTGGGAGGTAACTGATTAGCTGGCTGTTTGGTGAGTTTAGTTAGATTAAAAAGTTGGTGATATTTCTAGCTATTCTATCAACCGGCGTACTGCTTGAATTGATGTCTGTTACAGACTTTGTTTAGTGTCCGGTCTGTCTCGTATAGTAAATTATCTATATTATAAAAATTAATCCCTATTTCCCTTGGTCACGCCATAACTTGAGAACGACTTTACCGATTTCATCCATCTTTTTTTAAAAGTTTTCTTATTCTCTGTAGAAGGATCTTACGGAAAAAAAAATTAAGAAAGTTGCGCAGAAAATTTTAGAATTACGCTGAAACGAATGAGTAGACCATGATCTGGAGAAGGACAGGCTACTTTTCATCCTGGATCGCAGACGAAGTCGCGGGCAACAGCTAGTTTATAAATCAGTATACACAGTGTTCCGGACGATATACATAAACTTCGACCAGATGTTCAGACCATGCAAATAAGCATTTTTCACTATGGACACATTAACGTAAATCACCCGATATGCAAGCCTCTTTATCTCTTTATCCGAAGCATTTGGTAGATTTATCATTTTAATTGCACTAAGCGGCAACGTAGGTCAAATTAAGACCCTTTCTTACTGCATAGCTCAATTAAATTTCATTAAATGAAATTACAAATATCTTGGTGACGAAGCCTTCTAAAGTACTACTTCCTTTGTTAGATTTGATTTGTAAAAGCTATAGAAGCGTTTGACAAAGCTTATGGATAACTAAGACACTTTCTTACTGCATAGCTTAATTAAATTTCATTAAATGAAATTACAAATATCTTGGTGACGAAGCCTTCTAAAGTACTACTTCCTTTGTTAGATTTGATTTGTAAAAGCTATAGAAGCGTTTGCCAAAGTTTATGGATAACGTGAAGAACACGGTGTATATTATAAACAATTCATGGTACTGGTTGCCACTTAACTCAAATCAAATCTACCCTTATCGCGATTATTTCAGCCGAAAGATGTCCACTGCAAGAAATTGATGACTTCGAGTCAAATTAGGAGAGGGTCTGTGATCTGGCAAAGGCCGAGCGAATACTTAGAATGAAAATACAGATACTTAACGTACTTCTACTTAATTAGGATGAGGAGGAACTGGACCCTGAGGACGTGGAACTAGACGAGCACTACACCCTGGAGACGCGCAGCAAATGTGAGAGCAACCCACAACTTCAGCTAAATTGGTTGCTTCCGGTTGCCCGAATGTCTTTTCCGTTTTAATGTGGTTGCTAATCTCATGTCATCTAGGTTGTTGTTTTAATTGTGAATGTGATTTGGTTGCTAATTTTATTGCTGAGCCATACTGAAATCAGTGAAATAGATAATGTAAGAAATGATTCTTATTTACGTCAAGAAAAAAATTAAAATAAAATTACATAGAACAAAAAATATTCTTTTTGGGGAAAATATTTGTCACAGCCGCGCAAAAATGTTATTGCTCAGCATAATGCTGTGTCACAGTGACAGCTATAAATCTGAATTTGGTGTGGGCCAGCTAATAATTTCGTAATAGGATATGTTTTAATAGATGGCTTCTAATAAGAGAAACTGTTGGTTGTGTTTATGTCCATTTTCAGTGTCATTTTAATATGGTCTTAACGATGTGAAATGAAAGCAACCATACAACCACATGGTTACTGGCAACCTTGCGCTTCGCAGTTGTTGTTTCAAGGATTATGACTATGACAAAGCTTGGTTGCTAGCAACCAAATGCTTTGTGTTATGTTTGCTTTTGGTTCATATATTTACAGGTTTTTTTTGTGTTCGTTGCTAGTTAATATAATTTAGAGTGTTCAACGGTTTTGTATATTTCTAAACGATTTACGCTGATTTTATGCTAACGAATGAAAGGAGATCAGTCATATTGAGCGCAAATTCCAAAACAGCCGGCCGACGAAAAAAAAGTATTATAAGCTCGAGGAAAATCAATCAAAACAAAAGTCATTTATTCAAATTAGGCTGAGAATCAGCACTTTTCGAACGTCAAAATTACAAAAGACAGTCCCCCAAAAACGCCCGCCCTTCACCACTTCCTAGTGCTATCGCTGGGAAGAAGAAGTGGCGCAACAAACTCCCCAGCAGCACAGCTGTCTGTTCAGTTAGAAAAATACTTGATGCTTGATTGTATACAACACTAGGTGTTAAGTAATTAACATTACAAGACACAGAACATAAAAATAAATTATTTGCCATATGTCAGCTAGCCACGCCAATATACCAACAAATACAATAAAAACTATACGTACTCAAGCTAAAAAACAATTATTTAAAATTAAAATGTAAATAAAAACTTACTACCTAAATAAAAGCCTCCAGGCATAAAGGGCGTGACAGCTTACATATTTATGCATTGCTGGGTTCTGTTCACATAGCTGTCACTGGAAGTCACAAATGATAAACTGGGACCATCGAAGCAAAATAAATAAATAAGTTAATACCGCTGGAAGTCCTCTTAATACCGCTGGAAGTCCTCTTTATAATTTTTTACTATTGCGCCAAATATCTACGACCATTCCTTCACCTGTTTATAAAAGTTGGAAAATCAGCGATCAAGTTTTAGCGACTTTGTGTTTGGACCCAACTTTGTATGAAACGTGACTGATCTCCTTTAGTAACGTCACTCTAAATTGTTTTAAATGCTCGTGGTTTCATGTTTTAATGTCATTTGTCCCATCATTCATTTGTGTTTAAATGTAGAAAGGATTTTGTTTAAAAATGACCTTAAAGAAGTGTATGTTTAATTGTTTTACTAAGCGAGAATACAACGTTGAAAATTTTGGAACACAGTGTTTCTCTGTTTGAGCAAATATCTTAAAATGACAAAGTAAGCTAAGTTTATGAGTTTGTCCAGCAATACTATTTGATCGACAAATCTTAGCATGGCGGCTGAACGAAATCTCATAAATATCTGTCGAAATGTCAAGTGAATACGAATCAATTGATAGTTTTCAAAACTGATTTCAATAATATATACACACTAACATCCCACAATCTCGCATAAGTAATCCTACTACATGAACATCAAAAGTTACTAAACAAAATCCTATTTACCCGCATGCTACATGTGTATGTTTGTTTGCATGTTCCGTCACTAACGCAGACCAGCGAGGATTTGGATACCGATACCGAGTTCGAACCCGTTGAGGATATGACCATGGAGACTAGGAGCCGATGTGAGTAACGATAGGGTAACGAGGTGGTGGGGTTAAAGTGCGCAAATGTTTATTAAATAGCGTTATGTTACTAGTTGTAAGAAGTAAGTTCGTAGTGTTGAGGTCATGACTATAAAGAATAGAAGCCGATGTGACTTAAATTATAAGTGGTGAAGGTAAAAGTGCCCAAATATTGATTAAATTGCGTGTATTACTAGTTTAAAGCAGTAGAGTAAGGGTCAATGTGAGTAACGCAAGGGTAACTAAGTAGGTAATGTAGTAAAAGTTCGCAAATAACTTGTTGAAAGAAGTAGAGGTCAAACCCGTTAAAGATATAACCACGGGGACTAGATGTGAGTAACGTTAGGGTAAATTGAGTGAGGAGGGTAAAAATGCGCAAATGTTAAAAAGAAAGAAAAAAAAGTTTAGTATTTCCCACAGCACCGTAGGCAAGGAAAACATTTGAACAACACTAAAATATGGGTTTTGAAAGTGCCGTGTCACTAGCTAAGTGAAAGAGCGCAAGAGGTTATGTAAGTAACATAAGGAGTGGTAGGGTAAAAGTGAGCAAATTGTAATAGCGTTTCGAACTTTGAACGTTAATATCTCGGAAACGTGACACTTTACTGGGTTTGTTTTTATTGTATTTTCCGTTTGCATTTATGTCAGCTATCGATTTATATAGGTTTCATGCGTGGCAGCCATTTTGAAAAAAAAATCGAGTCAGTTGGTATAAATATAAATATAAATATAAATATGAAATGGTATGCCACGGATCTTCAAACGCCTTTAATATGAAAGGGTAAAACTGCGCAAATAAGTTAGGATAGATGTATGTCGCAGGGTAATTTATTATGGTAGCAGGGTAAACTATTTATTTTACCATCTATGTACACACATATATAAACAGACAAGAAAAATAGGTACAGAGGTGATGCTTATTTCATAAGAAATCTCTTCCAGCATACCTGCGATAGGACAGTAGATAGAGATATGTAGACAGCGTTTGAAAGAGTAAAGGAAACAAAAAAATATTTTTTTTTTAACTATATTTTTTTCTATTGTATTTTTTTTGAGATTTGTACTATTTTTGGTAGTCTTATCCACATGCGTCTAACGTACAGCCCACTTTAGGGATATAGCATGGGTAAATGTTCATAATCATCATCTTTATGTTTTATTTAAAACTAGATCTGGATGCTTCCGCTTGCTTATTTTCATTAAAATAATTTCCATTATACCTAGACTTGAATTTTTAATCGTAGATAATTATCAAGTTTTGGAAAAGCAGGCCAAGCTACCCGAAACTGTCAAATTTTCCCAATCAACCTTGAACCTTTATGCTTTAGCGATAAAGTTGAAAATCTATTAAAGAAATTTGACAGATTGTAGTAGCTTGTTGTGCTAGCGTTTGTACATTCCAATAAATCTATCAACTCAGCCTATCGCAGTCCACTGCTGGACATAGGCCTCTCCCAGGCTGCGCCACAACACTCTGCAATACATTCCATTGCAACCAGAATGTTGTCTTGACTTTTTTACTTCAAATGTTACACAAAAATCACCTTAGATTATACGGCTGACTTTTTTTACCGTCTGAACAAAAACAGGGTATAAAAGTAAAGAACGGAGTAGAAGCCAGCTCAGAAAATACTGGTTTAAAAAAAAAGAACTTTTTTTTTTCATTCAATACTTTGATTGAAGCTATCGGCCGGCTTCAATCAAAGGATTGAATGTCGCTACGATTTCAATGATAATTTCCGAGCATAGAGAAGGGTGCCTTTACGTTGAATTTTTATGTTAATTGTCGATTTATTTATTTATTTAATCTTTTCGCACACAAGAAAGGTACAAAGGCGGACTGGTAGAGTATGCTAAATGCCTTAAGCATTCTCTACCAGTCAACCAAGGGTGGTGAAGAGATAAGATGGCAGGAGCTTTGGTTGAGCCGAACAATGATAAAAAAAAAACTATTGAATTATAAATAAAAACGTACACAAATACATAAATAGTTTAAAAAAACTATAATACACATACATACTATTTACTTATTCGTTGTTATTCGTGAAAAAAAAAAATATATCTGTGCCATAGGCTACTACTCCGTTCACCTTTTATATAAATATCCTGTTATTGTCCAGACGGCTAAAAAAAGTCAGCCTGTATAGCTCCAGTCTTCTTCTTCATAGCGCGTCCATGGCAAAAATATGTTTTTTTCTTTTCTTAAATTAGTTTGGCCCAAAATTCAGCAACGCGACGCAGCCATTAGGTCCTCACGTGCAGGTGACAGGGCATGCGGTGCAAGATGGGAGGTGAACGTAGATAGTTGAGTTAGTGGAAATACAGGAAAATTATCTAAGATTCTAAATTCAAGTCTAGCTAGAGAGTCCACTGCAGTGTTGCCAGTTATTTTAATACTTGTTTAAATTATGTTTGCAGCGAGCGCTCACACCGGAGAACATGGAGTCGATGAGTATCCAGATATTAGTGGCATTACAAATGCTAGGGTAAGTAATATTTATTATTTTGAACTTGATGGTAACTAAAATAACCTGAACGCGGGATATATTCTGCGGCCTTCATCAACACCTGCCTAGCCTTTTCCCAACTATGTTGGGGTCAGCTTCCAGTCTAACCAGATGCAGCTGAATACCATTATTTACATGGAGCGACTGCCTATCTGACCTCCACAGCCCAGTTACTGGGTAATACGATACCCCTTGGTAAGACTGGCTGTCAGACTTTCGGGCTTCTGACGACCCGTAACGACTGTCAAAGATCCACGAATGACAAAGATAAAGATATTTTATTTTGCAAATATGGGTAAAGTACATGGTGTTTTAAGGCAATAGGTTCAGCCATATTTTACCAGTAGGCATGCAAAAATTACAGAAATAAGAACTAATCCACTAAACTATAACTAAATACTAAACTTTAATAAACAAACAGAACAAGTAACAACACAAAACCAAACATAATTCTTATTTATGACATTTGCATTCTATTATTTAAATTATAGTATACATTAGCTTTACATAAATAAAGTGAAAAACTAAAGTCACCCTTGCATCTTACAGGAAGCCATGCGGAAGATGACAGAGGAAGACAAACGCAAGATCCTGCAGCAAGTGGAGCTGTTCCGTCGTGAGAAGATGACGTTCGACAACGAGGTGGCGAAGTGGGACGACGCGGGCAACGACATCATCATGCTGGCTAAACACATGTGCATGATCATGCTGGAGATGACGGACTTCACCAGGTAATAATAATAATAATAATTTTTTATCCTTTTGTTTATAAAAATATTTAAAAATGTAATTTGTAAGTATTTAAATGAAATAAAGGAGATAATAATAATTTTTATTTCAAGCAACAAGACTCATAGTGTTACTAACAATATACTTACAAACTATGTTAGTAATACACTTACAAAACAAAAGCAAAAACAGAAAAACAGATTGTGACTTCACTGCTGCACGGTGACAGGCCCAGCCGAAACCCTGCAGCAGCGGTTCACAAACGCACAATCAAGCCGGCTCGTTGTCATAGGCAGGGTGCTGGAGGCGCTGCCCCGCACCCATAGGCAGGGTGCTGGAGGCGCTGCCCCGCACCCATAGGCAGGGTGCTGGAGGCGCTGCCCCGCACCCATAGGCAGGGTGCTGGAGGCGCTGCCCCGCACCCATAGGCAGGGTGCTGGAGGCGCTGCCCCGCACCCATAGGCAGGGTGCTGGAGGCGCTGCCCCGCACCCATAGGCAGGGTGCTGGAGGCGCTGCCCCGCACCCATAGGCAGGGTGCTGGAGGCGCTGCCCCGCACCCATAGGCAGGGTGCTGGAGGCGCTGCCCCGCACCCATAGGCAGGGTGCTGGAGGCGCTGCCCCGCACCCATAGGCAGGGTGCTGGAGGCGCTGCCCCGCACCCATAGGCAGGGTGCTGGAGGCGCTGCCCCGCACCCATAGGCAGGGTGCTGGAGGCGCTGCCCCGCACCCATAGGCAGGGTGCTGGAGGCGCTGCCCCGCACCCATAGGCAGGGTGCTGGAGGCGCTGCCCCGCACCCATAGGCAGGGTGCTGGAGGCGCTGCCCCGCACCCATAGGCAGGGTGCTGGAGGCGCTGCCCCGCACCCATAGGACCGAGGATGCGCACCGCTTCCGCATCACGGTGTAAAAACAGTCCACGTGAGCTTCAGCGAACATCCCTGATGCGCTGCAGTACCGGGGCAACCCCATCAACACCCTGAATGCATTATTATATTGGATGCGAAGGGTGATAATAAGAACCAAAAAAAAAAAAAAAAAAAATCGGAAGATATGTCTGATTTGACAGATGTCAGGAGAGCGCGCCAACGACTGGACCACAGATAACATTTGTTTTTTTTCATGATGAAGGCTTTCGTCTTTAAATAATGTTATTAGCGAGTTGTGCACGAGTGCAAACTGTGAAATGATATATTTTACCAACTATGTTGGGGTCGGAGTCCAGTCTAACACTCCCAGAGCTCTATCATAGCTCACAGAATAAGCAAGCTGAAGTGGCAATGGGCCAGCCATATTAGTCGTAGAACCGATGACTGTTGGGGTAGACCTGTTCTTAAGTGGAGACCGCAAATCGTTAAACGTAATGTCTCCCTCAGGCTAGGTGGACCGAAGATCTTCGCAGGGTGATGGTAGAAGCTGGATGAGTTGCCGAGAATCGGGGATAAACGGCGTGCAATTGGATTGGCCTATGTCCAGCAGTGGACTGTTGTATGCATCAGCCAGAGGCAGAGATAATACTATAAAATAAACGTCCAGAACTAAACTTCGTATTCTGTCCACAGAGGTCGTGGGCCGCTGAAGACCACGATGGATGTCATCAACGCAGCCAAGAAGATCTCAGAGGCTGGCACCAAGCTTGATAAACTTACCAGGGAGATTGCAGAGCAGGTGAGAGATTATCTCAGCGTCCTTTTTTTTTAGCTGTCTTCAAAAAAGGAGGGAATTTCAGAGCAGCGCAGCATAGCTATTCACAACCGTTCGACAGGCTATCTAAAATGACTCATTTCGATACCCTGCTTTACCTTGCCCCCGACAGCAAACAGCTGTCGGAAGAATAGCGGTGTCTATTTGAATTAAACTGACAAAATTTTCGGATCTTGGTTTTGTGAACAGCGCGTTTAGAGGAATAGAATAGAATAATAATAATCGTTTATTGACATAATAGGTTACAAAAACTGATTTAAAACCTCTGACTCCTGAACTAGGTGTACCTGTATGTCAGGAGTCAGCGCCCTCTCCCATTTTATTTGGCTTAGTTACTAATGTCAGTATAGGAATAGATAAACCTGTGTGCTATAAAATACAATTTTAAAAAAGAATAGATCTTTATTTGTACAGAAAGTAGGTACAAGTTACAGATGTTATGTTTAAAATGATCCTTTTACTAACTACCCTAAGGCACGCAAACAGTTTTAGCTATAATATTAAAGGCTAATTAATATATAATATTAACACATTCAATTAAATAAATATGAGTTTGCCATGTCAAGATGAAATTCAGTACATAATTTGAAAATAGGCAACACAATACACAATGTCAAGTTTAATAAAATGGGATTATATAATTTGTCAACTTCAGGGTCAATACAGTTAAATTCGAAAATATAAATGATTTAATACAAGTCAGGAATACAGATATGTCATAATTATCAATATAAATAGGTCATCAAATTAGTTAAATAGGACTCCTACGGTAAGGGTGCGTCCACATCTGGCGAATGTGCAGCTCGCGAGCCGTTTGCGAGCTGCCCGCGAGCTGCGCGCGTGCATTTTTGTTCGTGCGCCGTTCCTGCGCCGCCCGCGCGCGACCTAAGCGCTGTACGCGATCAGCGCGCGGGCGGCGCGCTAGCGGCTCGCGTCTTCCGTCTTAAACGGAACTGTAAGTGTGTACTTTATACGAGCCTTGCATGAGTTGCGCTAAAGAGGCGCACCAAACCATTGCCGTGACTGCACGCGCGCAGCTCGCAAACGGCTCGCGAGCTGCACATTCGCGGCACATTCGCCAGATGTAGACGCACCCTAACATTGATTGACGTTCGATTCGGCACGGAAGCGTATCGAATAGTTGTGAATTTAGAGTCCGGATTTGTGTTCGGTGTAAAACAATAGGCTCGCGCTTGTTTACTTGTAAAGTCCTATGTAACAAAAGTTTGCGGTCGCGGGATCTCCGTCAGGAACTCGTTCCTTACGCGATACTCGCACACACACACTCGTATATAGTAGAGAGAGAGAGAGATAGAGACTCGCATGGAGGCGGCATAACGCTTTTTCGTTACGGAACCATTTGTACCAGTCAACTCCTACCGCATGCCGCGTTAAGGAGCTTCGTTCCAAAAGGGCGAACCTATTGTTTTCTGGCGTACTCAGAGACGTCACTTAACATTAATTTCATTTAACTTCAATTGATCAGAACATGTTAATATAATTGAAATGTCCTCAATCTGTCACACAACTGTGTGGGACACAGGTCTCCTCTCTGTGAGACGGAGTAGGCCATAATCCACCAGGCAAGCCGGCAGGTACGGGTTGGTGGGTGACACGTCTTCAAATATCTGGTTCTAGAACATGCCGGTTTCCTCACGATGTTTTCCTTCACCGTTTTGAGAGCAGTGGTGATGAAATAATTTACACAAAGTAAAGTGCCTGCTGGGTTCGAACCTGCAACCTGTAACTCGTAAGTCGTGATCGCTACCACTGGGCCATCACTGCTCACCTACCAACACATTGTCTTAATTAATTAATCCGGTAATGTAATTATTTATTTCTAGTGCCCGGAATCGTCAACGAAGCAAGATCTTCTCGCGTACCTGCAGCGTATCGCTCTGTACTGCCATCAGATACAGATCACCAGCAAGGTGAAGGCCGACGTGCAGAACATATCCGGCGAGCTCATCGTCAGCGGGGTGAGTTGATTTAACTGACCGGTGTGTGTCCGGCACTGTCCGGTGGTGTCCGGGAGTGTATCAGCGCATCGCTCTGTACTGCCATCAGATACAGATCACCACTACCACCAGAGAGCTGTAGGCCCACGGTCCGCACCGACAAAAATATAGCGGCGGGATTTTATCGCGCACTGGATTTTCAACTCTCTGTGCCGAGCATTGAGAATCCAAGAAGGCGCATCCCAGCTCGTCAAAAAAACAGTGTTGAATTTTCAACTTTCGGTGTTGAGCCGAGCTTTGAGAATCCAGTGCGCGGAAAAACATGCCCGTGCGGAATTACGCTTAGACGACATCCAGTTTGTTTCCGGTTCGTTACAGCATGGTCTAGTTCCTAGCTGGCAGCGTCCGGTTCTGTCCCGCACTGTCCGGTTCATAAAAAACCAACCTCTTCCATGTCTTCGTATCCAGTTCGTACATCCGGGATGGTGTCCGAAACTACCCGGATCCTACCGTACGTTGTCCGACTCGTATATTTTTATGACGTTAAGTTGAATTTTCTTCAGAACAACACGGAAATGCAGTCTCAAACGAGCGGGGGGTTGATAGTAACAGGGGTGAGTTATATGTCCGGGATGGTTACGGTTCTTGTCCGGTTGAAGTTTTCCGATTGGTCATATTATTGAAAGCAAGATGTAGAAGTATTCCGAACGATATACATAAACCAGACCAGAAGGCCAATTCTCGTAATTTAAAACGGTCAAAATCTAGTCCCAGTCTCATCTCAGCGACAAACAAATGTCAAAAACTTGTCAAAATGTAGGGAAATTAGAGGTATTTTTGACAGATTGAGGCTGAGATCAGACTGTGAACGTGCTTAAAATTTACGAGAATTACCCCTCAGACCATGGAAATAAGCATTTTTCATTATGGACACATTAATGAATTCTTAGTTTTTATTAATTTTCATACAAACTAAACACCTTGACGTAAATCACCCGATATGCAAGCCTCTTTATCTCTGTATCCGAAGCATTTGATAGATTTATCATTTTAATTACACTAAGCGGCAACATAGGCCAAATTAAGACCCTTTCTTACTGCATAGCTCAATTAATTTTCATTAAATGAAATTACAAATATCTTTGTAACGAAGCCTTTTTAAGTACTACTTCCTGTGTTAGATTTGATTTGTAAAAGCTATAGAAGCGTTTGACAAAGCTTATGGATAACGTGAAGAACATGGTGTGTAGAATAAATAAAAGAAATAGTCAGTCCTATACGAGGCCAAAAGGCTCCATCTCAGCATGATGCAGTGACATTTAAAAATGCCGCAGCACTGGTATTTCGATACGGCCCGCTGTGATCTCGGCAGTATATTGAAGTTTTTTGGAGACAATACGTGTTCGGGAAATGCGTCTGTCTCATCTTGATATTGTATATAAAGTCTATTCAATTCAAATTGATGTTTTTTCAAGTTAAACAAATGTCAACTTTATGTAAATGGTAATTAAGTTGATTTCAGAGTGACTAGCTCTATTGAAAAATTTATAAAATGTTTTGAAGTTGTAGTGTAAACTGAACTTTATTGTGTAGGAATTAAAGTTATTTTCTCCATAAACATATTTGTTTAATTTTTTGGCAAATAAATCGCGAGTTTATTATATGCTTTGTCTTGAATCAACTGCCATTTTTGTCAGAGTTGTATTTTGATGTCCTGTGGTTGGATTGTCTGACGGTTTCTGGGTGCGTTCAAATTGTTTTGTTTATGTCTCGAGTTGTGAGGGAGGCAGGGTTTCGTTAAAAGCTCCATATTTTGGCTTAAAGGGGATGGGGGGGATTGGCTACAAGATGCTTTGTAAATGTCCAATGTCCGTTTCTTTTCCAGCCTAAAAATGTTATTTCTGTATTCTCGTCTGTTGTATTTTTATACACGTGTGTTTTGCGTCGGGTTGATGTCTCGTCCTTCGATACTTGCATTATCTATACAAGATAAAATTAAATTAGCTAGCGAAACCCCGCAGATGTGGTGGCAATCGATAATTAAACATGAAAAAAAAAATTTGATGACATTTTATATCAGCAAAATTTTTGTTTTTTTGTTTTTATTATGTTTAGATACGGTGTTGAGGAGTTTCGCTAGCTAATTTAATTTGAACCTGTCTAAATAACACAAAGTCGGGTTAGCTACACCATTTATAACTCAAGAACGGCTGGACCGATTTTTGATTTGTCTCCGCCCTGAGTAACAGACTAATATTAAAAATGTGAAAAATTCACGAAAAAAAAAAATTTATTTCTCATACATTCGTACGTAGGTTGCCGAGCAACTTTTTTGTCTCTGACGCTGTCTCCTCGCCGAGATTGGGGCGAGATGCGCATACGGGAGCGACAGCAACGCTACTTTTTTTTTGTTAAATCTTCGGTTGAACGGTAACTGGCTAGCCGGCAACTTTTTTGTCGCCGTGCGCGCACTTGCATTGCAAGAAATAGACGGGCGCCAGTTGCGTCCAAACCCGCGGACAAAACAGTCTCCCGGCTGTCGCGTCGCTACACGCGCGCACTGTCATACAAACCCGTAGACTTGATGTGAGAGACAATTTAGTTGCGGAGACAAATTTGGTCGTGGGCGGTAGTTAGGCGGTACAGTCACGAGCACCAATATGTCAACACTTGGCAACTTTCAATTGCGATTTTTTCGTGAAATAACGAATGCAACGTTGAAATACGACACATTACATAAACCTATGGGTTGGAAAATGCTATGTTCGTAACAACATACAATTTCATTTAAAAATAACGGAGAAAATCGCTTTTGAATAAAGCCGAGTGTATACATACTTTTGCTCGTGACTGTACGAAGCTTGCTACTTTGAGAATATTGTGTATAAGGGCTGAATTCAACGCCAGATAATTTTATCCGAGGAATCATTTTGAATTGTTGACATTTCTTCAATACAAACAGTCGGGCGTCAATTTTATTCCACGAATAAAAATTATCTGTCGATTGAAAAATCAGCCGACTGATGTTATTATTTGTTTGTTTATTATTTCTTTATCCTGAGGCCTGAGTCCCAGCTGTGGGAACATTACAGGCTGATTATGAATTTCAAATACTAATCAATTTCTCCACAAATATTTCAGCTGGACAGCGCCACATCCCTCATCCAAGCGGCTAAGAATCTAATGAATGCTGTGGTTCTGACCGTGAAGGCATCATACGTCGCCTCAACGAAGTACACGCGACAGGGGACCATTGCTGTAAGTTGAACTTTGTAATTTCACAATTAGAAAGGATTTAAACAGACATAAACTATACCCTGTCCATTAGGTAAACCATTTTTTGACAGATGTAACTAGTGATTGCAGCAACACACGATACATTGATTGATACTCGTACGGTATTATAATGTCTGTAAAAAGCCATAAATAATACATTTCAATAAGATAAGGCATTTTATATATTTGTTTTATTACGCATTTTAAAGTTAACTTTTTACGTAATCTGGAAGATGTACGTTCTTAGACAGGTGTCAAAAAAACGGTAAACCTAATGGACAGGGTATAAATAGACATAAACTAATTTAATAATAAACGACAGTGATTTTCTCTGGTGAAATTAACACTAAACCAAAACCAATGAGTCTGTTTTTGAGGTCCTCAGATGAACCCGAAATAGTTATTGATTCGAAAAGGGGTATCTTGTGTACTGAGTGTTCAGAAACATAATTTATTTAATTATACAAGTAACAATGGACTCAAAACAAGAGAGCAGTGTTGGCCTTACGAGTTGTAGGTCGTGGGTTCGTACCCAGGCAGGCGCTTTACTTTGTGCAAACAATTTCATCACCACTGCCCTCAAAACGGTGAAGGAAAACATCGTGAGGAAACCGGCATGACCTAGAACCAAAAATTCGATGACACACATTTACCAACCCGCACTGGGCCCGCGTGGTGGATTACGGCCCACTCCCTCTCACAGAGAGGAGGCCTGTGTCCCAGCAGTGGGAACATTAAAGGGTGATTATATGTTTACTATTATAATTATAAGCAACAGCGTACTAACTATTACAAGCATCGAATTACGATTGTTTTTTACTGCGAATGGTTTAAGTATGTCCAAAAATGGGACATAAAGTTTATACATTTAAATTCATTATACAGATGAAGGCAGACCCAACGACTCAATAGCTAATTCAGAAGCGCTATACTAACTATAATTATGGAATAATCAACGCAAGTAAATAACAAATTAATACAATAAAAATATTAGTTAAAATACCAATATTAATCAAGCATGAGTATGCAGAAATATAACATATATACATGCAAACGTTGATTCGAGTACGACCCAGTAAACGCTTCTTAAACATATATGCTTATATACAACTGACATATAAAAGCACTATAGTAAATTAAAAGATTGGCTTGCAACTGTCATAAAAGTTGAATTTTAACCGACTTTCAAGAAGACGGAACTGTATTCGACTGTAATTTTTTGAGACTAGATTATTTTTCACAACATCCTGTATATCAAAATTTAAGCATGACTATTAAAAATATACATTTTGAAAACAACGCCCTGTAGTTTTTACAAATGCTTGAAGATCCGTATTGAGAAAAATGTAGCTTGGATATGTGCTTACCCTGGCGTTTGATAAGCAGATATATAATATGAGAGTGGCTTGTGGAAAAGTGATGATTATGTATCATAAGTATCAAAGTGGCTTGAAAGCGCCCCGCGTAGTTAAGCTAAGCTTAAACTAAGTACACTATTGTTCACAAAAGACGCGTCCGGTGACATTTACAATTATTTAAGTCAAAGTCAAATTATTTATTTCAAATAGACACATGAAAGGCACTTTTGAACGTCAAAATTCGAGAAAATCTGATTTGACCCGCATAAGTTTCAATCCCGTGGATTTATCGGGATAAAAAGTATCCTATGTGTTAACCCTGGTTATAAACTATTTTTGTTTCAAATTTCATCCAAATCTGTTCAGTAGTTTTTGCGTAAAAGAGGAAGAAACATCCATCCATCCATCTATACATCCATCCATCCATCCATCCATCCATCCATCCAACCATCCATCCAACCATCTAACCATCCATCCATCTATCCAACCATCCAAACATCCAAACATCCATCCATCCATCTATCCAACCATCCATCCATCCATCCATCCCTCCATACAAACTTTCGCGTTTATAATATTCGTAGGATACATCAGAATAACACATAGCCCATAGGATACTTTTTATCCCGATAAACCCCCGGGATTGAGACTTATGTGGGTAAAACCGCGGAGCGCAGCTAGTAAACTACAAGTACATTGATAAGATTTCGCGAACTCACACCACAAAAATATAGTTTTTTTTTTTTTTTTTAATGTTGCCCCCACACTAGGAATTTCTCCTGTATCGTGGGTGCGTTTACAAACATATAAACTCACATACACAAACAGCCAGACCCGGAACAACTACTTGTAGGTCATACAAATATTTGTTCCGTGCGGGAATCGAACCCGCGACACGCAGCGCAGCAGTAAATCGCTTAACCACTGCGCCAACCGTGCCGTCTACAATTAAACACTGTCAAATGTCACAGGACCCGTCTTACGTGAAACACACTATAGTACCGAGATGATTAATGAATACGTTGCTAATTTGTACCTCCGCTGTGCCGTGGACAGAACTATGTGAGTGTTAGAGCTGTTACATGTTAACTTAGATGTTTCGAGCTTATTTTTGTATCGTTGTTTATTTTATAGATATTTTTTTTTTCAAGTATCTTTGTATATCATGTTCATTTTCAGCATTTTTTCATCCAATATTCGGTATGTTCACACTTATATCCTTGATGGCGATTCATGAATTTTTTGTATCTTATTGGTAATTTTTACTCGATTTGGGATCGGGTGCCAGCTCTGGCCACACTACGCCGATACCCGCGCTGGACACGCGATGAGACCTTGTTTTTATTTGGCATCTCGCAGTTCAACCTACGATCAGCAACGCTTTGATTCTAATCTTCAACACTTTGATTTCCAATGATGTTTTAATAAAAGCACTTAGGTAGCGCTAAGAAACCCGCGAAATTCAAAATTTATTACGTTTTTTGCAATGTGCAGATCAGTGGCAGGTTGTATGTTAATCAAAATATGATAGAGGAGAGTTGTATTGATAATTCTAATAGTTATGATTCTGGAAATACGTAAGTGTTACGGCCGCGTATTATTTTGTAGCGGTATCTACAGCGCCACATGCGAACAACGCGTCATACTGACGTCACGCAAATCCTGCATCTCGCAAGCAGAGTTTACCGCGCAATTAGCATACATACAAACTTCCCGACATCAGTCGTTGGGCAATTGCCCGCCAGACACAACACCCGTCTGGTCGGAGGATCCTCCCTTTTCTATGGAGGAAGAGTGAACTTTACACCCTGTTCCTCATACCTGTATAATTTGTTGATCAACATTAAACCTGATATTGACATGAAAATTGCAAACAACGACAGAAAATTTTAATTTCGCGGGTGCCTTTGAGCGCTAGCCTTAAGTTGAGTGGCACAAATATTTTTTTCCACTTCACATTCACTTTCTTACTACAAACCAATAAAAAAACACTTTCATATTTTTTTAATGACTAGAATAGTTATGTAACAATCAGTGTGGTTCCTTAATATGGTAGTTGCCTGGGTAAAAAAAAATATTATTAAATTTAGTCCGTCAGTTAGATTATCGAAAAATAATGGACACGTTTTTTTTTCTTTGGTCAATCAAACAAAAAATGACAAAGATAAAGCGCGTCAAAATTTGGGAGTGGTGCGTCGTGACGTCACTTGCTTGCAAAAATGTCGAAAGCAAGTAACGTCACGCGGAACTTTAACGGGCGATATCTTCATCATTTTTTATATAATTGACAAAAGAAAAAATACGGGTTCAATATTTTTTGATAATATAACTAACGGACTAATTAGAATTTTTTAGGAAAATAGCCTATTGCATGCTCTTGTACCGCTTTAACACACTAAGTTTCTGAATAGACAATTTGAAGTTGAGAGAATTGGTCAAACTGCAATTTTGCAGTACTAAAAGGTCATGCTAGAGCATTTACTTGCAACAGAACATCGAGCATTCGTAGTTTCTTAATTAAATCGAACCGCACTTCGAACACGACACTCGATGTTTTGTTACAACCTGATTTTAAAAACCAACGAGCGTATTGGTGTAACATTTTAACAATGGACGCAAGGTAGGAAGATATGTTACAGGTAAATGCTCACTCACCGTAAGCATTACGTCGAACGCGTCAAGCATTCGTAGAAACGTTGCCACGTGCACGTGCCTGCGCACTGGATTTACAACTCTAGATGTTGAGACGAGCGTTGAGAATCTAACGGAGCGCATTCCAGCGCGTCCAAAAAACACACCGGCACCGATTCCCTTGTTCACAAACTAAACTAAAAAGTTCAGTGCGTCTTTTTCTTTCTATTTCATTAAGAAAAAACAGAAGATAGATATTAGTAGTCCTGTCAAATTAAGATGCTCCACAGACAAGTTTAGACGTGATTATAAAATTGGCTACTAAAAATACGTCAATTTACGTCAGGCGCTGACTTATTTGACAGGACCAAACTAATATTCATCTTCTGTCCTTTTCTTAATGAAATAGAAAGAAAAAGATGCACTGAACTTAAATTTAGTTTAGTTTATGAACATGAGAATCGGCGCCAGTTGTGGATTTTCAACTCTCGGCGCTAAGCAGTGCTTTGATAATCCAGTGCTCGGAAAAAAATGGCCGCCAGTAAAGTAAAGTAAAGTAGAAATTGACAAGTTAAACTTCAAAATTCTCAATTCTAAAACTAAGTGTACGTGTAGGCTTTATATAAGCCAATCGCACATTCAGCAATGCTAAGGGTTAGCGCATATTAAAGTTGTCAAAAAATAAAAGGCCCGTTTTGACATTTGAGAATGCGTTCTTGACACCTGTCAGTTTCATACAAACGAACACGTGTTTTGCAAATTTGTTCTTTATTAACTTCTAGAACTGTCAATGTCAAAACGGGCCTTTTATTTTTTGTCAACTTTACATATGCACCGGCCGCTGGGCGCCCTTAGGGCCTGTTTTTTGATCCGTAGTTAACTCAACCAATTGTTAAAAATAAAAACTAATGGTAAATTTTTTGCAAAATTTATTTTTTTATCAATTTTTAGTTTATCTAATGATATAATATCATTGTTAATATTCAAATAATTAACTATTAATTTAAAAAATTACCATTCAAAAACCCGGCCCTTAGAATGCATAATTATTAAACAGCCTGTATTCTAACTTAGTTTATCACATTTTTACTGATTTTTTTTTCTCCATTTTGTCATGGTGCATTATAATATTATTTTAATTGTTGGCTTTACTCGTCCTAAAAGCGTTTTGAAGTTTTTAAAACTAAACTTAAATTCTAATAACTAAAATGAGGTTTCGTCATATTACAAAAAAAAAACAATTAATTTTTTTTTTGTTCTTTATCAAAATCTATTCTTCCTTTCATTCAAACTGTGATGTCTTCCTATTCCACAGTCACCAATAGTAGTATGGCGCATGAAGGCCCCGGAGAAGAAGCCCTTGATCCGGCCAGAGAAGCCGGAGGAGGTGCGCGCCAAGGTCCGGCGCGGCAGCCAGAAGAAACAGCCCAGCCCTATACACGCGCTGGCAGAGTTCCAAAGTCCGGCTGAGAGTGTTTAGAGTAAGTGTCATAAACTACATACATTAAATACAAAACATAATCAGTTGATCCATACAATATGTCGAGTTATGCGAACATAAATCTATGGATCAACTGATTTTATTTTCACGATTTCACGTTTGGTCCCGTAGTTAAACTTGTTCATAATGATGAGTACAATGACCCCTTTTAAGGATTAAAATGATCATAAATTAACGGTGTAGACAACATTTCCCGGAACTAACGCACACCACCAGACACCCTAATTAGAATATTATGTTATAATAATCATAATACATACACTGAATTTTTATCACTATGTAGAAAACATTGTTTTTTTAATAAATTATTTATCCTGATTGTGGGAGAAAATTATGGTCACATTACAAATCTACGCATGCACACAGTCGCACTCGTGTAGGGGTCTAGCGTAACAGGTTCTTCATCCATTTTGGTTTGTTTTGAATGTACAGCGGAAGTGTGACAGGAGTTAACGTGGTTTTAATGATTTTTGGGATAAAAAATTTCCCATATTAAAAATTACAGAAATCGATTCAGTAAACGATTCTGAACAAACTATGTTCGTAATGTGCATTAATTCCGTTACACATTGTATACTTTATTGTACACCGGAAATTAGATAACAAAAAATATGATTATCTCTACAAGACATACAATATCCTTAATTTTTATGCCGATATCCCCACGGGATCGATACTTATGCGGGTGAAACCGCGGGGCGCTGCAAGTAATAACTTAGTGTAGTAGAAGCAAATGCGAAGCGCATATATTTTCTGGCTAACCTGTATTAAGAAGAAAGAAAGTTTATTTGGACACAGTTCGTGAAACACAAAATACAAGATAAAAATAATGTTTCAAACAACAATAATGCCTCACGGCTGCGCCAAAAAGGTTCATTTCAGCATTAATGCCAGACAGATATAAGGAATATCTGTCTGGCATTAATGCTGAAATGAACCTTTTGTGACATTTAATGACATACCTTTAGTGACATTCAATTTTAATTTATGACAGCATTCAATTTTTTTAACATTATTTAAATAAGCAAGTGCTGAGAATTTTCATTTTATCACAATAACTGACACTATTTATTTTTTCTCACTACACATGATTTATCAAGTTAACTAATCGACATTGTTTATTTGTGATTCATATAATATCTATATTAATTTATTGGTTTAATTATATTTCATGTTACTGTTTTACTACTTTTGTACGCCCTAGAGGCAAAGCATAGCGCCCTCAACGTATCAACAAATAAGAACTTTTAATGTACCTATGTTTTACAATGAAAATGCTGTCTGACGCTAGTTTTTTTAGCGAACCTTCAGGGACAGGACTACACAGGATAACCAAAAAATCTTTGCGCTTCGGTAATCTTCGTGTTTCCGAATTAACACGAATGTGCGGCAGTGCTTCTAAGTTTCATACTGCAGAGTTTTGAAGCAGTGCACCTACATCTTATTACGCGTTTGTGTGCAGTTGTCTCTCAATATACACTTTGTTTTTTTTACGTCAGCTATGATATAAGTTTTGAGTATGAATAGCATGGCTATAAGAGTAGGGGAAGAGCAAAGAGACGATGGATGGACTGTGTGAATGATGTTTAGAAAGTGGGTGACTATACAACGTGTTTTTATTTTTATATCCCATAACTCTAGGGGGTCATTGTCCTCATCATTATGAACAACTTTTACTATGGGACCAAACCTAAAAGCGCGAAAAAAAAACAGCTGTTTCCTACATTTATGTTCGTATAACTTGTCAAAATGTAGGCAACACCAGATTTTTGTTTGGCGATTTCGGGTTTGGTCCCATGGTAAAAGTTGTTCATAATGATGAGTGCAAAGACATCCTAGAGTTATGGGATATCAAAAAAAACATGTTGTATAGAGGTATGAAGAACAGGGTGTAAAGTTCACTCTTTCTCTATAGAAAGACGACCAGACGCGTGTTGTGTCTGGCGGGCAACTGCCCGATGATTCATGTCGGGCCGTTGCCTTTTAATTTCGCGGGTGCCCTTGAGCGTTAGCCTTAAGTTGAGTGGCACAAATATTTTTTTCCACTTCACATTCACTTTCTCACTACAAACCAATAAAAAAACACTTTCATATTTTTTTAATGACTAGAATAATTATGTAACAATCAGTGTAGTTCCTTAATAGGGTAGTCGTCTGGGTAAAACAAATATTATTATATTTAGTCCGTCAGTTAGATTATCGAAAACTAATAGACACGTATTTTTTCTTTTGTCAATCAAACAAAAAATGACAAACATAAAGCGCGTCAACATTTGGGAGAGGGGGTCGTGACGTCACGCCATGCTAAAAAGTGTAGCAAGGCGTGACGTCACGCGGAACTTTAGCGGGCGATATCTTCATCAGTTTTTATATAATTGACAAAAGAAAAAATACGGGTTCAATATTTTTTGATAATCTAACTGACGGACTAAATATATTTTTTTAAGAAACTAGCCTATTCTACCTATCTCTTTAGAAAATTCAGGCGTAATATTACATAGTGTCTTTTATTTGTTTCAGATCCTGTTCAACACACTATTTATTATAAAAACATTGTATGAAATAATATCACAAAAATTGTACCTTTATAGCGAAGAGGCATTACAAAACTAGAAACCAAATTATTATCAAATTTCAGTACTTAATAATCATTATCATCTGCCTTTTTCTAACGTTGGGGTCGGCTTCCAGTCTAACCGGATGCAGCTGAATACCAGTATTTTACATGGAGCGACTGCCTATCTGACCTCCACAACCCAATTACTGAGTAACACGATACCCCCTATATAATTTCAAACTAAATTACAAGGAATTGTAAAGTTATAAAAACAGTATTTTTTCTCAAGTTGCCTTTTTTCACTCATATAATTTTTTTATTATTGAATACTTTATTTCCAAGTCAATAACCAGCCTACCTATAACATGGAACTTCAACATGACTGGAGAAATGTGGTTGTACTAATACATCATCATCATTTAGCCGAAAGACGTCCACTGCCGGACATAAGCCCCCCAAAAGCATCTCCACTTCTTCTCCACTTTGTACTAATACACCTCTGCCTAATCCCTCAGTGAATACAGGTATGATGTTTTGTTTGCAGCTCCTCTTCGCTATAAAACCTATACAGGGTCAAATTAGACTAGCTAGCGAAACTACGCAGACGTGTTGGGTGTCGCTAGCTAATTTAATAGGACCCTGTAAACAGCTCATCGATTTATTCCATGTAATAATAGTATTTAGAGACAATATTATTAGTATTTCTTATTAATTATTATTAATCGCATTTTACCGGCATTTTAATAATAAGGCACAGTTCAAACACATGTATTATTGTAAAATGTAAAGTGGACTAATGTTGGACAAATTGCCTACAGGCAGACTAACATGACATTTTGTGTTAAAAAAAATCTATGTTCTTTTTTAGGTTCGAACCCAAGCAGGCACTTTGTGTAAATTATTTCATCACCACTGCTCTCAAAACGGTGAAGGAAAACGTCGTGCGGAAATCGGCATGTCTTAGAACCAAAAAATCGAAGACATTTGTAACATCCGGGCCCGCGTGGTGGATTACGGCCCACTCCCTCTCACAGAGAGGAGGCCTGTGTCCCAGCAGTGGGAACGTTATAGGCTGATCATGCAATAATGCATCAGACGGGGATCGAACTCACGACACACGGCCCCTAAAAAATGTCGTACAATATTCTTGCCAAATAAGCAATATTACGAATAATTGCCCACTCTTCAGGCAATATGTTGCCCAACATTGGTCCACTATCTAAGGCTCTAGGCAGATCATGTAAGGCAGCCTGATAATTCAATTATAATCTAGGAAAATGCTAAATTCAAGGCTGGTGGTTATCTGCCCAACAATAGCCGTAACGCATATAAAATGTAAGAATGTTTGAGAAAGTATTAAGATTGTATACAAAACTTTGAAATAAGTGCCTAGCACAGTCTCCTGCGCGTGTTTCTGTCGAAACATTACACAGAAACGTCAAAACAAAGAGGCATGGCCATACACATTTGTGTATGCAAACACGATGTTTATGTTTTATTTATTTATTTATTTCTTTAATGCACAAAGTACACAACCATAGTTACACGTTAGGATTAAACTAGTGAGTACATGACCCTGTTAGGGCGCATCAAGATAACTTAAAACTTTTGAGTATCCATTATCTAATGTTGCATTATTTTAGTGTTGAATGTTTTCCGAGCTGCCTGGAAAACATTCCCCGCGCTGGTGAAGAGGGGATGGGTTTGTTTCATTTTCATCATCACATCTAGCATTTTGAAAGCTTAATTCCATCTGACACAGGTTTTCAGGTTATATTGTCTTGGGAATAGTTGACACTAATCTGAAAATATTTTAATACGCAGGAGACAGCTTGTGTATGACAACAAACGTTTATGTGTAATGTGGCGAAAAAAAAACGCGCAGGAGACGTGGCTTAAGACTACGGCAAGGTTAGGACGGCGCAGTGTGCTGCCAAACAAATATCAACTTTGTTCTTATCGAAATTAAGTCGTAAATAACCTTAACGCATACCTCTATTAGTTTATTTATTTTCAACTTTGTTTCAAGAAGTGCAAGGTTGATATTTGTTTGGCAGTGAATACCTTAAAGCGCCAGCCCGTTGGCTGAGCCATTTGCTGCAGCGCTGTGTCATGGATTCGATAGCAATAAATGAATGAATATGGATAGTTATTTTTGTAGAAATTACCTTTAACGAACATACAAACTGCTGTTGATACTTTTTTATCCTGGTACACGTACCAGGATAAACATAATTTCATCACCACTGCTCTCAAAACGGTGAAGGAAAACATCGTGAGGAAACCGGCATGTCCTAAAACCAAAAATTCGAAGACATGTGACATCTACCAACCCGCAGTGTATTACGGCCCACTCCCTCTTGAAGAGTGCAGGCCTGTGTCCCAGCAGTGGGAACACTAAAGGGTGATTATGCATTCAGCCGTTTACATGTGATAAAGTAAAAAAAATACAAAGTTGGGAACATGGCAACTTATTTCAAAGTTTGAAATCGAAATAAAAAAGGGACTGATGCGAAAGTATGAAGACAGCCAAATTTTGTTTAGATATAACCAATTTATAGTAGGTAGTGAACTAATTATTATCGTAAGGGATTTGTATTCTATTGTATTAAGTTTTTAGAACAAGAATATTTTGATTATTGTCCCACAGGGCTGTAGGCTCGCCCGGCTGTCATTCGTAGACCTTTAACAGTCGTTGCGGGTAGTCAGAAGACCGGTCTGATAATCAGACCAAGGGGTGTCGTGTTACCCAGTAACTTTGTTGGGGAAGTCAGATAGGTAGTCGCTTCATGTAAGATGGTGGTATTCAGGTGTCTAGCGGCATCTACACTGCGCATCATAATGACGTCATGCAAAATCCTGCATCGCGCAAGCAGAATTTACCGTACGACTAGCATATATACAACAGCCCCACATGAATCATCGGGCAGTTGCCCGACACGACACACGTCTGGTCGGAGGATCCTCACTTTTCTATAGAGTACGAATGAAATTTACACTCTGTTCCTCATACATCTACAGCAGCATCCGATCAGGCCTCGTTTATCTGACCTCCACAACCTGGTTACTGGGTTACACGATACCCTTCTCTTAAGATCAGTGTAATTATAATCAAAATATTTCGACAAAAAAAAACAAGTATTAATGTATGTAAAAATAAGACTTCAATGTTTTGTGTAATATTATCAAATGTTACTACTGGGCAAGCGACCGTCGATCACATCAGTACCCCAATTATGTATAGTAATTATTATTCCCCCCGCATCTTACGACGTACAAACCACGTTAATATCGTGTCTTGTTAACGGCAAGGAATCGAAATGTCAACCGTACGGACAATATGTATTTTGACAGCTCAAATCACGCCAACATTTTCGTTCATTTCGCGCGGTTTCGTTCATTGTGTCATAGAGAATACATTATTAACAGATGTTGAGGTTAACTAGGGAATTGACGCGGTTTCGAAGGAAGGAATCTTGTGGTCATAGTGAATTAGGACCCAGGTGAGACCAAACGCTAGACTATCTCATAAAAAAAATAAACTCTATATATTCTCTTCTACTTATTTGTCAACAATAATTTAAAAAAAAAACTGTTTAAAATTTTCTCCCTTTCATCATATAAGAAAGAGTTTGAAAATCGTCACGAGCAAGTTGCCTTGGAAGTAAATAATTTGATGATAATATACAAAAATAACCACATGTATGTATGGAATGTGAGATCAATTTTGTCCTTTTTATGAACAACAGAAACAAGACAGGACTAAACTAATATTTATCTTCTGTCCTTTTCTTAATGAAATAGAAAGAAAAAGATGCACTGAACTTAAATTTAGTTTAGTTTGTGAACAATGGAATCGGCGCCATTGTAGATAAACAAATAAAATAATCAAATAGAGCGAATATTATATAGGTACGAAGAGTGCGCTATACCGTAATATTTATTTTACTATGAAATTATCGAGCAAGAATTCGTCTTACCACTAATTTGTTACATCATCATCAACCTACAGCAGTCCACTGTTGGACATAGGCCTCTCCTATTGCACGCCGTTTAACTCGATTTTCGGAAACCCTCATCCAGCTGCTACCAGCCATCCTGAGAAGATCGTCGCTCCACCTAGCCTGAGGGCGTCCCACCTTACGTTTACCGATTCGCGGTCTCCACTCAAGAACATGTCTACCGCAACGTTTGTTACATATCCGTACTTAAATACATTTAAAAGAACAACATTGATCTTACATTACATTATACGAAATGGCAGCTACAAGATTCATATTAAACTTTTTCCTTCAATTCGATAGTCGACATTTCTTTAAAATATTACGACAAAAAAAATGGGGAAATTAGTATAAATCTTGCAACTGCTTATATCGTCGCTAATTCTCTAGTTCACCAACTAACCTAAAACAAGAGTATTGCTATCTTTGTCACACATACAAAGCTAGAAAGGGATGGTGATATTTTCGACCTGTCAACCTTATTTACTTACGGCAACTCTCAAATATGTCTTGATGTCAGCTATTGATTTATATATCATGCATGGCCGCCATTTTGAAAACAAAACAATATAGCGGGACAGTAGGTATGCCAGGCTCCATAGAAACGATTTGTTTTCTCTAAGTAGGTTTGTACAAACACACGTAAATCATATTTTAAAACTAGATGAGGTCGGCGTTTCCTATGACTACTCTGAGAAGAAAGGTCGAAACAAACTCTAGAGGTCAGTCTTTTTTAAAGTCCAGACAATCTTGGTCTGAGATGGTCCTTTGAGGAAAGAACCACACAGATTGAGTGGACCTGTCCACTCAGTGCACGCATTTGTCAAAAATAAAAAAAATTCAATCTTCTTTCATGCTTCTAAACCCCGCGGTTTAGGCTATATGTCAATGAATTTGATATTTTAATAAGTAGATAGTTTTTAGGTGATGGTGACCATAGAGGTTACGATTGACATAAGCATAGACAATAATTTGACAACTCTTATGTATTTCCATCTCTTTCTTGCTTCATCTGTGAGAACGAAACAGCAATAGTTTTTGTTTAGTGGGTGCACAAAGTTAGAGATTTTAGTATTAAGTTTTAATTGACTATAAATACGAAGATAGATATTACATGTATGATTTAATTATTCGAATTGAAAAAAAAAATCCTAAGAAATATAGATAATTTGTACTTTTAGAGATGTATTTGACAATTTTCTACCATTTTTATATTAATTTATCCTAATATATGTAAAATGGGGGTCATTAAGAACTATGGTTTATTGTAAAAAGATATTAGTATAACGAAATTTATGTTTTTAAACTCAATATCCTTCAAATTTCTCGAATGTTTTAATTTATAGCGCTTTTGAGCGAAATAATTAAGTCAAAAAAATCTTCACTGAATACAAATGAATCCAATAGTTCTTATTTACCGCTATTTTACGATACCTACTAAAATGTTACTCATTCTAAGTTATATTAAAAAAAAATATATACTTTTTTTTATTTTGTAGTAAATATGCTCTGAACAAAAGGCATTTGCTTTAAAAAAAAGTATTATAATGACTTTATTTTGTAGAAAATATGCTCTGAACAAAAGGCTTTTTGCTTTAAAAAAAGTGTTATAAAGATTATTATTAAAAACAAGAATATATTAATCCCACCGTATTATGACAGTGATAATAAATTTATCTGTGTCATAAAAAATCTGCCCGTCTTTTCCCATCTATGTTGGAGTCGGCTTACAGTCTAACCAGATGCCGCTGTATACCAGCATTTTACATTAACCCTGTACAATACTGGTATTCAGCTGTCTGACCTCCACAACCCAGTCTGTAATCTCTTACATAAATAAAGTAAAAATAATTAATAGAAACCATTTCTGCGGCTCCGGTGTTCCGGTTTGAAGGGTCAGTTACAGGCACATGAGATGGTTCAGCTTCGTCTCAGTGATGCCAACGGATCTGCGACGCCTCTGATATTGCAGATGTACTATCGCCAAAACCTATATCTGACCATTTCTAAAACAAAATCCCGTGCACATGATAACCACAGCTGCGTCCGTAAGTAAAACAAAAGAGGATCCTTTTTAGGTCGACTAATAATATGCGCTGCAAGCAGGAATAGTCCTTACGGTGGTCAGATATAGATTTTGGAGACAGTACAGACGCCTGCACATTAAACTACTACAATCTGTCAAATTTCTTTAATAGATTTTCAACTTTATCGCTAAAGCATTAAAGTTCAAGGTTGATTGGGAAAATTTGACAGTTTCGTATAGCTGGCGTCTACGTGGGCAGCGGCGACCTTTACCATCAGGTGGGCCGTCTGCTTGTTTGCCATCCAATGATATTAAAAATCTCTTGTAAAAGTTCGTCTTTAGAGCATATTTTCCTAATTAAACATTTTTCTTTAAAATTATATCGTTTGAAAACTGAAATTGCAGAACTTTATTTTTATTACAAAAAAACAAATTGTGATTATTTATTATTAAGTTATAGCCCTATGTAATACTTTTATACGCAATTACTTTAAATTTTCTACGAATTAGTAGATTTTGTAGAGATTATAGAACAATAAAATATATAAATATTATTTCTGATCGTTTTAATTCACTCGAACACTTAGAACAGTCCTCTGATAACAGTAACCCAACAGCACTGTAACGAGCTGTCATTTTTACAAACTTGTCAATGGCTACAATCTAATCGCAACCCTATTGTAACCACAATAACGATCACTGTGTTTGTTATAATGATTTTAAATCATAGGTAAAATAAACGGACTGTCTGAAAGATATTAAAAACCAGCGCTGGGGCTCTGTCTCGTATAGGGTCTTAGCATTATGCTGAGCGATGGCCGTTTTGTGTGAATGTGACGCATGTTTACCCCCAACTTGTTTTTTTTTTTGTGTGTTTGTTCTTTTTTATGCGTCATTCGTGTTTGCCGCAAATAAATGCATTTTCTATCTTTCATTTGCGAAATACTCAAAAAGTGAATTCTATGTTAGCCATGTTGGGACGCAACTTACAATTACACAGTAGGAAAGCGGTTCCGTAATGAAAATCTGTCATTTTCACCATTATTTGACATTCAGTCAAACCAACAACAATTTGAGATTGAAAATGCCAAAAATCATACTTTTTTTATTTTTGGGCACGAAATGAGTGATGTCCTTTGATTGAGACGACAACATTCAGCCAAGTGGAAGACCTTATGACATTTTACAAAATTCATTTCAAATGGATAACTAATCCTACTAACATTATAAACGCGAAAGTTTGTATGAATGGATGGATGTTTGCTACTCTCACGCAAAAACTACTGAACGGATTTGGATGAAATTTGGCACACAGATGGTTTATAACCAGGATTAACATATAGGATACTTTTTATCCCGATATTCCCACGGGATCGAAACTTATGCGGGTGAAACCGCGAGGCGCTGCTAGTATAAAATAAAAGACTTGTATGTTTGTCATAAGTTAGTTTTATTTTGGTCCAGAAAGGTATCTTGGGAAACTTATTCTTAAAAACGCAAACTTAACTAAACAATTGTTTTCTTATATTCTAGGTTTCTTAAGTATTCACATGAATATTTCCTTACGATAGAGGTATCGTTTTATCCAGTAACGGTGTTGTGGAGGTCAGATAGGCAGACGCTCCATGTAAAATACTGGTATTCAGCTGCATTCGGTTAGATTGAAAGCCGACCCCCAACATAGTTTGGGAAATGCTAAGGGTAATTGACGGCACGGTTGGCGCAGTGGTTAAGCGATTGACTGCTGCGCTGCGTATCGCGGGTTCTATGCCCGCACGGAACAAATATTTGTATGGCCTACAAGTAGTTGTTCCGGGTCTGGCTGTTTGTGTATGCGAGTTTAAATGTTTGTAAACGCACCCACGATACAGGAGAAATTCCTAGTGTGGGGCAACGTTTTCTTAAAAGAAAAAAAAAAGAGAATTACATGCCGAAGATGCCTCACTGTGATACCTCGCGGTCGCGGTGTAGCTCGCTACCTCGACGTCACCTCCATTTAAAACAAATGCATGCTAATAAACACGCAGGCACATGCTGAAGGATACCTCACTGCGATATATCGCGGGCTACTTGGAGGTTTACCTCGATGGCAACCATATCACTTGATTGGAATAGGTTTTTATATTTTATTTATCCTTCTGATAGATTCTTTTATATTTTGTAAATGTGAGGACTTTGTAGGCCTTGTAGACTTTAGATCTGTACATCATTTTTTATTTTATCAAGTACCTGGTACTTGTTGACAGGCCTAAAGTTGTCAAAATAATAAAAGGCCCGTTTTGACATTGACAGTTCTAGTACTTAATAAAGATCAAATTCGCAAAACACGTATTCGTTTGTATGAAACTGACAGGTGTCAAGAACGCATTCTCAAATGTCAAAACGGGCCTTTTATTTTTTGACAACTTTACGCTGTAAACTTTCCTACTGTAATTTGAAAACATTGTTAAAGTCAATTATTTTTGCCGGCTCATCTCCATGGGAACCGGAACTTCTGACGTTTCATAAGTGCCCATGTTGGTTTATGCGGAATAAAATATTTTGAATTGATTTGATGTCTGGCATGTGCGCGATCGCGAGGTATCGCAATAAGGCATCTTCGGCATGCACCTACTCTAAGCAGATGATGAGTCTCTTAAGAAAAGAAGTAATTTTTAGGCAAGCTAACATGGGGCTTACCACCAGCTCTTATAGCAGGGCAGAAATTGACAAGCACTGCTTTTTTGTACTTAGTCATAGAACAAAAAAGCAGTTCAGTTCAACTTCTACCCTACTATAAGAGCTGGTGGTAAGCCCCCTGGGCGATGACCCACATAGTGGTCGCGACCGCCATCCCAGAGAACGCTGAACTGTCTCATGTGCCTGTAACTACACCGGCACACATACCCTTCAAACTGTAACACAGCACCGCTGTTGGGTGGTAGGTAGAGGTACACACATGTATGGTGGATTATTGTACTTATTTCATAAGAAAATATTAATGTGACTAAGTTTAGTAACAAAATCTTAGGAATACATTTCAAATACTTCATGATTGTCTTAAAAAAAAATCTTACTTTAGTAGAACATTTTGTGTCTTAAAATTAATAATACCCTTTCGGCGGTTATTCCGTATATCCACCCCATAAAATCCACCACGCGGAAACGCATGTCGAAAATCCATCCTAAACCTATAAATTGCGGTTATCCAACTAGGCCTAGAGTGGATATTCGGACGTGCGTTTCCACGTATCCACATTAGGGTGGTTTTTTTTTAGGGTCGATAAACGGAATAATCCTCTTTCGGGGTTGTTCGTTGTGCGAGGTGGTTCGTTCAAAACCTTACACGTACAGTCAAACAAAAATTTTGGTATACAAGGATAAATATTCATCTTTCACTGTCAGTTTTATTATGTGCTTCAAACTTTTTAAACATGCGACAAAATTATGATGAAGACTAGAATATTTAGCACATACAATACATTGTTTTTTTAAGTATTTGCAAGTTAGGTGAGAGCAGAAGTTGCCCAGTGGTAAAGGCCTTACGAGCTGTAGTAATTTATTTCATCACCGCTGCTCTCAAAACGGTGAGGGAAAATATCGTGAGGAAACCGGCATGTCCTAGATCCAAAAATTCGTACTTTCGTAATTCACTGCCTCTCGAAGAAACGAGGCTTGTGTCCCAGCAGAGGGCAGATTATAGGACAATTATGAAGGTGCCTGTATACCTGTACTGTATGACGATGTATATCTATTCCTTTGTTTGACTGTACAAAACAAAAAGTCGTTACAACCTGGAAGAGTTAACTTGAGAACGACCCGCCTTCTCGCGATCCCCGCGCTGTAACCGCTCTCGCCATCGACGCCTCAGTATCACACGCTTACGTCATCCCAACGAAGTCTCAAGTAAACTCTTGCGGGATGTATCAATATTAGAAAATATCTACGCAGTGCAAGTGTGGTGATCAATGCTCATGCCTTCTCTGTATGAGAAGAAGTCTTTGTCCTGCAGTGTGACAGTTACAGGACGATATTCATTCATGGTGTATTTTTTTTTTTTATCAAAAATTGTTCTATCCCTGTATTTTATACAATGCTTTATAAACATGATTATATCATAATGGTCAACATCATAAAATGTTTATCACTGTAGTTTTAGCACTTTAGCTTCTAAGAGTCTCTGACCCATCATACAGGGTGGCAGGGTTGCGCGGGCTGCGCCACTTCTTCTTCCCAGCGAAATCAAATCAAAATTACAAAAGACGGTCTCCTAAAAACGCCCGCCCTTCACTACCAAGCACTAGGAAGTGGTGAAGGGCGGGCGTTTTGAGGGGCTGTCTTTTGTAATTTTGACGTTCGAAAAGTGCTGATTCTCAGCCTAATTTTAATCAATGAATTTTGATTTTGAGTACTTCACGATTCTGAACACCCCTGAAAAAAGTCTAGGGTAGGTCTAGACTCATGTACTGCTTCCACGGTATCAGGTTGCGCGTCGATGTCCCTGCCACCTTGTATGATGGGTTGTAACCATGAATGGGTCTTCAGAAGAATGTTGTTCTAAGCTGATTTTAATTCGTAGTTCAGTTAATAATCTAGGCCGGGCTTTATTTTTCAAGATAAAAAACAGTTTAAAAAAAAATCATTTGGGAATCGAACCTGTGATTCGTAAAAAAAACAGAAAAAAACTCACCAAATGCATAACCAACTCTTTTTCCGAAGTTGGTTAAAAAACCAGCAAATCATATAGATAAAATATTACATTCAATTTTTCAGTTGAACAACCGGACCGTTGCGCAAGCGCTGCTGCTCCTAATGACTGCACCAAAAACCATGGCATGGTTGCCAAATTAATATAAACATTATGTTGTGGTTGGAAAATTATTTGTTAACTTTAGGGCTGATTTTTAATTGACAGATAATTTTTATGAATAGAAAAAAAATTGACTTCTGACAGATTTTGTATGCAAGAACCGTCAAAAATTCAAAACAATTCCTCGGATAAAATTATCTAGCGTTGGAAAAATCAGCCCTAACAAGTCATAGATATTGGTCTCGTTAATTAACTGAAAAGCAAATTAAAACATTCTTCCGCACCATTCAATTAACTTTAACTCTTTTGCTTGTATTCTCAAGTTCCTCTTCGTCCCTAACCCTCTTGTTCTCTTTACCCTTAGTTTTCTTACCTATTCCCTTACCCTTGGGCCCTTTAGGGTAATACTCCTCAATTTTATGACTATCCTCTCCGTTTAGCGGTTCCAGAGTAATGCTCTCATCTAAAGATGTGTTGTTTGGTTTTTCTGTCAATATTTCTTCTTCAGTATCCGAGTGGATCACGTTGGACTTTTGTTTTGGTTTTGAAGTGCCAGCTGTGAAGGAAATATGTGTAATTAAGATGAAATAATGCCTGGTGAGAACGGCTGGAAAGACATGGAGTAGACAGGCAAAGAACAGGGAGAATTGGAAAAGGTTTGAAAGTCTTTGCCAAAGGGCACACAACAACTCCGAAATGATATCAAGCACTACATGACATTCATTTACTCTGAAAAAAGGCTATAAATATAAATTCTTGCAGTGTAGGTAGGCCCTCCCAAAGTAGACAGATGACCTAAGGTCTATTCAAATTTATGTTTCCAATTGATGTTATTTCAAGGTAAACATATATCCACTTTATTTCAGTAGTGATTAAGTTGATTTCAGAGTGACTAACATTATTTAAAAAGTCTGAAAAATGTTTGAAGTTGTATCATAAACTGAAGTTCTCGCAGTGAGATTTTAAAGAATAGACTGGCTGGAAGGGACGTAATGGCGATGCTTGAATAATGATGATATTTTCAAAATATTGAGGCTTATTTATAACCTTAGCAGAAAGCTGTTACTGGGGAGTTTGTTGCGCCACTTCTTCTTCCCAGTGAAAGTACTAGGAAGTGGTGAAGGACGGGCGTTTTGGGGGACTATCTTATGTAATTTTGTCTCATTCAGAAAGATAAAGCTAGTTGCCCATTCCAAAGAGTAGTAGGTACCTATGGTGAAGAACGGGCAAGAAACTCCACGGACACTCTTTTAAATCAAAATAATATGGTTACATCATTCGCATTGAAATTATGCATGTGAGAATGTTGCAGAACGTTAAAAGTGCCCATAATGTAAAAATTTTAAAAAATTGTAATATAAACGCTGGCAGCAAAGAGATGACCAGGCCCTGATGGCGCCCGTTCACGAACATGACGATATTCATATACGGATTAGCACCATTCAGTTCAACAATTTTGAAGGGAACTAAATGATCCAGCACATTCGCTACCATCAGCGAGACATTAGAATGATAATACATAAATAATTATCAAAATGTATTCTTAGTCTACCAACCCACACTGGGCCCGTGTGGTGGATTCGACGACGACCCACTCCCTCTCACTGAGAGGAGGCCTGTGTCCCAGCAGTGGGAACGTTTAAGGCTGACTATGATTATGCCTTCTTAGTCGTGGTCCCTTAGTTAAAGATATTCACATTCATGACAATACCTAACACTATTTAGTAAGATGTTACGTAAATGGCTTACCCTCGTCTTCATCCTTCACATCCACCTCATCATCTTGTCTCGGCTCATCCTTGTTTATAAAGAAGTTGGTAATCGGTTTCTGCCACTTCGGAGTCTCCCTAGGACAGACTGGGTTTCCACCAGAGCTGCTTTTAGAAGTGCCTGCTGAACTACCTATGGAGATGTAACACAGGTTTCATGAAGGCTCATTGGCGCGCTGGGTTACAAGTTGATTTACTTCTGCATAAGCTAATGCTTTTACAGAAACCTTATCAATGGTATTCGCATTTCATGCTCACAATAAATCCTATTAATATTACAAACGCGAAAGTTTGTGAGGATGGGTGAATGGGTGAATGGATGAATGGATGGATGGATGTTTGTTAATCTTTCACGTAAAAACTACTGAACAGATTTGGATGAAATTTGGTACCTACACAGATTGTTTATAACTAGGACTAACGTATACAATACTTTTTATCCCGATATTCCCATGGGATTGAAACTTATGTGGGTGAAACCGCGGGGCACAGCTAGTACAATATAATTATACAGTTACCGACTATCAATTGTAACAACAATTATTTTTGTCTCCGTAGTTAATTTGTCTCTCAGATCAAGTTTACCGGTTTGTATAAGTGCGCGCATGTAGCGAGGCAACGGCTGACAGACTTTTTGACCACGGGTTTGGAGACAGGCCGGTGACGCAACTGTCGCCCGTCTATTGGTTGCAATGCAAGAGCGCGCTTGCCAGCTAGCCAGTTGGCACTCACCAAAAATTTTACAAAAATGTTGCAGGTCTACTAAGTGGCTTGTGGTCCCTTATTGTTCTGTTATTTATTTATTACAGGCGACACAGGCCCATAGATAAATACTTTAACCTAAACATACATATTTTTATTATTTGTTATGTGAAATCAAGAAAAACAGAATGTTCCTTGCCTGAAGTCCCCGAACTGCTCGGTGTTGGAGCTACGCTGCATCTTGCTTTGCTGCTTTTACCAGCAGCCACTGAAACAATACAATTCAATTAACAACTCTCTTCCTTTCTTCATCAATCATTCTTTTTGCTCTTTTTTTGTGTTCTTTTTATGGGTCATGTTTGCCGCAAATAAATGTATTTTTATTTCTTTGTTTTTCTTACAAACTGCCAAGTTCATGGTAAGTGGTCACCGTGACGCCGCCTGAACCTGCTATACCAGAAGCATCACAGGAACAGACGCCATCACATCAAGCTACTACAAACTTTCAAATCTCTTTAATACATTACACACCTCTAAAGCATTAGGTTCAAGGTTGATTGGGAAAATTTTACAGTTCCGGGTAGCTTGACCTACTGGCGTCTGTACATTGAATACGTTTCATCCCAGAGACAGAGCCAAAGAGGACAGAGCTGAAATGCATTAGGTCCCCCGTGGTCATTACGGCCACTCTTAGAATCGGAGAACAACAATAGGTACCATTTGGCAGCAGAAATTCTCTCTTTTACTTTAGAAAACAGGATACTGGACTTAGCAATTACTTCTAACAAACTCTTCATGCAAATTCTTGTGTCTCCTTGATCTTGAAATATGGATTATGGCGTTGGTGCTAATGTAACAAACAAAGTATTTACAGTCGTAAAACTCACCTTTAGACCCAACAGACGCCTTTGTTCGAGCCATATTCTAGTTCTTTAGTCGAAAGCACGTTTATTTGTTTAAATACAAATTCAACTAATATAATAATCTTAATATTATTAAAACTTCAGCAAACACTGCGGCACTTGCTCGGAAAACGCGCGAAATGTTATTGTCATTGTCAATCTGTCAAAGTCAAAAATATGTGCAGCTTTTTTTTTTGTAAAGTCACGGTTTTTGTTTGAACTATAGGCTTTTAGTATAGATTAGTAGATGATGACCAATACAGTATCGAGAAGTAGGGAAAAATGCACCCTATGATGCACCCTAAGGTTGCATCGCCCCAACTTATTTGGAATTATTAGCAAGAGAATGATGATGTAGGCTTTTATTATTCATGACAGAAAATATAATGTTGCCTGCATAATAATATTCAAAATCTTCACAGTTCATTTAGACTACATTCCGAATTATGCCATAATCACTCATAGCCACGGACCTATATTTTACAAGTACGGTGGACTAAATATACTATATGAAATTACAGTTGTTTTTTGTGCCGATTCAAAGCAGCTGTCTAATCGGTAAAGCTGACGAATCAGTGAAACTGACTAATCAATGAAACTGGCGAATGAATTAAACTGACGACTAAGGCAAACTGACTACCTAGTGAAACGCGGAAGCTATCAATAACATTAGTTCCACGGACGCTCACGTTGCTGTCAGCGCCAAAATGGCGAAAATCAAATGTCTTCATTTTGTCATCGATAATATGAAGTCCAGTGTATTTGTTTATTAAAGGTCAGTGCTCACAGCACTCACATCAATAATTTGCGATCCGTAATGATCGTGTAAACTGTATCTTTCCTGCTCTAATTTGAACAAAGTTTATGGAAAAGCACAAGGATAGCATAACGTCACATGTCGAATCTCTCAAACATTGGTGTGTTTGAGAGACTTGACAAGTGACGACAACTAATATTATGTTTTAGAGCTTTGTTCTAAAGTCGCTCATCAGTTCAGTGTTCGCACGCGCTTCGACAGCTGACGCTGAGCTATAATTTATTGTGTTTATTAGTTGTTTGTGTTTTGAAAAACATCATTCCATCATGAATGGGTAAGTTATAAACAGTTTTTAATGCATAGATTGTGCATTTGATAAAGATTTTGGACAGAAATAGTTTTTTCAACAAACATATTAGCCATTTTGCGCGCATTGCGTGCAAGTGCTTGGTTTGTTTAAGATTTCTAATGAACTAAACACTTGTAACAGCTGAAACTGTTTGTGATAAGTATCTGGACCATACTAAAGTATAAGTCAATAACCGAAGCCACTAGACCATATATTACTATATTCTTTGCACTAGACCTACAGTGTTCTGGGATTTTAAGTATAAACTTACCCTATTTTTTGTCAAAAACTTTTTAAAGTAGTGGTATATTTTTTGAATTATAACGACTTTTGTACAATAAACTGGAAAAAAGTCGCTCATCCTGATTTCCTATTACTTTCAAATCAGAATGACACTGCATTACTGCATTATATTTTTCAATGTTAACTTGTTTCATAACGATTCCAACGACATAAGTTTTATATACAGCTCCCATACGAGAAGAACGGTTCTGGGTGCCAATTCTTCCTACGCGAGGTTTTGCAGGGTTGTGAACGGTTGCAGTGATCGGATCGACCTCCATTTTGACGGTTTAGGCAAATTGAAAGCCAGTTTTATATATAAGTATCTCCCCGAACATTGAGTTTCTTAGCGCTGCATTATCTCACTGGGTGGCTGCATATTACATATTTTACAAAAATAGGGAATATGCCTAATTACCTAGTTTTATTTGTTTTTATTTCGTTTAATTAATTTATTCAGTTTAATTGGGTCGCACCCGCTTGGTAACGCTACATATACATTGGTTATCTTTGTAGATATTACGTACTGAGCACTCCTTAAAGTACAGTCAAACTAAAAAGTTCTGGTGTGCCGAATTTATTTAATATTCATTTTATTTTCTACATTTTAAAACTACCATATTAATGACTAACTACTGCATAGTACACAATTTAAGTAACCTATCTAAATCTCGATATTTTTAAGAATCACAAGTAAAAAATTCAGGTAAAAAAAGGTTCTGTGTACGCCCTTAACCTTACTTTGTTGTTATTGAGCTGTAAACGAAATCCAAGTCAAGACAATATACTTTGCGAAGCTGTTAGAAAGCATTATCCTTTCGCCAAAATTTATATTGTTTTCAAAGTGTTGTTTTTCTTGGAAATTGATTGTTTGTGATATTGTTGTGCCATGGATATTCAAAAAGAAGGCATTTACGACATTTTAAATCCTATTGTGTTAACTTTAACCCAGTCATTATCGGTAACCAGCACTGTCAAAGAGAGGCTTCCGACATTTATTATCAAAATAATCTCTTGTTGGTCTAGTTTCAACAACTGTAACGTCTAGGTGCGCCGAGGATATATGTCATTGAAAGGACTAGGTCGTATATAGGTAAACTTGATATCTTAGGTATTTTTGTGATTTTGTTTTTCTTTTATTCTGCAGGGGCCACCTTCAACTGTTATTTTCCTTGTTTTAAACACCTGGTTATCTGCGACGAATAAAAAAAATGAGGCAGATAGATCTCGTGAAGTGTTTGGGATACTAGCAAACTCTTTACCGGAATATATGCCAATATATTATATGCCAATATATTATATGCCAATTAAGCTATGCTCAGAAATAATAAATGTAAAAAACCCAATTTTAATTGTTGCCTACCTATTTTTTAGTATGGATGAATGCTTTTTTTGAGAATATAATAATAATAACTACCTTGCTTTTAAAAAAAATGTTTTTTTACGTGTTATCACTATTAGAAAAGACTCAAAACAATCATTTCATAAGTAAAAAAGTTATTCTTTCATTTTTAATCTGACCTGCAACCCCTATGACCGCCCTTCTAAGGAACCTACACCACTGTGCGATGTCGAAAATTCTGCCAATGTCAGATGTGATATGAGAAAACGTAGTCTAAAGAAATGATGCGCCTCAAAACAAAATAGCACAAGTGTCATATTTGACAGCGCTCACGGTGATATTATTTTAGGCACTGACTTCCAATAAAAAATTACGCTGGACTAAATATACTATACGAAATGACAGTTGTTTTTTGTGCTGATTCAAAGCGCCCCGCTCGAGCGTCTCAGGAACTAAAATTCAAATAAATAAAGTTGTGAATATTCCATGTCGATAATGTGTCGATAATTTTCTTCAGACAGTGAGTATTTTTCGTTACGTCTTTCAAATAGAAATTTACTGTCGCCACAAATTTCTCCAATTTGATAAGCTAAAACAAATGAGCAAATACTAGTTTCTAATTACAAAAGATAAATGTTATCTTTGTAATGTTTACTTGTTTCCAAACTAAAGACTTGAAATAAAAAAGAAAAGAAATAAAACTTGCCATCTACAAGGTACTGTATACTTACTTTAGTCATTTTTACTTTGATTAAATACCTACTTAATATCAGATTTCCAACCGCCTCAACTAAGCAGCCCCAACTAAGGTTGAAAAACAAGAAAATGGAAAATTGGAGTCCTAAATCTAATTAACATCTTTGTAGTAGACATTTCACTGAGCACTGTTTCGTTAAACGTTTTAGGCAATGTTATTTATAACTATTTTGACTACATTTTCTGGTTAGAAAACAAGAAGAGGTATAACTGGACCTTCTACAAGTGTGATACACATTTTTTTATTTTTGTAGAGTTTATTTGTAAAACTCCAAACGAGCGAAATTTCCCAGAGTATTAACTACAAAAGTACTACGAGATCTTGTAAGTACTACCAGAAGTTTGTTTCCAGATTTAGAGGACCATTTTAAGCACGATCAAATCGTTTACAGCGCAACTCAGAACGCACCCGTGGTCTTTGCAAAATTATACTATCTGTGCCACAGTTGAAATTTTAATGCTGGCAGTTTCTGAAAATGTACCCATTTACCGGGTAAAATCTATTTTTTGCCATGTTAGATTTTAAATTCCTCTTTTTCTCTATCCCAAGCAATCCAAGTTTTGGACTGAATAAAATCAGCAAATTTTATTTCTAATTCCAAAGACCAATTGCAATAACAATCCCTTGCATTTTGACAATTTATTAATTTTCATTCTATCGAACAGCCGAATAATTCAAATATGACGGCACGGTTGGCGCAGTGGTTGAGCGATTGACTGCTGCGCTGCGTGTCGCGGGTTCGATCGCACGGAACAAATATTTGTATGACCTACAAGTAGTTGTTCCGGGTCTGGCTGTTTGTGCATGTGAGTTTAAATGAGAAAATCCTAGTGTGGGGTAAAGTTTAATAAAAAAAAAAATAGAAAAGCAGTGGAGAGTGACTATTTGTGAATCCCATTCAAAATGAAGACGTTAGGAATTATTGACAAAGTAACAGCGTAAAGTACCTACGCATAAAAAATATTAAAGGTTGTTTTCTTTTACTAATGCTTTCGTTATTTTTTCAATACATATATGAATAAGTCGTTAACCGACTAATAGAGAAATATAAAAGAAAAAGACATGTTGCGCTGATCCCAAGTAAAAGAGCAGGAAGAGAGTGATAATGATGATATTATATGTCTTAACCGAACTTCATTGTAAGAACAAAAATGAAATGTTTGTAGTTGTAACTAGCTATCAGTAACTATCACATCCTGGAAGGAATACGACAAATTACAAGTCACAGTGTAAGCATAGTTAGTGACTAACTATTAAGTTAGTAACTAATTTACTAGTGGACGTGGATTGCTTAAGGCATCAAGTAGTCTTAATCCGGCACTGTCTGCACTTGCATAGGTCATGTACAAAATACTCAAAACCGCAGGACAGTTATAAAATCAATACATAGTTAACTATTTTCACACAGTTAAAAAACAAAACATTTCCACTGAAGGTTTTTTTGGGGTAGAGACGCCAGAACATCAAGCTACTACAATCTGTCAAATTTCTTTAATAGATTTTCAACTTTATCGCTAAAGCATTAGGTTCGAGGTTGGAGGTGGATTTGACAGTTTCGGGTAGCTTGACGTGCTAGCGTCTGTACATACTACGTTCGAATCAGGCATAGCTAATTCAACTTTAGTAAAAAAAAAAAAACTGAGTAAAACCAAAAATCAGTTGTGGTAACACTGACATATTTCACGAACAATTTTTTCCTATTTTCTGTCTGTAAACCAAAGTTTATAGGTTATTGTTAATAAAATAATCACAAATAATAACAAACAATTGCGATTTTGTGTAAAATACCAGTTATTTGTTAATAATATGTGATTTGTTTGAAGCAGAACATCGCTTGAGGTAACTATGTTCCACGTAATTTTGCAATTTTGATAAAATTTATTGTAACGGTTTTTGATGCATTTTACAAGTAAAACAATATAGAAGAGTGCTTATTCGTCAACCTGATGGGTTTCCAAGTCAATCCGTGCGATGAACAGTACAGTAATGCTATTTTTGTGTTGTTGTTCAGAATAGCAGAAACTTAACACAATATTTTTGCAATTTTATATGTAAATAACCACGGTTTACGTTACAATACAAGTACCTAGTAAAAACATTTAGTTGTGTTGTTTATTTGTATGACAGTCATTTATTGTTATTCTGGCACATATAGCTGTGACCAAAGATAGAAAGAATAAAGTCTATTTGACAAAGTTTATCAACACTAAACACTTAGTTAGAAACTCATTTGACTGCTCATCTTCTAGCCTTGCCTTTTCCCTACTATGTCGGGGTCAGCTTCCAGTTTAATACCAAGCCTTTACCAACATGTTGGGGTTAGTTTCCAGTCTGACCAGATGCAACTGAATACCAGTATTTTACATGGAACAACTGCATATTCCTGGTTCAAGCTTATGTTTTTCTTCAAAATTGAGATTATGGTTTCCAATTGACCCCCGATGTCCAATCGCAACCATCATGTTTATTTATGTGACTGACATACAGGATTTTTTTTCACCAGTGCCTTATCAGTAATCAAGAATTCAGCATAAGATTCTAGACTTGTATCTCTATTATTATTATTATTATATTATTCTCCATTTCTTATGTTGTTATCTATGAAATGTTTCTTTTTTCCAGCCACCCAGCAACCATGGACGACGATATAGACATAGAGGAGCATGATGTGCTGGACAACCCTCGGATCAAGAGCATCTTCCCCGACCTGTCCCGCGTCAAGCTGGAGATACCTGATGAGGAGGACATTGATGAAGGTATGATATAATGTAATTATGGTGAATAGGGCTCAGACAGGCTCTCGAGTTCAGACCAGTATGGGCAAGCAAGGGCGCCCCCAGCTAGATGGACTGCTGAATTTAAAGGCAGCTAAGGCAGACTGGATGCGGGTGGCGGGAACCAGTATTGTGGATTTGTGAATGCAGCTTAGGGAGAGCCTGAGTTAATTGAGGTTCAAATGAGTAACCTGCTTTTTGTGACGGCACTAATTGCTGCTGTTACTGGGGAAGAACTCCAGACACTAAGACCCCAACACAAGCCGCAGTTGACATCTTTGGTATCATCATTTCAGTCGAAAGATGTCCAGTTCTGGACACAGGCTACCCCGAAGCATTACGAAAGCCATAAACGATCGGGTGCCCAAACAATTTATCTTTGATACAAGATCCAACTTCACGAGGATCGCCGATGCGAAGGGTTGTGCCCTGCAGAGCTGCGTATTTTCACGGATGGATCAAAAACAGGTAGTGGTACAGGTGCAGGAATCTTCTCGGAGGACTTCAACATACATATAGCCACACCCTTGGGAGTCCACAACACAGTCTTCCAGGCCGAATGCATGGGCATTTCCCTGTACAGTTGAGTCTGGGCTAATATACAAGTGCCACCTGCTCCTCAACCAGGTGAGTAGCCTCAATAACATAACCATTCAATGGATCAAAGGACACAGCGGTTTCTCTAGATAACGAGGGAGCCGATGAACTTGCCAGAAGGGTGTCGAGCATGGCACCAGTGGGACCTGAGCCCATCGCGCTGCTCCCCTTCGGATACATACGTACTCTGGTAAGAAAACGCACCAGAGACCAACACGACAAGCTTTGGACTGAGCTAGGCGAATGTAGGCAGGCCAAGGACGCACTTCCCACAATAGATGGTCGCCTCACGAAACAGCTTCTCCGTCTAAATAAACTAAAGCTGCGTACAGTTACTGCAGCTTTAACTGGCCATGGGTCATTAAACAAACAACTCTATGTCATAGGAGTAACAGACAGTCCGCTGTGCAGGGCCTGCATGGAGGATGACGAGACAGCGGCGCATGTGCTGCTAAACTGCCCGGTGGTCGCCACGTATAGGGCAAAGTACTTCGGTAACCCAGGTACCCTACGTGAGTCGGTCAGTAACATCAAGGCGTTGCTGGTCTTCCTTGAGGAGCTGGGGTGGATCGAATGATCGATTTTCCCACCCGTACGCAAAATACGCGCATTGTCGTGGAGTTGCGGACACCAGCCCGTATTACCTATTACCCCGAAGCACCGTCACTTCGACCGGTTTTGCGCCTCTCGCATCCAGCGGATTTCTGCGGCCATCACAAGGTCCACCTTGTGGGAGGCCTTCCAACGCTACGTCTTCCGGTACACGGTCGCCACTCCAAAGCCTTTCGCCCGCATTGGACATATATCCTGTGAGCAATGTGCCCTTGAGTTTGGCAATCCTTCGGCTATGTCGGCCACCTTGGCTCTCCTGCGGATCTCTTCATTTCTGATTCGATCACGTAGGGAAACTTCAAGCATAGCCCTTTGGGTGACTTAGTCGGACTAAGCGGTGCACACCACGACTGGCAACCAAGCTACAAGTAACAAGACAGCTTTTAGTCTTGGCTTAGAGATGTTATCAGTTTGGATAAGCCTAGTCAGGGTATATACAGGGTGTCCCGAAACTCAATGATAACCTGGTACCGAGCGACAGGCTAAGGTAAACCAGTTATGAAAAAAATTAGATTTTTTTTAAAGTTTTTTCCCAACATGTAGTGTCAAAGTTAACTGACAATAATTTTGTAAACCATAACTCGTCAAAACTTAATATATTTTACGTAGTTAACAATGTTTATTACTTTGATTTGTGGTTGCGATTAATAGCACTGTTATTTGAGATTACATTATTAAAGAAAACACTGTAAAATTATAAAAAATTGTGATCTCAGTACTTAAAAATGTCTATTATCGCTTGACTAAGTGACATGGATTTTTTTTCTTATTTTTTTCATAACCTATATATATGGTATACCTTGGCCTCTCGCCCGGTACCAGGTTATCATTGAGTTTCGGGACACCCTGTATAAGCTTAAACACCATAAAATCATCATCTGCCTACCCTTTTTTTTTTTTTTTTTTTTTTTTTTCAGGATGGGAAATCATCAAATGACTCCTCCCGCTCTGGGTGGAGCAGAAGGGAGTGTCAGACTCTTACTGACTAAACCCCACCCGTGTTCCTTCCTTAGCCCTTTATGTACCAGGGCAGCGGTAACCCTTTCGGACGATCCCGCTACCCCGGCAGGCTTCGGCCCTGTCGGGCCCCGTCATCTATGCTGACATCTCTTTGAGGCGCACGTGGAACACTTACGCGCCGTCCGGCACGGGCCTGGTCCTGATCGGACGGAGAGCTACCCATTGCTCTCCGCCCGCAGGCCCGCGCCTACGGTGGCCGGGAGTCGTCACGCGGCTCCCGACGCCCGGAGCGTCTCCCTCGGCGGCTGAGGCGTGAGGATCTCTCCCTCGCCCATCCCGCCACCTCCTTCGCTAGCATGACTGCTTCGCAGAAGGAGGCGACCGCCTCCCACTCCCTCTCGCCCCGGACCATGGCTTGCACCAGGGCCGGACGCGAGAGGTCGCCGCCGCTGCCGATCGCCTCTACGAGGACACGGCGGTGCTCTGCCCAAGCGGGGCAGACCTCCACCGTATGCTCCACCGTGTCCTCTGGGCGATCCTCGCAGTGGTGACACCCGGGCGTCTCCTCCCGCCTGATGATGTGCAGGAACCTCCCGAAACATCCGTGTCCGGAGAGGACCTGCGTCAGACGGTAGGTGAGAGCGCCGTGACGCCTCCCTAGCCACTCCTCAAAGAGGGGTCTTATCGCCGCTATCGTGGCGTGCCCTATCTGCCTACCCTTTCCCCAACTATGTTGGGGTTGGCTTCCAGTCTAACCGGATGCAGCTGAATACCAGTATTATACATGGAGCGACTGCCGATCCGTATTATCGGGACGACCCGTAACGACTGTCAGAGATCTACGAATGACAGCCGGGACCAACGATTTAACGTGCTTTCCGAGACACAGAGGGGTCTTGGTATGTAAAGATGGTCTCCCAGCCTCTCTCGGACCAATCTCGGCAAGCGTAGCTTAGCCTGATCAATTGACCCGTGCAGCTGTTATTCCTTAGCCACGAGCCCCTTATTAAGTACAACATTCAATGTTATCTTTAAAAGTTTTATAACAATTACTAATTTATTTTCAGAACAATATGGCATACTTCAACCAATGGAGGACCCTCAGGAGATGCTGTACCAATACGAGTACAGTTTCGAGACTACGAGAGACGATATACGGGAGGAACCAGTTTCACAAGAGGACGAGACTGAAGAATGTGAGGAAGAAAACACAACGTATTTTTATAATAACGAGATTATATTAGGTAAGAATTATAAACTTTTATATACTAGCAGCGCCTCGCGGTTTCACCCGCATGAATTTCTATCCCGTGGGAATATCAGGATCAGAAGTATCCTATGTGTTAATCCTGGTTATAAATTATCTGTGTGCCAAATTTCATCCAAATCCGTTCAGTAGTTTTTGCGTGAAAGTGGAACAAACATCCGGATCCATCCATCCAAACTTCCCAAAACGGACGCTCTGCACTTCCTAGTGCTTTCGCTGACACACGCAGCACAGCTGTCTGTTCAGTTAGAAAATACTACATTTGATTGTACAACTTTCTTAGGAAACCCACACTTAAGCGCGACTCGGGGATCGAACCACGGTCGTTCAGAAGACGCGTTTGCAACGACTACACCAATGGGGCAGTAGTTACAACAACTAATCTTTAATTTTCAGTAGAGCAGTCAGTGGTGGCCCAGTGGTTACGACCGCGAAATACGAGTTTTAGGTCGTGAGTTTGAACCTAACTAGGCACTTTACTTTGTGTAAATAATTTCATCACCACTGCTCTCAAAACGGTGAATGAAAACATCGTGAGGAAACCGGCATGTCCTAGAACTAAAAATTCGAAGACATGTGACGTCCACCAACCCGCACTGGGCCCGCATGGTGGATCATACTCAAGGCATTTATTTCAAATAAACCAATTACAGGCAGTTTTGAATTGTCAACGGGTCGGTCAGTCAGAAAGATGAAGCTAGTTGCCCATTCCAAAGCGTAGTAGGTAACTGTAGAGAAGAACGGGCAAGAAACTCCACGGACACTCTTTTAAATCACAAAATTACTGCCCACTCCCTCTCACAGACAGGAGGCCTGTGTCCCAGCAGTGGGAACACTGACTGATTATGCAATCTTTATTTTTCAGGTTCCAAACCACCACCAGACCTAGAACTATTATATGAAGAAGCGTTAAACTCCCATCCGATAGTCTACCTAGAAAATTGGCAAGCCAGACTGAACTCCAGCCCATGTTTTTGTAACACATGCGAGATACTATTCCCCACCGTGAATGCCTTAGATGCGCATAAAATGGTCAGCCATTCGTACCTCGTAGCTCTAGACACACCACAGAAAAATACAGCGAGGAAAAGTACGGTCACATCCAAGTACTGTAATCACTGTTCCAAAACGTTCCCCGATGATACTTCCTTGATAAAGCATCTGTATGAGCTCCTCCCCCTAAATAACTTCCCCACAGTCAAAGAGGAGAAGGAACCAGAAATAGGAAAGAGATTTGCGACGCCCGTACCTTGGCCAAAAAAGATAAAAAGTACTACGCGTGTAATATCAAAGATACACCCGAAACGGATAAAAATTGAACCGAAAGAAGTGAAAATTGAGCCGTTCTTAGGTAATGATACTAAGCCCATATTGAAGAGCAACAAATTATCAAGAGACGGAAAATTCTTCGCGGCTTCTTCCCTAGTGCCAAAAAGTACCCTATTCCAATGTAATATATGCCAAATCGGGTTCCTTTCGTGCTTCAGCGCATCGCAACATACTAAGTACTGCAAAAAGGTGTTAACTTTCAACAAATGTGGGATTTGTAAGCGGAAAATCAGGACAAAGGATGTGAAAACTCACGAATTGCAGCATAGTTATAATGACAAGCTAAAAATCTATACCATGAACAAGAGTATATACGAGAGAGTGCTCTGCAAGTGCCCCAAATGTTCAGCCTGCTTCGATGAGCTAGCTTTCTGGGCACATTACCAGAAATGCAAAAAATCTGACAGGAAATCGATTTATTGCTCCGACTGTGACGTTAATATATCTTCCACGCGCTACAAGTGTCACAGACAGAAGCATTCCACAAAAAAACTAACGAAGAAAGACTTTATCATCGTTGAGTTTTATGATCAGAAAAACCTGAGAATGAACAATGACAGTAACGAGGATGCCATAAGAAGACATCGGAAAGACAGACAGAAATTATACAGACAGAAACTCAAAGTGAAGAAGATGCTTCTGAACGATTCAATACAAAATGATAGTGAAATTACTTTGTACTATTGTGAAATCTGTGGCTGCTGCCAATATATATTAAATTATAAAGGACACACGGACGGATCATGCAAGGAAATTACCTCGAAAAAATACTGCGATAAATGTGGTTTATGCTTCACCGCAAAAAGTATTGAAAGCCACTTAGTTTTGCATGAAAAACGAACGTTCTCACTGAAAGATATCAACATTATAAACCTGTCTACAGGCAAAGCTATCGACCCACCAATGTCAGAATTTTTTCAATGCCCTTCATGTTTGAAACATTTCATTTGCCGACGTACAATGAACATCCACAACTGTAAGACGGAGAAATACATAACATGCAAGATTTGTACAAAGAAATTCAACATCCAAGCATATAAAATTCACAAAATTTTCCATTCCGTTGATAAGCTGATGCCGGAATTGATGAAGAAATACAACCTGATAAATAGTATGTGGAATATCATGTACATGTGTATGTCTTGTGAACTAGTCACCATGACCTACGACGCTGCTGTCACCCATTCGCAAGGACACCTTAATTACATAATAAGTGATTTGCACAGGCAGTGTGTTGTATGCGATCTGAGGATTGCTGAAAAGGAATTTGGCTTACACGAGAAGTTGCATTCAAATAACGAATCTATAGAAAGGGAGTCATTCAAGATTTTAAAATATAACCACAACAATTTGTTCAAGAAAGAATGGCTGCTGCTGTTCAAAGATCTGCCGAAGGAACACCGACAACAGATTTTGTCGAAAAGCATTTATAGGTGAGTTTTTATCTTTTCCATACCTTTTTCGTTTTTTCTTCGCGATATCCTCATAAATGCCCTCTCCGGGAAGAACGGATGGTCATGTCGGACTCTTACCGACTAAAACCCTAACTATTTTTCTACTACCATGAGTTACCCGGGAGATACTTGTACCATCGCCGCCCCCCCGAATGGTACCAGCCGGCCATGCCTAGTGAGCCCCATCACCAAGTGCGGCCGCTCCAACCGCACGTCCTCCCATAAAGACCACGAGACAGTCTTCCTTCAACTTATGTGTTAATTTATTATAACTTTCTTCTTCCAGGTTCACAAGAACTGTAAAGATGCAAATCGAAGTAAGTGTTCCTACCGACGAAACGAAATATTTCTGCATGAACTGCAACAGTTTCGTCGACGGCACGAACATCATGCAACATATGCGATCTATGTGTTCCCGGAGCAGCAAACTAGTCTGCAGCATATGCAATGCCCTATTCAAGTCGCTGAAGCAGTTTTTGACGCACGAGGGTACTCATGACAGTACCCCGAAACGTCGAACTATAGTGACGTTTAACAACGAGTGTGACAAGGAATTTAATAATCATTTGAGTTTGATCGAATCGCAGTCCAGGAAATCGATCAAAGATGTACCTTTGTCGCAGTTACGAGAGTTGCTACTGTCAGATAGTGCGAAAGCTAAATATAAGTTGTACAAATGTGCGCGGTGCGAGGTTTGTGTGACTTTAAAAAGTAGTATTAAACGACATCGGTGCGTTTCGGGCAACAAGAGAAGGTTCTGTGAGACGTGCGAACAGTATTTCTGTGCGAAAAAGGGCTCTTTGCATTTAGAAGCGCATAGGAAGAAGCCGTATATAAACAAACATAGTTTCTACGTCGTGTACTTTAATGATGGCGCGAAACCTGACAAAGCGTCATCGACGAAAAGGATCACTACCAAAGTTTCACCGAAAAAAGACACAAATGCGAAAGTATCACCGAAAAAGCTGGTGATTGCGAAGATTTACGAGTGCAAATGTGGATTGCATTACACGTCAATGAAGACTCTGGAAAAGCATTTGGATGAATGCAGTCCTAAGCTGGAAGTGTCTAAGGAGACTTGCAGCAAATGCAAATTGATCTTTCCGACAGATGTTTTAGTCACACATTTAATAAACCACCATCACAAGGAAACGAAGATCGTGATAGAAAAGATTGCGAAAACAAACCTGTTGAAATGCCCCAACTGCGCCATTTTATTCATCAACATGGACAATTTTAATGCCCACACAGAAAACTGTTTCCCGAAAAATGGTACCCAGTGCAAAAACTGTCGGTTATCATTCGGCAAGAACTGCTTCCCTAAGCATTTGTGCAGCTCCGTAGATATTACGTATATTAATAAAGTTACTGTGGTCAAGAACAAAATCCTGAAGCAAGCAACAGTCTATAGATGTACTCAGTGCGATGTCACTTATTTACAGCGCAACTCCTTCAGATATCATTCTCATGAGGTCAACCATCAGCTCAAAAAACCGCCGACTACCTGCGGACTCTGCGGCTTGAAATTCACAAACTGTTCTTTAAGGAAACATCTTAATTTGCACAGCTTTCCCAATGAAGATTTTAAGATCAAAGTCGTGGATCCGCTTAATGGAGCTTACGATTTTATAACTGGCAGTAATCGTAGTAAAGATAATGGCAACAATGATTCTATAAGATCTCATAGGAAGAGGAGAGGCGAACATTTAGAAGAAACAGACAGTGCCCCAGTTAAAAAAGTAAAGGAATGTCTGGAATTTGATCTACCATTGACTGAAAGAAGGATGTCTAGAAAAGCGAGGAACAGACCATCTATATCTGGAGATTCTAGAATAGATTTCGATGAGACACCAAGCGAGATTATCGTTCCAGATGAAATATCAGACCATATTACTGAAAATATCGGTAATGTCAGTGATGTTGATATTGACACCGCAGAAATGACATCGCCAGACAAAATGAACGAGACGTTAGATACAAGTGGTATATCAAAAAAATTGAAGTCTAGAATCATCGTCAAAGGTTACAGCAAGGAATTATACAAATGTGTTCATTGCAATCAACATTATATGAAAGAAGCTTCCTTCGATTATCACGTCAAAACTTGCAACCACAACGAAAAACCAGATAATTACGAATGTGATATATGTGGGATCGAGTTCTCGAGGTATACTCTCCCACGGCATAAGTACGTGCATCATGATCATATGGGATTGAACAAAGAAGACTTTGTTATTGTAGTAGGTTCCGCTTATAGCAGAGAGAAGGATTTAAAAGCTAAAAATGGCTCGAAAATTCTCGATGTTTCCAGCGAAATTCGTGATGACACAGAAGAGAGTGAAAATGACACTATAGAACTCAATCATGTCAATGTCAACAATACTTCTGACTCTAAAGAAGTAAGTGATGTCAATGTCAGTGATAATTGTGACACTAAAGAACTTGGTGATGTCAATGTCAGTAATAATTGTGACTCTAAAGAATTCAGTGATGTCAATGACAGTGATAATAGTGACGCTAAAGAACTCAGTGATGTCAATGTGAGTGATAATTGTGACACTAAACAACTCAGTGATGTCAATGTGAATGATATTTGTGACACTAACAGTGAATTACAGGACAATATCAGTGATATTGACAAAATTTGTTACTACAAGTGTTCAGACTGTAATGTATGCTTTGTAGATCAAAAAATGTGTTATGAACACACCCTAAAACATGAAATTTTGGACCCGAAAACGTATATACAATGTAAAATATGTGACTTTCAATTTTTAATTGATTCATTGAAGGAGCATATGGTTTTGCATCACAATTCTGATTTTAGGATTGAAAGTCTTACGATTCAGGAGTATAAGGCATCAGGGGTAGGTAGCGAACCAAAAGTAGACATATATCAAGCTGTTGATAAAGTTCAGTCCAGGTTAGTTAGTACTACTACCGATGTGGGGGTAGTATGATGTAAATAGATTCTCTGTGTGACTCGGAAAAAAGATTATGTTATTTCAGTTTTTTTTCGGATGTGATTCGTTGTCTAGAAAAGTCTAGATATGTCCTATGTTGAGAGCAGTGGATACCCAGTGGTACTGTAGCAATACTTTCAGTTATTTTACGCTCCTCTGACAGCCGCAACCGCAGGCTATGGTCTCTATTAAAGCTTCTCAGGCTACCTACAGCCTGCGGTGACGAATGAGAACAAAGATCACAATTATTTTGTCAGACCTGTCAGTGGCAGCAACCCAACAACAACCTTATTAAAATGAGAAGAGGACTGTGATGAAAAATTACACGTAAAATAACTGAAAGGATTGTAGAGAGCATACAGTCAATCCCGCTGCCATCTTTTTTTATGGCAGCCGTCTCTGCGGCCGTTACGTGGATTTTTTACTTGTTATAACCGCTATGAACAACTCTTTTGAGATTTCAATCTCTCTTACAAAATGTATAATTATGTAATGTATTTTACTTTAATATAAAGTGCCAATGATGTTTCAATTTGTTTAATAAGTATCACACTGCCCTGGAAACCTACCTTGAATAACGTGTGTAAAATAACCCTTAACAAAGCCGAGCGTCACTTGTTCTTCCCGAAATTATGATAATTTTTTTGTACTGGACCTTACGTGTCAACCTTCTGGTTACGGAGATGTTGAAGGTCAAAGTTCCAACTTTTTTTGAAGTTTTTAATGTTTTAACTTAACCATAAATACTCCCACGATCCCCTGTCACGATGTTTTGCGTGCGTTACATTGCGCACCGTACAGTCACGAGCAAAAGTATGTATACACTCGGCTTTATTCAAAAGCGATTTACTCCTTTATTTTTTTAAATAAATTTTATGTTGCTACGATCATAGCATTTTCGAACCCATACGTTTATGTAATGCGTCTTATTTCAACGTTGCATTCGTAATTCAACGAAAAAATCGCAATTGAAAGTTGCCAAGTGTTGACATATTGGTGATCGTGACTGTACACAGCAAAAATATTCACACCAAAAATTAAAGTCTTCCCAGCAGTTATTTTTGCATAAAGTCAGCATAGATGACGTCTTCGTGAATAGTCTTTTCCATCCTGTATTCTCAATCAAAGTCAACCAACTAATATAATATAGTTTTACTTGAAGAAATAAATGGTTTAACAAAATAAGTGTTAACGTAGACGGAACAAAATCAAAATGCTCGAGACATTTTTCATTAGAGTTCTAAATAGCATGCAAGAGATGATTGTGGCGCAAGTTCACACATGCTCGCGTATACCCCGTGGGGACGACAGTCAACATTCTCCCTTTATCCCGATTTATTTGCGTCATCGAATTAGACGTCATCTTGGTAGTCACCCCCTTTCTAACTATATGTGAATGATGATTCACACAGTCCACCCATCCAGTGGCGTAACTATACCCTTTGGGGCCCGTGGCAAATTCATGGGATTGGTAGGGCCCTCCCTCGATGTAAAGAAGCTCAACCAACGTTATACTTTTTTTTTACTGGCACTTTTCGTAATTTCCCCCTACAAAATGGAATACCTGACTGCTTCTTTGTTCTAGTGGTCGAAAAAAGTTTATATTTCTGTACTTAGGTATGTTAGGATCCTCCTCTGCTCATGGCCCTTTCGGGCCGGGGCCCCCCTCCGGCTAGGGGCCCGTGGCATTTTGCCACTCCTGCCATACGCCACTGCATCCATCGTTTCTTTGGTCTTCCCTTACTCTTACAGCCATCGACATTTATACTCAAAACTCACGAAATTGTCCTCATTTCTCCGTAATCATTTGCGTTGTGTTCCTACTTTGATGGAAAAGTAAACGTTTATTTTAAATAAGAACAAAAATATTTATTGAAATATAAAACATAATTTCGAAGCGATAAGGTTGAAAGAACTATGTTGCAAAATAAGATCCCAACATTATTTGTGGTCCAATTTTTCCGGCTTTTTGAAAACAAGTAGCCGAATTCTGGCCGGAGTCCATTTAAATGGCCATCTACCCGCTAAGAAGATGTGCTCGTGGGAAATCAAGTACTATGGTTGATCTAAGAGTCTCGCTAGACATTCTCGTCGTTCCACGGGCGAGAAAATCTCGTGTAAATGGTTCTTAAAATACTTTTGTAACAAGCATTACGTTTGACAATATGTAAGGATTATTTTTCTAAGATTTTCTAACGATGTTAATGTCGGTTTCTATTCCAGCCAGCATCCTAATTGCGTCACACACTATCACAATCTCAATCATTTTGAAGACCTAAACCATTGCTTCATATGTTTGAAAAAATTGCCCGCCCAGCAACGCAAATAACGCAATGTATGTTGTTGAACTGTCAAAATGGAAGACATTTCTGCTGATATTGTGTTACGTTATTACTCGGCTGCCTCTTGATTTTGATATTTGATTATGTTGATTGTATTATACCTTGATTGCTATGGATTCGTAATTACTATGAAGTCCCAAAATAAAAGTCTATTTCTTTACTATTTTTAGTTAGAAATAGCCGTTTGTGTGTTGAAGATTATGAGTGCGCGTAATGTCTCTTTTGTCATTAACAGAAGGTTTATATTGCTATAATTGGCGTGCGTTTCTGACTTTCAAATACATATAAAAATTATGGAATCTAAGAGTTTAGTTTACTAAATATCAGTATAGTTGTTGCATTTTGGCATGGCAATACCGGCCACTGACCCACATTTTGTAGCACTTTTGGGATGAAGTTCTTTAACGGAGCTTGCGGTAGGAGCAGACTGGTAGAAATCGTCACGTAACGAAAAAGCGTTATGCCTCCTCCATGCGACTTATTATTATAATTATAATACAAAGAGACAGAGAAAGAGATAGTTTTCAGTTTTTGAGGGAGCTGAAGCCGTTAGTGATGTCAAAACGAAAATCCAAGATGGCAGCTACATAAAATTTTTCATCATGGCTGTCGTTTTTGTGGCTTTCGACGATGCTGAAGCCGATAGTGAGGTCAGAATGAAAATCCACGATGAGTCTGCGAATATTATGAAATTCTCGCAGCCGCTATCTTGGATTTTCGTTTTGAACTTCATTCCTGCCGGGGTCACCCCGTCCCCCGACGCACATCTTTTATTTTATTTCATAAACTGAAATACAGTCCGTTCAACGACCTGAATCAATATCTATCGTGATCAACATGTTCCAATAACAAAAAACCATACATATTTTACTGTTTGTGTTCGTACGGAGAGAAAGAAAGAAAAAAGTATTGCGACTCGTACAGGAAGATCACAAACTAAACTAAACACAGGCAAAAATAAAAAAACTAAATTATATAAAAAGAAGGTATTAGGGAAAGCTCAATGTCCGCTATTGTCATGCTATAACGCAAGAACTATAGCTATTTAATTTTACATGGAGAGACTTATCCTGTCTTCCACTATTTATTTATAAGTTATCAAATTGTCAATCTTTCAAGGTTCTGAGTAGCCTTAACGACAGTCATATATATTTGTATGACAGACTAATATTATGTATCAAGACACCACCTGTGTTATCTGAAGTGGTGAGCAGAGGCGTATAAATCACCCATATTTCGATAGCCATGTTGTAAAGTCCCCTGTAATAGGAGACGAGCAAAATATGTATATCTCGATTTCAAATCACAGTCACTGATCTCATATATTATATTGAATATTGAATTTGTCTGTGCATTGAGCTCTTTTTAAATAAGTAAGATGTCCCACCAGAATCAACATTGTATAGTCGATGTCGTAATTGTTTTACCACCCTAAGGCTGAATGTCACTTACACGTCATGAAAAGACCAAGTTCTATTTGTCTATGTGAGTGTGAGATAGTTTCAACCCTAATGAAGTTTCAAGTTACTGGTGTCAAAGGTGGTAACGCAATTACGAGGTCGACTATACAGTCAATTCAGAATCTCAGATAATTTTCAAGCTTTGGAAAAACAAACTCAGTCATGCTGGACAAAGTTTAAAATCCAGTGCAACCAATATTTATTTAGGACCTATTTTCTTACAAATGGTTACTCGAAAATCAACTTAAATTACATAATCTTAAAGTAGATAGTTGAGTAAGTGGCTATTGAATGTAAATTATCAAAGGTTCTGAATACAAAGAGGAGACTGCCTAAGCAACTGTGCACTGTGATCCTCAACTAGGTCCTGACGTCATCATGTAGTCGTGGCTTTAGTGAGTGTATTGTTGGCGTTCGTACTGTGCACAGCTTTGTAAACGTTCCCATTTTACAGCATTATTCGCGCTAGAGGAAAAAAAGAATGAAGTGTTGTGTTTAACTTGTAAAAATTACTCTGATAGACGTTCTGATGCTATGGCTAGCATCACATTTGATTTGTAAGTAATTTTATGCGTACTTTATTAAAATAGTTTTAGAAAGATCTCTTAGCGTCGGCGTTTCCAAACATAATTCTACCCGACACTTAGTATTGCATTCCCCTTTGAGAGCCAAATCAAGTAAAGTATGCTTTCCATACGAATATGGACCTTATTTTAATGAGTATAATGTTCATATTTGTTTAAGCGAATATGAGCAAGCGTTTCATTTGAATATGAACATGTAGGAATAATGTTCACATTCGTATGTGATGCTTACTTAGCAAAAAGTTTAATACGCTTTCAGAATTCGTGTACCTATTTGGTGGCTGTTTTTCCTACCATTTGCAGCTGTGAGCCCTTTACACGCATTCAGAATTAATTAGGATTTTTGATTTATTTAATATTAAGTTTTTTTTTTAATCTTTGTTGTTTCAATGTATGTAATGTAAATAAATGATGTGATTTTTGTGTAATCTGTTTTTTTTATTCAGAACCATTTTTTTACGTTGGTACCTCACTCGAATCGAATGTATAGTCCGGTTCACAGTTATTTTATCTCCGGAAGAGGCAACCTAACGAGGGGCTTGTGGCTAAGCAATAACAGCCGCACGGGTCGATCGATAAGGTTAAGCTACGCTTGCCGCGGTTGGTCCGTGGATGAGTGACCATCTTTACATACCAAAACCCCTCGTTGTTCTCGGTTGTCATTTGTGGATCTTTGACAGTCGTTACGGGTCGTCACAAGCCCGAAAGTCTGGGCAACAAGCATTGATGTTTTTATATATCAATGGCAACAAGTCACAGTTCAGGCAGATGATGAGCAGCTTCGAGAGAAAAGGACAGAAGATAAATATTAGTTTATAAATATTAGAGTCCTGTCAAATTAGTCAGCGCCTGACGTAAATCGACGTTATTTAGTAGCCATGTGTTTAATCACGTCTAATTTGTCTATGGATTATCTTAATCTGACAGGACTAAACTAATATTTATCTTCTGTCCTTTTCTTAATGAAATAGAAAGAAAAAGATGCACTGAACTTAAATTTAGTTTAGTTTGTGAACAAGGGAATCGGCCCCAATACCTACCTCGTGCTCGTGGCTAGATAATAGCAGCGCGGGACGATCGAAAGTAATCTACGCTTGCGAAGGAGAATAGTGCCAATCCCTAGCATCAGGTGGAATGGCAGCTCAATTTAATTTCACCTCACCTAAGTTTTCAGAGAGCAGTGGTGGCTGGTGGCCCAGTGGCAAAGGCCGAGACTTGCGAGTTGTAGGTCGTGGGTTCAAACCCAGACAGGCGCTTTACTTTGTGTAAATTATTTCAATACCACTGCTCTCAACGGTGAAGGACAACATCGTGAGGAAACCGGCATGGGCCCGCGTGGTGGATTACAGCCCATTCCCTCTCACCGAGAGGAGGCCTGTGTCCCAGCAGTGGGAATATTATAGGCTGATTATGCTATGTTATGCTTATGCTAAGTTTTCACGTGACATGTGACATCTACAAAGTAGTAGATTACAGCCCACGTCCTCTCGAAGAGAGGAGGCTTGTGTCCCAGCAGTGGGAAATTAAAAAGGCTGATTATGTTTTATTAATTGTTACCCAAGCAAGTACCAATGTGAATTTTTCGTTTTGTATGTATTTTCAGAGTTTATCTTGGACATGAATGTCATTTGAGAAGGAAAACATCGTGAGGAAACCTGCAGGTCTACTCTGTAAAAATCTCAGAGTGAAAACTTAGCATAAGCATAACATAGCATAATCAGACTATAATATTCCCACTGCTGGGACACAGGCCTCCTCTTTGTGACAGGATGTGGGCCGTTATCCTACCACGCGGGCCCAGTGCGGGTTGCTAGATGTCACATGTCTACGAATATTTGGTTCTAGGACATGCCGGTTTCCTCACGATGTTTTCCTTCACCGTTGAGAGCAGTGGTGATGAAATGATATCATTTTATCACGACTGTTGCGAGCCCAGTCAGGCGCTTTACTTTGTGTTTACACAACCCACGAGCACCCACCCACCCCCTACAACCCACGACCTACAACGCGAAGTCGGCGCCGTTATCACGGGGCCATCAGTGCGGTAACAATATTGTTGCGCGCCACAATTAATGCCTGGTACATGGTGACATTAGTTACCACTAGCGCCATCTAGTATCGAGTGGCAGAACTAATAGATCCTAGAAATTTCGATGCTAGAACTTCCTGGAACTATCGACATCTAGTCAGTCAGGGCTGGTATGTACTCGAACATTCTAGATGTTTCTACAATATAATTTAAGGTCGGGATTAGCCACGACCAGGCAGATTTGGATCAGCGATACATGCGATTAATACATCGAAAGCGATCTTCAAGTGCGACTTAAGTGCAATTGTGTTTTATATTAGTGTTGTTCAATTAAAGTGTAATTTTTGGTAATTTATATCGGCAGTTTTAATTGTCACGAACCCCGAAGCTCGTAACAATATGATAGGGGAAAAAAGGTAAAATGAAACACAAACTCAGCAGTAATGTCTTGTTCTGGTCCGAGCCCTCGTCCTCAAGTTAATATTAAACAGTTTCTCTTTACGCCTCAGTCGAGGAACATTCTGAGGTATCCATATATTGATGACGTCACTATATATCATGTGAGCTGGTTTCTTCACGAACCCATAATTTGTGAACATTTTTCTCATTCCTTGTGAAAATGAAGTTAGGATTGTAGATATTATGAACACTGAAAACAAAGATTTATATATTAAATCGAAAGTCGAACTCAAAGCATTTATCTATACATATAATAAAACAGTAACGAAAGAAAAACTGTACATTGAGAATTTTCGAGAAAAAATAAGTGGCTTTTGTTAGAAAAACGTAACTGATGACAAAAAGTAAATTTTTAGAATTTTTGTCTGTTTGTCTGTTTGTCTGTGTGTATGGTACGGCTTCACGCCAAAACTACTGGATAGATTGAATTGAAATCCAGCAAAAATGTTCTTTGTAAACCAAGGAAGGCTTTAGGCTACATATTATCACGCCGTATGTTATGGGAGGTAAGCAATATTGATTTTAAAAGGGTTTTGTTCGTAATTGAATGCACAAAATAATTGAATGCACACAATGACATGTTATTTATTTAGTTAATAATAATTTAACTCTGGGAACATAATAATCACGCTATTTTTATAAAGGAGCGGGGCAGTAATATTATAAATTGCAAGGGAACAGTTATTTCAACGATATGTCAACGGGGAATTTGGCGGTAAGGTCAGGCGACCGTTTACCGCACTAAATGGTGCGAGTTCAAATCCTATAACTTTGTTTTAAAAAATCGTAAAATTCTTTTTTAGTTTTTGTTTTTTTATGTGCATTAGGAACGATACTGTTATGAAATCTGAGAACTTTACATGTTTGTATGGAGAGTTTCACACCAATATTACTAATCTATACATATAATAAAACAGTAACGAAAGAAAAACTGTACATTGAGAATTTTCGAGAAAAAATAAGTGGCTTTTGTTAGAAAAACGTAACTGATGACAAAAAGTGAATTTTTAGAATTTTTGTCTGTTTGTCTGTTTGTCTGTGTGTATGGTACGGCTTCACGCCAAAACTACTGGATAGATTGAATTGAAATCCAGCAAAAATGTTCTTTGTAAACCAAGGAAGGCTTTAGGCTACATATTATCACGCCGTATGTTATGGAAGGTAAGCAAAATTGATTTTAAAAGGTTTTTGTTCGTAATTGAATGCACAAAATGACATGTTATTTATTTAGTTAATAATAATTTAACTCTGGGAACATAATAATCACGCTATTTTTATAAAGGAGCGGGGCAGTAATATTATAAATTGAAAGGGAACAGTTATTTCAACAATATGTCAACGAGAAATTTAGCGGTAAGGTCAGGCGACCGTTTTCCGCACTAAATGGTGCGAGTTCAAATCCTATAATATTGTTTTAAAAAATCGTAAAATTCTTTTTTTAGTTTTTTGCATTGTTATGTGCATTAGGAACGATACTGTTATGAAATCTGAGAACTTTACATGTCTTATCTAATTGTATGGAGAGTTTCACACCAATATTACTAAACAGATTGATTGGTGGTACAACAAGCTACACTATCATGAAGTCAAGTCAAACTTTTGGTTCTAAGTTATTTTACCAAGCACTTTTGTTGTAGGTAATTGATTCAAGAGCTATGAGTACCGTCGTCAATGACCATGTCTCTAAATTTACCTCAGAGCAAAAGCAAATTTTCGACACCATCCTTGAAAGCGTTGGGCTCGGCCAAGGTAAAATGTTTTTCTTGGATGCTCCTGGTGGAACAGGGAAAACATTTGTCACCGCTGGCATTCTCGCAGAGGTCAGGAGGCAAGGCAAGATTGCCATTGCAGTAGCATCGTCAGGAATCGCCGCAACACTGCTTCCTGGTGTCAAAACAGCGCACGCAATGTTTAAGATTCCCATAGATTTAGAGAGTAATGAAACACCTGTTTGTGGAGTGTCACGCAACAGTGACAATGGGCGCGTGCTTAAAGATTGCTCTTTAATCGTGTGGGATGAATGCACTATGGCGAACAGAAAAGCAGTAGAGGCGGTAAACAAGACTTTGCAGGACATCCGCAGGAACCAGCAAATGATGGGTGGCGTTCAGTTCTGTTTAGCGTCGATTTCCGACAAACGCTGCCTGTGGTGACGCGAGGAACTAGGGCTGATGAGGTGAATGCTTCGTTGAAATGCTCTTTCTTATGGCCACATATTCATAGGTTGCGCTTAACGATGAATATGAGAACACAGCTTGGCGGGAATGTACACGCCCAAGAATTTTCTGATGTTCTCTTAAAATCAATGAATGCAAGCGATCAATGAATGCATTCTCGCGGAAATTGAGGGAAATGAAATTATCTACACTTCAATAAACACTGTTGTCGACCAAGATGACGCCACACATTACCCCGTAGAATTTCTCAATTCCCTCAGTGCAAGTGGACTACCAGCGCACACCATTAAGCTAAAGGTCGGTGTCCCAATTATGCTTCTTCGGAATCTCACTCCGCCGAAACTGTGCAATGGGGAAATATCATTGAGGCGGAAATTCTAACGGGTTGTGGTGTCGGCGAGACAGAGTTTATAACACGTATACAACTGATTGCCCACAATTACCCCTTTCAATTCAAGCGCGTGCAGTTTCATGTGAGCATGTGCTTCGCCATGACAATAAATAAGTCGCAGCGGCAGACACTGAAGGCTGCGGGTGTCGACCTCAGGACGAGCTGCTTCTCACACGGACAACTGTACGTCGCTTGCTCCCGCGTCACCAGTCCTGACTCGCTGTACATATTGAATGAGACCGAGGGAAAAACAACGAACGTTGTTTACACAGAAGTGTTACAGTAAATTATAACAGTTCTGTTATTCGACGTCTCCTAAATTTCCTTATTAACCTGACGTCTCTTACCAGTAAATTAACTACATAACTTTCAAATTTTGAGTTTACTAAGCCAAGTAGTTTTTGAGGGATCTAAGCTATAGTATAGTATGAGACGCATCTTTTGAGTGTTTCTGTAAATCAACAAACTATCACTAACTATTATTAAAATTAAAATAGAATTTAAAAAATACTTATGCGATACGTGGGCAAAGCCACGGGTACAGCTATAGTTTATAAAGATATTTTTTAAAAGTTATTTGCAATATCATTGTTAATTCAGTGTACCCTTGGGATCCACTGCGGAATTACGGGAAGAATTTTTTTTTGTTGTATAGGTATTAAGTCTGGGCAACATATAGGCTATAATTTATTTTGGAAAATGGAACACCTGATGCAGAACCGCAACAGACCAGCTAAAGTATAAGAGATATAAAAATGTTGCCATAGCAAAAAATATTCCACGTGAAGAGCATTTTCTGCTGTGAGAATAAATTTGAAGATCTGAAACACCTGTTGTGGAACTCCAAAGCCCAGCGACACTATAACATATATAGGAATGACGTCTTAGCAAAAGTTGTTAAGTCTGATGGGCATTTCCTGTTGACTTACAAAAATTAAAGATCTGGAACGTCTTGAATCGTCTCGCGCATCACGCTGTTTTCCCGTCCCCGGGCTCTTAGAATTCGACATCAGACGTTTCAGATCTTCGATTTTGACGACCCCGTTGTCGCTGGGATAAGCAACAGGATCCGCGTACGAAGTCGCGGGCAGAAGCTAGTTTCAAATAAACCAATTACAGGTAGGTACTTTTAACTTGTCAATGGGTCGGTCAGTTAGAAAGATGAAACTAGTTGCCCATTCCAATACTTAGTAGGTACTATAGTTGCAAAACTTCTGAATAATTCCGGAATACTTCTGGGAAAGTTTCTTTAAATCAGAATTATTCAAAATTAATTTAATTAAGATTTTTATTTTTTTTGCTGAAAAATCGTATTTTGCATCGATCGTCGATCGCCGCCGCCGCTGCCCCTCTGTGCGCCGGCTGCTGCCGCCGCGCTGGCGCCGCGCCGCGCGGGCCCGACTGCCACGAGTCGTGCGTGCAGGCGATAGCGGTGCGGGGTGCGGTAAGAGGGGAGATGCTCTCCGGAGAAGTTTTCCCCCCCGCGAGAAAGATTCGTACCCCGCAATCGAATGTTTCCGCCGAATATTTCGCCCGAATAATTCAATGGGAATAAACGTGTTTGTTTGTGGTGTGGTGCCCCGCGCCCAGTCGCGCTCGCGCTGCCCATGACGCGACGTTGTGTGTGCTTGATGCGACGTGCACTCACAACCATAAACTTAATATACCTACCGCTCACAACACAGCTGAAGATAATATAATTTACAACTTCCAAGCGCGAAATAGTTAGTAAGGTCGATTTTCCTGGTTTTTTTTTGACAGTTCAAACATTCCTAAAGTTTCGGAATATTTCGGAATACTTCCGAAGTATTCGACGGGAATGATTCGGAATTTTTCCCGCCAGCATCTATAGTAGGTACAGACGCCAGCTGGCACATCAAGCTACTACAATCTGTCATATTTCTTTAATAGATTTTCAAATTTATCGCTAAAGCATTAGGTTCAAGGTTGATTGGGAAAATTTGACAGTTTGATAGCATTTGGGTAGCTTGATGTGCCAGCTGGCGTTTGTACCTATGGCGAAGAACAGGCAAGAAACTCCACGGACACTCTTTTAAATCAAAATATTGGTAACGTCATCCAGGTTGAAATAATATAATGATGTAGTGTAGATTGTGTTGCATTCGTCCAAAATGCTGTCGTCCAGAAAACGAGCAACAAAAAGGCAGCAGGAGCTTCTCGTAGAACGGCTCCACAATAATCCGCTAATGGCCCGAGGTAAGAAATACAACTGAAGTCTGAACTTGTTATTTTATTAATAAATCCATAGCGATGCCATAACCGACGAAAGAAAATTTTAGAGCATCAATATTGTCAGTTTATTGTTGTGCGTGTTATTTATCCTAATAAGTATGTGAGAACGATGTACGTTAAAAGCGTCCGTAATAAAACAGATAAAGAAAAAAAAAATTAGATATTAAAATAAGCCGTGGCAGCTAAGCTAACCAGTCTCTAGCCCTACTGACGGCGCCAGTTCACCAACATGACGTATGGATCAGCATCATTCGAGTAATATTTTTAGTCTCTCACAATGGGCCACATTAGAAGACTTAAATACATCCAAAGTGCAACGGAGAGGCCTATGATCGGAGTTTCCATGCATGATGGAATCAGAAATGGAAAGATTCGCAGGAGATTGTAGAGGTATGAGGAACAGGGTGTAAAGTTTCTTGTCCTCCTTAGAAAAGGGGGATTCTCTGACCAGCTGGGTAATCGCGTAACACACTGATAGTAACAATGGCTTTCATTTTGACAGTTCAATAACATTCATTGCGTTATTTATATTGTGTACGGGACAACTTTAAATGATAAAGTGTGATAGAGTTATAATTATAATTTTATTGATATAATGCTATAGCTAATTGATACTGTGATCAGTAATGTTAGGATGATTTTAGGATATCGAACTGCTACGATATTAGGATAATGAGTACACGCGGCGAAGACCGAACGCGAACTAAAGTAAATTGCGCACGCGGTACAAAACTGCTTATTTTGTATAAAACAATATAAATTGTACGGTTGGACCGTTCACGTTGTTAAGCAGATTTTTTTTCGAAAATATGAAGCAATGGGTTAGCAATATCCTTCAAAATGATTCAAATTGAGATTGTTAATGAGCGGTCGTGTTACACAATTATACCCTGTCCATTAGGTAAACCGCTTTTTGACAGATATGGAACTAGTAATCTACCAACCCGCACTGGGCCCGCGCGGTGGATTACAGTCCACTCCCTCTCACAGAAAGGAGGCCTGTGTCCCAGCAGTGGGAACTTTAGAGGCTGATTATCGTAAGAAGCCATAAATAAGATAAGGCAGTTTATAATATTTTTTTATTATGCATTTTAAAGTTAATTTTTATGTAATCAATATCAATCATCAATCAATACTGTATATAATAAAATAATAACTGGTCGCTGTCTGTACATGGAAGATATATAAGAAAAAGTGAACGATATATAAGAAAAAAATGAACAAAATAGAACCCAAAACAATGATTTTTTGTATTTTTGTCTGTTTGTCTGTTTATCTGTTTGTCTGTACGTTTGTGCACGCTAATTTCAGAAACGGCTTAACCGATTTGAATGCGGTTTTCACTAATACGTTTTGGTTTGCTTCACTTAAAATTTAGTATTTGTTTCATTTCAATCGGTTTATAAATAATAAAGTTATTTCAATGTAAAGAATAAACTATAAAATGCTACAGAATAACCGATCAGTTGAAACTTTACGTAGATATTATAATTGTTACGAGCTTCGGGTTCGTGACAATAAAAACTGCCGATAAAAATTACCAAAAGTTACACTTTAATTAAACAACACTAATAACAACTCAAACACACTAATTATAAAACACAATCGCTCTTAAGTCGCACTTGAAGATCGCTTTCGATGTATTCGCTTCTATCGCAGAACCAAGTCTGATTAGTCGCTTTTTTTTTTTTTTTTTTTTTTTTTTTGAATATGGCATCTCGTAGTTGACCTTGAGAGGTCGTGACTACTTAACCGGACTATCCTGTGGTTGCCTTAAGAAATCTTAAAGCCTCCAGCCAGGGCTAAAACTAATTAAAACTAGGCGACTGCACGCTAAGGGCACCCCCTGTGGGGTACGAACCTCGGCTTAGGGCGTCGCTGGGAGAGGGCAGCAAAGGGACAGGCTGGATCGAATTTATATTTTTAGTGCTTTGATGAGCACGGCGTTTCCTAAGACTATCTCTGAGAAGAAAGGCCGAAACAAACTCAGAGGTTACGGTCGTCGTGAATTTACAATTAATAGCTCAGCTGCAACGCGAGCTGGCTCTTCATCAACAATGAAGGGTCGGGCTGGTGGTGAATTTACTTGGGGATCTGATTAGTCGCGGCTAGTCCCGGCCTTATATAGTGCCGCAGATAATTCCAGAACCTTCTATTGTAGAAACATCTAGAATGTTCGAGTACATACCGGCCCCGACTGACCAGATGTCGATAGTTCTAGTAAGTTCAGCCAATCGATAATAGATGACGCTAGTGACTCTATTAGTTCTACTACTAGAAACTAGATGGCGCTAGTGGTAACTAATGTCACCATGCATCAGGCATTAATTGTGGCGCGCAACATAATCATTGAAGTAAGATAATACAATGAAGAATGAGTGAGAAGCTCGATGGTTTCGTGGTCGTAGCGCTAACTCATGTTAAGCAACCCCGGTCGTGGTTCCAAATAGGATGGGTAACCACAATTGGCACTGATACATCAACGCAGAGCCAAAACCGCTTGTCCTGGAGACATGAAATTTGGAGGGTGTGTTCTTCGTGAAGAGTAGGTATCCACTTAAGAAAGGGTTTTTCGAAATTCCGCCCCTAAGAGGGTGAAATGGGGGATTTTGTGCGTATGAAAAATCTTATTCTTTGAGTTAATAAACTTGAAACTTGGCACGAATACTTATCTAATTAAATTATGAAGTTTACCATGTTTTGTTTTTCTTAACTACCCCCTAAAAGGGGATTGGGGGGTTTTTTTTTATTTTTATTTTATTTTAGCGCGCGGTCCGATTTACTCGAAACTCAGTAATTATACTTAAGATTGAAAGTAAAGAATAATATGTATCAAAGTTTTTCGGAAATCTACCCATGACGGGCTGAAAAGGGGTAGTAAATTTTACAGAGGAGGATTTTGCTTTTCTGAATAAATTATAAGATCTTAATCATAATTATCAAAAACTACCTGTTGAAGGGAGAAAGTACGAAATCTAAGCGGACGAAGTCGCGGGTGAAGTGCTATACAGGCTGATTTTTTAAAGACCAGCCAAATTTAAGGATGTGGTACGGACCATCAAACTGAACAACTTTCTCCATGGGACAAATAGCATAATCGCGAAAATTTTATCAACTGTCCCATAGAAAACGTCAATACCTACTCGACCTAAATGTATGGGACGGCTGAATTTTTATTCGCGATTACGATGTTGGTCCCACGGAGAAAGTTGTTCAGTTTGATGGTCTGTACCACATCCTTAAATTTGGCTGGTCTTTAAAAAATCAGCCTGTATATGTATAAAAAAATAGAATAGGACAGAATACTTCTTCCTAGTGTTTTCTCAACTATGTTGGGGTCGGCTTCCAGCTCAAACGGGAGCTATTTTTTAAATAGGTACCTGTCTATACAAATAAATAAAATTGAAGTGTCTGTTTGTAATATCAAAATAGCAGATTTTACTATAAGCGTATGAAAATATATACCTACGCTACCTACTTATAAAATAAAAAAACTTTTTAAAATTTTTGACTGTCTGTCTGTTTGTTCCGGCTAATCTTCGAATCGGCTGGACCCGTTTTGACGGGACTTTCACTGGCAGATGTAGCTGATGTTATGGAGTAACATATATTTAATTACTAGCTGTTGCCAGCGACTTCGTCTGCGATCCAGGATGAAAAGTAGCCTATATCCTTACCCAGCTCATTGTCTATGTGTGTACCAAATTTCATTCAAATCCGTTCAGCCGTTTTACCGTGAAAGTGTAACAAACAAACTTACTTTCGTATTTATAATATTAGTTAGGATTTAAACTTTTCGCACACCAAAAAGATACAAAGTCTGACTTAATGATTTAATAGTCTTTATAGACTACTTGTTGTCTCGGTAGCATGTTCCAGTGGGATAATTTCCAACATCCACGCGGGCGGAGCCGGGGCATAAGCTAGTCTGGAATATGAACAGACGCCAGCACACCAAGCTACTATAATCTGTCAAATTTCTTTAATAGATCATCAACTTTATCGCTGAATCATTAAGGTTCAAGGTTGATTGGGAAAATTTGACAGTTTCCTGACCTTCCTTGACCTGCTGGCGTACGTTCTAAGACAGTTGTCAAAAAACGGTTAACCTAATGGACAGGGTATATGGTGCGGTTCCGAACCAATAACATTAAACAGACCCCCAGTTGATAAAAATAAATACTCACGAACTAGAACCATGTCGTGGCAGCGAACCATTTTAAAGTGAACTCATAGCAAAACTAAATTATCAAGTTCCTGTCAACTTTAATGTTTTAATGTTTAAAAACGATGAAAATTAAAGTGTGAAATTAACTTCCAACTTTTACATTATTATAGTGATTATATCAACCACAGTAATTTGATAACAAAGTGATATGGTTCTGAAATTACGTATTGGTAGTTTTGAACAAGGCGATCAGCGGAGTAATTTCGTGACACACATAAAATGAGAGAGAATGATGAAGGGCTTCTGGCTAAGTTATAACCGCCATACGGGTCGATAGATTAGGTTGACCTACGCTTACCACGGTTGGTCCGTGGATGGGTGACCATCTTTACATACCAAGACCTGTCCATGCCTCGGAAAGCGCGTTAAGCCGTTGGTCTCAACGATCATTCGTGGATCTTTGAAAGTCGTTACGGGTAGTCAGGAGCCCGAAAATCAGACATTCAGTCGTACCACGGGGTACGTGTTACCCAGTAACTGGGTTGCGGATGTGCGATAGGCATTCGTTCTACATACGTAAAACAATGGTATTCAGCTGCATACTATAAGACCAGCGACCACGGGACCAATGGCCACCACTTCTGCCTACACCTTCCGAGAGTACAGGCCTGATGTTAAATTTTATGTCAAATTTACTCAAGGCTCTTCAAAAACAGTTGGACATAAAAACAGCTGTGTTAATATTAAAATACTGTTAATATTTTGTAAGTAAGTAGGTACTTAGTTTTAAAGATATCGCCGTAAGGTTGTCAGCTTGCTATACCCTGTCCATTAGGTTAACCGTTTTTTGACAGCTGTCTTAGAACGTACATATTCCAGATTACGTAAAAGTTAACTTTAAAATGCGTGATAAAATAAATGTATAAACTGCTTTATCTTATTGAATTATCTTATTTATGGCTTCTTACATACATTATAATACCGTACGTGTATCAATCAATGTATTGGATGTTGCTGCAATCACTAGTTGCATCTGTCAAAAAACCGGTCAAGTGCGAGTCGGACTCACGCAGGGTTCCGTACAAACCTGTAGGTACTTTACGGTTTTCGCAATTTTTCCTTTATCTGTGCTATAAGACGTTGCTTCGTACCAAATTTCAAGATTCTGAGTTCACGGGAAGTGCCCTGTAGGTTTTGATTCCCTTGCGAGTGTCGAAAATTTGCGGCTGTATCTTTTGATTGCGTTGGCTTAGAAGTTTGATTTTTTCACAGCTCCAAGGGTCAGTAGACTTGAGTATTTGATATAAATTCTAGCTTTATACCTCTACGCGTTCCTGAGAAAAAGGGTCTTGACAGACAGGCAGACGGACGGACGTACAACAAAGTGATCCTATAAGGGTTCCGTTTATTCCTTTCGAGGTACGGAACCCTACAAAAGGGTTTACTTAATGGACAGGGTAAAATTGCGTAACACACTTGTAATCACAATCTGAATAATTTTGAAGGATATTGCTAATCCATTGCTTCATATGTTCGAAAAATGTGCCTGCTGAACACGTAAATAACGCAATGAATGTTGATGAACTGTCAAAATGACAACCATTACTACTGTTAGCCATCATCTGCCTATCCTTTTCCCAACTATGTTGGGGTCAGCTTCTAGTCTAACCGAATGCAGCTGAGTACCAGTATTTTACATGGAGCAACTGCCTAACTGACCTCCACAACCCAGTTACTTGGTAATACGATACCCCTTGGTAAGACATGTCAGACTTTCGGGCTTATGACGACCCGTAACGGCTGTCAAAGATGCTCAACAACGTAATTATGGCAATGAATTTTGTTGAACTGTCAAAATTAAAGCCCGCAGGAATCCTGTAAATGTTTATTCATTTATAGGAGAACCAACAGCTCTAACAGAAGGATAACAATTGTATATCCTACTAATATTATACTTCGTTGCTTCGTCCTTCGAGATTAGATAACATTGTAGTAATGCGTCTAAGATATCGCCTTTCACCCACTAAGTTTTGAGGTTTTTTTTTTTTTGGGTAGGTACTTTGTCTTCCTGCTCGTTGTGCCTGTAGTATCATTCATTCGCGTTTTAGTGCGTCGCCAATCACCACTTACTTTCTACTTTTCGTTAAAAATTAAAAGAAGATGTCGAAACGTAGTCACAAAAACGACGGCAGTGATTATTTGAGAAGAAAGATTCGAAAACTGTTAAAGAAGATCAATAAACGCGCCAAACGGTCGCCAGTTCGAAATTGTTCCGAAAGCAGTAGCTCATCGGCGAATATTATTCTTTCGCCTGAGCTATCGGATCATGAAGGTAAGCTGAAGTGTTTTGTTATTAATGTTATAACAAAAGAAAAATATTGTGAATAGTTTCCAGGACTATATCCGTATCATAATTTGACATGACGTCATATTCCAAATAGTGTTGTGTACATCTTAAGGGGATGTTACCTTCACATAATTATGAATTGCCAATTCATTGGGTAAATAATATACCTACCTGAATTTAAGTGATTGTGTACATTTGAAAGGAATGTTACCTTCACATTACTTAATGACCTACTTAAATCTTTTGTAGATGAAATGGAAGTTCAGCCCGAAGTCGAGTCAGTTCCGATTTTTGGTGCAGAAGAGCCACAACCGGGTACGTCCACCTTAATTACACATGTCCCTGCTACAGATATGGTACAGACAGTGCAATCGGAACTGCCAGTTGAAGCAGCGCTCGATCTCCCTGAACTGGATAAAGAGATTCTGAATCTCTTAGACGAAACACCTTCAAAGGAAAAAAAATATGGACTGGATATAACAGGTGAATTATCTGTTCGCTGGGAGCACATCGCAACGACAGGCTTGACAATGGATGTCAGAAAGGAGCTGCTAGAAAAGCATCTTGTTCCAAAAAACTGCACAAAGATTGATGCTCCAAAGTTAAATCCAGAAATAAAAGCCGCTTTATCGGATGTGCTCATCAGACAAGACAAAGCACTGGAGAACAAACAGGTGCAAGTCGCTACAAGTATATCGTGTATTGGTGAAGCTCTTAATACATTATTTTCTTCGGTTCACAAAGACCAGACAGTAATAAAATTGCTGATCGAAGCAGGTCGACTGATGTGTGACTCACAACACAACGAGTCCATGACAAGACGTAGTTTTATATGTTCTACAATAAAAAAAGATATTAAAGATCATTTGTATAACACAGAAATCGATCATTTCTTATTTGGCGAACAGCTGACCGATACTATCAGAGCTGCAAAAGCCATATCCTAATCAGGCGCTGAAATTAAAATAAACACACCAGTCAGAAGACCTGCACCAGCGCAGAGACCAAGACAGGCCCCTACTCAGGCTTTAAACCAGAGGCCTCCGTTCCCGCCGACGCGGCAAGCGGGAGCAGCGAGGAGGACCGAGCCGACACTGCGCCCGGGGCCGCAGCAGCAACCGCGACAGCCGCCGCGCTTGCAGCAGCGCCCAGACCCCCGGCGCTAGACCTGGTAGGTTCCGCAGGACGATTATCATATTTTTATGATCAATGGCAATTGATTACTAGTGATCCTTTTATATTATCGTGGATAAGAAGTTACGAGATACCGTTTACGAAACCGGTGTATCAGTCATCATACGAACCTAGTTTACCCACTTTATCTCCATCAGAATCCCTTCAATACAGGGCGGCCATCACTGATCTTATAAACAGTGGAGCTATATCACATTGCGAACCATGTGAAGGACAGTTCCTTTCTAGTTATTTCCTGATTTAAAAAAAAAAACTAATATCAAAATGTTACATCAGTTACATATATATACATCCGAGCTGCAGAAAGTACTTACGATTTAAATACGAGGATAAAATTTACCAATTCAATGTTTTACCGTTTGGCCTAAACACAGCCCCATTTGTTTATACAAAATTATTAAAACCGGTAATTTTTTACTGAGATCATTAGGCTATTCGTCATCTATTTATTTAGATGACATTTGTATTATTTCTAATAATTATCAAGATTGCCTAGATAATATCTTAAGCCGGGTATCCACTTAGGTTCGCCGTGGTTTGCGAACACTGTGTGCTCCGCGAACGTGAACGTGTACAGTGTACACGCTTAGGCTGCAACATCAGTGCTCCTGTCGGAGCACTAACATTCCGCGCTCCGGTCTCCAGTCGACACACGACAGACGGTCGGTGCAAACATGCCGCCTCCAGAATTAGTAGGAAGTGCAGCTTATATTTTGATACATTATATTGTGATGGAATACAAACGACCTCCTCGATTTTGGCAAGCTAATATGTATAAGGGAAGAAAAAATAATGAAATAATGCATATATTAAAATCCCAAGAAATAAGTGGCCATTATAAAAATTTTACTCCATGTTCGCGAACTTAACAAACACGTCGTGACACGCTCGCGTCCACGAACAAACTGCGCTCCCCTTTGAGATCGCGCAAAAAACCGCTTCCCGAGCGCTCCACCGTGCTCCGATCGTGCTCCAGTCGCGCTCCGCGATCACGACGTATCCATTATGTTTGGTTTGCGGAGCGGGCGCGTTCGCAAACCACGGCGAACCTAAGTGGATACCCGGCTTTACAAACAAGAAATATTTTAGAGTCCTTAGGATTTATTATTAATATAGAAAAGAGCTGTATGATTCCGAGTAACATTTGCAAATTCCGAGTAAATTTTAGTTTCGTGATAGATACGAAAAAATTTCATATAAGCCTACTTAAAAAAAAAAGGAAATTTGATTAAACAAGAATTACAATCGCTCCAATTCAAACCTCGTTGTAAAATAAGACATTTTGCACACTTGGTAGGTCTCCTCACGTCATCTTGCCCCGCGATTCAGTACGGTTGGCTTTATACTAAGCAAATGGAAAGATGCAAATACCTTGCATTGTGTCAAACGAGTAGTTACGATAGCCACATGTCTTTACCACATTACCTGCAGGAAGATTTCTCCTGGTGGTTAAAATCAATTGATGACGCATTCAATCCCATTAGACAAGACAGCTACTCGCTAGAAATATTTTCAGATGCTAGCAAAAAAGGGTGGGGGGCAGCATGCGGTGAGGAGACCGCCAGTGGCCAGTGGAGTAATTCAGAATGTGTCAAACATATAAATTATCTAGAACTCCTAGCAGCATTCTTGGGTTTACAAAGATTCGCAAAGGGATTAAAAAATTGTCAAGTTTTACTACGTATTGACAACTCAACTGCTATTTCGTACATCAACCGTAAGGGTGGAGTGAGATTTCCACATTTAACTGAAATCACAAAATCTTTGTGGCAGTGGTGTGAAGCTCGCGGCATATTTGTGTTCGCTTCATACATCAATTCAAAAGATAACGAATTAGCAGATGCGGAGTCTAGAAAATCTCAACCCGATTCCGAATGGCAGATCAAAGACCATGTTTTTGAAAATATTGTACAGGCCTTTGGGCAACTTATAAAATAATAATAATAACTTTATTTCGGGTGGCATAGACCCATAGAAACCTTAACCTAGTACACATTACATAAACTTTTATAATTTGCCATGACTCGCCACACCTACACACGACATGACCCACTGATTCTGAAAGGGACAGTCAAAGTCAAGGACAGTCAACTTATATCTGATCTTTTCGCATCAAATTTAAATAATAAATGTGTTAAGTACGTCTCATGGAATAGAGACCCTGGAGCATTCGCTGTGAACGCTTTTACTTTAAGCTGGAAAAATCTTTCTTTCTACGCATTCCCTCCTTTTGCGGTTATACTAAAAGTAAAAAAAAAATATAATAATAAGAACTGACCAGGCCGAGGGTATTGATGTGGTCCCATTTTGGCCCACGCAACCGTGCTTCCACTGTTTCAAAAACTTTTCTGTTCCGAATTGATTCAGTTTACGCCCTCTGATAATGTGTTATTGTCTATTTCCAACAGTCTCCCGAAGCTCACGTTGATTGCAGGGAAGTTATCAGCCCGGCACTAAGGAACAGAAGAGTACCACCGTCAGCTTTAGATATTATGATAGCTTCCTTGTCTGCAAATTCAATCAAACAATATGACGTTGCAATTCGACGTTGGGTAATCTTTTGTAAAACTCAAAATATTGAAATACATGAAGCGTCAATTCCGACGGTAATTTATTTTTTAACGGAACTGTTCATTTTCTGGTTTACAATACGGATCTTTAAACAGTCATCGCTCCGCTCTGTCTTTGATCTTAGGATCGAGAGTACGGTCTGACGACCGTGTTGCTAGGCTATTTAAAGGTTTTTACAGACTTCGTCCTCCAGCCCCCAAATATAATATCACTTGGGACCCTTCAATAGTTTTAGATTCTTTATCGAAATGGTACCCAAACCGTAATTTAAGTTTAGAAATATTGACCAAAAAGACCGTAAGTTTGCTCATGCTAATAACTGCACACAGAGTGCAGACGATGGGAAAAATAACTTTAAAAAAATATAACTGTCCATGGTCAGCTTATATTAATCAAGATAAACGATTTTATAAAAACATCTCGCCCAGGTTCAGCTCAACCTTGTCTTAATATTCCATTTTATAAAGACCGACCGGAAATATGTCCGGCTGAAGCGTTGGTAGCTTATATAGATAGGACAAAGTCTTTAAGAAACAATGCCAATGGTCTATTCCTAAGTATTAAAAAACCACATAAACCGGTATCCACAAATACTATCAGCAGGTGGATAAAATATATGTTATCAATTAGCCGAATTGACACCTCAATATTTTCTGCTCACTCCACCAGACACGCAGCGACCTCAGCCGCTCATAGAGGTGGTGTCAATATTGACACGATACGAAAGACCGCTGGGTGGAGTGGCACCTCCAACGTCTTCGTATCATATAGATATTCAATGTGAACAATCTGATCAATTTGCTTTATCAATCCTAACCTCTGATTGATGCATTATGTTAGAATGTGATTAAAATTTATTTACTTATAAGTTAAGTACCCCTAATTAATAAGAAACTACAATTTAGTTTTAGAAAACAATTATAATAAATATTGTTTGATCATTATACGTTTAATAGTTAAATAGCAGTGTTTGAATATTTCACCATCTTTCAAAATCTACAATGTTATCTAATCTCGAAGGACGAAGCAACGAAGTATAATTGGAGATTAAAAAATTCAAAATTCAAAATCATTTATTTGCTAATATGGGTAATTACATAAACGAACTTACCTGAAGTGAAGTTCTATCCAAATTATACGAGTTGCTTCGTCCGAAGAGATTAGTTCCCTCCCAACCCTATAATACTACAATGTATGTATACTGTAATGTACTAATCTCTTCGGACGAAGCAACTCGTATAATTTGGATAGAACTTCACTTCAGGTAAGTTCGTTTAATCTCCAATTATAAACGATAAAGTTTGTATGGATGGATGGATGTTTGTTATTCTTTCACGCAAAAACGACTGCAGGAATTTGGATGAAATTTGTCACACAGATAGCTTATAACCAGGATTAGCACATAGCATACTTTTTATCCAGATATTCCCACGGGATGGACACATATGCGGGTGAAACCGCGGGGCGCAGCTAGTGAGTTATAAAGCCAGTTACAGGTTCTCACGAGTAAAAACAGAAAATGTAGTAGAATTCTTAGGATCACTAACAAGCACAACCAATTTAACAATCTCTGGGATGCCAACGCATTTGCGATGACTTTGCGGGGAACGAAGGGAAGACACTAACAACAATGTCTTCATTTTGGCAGTTCAACAACATTCATTGCGTTACTTTATGTTTTCGAGCAAACGAATTTTTCAAACATTGAAGATCAGCGCGCTATGGAGCGGGCTATGCTCGGAGTCTATTTGAAGGAAAAAATCAGGTATAAAGTTATCCGGAAAAGAACTGGAGTTATCGACATAGCTTGCAGATTAAGCAAACTGAAGTGGCACTGAGCTGGCCAGGCTTGTCGAAGAACCGATGGCCGGTAGAGCAGACGAGTCCTGGAGTGGAAACAGCGTATCGGCAAACGTAGTGTGGGATCCCAGCTAGACGGACCACATAATCATAGCATAATCAATATTCCCACTGCTGGGAGAGATGAAGCTGGCTGTAATCCACCACGCGGGCCCATACAATAAGAACCAAATCAAAATCAAAAGTCATTTATTCATGAAATGTCAAAACGTCGTATGGCATTGTGACAGCTGCGAACGCGCACAGATAACCTATACCGGCGCGGCGCGAGATTCGTTGCCCGGAATGTTACCATATATATTTCATGTTTCACCATCTTTTCTTTTATGTATGTTTATTTTTATTTTATTTCATGTTTTGATTTTTGTTTTTTTGTTTTGTGTCGAATCATATGTTGAATAGTTTATTTTATTTACTTGTTTTGATTGTTGTCATCACGTCAACGCCGGCTGCCGCTGAAAACCAGTGCTTGGGCTCTGTCTCGTATAGGGTCTTAGCATTATGCTGAGCGATGGCCGTTTTGCGTGAATGTGACGCATGTTTACCCCCAACTTGTTTTTTGTGTGTTATGTCCTTTTTTCATGCGTCATGTTTGCCGCAAATAAATGCATTTTCTTTCTTTCTTTCTTTCTTATTCAAATTAGGCTGAGAATCAGCACTTTTCGAACGTCAAAATTACATAAGACAGCCCCCCAAAACGCCCGCCCGACACTTCCTAGTGCTTTCGCTGGGAAGAAGAAGTGGCGCAACAAACTCCCCAGCAGCACAGCTGTCTGTTCAGTTAGACAATAGTTGATTGTATACAATACTAAGAACCTATGTTCAGTAATTAACATCAGTTGTTGGTGAGTTTGTGGCGCAACAAACTCACCAACAGCACAGCTCTCAACACTAACAACAGTTGTTGATTTCCCAAAAAAAAAACAATCAAATCTTCTTATTTTTTATTTTATCGTTTTTCTAGATATCAATATCCATCGCGTCTGCGGAGTTTAGCTAGCCAATTTAAAATAACTCTGTATGTATCGCGAAAAAATAAATGGTTTGACAAGAGTTTATAGATGCTCAGGTACCAACGTTAAATTTGACAACCCTAATTATCATTGTATTACAGCCCGTTCACCGTTGCCAAAATCATTGCTATTTTAATTCTCATTTAAAATAAGGTTGCTGTCGGGTTACTGCCACTAACAAGTCTGTCAAAATCATTGTGGTCTTTAATCTCATTTTAATAAGGTTGTGGTTGGTTTGCTGCCACCGACAAGTCTGTCAAAATCATTGTGGTCTTTATTGTCGTCACAATAAGGTTGCTGTTAGGTTGCCGCTGGCAGACGTAAAATACCTGTGTACACAACGGGCCTCATTCAGGGGCCATACTTAATTATGACGTATATTAATGTTACCATTTTTCCAGTGTGAGAGAGAGAGACGGAGCTATAGAACGCCGATAGCATTATCCCGTTTTGGCAGCGGAATAATGCTGGTATTAATACTTCATGGTACGGCCCCAGGTGGCAACAATCACAATTACCTCATCATCTGCCTGCGTTTTCCCAACTATGTTGGGGTCAGCTTCCAGTCTAACTGGATGCAGCTAAATACCAGTATTTTACATGGAGCGACTGCCTATCTGACCTCCACAACCCAGTTACTGGGTAATACGATACCCCTTGGTAAGACTGGTTGTCAGACTTTCGGGCTTTTGACTACCCGTAAAGACTGTCACAGATTCATGAATGACAGCCGGGACCAACGGCTTAACGTGCTTTCGGCACGGAGCGGTCTCGGTATGTAAAGATGGTCACCCATCATCGACAGACCAACCGCGGCTAGCGTAGCTTAACCTGATTGACTACGGGCCCCTCAAAAATGCCCATTACCTAGTAAGTATTTATTTTACTCCATCAATGATGAAGATGATCATACCTGTTCTGTGTGTGATCTGAACGATAGAATGATGTGATAAGGCAATGGTCACAAAGATTTAGAAGAGTAAGCTAAGATGGTTGGGTCATGTTGAGAGGATGAGTGAAAGGCGACTAACAGAAGGTAAATTGATAGCGTTCATTCGGAATATCGTGATCCGGGATAGCGTTCATTCGGAATATCGTGATCCGGGATAGCGTTCATTCGGAATAACGTGATGCGGGATAGCGTTCATTCGGAATAACGTGATGCGGAATAGCGTTCATTCGGAATAACGTGATGCAGGATAGCGTTCATTGGGAATAACGTGATGCAGGATAGCGTTCATTTGGAATAATGTGATGCGGGATAGCGGTCATTCGGAATAACGTGATTCGGGAAAGCGTTCATTCGGAATAACGTGATTCAGAACAGTGTTCATTCGGGATAAAGTGATTCGAGATTTCGAGTTTCGGCATAACTTATAAGGCAGATGTAAGCCGAAACGCCGGGAGGGACGCCCCATCTTATTGGTGATGATCTTCAGAAGGGTCAGGTGCGCAGCTCTTGCAACCGCCGTGCGTGTATGACCAGGGCCCCAAGTCTGCTATTTTTATAAATTCGTCATTCCAACACGATCCCCTCCCATTGTCATTTTGCCTAAAGTTCGTAATCTGCTAAATTTTCATTGGTCGTTCAATGGTCTCGTAATAGAATTGTGTCATAATGACATTGTCGTATTGCCTTTATTATAAAACCCATTAGAAATGATTTTCGAAAAACTACCACTACTATATTTATGCCAGATTTCATTTATATATATATTTACATATTATTTATTAGTGTTTTATACAAGTCAAGTGTTTTATGTAAGTCAGTCATTCATTTGTCATTATGTACGAGATTACCATTCTATGCAATTTCTTTCTCAATGGAGTGTCAGTGGTTGACCACTGGAAAGTCATAATGACGCCATTATATTAGTAGATTACCAAACTGGTCAAAATCAGCAATTATGAAATCAATGATAGACCATTCTGACACTATTATAATAGCAGACTTGAGGCCCTGATGTATGAACGTAAACGAGACAAAAGGAGAATGTAAGGATCGTAGCAGGTGGCATTCTGTAGATTCTGCCTCCCCCATATGAAGAAGGGACGAGTTTGTGAATGGGGGGGGTACGGCACCCCCGATCTACAGGTGCCCCCGGACCGACGGGGCAAGCAAACCTTTTTAACATGATATCCACGACATTAAATTATTATTTACTAGCTGCACCTCGCGGTTTCACCCGCATACGTTTCGATCCCGTGGGAATATCGGGATGAAAAGTATCCTATATGTTAATTCTGGTTATAAACCATCTGTGTGCCAAACATCCAAATCCCTTCAGTAGTTTTTGCGTGAAAGAGTAACAAACATCCATCCATATAAACTTTCACGTTTATAATACCTACCTAATACCTACGAGTAGTAGGATCAAGATTAGGTATTGAACGAATAATGGTTGGGCAGCGTTCGGGAAGCTACGCAATAACTTGTCGTTCCACATACCGCAGTGTCTCAAGACGAAAGTCTTTGACCAGTTTTGCCAGTGATGACTTATGGCCCTGAAACGTGGTCGAATCCGAAATGAGGAGAACCAAGGTAACCGACATAGCCAGAAGAATTGCCATACTTCAGTGGCAGTGGGCAGGGCACATTGCTCGCAGAACGAATAGCCGATGGTGCCGAAAAGTTCTGGAGTGGCAACCGCATACCAGAAAACGTACCGTTGGAAGGCCTCCCACAAAATGGACCGATGACCTTGTGAAGCCCGCAGGAATCCGCTGGATGCGGGAAGCACAGTACTGGACGAGGTAGCGGTGCTTGGGGGAGGCCTATGTCCAGCATTGGACGTCTTTCGCCTAAAAATAATGATGATCACATAATTATGAAAATATTAACTGAAAAAATATAAGTTAAATACTCGCTATGACGCAATTACTAGGTAACAATATTATGTTACTGCAAATATTAATTAACATATCTTTAAATTATAATAAACGTAATGTTTCACAAAATAATTAATTAATGTATGTACAAATATGAAATATATGAGTATATTGTATAATAATATATTGAAGTCTGAGTAAATTTTGAAATTACCCATAAACAAGGAGGTAACGCATTTTCGATGCATCAAGTTGTTTATTCTGTAAAAATCTCACCGTGAAAAGTTAGGTGAAGTGAGCTTTGAGTGAGCTGTCAATAGTGGCAACCCCTTAGTATTCGTTGGAATGACAGCTCACTCCACGGTCACTTCACCTAAGTTTTCACGGTGAGATGGTTGCAGAATCGCACTGCTGTCATCGTACTTGATGCTAGGGAATCTAAGGATTGACAGCTCACTTCACCTAAGCAATCACGGTGAGATTTTTACAGAATATCACTTCTGTCAATAGTGTCAATCCCTTAGCATTAATTGGAATGACCACTCACTCCACGCTCACTTCACCTAAGCTTTCACGGTGAGATGGTTACAGAATCGCACTGCTGATGCTAGGGATTGGCAGTTCACTTCAAGCTCACTTCACCTAAGTTTACACAATGATACTTTTACAGAACAGCCAGTCTATTCTGTAAAAATCTCACCGTGAAAACGTAGATGACGTGAGCTTGAAGTCAACTGTCACGTTCTCTGACGCTAGGGAATCTAGGGATTGACAACTCACTTTACCTAAGTTTTCACGGTGAGATTTTTACAGAATCGATCGGCAGATCGGCTGGAGAAGGACACAGGATACTCGGACCCGGCTTACGAGTTTAGGTCGTGGGTTCGAACCCAGACAGGCGCTATAATGTGTGTAATTTTTTATCACCACTGCTCTCATAAATGGTGAAGAAAAACATATTTCATCAACATCGTGAGGAAACCAGCATTTCCTAGAACCAATGTCCTAATTCGATGTCATGTGACATCTACCAACCCGCACTGTGCTCGCGTGGTAGATGTTGCCCCACTCCCTGTCGCTGACAGGAAGCCCGGTCCCAGCAGTGGGAGGGAACAGGCTGATTATGCTATCTGTTTTCTCACTCTGACTTACTACACATACCGTACCGATCCTGATATCTATACATATGGCAAATAATTGAATTTTCATGTGATGTTAATTACTGAACATAGGTTCCTAGTATTGTGTAAGCCTAATTAGTATAATGTACGTCTGATTAATATTATTCTTTAAATATCCTGGAATTATTATACCCCTAATACATAGATGTTGTATTGACTATATTAAGTAGCAACAGGTAGGTAGATCTTAAAGTGTAAACAATTCTAATTTATAGTGAAATATATTACATTGTTAATCTAAATTATAATAATTAAATGAATTATTAATTATCAACTAATTGTAGATGAATAATCGTTTGTTAATAGCCATTATATTAATTTAAGATACGTGTATTTATAATCGAAGTTAATGTCATAACTGACACTCGTTGCGATCAACAGACATCGCGCAACCGTTGTACAAGAAAGAAGTGAATTTTGTGATTAAAGTGCTGTGGAGATATTACTGGATTTTATTTCTGCAACACTTCTGAGGCTATCCCGATAGCTTCAGAAGTGGGATCAACGAAAAGTATTACTCTTTTCGACTTACGCCTACGAGAAAAACGTAAGTACATTTTTTTGTATTGTACCCACCAACAACTTAATTGTTTGATTCGAATTTTATAACGTGAAAATGTATGACTGTTATCTAAAAAAAAAAGTATGTAAATCAAATATTAACACTACGTAATTACGACGAAATCGAATTAAGGTTATTTATCTAATGTTTAAAGTGATAATTATAACGATTTGCTAGTTGGTAAGAAAGTTTACTGTAAATAAGAGTATTTAACAGATAAACATACTGTTCCACAATAAGATAAATGGAATTACCATTTAACTATGTGGCGCTTGTGTAAGTACCCACGCTTGTCGAAAGTAACGCGTGTTGTTTTTTTATATACATAGAATTTCGGTGCTTGCTGTACAAATCAAGTAACACAAATATTTTGGAAACATTATTTATCGTTGCCCACGATTGGCAACATTCCTTAGCCCTTTATGTACCAGGGCAGCGTTGGCAAGGGTACTGGAGTCGATTCTTGCAATCGAAGAAAGTAAATGTTTTTTTTCTCCCTGTTTCTGAAATGATTGCGTATTTCGAGATGAACATTGTGTGGTGCGCTACGGTGGTAGTAGCAGTACTATGTGATAAAGACCGAGCTTAATCAGGAGTGATTAAGTTACTATTACTGAAAAATATTAAACAACTATACATATAGCTGCATAAACTTAATCTACTATGTTAATGATGTTAAAAATAATGGTTTACTAAGCTGTCGTCTGTCAGTTTCAGTGCTCGACATGGAGAGAGAGAAGAGTCAAACCCGAGATTATAGGACTCTTAGTCCGGACCCAGGAGTACCCAGGTTTGAGGGTCAGGGTCGGGAAGCGGTAGACTTGAGGCGTGAGTCTAGCCACGCAACTTGGCCAAGAGTACCCATGTATGAGGGTCAGGCTAGGAGGACATATTCGGAACAACCAGGGGTATCACGGGTGCGTGATACTGAAGTTGATAATAATTATAGCAATATTGACGGAGAGCGTCAAGGACGAAGGGTGCTTCGTCCACAAAGGGTTAAAGAGAGATTTCTTCGTACGCCTTCGAGGTCAAGGCGTAGCCGTTCGTCGAGCGCAGGATCCTATAGCCGAGAAGATACCAGAGAGAGAAGTACGACTCGACGAGGTAGGAGACCGGAGGACGATAAGGATTCAAGGTCGGGTTCTAGACGTGACCGGAAGAGGAGCCATCATCTTGAGCGAGGAGACGAGGGTGAGCAACAAATGTCATCTACTTCTAAGAAACCTAGGAGTGTAGGCTCCACCGAGATTATTTTAGATAAATTTTTGTCAATTTTGCAATCAGTTAAGAGTTCAGATAAGACGAAGTTGCCTTTTAATACTAATATTGTTCCCGAGTTTGATCCTATGACAAAGGAGCAAACTATTTTGACTTGGTTGACAAAGGTAGAGGAGTGTTCAGAAATTTATGGCTGGGAAGATAGAGAAATAATTCACTACGCCCTGCCAAAGTTGACAGGGGTAGCGATGACTTGGTATCAAAGTTTGCCGACAATGATGTATACGTGGAGTGAGTGGAAAAAGAAGTTGATTGAATCTTTTCCTGTTCGCGAAGACTATGCTGAACTCTTGACTGAAATGCTGGGCAAAAGGGTTAAATATGGAGAGTCACTTGAACATTACTATTATGCCAAAATTAATTTGCTAAATAGATGTAAGATCTATGGGCGTCAGGCTGTCGATTGCTGGGGTGCCAGGGCAGAAAACCTCCACGTGTGCCTGGGGACTGGAGTTCCCTTCTGGATAAGTCCGGGGGGAAGACCAGTTTTCGGGCCGGTGCATCCTGGGGTGCGGGCAGCTATTTCTCAGTGGGATTTTTTCCCAATGAGATCTCGCTGCCCGCATGCTAATGTTCTGCCAAGAGGAACGCTCCACACAAGCCGCTATGAGGAGCAGAGCGGCTACTGTGTGGAGTAAGAGCGGGCCTGGTGTGCACTTACCCTGCCGCCGGGCAGGCAGGAGGGGATAACCCCCCCTCCTGCCACCGTTAATATCGTAGCCCCGAAGATTGTCAAGGTCATGTCTCTGACTTTTGACGGGGGTCGAGGGTCTTGGCTTAACCGCCCGGACCGCGAGGAAGATTAACCTCTATAAAAAATTCCCCAAACCTCCAAGCGGCGGCGCACCGTGAGGGAGGTAGTAAGCTTGGCTAATGGGTAGCTTGATTTAGTCGCTAGTGCGAACCACCGAAATTTGAGCAGGTAAACAAAGTTTAAAACTCGTGGGAACAATATGGAAAAATTTTTAAAACCCAAAACCACAATCGACGAAGAGAGGAGTGATGCGGGGTCGGAGTCCGACGCCGCATCCGGAGGAGGGAGCACGGGAGGCTCAGTGAGCCCTTGCCGTGCCCAGGAGACGGCCGCTGCCAAGAGAAAGGCACAGAGCAAGCGGCCAAGGTCAGTGGACGGCCAGGGGTCGTCCTCTGACTGGGAGCTGGCTTCAGCCAGGAAGATCCCCACCAGCAGGCGCGGAGGAGCCCGAGAGCGAGGCTTAGGGAGGGGGCTCACTGCTCGGGAGGTGGCTGAAAAAGCGAAGGAGCCCGCAAAAAAGGAGGGGGGGACCGGTCGCGTGGTCGAATCAGGGCCCTCAAGCGACGAGGCGGCTGAGGTAAGCGGTGGCCCTGAAGCGGACCGCATAAAGAGGTTTGCGGCGGTCGTGGAGGCCGCGATCCGGGACGTGGCCCTTAAGAAGTTGCAAACTTCGAAAAACAGGGCCATAGTCTCGGCAAAGGCCTCCATCTTGGCGGCAGCGGAGGCCATCCACTTCGGGCCTCCGCCGGACGGCATGTCCGAAATGCGGGCGGAGGTGGCCCGCTTGACGGCTGCCATGGAGCTCCTCCGAAAGGAGAACGAGGAGCTCCGAGCGGACCTGGCCGGGCTGCGAGCAGCCGGCCCCCGGGAAGTGCCGCAGGAGGGGCCGCAACAGGGGCGGCCAGTACCTGCTGAGGACCGGGTCCTGAACCTGGTGCGGCAGGAGCTGGCTGCCTTTCAGAGCCGGTTCTCCGCCCTGGAGGCCATCGTCCTGCGCCCCCCGCTGGCGGCGGACCGGCCGGCCTCGGGCCAGCGGAAGGCGGTGTCGTATGCTGCCGCCGCGGCTGTCACAGCCACGGCCACGGGGCAAGCAGCAAAACGGACCGCCCCGAAACCCGCTAAGGCCACAGCCCCAGCCCCAGCCCCAGCCCCAGCCCCTGCCCCTGCCCCGGTGGCGAAACGGCCGCCCCAACCGCCTCCTGCATCGCCTCCGGCCGACGCCGATTGGCAGGTGGCCGGGCAGAAAAGGAAGGCGAGCAAGGCTGCAAGGGCGGCCAAAAGAAGAGAGAGGCGGCAACGGCGCAAGGAGCGAGGCGTCGCGGCTAGGCTTCGTGCCCCAAAGACCGCAGCTGTAGTGATCACACTACAGCCGGAAGCGGAGAAGAAGGGCATGTCCTACCGCGACGTGCTTGCCAAGGCTAGGGCGGCGGTGAACCTGCAGGAGCTCGGCGTTGCTGAGGGCATCCGGCTAAGGGTCACTGCGACTGGGGCCCGGATGCTGGAGGTCCCTGGTGCGGCTAGCGGCCCGACTGCTGACGCTCTGGCCGAAAGGCTTAGAGCGTCCTTAAATGCGGACGAGGCCCGAGTGTCCAGACCCACCAAGAGCGCTGACGTGCGCATTCTGGGTCTGGATGACTCTGCGACGGTGGAAGAGGTGGTGGCCGCCATCGTTAGGACTGGGGGATGCTCTGCCGAGCAGGTGAGGGCGGGCACTCTCCGTCCTGACTCCACGGGGATGCAAGCCATCACGGTGAGCTGCCCCGTGTCGGTGGCCCAAAAGCTAGCCGGGGAGGGCCGAAGGCTCCTGGTGGGCTGGGTTTCCGCGCAGGTGAAACTGCTGGAGCCCAGACCTCTGAGGTGCTTCCGCTGCCATGCGGGCAGCCACGTGGGGGCTAAATGCACCTCGGAGGTGGACCGCAGCAATCTATGTTTCCGCTGTGGTCAGCCCGGACACAAGGCCGGCTCGTGCAACGCCATGCCGCACTGCTATGCATGTGCGGCAGCCGGCAAGCCGGCCGATCACCGGGCTGGGAGCAAGGCGTGCGCTCCACCCGCCAAAGCCAGGGGCAGGGGCAAGCCCTCCACCACCGCCGTCGCCGCCGCAGCCGCCGCCACCACCGCCGTCGCCGCTGCCGCCTCCACCGTGACCGCCGCCGCATCTGCCGTGGCTGGGCCCTTACAGGGGGGTCGGGAGGCTGATATGGAGTGCTAATATAGCACCATATCGCCTCCTCCAGGCGAACATCAACCACTGCGCCTCCGCTCAGGATCTGTTGCTCCAGAGCATGGCGCAGTGGTCGATTAACATCGCCGTGGTCGCTGAGCCGTACTTTGTCCCGCCCAGAGACGACTGGGTGGAGGACCTGAGCGGCTCAGTGACCCTAATTTCGTCGGCCGCCGCCGGTACCCCGTCCCTCGAGGCTGTCAAGAGAGGACAGGGTTGCGTGGCAGCACGGTTCGGGGAGATAGTCGTGGTTGGGGTATACTTCTCCCCGAGCCGAACTCTCGCCGAGTTCCACAACTCCCTCGCGGAGTTGAGAGTCGTCGTCGTCGGATTCCGTTCCCTCCCCGTGCTTGTCCTCGGGGACTTCAATGCCAAGAATGTGGCTTGGGGTTCCCGGCATACGGACACACGGGGCAGAATGGTGGAGGACTGGGCTCTGGAGACAGGCCTGGTCGTCCTAAACCGGGGTTCGGTCCCAACATGCGTGCGGATGCGGGGTGAATCAGTGGTGGACATCTCGTTCGCCAGCCCCGCCTTGTCGCCGCATGTCGTCAACTGGCGTGTCTTGGAGGAGGTGGAGACCTATTCCGACCACCGGTATATCCGGTTCGACGTCTCCGCCCAGACCTCGAGCGCGCCGGTCCGACCGACCCTGGGTGGTCCGCGGTGGGCGCTGAAGCAGCTGGACCGGGAGCTCCTCCTGGAAGCCTCGATCGTGCAGGCCTGGGTGTCACCACCGGACAGGCCTGCTGACATCAACGACGAGGCAGAGTGGTTCCGGGAGGCCATGTCCGAAATATGTGACGTGGCAATGCCCCGGGTCCGGCCCGGACGCGCCCGGCGCCAGGTGTACTGGTGGTCGCCGGAGTTGACGTCTCTGCGAGAGGCGTGCGTGGCTGCGCGACGCCGGTACACCAGGCACCGCAGGCTCCGTATCCGCCCTCCGGATACGGAAGCCGTGCAGGCGGAGCTGTACGAGGGGTACAGAGCGGCGAAGACCGCCCTCCGAGCGGAGATCTTGCGGGCCAGGGGGCTGGCCCGCGAGGAGTCGCTGGGGACTCTGAACAGAGACCCGTGGGGACGCCCCTACAAGATGGTGCGGGATAAACTCCGCCCATGGGCTCCCCCGCTGACGCAGAGTCTCCGGCCCCAGCTCGTGGAGGACGTGGTGAGCGCTCTGTTCCCTTCGCGTGGGGAACATACTCCCCCGTCCATGGCTCCGCCTCCTGCGATGCCAGATGCGGACCACACCGACGACGACGACGATGCTCCGGAGGTGACCGAGGTAGAGTTGAGAGTGGCGGTACGTAGGCTGAATGCCAGAAACACCGCCCCAGGACCCGACGGCTTACCTGGAAAAGCCTGGGTCCTGGCCTTGGAGGCTCTCGGGCCTCGACTAAGGGGGCTACTAAGCGCATGCTTGGAGAGGGGCCGGTTCCCACTTCGTTGGAAGACGGGGAAACTGGTCCTCATCAAGAAGCCGGGGCGCCCTGCGGACTCTCCGTCCGCTTACCGGCCCATCGTGCTGCTCGACGAGGTGGGCAAGCTCTTTGAAAGAGTAATTGCAGACCGCCTTGCCGGGCAGCTGGTGCGGGTGGGGCCGGATTTGGCGGAGAGCCAGTTTGGTTTCCGCAGGGGGCGCTCTACGGTAGATGCCATCATGCGCGTGCGAGCCCTCACGACGGGGGATGCTGTGGCCCGGGGTGGGGTCGTCTTGGCGGTGTCTCTAGACATCGCCAATGCCTTCAATACCCTGCCCTGGAGTTGCATCAGGGAGGCACTCGGGTATCACCGGATGCCGACCTACCTCCGTCGCATTGTCGAGGCCTATTTGACGGACAGGGCCGTCATCTACCCCGGTCACCGGGGAGAGTGGAACCGGCGAGAGATGTCGTGCGGTGTCCCACAGGGATCGGTCCTAGGGCCGCATCTGTGGGATATCGGATACGACTGGGTGCTGCGCGCCGACCTCCCTGATGGCGTCAGCGTAGTTTGCTACGCTGACGACACGCTGGTCCTGGCGCAGGGGAGGTCGCACCAGGCGGCGGCCGAAGCAGCGACACGCGGGGTTGCGACAATTGTCGAGAGGATCCGGCAATTGGGACTCGAGGTGGCATTGCACAAATCTGAGGCCATGTGTTTTCATGGTCCTCGGGACGCGCCACCGTCGGGTTCACAAATAACGGCGGGAGGGGTTCACATCGGCGTCGAGCTGACGATGAAGTACCTGGGACTCGTCCTCGACAGCCGGTGGAATTTCGTGGAGCACTTCCGACGTTTGGCTCCCAGACTGGAGCGGGCCGGGGCTGCCTTGAGGCGGCTCCTTCCCAATCTAGGGGGACCAAACGCCTCCTGCCGGAGGCTCTATGCGGGGGTCGTGCGGGCCATGGCCCTTTACGGGGCACCGATATGGGCGCGATCTTTGAGGCGGCGACCAGCCCGCCGGTTGATCGCGTCCCAAAGGGTCATGGCTGTCCGGCTCATTCGAGGATACCGCACGGTCTCCGCTGAGGCGGCGAGCCTCCTTGCCGGATTGCCGCCATGGGATCTGGAGGCCAAAGTCCTCGCCCACATATGGGAGTGGCGAGAGGAGGCAAAACGCCGGGGCGTTGCTCCGCTGCCGCGAGAAATCACGGCACAGCGGACAGAGCTCCGGCGGGATCTCATAGCGGCATGGAGAGTGCGATTGTCGCAACCCAGCGCTGGGCACGCCACAATTGCGGCGATAAGTCCCCTCTTTGAGGAGTGGCTAGAGAGGCGCCACGGCGCCCTCACCTTCCGCCTGACGCAGGTCCTCACCGGACACGGTTGTTTCGGGAGGTTCCTGTTCAGGATAAAGCGGGAGGAAACGCCAGGGTGTCACCACTGTGGGGATCGCCCGGAGGACACGGTGGAGCATACGGTGGAGGTCTGCCCGGCTTGGGCGGGACCCCGCCGTGTCCTCTTGGCGGCGATCGGCGGCGGCGACCTCTCGCGTCCGGCCCTCATACAGGCCATGGTCCGGAGCGAGAGTGAATGGGAGGCCGTCACCTCCTTCTGCGAAGCAGTTATGCTCGCGAAGGAGGAGGCGGAGCGTGCGAGGGAGAGGCAATCGCTGCACCCTCGCGCTCCTAGCCGCCGCAGGAGACGCCCTGGACGGGAGTCAACAGCCGACTCCCGGCCACCGTAGGCGCGGGCTTGCGGGCGGCGAGCTATGGGCAGCTCGCCGCCCGGTAAGGACCAGGCCCGGGTCGACGGCGCGTTGTGTTCCACGCGCGCCTCAAAGAGCTGTCAGCACGAACTGACGGGGTCCGCTAGGGCCGATGCCGCCGGGGCTGCGGGTTGTTCGAAAGAGATACCGTGGCCCCTGGCACAGGCAACTGAAGGAACACGGGTGGGTTTTAGTCAGTAAAAGTCTGACACTCCCTTCTGCTCCGCCCAGAGCGGGAGGAGTCATTTGATGATTTCCCACCCAGAAAAAAAAAAAAAAAAAAAAGGCTGTCGATTGCTTGCTATACGGCGTTGAAGATAGGGCTGTTAAAATAGGTGCGTAGGCTGCACAATTCTCTGAGCCAGAGCAAGTGCTGAAATATTTCAGAACTGTGAAAATAGGGCATGGTGAGGAAAATCCTGATTCTAGTTTTAAATCCCGAAACGAACGTAAGGGAGTAGGAGTAACTACGCTTTTATCAAAACCAGCTGGTTTGAAAATTACGTGCTACAATTGCGATCAAATTGGTCATCCAAGTTTCCGTTGTGAGAAACCTCCAGATAAGTGCGTCACTTGCGATAAATCGGGTCATTTGTCAATTCACTGCTTTAAAAACAAACGCTTGAATAAAGATCGCGAAAAGGAAACTAGTCTGAATAATAACAAAACCGAAAAACAAGTGTCCCAATTATGTTTGTCTGAAGACTTGACTGCTAAGTACATGCTTGAGATCAAAGTCAATAACCATAATTTAGATTGTCATCTAGATTTAGGGAGTCAATGTTCTCTTATAAAGCTAACAAAAGCTAGGGAACTCAAATTAGACATTGTAGTACCAGAAGATTTACCTGTTCTTAGGGGTATAGGCGCTTACCTAATCTCTCCAGTAGGTATGACGATTGTTTCCGTCGAAGTTCAAGGCATAAAGGAGACGATAAATTTAGTAGTATGTAGTAAACGATTTCGTAATCAACCAGTCGGTTCTATTAGGACATTCCTTTACCGAGAAACCAGATATCGTTATTACAAAAACCCCTACCGCCGTGATATTTAACAAAATTCCGAGAGTTAAAATGCGTCTTGCAACTAGCGACGATGCTGAAATCCCGTCGAATACTTTACGCGCTGTGCAAGTTTCTACTGATCCTAGCGTAGATGCACGAGTTTATGTTAACGGTTCCTTGCGGGGTCCAGAAGGGAAGGAATACTACCTCCTCCCTGGAGAATATGAGGTAAAGGGTGGGCGTAGCGCGCTACTGATTCACAATGCATCACCCAGTTCAATCTCACTTGAGAAAGGAACCCTTTTGACACGAGTACAATATAAGTGTGTTGACAATTTGGATAATATCTTAAACTCGTGCAATGTCACAATCTGTGAATCCCAAAACAATGACGTTTTGAACTGTAACGATGCTCTAAGTGAAGAAGATAAATTAAATTTAAAACAACTAATTAACAAATATAGTAACTGCTTTTCAAAGGGACTTGACGATTTGGGGTTCACAGATCTGACAGAGATGGTGATTGAGCTTGAGGATTCAGAACCAGTTGTTTATAGACCGTATCGTATGTCTTACGCGGACCGCGTTTTGGTAAGAAATATGGTGCAGGAAATGATCGACCACGGTATTGTTAGAGAATCTACCTCATCTTACGCGAGCCCTATTGTCCTCGTACAAAAGAAAACGGGAGATAAACGTTTGTGCGTTGACTACCGTGCCTTGAACCGCAAAACTAAAAAGGAACATTACCCTCTCCCTCGGATTGAGGATCAATTAGATCAACTGTCAGGTAACAAAGTTTTTACGTCACTTGATTTAGCCTCTGGCTATTATCAGATCCCAATCGCTGAAGAGTCGCGGCACAAAACCTCTTTTGTGACACCAGACGGCCAATTTGAATATAATCGGATGCCGTTTGGTCTGGTAAATGCGCCATCAGTTTTCCAGCGCACTATCAATAAAATACTTCTCGAGGCTAAGATCAAATATGCCATAGTCTATATGGATGACGTCCTTATTCCAGCTAAGGACGTTACCGAAGGGTTACAACGATTGGAAGAAGTTTTAGTACTTCTTCAAAAGGGTGGTCTAACACTAAAATTAAACAAATGCCACTTTTTTCTTGAAAAAATAGACTTTCTCGGTTATGAGGTTAGTTCCGAAGGTATACGACCCGGCCAAAGAAAAACTGAGGCGGTATCTAAATTCCCGACACCCAGGAATCAACATGAATTGAGACAATTCCTTGGGCTATCGGGATATTTTAGGCGATTTATTATGAATTATGCTATATTAGCGGCCCCACTAACCGATTTATTAAAAAAGAATGTGAAATGGGCATGGGACAAAGGTCAGGAATTAGCATTTAACAAAATCAAAGCTTTCCTGGTTGATAGACCCATTCTTGCGCTCTACAATCATAGTGCAGAAACCCAATTGCATACTGACGCTAGCAAAGCCGGACTAGCTGGTATTTTATTACAGGCTAACCCAAACGGTGTGTTCCAGCCAGTTTCGTATTTTAGTCGAAGAACTAACGTCGATGAACAAAAACTTCACTCGTACGATCTAGAGACATTGGCGGTAATTGCGTCACTCAATCGTTTTCGCGTCTATCTCATCGGAATTCCCTTTAAAATACTCACCGACTGCAACGCATTGCGGGCAACGTTAATCAAACGTGATTTGATCCCACGAATAGCCCGGTGGTGGATACAGTTACAAGAATATGACTGCACCATCGAATACCGTTCGGGATTGCGCATGTCTCATGTCGACGCGCTGAGTCGCAATCCAGTAGATGGAAGTGAATCAGAGCCGCCAACGTGTTTTGATGTCCTAACCATCGAAACTTGCGAGCAAGACTGGATTGCTACTGTACAGTCTGCTGACGAAGAGGTCAGGAAGATAAAAGAGACGTTATCGGATCATGGTTCAGAGCAAGTGATTGATATACACAAAAACTACAAATTAAAAAACAATAGGGTCTATAGAATAGTCGGGGATGAAATAAAATGGCTGGTACCGAAAGGCGTTCGTTGGCAGATTTTAAAAATGAATCACGATGACGTCGGTCATTGTGGTTATGATAAAACCTTACAGCGGATCCGTAAAAATTACTGGTTTGCCAAAATGCGCAAATTCGTAAAGAAATACGTTTCATCCTGCCTCGAATGCTTACACCACAAAACACCTGGTGGTAAGCGTGAAGGTGAACTACACCCTATAGAAAGGCCAAGCATACCATTTCATACGGTTCATGCTGACCACTTGGGTCCATTTATAAGGAGTAAAAAGGGCAATTGTTATTTACTCGTTTTGGTCGACGGCTTTACAAAATATGTTATCGTAAAGCCGGTTAAAGACACCAAATCGGCGACCACGATAAAAGTACTCAAAGACCATATCAGCTACTTTGGTGTCCCAACACGCCTTATCACCGACAGGGGCACCAGCTTCACTAGCGGGGTTTTTAGGGAGTTTGTAATGCTATACGGCATTAAGCACATTATGAATGCCGTGGCAACTCCCAGGGCGAATGGTCAAGTTGAAAGATTCAACAGGACCATATTAGACGCCCTTTCTACTTCAGCCCAGGGTAAAGACGAAAAGTCTTGGGATGAACAAATTCTCGATATACAATTAGGTTTAAATACTACGACTCATAAGACGACGCAAAAAAAACTCCATCAGAGTTACTTTTCAGATTCAACATTAAGTGTAGGAGTGAAAGCATATTGAGTGAGGTTTTAGACGACACCGTGACCGTAACATCGGCGGAGAAATTAGCAGAAGTAAGGGACGTAGCTGGAAAGAAAATAAGTGAGACTCAGATTAAAGATAGGGAAAGGTTTAACCGTCGTAGGAAACCAGCAAAGAATTATTCAGTAGGAGACTTAGTACGTGTAGAGCGACAGGTTCCTAACGATGGACAATCACAAAAACTGGTTGTCAAATATCAGGGTCCGTACCGGGTAATAAAAGTACTTCCCAACGACAGATATGTTATCGAAGACACTCCCCTATCGCGCAAAAATAATCGTCGTTACGAAGCCGTCATAGCAATCGACAAAATGCAGCCCTGGTTAAATTTTAGTAGAAACTTGGAAAGTAGTTGTGAAGAAAGTGGTTCAGATAATGAGTAAAAAAAAATTTATAAATAAAAACTAAATAAAAGTTATGTTCTTGTTCGTTAAAGTGTTTATTTATATTAATCTAATATAAATAAATTACTATTCAATTTAATGTACTATGATTAAATAACATTATTTCGATAATATTAGATTAGTGTATCATGTAATTATAAGTCTCGATCCGCATTTGTGCTTGTTTCGTGTCTAGATGTCAGATACGTGTAGATGTTTATGTCAGAACATACTTAATGTTTTAGTATCAGTCTACAGGTTCTGTTTGGTTTGGGTTCTATGACCATGACAATAAATATTTCATTGCCAATTGTACTGTGGTATAATAATAACAGCAATGATTCCTTTCTCAATTCAATCATGTTGTAATAAACGTATTAAAAAAATATTTATAATACTCTGTTTATCCTGATATTAGTAACGTCATTCTTTTTCGCGAAGGGACTCGCTTTCACAGGAAGGCCGAGCTGTAAGCCTAATTAGTATAATGTACGTCTGATTAATATTATTCTTTAAATATCCTGGAATTATTATACCCCTAATACATAGATGTTGTATTGACTATATTAAGTAGCAACAGGTAGGTAGATCTTAAAGTTTAAACAATTCTAATTTATAGTGAAATATATTACATTGTTAATCTAAATTATAATAATTAAATGAATTAAATATATATATATTATATTAATTATTGAATTAATTGAATGAATTAATTATCAACTAATTGTAGATGAATAATCGTTTGTTAATAGCCATTATATTAATTTAAGATACGTGTATTTATAATCGAAGTTAATGTCATAACTGACACTCGTTGCGATCAACAGACATCGCGCAACCGTTGTACAAGAAAGAAGTGAATTTTGTGATTAAAGTGCTGTGGAGATATTACTGGATTTTATTTCTGCAACACTTCTGAGGCTATCCCGATAATTGTACCTATACAATCAACTATTTTCTAATTGAACAGACAGCTGTGCTGCTGGGGAGTTTGCTGCACCACTTCTTCTTCCCAGCGATAGCACTACGAAGTGGTGAAGGGCGGGCGTTTTTGGGGGACTGTCTTTTGTAATTTTGACGTTCGAAAAGTGCTGATTCTCAGCCTAATTTGATTAAATTACTTTTGATATTTTTGATTTTGATAAGAAATACAAATAGTACAGGTACTATTCTGGTAACGGTATCACACCAAAGCCACCGTAGTACAGGTTCCCAAAATTATCAATTCAACTATCAACTAGGTATGTAGGGGTCGACTTCCAAGCTAACCGGATGCAGCTGAACACCAGTATATGTTACATGGAGCAACTACCACTCTGGCGTCCGCAATCCAGTTACTGGGTAACACAATACCCCTTGGTAAGACTGGTTGTCAGACTTTTGGTTTTCGGATTACCCGTAAAGACTGTCAAAGATCTATGAATGACAGCCGGAACCAACGGCTTAACGTGCTTTCCGAGGCACGGAGGGGTCTCGATAATTAATGGATGGATGACCGATCCACGAACCGACCCCGGCAAGCATAACTTTATAACAAAGTCAAATCATTTATTTCAAATAGGCACATAAAAGGCACTTTTGAACGTCAAAAATAAAATAAAAAATAAAATTGATTCTAGTCGCCCCTTCCAAAAGGTAGTTTTCGTATGGAGAAGAATGGGCAAGAAACTCCACCGTTACTCTTTTAAAATGTTTTACAATATTTTGCATACATTAATTATATAATTATATGTGAAGACGATGCACCTAACAATAAAATTACTATACCACAATAGGTAAAAGAATTAAAATGGATAAATGAAACCATGACATATAAATTAACTTTGTGATAGATACATGGTGCTCACATATTCACAAACATCCCAAAAGTAGACGATTTTCATAAATAAATAAGGAGTAATAAGTCCGGGTGTGACCCCAAGTAATTACAGAATGTAAATCAATGTTAAAGAAAAAAGAATAAATTATACAATTACATTAGCAACCAGTTTGATTTTGTCTAGACTCTAGAGATTGTCCTATGGAGCAGGACCATCATGTTTCCAAGGATTCTTATCTTGGATATAATCCTCTAATTTGTAATATCCTTGCTTACAAAGTGTAATTTTAATATAAGTTTTAAATTTTCTTTCATTTAATTGCAATATTTCACAAGGTATTTTGTTGTAACATTTAACACAGTACCCCATAAAAGATGTATGTACTTTAGATAACCTGAAAAAAGGTTGATCTAATTTATCTTTATTTCTAGTATTAAAATTATGTCTATCACTTATTTTATTAAAAAGATGTTGATTTTTTCTTACACACATAATATTTTCATAAATGAATTGGCAAGGTACCGTCATAATATTAACCCTTTTAAATAGTTCCCTAAGAGATTCGCGGCAACGTAGATTGTAAATGGCTCTGACAGCTCTCTTTTGCAAAATAAAAATGGATTCAATGTCAGCAGCCCGACCCCACAGTAAAATGCCATATGACATAATACTGTGGAAGTAACTAAAATAGACCAAACGCGCGGTGTCTTCATCTGTTAATTGTCTTATCTTTCTAACAGCATATGCGGCCGAGCTTAGCCGCCCCGCAATAGATGTTATATGAGGTCCCCATTGTAATTTCTCGTCTAGCGTGATTCCTAGGAAAACTGTCTGATTAACAAATTCTAGTTTTTGGCCATTCAATATGACATTATGATATGGACATTCGCTACTTCTAACATTAGGTAATTTAAATCTAATGCATTTAGTTTTTTTTTCATTAAGTACTAAATTATTTACCGTAAACCAATCTTGGACCTGAAGAATAGAGTTATTCACGTCGTCAAGATTTTGTGACCGTCGGTCTATTTTAAAGATCAATGATGTGTCATCTGCAAATAACACCATCTTCGGTTGATTTTGAAGTAATTGGGGTAAATCATTAATATAAACTAAAAAGAGGAATGGACCCAATATCGAACCTTGAGGAACGCCCATTGTCATTTCAGACCCCAATGAGTTTACGCCATTTACTTGGACTTTAACCTTTCTATCTTTCAGGTATGATCTTAACAAGTCAAGTGCTGTTTTCCTAATCCCATAGTGCTCAACCTTCAACTGTCCCGTGTGGTTTATATCATTTAGCCACGAGCTCCCTTCGATGTGTCATACATATTGTATACAGGCTCACAAAACAGCAATTTCTTATTTCATAACCGCCGAAGATTTCAACCTAGGGGTTCAGAATCATGTACTGAATCAATGGTTACAGTTTGTAACCACCGTGTGCCACCCTGTTTTTCATAATTATTAATTTGGGGGCATTAAAATTTCAACATAAATTTGGTTTAAAAATTAATGAGCCTGGCTTGAATGTGTATTCGTTGTATTAATACATTATTACAATTAAATCAAAACATCTGTACAAATATCTGGCAAATAACTAACCGATTATGTACTTACGACATTCTGTTATTCATGAGACATATTATTTCGCCTGTATTTGCCTGCTATTTACTATATACCTCATCATCATTCAAAATATTGTGTATAGTAATTTTACTCTAAGGTAACTTGACTTGCTGGCGTCTGTACATAGCTTTCACCATCGTTCTTCATCGTTTTCGTCGTTTGACTGGTTGACGTCATCACGTCAACGCCGGCTGTCGCTGAAAACCAGCGCTGGGAAATTTTTTGATTAAACGTTGTCCCGTCGGGGGACCGCTACTATTTTAAACTTTAACAGAACGTTAGGCTAATAATTAGAGCGGTCCCCCGACGGGACAACATTTAATCAAAAAATTTCATACGTACTTACGTAGGGTAATAATTTCAAGGTTATTTTTTTCTTTTTAAACGTATAAACAAAAAAGGTATAAACGTGAAACCCTATTCACGTTTATACCTTTTTTGTTCTATTTGTGGCAATTATTTCAATGGTTTTTTAAAAAATTGTTTTATGGTTTTTACATTCATATTATTTCTATTATTATTTTGTGTCGGGGGTTTTTAATATTATTAGCACAATCAGCCTACAATGTTTCCACTGCTGAGACACTGGCCTCCTCTCTGTAAGAGGGGGGGGGGGGGGGTAATCCACCACGCGGGACCACTGCGGGTTAATTCATGTTGTAGGTATACAAAATATTGTAAAACACAACAACAACACAAAAGAGTACATGGAGTTTCTTGCCCATTCTTCTCCATACGAAACTACCGGGACGCCTAGAATCAATTCTATTTTCTTCTTGTAAATTTTGACTTTTAAAAACACCTGTTTTCCTTGCTTACATGTTTAATCAGCACCCTAATTGCGTAACACACAATCAATCAGAATCGGTTTCATTTTGACAGTTCTACAACATTCATTGCGCTATTTACGTGTTGAGCTTTATGAAGGTAACCTTTTTCGAACTTATGAAGCAATGGATTAGCAATATCCTTCAAAATTATTCAGATTGAGATTGATTGTGTGTTTCGCAATTAGGGTGCTGATTGTTGACACCAAATGTTTTAAGACGATCGCTAATCCTGCCGACAAATTGTGATGCTGTTTGGCAGATTTATGAAATGTCTACAAGTGTCTGGCAAAAAAAAAAAAAATATTATCCTTCTTGAAATGAGGTTAGGCTTTGACTGACTTCATTCTCCTGCCGTAATCCCAATATATCAATAGTCAACGCAGCATGTTTTCTTCTTTCATACATCTCTACCAGTCGTCACCTCAGCAGTCACTCTTTTTCTAACTATCATCTTGTACAGAGTTCATCAATCATTTTATTACACTGTGTGACCTAATCTCGCACTAAGTCACGCTTACCGTGACTTAAGTAGTCCATTTTTGCACAGAAATCAAAATATTTTATTTCACATAAACCTACATGGGCACTTATGAAACGTCAGAAGCTAGGTGCACGGTTCCAAATGGTCGTTTCCTACGGAGAAGAGCCGGCAAGAATCTCCACGGTTACTCTTTTAAAAATAATTAGCTTTTACAGTGTTTTCAAATTACAGTAGGTATGGGAGGACAGGGTAGGCCTGTTAACAAGCACCACGTATTGCGGGCTGCAGTGTGATTCTGTCACAATCTCACCGTGTAAACTTAGGTGAAGTGAGCGTGGAGTGAGCTGTCATTCCAACTAATGCTAGGGATTGACACTATTGACAGCTCACTCTAAGCTCACTTCACCTAACTTTTTACGGTGAGATTTATACAGAATCGATCGGCTGGTGTCCGCAACTCCACGTCAATGCGCGTATTTTGCGTAAAAATAAAATAGAAAATGGTCGTCTATAAAATAGTATGCGATACGTGTGTGAACTCATGCACGGCGTTTAGCACCCTCGCTATCGTAATGTACTGTTTTTGTGGACTTTATGATCCTTTGCTTATAGCCATCTTTATGATTGCGGAAGGAACTGCGGGGCCATTATAGTTTTAAGATCATACATTGTAAACCTTCATTCTGGCAAATAAATGGATTTGATTTGATTTGTTTTGTGTTTTCTGATTATGATATAAAATAAACAGTAAAAGAGGGTTTCGGAGAGTTGGCTGCTTACTTGCCTAAAAATGTCAAAATTCCCAATTCAGTGTTAGTATTGCAATTCATAATCAATATTTTAGTGCAATGTATAATACATATACATATTATTCGCTTTTCATATCTGTCTGGTTGAGCGCGTTCTTCTTTTAAACTACACAACGGATTTTGATGCGGTTTGACCGTCATTTAAAGAATTTCTTCCTTTATGTTTTTTTACATAAATAATAAACGAAAATATAATATAGAAGTCCCGATGTTTTGCCAAGTTGTGAAAACCGTCCATATACCTACCTAATTCAATCATAGCGAAGTCATATAAAACACAAAGAGTATTTTTGCGTTCCATTGTCACATTTTTCAAGTGACAGTTGTCCAGTTTTTTTGCTGGACTAGGGTAAGCACAAAATTTTAAAAATAAAATAAAAACATATACAGTATGTGAACCATACAGCAATGGTTCAGGTGCTGGCAAACGAACCTCTGCGCGAATGCCCTCAGGATGCCGCTGGACCTAGCCCGAACCCTGCGCACCAAGAATGTGCATCGTGCACATTTCATTCACATTTAATATTTTTTTTTCACTTATTATACCGTTATCGTTAAGAATTAAAATAACTGCATTACCAATAACGAACAGACCAACAGGAGGACGGAAATTATATACGAGTATGTATATATTGAAAACAAAGACCAATTGTTATGTAAAAATGATATTTATCTTTGTTAAAATTTTGATTATACGCGTCTGTGTCGTTTAGTATATAATGTGCAAACTGGCCTCCAAAATTTAGTCTTGTAGTTCTCCTGTGGCCATAGACACCACCAAAATGAAGACTGCAATTTTCGTTGGGATTTTGGTAAGAAAACCTTTTTATATGGCTTTTGATATTTTATAACTTTAGAACAAATTTTAATTAACATTAATATAGTTAGGGGCTTGTGGCTAAATAATAACAGCCGCACAGGTCGATCGATCAGGTTAAGCTACGCTTGCCGCGGTTGGCCCGTGGATGGGTGACCATCTTTACATACCGAGACCCCTAGTCCCGGCTGTCATTTGTAGATATTTGACAGGCGTTACGGGTTGTCAGAAGCCCGAAAGCCTGTCAACCTGTCTTACCTAGAAGTATTGTATTACCCAGTTACTGGGTTGTGTAGGTCAGATAGGCAGTCGCTCCATGTGAAATACTGGTACTCAGCTGTATCCGGTTAGACTGGAAGCCGACCTCAACATAGTTGGGAAATAATTATTAATATAGTTAGTTAGTATCAATAAGCTTCGTCATATAACGTGGCAATGCTGCCAGCCTTTTGGGCACTTTTACTGTTGACAGCGATGCGGATGATTTTTGATGCTTATGATTATTTTCCCTTAAAGTATGTTTTTAAAACTCTGAGTTCGGTATTTCCTATCTGACTACTCTGAGAAGAAAGGCCGAAACAAACTCAGAGCTTTTTTAAAGTCCAGACATAATCTTGGTCAGATCATGTGAAGACCATGTAGATTAGTGTCTGAAATGGTCTTTTGAGGAAAGAACCACACATATGAATGTGGATGGCTATAAGAGTAGAGGAAGACCAAAGAAACTATGGATGGACTGTGTGAATGATGATATGGTTAGGAGGGGGCTGACTACTGAGGTGACGACTGATAAAGATGTGTGGAAGAAGACATCTGCGTCAACCACTGATACATTGGGGGATGAGCGCGAGGTTAATGGCAAATATTCCATTTCAAGTTGACCTGAAATTGTTAAGAATGATACCACAAATTGCAAAAATTTTGCTGAGTCGAAATCGATACACTTTGCCTTTAATAATCCACAAGCCCCTCTTAATGTTACATAAGTATATACTAATTAAAATAAATCTTTTTCACAGGTTAGCAGCGCCCTTTGCGTTCCTTTAGGAGGTAAGCAGAATTAACAAATTAATTAAATGAATATCCAAAGATTGTACGGTTTTGTAAAGTTAACTTGAAGTTGGCACCTCCTCACTCAAGTGAGCGCACACAATTCGAAAGCGAACTCATTTGTTTTTACAACGCATGAATTTTATCGTACCTCAAACAAATTAATCGGAGTAATAATTTTGAATTTTTAACAGTTCTTCAATACAAACACTGTCAGAAGTAATTTTTTTTCCACGAATAAAAATTATCTGTCGATTCAAAAATCAGCTCTTGTATTTCTAAAAATATTATTGAACACTCTAATACAGGCTGATTTTTTAAAGACCAGCCAAATTTAAGGATGTGGTACAGACCATCAAACTGAACAACTTTCTCCATGGGACCAACATCGTAATCGCGAATAAAAATTCAGCCGTCCCATACATTTAGGTCGAGTAGGTATTGAAGTTTTCTATGGGACAGTTGATAAAATTTTCGCGATTACGCTATTTGTCCCATGGAGAAAGTTGTTCAGTTTGATGGTCTGTACCACATCCTTAAATTTGGCTGGTCTTTAAAAAATCAGCCTGTATACTTAATGATTGCGCATCTTTTTGTGAACCTCAAATAATTCCTATTTTGGAGTCCTAAAAATACTAAATAGTCAACTAATTGCGACTAACTTGAATATAGCGCGGTTGATCACAGTTCTAACCTAAAAAAAAGTTAATTTTAAAATGCGTAATAAGATAAATATATAAACTGAACTTTATTGAATTATCTTGTATATAGACGTTATAATACCGTAAGTCGTACGTGTATCAATCAATGTATTGTGTGTTGCTGCAATCACTAGTTCCATCTGTCAAAAAACGGTTTTCATAATGGATAGGGTATAGTTACTGCGCCCAATTCGCGTGGTTGGTCACAGTTTTAACCTAACCTAGCCGGCTTGGTCGGGTTACCTTGGGGCCTAAAAAGGCCACTTTGGCAGAATCATAATAGGATAACAATATGAATCATATTCATGTTGACGGCACGGTTGGCGCAGTGGTTAAGCGATTGGCTGCTGCGCTGCGTGGCATGGGTTCGATTCCCGCACGGAACAAATATTTGTATGACCTACAAGTAGTTGTTCCGGGTCTGGCTGTTTGTGTATGGGAGTTTAAATTTTTGTAAACGCACTCACGTTATAGGAGAAATTCCTAGTGTGGGGCAAAGTTTTTATAAAAAAAAAAAAAAAACGTAAAATGGTAACTGACAATTCATAATATGATCTCTGTGCAATTCATATCACAACGAAATAACATTTAAAATGTAGAAATAAGAAATAAAAAACCAATTTGATTAATAAAAACTGTAATGAAAAATTTACAGATAAAATTAAGTTTTTTTTTTCATGCGGCAATGTTTACACCAAATATGAAATGAAATTTTACGAAAATTAGAGGAATTGCTAAATGATCTGCTGGAAATTCTGAAAATGAATAGCTTTTAGAGGTATTGCTTAAAGTTGCCTTTTTATGCCCCCTTAGCTTAGTTATGGTGAAGACATTTTACAAAAACAAAACCGACATCAAGAACTTTACTTCCGACTACCGACTTCACTCTTGTGATTGAATGTGAGAATACAGCAGCACCTACAGAAGTTAATAATATTTGATTTTTTTTTCTTTGTATTTTGTTGTGACTCAAATGATTAGACAATATTTTGTAAAATAGAATTATAATAATATTCTAATTGTTATTTAAAATTATATCTATCAATTGATTATGATTTCCATGCCCAGGTGACGGCAGAACATGGAGAACTAACTTCTATGACAACATCTATGTACCAATTATTTACCCATGTTTGCAGAGAAATAAATGATTATGATTAATGTTTGAATTCTGTTTTCAGGCCTTGGTCTTGGTATACGCAAACGTGTCGACGTGGGCATTGGCTCTGGTAATGGCGGCGGCCTGAATATAGGCATAGGAGCCGGTATTGGTCTAGGGTTAGGCGGCAAAGGAGGGCATGGAAGTGGCGGTGGGGGAAGCGGGAGTGGTAAGTAATAAGTCAATTTTTCTTTTTTTTCCCCGCGGTTTCACCCACATAAGTTTCGATCCTGTGGGAATATCGGTATGAAAACTATCCTATGTGTTAATCCTTGTTATAAACTATCTGTGTGCCAAATTTCATCCAAATCCGTTTAGTAGTTTTTGCGTGGAAGAGTAACAAACATCCATCTGTACAAACTTTCACGTTTATAATATTAGTAGGATAGGATTTATTCGGAAGAACTAACGATTACACATTATACAGGAGTAAATTAAATTAACTAGCGAAACTCTACATACGTTACGGGTAGCGATATCTTATCATCTGCCTAGCCAGCCTCTTCCCAACGATGTTGCGTTCGGCTTCCAGTCTAACCGGATGCAGCTGAATACCAGTATTTTACATGCCTATCTGACCTCCACAGCCCAGTTACTGGGTAATGCGATACCCCTGGTGAGACTGGTGGTCAGACTTTATAAACTTATAGCTTTTTGTCAGCGATATCTAAACGATAAAAAAAAAGATTTGATGATTTGTTGTTTGGAGTCAACGACCGCTGGTAGTTGTGTGTAGTTAGAAGTCACCACGTCAGTGAAATTAAAAAAAAAAAACTGTTGTTTAAACTGATATTTCAAATAATTACACTAACACCTGTCGGCGATCTCGAAAATTAAATTTTATCATAATATCATAATTACATATCGATACCCAATACGAAGTCTGCGAAGTTTCGCTAGCTATTTGTACCTGTATATTAAATATAAATATAGAACGTAAGAAGTTATACAAATGTGCAAACTACAACGTTCTTCTTTACTTACACAAAGAGATAAAGACAGTCACGTGACATCCATATTTTTTTTAACTTGCGTACATCTTGTTGTATACATGTATGTAATCATATCTCCGGTGTTTAAAATATTTCATCAATATCTTTTGAATTGACATCCAAATTTATTAAAATTTAGGCAAAATTCAACTTTGTTCAACGTTCGTGATCATGATCAACTTTGAACGTGGAAACATGATACTACGGGGTTTGGTCCTAATATGTTTTCGGTTTGCATAGATTGAGGCCGCCATTTTGAAAAAAAAAAAAAAAAAACATTATGGCGCGACAGTAGATGTGCCACGGACCTTCAAATTTCAAACCCCTTTTCAATGCATAACCCGAATAGATCCCAGTAAAGCCACGGTTCCCTAAGAAAGCGGTTCCGCCATATTATTATGGCTGTCATGGAAATCTGTCATTTTCACCAGTATTTGACATAAATAGCTGTCAAAAAACGCTCTTTTTTGGACAGCCGTTATTTTGTGACATGTATGCTCGAAGAGAGAAGGCCTGTATCCCAGCAGTGGGAACATTATAGTCTGATTGTGGTTTGTGTATGATGAATTGACATGATGACTATATTTCATGACAATGTTGTTTTTTTTTTGTTAAGGTGGTAGTGGAGGTGGTTCCGGAGGTAGCAGCGGAGGTGGTTCCGGCGGTGGTAGCGGAGGTGTGATCGGCGGTGGTTCCGGAGGTGGCAACGGAGGTGGTTCCGGCGGTGGTAACGGAGGATCGAACGGCGGTGGTGTTGGAGGTGGTTCCGGAGGTGGCAACGGAGGTGGTTCCGGAGGCGGTAGCGGAGGATCGATCGGCGGTGGTGCTGGAGGTGGTTCCGGAGGTGGCAACGGAGGTGGTTCCGGAGGCGGTAGCGGAGGATCAATCGGCGGTGGTGCTGGAGGTGGTTCCGGAGGTGGCAACGGAGGTGGTTCCGGCGGTGGTTACGGAGGATCGAACGGCGGTGGTGCTGGAGGTGGTTCTGGAGGTGGCAACGGAGGTGGTTCCGGCGGTGGTAACGGAGGATCGAATGGCGGTGGTGTTGGAGGTGGTTCCGGAGGTGGCAACGGAGGTGGTTCCGGCGGTGGTAACGGAGGATCGAACGGCGGTGGTGTTGGAGGTGGTTCCGGAGGTGGAAACGGAGGTGGTTCCGGCGGTGGTAACGGAGGATCGAACGGCGGTGGTGTTGGAGGTGGTTCCGGAGGTGGCAACGGAGGTGGTTCCGGCGGTGGTAACGGAGGATCGAACGGCGGTGGAGTTGGAGGTGGTTCCGGAGGTGGCAACGGAGGTGGTTCCGGCGGTGGTAACGGAGGATCGAACGGCGGTGGCGCTGGAGGTGGTTCCGGAGGTGGCAGCGGAGGTGGTTCCGGCGGTGGTAGCGGAGGTTCGAACAGCGGTGGAACCGGCGGCAGTGGCAGCGGAAGTGGATCCGGCAGTGGCAGCGGAAGTGGATCCGGCAGTGGCAGCGGAGGCAATCAAGGTAAACATACACAGTAGTGCTACCTGATTCTAAGGGTTCCGTAACGTTAAAGACAGACAGACGGTGGTTCTATTTTTAGTGACGAAACCCTATAAAGTTGTTGCGACGGCAGACGGCAGAATGTAGCAGCTGTGCTGCAAAACCGCAGAGACGCTATTGGTTTCTACGTCTTTAACTCTATGAAAACGCTTCCGTAGATGGTAACATTGCCGTCTGCTGCTGCGGTCGAACGCCTACTGAAAAGTCAAAGGCAAATCATTTATTTCAATTAGGCACACAAATGGCACTTTTGAACGTCAAAATTTACAAGAAAATAGAATTGAATCTAGTTGCCACTTTCGAACGGTAGTTTCGTATGGAAATGAATGTCAAATTTTGTACTAGCTTAGCCCGCGACTTCGTCCGCGTCAAATTCTTGTTCCGCAGTTGCATCGCATCGCATCGCTTGCCCGCACTTCGTTTTCGCTTAGTTCTCTTTCTGAATGTATTAATTTTGACCTAGCGTGATCTTGAACCGACCCGAACGTTATCATAACTATTTTGTTGCGGAGTTATTTTAAAATTATGATATCTTTTATGATGTTGATTGAAATCAAGTGATGTCAAGGGCAATTTTGTTCACAGTTAAATACTTGTGATGAATAACGTATTTATTTGGATAAGGATATCATGTTGATAAAACACCTTCGCAAACAATGCATTAATTTCTAACAAATTTGATTACCATAAAAAAGGTTATAGTGAGTCAATCTTAAAAGATATACATATGCTGTCGCGGACTTTTTTTATAACTTTTAAAGAGGAACAATCCCATCATACATAATTTTTGCGTAACTTAAACCGTTTACGCAGCCCACGCAACGGAAGCTCTCAAAATGAATAATTTTTCCCGGTTTTGCAACATTTTCCATTGATGCTCCTCTCCTATTGGTCGCAGCGTGATGTTATACATATAACCTTCCTCAGGAATTGGGCTATCAAATACAAAAATAATTATTTAAATCCGACTGGTAGTTCCAGAGATTACCCCCTACATTCAAATAAACAAACAAATTTTACTTCTTTATAATATTAGTAGAGTTAAGTATAACATAATATAGAAAAGTAAGAAAAATTGTTTATTCTGCACGTTTTTTTTTAACAATCGACGAATAACGTCAACTCCTTGGGTCAGAATCATGTACTGAATCCATGTTAACAGAAGGCCAATTCTTGTAATGTAATACGTTCAAAATCTAGTCGCAGTGTCATCTCGGCGACAAACAAATGTCAAAAACTTGTCAAAATATAGGGAAATTTGAGGTATTTTTGACAGATTGAGACTGAGATCAGATTGTGAACGTTCTTAAAATTACGAGAATTGCCCCTCAGGTGGCGCGTCGATGTTCCTGCCACCCTGTATACTCTAGCGTTAGTATATAGGTATACTACATCTATGGACAAGATATATTTTTTTGTTTGACAAATGAATTTCGCGCAACTAAAGAAGAGAAATGCTTTCGTAGATGTGACGTCGCGATCGGAATCAAAACTGCTCAAACTAAGACTCAATTAAACCATTTTACAGGCACTTAAGAATTGTCAAAATTAAATAGTCGGTCAGTTAGTCAGAAAGTTGAAGCTAGTTGCCCATTGCAAAACGTAGATCTCTATGGAGAAGAACGGGCAAGAAACTCTGTGCAGCCTCATTGCCGCTTGTGTTTATTGCCAACCGCAATGCCGTTGTCTTCAGAACTGTACCTTTATGAGTGACATCGTATTTTACTTATAACTTTGTATATTTTGATCGAATACCTTCTGTGTTTTCAACTGTAGGAGGCTCTGGAAACGGTGGAGGCTGGAGTAGTTCTACAACGACACCTAGATCTACGACTACATCTACGGAAGCAACGACCTCTGGGTATGCAGGAACTACGGAAGGATCAGGCTCCAGGTATATTGTACCACAATTAGTTACAGATTCCAGCCCATCAAGCTACCCGAAACTGTAAAATTTTCCCAATCAACCTTGAACCTAATGCTTTAGCGATAAAGTTGAAAATCTATTAAATAAAGACAGATTGTAGTAGCTTTATGTGCTGGCGTCTGAACACAGAAACCAATTAAATTAGTTGGGGAAACTTCGCAGACGTGATGGGTGTCGATATCTAAACGACGATAAAGATCACTGCGATTTTGACAAACTTTTCAATGACAACGACTCAACAGCAACTTTATTGCAACGACAATAAAGTTCACTGTGATTTGACAGTTTGCAAAATAACAGGTAAAAAAAAACCTGTAAAAGGACTGTATTTGGTCCACATAATACTTATACCATAACCTGTTAGGGTTAAAGGAGGAACACCAAAGGAAAGGCCGTTCTAGGATTTCAATAATACGTTTATTATCCTTTTATATGTATGTATTGGAAGGTGTGTTTACTAATATTACGTGAGACGTGTGATCCCACACAAAGCTAAAAGCGTAGTACAGTCAGTATGGATTGTACTATTCTTTTAGCCTTGTGTGAGATCACACGTTGAAATCCTTAGAACGGCCTTTCCTTTGGTGTACGTCCTTTAACCCTAACAGTATTTTTATTTCATGTTTTTTCACTCCCTGTCAACGTTATTTGTGCGACATCCTTTTTTTATTTTTTTATTTCTTTCTTTCTTTATACCTAGTGGCCATGGATCAGGCTCGGGCAACGGTGAAGACAATGGGGACGGTAATGGAGGAGAAAATGGTTCTAACGGTGGTAAGTGCTTTGATCGTTAAAGAAAAAATACAAGGTGCAACAGAGGGGCTCGTGGTTAAGTGAGGGGATCGCAAGGTATAGCAGAATAATCGCAAGTCCTGCATGGTCTCAATTAACTACTGAATCGATTTCAGTATGATTTTATGATTTCGAGTGTCCGTGGAGTTTCTAGCCCGTTCTTCTACTACGCTTTGGAATGGGCAACTAGCTTCATCTTTCTGACTGACCAACCCCTTGACAATTCAAAAGTGCCTGTTTATTTGAAATAAATGCTTTGGGGCTATCACTACTCAATGTCACGCAAATTGTAGAGTATTTGCTTCTATTTATAACTTTTTTATAATCTTTAACAGGCGGATCTGGTGGTGCAGGCGGCGGATCTGGGGGTGTCGGAGGATCAGGTACATTCTACTTTTCTTCGTTTAAGTTTTTAAATTAATAACTCTATCGTCTGCCAGCCTTTGCCCAACTATGTTGGGGTCGGCTTCCAGTCTAACCGAATGCAGCTGGATACCAGTATTTTACATGGAGTGATTGCCTATCAGACCTCCACAACCTAGTTACGTCCCGAAGGTATAGACAGAGGTGTTCCTATAGTACACCCACATTTCTCCAGTTATGTTTAAGTCCCATATAACGGGGGGCGAGCCCGGAGGAGGGGCTCGTGGCTAAATAATAACAGCCGCACAGGTCGATCGGTCAGGTTAAGCTACGCTTGCCGCGGTTGGTTCGTGGATGGATGGCCATCTTTACATACCGAGACCCCTCCGTGCCTCGGAAAGCACGTTAAGCCGTCGGTCCCGGCTGTCATTCGTAGATCTTTGACAGTCGTTACGGTTAGTCAGAAGCCCAAAAGTCTGACAACCACTCTTACCAAGGGGTATCGTATTACCCAGTAACTGGGTTGTGGAGGTCAGATAGGCAGTCGCTTCATGGTTCCAATACTGGTATTCAGCTGCATCCGGTTAGACTGGAAGCCGACCCCAACTTAGTTGGGGAAAGGCAGGTAGATGATGTATCAGGGGGCGAGCCTAATGCCATTAACCGGACACAAATCCAGACTCCGGGTTTCTACTCTAAAATTCCTGATGAAAACACCCAATAACACTTTGCCCGACCTGGGAATCGAGCCTAGGACCTCATGCTCAGCGGTAGCGACCACTACACCAACGAGGCAGTTAATATAATTATTTGATTTTATATTTAATATATGTATTTGCGGGATTGACAGGTGGTGATGCCGGCGGTTCAGGCGGCGGTTCAGGCGGCGGTTCAGGCGGCGGTTCAGGCGGCGGACTTGGCGGCTCAGGCGGTGGTTCAGGCGGCGGTTCAGGCGGCGGTTCAGGCGGCGGTTCAGGCGGCGGACTTGGCGGCTCAGGCGGTGGTTCAGGCGGCGGTTCAGGCGGCGGTTCAGGCGGCGGTTCAGGCGGCGGACTTGGCGGCTCAGGCGGCGGTTCAGGCGGCGGTTCAGGCGGCGGTTCAGGCGGCGGTTCAGGTGGCGGATATGACGGCCTTGGCGGCGGCTCAGGCGGCGGTTCAGGCGGCGGTTCAGGCGGCGGTTCAGGCGGCGGATATGACGGCCTTGGCGGCGGCTCAGGCGGCGGTTCAGGCGGCGGTTCAGGCGGCGGTTCAGGCGGCGGTTCAGGCGGTGGTTCACGCGGCGGTTCACGCGGCGGTTCAGGCGGCGGACATGGCGTTGGACTTGGCGTTGGTGTCAGAGCTGGCGCCAAAATAGGTACATTTACTACCTTTTATTAGGGGCCTTTCGCACCCGTCACACACCAAGGGGGTGGGAGGAGGTCAACAAAGTGTGACAAGGGATGGGGACGCGGCGGTTTGCGACGTCACATGCCTGTTACCATGGATTCAGCACATGATTCTAAACACCTTCACGTCGATAGATTTCATCGGTTATTAAAAAAAAAGAAAGCTGTTCTATACATTTAGACCGCGTAGGTATTGAACTTTCCTATGAAACAGCAGTGCATATTTTTGATAACCGACAAAAAATTTCTACGCTAAGGGGTCTAAAATCAAGTGCTGAATTCATGGTTACAGGTAGCGTGTCGAAGTCCCTGCCACCCGCATAAAAAAGCATTAAACCTCTAAACTTCAACAACTTTAAAATATTTTATATATGTCGCATCACTGGGTGGCTGGTAATGTACCCAAGAGACTGGCGGCATTGCCATGTTGTATGGCAATGCTTAGCCTCTGGCCGAGGTAAAAGCCAGCCGATGGGTCACGGGAAGTGTCAACCGCAGTAATCTGTAATTCCCTATTAACGCCCTTAATTATTTATTCACAGGACTAGGTGTCGGTCATTGAAAGATTGAACAGAAGGTAATCATTTTATTTTTTTGAGACTTTTTATGACAGAATTTGTTTGCACTGCTCCAAGCAAATGTAGATCCACTCTTAGATAAAATCAAAAGTATTTTTTTTTAATTAGGCTGAGAATCAGCACTTTTCGAACGTCAAAATTACATAAGACAGTCCCCCAAAACGCCACCCTTCACAACTTCCTAGTGCTTTCGCTGGGAAGAAGAAGTGGCGCAACAAACTCCCCAGCAGCACAGCTGTCTGTCATACATTTTGTTGCCAAATGAAATAGCTATCATATTTTTTTTTTATTTGGCCTTAATGTCCCACTGCTGACATAATCAAATAAAACAATTACGATTTCAAAGCCTCGCACACTAACAGTAGAAACGGCATTCATTTTGACAGTTCAACAACATTCATTGCATTATTTACGTTGTTGAGCAGACAAATTCTTCGAACATATGAAGCAATGGAATAGCAATATCCTTCAAAATGATACAAATTGTGATTGATAGTGTTCCTATTCACAATTAGGGTTCGCATAACTTTTGTAAAAGTACATAGTTAACTAAATAATTTTGTTACAGATTCCAGACTTGGACCAGAAGCATATTAAAATTTATTATACATAGTTAAGCATAAAGAAAATCTTCTAATAATTTTGAAATTGTTGTACTACGATTTATAAATAAAAAATTATTTAGAAAAAATGTTTGTTATTATTTTTCCTCCAAATTCGTCATCATTCAGCTGAAAGACGTTCACTGCTGGACTTACCCCATGGCCACGAGCGACAGCCCGCACCCTAATTGCGTAACACACAATCAATCAGAATCGGTTTCATTTTGACAGTTCTACAACATTCATTGCTTTATTTACGAGTTGAGCAGACTTTATGAATGTAACCTTTTTCGAACTTATAAAGCAATGGAAGACCTTTTGGAAGGGGCGACTAGAATCAATTTAATTTTAATTTTATTTTTGACGTTCAAAAGTGCCTTTTATGTGCCTATTTGAAATAAATGTTTTGACTTTGTCTTTGAATGGATTAGCAATATTCTTCAAAATGATTCAAATTGAGATTGATTGTGTGTTTCGCAATTAGGGTGCTGTTCACAAAACTCAAACTAAAAGTATTCATTTCAAATAAACCAATTACATATGCACTTTTGAATTGTCAATATAAGGGGTCGGTCAGTCATAAAGATGAAGCTAGTAGCCCATTCCAAAGCGTAGTAGGTACCTATGGAGAAGAACAGGCAAGAAACTCCACGGACAGTCTTATAAGTCATAAAATTGTTACAAAATATTGGTTACATCATTCATGTTGAAATTATATACGTAAGAATGATGTAGAAAAACGTGCACAGTTAAGCGTCCGTTGTCGAAAAAAAAAAAAACAATTCAGAAAAATAAATAAAACAGTTGTTTTACCTGTGGCTGCATAACTGTCAGGATCACAGTGATCTTTGTTCTTATTAAAACAAAGTTGCTTTTGGGTTGCTGCCACTGACAAAGTCTGGTCAAATCACAGTGATCATTATGCTCGTTGCAATATGGCTGTTAATGGGTTTTTTATTTTACCTCTGACAGCAGCCACCTAACAGCAATTTTATTGTGACGAGAATAAGGCTCAAAATGTTTTTGACAGACTTGTCAATGGCTTATAAAATGAGAATAAACATCAGAGGGGCAATTCTCGTAATTTTAAGAACGTTCACAGTCTGATCTCAGTCTCAATCTGTCAAAAATACCTCTAATTTCCCTACATTTTGACAAGTTTTTGACATTTGTTTGTCGCCGAGATGAGACTGCGACTAGATTTTGAACGCTTTAAATTACGAGAATTAGCCTTCTGATCAGCACCCTAATTGCGTAACACATGATCAATCATTTTGAAGAAAATTGCTAATCCATATTGCTTCATAAGTTCGAAAAATTTGTCTGCTCAACACGTAAAGAACGCAATGAATGTTGTTGAACTGTCAAAATGAAACCGATTCCGATTGATCGTGTGTTACGCGATTAGGGTGCTTATGCAAAATCAGAGGTAAAAATAACCTGTGTACAAAAAAATAATCTGACTAGCTTTTTCCCAACCGTTGCCGTAGCTTTTTCGCAAAAGTTGGGGGTTTTTTCGGGATGTGCGTGCGTGTCTATTACAATAGCATGCATTTGGTTTACATGGAGGTGACATCGAGGTAGCGAGCTAAACCGCGACCGCGATTAATCGCAGTGAGGCATCTTCGATATGGGTAATTATGTACACGCCGAAGATGCGTCACTGCGATTAATCGCGGTGCTTGGGGGTTACCTCGATGCGTTATGAAAACAAATTATTTTGTTTTTACGTCGAGATATTGAGATATCGATAACTCAATACCTAAACTTGTTAAAAAAAAAAAGATTTTCTCAACTTCAAGTAACAACACACCAGCCGTCGTGAAGTTCGCTTTTAATCTGACATAGACATAGTTTAGTCCTGTCAAATTAGTCAGCGCCTGACGTAAATTAACGTATTTTTAGTGGCCATGTTTTTAATCACGTCTAAACTTCTCTATGGAGTATCTTAATTTGACAGGACTAAACTAATATTTATCTTCGGTCCTGAATTCATTCTGTCCTTCTGTTCTGAATGAAATAGAAAGAAAAAGGTGCACTGAACTTAAATTTAGTTTAGTTTGTGAACAAGGGAATCGGCGCCATTACACCTGTCAAATTAGTATCCGGGTTTAAAAAACTAACTTTAGAGTTGGACTATATTTTTTTTTTTCAAATCTTGTTTCGTTTTATATTGTCGTGTTTAGTTTTATAATATTGATACCATCTCGTCTGCAGAGTTTCGCTAGCTAATTTAATTTGACGCTGTATTTGAAATGATCCTGCACGATGTCTGTCGAAACAACTACGTAGTCGCAGACGCAAGCAGTTCCGCGTCTAGCTGCAGTGATAAGACGCAGATGCAAACGACAACTGTCTTATTGCAGCGACAAGACTCAGTGTTTGCACTGGCTGGCTGGGTTTGGCGGACTGCCAGGCTGTTTTTTTGACTTGCTGACTAGCTGTGTTTTTTTGGTTGGTTGACTGGCTGGCAGTTAGGCTGTTTTTTTGGCTGGCTGGCTGGCTAACTGGCAGGTTACTGGCATGATTTTTTTTGGCTGACTGGCTGGCTGTTTTTTTTGACTAGCTGGCTGGCTGGGCACGGGATCGATTTATTTATTTATTTATTTATTTGTTTTATTTTTTTGTTTGACCTTCCGATCGTGGTTTAGCTCGCTACCTCGATGTCACCTCCATGTAAAACAAATGCATGCTAATTGACACGCACGCACATGCCGAAGGATATCTCTCAGCGATACATCGCAGGCTTCTAGGGGGTTTACCTCGATGCCTGGCATGTACTTGCGTGGCATGTTGGTGGCTTGCGGGAGCGATGATGATGACGTCACGCTGAAGTATTTGCACAAAGGCAGCGCTGACGTTCATACTCGGGAACAGGGTGTAAAGTTCACTCATCCTCCATAGAAAAGGGAGGATCCTCCGACCAGACGGGTTTTGTGTCTGGCGGGCAACTGCCCGATGAATCATGTCGGGCTGTTGTATATATGCTAATTGCACGGTAAACGTTCCTTGCCCGATGCAGGATTTTGCGTGACGTCAGTATGACGCGTAGTTCGCATGTGGCTTAGATACCGTTACAATAAGCATGCACTTGTCACCCACCTGATGAGGTGGCCGCACGCAGGCCGACCTTTGGAAGGCGTACGAGGGAGCAAAGCCAACTCGCAGAGGCCCGCTTGACGCTTGTAATGAAATGATGCACCAACGGCCGATATCAATGTAATGTAAGGCGGCCCGTACACAGTCAATCTCGATCAAAGCTTAACTGTCGTTAAGCTTTGATCGTGATCTCGGATCACAGGATCTCGTCACAACATTACACAGTCAATCTTGATTTCTTCGGTCCATGTATCGTAACTGCCACGTTAACACCTGTTGTCATGGATTTACATAAAGTTAAAGCGGTAGTGTCCCTTGTTTTGGCCTTAACGTTGAAGAAAAGGATTCGAAAAAGGCGCTGGGTTAAGCAGTGGTTACTCAAAAGATTGATTTTCTTAAAAACATTCTGTAACTTTTCGTATCCAGCTTGTCTCTTATATTTGTTTGTGTAATATTTATGCTGGGCATTCCATAGCTCGGGTAACGCGGCGACGAGGAGCGCGTGTCATCATTGTCCATTTTCAAAGAGCGCACAGCGTGTACTGACGCGATCTTGCGCTTACACGTTGTCTTGATCACGATCAGCGGAACGCAATCTGGATTCAGATGCATTAATCCGTCAATCTAATTCGTACATTATCATTCTGGATCGAGATCACTGATTTTGATCGCGGATCGCGATCGCGATTGACTGTGTACGGACTGCCTAAGTGCAGCTAAAGACAAGCCCCGGTTAGTGTAGGACTATTGCAGGATATGGGATCCAAAAAAAAGACGGCACGGTTGGCGCAGTGGTTAAGCGATTGACTGCTGCGCTGCGTGTCGCGGGTTCGATTCCCACACGGAACAAATATTTGTATGACCTACAAGTAGTTGTTCCGGGTCTGGCTGTTTGTGTATGTGAGTTTAAATGTTTGTAAACGCACCCACGATACAGGAGAAATTGCTAGTGTGGAGCAAAGTTAAAAAAAAAAAAAAATTTAACTACTAGCTTTAGCCCAAGACTTCACCCGCGAGACATTTCTTGTTCCTCCGACCCACCCCGACGCGTCACATCGCATCGCCTGCCCGCGTTATCACTTTGTTTTCGCTTAGCGTCCTTTTTGACTTTTTGCTGGGCCACATTGTGATGTAAAATAGCCTGTAGCCTTCCTCAAGAATCGGGCTATCAAATGCAAAAAGAATTTTTCAAATCCGAGTGGTAGTTCCAGAGATTACCCCCGACATACATACAAACAAACAAACAACTTTAACCTCTTTATAATATTAGTATAGATGGATTTGGGTGGCTCAAGTGAACTGGTTACAGGACTATGGTTCCTGCCTAATGAATATTTTATAAGTATTTACATCGATGAAATGGCAGGGGGTGACTTACATCGTCATATTTATGATTAGGTATATAAAGCGGTTGTTCGTTCGCAGCTAGAATATGCAGTGTCAGTATGGAATCCTTTATACAAAAACAGAAGTTACATTGTGCGCGCAAGCAGTAGTTTCAATGACATATGCAAGGTATATGATTTTGATCCATTCACAATTAGTGTGAATTCGGCCTTTTTCAAATAGCGGTAGGTTATATTATTTATTTTTGTTATTTTATTATTTTCTCTGTTATTTTAGGCATATAATTGCAAAATAAGTATTTATATTGCTTCGTACTTCAATTTAGACGATGTGTTTTTTGTTTTGTGCTCACACCATAAATTATTATTATAAGTCTATACGTAATGATTTGTAATTGGCTTTCGGGTGACTATGATTTCCTTTTGTGTTTGTTTTTATTAGCTGTAAGTCCTCCATGTACTAAAATAAATAAATAAAAAATATTCTGAAATGGTTGAAAATGTACAGTACAATTTCTTGCGTGCTATGCACTACCGATGCCACAAATCCTACTTATTCCTAATACTCTCAATTACTCAGCAAGTACAAGCTCCTCCCCCTTAGCTCTAGAAGGAATTACCTCGATGCCACAGTATTATATTATAAAATTGTCAGAAACTAATTTAACTGTAGGTACAAATCTGAACAGTATGATTTGCTATGCTGTACCTCGAACCACAGGCGGCAGGTCCGCGCAGGTAGGTAGGTACTCTTTTCGCTTTGAACACTTGCCGAACTAACTCAGGCCTGCGCTCACCTGTCCGCCGTATGGTTGACACATACAACAGTACCTTTGTAAACATAGATATCTTCAATTGCACAATAAAGTAAATTTAAAAGCCTTATTCGCCATTCCCTATTAGATATCACAACAAGTGCTCCTTAAGGCGTAACACCCACTACAACGCGCCACGCGACGGAACGCAGATAACGCGCCCCCGCGCGTGTGATTTTTTTACATACAAATTCAACAAAAACGCGCTTTCGCGCGTGGTTATTGCCTCCGTTTCCCGCGCCCCGTTGCGTGGCGCGTTGTAGTGTGTGATGCGCCTAAGGTGGATGCTCCAAGGTAGCCCGCGAAATTCAAATTTTCTTACGTTTCTTGCAATTTGCTGGTCAGTACTAAGTTATACGTTGATTAAAATATGATTCGCGGCCGTAACAAATATGTATTTACAGAATTATAATCATTTAAGTCATCAACACAATTCTCTAAGATCAAGTAATCCTAATGAATGACTATTTCATGAAATCTTGACATTTTAGGTTATGCTTACTTAACAAGTTGTATTACTGATTCTAATGATTATAATTCTGTAAATACATATTTGTTACGGCCGCGAATCTTAATTATAGTAATACCTATTGTATAATTTTGTTATCTTTTTACTTTAATATTGAACAAATTATTCTTAATTTTTTAAATATTTCTTATATATATTTTCTTTCTATTTTCAGTCTTTATTTATCTTCTTTTGTATCATTTAACTTTTAATTAAGTATTTTGCCACACGTAGGTAGGTACTGCTAATAATGTTCCTAGCGATTAGCTCCTTTTTTTTTCTTAAACTTCTATGCCTACTTGTGGACAGCGTTGTGGGTTACTTTATAACCAAATTGCTATCTTGTTATACTAGCTGTAAGTCCTTATAATGTAACTGCTTGCTGTACCTCTCGTTAAAAAATAAAATTAAATGAATGGAGTGTTACATCTAGTTTCCTCACGATGTTTTCCTTCACCGTTTTGTTACATCCATTTTAATGGATGCCCAATGCGTCAAATTTAATGGATGCTCAACTCCCACGCGGAAACAGTGCGTATTGGTAATGTCACATGTCTTCAAGTATTGGTTCTCAGACATGCCGGTTTCCTTACGGTGTTTCCCTTCACCGTTGATGAACAGTGGTGATGAGTGAAAATACACAAAATGCCTGCCTGGTCGAACCCACGACCTTAGTTGGGCTAGACCACCACCACTGTTGTGCTAAAATGAAATGCTATAATTCTGTGTTTGCGCGTAGGTATATGACACGGTGAGTGGCCTGTTCCCGCTGCTGTTTACACTATAGGTGGTACACCCTGACTTGACACAACTTAACTTGTTTGGTAAACAATAGTATTATTTAGATCTTTTTCGACACAACATCAAATTCCCACGGGGCCAATGACACCGCGCAGAGTGCACGCAAGTGTTCTCATTCTTTTCTCATAAACCAGAATTAAAATATACAGAAACTTCTTATTACTCACTTGATTAGAACTTCCCAACATTAAGAGCTTCCCATATTTCGATATTACTGGGTACCTACTATAATAACTGTGTACATTCCAGTATTATGTTATCTCTAAACATTCGCGTATCTACATATTTCTGTGGTTATTCTTCCTTTCTTTAATTTTTTTTTTTTTAATAATAATTGATTTAGAAGAAAATATTATATGAGCCAATGCGAACCTTTTAGGATTAAGTTTATTTAGAAGTATCATTACTTTTAATAACTTCAATTGTTTAATTCCCATTTTAAACATTGAGTCATCAAAATTCATATTATTATAATCTTATCATGTTGGTTCCAGAATACTGGGTAAAACTGTATCCTAACCAATTTACCTACTATAAACAACTGTGCAATAATTGTTAATTATGTCTAAAAGCCCAAGACACAACACAAAAGTGTTTGCTTGAAATTTTTGTTTAATTATATATATATATAAGTAAGACATCGAAATTAGTTTAATAACTAGCAGTATTTTTATATTTACTTATATACATATGCCTACATAGACCCCTATTTTTTATTTTTTTACTTATTGTCTAAGCAATACTTGTACCTATGTACGTCTTGCAAGGCAGCATATAGTGACGCAACATATTTTTTTTATTTTATAACATCATGTATCACTATGGTGTATACCTTAGTATGTGTACAAATAACAAACCTTCCAGCAATACATGCTGATTCCTAATGTGAAAAACAATACAAAAGTTGGTGCCAATCTCATAATAAAGGCATCCATACCAATACTTTCACACAGACCATTGTAATACTTTGTAACAAGACCTCAGAGCACAGGACCTTGTCAGAGGTCAGTATTATCAAGTTTATGATAAAATAAGAATTATAATCTCATAACCCAACATCATACCTGATCTCACCGGAGGGCCACACAGAGAAATAGGAAATAGTGTATTGTATAATTAACTTATCTTGGGGCTCATTCACACGAAGACGATTCGTTTTTATTGACGAATCGTCTTTTTTTCACGATCCGTTTTTTTTTTTGACGGCGGCCATTGTTTTACATGCCAATGTACACATGCATCACGAATCGTGAAAAATGTCGGAAACGTCTTAAATCACGTATTGTTTTTTAAAAAACACGAATCGTGATTTTTTTGTGACGGATGTTCTGATGCCCTCGCCCGCCCGCACATTTCAGACATAGGTTTGACATGTAAACACGTGTTGCGGTACCCTTCAATTATGTCAAAAAAGGAGAACCAATATAAGAATAATGTATTCACATCCATCGTTTTCGATAGTTCATCCAAGACTAAACTCTGAATCACGAAACGAATGTGAACATCAATTCGGATATTTGGTCGAATCGTGACAAAACACGATTCGGTACGCAATGTGAACGTCCATCCGTCATCATGACGTATCGTGTTTTATGACGAATCGTCAATGACGGAACCCGTGTGAATGAGCCCTTAGCCAGTCCTGGCCAAATCCCACGCAACCGGAAGCGAGACTACAACCATGAATTTTGCATTAATCTAGACTACACCGATGTCGCCATCAAGAAATTCCTGATATAAAACCCCACAACACTTGGTGCCACCTGGGCATCGAACCCAGGCCCCCACACTCCGCAGTAAGTAGCCCTTGCAACCACTTACTATAATAATTAGTTACTATTAAGATAATCCCGGAACCGAAAACCTGAAACTGCAAGGACAACAACCTATAAGTAGGTATGTATGGTTTACCATGGATAGGAATGCCCATACTGCATTTTTTTAAACTTTACCCTATTCTATTTGCACACAACAGATATTACGTATGGTTTCCATATATATGAGGCCCATACTGCCTTCAATACATTCAGGTACGGTTTCATTTGTTTGAAGGCCCGTAATGCCTACCATACCCTTTACTGGTTTCAGTGTCACTATGTTTCTCTAAGAATAATTATTATACCATATTTTAATGTAATCATATAAATTCTATTTTTAAATATTAGAATATAAAAAGTATAAAAACATTTAAAAATATAAAAAATAGTAGCCCATCGGTATCAGGAACAGCGTCCAAGCTACCGGTGGTCAGGGCTCTAGAGAGAGGAACCTCCTGACATTGCGAGCCGTGTCCAGAAGTACCGCTTTCTGAATTAAGCCCTTGATCCAGCTGCCCAACGAGAGCCTCCTCAGGTGTTGGTCGAGGCTCTTGGTTATTATGCCATTGGCTGTCACGACTATCGGCACAATGATCGCCGACTCCACATCCCACATGTCAACAACCTCGCGAGCCAAGTCAAGATACTTGATTTGTTTATCTTTCTCGGCTTTCACGAGTTATACCATATTATTATTAATAGTGTATTTATCGTAAAAATAAAAACTTCATTTTTATTTTATTAAAAATATTCGTCATACGGTTATTTAACGAAGGCAGCAATTGCAAAAAAAGAAACTCGAAACATCATTACTATTTACACCTATCAACTTCTTGTGCTTTGCTAGATGGTTGTTGAAATAGCACTCCTTAGTCGTCTCATAGTTGCATATAGTACATCGGAATAGGCTCGGATGAACTTTGACATGTTCTAGCATTTCTGTGTTACTCTCGAAGGTGTTCAGGCAAATTGGACTGGTACCTACATTGAAGGCACCGTGGCATAGCAGATGGAACCATGAAGATTTGGCACGGATGATTTTATAGCACACCGGGCAAATGTGTTTTAGGTTAGTGTTTTCAGGTGTTTTTTTTGTATGCCAGTGGAACATGTGCATTATGAGGAGCTGTTTGTTGAAGATGAGATGGTGGCAGTGGTCGCGGATGTTTATTTCTCGGTTTATCATGGTTGCGTTGTATCACTAGGTAACAACGCGACTGACGAGCTGGCCTGAAGGGCATCCAGCACGCGCCAGCCTCCAGTCTACGGACCGGAACCAGTCGTGCCCATCCCCTTCAATCATCTACGCAGGTGGCTACAGAAGCACACCCACACACAGGCAGAGAACTGGTGGTCCTTGTCACTGGGCTGCAGGCAATCCAAGGAAGCCATGCAATCATTAGATGGCAAGTTAACCAAAAGATTACTACGACTGGACAGGAAAGGCCTACGCCTGGTGACGGGGCCCATCACGGGACACTGCTCACTATACAAACACTTCCACACGATAGCCATAACGGACAGCCTACAGTGGAGACAGTCACTACAGTAGTGACAGTGGACACAAACAGACAGCCTGTGCAGAGCTTGCATGGAGACTGATGAAACAGTCGCGCATGTGCTCTTTGAGTGCACAGGCGTCACCCAGATTAAATCAGAAACCCTCGGGAAGCCCAGATCCTACACAGATGTTCTCGACGGACCAGGAGACCTAATAAGCTTCTGTAGGGAGGTGGGCTGGTTGAAATAACCACCAACGGCTGCCATGGCCCACGAGCAATGGTCCACCTTAAGGACTAAGTGCGGAAACTAAACCCGTAACATAGAACATGGTCGCGTTTGGAGGACACCAGAGGTGGTTACTACTTTGTGTTCAATAAGCGCTTTTTTGTCTTTCTGGACTCGTAGACATATCTGGAAAGGAAAGAAGTGTTTGTTTTTTCATATTGCTTGTCATCGTTGTCATTATCATCATCATCGTCGTGGTCGTCATCATAAAATAGTACTTTCCACTCTCTTTACGACTATCATACATAATATATTATTTTCGATTCAAAAGTTTTTCACTGAAACAGGTACTTGCGTTAGGAAATAGGTCAGTAATAATATTAGCCTGTATGCGAGGTGGTCGCTGGGTGGATTGCCCAGGAGTACGCTGGGAGTACATGTAAATACCGCCACTCCTGAAGCAATTAACGTAGATGTTCCTAAAGTGGTCAGACTGAGCTTTGGCTCCTTGGGAAAGCTTGCGTCCAGAATCAACCGTCCTACACGTTAAAAAAATTAGTTTGTAACTTACAGAACATATTGAAATGTTTTCATCTTTCAATGCTTATATTATCTCCACTTTGTGTACATTTTTTCTATGATTATCAACGACCGCTGTTTGCATTGTAGTTTACTTTCTCTTTCTTTTTGAACGATATATCTTTGGGAGAAGGAAACATTATGATTTTGATTTTTGGACTGTAATTTTTTTTGTAAAATAAACCGTAGAAGTAAACAATTAGCGAGAGCACACCCAAACTTGACAAAATGTTTGATGTTGTTTTTTTTTAATTACTGATTGTTGTGCAAAAATGCTCCAGGATGTGATTTTTCAGATATTTAGCATTAAAGTGAACTAACTTTGCGTAGAAACTATAAGAGTGAAAGAGATAGTCAACCCAACATTATTTATGTTTAGATCATTGGAAACTGGCTGTTTTTGGAGCTGGAACGCTATTTTGATACGCTCCAGTTCACGAATAAAGAATTGTTAATTGTTTTAAAGATTCCATTACATTACTGATTTAATAACAAGATAACTGTAAAAATAAAATTGATAGGAAAGCAAGGTTTATTAATCAGAAGTTTTAGTTGTTTTCCGTTTCCAGAATATTTTTTCCAAGAAAAAAGAATTAATTTCTATGATTATTTATTAGTAATAACGGAACGGAAAGTGAAGCAGGCAGCGAGCACCAAAATGGCCGAAAGAAAGGGATGAAGTTTCTTTTGTTCCTAAAGATATTTTGTTATTTAAAAGTGATAAAGTGCGTTAAAAATGAAGGAAGTTAACATAAATATTGAAGGCTATAATGTTAACGGGATATGTGTCGGCTGTTTAAACTACAATCGTCAAATGTTTTACCACCCCTCCGTGAAAGAATGTTTTCGTTTGCTTGGAAATATCGACGTAAGTGATGATTTTACTACTGTTTTCTTAATAAAACAGGCTTATGCTTTGATATAAAGTAAATATAACCGATACAAGTATGTAGTTTAATTCATATTTCGTATTAAAAATCATGTAAACATAGAACAGAAATCCTTGGATCGGCCATTGTTGACGCATATTTTTTTTTTGTGTACTCTCTTTCATTATTTGTCGCGACAATTTAGTGTCTGCAAATAATTGTTCAGTCAGACAAAATATTGGGTGAATGAGTTGGAGTGAACACAAAACATAGAAATAAAAAAGTACAGGCCGCTCCCCAGGTTCTATTAGGAATTTCTCAGTCACCGCCTGGAGTCAGGATTTGTACCCGATTGATGGTAGCACTCACTATTCATTATACCAACCTATTATTGTCCCACTGCTGGCCAAAGACCGCCGACTTCCGTCTCTTTCCTTCTCTTTCTATCCAAAGTGCTTGAGGCCTGTGTCCACAAACAATTCTCCAACTTTGTTCATCGCAACTCACTCATTAGCCCTCTTCAATCTGGGTTCCGGCCTGGGCACAGCAGTTTCCGGCCTCCTTAAAATGATTGGTGATATAAGGGCAGGACTGGAAGACACCAAAGTTAACTGCTCTAGTGTCGGTTCAAGTCGGTTGATTTATCGAATGCCTTCAATACAGTCAGTCACAACATCCTGTTAGCCATTCTGTCATATGTAATAGTCTCTCGCGAAGTATTGGAATTGCTCCCCTGTTACCTTCAGGAACGTCAGCAGTCCGTTCATGTTGGGGATTATTCTTCATGCTGGTGTGATTTGGAAACTGGCATTCCTCAAGGCAGTATACTTTCTCCTTTTCTGTTTCTATTTTCATTAATCTTCTAACTTCCGAGCTTCAGTGTGCGTATCATCTGTATGCAGACTTGCTGATGTTGATGAAATACCTGACGCTATCGAATAACTAAATCGGGACCCGAAAGCCATTACACACTGGGCCCACAATCCTATTGATTGATATTTCATGAAAAGACCATTTAATAGGATTATGTGAACTGAGGGTTGTATTAATCATTTTACTGATTATAATTATATACAGTCATTTTTGTTACGCTCGCGCATCATATTTTAACCAACATTCAATCTGACACTCTCTACTCATACAGAGAAGGCACGAACATTGATCACCATAATTGCTCAATATGGGTTGTAATGTCCATTTCCAGGTGCCAGATGGTCTGGAAGTTCAGGTGTGCTGGGAATGCCTGGCACGCGTCAAATCTGCTATCAATTTCAAGGAACAGATGCTAAAGTCTTACGACTTTCTTATCTCGTACTCTAAGGAGGTAAGTTTAAGTTAACAAACAGTATAAAATGGGTGGATCATTGATGGCCCAGTGGCAACGGCTGCGATTTACGAGTTGCAAGTATGACCTACAACGCGTTGGTTCGAACCCAGACAGGCGCTTTACTTTGTGTAAATTATTTCATCATCACTGCTCTCAAAATGAAGGAAAACATTGTCAGGAAACCGGCATGTCCAAACACCAAAAAATCTATGACATGTGACATCTACCAACCCGCACAGTGTCCGCTAGGTAAAAAAGAAAATTGCTGTTCCTGTTTCATAGAAAATCGCAATACCAAAAGTGAAAACTTACGCGGTCAAAATGTATGGAACAGCAAATTTTTTTTACCGACGAGAAAATTCAACGCAGCGTTCAGAATCGTATACTACTCGTACATCCATGATAACAGGTCTCGGCCACGTAGTCTAGTCAACAACTGCAGATATCAAGGTCCCAAATCATTCCAGCACACATTCCTGGACTCTCCGAATGACTTCGGCCCTCACGCCACCATCAACATGGAGAGGACAGCAGTGGAGTGTTACGAGTGTCTGCCCGAAGCAGAAGTGGTGGAGGATACTGAGACAGCAGTTGATGTTAAAGAGGAAGAGGAGATTGAGGATAAGTATGGTTTCGGTGAGTTTCGTTTTATATATCAGCCCGAAAGTCTGAAAACCAGTCTTACCAAGGGGTATCGTATTACCCAGTATCTGGGTTTCGGAGGTCAGATACGGGTAAAATATTGGTATTCAGCTGCATCCGGTTAGACTGGAAGCCGACCCCAACATAGTTGGGGAAAGGCAGGCAGATGATGACTAGCTTTGCCCCGCAGCTGCGCCGGCTTGGATGTAGGATAACACCCCTTTCTCGTCCATTGGTTTACGCGGCGCACGACAGTAAAGGTCCCAGAACAAAACAAAGTCCCCCCGCCGCGTCTGTGTCTATTTGAACGCGATAAACTCAAAAAGTACCGATCGGATTTTTATACGGTTTTCACCAATGGATGGAGTGATTCATGAGGAAGTTTTAGTTGTATAATTCATCAAAGTTTTGTGTAAATTGGCTGAAATATGACGTAGATTGTTGAAGGTGTCGGAAAAAATCATGCTGACTCACTAACTGGGAGCTTTACTGGCGTGCGCTGCGTAAACCAATAGAGTTATGTGAAACTAATGTATTACGAAATTGCATTGTATACCTGGATTAACATATAGGGTAGGGTATTTTTAATCTCGGAACGAACCCTTGGGATACATTCCGACATCCACGCCGGCGAAGCTACTATCCAATAAAATAAATAAAATATGCCTCTTAATTGCCCAATCTAGAAAAATCGACAGTATTGAAGAATCACTTACTTAATTTAATCGCTTTTTAACCGACTTCATAAAAGGATGAGGTTTTTAATTCGACTGTTTTTTAAATTTTTTTGATGTGTGTTACCTTATAACTCCGTTATATACACACATCAACACCGTCTAGGGATATTTTGTATAAAGTTATTAAACTCAAAAAATACTGGCCAGTTTTAAATTCATTTGAAGAAAGCTTATTTTGTAAACCTTTTTAAACGATTCTAAATTTGAATTTGAAAAAATAAATTAAAAACAAAAGACTTACGCGGCATAATGGTAGCGAAGTCCGAAGGTTTCATTTACCTACAGTAGTTTTTGCCTGTTTTTTTGTGTCAAATTTAAGTTTTATAACAAGTTATCGGTTAATTTCGAATTAATGTTATTGTGTGCATGATGCACACAATAACATTAATTGCGGCGCGCAGCGGCGCCATTTAACGAGAGAGGAATTGTTAAGGGCAGTAGGCATGCTCCAAACTGGGGCTACTCAACGGAGTATTGCCGAGGAGATTGGAACAAGACAAAACGTGATATCAAGGTTATGGTCACGTTATCGTGCTACTGGTGATGTGGCTGAAAGACACCCAGGCGGGAAGCGCGTTATCACTTAACGACAATACCGATTTTTGCAAGTTGCCGCGAGAAGACAACCAATTGTTACGGCCATGCAGTTGGTTCAGAGGCTCCAGTCAGAGCACCAGTTGCTTGTGAGTGACCAAACTGTGAGGAGAAGGCTGCATGAAGCTAACCTTCATGCTCGCAGACCGCTTCGTACTACACCGAGGAAATCGTGGACGACGACTAGAGTGGGCTCGTGAAAATTTGCTCTGGGAAGATAACCAGTGGTCTGTAGTGCTGTTTACCGATGAGTCCCGGTTCGGTTTCCATCCCAATACACGTAGAGTACGTGTTTGGCGAATTCCTGGTCGTGAGAGCCGTCTGCAACATCCTCAGGAAGTCTATTCATACCACGGCGGGACAATTATGGTTTGGGCGGGAATTCGTGTTGGTGGACGAACCGACCTCGTTTGGATCAGAAACACCATGACGGCTGAAAAATACCGTAACGAGATGCTAGTACCAATAATCTACCCCCATCGACTACAAATGGGCCAAGAATTCACGCTCATGCACGATAACGCCCGTCCGCACACAGCGAGAGTGGTGACGAGCTGGTTGCAGGAGCACGACGTATCGGTCTTAGGCTGGCCCGCTCAATCGCCTGACCTAAACCCGATAGAACATGCGTGGGACATGCTCCAAAGAAGGGCTTTGAGGAATTTCCCTGCAAACATTGCGACAGAAGAGCAACTTTTTTTGCATCTTAGCCGGACTTGGGACAATATACCGCAGCAAGACTTGGATAACTTAATCAAAAGCATGAAAAACCGTTGCAGGACCGTTATTAACGCCATGGGGTGTTTTACTGACTACTGATGTTTCACATAACTGTTAAAAACAGATTAATTTTTCCTTATTTTTCACTTTTTCTTGAGAAACACATTCATTGTTAGTTTTACCATTATTTCACATTTTTTCTTTATTTGAATAAAAATTTGTTTACGCAAAAAAAAATAGTTTTCTTTTATTCTGGAGTGTAGTCTGATAAATGGGCTTTATAAAAATATATGCATGTTGTATGTTATTTTTAATAAATTTTGAGTAAATTGAGTAAATCCAAAATATCCCTAGACAGTGTTGATGTGTGTATAAGCCGATTTGCAAAATTCTTTTTTATTTGTAAGGATATGTACGTTCAGATTGGTCCCATAATTTTTTTTTTTATCCAAAACGGCTCAGTAGTTTGGTTTTTAAACCAAAATTACTTATAAAAATTACAACTTAAAAGTGAAAAATAAACTACCGACTTCCAAGAAAGACACTACAAAGTGAAAAATATCTTGAATTTCGGAAGTCGGTGTTGTTGGGTTCGCATTTTCGTTTTTTGCCACCGACTTCCGGAATTAAAGTTATTTTTCACTTTGTATTGTCTTTTTTGGAAGTCGGTTTTTTTTTTCAAAAAAGTTTTTTTATTATAGCCGTATATTTTGACCAAGCCCTGGTAGAGTTAGGGTCTTGGCTCTACATTAGATCTGATAACTTTTTAACAGTGAAAGCGATATTTAAGTCTTGGCAACCTACTTTACATGAAATATTTTTGGTGGGATTACTTATGACGACGCGTCATTTATGATCTCTCATTAAATAATAATAATAATAATAATCTTTATTTATATAAAAAAACAGATTGTAGTACATGAACAAGTTTTAACAAAGTGGGTAGTATTAAATCTCTGACAATCAAGTGGGTGACGTGCTGCTCTCCTTGCTAGGCTAGGACATAGCCTGTATTAAGGAGTAACAGTGCCAATCCCCTCTAATTGTATTACTACAATTTTATTTTTACAAGTTACTTTTTTTTTTTTTTTTTTTTTTAAATACAGGTATTATTGTGCGAGCGCATTTGTGTATGTGAGCGTGTGAGTGTGCGTGTGTGTGTGCTGTTTGTGGTGTGTGTGCGTGTATGGGTCTGTGCGTGTTTGTGTGTGTGTGTGTGCTCACGAACATGCGTGAGCGTGCGTAAGTAAAGGGATTGGATTAGTGTGGGTCTATGTTTTGGGTGAGTGGTACAATATACAAACTTGTCATTACTTAATTAAATTAAGTATTTTTCTGTTACGTCGTACGTTTTATTTTGAAGGAATGTGCGGACAGTCTTTTTACAATTATGATAAGACAACCTATATATCGGGCATTTTCTGTTTATTGTGTTGTATAGAGACGGACCTAAATAATAAAAGAGTCTTTTAGTAAACGACAATCGGGTTTTTGGAGGAGTACATATTTTATCTTTTCGGCGTTTGGTAATTTCAATATAGGGGGTTATGCGGTGTTGCAACAGAATTGATTGTAAAATAAAGTGTTGCCGCACGTTGAGGACGTTGCAGGTTTTGTATAACTGATTAGTTGGATAGATTAGTGGACGGAAGGTAGCCACTTTCAGTATGGCGCGATGTGCAACTTCCAACGGTTTTAGGATAGTTTTTGCAGCACCACCCCAACACGGAATACAATAGGTAATAATAGATAGGCATAAGGCAAAATAGACATTACGTATAATTATAGGATTAGCAATACTTCTTAAGGTTTTAAAAATATATATAAGTTTGCGTACTCTGCCAGTAAGGACATTGATATGAGATTTAAATTTAAGATTCTTATCTATGATTATACCTAGGTATTTAATTTCATCTGTAGAGGATATAGGTTGACAGTGGCATGAAACTTGAGTTTGTAAATTGCATGTGTGAGCTTTAAGTGATATTGGTGGGTTTGGTTGGGCAGAAGAACTGATCGAGTAGGTAATGAACTTGGTTTTGGAGGTATTAAGTGTAAGCTTATGGAAGTAAAGCCAGTTTAACGCTACATCAAAGCCATGCTGTGCTTTTCCCTCGAGTTCAGACCATGTGTTGGCGACGAAAGTTATAGCAGTGTCATCTGCAAAGGATGTCATCTTGGCATTTGGGATATTTATATTGCACAAGTCGTTTATAAATACTAGAAATAAAGTGGGGCCCAATATGCTTCCCTGTGGAACGCCATAGTAGATGGGGAGCTCATTGCTACTGTGACGATCAATTTTCACTATTTGGGAGCGATTTGTGAGGTAGTTTTGAAAGAGATCAAGTTGCAATCCCCTGACACCCATCTTTTCAAGTTTGAGTAAGAGAGAACGAACGGGGACGGTGTCGAATGCCTTCGCAAGGTCTAAAAATATTGTTAGGACCTTCTTGTTAGCGTTCAGGTTTTGTACGATATTGTTAGTTAATTCCTGAACTGCATCACAGGTTGACTTGTTTTTGCGAAATCCAAATTGTTGTGGTGATATTAGTTTGTAATGTTCTAGGTAGTATACAAGTCTTTTATTGATAAGACGTTCTAGTACCTTGGATAAGGCACTCAGAACAGCAACGGGGCGGTAATTATTTAGCAAGTTCCCGTCGCCTCCCTTGAAGACTGGGTGAATGATTGCCTTTTTAAAAGAAGAGGGAAAGACGGCAGTCTCGAAGCAGAGGTTAAAAATGTGGCATAGTATGGGTGCCAGGAAGGTGGAGTACCTCTTCAGGATGTAGGGTGATATGCCATCCCAACCAGTAGCAGCATCAGAACGCAATGAATGGATGACTGTTATAATTTCGTCAAGGTCAGTAGGGTCGAGGACGAATGATGAAGTTGATGTGTTATCAGAAGTGGGTTGAGTGACCGTCAATGGTTGCGTAGTATTTGAGTGAATTATATCATTTGCAAGCCTCTCGCCAATATCAACGAAGTATGAGTTTATAGTGTTGCAAGACTCAATAGGTGAAGATGACAAAGTTAGTAATTGAGCGGATGTATTCCTAGTTTTAGTAGTGTTAGTTACCCGTTTAATAGTGTTCCATAGTGTTTTTGGGTTTTTACTAGCTTTTTTTAGTTCCTCTGTGTCATAAATTCTCTTTGCTTTCTTTAAAATACTAATACAAAAGTTTCTGTATCTAAGGTAAGTAATTTTTAGAATTTCATTTCCTGGAAATTTTTTAACTTTCTTGTGTAGAGCATCCCTGTTTCTTATGCACCGTAATAAACCAGATGTTATCCACGGTTTGAGAATTCTCTTTTTTGATGGAACTTTTTTAACTGTGGTATTTTCAGAAATGGATACAGTAATTAAATTCAATAATTTATCGGTAGCCATATTAGCGTCTTTTATATTCAAAATAGGGGTGAAATCTAGTTGTGACATTGATTTATCAAGCCCTTCATAGTCAATTTTTGTTATAAGGGAGTTTGCGACCGTTCGTAAACATCTATCGTGAATGCAAAGTAAGGAGGAGGAGTGATCAGTTATTGTGGAGCTTAAGACAAATGTTTGAGTGGGGGAAATTGTTTTGAGGAACGTATGGTCCAAACAATTGCCATCCCTGGTCGGTAGGGTGTGGGCAGGAAGATAACCGTGAAAGGCAAGGCAATTTAGGTATTCGTGGGAGCGCATGTCAGATGTGGTAGGTTTGATGTCCACGTTCAGGTCACCTGTTATAACTACCGATTTAAATCTATGCAGCGACGGAAGAATGTTGTTAAGAACTGTGAGGAAGCTGTTTATATTGTCTATTGACGGTGATCGATAAATACAGATTATCGCCAAATCAAAGTTAATTTTGATAATAAGACCAGATGCAGATCGGTGGAAATCTGGCTCTTCGCATGTAACAGACAGGTCCGACTTTGAATACACCACTACACCATCACTTTGATTTATATGTTTGGTGGTCATGAACGTGGAGTAATTATTCAGAATCGGAATAGTGCTATTGCTAAAGCATGGTAGCCAACATTCTGTTAATACAACCAGATCGCAATCGAAAGAAATTCGGTGCAGAAGCGTTTGCAAGTTTAAAAAGTTACGGTTTACAGAGCGAATGTTTTGTGTCAGGATTTTAATGAAGTTATTAGGACACTTTACAATGGAGAGTGTTTCCTCAGGTGCGCATGTGTAGGTAGTTGATACAGATAGTTCGTCGATGTTGTCAATTAAATTGTTTATGTTAGTAGTCATTTTTCCGGTAAAGTATAGGTAGTTTGAAGGTTACGAGAAAATAGGGCGGTATTTGTATTAGGAAAGTGTGGGAAGCTTATGATTGGGGGTAATAAATTTAAAAACATATTTTTTATGATATTGAAGTAGCTAGGTAAGAAATAACAGGGATGAACGCAAGCATACGTAAGGAGTATATAAGGTGACATGATGAAGTTGTAATATGTAGGTGTTGAGTGATTCATGTATGAGAGTATGTTGTGGTGATAGTAACAGTTATGTGAGTCAGTATTGTTTGTGTTTGTATTTAGTATTTTAACATAGTTATTCGAAAAAATTGCAAAAGTAATCAAATAATACGAAAGATATAGCAAGGTATACTTAAATTCAATTAGTCATGCTTTGATGATAGTCGGCAGCTGCTTCAGTTGCTCTTCGCTTTTTACCAAGATAGTTTGGCTATCAGAATCCTTTTTTAGCATAACTCTTCCATTTGACGTCCAACAATAGTTGTACTGGTGTAGTTTAGCATGGTTTCTAGTAAGGTAGAATAACCTTTTAGAATTTGCTGTTAAAAGCTCGTTGATGTAAATAGGTGTTTCCTGTGCAGATTTTAAATTTAGATGGGTTGATTTTATCTTGTCTTTCGGATTGCGTTTATTATAGTCTTTAACAGCAGCAAGAAAATTCGTTTTCGTCAGTGTATTACAGAACTCAACTGTTAAACTAGATGTTAAGTTTTCCTTTTTTGAGGGTAGCCTTATAATATCACGGATACTCGCGGATTCTGTATCAAGGCCTAGATGTCTTGATAGGTGCGTTATAGTTTCATACAGCATGATTTTGGTCTCATTCTGCCTTTTGGGTACATTGCGTAATTCTATAGAAGTTTTGATGAGATTGTGGTCAAGAATTTCCAACTTGTTTTCCAGCGTAGCTAACTGGATTGCCATGGAGCCACGTTGATTTTCTAGTCCCGTAATTTTATTTTCGAGGGACTGTAATTGATCGGAGATCGCTGTCATTGCCTTTTCGAGATCAGTATTTGTAACCTTAATTTCCGTGTAGTGATTTTTTATTTCCTTAATATGACCTTCCAATTTGTCTAATCGGGTGCTCTGAGTACACATCATGTCACTGATCATCTTCTTGATATCGTTCTTAAACATATCCAGGTTATCACCGGTGACTTCATCCGAAAGGCATCTGCGTTTGGCTCTCTGGGTGATGTTCCCTTCTGAGTCTTCGTCTGCGCGCAGCTTCCGGATATCAGACTCCGAGCGCGATGAGAATTGATTCGGAGGAGTTTTGGGTGGTGTCTTATACATGTTACCTTAACTTAACTTAACTTGTTAGTTTGTATAATCAGAACTGCAAATCAAGACAAAGCAAAGCAACATAAATAAGTTACTTGCTAATCGCTATCGCTCTTAAGTTGTGGCAGCCGACAAGGATGCCGCACGCACGGCGTACGCGCACCAGGCTCCGCCCTCTATCTCCGTCTTGACTGTTGCCGGCCCGTTTCCACTAGTAGTCTGCGTTTCGCGTTCTCTTTAAACTTTATTCGCGCCTAGTACTTTTGGGAAATATATTTAACATTTAATTTCGAAATAACTATTATTTATTAATATAGATTAAAAATACTTGTACGGAATGCACGTCTAAACGCTTTCGCGGTCCGAGAGGGAGGGAAATGACTGTGGTTAGTTCAGCTGGACGGCTGGCCCCACTAGACAAAATCCCTAGCTATGCCAGTGCTCTAACGCCACTAAAATAAAACCCTTTGTCCTTTGCAGAGGTGGCCATAAAAGAAGAAACTTTTGACGACCCATACTTCCAAGATATGCCTGCTGTTGACAATGATATCACATCGGATGAAGACGTGCAGCTTTCTAAACTAAAAGAGAAAGAGACGGAGAAAGTGCGGAAGAAGAGAAAGAGTGAGAAGAAGAAGGAACGGGAGAGGGATAGGGTGAGTACTTCTTTTTTAATGTAAATCCATAATAGCCTCCGATTTCGGTCACGGTGGCCAATCTTAACGGAGATTAGCCAGGTACGCAGCAAATATTATAGTGCACAAGTGTGTGCGTAAACACAGGTGGTGAATAAGTATCTACATGCGGCTTCGAAGGACCGTTGCGAGAATGTAATTTAAGCAGGGGTGAGCTATTGACGACACACAATAATGAGCTGACCAGCGTAAGAAAAGGGAGTGAAGGACTTACTTGGGAGTCTTCTGGATAAGCACATTCATACAAGGACAGCCTGAGAAGATGTAGCACGTGTTCGCTGATTTCTTCCTTTCACTGCTGTGCTTCACTTGGTCTGTGTATGTCACACGTGTGCCAACACGGATAATAGAGTTTTAGATATATTAGCGGCTTGTATTATTTTTCGGCACGGCGCGGTAGTAATGCGGTGCGGTTTGCGGTGCTGTTACAGCAGGAGTACCAAACACAATATGGCGATATTTTTCTCGAATCACAGCTTTGTGCAGTGATTGGTTGTCGTTGCGGTGAATGCGCCGCTGATTGGCGCGTGCGGTGAGCATTTCTTCTCTCTCTGTTGAATGGAATGGGATAGGAGGAAAGGAAATATATGTAGTTAGCTTAAAACTGCGGTCGAATAGGAATTCTGCATTTTAAAATGTGAGATGCGTTCGGAAATATGATAGTAAAAATTTATATTACGAAAACTTGCGCAAGCAATAAGTACACTCTTTGTTCCTTTACTCTTATAGTCCGATGGGACGGCAATTTGACACGACCAAATGTAAATCTATTATAATATGTATAAACAAAGTCTGGTTAGTTACATCATTTATAACTCAAGAACGGCTGGACCGATTTTTATAATTTCTGCTTTGTTGGATTTGTCTCCGCCCCGAATAGCAGAATAACTATAAAAACATGGGAAAAGTTCACGAAAAAAGAAATAATGAAGATAATTGATTTTCTCATACATTTTGTATGGAACGGCTTTTTTGACGAATAAGTTAACACAATATTTATTGATTCTGAGGCGGTATGAAGTTCGTCGGGTCGGCTAGTTGGTTATAAAAACAGTTACACGTTAAAACTAGATTAGGTAGGTGTTTCCAGAAGAAACATCGAAACAAACTCAGAGGGCACAGTCTCCTTGAAAGTCCAGACATTGTCTTGGTCAAGTCATGTAAAAACCATGCAGGGAAAGTGTCTGAAATGGTCTTTTGAGGAAAGCATTTGAGTGGACCTGTCCAGTCCGTGCATGCATCTGTCAGTAATCGTGTAGCTCAACTCAGAACTTAGGGAGCTCAACTTAATTTTGTCACACAATATAATCAGCCTATAACGTTCCCACTGCTGGGACTCGGGCCTTCTCTCAGTGAGAGACTTTTGACTTTGTCTTTATACTGATTGGAGAGCAATTGGTAGTTTTTCTGATATTTATTGTGCAGACAGTAGCTTTTTGACTAAGCTTGATTTTTTTAAATTCAATTGTTTATTATTAAAAACAATGATAATCTTCCTACATATTTCCAAGTACTACATGTAGTTGTTTTAAAAATACGACGAGAGAGAGAGTTGCCGTAAAACGAGTTGAATGGCGTGCAATACTCTCCTATTGCACGCCATTCAACTCGTTTTATCGCCTATGTCCATTAGTGGACTGCTAAAGGCTGATGATGAACTGGGTTAGTAATATGCATGTGTGGATAAGGACTGTCTCGGGGACGCGGGAATATTGTGAACATTTATTTCCAAAAACACGACGCCATTATTGTATAGAGGTATGAGGAACAGGATGTAAAGTTCACTCATCCTCCATGGAAGAGGATCTTCCGATCAGATAGGTGTTGTGTCTGGTGGGCCCGACAAGTCGAGAGATCGCGTCGCCCCCGCGGGGGGGCGAGGCGAGCGGTACCGGGGCTATGCCCCCTGACCGCGGACGCTATACGGCGGCCCGTAAATACAGGCCTCTCATGGGGTATGCGCAATGGCTAGTAGCCTGCCGGGCGCGCGTGAGTTGCGCGCGCCCGTGTGGCCCGACGAGTGATGTTGGGACATTGTATATATGCTAGTTGCGCGGTAAACTCTACTTGCGCGATGCAGGATTTTACGTGACGTCAGTGTGATGCGTAGTTCGCAAGTGGCCATGTAGATGCCGCCACAATGGAACTGTCGAAATAAAGCTAATACTTTACCTACCTAACCTTTATCGACTTTACTTGATGTTATGTGAACATGGACGAAGCAAAAGAAGTGTGTAGGAATCGTTGCACCATATCAAAACTATTAGGGAAATTGTACGGAGTTGCCCAAAGTACATGATTCGGCAGATGGCACGGCAGTAGGCGGTTTTATGACCTTGCAGCAAACATTTGATCTGGCAATACAGTTCAGTTCAGGGGGCTAACGATACATTCTTACAAAACGTGTCACACGATTTTGTACCACGTATGATGCAACTGTCTACTTGACCTGCCTTGTAAACGATTATGGGACGCTTTGAAAACCCCAGTCAAATAACAAACCCAGACGTGCCATAAAACTAAAATGGACCGTATGTATGTTTTAGATGCCAGCCAACAAACGACCGAGAAAAACGACACGAGGTCTGTACGACATAGCACAGTTTGAAGCTGCTTATGACCAAGTTGTCAATCACGGGGTGTCCGTACGACGAGCGGCAAAAATGTTCGATATCACACACGTCACCCTCCAAAGATACAAGAAAAGACATCAGACCACAAGTTTTCCTGTCAAAGTTGGCTATGCACGTAACAGTTTTTATACAGCAGATCAGAAAACGCTCCTAACGAAATACTTGACAAAATACGCGGAGATATATCCCGGGTTATGCGTGAGGGTAGTCAGAAAGTATGCTACAGAGTTCAGTCAAAAGCTGGGTTTGAAAACTCCGAAGTCTTGGGTTGATAATGATATGGCTGGTGTTAATTGGTACAAGAATTTTATGTACAGGAATACAGCGTTGGAAGATAAAATTGTTCGGCAGACTGCTAAAGAAAAAGTTAGAGTTTTTTATGATCGATTGTGGAGTATTTTATGCCAGTATAATTTTGGTTCAGAAAACATCTACTCCTTAGACGAAATAGGGGTCAATATTGAAGAGTTCAGCGATAAAATTTGGCGGATGACGACGAAGAACGGACCTATGGCTTTGAAAGAGTCTAAAGTTTTGTTCACTTACGCAGCCAACGCTAAGTGGTACATCATACCCCCTTTATTCTTAATACAACGAGAGAAAAAGGAAGATACGCCAAAAATCAACACTGGAATCAAAATAGAAAAAGATTTGATAAACGAATCAGATTACTCAAACGAGACAACTTTCAATATATTCTTAAAAAATGGCGTCGATTTAAAAAAACCTACCCGATTGGACGGAGGACTTTGATTTCCTGGTCTTTCTAAAACATTTCACGAAGAATTTAAGAAACTCTGTGGGACCAAAACTATTGCTGCTGTTGGAAAATCAGACTTTTCATTTAAGCATTGAGTGTATGGAATATTGTAGCGAAAATGATTTTATTTTACTAGTAATACCTTCTTATATGGCACAGGTTATAGAGCCTTTACATCCCATAATAAGTGGTTTTAAAAAAACGATATGGTCTATGTATAACACTTTAATATTAGAGAAACCGGAGCAAAAAAAGTGCATATATATAATTCCTAATATGCTTTCTGAGGGATTGTCGAAATGTGTGGACCAAAACTCGATTCAAGATGGTTTTAAAAACGCGGGTATATTTCCTTATAACAGGGAAGTTATCATTAATGGTTTGGAAGAGAATACTGTCGAATAAGGACTTGGTTTATAAGTGTAACCATGTTAAAGGGGGAAGGGCCAGCCGAATTCAAATTTTCTTACGTTTTTTGTAATTTTTTATCTGATTGATATTTCATAAAATAGTCATTCAATGGGGTTATTTGAACTTTGAGGGTTGTACATACTTGTTACGGTCGCGAATCATATTTTTTTCAACATACAACCTGACACATACCTGCAAATGCAAAAAACCTAAGAAAGTTTGATATTTTGGCGCTCGAATGACGTTGCCAGGGGGCGCTGTTGGTAAACATTAGTGCAATTTTATTGTTTAGTGAAATGTATTGAAATAAAAACTTTTTTGCCAAAAAAAAAAACAACCGACTTCCAAAAAAGACACTACAAAGTTAAAAAAAAATACAGTCGAATTGAGAACCTCCTCCTTTTTTGAAGTCGGTTAAAAACAAGATGGCGGCGTTAGTTCCAATTTTGGCCACCTGCCAAAAGATCCTAAATTTTAGATAAGTTTGCGACTTTGACTTTCGCTGAGATGAGATTACGACTAGATCTTGAATATGTTTAAATACGGGAATTGTCCTCCAGAAAGTCGCATTTGTTTGCCACTCAATAACATTAAAAGAACGACCTATTTGTTAGTTTTTAATTTTTTGTAAGTACTTAATTATTATGTCGTTGTAGCGGTATCTACAACGCCACATGCGAACAACGCGTCATACTGACGTCACGCAAATCCTGCATCTCGCAAGCAGAGTTTACCGCGCAATTAGCATACATACAAACTTCCCGACATCAGTCGTGGGGCAGTTGCCCACCAGACACAACACCCGTCTGGTCAGAGGATCCTCCCTTTTCTATAGAGTATGAGTGAACTTTAAACCCAGTTCCTCATACCTCTAAATCGTTGATTATATATTTTGTTATAACATTAAAAAACAACCCACAGTAATTTTTTTTTTTTTTAAGATTTTTGTTTTATTGTTAGCTGTTATGATTTTTTAACAAAATTGAGAATTAAAAAACATACCGCCTTTGTGGGTGAATTAAACTTGTATTTTTTTTAAAACAAATGAGTGTGTCTGACAAAAGAGTTTCTTTCCGTTTACCCCTTAATTTCCTACTCCGCCTAAGGCCTCATTTACGGAGACGCGGAGCGCCGCGCGTCGCGTTATGCGGCGCGGCCCGCACTGAATTCAAACATATGGCGTTGTATGAGTGCGTTTACGGAGAAGCGATTTTGGACGCGTTTGCTTGAAATGGAGCGTTTTTTGCTGGCACCGCCGCGTCTCACGCAGCGTTTATCGCGGCGGCGCACGCAGCGGCAATTCTCGATGAAGCGGTGCCCGCGGCGGAATCTTCTGCCAGTCATATTTGGAAATTGCAGATCGCAGACGTAGTCACCGTCACAATGGAGTACTATATGATCGATTTTTAGAAAACTGGTCGGTTTGATTGAGTGTCCCGCGTGCGCCGCAGCGTTGCCCGCCGCGTGCTTTGCTACACGCTTGAGGATTCGCCGCGGGCGCTGCGGCGGGCACCGCCACGCTTCCCGCCCCGCGTCTCTATGAACAACGTCTTATATTGCCATACGTTTGTGTTTACGCGTGCGATGATAAGTGCCGCTTGACGCGCCGCCGCTCCGTAAACAGAAAAATCGTACGACGCGCCGCGAGACGCCACGCCGCACGCGACGCGCGACGCCCCGCGTTTCCGTGAATGAGGCTTTAGGGTGGTCTCACACCTGAAGGAAGATGTGTCAGGCGTAACTTCGTTAACTTCCAGCAGTGCGATTCTGTAACCATCTCACCGTGAAAACTTAGGTGAAGTGAGCTGTCATTCCAACTAATGCTAGGGATTGACACTATTGACAGCTCACTTCACCTAACTTTTCACGGTGAGATTTTTACAGAACCGATCGGCCGATGCTAGACATTGACAATTGATATAGCTCACTTCAAGGACACTTCAACTTAGTTTTCACGGTGAGATGTTAACAGAATAGGCCAGCCGTTAGTTCGCTCGTCCACTAACACATCGTCGGTTGAGTGTGTAAGGTTCCTCTTTTCGTGTCGATGGTAATCTTCCTCGTTGTTTTTTTCAATATTGTTTAAGCCCAGTAAGTGGCCACGTTAATTGTGGCATCAGTGGCATTTCTAGGTCATCCAAGGTGCAGGTGTGAGCACTTAGGACACTCTAACAGAATATATCTATATAATAATCAGAAGCACCGCACTCGCACTGGGTATTTGAGGGATCAGTAATGAAATTGTGTCAGGTTGAATAATTTACTATCCACTTGTCCGTTTTGGCGTTTCGCGACGCATCTTCCATCAGATGTGTAACCACCATAAATGTTCTCATTAATATATGTATAAAAAATTGACACTCTGGAAGCAACTCCGAAACGACGAAAAATTATAAAGCATTAATAATAATAATAATAATTTATTTATTTCCAAGTATATGGTATTTTGAGATCTTACACTAATAATGTTCCACATATACTACCATTGCTGGCGTAGAAATATAAAAAAAAGTTAAGTACATTCAAATCATCACTAAATTAATTAAAATGTTTAAAAGTAAGGTAAACATTAATTTGTTATGTCCAAAATACAAGTTCTTAAGTCAAAGTAATACAGTGATATTAAGATTAATTGCAATGTCAGGAAATATAATTAAAATGTCAAAATAAACAATGTTATGTCCAAAATATAAGCTCTTTATTAAAGTAATAATTATAGATATTATGCCAAAATACTAATAACAGAATATTCATTACAATGTCAAAAATTATGATTTAAAAATTCATTAACTGAATAAAAGCACATCTCTAATAGCCAAGCAAACATTTTACATTTAAATTTATCTATTGGTAACATTCTGAACGCAGATGGTAATTTATTATAAATTTTAACATTCACACATTTTGATTGCGTCAAAATATGAAGCTCTTCCGCGCAAAAAAAAAATACTCGCATCAATTGTTTCAAGTTGTATGGAGGTATTGAAACTGTCGCCAATAGTTACGTGACTTACCAGTCATACAAACAATCGACACGCATTCGCGTTCCGCATCCCGCTCGGGATTCACCTCGGTGTAGAACTAGAAACAGCATTTTGACCAGTTGTCAGCTGTTGTTGCAAGCGCGTCTGCTGGGTATGTGTCCCTGGGTTCAATCCCCAGGTTAAACCAAGTATTGTTTAGTTTTTTCATTAAGAATATCTCTGGTCGTTATGTCAATAGACCGAATATTCCCGATCAGGCATACCCGTCGTATAAAAAGTAAAAATCTTTGAAAGTCTTTAATTGAACTTTTCTAAACCTTGATTTGAACTAACCATATGTATGATCGTGAAAAAAAAGTTCCGTTCGTCCACAGTGTTGACAAATCAAATCAAATGATTTATTCGCTAGAATGCAGGTATACAAATAAGGTCGCGAAGAATTCAAGTTGAGCCATACATTCTGCCCAAGATTCGACATGCAAAACTTAATTGAATCAATACGATGCTATAATAAAAATAAGAACTTTAAACACAATTATCAGATAAAAATTAACAGTTCAATACAATTAAAATCAATTCAGTCAAAATGCACTTAATAGTCAAAATAAGATCAAAATGTCAGAATACAATTAAAATGCCAAAATACAATTAAAATGTCAAAATACAATTCCAATGTTAAAATAGATACTATTCAAATGTCAAAATACTATTAAAAGAACAACATACAATGAAACAAAATACAATGAAAAATTAATTTTAGTCGATATAATTAAAATGTTAAAAATTCAATTTATTTAAGTAACTACCAACGAACGAACGGATCTTTTTTCCCCTGATCGTCAACACTGTAGACGACAGGGCGTGACTGATCGGTAATGTTCGCAAGAGTCTTCCCCTCTAGTACTTGGAACTTAAACATACATGGCTAGCAACATCTCAGTCTACTATACACGTCTGCCTTCCCCTTCAGGGCATACAGGCGCTATGTTATATCTCCCTTCATTTCACAGGTGGAGTCCCCAAAGCGCCAGAAGACTAAGAAGGACAAAAACCCCGACAAGAAGAGTAGGAAGCTAAAGAATCTCCCAGAAGAGTTGGTAGAATTGTACACTATGAGTAAAGAAGACATGTGGGCTATCAGGATTGAGGATCTGAACAGCAAGGAGTTTCAGAAACTTAAGTATAGGTACATTTTTATATTTCTGCAAGTAGGTTTCTACAAACACTTACACGTCAAAAGTAAATTATGTTTTAAAACTAGATAAGTTTGGTGTTTGCTATTCGACTACTCTGTGAAGAAAGACGGAGATAAACTCAGAGGTCACAGGCACTTTTAAAGTCCAAACATAGTCTTGGTTTGATCATGTAAAATCAGCTAGTCAGTATGAAGTCGAATTTATTTATCTTTTTACCAATCTCTATATAATCTACTAGTAATTTATTTTTCCCCAAGGTGTGATGACTGCATTATTGCCTTCAACACTGAGAAATTGATGCATGATCATTTAAATGGTAAACACCAACCAGTGAGTATTTATTATAGCATTAACCCTTAATTTTTAAGGATTTTTAGAATAATTTATTACCTAAATCTTAAATATTTCTGCATACTCTCAGAAAAATGACAGCCAGTGTTACCAGGCGAGTTATTTTTAACGTTTCCGCAAACTCACTTTTAACAGCGCAAGACCATATCGTCAACACTTGACAGCTCAACAATATATTATCGCCAATAAAAATAATACTTTTGATATCGAACTTCGCATGCATAATAATACATTTTCATTCATTTAAAAGTTACAGCTCAACAAAATAACGTATTCTTTTGAAATCTCTTCCTTTCTTTTTTCAGAAAAGCGAAGACTGCCATCAATGCTCAATCTGTCAGGCCTATTTCCTAACTAAGGACAACGTGGCCGCACACAAGGCGTTACATCAACAGGGATATAAATGTCGGGAGTGTGGGTTCAATACTACGCTCAAACGACGCATGTTGAAACATGTTGGGAGTCACGCGCCGAGTGGGGATGCTCATGTGTGCCAGACTTGTGGGACTAGCTTTAGGTAAGTTACTGATCTAAACAACAAATAATAAACACCTGCTCACACACTCTTTTACCAGTCTGACTCAGCTGCAGAACTCCACTCGCCCACCCACACACACTCACAACCCTCACCCACCCACACACTTGCACTCGTCTATCCACAAACTCACACCCATAAACACTACACTGCACAAACCACATACACACAAACTCACACCCACACTTCCAGCCGTCCACAAAACACACTCACACCCACTCATAAAATCACACCCAGTCACGTAATCACAGCTACAATAGTACACTTCATACATACACTTGGGAATCGATGAGAAGGAAGTTCGAAAGTTCTAGAGTGTGGCGTTACAAAGCTATAAATGTCGGGAGTGTGGGTTCAATACTATCCTGAAACGTCGTATGTTGAAACATGTTGGGAGTCACGCGCCGAGTGGGAATGCTCACACCCACCCACATCTCCTAACACCCTACAACTGCACACATAAATCTCATCCCCCTTAGGAATGTGTGTGGTTATTGTTTCATTGCTCAAAGTTATTAGGGCTGTTGCAACCTTACAAAAGTTTGTTTTTGGACAATTTCGGTTTTTCTATGCGTCACGTCATCATAAAAATATTCACTTTCTTTCTAATCCAACGAATTTTTTCTCTTCTTGTTCCAGCACAAAATCGAAGCTAACATACCACCGTGGCGTGTGTTGTCAAGAAAGGCCACAATGTGACTGCTGCGGCAAAGTCTTCGCCAACAAAATGACGCTCAAGTACCACCTCAAGTACGTACATACCATTATAGAGGTATATATGAGGAACAGGGTCTCAAGTTCACTCATCATCTATAGAAAAGGGAGGATGAGTGACCAGACGGGTGTTGTGTCTGGTGGGTACAGCCCGACGATTGATGTCGGGACGTTGTATATAAGTTTGTCGCGCGGTAAACTCTGCTTGCGCGATGCAGGATTTGGCGTGACGTCAGCGTGATCCGTAGCTCGCATGTGGCGGTGTAGACCTCGCCCCATCATCACCTGCCGAGCTTCCCCCTCCTGCGCGTATCCCAACTTGTTAGTGGGCGGCACAGCATGTCTTCTTCGCCTTAGATCTCTATCAGCCGTCATTTCAGTAGTCACACCCTTTCTAGCCAAATCGTCTTTGACACAGACCATCAGACCATCCATCGTCTTTGCTCTTCACCTACTCTATATCATCTGGCTCGCCTTCTCCCAACTTTGTCGGGGTCGGCATCCATTTTAACTGGATACAGCTGTATTTTACATGAAGCTACCTATCTGACCTCAATAACCCAGTTACTGGGTAACACGACCCCATTCTGTAAGACTGGTTGTCAGACTTTTAGGCTTCTGACTACCCGTAACGATTGTCAAAGATCTATGAATGGCAACTGAGGTCAAGGGTTTCACCCATCTACTTGCTTGTTGCTTTACCTTGATCACGATCTTTTTATTACTTAACCACGAACCCGGATTACTACTTATGCATATTGTCTTTCAATTTAAATAAAGGTTCTTTTGCTAATTAAATTTCAATAACGCCTTCTGCTCACGACATTTTGAATGAAAACTATTATATTGTTCACAGAATCCTGCCACAGAATAAAGATGATAAGCCTAAGGAGAAGCTGTTCATACCGTGCAAGGGATGCGATAAAGTGTTCCATTCGAAAAAGAGCTATAGAGCGCATGCGTGAGTATTACTCAAATAGCATTATTTTTTATGCGTTATAGTGATTTAAGGAGATACACAGTCACGTTTCTTTAAATATCCCGAAACATGAAAGGAATTTTGAAAAAATAGTAAATTACAGCGAAACAGCTATTCAATTCAATGCAATTAATTGATTGCATCAAATATGGTAGGTACATTAATTGATTGCATCAAATATGGTAGGTACATTAATTGATTGCATCAAATATGGTAGGTACATTAATTGATTGCATCAAATATGGTAGGTACATTAATTGATTGCATCAAATATGGCAGGTACATTAATTGATTGCATCAAATATGGCAGGTACATTAATTGATTGCATCAAATATGGCAGGTACATTAATTGATTGCATCAAATATGGCAGGTACATTAATTGATTGCATCAAATATGGCAGGTACATTAATTGATTGCATCAAATATGGTAGGTACATTAATTGATTGCATCAAATATGGCAGGTACATTAATTGATTGCATCAAATATGGCAGGTACATTAATTGATTGCATCAAATATGGTAGGTACATTAATTGATTGCATCAAATATGGCAGGTACATTAATTGATTGCATCAAATATGGTAGGTACATTAATTGATTGCATCAAATATGGTAGGTACATTAAGTTCTTATATAAAATATTCGGTAACACACATTTGGCCAATATATAGCTTGCAATAGTACAGGTTTTTACATTTAATATATTAATTACTAAGTAACTACATTTTGTCAATTTATGTCTACTTAACAGTTAAATATGTCTGTACTTTAAAGTATAAAATTTACAGGGACACTTTCGAAAGAACTCATCTATCGAATAAAAACTCTCTTGTTACAACCACTTCCGCAATGCAACACAAAATTTATTGAAGGGTAGTTGAGTAATTGACCTAGGGAAAGCATTGTAAATTAGGGGAGCCACATAAACGCAGCTCCGCCGAAAAAGTTCTAGCTTTGGAACGGACATTTCAAAATCTAAATGTGTTGGTTTCCTTTTATTTGTGTTATCTTTCCGTTCAAACAGTTCAAGATTGGACCTCACAAACCTGGCAACTTTGTAAATATGAATGCATGGGACCGTCAGTACATTGTGCGACTTGAATATAGGCTTGCATGAATCAGAAGACCACTGCATTCACGAATACACTTTTTGGGCGATGAATATCTTCGTTATTTCGGAAGAGTTTCCCCACACAACTATACCGTATCGTATTACTGAGCAGATGTATGCGTGATACACCATTACGGCGGTGCTCAAAGATGTAATAATTTTAATTCTTTTCAAAGCAAATACAAATTGATGGTTTTTTTAAATTATTTCAATGTGATTCTTCCAAGTAAAATACTCATCAAGTGTTACACCAAGGAATTTTGCATTACGTACCTGTTTTATATTATTATTGTTAAGTGCAACATTAAGGCGTACAGGTTTACTTTTAAATATTTTGCAATGAAGCAGATTAGTTTTGGAGATATTTATTTTTAATTTATTAATATCTAACCATTGTATAATGTCATTTAATGTTTGTTTAATTTCAACGTCAAAGTTTTGTAAATTTTTACATTTAATAATAATTGTGGTGTCATCGGCGAACAACACACACTGATGTTTTATTGACTGAGGCAAATCATTTATGTAAAGAAGGAACAATAATGGCCCCAAGATACTACCTTGTGGTACCCCACAGAGATTAGTCCGTGCTTCAGAGTCAAAGTCTTCTAAAGTGTTACTTAATTTGCTTAATTTTGTTAACCGCGTTACCTGTTTTCTGTTATTTAGATAAGATTGAAACCACTCTTTCGCTGGACCTCTGATACCGTATCTTTCAAGTTTTTCTAGAAGCCGCGCATGATCAACACGATCGAATGCCTTACTTAAGTCTAAGCTAGAAACCATCATGCATTTAAAACAGTCACTTGACATTCCGTTAAAAAAAATATCCGCTAGAGTTATTCTTATATTTGACGACACAGTTGGCGCAATGGCTGAGAGATCAACTGCTGCGCTGCGTGTTAAGGGTTCGATTCCCACACGGAACAAATATTTGTATTACCTACAGGTAGTTGTTTCGGGTCTGGCTGTTTGTGTATGTGAGTTTAAATGTTTGTGAACGCACCCACGATACAGGAGTAATTCCTAGTGTGGGCAACGTTTAAAACAAAACAAAAAAAATATCCGACAATTTGAACTATTTCTGAAAAAGGGTAAATATAAAAAAAAAACAAAAAAAAATTGGTACCAATAAGAGTGGCTTTCACAGTTCAGTTTCAGTTTAAAATGTTTCACTGACGTGTAGTTGACAGTTATTTTTTATGATTAACTAACTTCTGTCTGTAATGTTTTTTATTTTATTTATTTATTTATTTTATCATATATGTACACACATAAAAACAGACAATGAAAAACAGAACAGAAAAAATACGTACAGAGGTGATGCTTATTTCATAAGAAATCTCTTCCAGCTTCTCTTCTTTTTTTTTCTTTCTTTCTTTCTTTTTCTTTCCGTCCGCCTGAAATTTCTTGCTATCCCCACCCACCCCGTCGCATCGCATCGCCTGTCCGCGATACTACTTAGTTTTCGCTTAGCCTTCTTTCTCACTTTTTGCTCGGCTCCTAGTATCAGGATCCAGAAGGAGTCTGTGACCACCATTCATCCGGACTGTTGATAAGAAGCTCTGGATTTAAAACTGACCAATTAGGTGAAGGAATATCTGGAGCCAGCCAGTTGAAATCGATCAAACGATCCCAGTTATTAGAATTCCGGTCCAAAGCAGACATATTGAAATGCTTCTCTAGGTCTTCACAATACAAATTGTAATTGCAGCGCAAATCTCCGTACAATCTTCAACTATCCTCTTACTTGTCACATGTTAGTAAATATCACAATGACTGGTGGTGTGCATTCGTAACTGTTGACATGCGACAACAATATTACAATTTGTACAGTTCTCCATAAATACTGATGAAGTGACTGGTCCGGAAAGCACTGTACAGTTGTCAAGATTGGTTAAATTCAAAGTTCCCATGGACGCCCTTGAGGCCAATGGTACAGTTCGAAAGATTCCGTAAAGCAACATCCCTCTGGAACAACTCTTCATTTTCGAGCACCACTTTGTTTCTGTGAATCAAAACCAAAGAGTTTTTCATCCCATTTGTTACTGTCTATTTTTCTTGCTGCATCCTAAGAGTCGCAGCGTGATGTTAAAGAATAGGGCTATCAAATGCAAAAATATTTTTTCAAATCCAACTGGTAGTTCCAGAGATTAGCGCGTACAAACAAACAAACTCTTCAGCTTTACTATTAGTATATAGATTAACGTGTGATGTCCCACGGCAGGGCAAAGGACTCCCTACTCTCTCTCCACTTCTCTCTGTTCAAAGCTGCTAAAGTTCACAGTACAACTGCCTTTTTTTTCTCGATTTCATCTTTCTGCAACTTACTAATTTATTTCCTACTAGCTGCGCCCCGCGGTTTCACCCGCATACGTTGCGATCCCATGGGCATATCGGGATAAAAAGTATCCTATATGTTATTCCTGGTTATAAACTATCTGGGTGCCAAAGTTCATCCAAATCCGTTCAGTAGTTTTTGCGTGAAAGAGTAACAAACATCCATCCATCCATCCATCCTTGCAAACCTTCGCAGTAAGTATATCAGTAGGATCTTGTCCACCAGCGTGATCCACGACGGCCTGACCTACCCCTGCCCAATCTGCGGCAAACTGTTCCAATGGAAGCGCAACCTGGCGCGACACTCGCGCAACCATCGCGAGCGACAGGCGGGCAACTTGCACGAGTGCCGCGCTTGCAGCAAGACCTTCGCGAGCAGGGACTGCTACAACAACCACATGCGGCTCAGCAAGAAGCACGTGTCGCAGGATACTTTCCCGTAAGTGTGTTTAAATTATCAGAAAAGGTATCTGAAAAATATCCAGCTGGAACATTATAGATTATTATAATGTTCCCACTGCTGGGACACAGCCCTCTTCTTTATTTATTTATAAGTATGTATTAGGTATATTGAAACTGTGTGTACTCCCCGTCACTTTTCCCTAAAGGTTCATTAGAAAATCAGCGTCAGACAGCATCTGTCTGGCATTAATGCTGAAATGAACCTTTTTGGCGCAGCCGTGAGGCGCACACTATTGTTGTCTGAAAGATAATTTTTTATTTTATTAATTTTGCATTTTGTGTTTCACGAACTATGTCCAAATAAACTTTTTTCTTTCTTTCTCTGTGAGAGGGAGTGGGCCATAATCTACCACGCGGGCCCAGTACGGGTTGGTGGGCCTAGTGTAGGCCGGTAAAAATATCCGTATATCTGAAAATATTAAAAATATAACCGAAATATTTCAAAAATATCCGTGACAAATATCCGAAATGAAAAAATCCAAAGTTCGGCTTTCTAGAGCGTCGTCTCTGTCCGTCCCGTGTTATATTAACACAGTCATGTGACTCTTAATTTTGTTACAGACACGAATGTAACTACTGCGGAAAGAAATTCGCTACAAAATGGTGCCTGACCGACCACATCGATTGGGATCACTTGAAGAAAATCAAATACCAATGTTCCTTCTGCTTTAAGGTACGTATTTACCTTTAGTAGCGATCTTTCTGAAAGAGGGGCTCGTGGCTAAGTATCATCTGCACGGTTGATCAAAGGTTTCCGAGGTTGGTCCGTGGATGGGTGACCGTCCATTACATCAGAGGCTCTTCCGCGCATCGGAAAGCACGTTAAGCTGTTGGTCCCGGCTATCATTACTTACACTGAGGAATTTCCAATACGGAGCGAGCCTATTGTCATCAACCGGGCATAATTCCAGACTCCAGACTGCTGCTGAGAAGTACCAGGCGCGGGACGACGCCGCGTTGTGTTCCACGTTGAGGTGTCAGCACGAACTGACGGGTCCGCTAGGGCCGATGCCTGCCAGGGCCGCGGGTTGTTCGAAAGAGATACCGTGGCCCCTGGCACAGGCAACTGAAGCAACACGGGTGGGTTTTAGTCAGTAAAAGTCTGACACGCCCTCCCGCTCCACCCAGAGCGGGAGACGTCATATGAGCTACTGAGACATTTCAAGTGGAAAAACACAATATCACTTTGCCTGCCTCGGGGATCGAACCTAGGACCTCGTGCTCAGTAGTAGCTTGCGATCACTCGCCCAACGAGGCAGTTTACCATCTAATATCATAATAAAGCGGAATGGCCATATCTGTCGAAGGACCGATGGCCGGTGGAGCAGGCGAGTCCTGTAGTGGGACGCCCCCCAGCTAGGTGGACGGACGACCTAAAGAAGGTGGCTGGGACGGACTGGATGCGGAAGGCAGAGGACAGGGTGTTGTGGCGCAGCCTGGGAGAGGCCTATGTCCAGCAGTGGACTGCGATGGGCTGAGTTGATTGATCATAATGTGTTTTTCTCTTGCAGGCATTCAAAACAGCTAAAATATTGGTGGCTCACGTCAATAATATACACGAGGGAAAGAAAATAGAAGCAGAGGGCGAACATCTGTGCGAAATCTGTGGGAAATCATACAGGGTGAGTTATTTACAATTATACCTAAACATCTCCAAAAACATCTCAATATTTTGCAAAATATCAATATTCGTAACGTTATTGAGCAGTGCTAACGACCGCGCCTTACGGGTTGTAGGTCGTAGGATCGACCCCAGACAGGCCCTTTTTTTATTTTTACTAGCTATTCATGTCCCACTGCTGCGCAAAGGCCACCCTACTCTGCTCTACGTCTACCCAGTTCACCTTTTATACCCTGTTTTTGTTCAGACGGTAAAAAAAGTTAGCCGGTATAAACATAATATTTAATTAATTAATATGTAATTTATTATCCTCTACAGACAGTGAAACGTCTAAAGGGCCACGTATGGGCGATGCACACCAAACGATCGAACAGCAAGATATACAAATGTAAACTGTGTCCGGCTACCTTCATGTGGCAGACTAGCATCTACAAACATATGAAGATGATGCACGACAATAATAAGAAGAGTAAGGTGAGGATACTAAGAATATCTTAAATACACACCCCCACACAAATACACCCTACATCCCCACACTACACCTTACAGCCCCCTCAAACCGCCGCATTACCACAATACAAACTCCCTTAATACAATCCATGAACACCCTACACCATTAAACAAACTCATCTCTTCAACACATCAGCACACCCCCTCTTTCACATACACCCCACACGCTGCAAGCATGGCTCTAATAGCAAGATATACAACTACAATCTTTATGAAGCTATCTTCACGTGGAAGACTAGCGTATACAAGCATATGAAAATGATGCACGAGATAAGAAGAGTAAGGTGAGAAGAACAATACCACCACACACCTCACACCCTACAGCTTTCAAACACGCACACACCCCCTGACACGCTTAGGCACACCCCACACCAAACATCCTCGCGCACACACCATTAGTTACTCTCCTCGCAACACACTCTACTCACTCCCGAAGAAAGTTCTATACACACCCTTCATTCATACTTTGGGACACTTGCGTGATCTGACACTGACGTGACACGAGACTCGCGTGACCAGATACTTATGTGACTCTCTGATTATATTGATTTTGGTATTTTTATATTGTTTTATTTAGCTCTTTTTGGTATATATGTAGATTCTTTTGAATCTTGTGAATGTGAGAACGTTGTACGCGTTGTAAACTCAGAAGTTTCGATTTGTTGACCATTTTCTATTTTAAGTACCTGATTCTTTTTGACAGGCCTACACTGCCCTTCCATACATATTAACACTGTAATTTGAAATCATTTTACAAGTCTATTATTTTTGAAAGAGTAACCGTGGAGTTTCTTGCCGGCTCTTCTCCATAGGAAACGACCAATTGGAACAGTACATCTAGCTTCTGACGTTTCATAAGTGCCCATGTTGGTTTACGTGAAATAAAATATTTTTAATTTGTATTTACGCTCATACACACCCCACACACACACCCTCTCATACACTCGCACACACTCACACTCTTATAACCAGACACTCAAGTGAAATATTTACATTTTCGTTTATGAGGGAGTGTGGCTTATTTTTCTCTAAGAATTTTACGGCACAAAACTAATTTATCATAATTTTTATTTATTTTTATTTTCAACAGACACCACGCGCCGTCCAACCTGTGAAGAAAGAGGAGCCCTACCCGGGAATCGAACTAGCGAACCGCATGCAGTACTTCCAACAGAACATTGGCGGAAACTTAAATATAGTTCACATACAGCCTTTGGGAATGACTCAGAATATTGTTTAACTAGTTCTCCGCCCCTGCTTCGCACGGTTTTTACTAGATTTCCTTACTATGTGTAATTTTACTACTAAAGTACCTATTTAACACATAAATATTCTGGACTCATCATCTGCCCAGCCTTTAAGCCGACCCCAACATAGTTGGGACTATGTTGGGGTTGGCTTCCAGTCTAACCGTATGCGGCTGAATACCAGTATTGTACATGAAGCGACTGCCTATCTGACCTTCACAACCTAGTTACTGGGTAATACGATATCCCTTGGTAAAACTAGTTGTCAGAATTTCGGGCTTCAGACGAGCCGTGACGACTGCCAAAGATCCACGACTGCCATCCGGGACCAACGGCTTAACGTGCTTTTCGAGGCACGGAGGGGTATATGATATGTAAAGATGGTCACCCATCCACGGACCAACCGTGGCAAGCGTAGCTTAACCTGATCGATCGACCCGCGTGGCTGTTATTACGTAGCCACAAGCCCCTGGTACATTCTGGACTACATTCTCATAATGATGTTGAAAATCGCATCAAAATCCGGTGCGTAGTTTAAAAGAACTACGCGCTCACACAGTAACGAAAAGCGACTTTCATTTATCACCAGTGATAGGAATAGGTAGTGCCTATTTGCCTAAACTTCGAAGAACAGAGACAAGAAACGGAGACTTCCTTAGGACTAAATTTTTTCCGGGACATCTGTCTCGAAATTCGGGACAACACTTTTAAATACATTAAAAAAATATCTTATTCGTCTTGAAACTTTTAAATACATTAAAAAAATATCTTATTCGTCGTGAATTCGTAGTAATTCGTCTAAATTTTTTCCGGGACAACACTTTTAAATACATTAAAAAAATATGTTATTTGGAATAAGTAATTCGTCTATATTTACCTAAAGTTTGCGACTAGACATAACATTTATAATTATAAATGTTATGTCAACATATTTTTTTAATATATTTAAAAGTGTTGTCCCGGAAAAAATTTAGTCCTAAGGAAGTCTCTGTTTCTTGTCTCTGTTCTTCGAAGTTTAGGCAAATAGGCACTACCTATTCCTATCACTGTTTATAAGACTGCCTCGTTGGTGTAGTGGTCGCTAGCACTACTGTTGAGCATGTGGTCCTGGGTTCGATTCCTAGGTCGGGAAAACTGTTATTGAGCTCTTACCTAAGGAATTTTTCAGTTGAAGCCCTGAGTCTTGTGGCAATAGACTCGTCCCCTATTCTTTTTCGTTTTTTTTTTTTTCTAAAAAAACGGTTCTTTTTTAAAAAAAACGTTGCCCCACACTAGGAATTTCTCCCGTATCGTGGGTGCGTTTACAAAAATTTAAACTCACATACACAAACAGCCAGACCCGGAACAACTACTTGTAGGTCATACAAATATTTGTTCCGTGCGGGAATCGAACCCGCAACACGCAGCGGAGAAGTCAATCGCTTAACCACTGCGCCAACCGTGTCGACAAAATATTTTAATAATTAAATAATTATTACATGGGACTTGAACATAACTAGCGAAATGTGGGTGTGATATGGCTCCCTACACGTCTGCCTAATCTTACGGAATACAGGGGTGATGTTACGAAAGTCTCTAATCAGTAAAACTCCTATCAAATCTCATGTTAACTGCATTGATTGGTTGATAACAACAACCAATCGTATGAATTAATTTGACAGTAGATTAAATTGTACTCAACTTTGTGATGATAGTAAAAAACATGTATTAAATGAATTGCCATAATAGCTATGTAATATATTAGCAATAAATTTATAATTAGGAACATTTTATACAAAGACAATTATGAATAAATTTGATTTACAACGATTTTTTGGTTTTATTTTCATTCAAAACTAGTTTGTCCTGGGACGACATTGTCTGCGTGTATTTTGTATTTCATTATACAAATATGCGCACTGGTAACTAACGACCGCGACGAGTTGAAGGTTCGAAACTAGACTTTATCACCTCTGCTCTCAAAACGGTGAAGGAAAACATCGTGAGGAAACCGGCATGTCCTAGAACCAATAATAATTCGAAGACATGTGACATCTACTAATCCGCACTGGGCCCGCGTAGTTGGTTACGGCCCACTCCCTCTCACAGAATAGTATATTCAGGACATAGGCTGATGTATACAAGTATACAGGGTGACAGGGAAACTCGACGTATTTCTTGGAAGGCGTTAAATTAGAGGTCATTAGCAACAAATTAATTCCAGTCAACTAGGGGTCAAAACTGGTTACCGAGCTGTGTCGGTTCTTCGATTTTTTAGACATTTTCTGACTTGTTACCAAAAACAATTAATTATGAGAAAAAACTACTTCACTCCAAACATTTAATTGATACTTTTTCTGAAAGTTGAAAAAAGAGTGATCATTTAAAAAAAATGCTTGCACAACTTACATAATCTCAGAAATAATAGGTTTTTAATAGCACGATTTTAATTTTTTACCATCCAGTTTTGACCCCTAGTTGACTGGACTAAATTTGTTACTAATGATTACTAGTATAACCCCTTTCAAGGAACACGTCGAGTTTCCCTGTCACCCTGTATATTTAAGGCAGTTAAAGTAACGCTTTTCAAAGCTTACAGTCATTCTACACGTGCAGTCTGTGGGTCAACTTCACTCAGAGGGCATACAGTGACGTAGGTCAACGGCAAATATTTGCAGCTGCCGTGGCGTTGTAGTGTGTCAGGGATGTTAGCGCATAATAATATTAATGGTTTTGCCGCCATTGTTAGCAATAGAGTCAACAAAAGAGATAAGTATGCTGGGTCGTCGGATACAGTTGAAGTTTAGTAAAAAACGGATTTATGTTTTCGGATAAATTTTTATTTAATTAATAGAAAACAAACAGTTAATTTATCAAACTAAATTTCATTCTAAAACATCCATCGGTTTCTTACTAAACTTCAACTATATCCGACGACCCTGCATACTTCTCTTTTGTTGACTGTACATCCCTGATGACGCGTGCTCGCGGCAGCACCGACAGTATCCTGTGTGCTCGCAGATCGGTGGGATGCCCCGATGTTGTGGAGGTGGATACAGCTCCACGCTGAATTTTAATTGTATACAGGGTTTAATTAAATTAGTTAGTGAAACTCTGCAGATGTGATGACTATACGATATCTAAGCACCAGCATCCACCTCCACAACATCGGGGAATCCCACCGATCTGCGAACACACTAACTGTTGTGGCTGCCGCGAACACGCGTCATCAGGGATGCACATCTATTTCTAATAATGGCGGCAAAACCTCATCGGCATAATGTTGCTTGCCTGTCGATCTTCTAAGGAGACTGTACTGACCTTATAGACTGGCCTTATCCCAGTGTAGCCGTAGCAAATCCTGCATCTCGCAAGCGGAGTTTACCGCGCAATTACCATACATACATACTTCCCGACATCAGTCGTGGGGCAGTTGCCCACCAGTCACAACACCCGTCTGGTCGGAGGATCCTCCCTTTTCTATGGAGTGTGAATGAACTTTACACCCCGTTCCTCGTACCGCTATACCACCATCGCCCTTATCTGTGTCTATACTATAACCTAGTAACACTAAAAGTTAAGTAAAATTGTTAGTAACCCTTGTTTGAATTATAAGTTTTCTATTCTATTCTAATGCCCTCATGACGACCCGAGTGAAGATATGAGCAAAACTTTCAGCCTAACAACAAGAGCTGAGATAACACCTGCTACAGGATAAACTGATAACAGAGTTATCATAATCTTACAAATAATTATTATTTTATAGTTAGAGTTTTAGTTGATAATATTTTGTAATAAGTTTTTACAGTTTCACTTATTAATCCATACTAATATTAAATCTGAAGAGTTTGTTTGTTTATTTGAACGCGATAATCTCTCTGGAACTGTCAGTTAGATTTGAAAAAATATTTTGTTTTTTTGTTTTTTGCATTATGCTGAGCGATGGCCGTTTTGCGTGAATGTGACGCATGTTTACCCGCATGTTGTGTGTTTATGTCCTTTTTTCATGCGTCATGTTTGCCGTTTGCAAATAAATGCATTTTCTTTCTTTTCTTTCTGATAGCTCAATTCTTGAGGAAGGTTATACGCTACGTAACATCAACCTACTACAACCCTTGTTGGTGTGGGATTGTAAAAAACCGGGTCCTCTTAGTACATTTTTACGAAGGGCATTTGAATGCGGAAAGGTATTTAGAAATACTTGAGATTTTAAGAAATGAGATAAATAATCTTCCGGTTGCAGAACGACAAAACCTTACTTTTCAGCCAGATGGGGCTCCGGCTCATAATAGTCACAGAACAAGGGACTATCTCAATGAACACTTTCGTCCCTGGATCGGGACAAATGGACAAATAAGATGGCCGCCGAGATCCCCAGATCTAACCCCGTTAGATTTTTTTTATGAGGTTATGTAAAAAATTTAGTTTGCAAGAACCAGTATGAAAATGTCCACGAGCTAAAAACAGAACTTAGACGTATTATTCTAAATATCCACCACAACAAGATCAAAAAATCGAGAGGGAGTGAAATAATCAAAAGAGTGCGACTTTGTATTCAACAGTAGGGGACTCATTTTGAGCATTTGATAAATTGATTAATTTTGTATTATAATGTTAAAATTCGTGGTCTTCCTTTTATTTCTGACACTATGTTATTTAGCAAAAAATAATCCTTGTGGATGATGAAGCCTTTCGATCGGTATGATAAAGCTACAGGGTATATTTTTTTCTCGTGTAGCGGGTTCTATTCCCGGTTCAACCATATAATTGTTTAAAAATCTATGAATGCAGTTTAAATTGTTTTTTAAATTAAAATAATGTCTTCTTTCAGCAAAATGTTCCATCTACAATATTCAAGGTACTTTCCCTCCATGTGGCATAGCCGTGGGACACCCTGTATACAATAAGAAAGAAAGAAAAAGTATTTATTGCGACTCGTACAGGAAAAAGAAGAAGACTTGTGGCTAAGTAATAACAGCCGCACGGGTTGATCGATCAGGTTAAGCTTCGGTTGCCGCGGTTGGTCCGTGGATGGGTGACCATTTTCACGTACCAAGACCCCTCGGTGCCTCGGAAAGCACGTTAAGCAGTTGGTCCGGGCTGTCATTCGTTGATCTATGACAGTCGTTACAGTCGTCAGTAGCCCGAAAGTCTGACAACCAGTCTTACCAAGGGGTATCGTATTACCCAGTAACTGGGTTATGGAGGTCAGATAGGCAGTCGCTCCATGTAAAATACTGGTATTCAGCTGCATCCGGTTAGATTGGAAGCTGACCCCAACATAGTTGGGAAAAGGCAGGCAGATGATCACAGGAAGATCACAAACTAAACTAAAGTTGTCAAAAAATAAAAGGCCCGTTTTGACATTGACAGTTCTAGTAGTTAATAAAGATCAAATTCGCAAAACACGTAGTCGTTTGTATGAAACTGACAGGTGTCAAGAACGCATTCTCAAATGTCAAAACGGGCCTTTTATTTTTAAGACAAGACAAGAGCAAAAACCTGGAGAGGCCGGACGGGCTGACCCTTGTGCCTTGGAGGAACGGCAAGTGCCTAATTTGGGACGCAACTTGCGTCAGCTCTGCAACCAGCCACCTTGGTCGCACCGTCCGCTCACCGTCAGCAGCAGCGGAAGACGCCGCTGAGAGAAAGAGGGTGAAGTACGCACCGTTGGTGGACCGTTATCATTTTATACCATGGGTGCTTGGGGCACTGAGGCCAGGAACCTCATTAGTGAGATAGGGCACAAGCTCCGTGACTAAACGGGTGACTCCCGCTCCGGCTCGTTCTTGGTGCAAAGGTTAGCCATTGCCTTCCAACGTGGCAATGTAGCAAGCGTTTTGGGCACCTTTGCGCCGGGAACAGTTAGGGGCGGGTTATTTGACTAGGCTGACGTGTTGTTCTCGTCCTTATATTATTGTATTATTCCAATTAATGAATATAATGTTTCAAGTTTAGTTTAAATACCTAATTTAAAGCCTTGAATAATCTTGAATCATGTTTTTCCAATTAAATAAAACTTTAAGCACAGTCCAAAATAAAAAACCAAATTATAAAAATTTTGAAACTAAAATAAGAATAATAAATTTAGTTTTGTATCTTTCAATTTCACAAAGAATTGTAATTTGTCTGACTGGTTGAAAAAGCCTCCTTCCGTACAGAGAAGGAACGAACATTGATCACCATGCTTGCTCACTGCGTGTTAGCATGACTATGCAATTGATAAGTTCAGGTTTCCTTGCAATTTCTCCCTTCACCATTAGTGGCTGGTAGCTTTGAGTAATTTACATACAGGATGCCATTCCTACTGCTGGGACACAGACCCCCTCTCTGTGAGAGGGAATGGGTCTTAATCCGCCACGCGGATTGGTGGATGACACATTTCTTCGAAATTTTGATTCTAGGACATGCAGCTGTAAACATGATGTTTTCCTTTACCGGTTTGTGAGCAGTGGTAATGAAATACACTGCATATATACCTGACTAGGTTCGTACCCCTACGATGTACAATTCGCAAGGCGAGGCTGTTACCCCTGGGCATTCGTATGTTGAATGGTTTATTTTATTTCTTGTTTTAATTGTTGGTTTTATTTAATTATGTATAATTGCTAATTGCATGCTGCACTGGTTAACGTCATCACGTCAACGCCGGCTGCCGCTGAAAACCAGCGCTGGGGCTCTGTCTCGTATAGGGTCTTAGCATTATGCTGAGCGATGGCCGTTTTGCGTGAATGTGACGCATGTTTACCCCCAACTTGTTTTTTTTTTTTTGGTGTGTTTATTTTCTTTTTCATGCGTCATGTTTGCCGCAAATAAAAGTATTTTCTTTCCATTTTCTTTTTCTTTTATATCACAGCCTAGTCGGAGAAGCCTAAAGATTAAAAAGATGATTCCAAAATGACCAGCTCTCTAATTGCGAAACACACAATCAATCTCAATCTGAATCATTTTGAAGGATATTGCTAATCCATTGCTTCATAAGTTCGAAAAAGGTTCTAAGGCTTCATCATACGGATTATTTTTTGCTAAATAACATAAGTGTCAGAAATAAAAGGAAGACCATGAATTTTAACATTTGACGTGAAATTTTGTTCAGAAAAATGAAAAGCTGACATTGCTGTAAGGACATACAACTGACATTATCATAAGTACCTATTACTGATAAATGTACCCGCTTGAGAAGTACGCATCATTTCCCTATTATAATTTAAGTGCATGATAAAATGATAAAGAGATACGTAATTAGGTACCTACCTGCACCCTAATTGCGAAACACACAATCAATCTCAATCTGAATCATTTTGAAGGATATTGCTAATCCATTGCTTCATAAGTTCGAAAAAGGTTACCTTCATAAAGTCTGCTCAACACGTAAATAACGCAATGAATGTTGTTGAACTGTCAAAATGAAACCGATTCTGATTGATTGTGTGTTACGCAATTAGGGTGCCGGACTCTTTCAACCCTTAGCAGCTTTAAACAGAGAGAAGAGGAATGAGGCTAAGGCATCGCAAGCTTTTAATAATAATAATAAAAATAATAAATGAGAGAACATAACCGTCCCGCATGATGACAACTTCGTGAAAGCCAAGACAGATAAATAAATCAAATATCTTGACTTGGCTCGCGAGGTTGTCGACATGTTGCATGTGGACTCAGCAATCATTGCGCCGATAGTCGTGACAGCCAATGGGTTAATAGCGAAGAGCCTCGACCAACACCTGCGGAGGCTCTCGTTGGGCAGCTGGATCAAGGGCTTGATTCAGAAAGCGGTACTTCTAGACACGGCTCGCATTGTCAGGAAGTTCCTCTCTCTGCCGCCGGTAGCTTGGACCCTGTCCCGATACCGGTGGGCTACTATTTTTTACATTTTTTTATGTTTTTTAAATCTGTTTGTTTATAAAAATAATTAAAAATGTAATTTATAAGTATTTCAATGAAATAAAGGAATAATAAACGAGAGAACCAGCGAATTTAAACTAGTTAAAACTAATCTTGTTACACAGTACGTGCTTAATTAATTAAATCATATCTTAAAGATAAAGATTTCGCAAGTCGCACTGTCGTCCCTGAAAAATCTCAATTGATTTAACATTCAATTGACAATCATGCGCAAAGTGGTAGAGTTGGTCTTATTCGGATTTGCTGTTGTTTCAGGTAAATATCGTTTTTATTATTTATTTATTTCTAGGAAAGCCAACAGCTATTACAGAAGGATAACAATTGTAGGTATATAAGACATATAGCCAATTACAGGTTCTCACGAGTAAACACAGAAAATGTAGCTAGTTAGATTACTAACAAGCACAATAGAAAAGAATCTTACTAATATTATAAACGTGAAAGTTTGTATGGATGAATGGATGGATAGATGGATGTTTGTTACTCTTTCACCCCCATAAGTGTCGATCCCGTGGGAATATCGGGAGAAAAAGTACCTATCCTATGTATTATTCTGACGTATAAGCTATATATCTGTAAAGTTTCATCAAAACCCGTTCAGTAGTTTTTGCGTGAAAGAGTAACAAACATCCGTCCATCCATCCGTCCATCCATCCATCCTTACAAACTTTCGCGTTTATTAATGTTAGTAGTATACAAGTACTATGCACTTTTAAAAAGGTCAGCGTTCAGCCGAGTGCGTGCAGAACAGTTTTTGGTGGTAAATGGGTCAAATGAGAACTGTTTGCAAAGAATATTAAAGTCCTTATTCGCTTGCACCATGAAACCCGAAACTGACACGCATAATTCTTCTACATACTGGATACCAAGAGGTATCGTGTTAGTTGTTACCCAGTAAGCCCAGGTAAACACACGGGCGTGTCATTATTCCCGCGTCGACTTTATTTCGCGCACTCGATTTTAAACTCACCGCTTAAAATTTAAGAATAAATAATGAAATTAAAATACAATAAATATTTAAGGGGGGCTCCCAGACAACAGAGGGGCAATTCTCGTTATTTTAAGAACGTTCACAGTCTGATCTCAGTCTCAATCTGTCAAAAATACGTCAAATATCCCTACATTTTTGACAAGTTTTTGACATTGATTGTCGCTGAGATGAGATTGCGACTAGATTTTGAACGTTTTTAATTACGGGAATTGGCCTTCTGATGAGATTTTTATAGATAATGGTACGGAACCCTTCGTGCGCGAGTACGACTCGCACATGACTTGACGTATACGCGTGCGTCGAGTGGACGTGAAACAACCTGCCTTTAGGTATCCTTCGAAAATGACAATCTTATCAATTGTTCATTAAAACCAGCTGCAAATCTCAAATAATTAATTATGTACATATCTTAATACTTTGGAATGCTAGATAAACTTTCTAGAAAAATAGAAAAAAAACTACATGTCATCATACATTTAATACCAACTTGGACTGGTCCCGTGGGTCGTGGACTCGTGGTGGTTTACGGCCCACTCCCTCTCAGCGAGACCTGTATCCCAGCAGTAGGAACATTATAGGTTGATTATC